>CM051234.1:118996752-120293419 GCA_027917425.1 Gastrophryne carolinensis | reverse complement strand
GTTATATGAATACATTAATCTCAGACCTGTTAGATCAATTCTGCACATTTTTTTTTTTTGTTTTTTTTTTTTACTTAAAAATAAATCCTAACATTGCAGAAGTGTTCTCCGATTTTTTGACATTTAAAACATTAAAAAAAAAATTATTACCAATTAATCATGAATTATTATAGATTGCTCCATTGAAATGCATTGGACATCGCCAGGGAGCGACAGCTCATACCTGGCGCTGAGAGGGAATTTGCAGCGGCGCTGTTCGGTCCAGGCGGCTTCATGATGAATGCCGCGCTAGCCGTCGCTCTCGCCGGCGCTAGCCTCATTTTGCTTGATAAATGCGTCATTGTGACCGCCGCCGGGCGTACTTGAGTCGGTAGTCGCCGTTAGCTGCTGCTACCTGGCGCTCGTCGGACACTACCTGGTGCTATCGCTTGATGAATAAGGGCCTCAGGTGTATCATGCAAAGAAGAAGATAAGGGCCTTATTTAAGAAGCACTAACACGGGGGGCGTGGCTTGGCGCGCAAATGGAGAGGACGTGAGGGAGAGAGCTCCTGACCCCTTTAAATTTCCCAACGGCAGTTTAGGCGTTTAGCTAAAAAATTCCGACTAGACGGATGGCTGGCAGAAGAAGAAAGAACAAAAAGAAGAGATTGGCACTGACCTGCTCTGGTGGGAGGAAGAATGAGGGACCTGGCCGTGCACCCCACGTGTCAGAAGACATGGCGTCCGGGGCGTCCTTGTCGCGATCAGGATCCTCAGACAGTGGGGAGGAGACCCTGCTATCCCCAAGATCGATTGAAGTCCAACCGAGCCAACAGAGAAGAGAAGAGGAGATGAGTGTCTCATGCAGCCGACGGGGAGCCAAGGCACAGACATCCAAGATGGCGGCCGTGATGGAGCTGGAGACAACCGAGGTAGGCTCACCCCCCCCCCCCCCCCCCTCTGAGAGCACTTGTCACAGTTGCAGAGGCCGTGCAGAGCAGAGGAGGTGAGGGCAGTGGGGGAGAGCAGGGGGATGATAGCAGCAGCAGCGACAGCAGCCAGCAGCGCTGCCTGGAGGCGGACTGGCTGACTGGAAACTGCCTGACTGGCGGACCACCTGGTGGCCCCACAACGCTGAAAGGCCTGAAATTTGGCACCCCAAGTGGTTGGAATGGAGGGTCAGAACAGGAGAAGGCTGTGCCGGGGGATGAATACAGGGGAACCAACAGAAGGGCTCTGAGAGAGCCAGAATGCCCAGAAGAGGAAAACCCAGCAGGGGGAGTGCCCAAACACTGCCGGAAGCTCGGAAAAGAGCCCTTGATTGCGGGGAAGTTGGAGAGCTCGGCTTTACGACTAGGGAGCTGCTGATGTCTACAAATGCTCCAAAGCAAACCGCATGCCCCGACATCGCGTCCACACCCTCAAGCAGCAGTCTCCTGCAAAGACGACCGCGAGCAAGAAGTGCGCAGAGGATGGAGACGCCGCTGTCCGAAGCCCGTACCTGCTCGACGCCAAATCCAGCACCCAACCGGCATGCCGTTACAATGGCTACACTGTTGAACCCCCCCCCTGAGTGGGGCGAGCAAGGTGTCCCCCCCAGCCCTTCACCCTCATATGCGCAGGGAGACCCCCCCCCCTCATTGTGGAAACTCCTCCGACAATCCACCTGCCACCACCATTGTTCTCACCAGACCCGAGACCCTCTCTTCTCCAAGGTGGAAGCGCTGCTGGTGCACCACCGAAAGGAAATATTCATAGGGAAACCCTCTCGTTCCTCAGGGCCATCCCTACTAGAGCGGACTTATCACGCGATATGAGGCCGCATATAAGAAAGATATAGCGGAAGTGCGTGGCCAGATGCAAGCGCTGGATACTAGAGTCTCGAACAATCAAGCATCCACAGAGGCAGCACTGGCATCCCTGTTGGCTAGAGTGGAAGCCCAAAACGCGCAGATTCTACAACTTCACCTCCAGCACGACGATCTCGAGAATCGACACAGGCGGAATAACTTGCGGCTGAGGGGGATCCTGGAATCATCTTCAGGAGAAGACGTGAAGCAGATTATAACCGCAATATTCAACCGATTGCTGGAGAGAAGCGCAGACACGCCAATTGAGATACACAGAGCACATAGAGCCCTGGGCCCAAGAAGCCCAGACCCCGCACGTCCTAGAGACATCATTTGTAGGATACATTTCTACAACATAAAAGAGGAGATCTCCCGCTTGGCCTGGAGGGATGGGCCCATTGATTTTGACGGCGCAAACGTCTCTTCCTTCCGGACCTCTCCAGGCGTACACTTCAGATGCGCAGGCTCCTAAGACCGGTCCTTCATGTGTGCAGAAGCGTAGGAGCGACATACAGGTGGGGATACCCACTTCACCTAATTGTCACCAAAGATTTTATCTTAAGATCACATCAAGATCTGGGGGGTCTCTTTTCCTTTCTCAGTTGCGACACAGTTTCTGTGCCGAATTGGTTGATGCCATCAACCGATCTCCCAACGCAAAGGTCCTACAGGGCCCCTCAGTACCGTTCGAGATCTAGGAGGCCCCGGAGAAGAAGTGAGAGGCTCCCGGGCCCACGAGACAATGAGTTTTAAGAAGCAGCAACAGCCCTATGTAATAGCCATCTGCGCCAGCTATTTGGTAGATAGTAGGGTAAGCCTGGAGCCAGTTACAGGTATTGGGAGTAGCCATCTGTCTTAGGCCCTAAGACCATCTCCCACGTGGTGTCCTCGAGGCTCAGGTCGGTCAAACAATGAACGTAGCGGCCGCCTAGGCTCCGAGAGGCCCTGGGGAGGGAAACCAGTTTGATCAGATGTCAATTGCCCATCAAGACTAGGTCCAGTAGGGGGAAGGAGACTAGTCCCTGCATTTGCCTCTTGACACAGTTCCCCCACTTAGGCCGGTCTCTGACCTTTCCCGTTTGGGGAAAGGCCACAGACCAAGCGTACTAGCTATTTAGTTCCTCTCTGCTCATGGCCCACTCCCGAGCACCAGTTTGGTTTGAATTTATTTGTTATTTCTTCTTGTCTTTACTGTTTATTCTTACCCACTAACCTCTTTCCCCATCTTTTGGTCTCTCTGCCTCTACCCCTTTTCTCCCTATACCCGGTCCCCCACCTCCCAACATGTGTGAGACTAATCTGATTTCTCTCAATGTAAGGGGCCTAAATACTCCAGAGAAGAGGTCTACGGTCCTCCGGACCCTCAAGGCAATGAGGGCCCATGTGGCATTTCTCCAGGAGAAGCACTTCCGGGAGGCAAACCCGCCATCGCTCAGGAACAAGGTATTCCCGACCTCTTACCACTCTTACTCCCCAGACTCGAAGTCCAGGGGAGTGAGCATAATCCTGTCGAGGACGGTTCCCTGGGAGGAGGTGGGTGTCCTGGGTGGTGGGGAGGGGAGATGGTTATGTGTCAAGGGGAAAATTAGAGCTGAGCTATTCACCTTTGTGAATATATACGGGCCGAACGTGGGGCAGGTCTCCTTTTTGGAGGATGTGTTAAACAGGGTGGCCGAATTTGCGGAGGGTAATAGGGGGGGACTTTAATCTTTCACTTGAGCCCCTCCTGGACACCTCCAAGGGCCATTCACATCTTTCCTACGCCAAGCTGCGGAAGATCAGGAAAATACTGCACACCAGTCAATTAGTGGATCCTTGGCGCATTTACCACCCGACACAAGGGATTACACATATTACTCAGAACCCCATAACATGTACTCGCGGATCGACCTAATTCTTGTCCATCACCATATGTTGCAACGGGTTTCCGCTACCTCCATAGGCAACATTATCCTATCGGACCACGCCCCTGTACACCTCACACTGACCCCTAATTCACTAGCACCCTGCCCATGGACATGGAAATTGAATAGTTCACTCATCCAGGATCCAACGATATTAGAAGTGGTAAAGCAAAACTTACAGAACTACTTTGTCACAAACGCAACCCCTGAAACTAGCCCACCTATCATATGGGAAGCCCATAAGTGTGTTATCCGTGGAATTTTGATCTAACAGGCGTCCAGGGTTAAGAGAGAAAAAGGCAAGCTAATCACTGAACTTCTGGGTGAGATTCAAAGGCTAGAGACCCTTCACAAACAGTCCTTGGCAACGGTGCACTTGGCTCCCTTGACCTCCCTCAGAGACAGACTCAAAGGGGTCTACAATGACAAAGCAAAACTCCAACTCATTAGATGTAGAAAGGTTTTCTATGAGTCTGGAGATAAATGCGGTCGCCTTTTGGCTGCGGCTCTGAGGGGGGAAAGGTCTAGAACATATGTGCCTAAACTCCAAGACAGTGGGGGCAACATGAAGCACTCTGATAGGGACATAGCTAGAGTTTTTAGGCAGTACTACGAGACCCTTTATAACATACCAACCGCTGGTGCGGGAGCGGGAGCTGAGGAGAGGAACCAGTACATTCAGCAATCCGGAATGCCTAAACTCCGCCCAAGATATTGGAAGAGCTAGAGGGCCCGATCACATCGAGGGCACAAAACTGGGCAGGTCCTTGGGTGTGATTTATTCACTAAATTTTCCCCCCCTGTTACGTGCATTTTCCAAGGATACAGAGGCGTGGTCCCTTAAAAAACTTTCTTGGTTCGGCAGGTAGAATGCGTTGAAGATGAACCTGCTGCCACGCCTACTGTACCTGATGCAGGCCCTGCCCATAGAAATCCCCAACTCTTTCCTCTGCAGGATGGGGACCCTGTTCACAAAATTTATTTGGTCCGGCAGAAGCCCCAGAGTTAGTAGGAAGATACTGATCAGAGCAAAAGAAGAGGGCGGACTGGGCTTTCTCGACCCGGGGCTGTATTACGCTGCTGCTCACCTGAATAGGGTGGTGGATTGGTGTAGACATGCACGACAAAAGCAGTGGGTGCAGATTGAGCAGAGCTGCACGGCCCTCCCTCTGAAATCCCTCCCATGGCTCAAAAAGCAGGCTCTAGGCTCAGAGTGGAAACATCCTACAGTAGGGGCTTCCCTTAAGATGTGTCAGAAACACTTTCCGCTCAAGGACATCTCCTCGTCACCTTCGCCAATGTTTCCAATGCTGGGGAACCCTGAATTTCCACCCGGAGTAAGTGGTAGGACAGTGGGGAAATTGTTGGAGAGGGGGATTTGCAGGGTAAGCAAAGGGTAAGCTTTCATGACAAAGGAGACCGGAGATCATTGGATGAACTGGCACACTCGAAAGGGCTACCTAGGTGGGATGAATGGCAGAGGATGCGGTTAATTCATTTTCTTTCGTCCAGACAGGTCAGCTGAGAGAATCCTCCATATTCGAGAAGCTTTGTGAGGAAAGTGGTCCTCTAAGACACGTACTTTCAGCCGCTTACAAGCTATTCATTAGCCCGCAGGATCAGGCTGCCCCTACATTCCTCCTAAAATGGGAGAGCAACCTAGGGGTTACGTTTACACGCGGGCAAAGGAGTAAGATTATGAGCCTAGCCCATAAGACCTCTGTATGCACCAGCTATAAGGAGTGCAATTACAAATTACTAATGAGATGGTACAGAGTTCCGGCCTTGATTAACAAGTGGTGCCCCGCAGTTTCCCCTATGTGCTGGCGTTGTAGCAGGGAAAGGGGGGACCTGCTTCACATCTTTTGGTCGTGCCCAGAGCTTGGGAGGTTTTGGTCGGGAGTAAAGGACGCAATGCAAAAGATGACAGACGAGGTGTTGCCAGATGGCCCCGCCTTCTTCCTCCTCCACCACTCGGGAATGCCCACCAAGAGGTATCGTAAATCGGTTCTGAGTCAGATGGTGAATGCCGCAAGGGCCTGCATCCCCTTGTACTGGAAGAAATCTACACCCCCAACGGTCTCACAGTGGCTGAGTAAAGTGGTTGAAATTGAAAGGTACTAGGGTCTTATAACGGCCCGCAATGAATCTGCGGAGACTTTTCCGTAAATGGGCCTGTTGGGATGCATTCACATACTCACAGAATTACAGTTCTCTATTAGAGTCAGATCTTGGTTAAAGGGATTGGTATGCCTCCCGCTCCCTGCCCATCCTCCCCCCCCCCCCCCCGCAGTGTTTCTTCCCGACCTGTTTTATCCTCCTCTACTCACCTTGCTCTTTCTTCTTCCTATTTTGGTAGCTTTGTTATTTTTTCAATTGGAAGCAGGTTGTAGTAGCATAAATGAGCTGCTTAGGGCTTGGTGGTGCAAGCCAGAGATGTGGGATGGGGGGCGTTCGCCTGGCTCCCTCTTCTGGCCTTTAGATAGGCAGGTCCGACCCCGAGGTCGGCCTGGCCGGTACCGTTGGTACCGGACGGGGCCGTGAGATGGGTGTTGGGTGACCGACCCCCCACTGGTTAGGAGACTAGACAAAGCGGCCCCAGAGGAACTAACGAAGATATGTAGACTGCTCTGTTAAGACAACACCCTATAAGAAGGGTATGTTTATTGTCTTATTTTATGTAAAAACCATATATATTTCGTTTTTTTTTTTCTTAAATATGGGCTTCTGCGCCGAGTGTTGGACGCATTTAACTGGTGTTACCTATCGTTCACTGCAGCACCGTTGTTATACTCGGTGTCGCCTTGGCCTGTTTTTCCTCAAGGAGCTACATGAAACAATAACACCATTGGTATGCTCAGATTCTGCTGTGAATCAGGGAGAGTGCTTCTACAGCACCCTCCAGACATTACATTTATCAATGCTGGGCAGGATACTACAGCGTCACTTGTTCGCCCGCTACGCTAGGTTATAGCGCCTGGCACCTGATTGGAGCCTACTCTTGCGGACGTTCTAAGTACTGCTATATCCTAGAAGCACAAATGCCAATACGTGGCGCTAGTCATAAATCAACTTCCCCATATAAACACAATCAAGAAATACTGCTATCGCTTCTGGGCCAAAATGGACTGAAGAAAGATGTAAAACTCTTCTGTGGTCAGATGAATTAAAACTAGAATTTTTTAATGAAAATCTCTAATCTCCAAATCATTGGGGGTCATGCTAAAGATTTGGTACAGCAAGTTTAACTTTTGCGTGTGAATTGTAATTTACATCTGAGTGAGCTTTGTAATTTGAACACACTAAAAAATTCTAGAACATTTTATTTATTCCAATAAGTTTGGGCAAATTATTTAGCATAGCCCATAGGGTGCTTGTTGTTTCCAAACTTAAAATAAAAATGATGATAAAATGCCCAATTCCATCAATGGGTTATTTTTTGGCAAAAATTAATACATTTTTTATAGAATTTGTGTGTACAAGTTAAAACTCTCACTCAGATGTAAGCTAAATTTCACACCCAAAGGTAAACTTGATGTACCAAATCCTTAGCATGACCTCCATTGTAATAACATCAGAAAACTCTAACATCTTGAAAGTAAAATATAAAAATGGATTGAAAAAGTTGTGTTTAAAATATTTTAATTGACAATAACAAAATCTATCATTAACGAATTGCAGGAAATGTGATGCCTCAAAAATATTCCAAATACTGCTGACATTTTGAACTTTTGTGCTTACACATTAAACATTTTACAGTATCACACGTCCTTGTGATCCGAAGCCTTTCAAAACTTTGCAGCCTATCTGAAGTGCACATTTTAAGGTGAACTGTCGCCGATGTCCCCTTTCTTGTCTAGCTGACAGTTCTAATGGCATAGCATGTCTCCTTGAAGAGGACGCCAGCAAACTTATGAGCCAACATCACTTTCCTCTGATTAATACATTCATGGAACAGTGGAGGTGTTGTGACAATAAATATGAAGGTGAAATAGTATTTGGACTTAACCATATGCTTACTTATTATTATCATCAATAGCACCACTGTTTCAAAATGAAAGGGGAAAAATGGAAGACACCTACGGATGTGCCTCACTTGCTATCAGTGCTCACCTAACTACTTTTACAAATTTACATATTAAACATATATTCCACACTGCACATGCTTTACTTTGATCGATATGTCCATTAATGTGGGATAGTGCAACATCTACAGAGTTCTGCAGCGCATCTTTCTATCTGTAAAACACACCCTTCCATGATCCTTCCAATGAGTTTCACTACATCTTAGTCCTCAGAGAAGATTCACTACTACACAATCAGAGGATACTTTTGTCCCTCCAGGAGCAGTTGTTGGAAAAAAGGTTATCTTAGTTTGATATTTGAGGAGAATTATATAATAATATATTGTACTAATTGTACTATAAAGTCCATGGTGTATATGCTTCAGGTGGAGGTGAGATGGCACTGATATTGCCAAGGAGGCGGGAACAAATGGCAGCTGCCCACCAGGACTAGTAGATGTAGATATTGGTGCTTTAATTTTCAACCTGTTGCCTACATTTTGACATAGAGGCTGATGCACTACTAGTGCCATGTATTGCCAGAAGAGTGTCTGTATAGCGGCGCTTCGAGCGACCTATAGTAGATGTTGTAAGCGGGTATCGGACACTGTAACCTAGCGTTGTGGTCGCTGTAGTAACCTGGCCGGCATTGATGAATATGATGTGTGTTGGGCGCTCTAACAACAGTATAACACTGCATTGAGCGCTGTGTGATCAAAGTCTGTTTTTGAACACATATCCACCAGTAACAAAGCAAATACACAGTGTTTTAACACTGTGACAATAACACTTTAAGACCTGTGAATAGAATTCTGCATAAAAATATAAAAAGTCAAAAAAAAATTATAAAAGTGTTTGCAGCCAGGAGAGATCACACAATGATTTGAGCAAAAAAAAAAAAATGCCAAAACGCTATTTAAACACAAACTAATGAAAGCCCATTGAAATGTACTGAGCGAAAGGTAATACCTGGCATCAGGTAATACCACTCTGGAGTGCCGACGCTATACACTGAGCCGCCTGTAGTAATACATCGGACGCTACATGGTGATGTAAGAGGCGCTCACCAGATTCGGCTTCTTCAGATGCTGCCTGCCGCTACGAAGCACTACCTGCCACTATCCTTTCTTTTAATAACCCCCCTAATCTGCGTTGCAGTCTACCGTACTGTGTAAAGTACAGTGCAGGCTAAACCTCTAGGTGTCCAGCACAGTGAGGAGTTGAACACTTTTTGTAACCACTGATAGCTAATGTAAAAAATAGCCCAATAGCATAGTATTGATGTTCAGATTTGGGTCAAAGTTAAATCCAATCACGATAAAGCTTGGTTAGTTTGTGTGACATTGGACTGGATTTATTTTTGAATTAAGAAAAAAATTTAATAAGGCTAACTTATGTTTAAGTAATGACCTTTAGTCCATTTAATATAATTATAGAGTAATAGAAGAATACCCTTGCTGCTGATAGTAAAACATTTGTATATAGAATGCTAGAGGTCCCTTTTTTTTTACCAAAGTAATACATCATGAGGCATAAAATAGTAAGGCAAAGCCCTCTAATTCCAGTAATTAACTGGTAGATCCTAACTGTCCTCGTGCCCATGACACAGATGCGGCTCTCCTCCAATCAGCTTCTCCAACCACGTATATTAATGGAATCCTTCGGCTTCGCCGGTCAGTTATGGTGGGCATGACCGCGCACAGCTGGATAAGGAAGCAAGTGATGATGCTGTCTGCACATGCGACGTTGTGTCAAGGAAAGGTAAGAACAGTAAGAGGTCCGGGGTGCCCCAGGGGGACGGACCAAAACCCAGGATACTGAAATCTTGGGTTTTGGTCCACATTGTGATGCCTAATTGTCTGCTGATCACCGTCAGTGTGTTTTGTCTAAAAATACTTTACCTCAAACTGGAGTGGGAGTGGAATATGGATATATACATAATTTAAAATTGGTTCCCAAACCTGTAAAATCCAATCAGAATTCAAGCATCCTCAATATTCCTGGCTGCCGCATAGCTCAAAACGGAAGAAGTGGCATGTAAAAGGTTTAGCTGCACCAATGTAAAGTGTGTAATTGCGGGCAATGGACACTCGGAAGAAAATCACGTATCTATTACAGCTTCTATACCCAAGTTATATTAGTACTGCCTACACTGTGTGTATATAAAGGTATATAAAGGGTATTCCCACGATCACACAGGATTACCCACCACCATTTTGAAACACCCACAGAAAAAAGGTGTATGTATAAAAGATATATAAGATAGTGCCCTATCCTGCGTCATCTTAAGACTCCAAAATTTCAGCCTCTTATATATTCTCTGGAAGACCATCTTGAAGCTCCCTAGTTCTCGGGGATTTAACCTATATGGAAAAGGGGGAGTGTAAGAGAAGCCCTTAGGTGCATGTATACTCATAGAAGTTTATGTGGTCACCTTCTATCCCCAGCCCAGTGCCCAAAACAGCCCATGTTTATTTTTTTACTAAAGCCTTTGCCCAATATTCAACAACACGAACTGGATGCAGTCGCCTCATTGCTCCCTGGCCAAGGATCTTGTTTTTTTTTTTCCTCAACGCAATTCAGCACCATCTTTAAAGTGGACCAAAACCCAGGATTTTGACTATCCTGGGTTTTGGTCCAATTCCTCGGGGCACCCTCATCGGGGTCAAAGCGACGCGGTCAACGTGTCAAAGCGACGTCTTACCTTAGCGGCTCCGAGCACACTGGCGGCCGCATCTCGCGCTTCCCTCAAACAGGGAGCGCGCCCGCGCCGGCCATTCGCAAATGGCCGGCGCGGGCACGAGCCCTGCTAGAGAGAAGCGCGATATGTGGCCACGGCCCGCGCATGCACCGTTGGACCGGGATTCAGGTAAGGTTTGCGGGTGTCCTAGGGGGTTTCACACAGCGGGGCATCCCGATTTTTTATGCCCTGTGGGGAGGGAATGGATAGGCCCGAGAATATTATGGATTACCGGGCTGATCCTGCTGGGTTTTGGTCCACTTTAATTGTGCAAACGTTGTATAACTTTTCACAGCTAAAAAAAGATGCTGAATTACACTGTGGAAAAAATCAAGATTACATTTTTTTCTCACTTTTTTTGAGAATTTTTTTTTTGTCATTTTTTTCCCTAGTGCAATTCAGAATTATTCACAAATGTGCACAGCAAAAATGGTGCTGAATTGCACTAAAAATTATTATAAGTATGTTTTTCTCACAGAAAAACATGAGAAAAAAAATTCTCACAGTGTTGAATAATCCCTAATGTGACAGTTATAACTAGGCTAATTAGCATATTACAGGCCATTTACCATAATAATACTTCCTGTTAGTCTTTTTATCAATATTGGGCAAAGGCTTTAGAAAAAAAAACAGGATGTTCTGAGGCTCTAGGCTGGGGGTGAAAGGTGTGAAACCACGATACTCAGACATACAGCGTCAGGTGCAATACAAAAAAAGGCTTTAACTGGGGATGGCAGCACAGTGATCAATCGAAAACACATGGAATGACATTGGGGACATACAAATGACATGACATATGATTAGCAGGCATGAAAACACAAGTTAGAAGTGGGTACAATAATGAACAAAATAAAACCATTCAGAACAGGCCAGGGATCCCGTGTCACTTAATTGAGCATAATTAAAATTAAAACCGCTAACCAGAAGTCACCAAAAAAATGAGGTTGGAATGGCTTATTGAAGTCAATGGTTGACCAACATCCCAAATCAGGATGCTCCAAGAGTGAAGGTCTAACCAACCCAGTACACTTTAAAAAAATGTTGTTATCAAACGACCAATTTACACATACTAGACTATGACAGATTCTTACATGAAATACCACATTTGACCATTAGATGGGGGCCTTCCACCTGTTTTGCATGCAGCACACCATACATTATAGGCAATATAGGTGCGCTTTTAATTGTGAATACAAATCTATGCTGAACAGTTCCAATATAATAATGGTGACAATGGTCTCTCCTGTGCTAATCTATTTGATAACATTCTCACTTACATATTCCTCTTGTCGAGGATTCCACATTACTTATCCTAAACATGCTTACAGCCTCCAGGAAACAGCTACTCTGGAGCGCACAAATATGTAATTGGCTCATGGAAAATAAATGACAGTTGCCTGAACACATTAATTACACAAGAAGCATAAATTCAGATCAGAAGTTGGTATCTGTTGAGATGTGATAACAAATTAAACAAGTTTTTAAACCCCCTGCTCACCAAACAAGAATTTTAATGTCTTGAATTATCCTTTGACTTTGATCACGGTAAAATAAACACTCGACAAGCAGGAAACACGCGCCTACAGTGTTCCAAATGTAGCACTCGGCAATACTTAATCCTAATCAACTAATCAATCGCTCTACTTTTTAAGATTATTCTGCTTTTCTGAGAAAAGATAAATGAATGGAGTTCATGCTTCAGCTTTGCCACTACTCTCCAAGATTAAAGCAATTGTCCATGCTAGATGAGATACACAGTGACACTGAGCTGTAATCCAAAAGTGGCACAACCTCGGGGCCTGCACGCTCATCTTGCATTGTAGTCTTTTATAAGGTCATAGAACAAAATGCATGATCAGACACTACGCTGGGATATTGATAAATTAAAAAAGGCAAATCTTTGGTTTGATTTAATGTTCAGGAATTATTTTAAAGGTCATGTTTAATCGGCACACAGTATTTGTTTTGCAGATATATTTGTGTGTCTATCTTCAATATCTTAATACACGACAGTATTTTTCGCCCTATAAGTCACACCTGCCTATAAGACGCACCTAGGGTTTGAAGAGGAAAATGAGAAAAATTATATTCTGAACCAAATAATAGGCAAGGTGCAGAACCCTAAAATTTCAGGAAGAGTGGCATTCCCCCCTCCCTTTCCCAACAGGCTGTGTGTCATTCCCTCTTCCCATAGGCAGTGTGTCATTCCCCCTTCCCATAGGCAGTGTGTCATTCCCCCTTCCCATAGGCAGTGTGTCATCCCCCTTCCCATAGGCAGTGTGGCATTTCACCCATCCCATTCCGATAGGCAGTGTGGCATTCCCCCTCCGATTCCCCATATAGGCAGTGTGGCATCCCTGCCTCCCATTCCCCATATAAGCAGTGTGGCTCCCCCCCCACGTTCCCCATATAGGCAGAATCAACAAGTAAAAAAAAAAGGAAACTCACCTTTGACAGCCGGGAAACACACAAGCAGCCGGCTCTTTGATTCAGGAGGGTATGGCCTGCACCCTGTTGGCGTAGGCCACACCCACCAGCTCTATGGAGCCGGGCCACGCAGACACCGGGCTCCATAGAGCGTTGACGTTGGTGCAGGCCACGCCCACCTGATTCACAGAGCTGGCCACACTCCGGGACCGGGCTCTGCCCCGTCCCTGTCACTGCTATTGCTGTCTTTTCCGGCAGCTACAGCACCGGCAGTGAGAGAGACAGCGCCCGCCGCTCCTCCATCTTCTGCCCTCCAGCCACTGCTGTCACCGCCAGAAAAGACAGCCGTGGTGGGGACGGGGACAGAGTCCTCAAACTTCTTCTGGCCTCCCGCAGTGTCCCCGTCAGCAACGTGGGAGCGCCGGTAAGGGGCGAGTTTACTTTTTTTTTTTTACATTCGCTGATAAGATGCACGGACATTTTCCCTCCACTTTTGGGAAAAAATAAGTGTGTCTTATAGGGTGAAAAATTCAGTAACTTTATTGTTAAGAATACCAATGAGAAATTGCTATTCACCAAGTTGTCATTTGTGCATGAGTGTAAATGTTTTATTCATTTACAAATGATGAGAAATGATTAGAAAATAGAGCATACATGATTCACCCCACAAATACGCTACCTAACCATACTTACAAAAATAAACACAATACAAATAAAAATAGTTAAAGAAATTTTTCAACAACCATAGCTGGGATGTTGAAAGCAACCAGCAACCTATATGTGATGGCTGCGCCCATAGTTTGAACTATCCCCAAGGCAACCAAAATTGCGAGCCATTTGTGATTCATATTATGTGTCTCTTAAACTTTGAATAAACATGGTATTTTATTTATACTGGTCGGTGCATCACTTTGTGTGTGCGCCTTTGTGTGATCAATTCCAGGGGTTCCCTCCGATATGCATTTTGTGAAAATATAGTTATTTTTTGACTCCTCTATCCTCTCTTTTTTGATTTCCATTGTGTTTTGTTTGTTGGTAATTATACAGGAGCTTAGTGTTTTGCTCGCTTATGTGAGGTTTGGATTTGATATCTGGTAGGCAAAACTAGCTAAGTCTGCTGTGGTTGTTTGCCAACATGTGGAGAGAGTCTTGGCCTAGGTCTAGGTCTGCTGGTAGTGATGGCAGCGATGAGGAAATCAGAGTCAGATTTAAGCTAAATGGAGCTACTCTTTTGGCCTAATATGAGCATATCAAACAAAAAATTGATCCCACCAATACAGCAAGGCTGTACCTGAGCCTGTTCGATTGTGTGCCACCTGACATATTCTTGGAAAAGGCACATTCCAAGCAACACATGCTCTTTTAAGTGGGATGAGTTAGCCCTTAATATTTTGGATCGTTGTGCTATTTTTGACCTCATAGCTACATATACATAAAGGTCAACAGAATCAAGTCGATACTTTAAAAAGTGGCAGGCATGCCCAATGTCTTAGGGTGCATAGATGGCACACACATAGCCTTTCAGCCCCCAAGAGATCAAGAGCTGCACTATAGAAATCACAAATGCTTTAATTAACCTGCCATGCTTGACCATGCTCCCTGTGGTGCACTCAGGATTTTAAGGGCAATTCCATGGTGTACATGTCTGCTGCCATTAAACCCTTTATCGCAAAGTTTGAAAATAATTAAATGCTACCGAGTTGGCTACTGGGTAAGTAATTGGCCAATGTGCATGATAATTTCTTATTTTTCAGACCACCTATTCAAAACACAGTAGGTTTGCAGTAGCAATTCAATCTAGGACTTTACACAGGCAAATATAATGTGATGAGATGCATTGTTTACTTGATGTACTGTTGTATATTTCAAAATGTGTATAAGCCACCTTCACCAATAAAAAAACAAATGTAGACATATGTGAAATATGACTTACTAATGTACCCTTCTGCTCTAGTTGATGCTGAAAAGGGTATGATGGCATGGCTTTTGAAAGTGGTGTGAAACCCACAAGGGACTGCCGAGATCCAGTACAAAGAAGCACACTGCTAGGCATGCAACATCATTGAGCACACGATTGACGTGCCAGGCTCATGTGCTTGTCCTGCCCAGATGGAGAGATGCAGTCCACAGAAGGTGTCTTAGATAATTCTAGCCTGCTGTATCATGCACATTCTCTGTTTGGGCCATCATATTGAAGATCCACAAATGAATAAAGGGGGGTGGGAGCAGCTCAATCACTATTATTTATACAAAATTATTATTATTATTCAGGGCCTGGGAACTAATTTACCGCCCAGTTTAACCCTCTCATTAACTAAATATCAAGCAACAAACATGTCTAGCTATGTGGAAAGACAGAGATTTGGTTGCATATATCTGCAGATACATGTGGAAGCCACACTGCCCCGGCAAGGCACTGTCTGTGTTTAGTGTGGTCCCTACTCTTAATTCTGAGTCCCCAAAGTTGGGACATGCAATGCAGACAAATATCTGAGAGCTACTCACCTGGGAAGCTGCCAGCCTCCCTTTAGAACACGTCACAGGGAGAAATCCATATTGACTGAATTCCTCCCTGCTTGTGCTCATGGCAATTCAAATGAATAAAGGGGGGGTGGGAGCAGCTCAATCACTATTATTTATACAAAATTATTAATATTATTCAGGTCCACAAATGACTGCAATGGTGGAAAAAATTCCAGATACACCTGCGACCAATTTGGAGAGCAGCCAAAGTGAATTCCCAACAGGAACAATTAATTAGAGATGAGTGCACAAACCACTAGAAAAAGTTGCCAAAGGGTGCTATTGGGAAGCATTTTTCAAGGCTTGGAACAAGCAGAAACTGACTCGCAATGGGAGGCGGCAGGGCCCAGGCATGTTTAGCAGCCCTTTCTTCCTTTCCCCATGCTGCCAATCAGAATGTATAGTCCTCTCCTGGCCCTTCAACGAGTTCTAACACTGAGCCATAATGGAGACCTGTAGCCCACCCAATCCCAATGTGACTGAGCTCACTGCCGATGTGGGAACCAACCAGGAAATCCATTAGCCCAGGGCATCCCCAGAATTTCCCCCAGAGTTTATAGAGGACCCTGGGTCTCCACCTCCACTTGAGTTCATCCTGGAGGAAGATCAAGAGCAAATTATAGCCTACCTCATCCTGAGAAATTATTACATATAGCCCCCTATTATGGTTTCCTGGGGGCCTCCACCACATGTCCCCCCTAGCCATCAAAGGGCGCCTTGACCACCCACCCTCCCAGCCGTGGAAGGGGGCTTCGACACCACACCCCCAGTAACCATGAGCTATTCACCCCCCAATTATCTGAGAGGTGGCGATAAGGGACCAAGGGCTCAAGCAGTTTAGGCTGGGTCTCTTCACTGGTTCTGTATATAGTGTGCCCTAGGTCAAAATTCTGTGTCATGATCCTAGTAAAATTTTCAGTAGCAGGTCTGGAGTCTCTTTATATGAGAGCTATAACTTTTCACAAGATAATTTTGTTTTGGCTCCAGTGGTACAGGTGGTGGGTCTACTTATTTATTCTACGGCAATGCTTGTCTGGATTTCTTTATTTAGGAACCCACAGATAATCATTGGACTGTAAAAGTGTAATTAATTGTGATGCAATAAAAAAACAGTATTCGAAAACTGCTGCTTAGTGTTCAGGACAAAAACAGCAAGGTGACGCCTTTTGACTTCTGGCTGTGATGGTTACGTATTCTTAGCACATTAATTATACAATGAGGAGCCCTGACACTATTGACTTCAATTGTGACTCATAAATCATGTTGTGACTCCTAATTGCAAATGCCTAGAAAAATGAATTTCAAATGTTTTTTATTATGTAAAGTAGTAAAATGCTTTCTTCTTTTAGACGGGAAGAGAAAAGAAAATCAATGCTCTCTACACTAAAATATCAGTCAGATTTTTCAAAAGCCACTTCAATGAACAGCTGACCAAGGTTTAATCGGAATTGTTTTAAGACACGCTGATAAGTGGTCTTCTATAGACTTTGGTACACCACACTCTGTAATAGATGGCTGAATGTTGTAGGACGGAGGTGCAGTTTCTTGGATGAGACTGACCATAATTGTCAGACAAGCCAGAAGTTGCATTTTCGACTTGAGATTACTAGTCTTTCTCACTGAAAATATAGTGTCTCTTTACCATCACAGAATATATTTGTATAAAGGATAAATTATCAGAAACCAATGACTGTAACAGAACATGAGGGGGAGGCTGCAGCGATACATCCTTAAAGTTATATTAAAGGCAAAGACAATTGTTACACTATTGCATCGGGCTACAATTGGCAAACTGCTTTCTGTTTTTCAATTGAAGAAGATATGGCCGAGCTATCGAGGTTTACAGGTTCACCTTATGATTTCTTCTCTGAAAAAAGTGGTTTTAACTCTTGGCTCCTTGATGTTGCACAATAATCAGAATAATAGGCTCAATTCAGAGACACATTCGTCTGGACTTCCGTAGCTGTCTGTGAAAGTTTTAGTGGATGTTTGTCATTTTTTTGCTTTTTTCGTTCATTTTTCATTCGTACGAACGTTCGGGAAAATGTGTATATGCGCTTTCGATGAACGAAAGCAAATCGGATCATTTGCGTTAGTTCGGATCATTTTCCAACATTTAACAAAATCTGATATTTTTCGTTCGTTCAGATAACTCACGTTGTTGGGATGGGCTTGCGTCTGATTCAGAGAGCTGATTTCCGATGGACCACCACCCTATAAATCCGTTTAATTTCCCATCCCCTTACAGGACCTTTGAAGGCTCGGATTGCTATTGTTGAACATGTTTTGCGGCTATGTGGAGGAGTCTGCACGCCTTTAGCACCAAGGCATTGCATGTATCAGCAGGCCATAAATTGTATAGCAATGCATACCTGAATCAATACATTTCATGTATGCCTTATAGAAGACCTTAATTAGTCCTTAGCATGTAAACATTTATTTTCCCACACATCCATATAATTGCTATCTTTTTTTAGACTTATGTCCTTTGTGAATTATATTTGGATTGTTGAACTTGAATCTTAATTTGTTGTAGGAGTTCTTGTTTTAGTCGGTTACCTTTGCTTTGTGTGATTATTTTATATTTGGTTGCAGAAACCGCAAGATGGACCACTCGCACAACATACAAGCAGTGTTTGGTCCAGCTATGCGATTCCTCAGTGTTCTTGCAGGGCATCCAGGGTCGTCCCATGATGCTTATATATTGCAGAGCTCTGGCTTATTTTGTCAGTTTGAGTCAGGAGAATTATCTGGTGGATGGCTCCTGGGTAAGTTTGCTCACATTCCATTAATCCATTTTCACTGTATGGCAATGAATATAGTTGATGACTTATGTCTTAACCTATGGCTGTTTTTAGCCCTTGATGACATGTTAAACAATGTTGTAGCTTAGAATGTGTATTTTATGTTAGTATTTTTAAATTCTTTCTGGAGATTCTGGATATCCACTCCTGCCCTTGCTCCTGATGCCCGTTCTTTGCCTGCAGAATGCGGGTCAGGGGTTCTCTAATTAGGCACTATGCAAAACCCGGGCCGTGGTGGCGAGATTTAGGTGTTTGGACCATACAGGGGGGGCACTGCAGTATGACCAACAAGGTTATACCAATATTTTAATTTACATTTTTTAACAGGGACCACACGTGCCAGAGTGGCACAACTGAGTGTCAGGGTCCTTCAGTTGGTGGGCGAGATGCAGGAGCTGCGCGACTCATTGGGGACCACAGATGAAGAATAATGTTCTGTGGCCTGCCATTGCTATGTATTTTGTTTTTTATAGTTGTAAAAATTTGACATTTTCATGATGGAATAAAAAAAATGTTTCAGTGTCATTTCATTTACAAAATACAATAACACAAAACTAATGGGCAGAGAAATATCTAAAGATGAATATTCACATGACCGAGAAGTGATTTGGGTAAGTTTTAGGGTTGCTAAAATGGAAGAAGAACCTAACCGCGAAGAGGTTTAGGTGAGCTTTAACCCTCTCACTGCCAGCCTACCTGAAGTTTTCATCAGCCTTGGTGCCAGACCATTTTGCACTATTTTGCGCTCCCCATGTTCAAATGTGATTTTTGAAGGGTTTTCCGGGGATTTCCCAGGAAAATGATATATTGTTTTTTTCAGCAGAGTCTGGGCTTCAACATGTGATGTCTTGTTTGGCCTTTTTTTGTGAATTCTCAATACTTTTGGGTGAAATATGTGCAAAAAAATAAAAAAAAATCTATTTTTTGCAATTTGTAGTGTTTTTTTGTAATAAAAAATGTAAGTTTGTCAATAAAATCTTATTGCGTGTGAAACCCCAATTTCTCCCGGTTACAGCGGTACCACATATGTATAGGTAGACACCCTTTCCTGCCCAGGAGACTCCCCCAAACTGAAACAGCGCTTTAGGGGATTTTCAGAAAAAAATACAACTGTGATATGCGCTATGCGCGCCTTGCAGTTTTTCCAGAAAAACAACCCTTTACATTTGAAATACCCCCAACAAACTATATATTCTCTGGAAGTACACACCTCAAGCTTTCTAGGTGTACCAGGCTTGTTGATGTGGCCACAGTTTTCTGGAAGTAATCCCTTAATGTATTCTTTGGTTGCAAAGAGTTTCCCTAAAAAAAGGATAAAAAAGCAGAATCAAAGCAACATTTTCCTAAAAAAACTATATACAAACAAGAAAAAACAAGTATAATCTGAAAAAGCAACCTCCCCCGAACAGAACAATACCCAACATACATAGCTACTGTCAAGGGAAGAGTTGCCAAACACCCCAAAGTAAAGCATGCGCATAACAGTAATTTTTCTTGAAAATTTCAGCTCTGCAGACAAGGTGCGCACCTTGCGATTTTTCAACCAAAACAACCCTTTACATTTGGAATATCCCCCATAAACCATATATTCCCTGAAAGTACACATGTTAAGCTTTCTAAGCGTACCCAGCTTGTTGTAGTGGGCTCATCTTTCTGGAATTAATCCCTCAAAGAATTCTTTGGTTGCGCAGGGTTTCCCTAAAAATTTTATAAAAAACCTGAATAAAAAACACCTTTTCCTAAAATATAAATATGCAAACCAGAAAAAACAAGCTAAGTCTGAAAGCGCAAGGTCCCCCGAACAGAACAATACCCAACATGCATAGCTACTTTTAATCCTTTTAATTGCCAGCCTACTTGAGATTTTGTCACCCTCTGTTGACAGGAAATTTTTCCCCATTTTGCGCCATGTTGCGACATTTTTGCTGGAATTTTCAGGAAAATGATATATATATTTTTTTTTTTGCAGCAGAGTTTAGGCTTTAACGTGAAATGTCTTGTTTGTAAATTTTATTCAGTTTTTTACAATATTATTAAGTAAAAAATAAATAAATAAATAAACATTTTTTTTAGAAAATTGCCTCCTTTATTTTAAATAAAAAATGTATTTTATTAAAGAAAACCGTATTGCATGTGAAAGCCCCATTTCTACAGATTAGAACGGTACCACATATTTATCGGTAGCCCCCCGTTCCTGCCCAGGAGACCCCCCTAACTGAAACAAGTACTTTATAACATTTACAAATAAAATACAACAACCATCCACACTACAAAGGGTTAAATCGGGGGAAAAAATGACACAGGGTCCCCCCTCCCAGGGGGGGACCCCATTTTTTGGGGGGGACTTTTAAGGGTTAAAAACCCTTAAAAATCCCCCCAAAAAAACGACATGGGGGCCCCCTTACCCGAAGTAACCAGCCCGGGACCAGCTATGCAGGGCTTGTAGGAACAGGGCACAGGGGCCAACTTTTGTGGCCCCTGGCCCTGCAGGCTACGCATAGCCTGTGGGCCCGGGCTCTTCTGCCCCCCCCCTGGCCTTTGGGGAGGCAGGTAATGGGGATGCCAAGGGTTAATGGCAAGTCACCCGCTAGTGCAGGTGACTTGCCATCCCCCAGCCTTGTGAACTGATATAGGGGTCTCGTGGACCCCTTACCAGTTCACAAGGGGTTAAATGTAAAAAAAAAACACCACACAGACGCAGAAAAAAATATTTTATTATTATTATTTTTTTTTTTAATACTTACCTCCCATCCATCTTCCCCTCCCAATCACTGGCTTCTGCTCATCTGCTGGAAGCCTTTTATAGCTGCTGGGTGACAGAACATAAGGGGTTAATTAAAAAAAAAACGACATAGGGTCCCCCCTCCCAGGGGGGGCGGACCCCATTTTTTTTTTTATTTTTAAGGGTTAAAAACCCTTAAAAATCAAAAAAAAAATGACATGGGGTCCCCCTTACCCAGCATTACCAGCCCGGGACCAGCTATGGGGGCTTGTAGGCACAGAGTGGGGGGGCCAGCTTTTGTGGCCCCCCACCCTGCAGCCTACGAGCCCACATACCCTGTGTGGGCCCGGGCTCTTCTGCCCCCCCATGGCCTTTGGGGAGGCAGGTAATGGGGGTGCCGGGGGTTAATGGCAAGTCACCCGCTAGCGCAGGTGGCTTGCCATCCCCCCAGCCTTGTGAACTGGTATAGGGGTCACATGGACCCCTTACCAGTTCACAAGGGGTTAACAGTAAAAAAAAAAAAAACACCACACAGATTAAAAAATAACTTTATTAAAAAATAAAAACTTTTTTTTACTTTACTCACCTCTGATCCTCAGCTTCTGTGTCCCTCGCAGCTCTGATGACAAATATTGTCATCGCTGGCCAGTGGAGGAGGGAGGCAGGCGATCAGATCATCACCTGCCTTCCTCCTCCTGTGGCCAGCGATGACAAGTGTGAGAATCGCAGCCCGGAGCCAGGACGTCATCACAGTTTGCCGTTATCGGCAAAATGGCGGCGCCCGTCGAGCAGGACAGGGAGAGGGCCTTTCAAGCTGGAGAGCCGGGGGGGGGCGATCGGAGGCCCCCCTGGTGAAGAGGAGACCCGGCAGGAGCAATCGATCACTAAGGTAAGTAAATGTCATTTTTATATATATATTTTTTTTTAACATGTATTTCGGCGGCTGCTGAAGGGGGGGGTGGCTATTCCGGGCTCTCCCCTGCACCCGGGGGGGCCTGGGTGGGGGATCGAAGCCCCCCCGGATGAAGAGGAGACCTGGCCGGATAGAACAAGGGGTCAGGTGAGTGTTTTTTTTTTTTACTTTTACTGTAGCAGGGGGGAAAGTCAAGCACGTAGATTCTACGTGCTTGGCACTTAAGTGGAGTGGATGCAAGCACATAGAATCTACGTGCTTGGCACTGAAAGGGTTAAGGGTCCAAAAGGGAAGATGGAGGATAGTGCTAAGTGATTTAGCTAAACAATGTAGTAGAAGTGAGGGTGGCAAATATGTAGGCGAGCACTTTAATGAGTTAAGTTTGTAGTGCGCATGCGCAAGATTGTAAGGATTTCCGTCTGGACGATTATTTATTGAAAAAGGGAAACAGAAACTAACCGGAAACGTACAGGATTCGTGGGAGGATACGATGGGAAAAAGGCAAAAACAAAAGCCTACGTTGTAACATGTGAAAATGAAACGGAAAAGTCACGCTGGAAAATTACATCCTCGTATTCGTAATCTGCCGTACGAACGGACAGAAACTTTACAGATTGCAATGCATGCATAGAATCGCTTGCACACTCATATGAGAGCGGAAACATTTCCAAAAAAAAAAACAGATCGGCACTAAAACGAAAGTATTTTTTTGTCTCGCTGAATCGGGCCTATTGTGCTGGGTCTGCTTGAAATCCTGCTTCAAACACAGGTATTCGCTACACACTTGCTGTTCTCCTTTCTTCTCTCCCTGTTGCTAGGCGTCATTGGCCACCTAGACCGGCACATGCTTGCATCTCCCACATGTGCGCACCCCTAGACGTGCATTTGCATGCACTCTAACAGGTGCATACGCGCAACCCTCATACGCGCAAGCAGCACTCCGACATGTACATGTGCGAACCCCCACACCTGCATGCACGCAGCCCACAAGCACACTTATACAGGTACGTGCGTGCACTCGCACATGCACACATTTGTTCATTCTCGCATACCTGCACTCCCACTGCTTCGGCGGCTGCCATTCCACGGCTCTCTCAAATGCCACCCTATGGCTACCAGCAGCTCCCTCGGCTCCGGGGGCTGCTGCCAGAGATGAGGAAGCCATGGGACAGCAGCCGCTGCAACTGAGGGAGGCGTGGGTGGCCATGGGGCATCAGACGTGGGAAGCCCTGGGGTGCTCCATGGCTCCCGCCAGGTTTGCTGCTGCAGGGTGGGTGTCTGACCTGTGGCAGGGCTGGCAGAGGCAAATGCTGGACTACAGGCAGACTAGACTAGTGATTGCTGGCAGCCTGCTCAAAGTGTGCTGTGAGAAGTGCGTGTCCACAGCAAGGGAGAGGAGAGAGGAGGGTGGAGCTTCAGAGCTGCAGAGGGAGGCAGCCAATCAGATTGTTTGTAAAGGGAGATGGGGGTGTTTCCGTTCTTGGTCCACTGAAGGTTGATTGACGGACCAGGTCAGGTGGGGATTGGCAGCTGAATGAGGAAGTGAAGGAAGACAGGAGAGGAAGCACAAAGCGGGAGACACTCAGTGTAAGGTAAGCTACTGATAGTTATGATTTAACTGGGGGAAGTTTATACATTTTGCGTTGCCTGCTTCTACCTATAGCTAACTACCACTACGAATAACTTTACCAACTACTTCACTTTCAAAACTGATCTTATTCGGTCCCTGACTTACTGTAAGTAATACATTCATCATGTACAAAGGGAAGATGCACTTGCTACATGCTATGAAAATAGTGCAGGGGCAACTAAAATAAGATGTTCAATAAAGATGAGCAAACCAAACGTGTTCAAACCAGAATTTGGATCAGACTTTAGTTTCAGTTCACCACAAACCTGAAATTTCCAAAAGTTTGTTGCACTGAACTGATTTGTAAAATAGTGTTTATATGTTTATTACAGCGCTAGGGGAGAAAATCCTGGGAAAAAAAGAGATCACCCATAATGCCTTGCAGCCAGCCATTTGACAGCTTCTGTACCTACCGCTGTGATGTCAAAACTAGGAAGTCAGTATATAAGCCAGTGCCGGCTTCCAGGGGCCATCTTCTCAGACAGCTTAGCTGGGGACAGCGAGCCTGTGATACGCTTTAACTTTGGAGGCACAGAATTTACCAAAAACAGCTGATAGAGCACATATCCAAATACATCATCATGCCTCAGCGCCAACATGTGCTCAGGCAGGTTCTGCCCCTGGTGAACATGGGCAAACGCTGCCATTCCAGGGCAAGCTATCCATTTCTCAGGCTTCATCTCAGCAATCCAAAGGGCATTACCTGTTACTGAACCATCATTCCCCGTTACCTGTGGTCAGTAACCATAGTAAACATAGAAACTAACAAAAAAGTTACACAAGCATATGCCACTGGCACCTAGGCCCTGTGTGTTCACTGACACAGCTTCTGCTTACAGTCTCAACACTGTGTCATTTGTCCAATACAGTCTATTTTAATGGCGCTGCTGCAGATGACATCCTGCACACTTCCCTTGGTTCAACAATTTCTTTGGAATGAATCAGCTCGATCCAGGCAATAATTTAGCTGATTAGTTCTGGTTTGATTCTGATCAAACTCGAACTTTTGAGAAAAATTCATCAAATCAGTGGAATCTAAAAGTTAGTTCCTCTCTAATGTGCACTAATAAATGAGGACTATAATAAAACAAATAGGTATGAAATCCGCACTATTCAAGTTCCAATTAATATCTTATAAATGTCCAAAACGCTGGAGAATAATAGCTTAGTCACCGAAGCTATCTAAATTAGCATGATATATGTATAGAAAGGAAGTCCTTAATATATGGTATCCCGCGGGACTTGTATATCAATAGAGATTCACGCATGCTTCACATGAAACAAGTGATTTATCCTCCACCTGATTATTTAATAACATACGTTTTTTCAAAACTGAAGGCCTAGTTGTCGGAGCCCAGTATCCGCCATTTGGGCGCTGGGTTTTTGTAGCGAGAGGGGTAAGAGGACAATAAGTGAAAGTTTTTCCCCACGCTTGACTGGGGATATCTTTTTATGCTGACAAAATTCCTTTATTTGGTGAGCAGTACTTGAATTTGCGCATACCAGAAGCTGTTTTATATAGATTTACGCTATGTGTTTCTACTGATTTTTGTTTTACATGAACTATAAATAAATGGGAGCATTGTATTTTAAAAGAGGAGCTTTGAGACAAATATTTTGATAACAATCCTAAACAGAATCAAACCTAAAGAATATATGAAAATTGAAAAGCTAAGCACATATCAGAATCTGGTACGTTGTTAAATAATCAGGTGGAGGATAAGTCACTTGTTTCATGTGAAGTACGGGTAAATCTCTATTGATATACAAGTCCCGCGGAGATACCATATATTAAGGACTCCTTCCTTTCTATACATATACAATGCTAATAAATGAGGACTGCAGATCTCAGCTAGCCCAGATCAGTCTATTCATCCACAGTGATGGCATCCAGAATCCAATGTTGGACAATTTCTGGTCTCTGGGACAGCCACATCTGGAATGCTCCACTCTGTGCAACACCCTAGTTCCTCTAGTATACCATTTCATCAATCCCAAGATGCATGTGCAGGTCTCGGCAGCCTCACAGGTTTCTCCCTCGGCTGATGCATGTACCCATACCAAGCATTTCTCAATGGCTGGCGCACTCCATTTATTCAGAATGGATTGCTAGTGACACAATCTACTTTGATTGGCTGGCATCACCCAGCAATCTATTCTGAAAAGACCTAGGGGTTTTAGTTAACAATAAGCTTGACTGTAGTAATGAATGCCAGGCAGCAGCTGCCAAAGCAAATAGGATCATGGGGTGCATCAAGAGGGGAATAGGTGCTTATAACCAGAGCATCATTTTACCCCTGTACAAGTCACTGGTCAGACCCCATATGGAGTACTGTGTACATTCTGGGCACCTGTGCGTAAGAAGGACATATTAGAGCTGGAGAGCGTTCAAAGGAGGACAACTAACTTAATAAAAGGAGTGCGGGGGCTAGAGTACCCTAAAAGATTGTCAAAGTTAGGTTTATTTAGTTTAGAAAAGAGACGCCTGAGGGGGTGATCTAATAACTATGTATAAATATATTCGGGGTCCATACAAAGATCTGTCCCACAATCTATTTATACCTATTTAAGTGTAACCATAACCCGAGGGCATCCACTAAGGTTAGAGGAAAAGTGCTTACTCCACCGACATAGGACGGGATTCTTCTCTGTAATAGCAGTGAGACTACGGAACTCGCTGCCAGAGAAGGAATTTATGAAGGATATAGTAAAAACATTCAAAAATGGCCTGAATGACTTCCTGGAATGTAATAACATTTCCAGATATGGCTATTAGACCACTGGAAGGAGCTAAACAGGCTGAACTGGATGGACTACACTCTTTATTCAGCATTACATACTATGTTACTTTGTTACTATGAGGTGAGCCCACACATTTGCCATGGGATCGCTGGAGAGGTAAGAGTACTCTGCTTTCCTAGGTGTTTCACACACAGAATCAGGATGCCCCTGTTATGCAGACCAAAACCTAGGTAAAGGTAATTCCTGGGTTTTGGTCTGCAATATCCTCCATTGTGGCAGTTGGCGCAGTTTGGGATGCCTAAACCACCCCCCCAAGTATAGAACATGGTCACTAATACCCACATGCCAGCCATAGTTGAGGGACACAGAAGAGACAATTGCGCATTTCATAGACATAGGTCATGATTGGTGGAGATGGCATTGCAGAGTGCAGCAGTTTCATGTGTCCTCCATCAGAGGCCAACTTGCATGGATCAGTGCTTTGGGGGGAAGGGTTCAGACACGGGACACACCATGCCATCATGCCTAGGAAGGAAGGGGATGCAGCATGCTTGCACCCCTAGCAGCCTGGAGAATTGCGTTAAAGGCACAGCCTGGGGGTGGGGCCGACGCATGGCAGAGTGAGGGAGCAGGGACATGGGGCTCCAGCAATCCAGCTGCATTTACAGCAGATTACACCCAAGGAGAGACAGCTTACTAACAGTCCATGGGGGGCAATAAGAAAAAGAAGATGGTGGGCAAGGGAGGAGGCCGATCCAAGGGCGGCCTGGAGAGATTCCTGGTCCTGGAGGACCCATCCCGCAGAGGAGCGCCGCTCAAGATGGCGTGGGAGAGAGGAGCGAGCCTCCCCCAGCGAGACGCATGGCGCCGATCAGCTGAGAGGTGGCTGCGGGCTGAGGCGACTCGACCGCCCGAAGACACGCAGGCGGAGGAGGTGAGACACAGAGGCGTCTCGCAGCGTTCTACCTCCCTCTTTGCGAGAGAGAGAGAGGGGGGAGAGAGCCGACTCAGCACGGAGTGGTGGGCGCGGTGCCTGCCGCCACATGAACTGCAAGAGCCCCAGAGAGGAGGGGGGAGACCTCCCCCATTCATAGTAAAGCTGCTGAAAACCTCCAGAATGAGCTGTTCAGCCAGACAGCAGAGTCACCACAAATAGCAGAAAGGGGGAGGAAGGAGGAAGATGGTATAAACCCTCACAGTGAACTGGATACACAGGCTGGGAGCATGCCACACCAACAGCCTCTACCTGACATCACCCCCAATAAAACCTCCCTCTCCACAGATACCATACACCCAACGTGGGATGCCCATAAGGAGCCCGGTTCCAGTGATTGGTCGCCATTACATAGCCCCACGCTGCCCAACTGCACACCGCCTGTGACCTGGTCCTCAGGCTCTGAGGAGAATTTCCATGGGAGATCCAGCCCACAAGAGAGATCCTGGAATCGGATGGATCCGGGAGAGGGGCCCTCTGACTCCTAGGGGCCAGCTCCAATCGGCTTCCTGACTGAGTCAAGTGTCGTTGGATATAACCTCAGAATTGGATTTAAACCTCTACTCCAGTTCTTTCCCACCAAAGCAGACCTGAAAGAGGTTTTTGTGTTTGCAGTTTAATATTTATTACTCAATACATTTATAAAGTAACATACCTACTATAGAATTGACTCTAAATAGGTAAAATGAAATGGGACTTACCCACCAGGCCCGGCGGTAAACACCTAACCTGGGCCACTTTTGAATATGACTTATAGTTTAAGTAGATGAGGATCCCACTCTGTGATGTAGAAAGACGACTTCTTTTATTCAAATTAAAAGTGGAGATGCAAGACAGACCATGGAACGTGCCACAATCAATAATCTGTCAATTGTATACAGTGGTCCCTTTAAAACTTCAGCAGCAGCTCCTCTATGTATATGGCGCTGGCATGAAGTCCCAGGATGTGTATCCAAAAGTTCAGAGCTTGTCTATAAGCTCTACACAGTCCGTTAGTTGATAATAAAATAGTCCATGAATAAAATCCTTTCCTGGCTGAAACCAGCTGGAAAGGATTTTATTCATGGACTATTTTATTATCAACTAACGGACTGTGTAGAGCTTATAGACAAGCTCTGAACTTTTGGATACACATCCTGGGACTTCATGCCAGCGCCATATACATAGAGGAGCTGCTGCTGAAGTTTTAAAGGGACCACTGTATACAATTGACAGATTATTGATTGTGGCACGTTCCATGGTCTGTCTTGCATCTCCACTTTTAATTTGAATAAAAGAAGTCGTCTTTCTACATCACAGAGTGGGATCCTCATCTACTTAAACTATAAGTCATATTCAAAAGTGGCCCAGGTTAGGTGTTTACCGCCGGGCCTGGTGGGTAAGTCCCATTTCATTTTACCTATTTAGAGTCAATTCTATAGTAGGTATGTTACTTTATAAATGTATTGAGTAATAAATATTAAACTGCAAACGCAAAAATCTCATTTGACTTTGCAGTAACAACAATATTTAAGGATACTTGGAAAACAAGGATAAGATTAAACATCCCATCTTATCACACCTGAGCATCCTACAGAAATTAGCGCGCCTGCAGATAGACTGACAGCCACAGGCAGCTTGTCTGTTGTCTGCTAGATCTATCACCTTTATTGTCTTTTCAACCCCACGGTTTAGCCAACCGGTCAGGCTGCAGCTGAGCATTTCTATAAGCGCTGTTTTTTCTTTACTATTTTACAGACCTGAAAGAGGATCTAGTGGCAGTGGCACTGAGGATCGAGCAGGCTGTAAGGAAAGAACTAGAAGACCTCTAGCAGCAAACATCAGCTCTAGACGCCAGAGTATCCTCTCTGGAAACATCCAGTGCAAACCATGAAGACATGAGCGGGCATCCCGCAGCCAGAAACAACAACTCACGGATGTCATCTTGACGATCTGGAAAATCTGAATAGACGTAATAACCTGAAGCTAAGGGGCATCCCGGAATCAATACCCTCAATCCAGCTGCGGTCTGCTGCCTCTTTGCTAGGGAACACTAGAGGCTCGGAGATAATTATCGTATACATAGGGTGACAAACCACCCTGCCAGCGAAGCTGAAGATCCACGGGATGTTTTATGCCACATTAATTTTTTCACAATAAAAGAGGACATTAAGGTTGATTCAGAGAAACATACAATGAATTTCGTTTTTGTGTCAATCTGTCTTTTTTTTTTGTTTTGTTTCCGCTTGCGTATGAGTGTACGAGTGATTCTAAGCATGCATCGCAAGCCTTCTGTAAAGTGTTCGTCCTTTCGTACGCCAACGAGAATGTCATTTTTCAGCTTTCGTTTACGTTACTTAGGAAACAACGTAGGCTTCCGTTTTTTTGCTTTTAGCAACGTCTCCTCGAACGAATGATTTACGTTTCACGCTCCTGAATTCTTTTTCCTATAAATAAACGTGCAGACGGAAATCTTTCCGACCTTACACATGCGCACAACCAAATTAACTCATTCATTGGCTCGTCTCAATATTTTTAGCACTCACTTCTGCTACAATGCTTACCTCAATTGCATCGCGGTTTCCTTCTTCTTCAATTTTTGCCCTTAATGCTTACCTCAATTCCATCGCGGTTTCTATATTCTTCCCTTTGCGCCCTTAATGCTTACCTCAATTCCATTGCGGTTTCTAAATTCTTCACTTTGCGCCCTTAATGCTTACCTCAATTCCATCGCGGTTTCATTCTTCATTTTGTGCCCTTAATGCTTACCTCAGTTCCATCGCGGTTTCTATATTCTTCCCTTTGCACCCTTAATGCTTACCTCAATTCCATTGCGGTTTCATTCTTCTTCATTTTGCGCCCTTAATGCTTACCTCAATTCCATCGTGGTTTCTATATTCTTACCTTTGCGCCCTTAATGCTTACCTCAATTCCATCGCAGTTTCTATATTCTTCATTTTGGGCCCTTAATGCTTACCTCAATTCCATTGCGGTTTCTATATTCTTCCCTTTGCGCCCTCAATGCTTGCCTCAATTCCATCGCGGTTTCATTCTTCTTCATTTTGCGCCCTTAATGTTTACCTCAATTCCATCGTGGTTTCTATATTCTTCCCTTTGCGCCCTTAATGCTTACCTCAATTCCATTGCGGTTTCTATATTCTTCATTTTGGGCCCTTAATACTTACCTCAATTCCATTGCGGTTTCCTTCTTCTTCATTTTGCGATCTTTTATTTTTAGTCCTTCCTACGTTTTACTGTAACCAACCCTTAATGATTTTTTATTTTACATAAAATGACACAGGAACATGTTTTAGGTTTGTGTTTATTATAATTAACTTGCAAATGTTTTTGCCTTTTTTTTGTGTTGTGGTCTTATTTTAATATTTGTAAAATATTTTTTTAAAGGTAAAATCTTTTTTAAAACTGTAAAAAATGACAAACATTTAAACATTTAAAAACTATATACAATGGCATGGGAGGCCCCAGATAATGAATCTTCATCTGTGGTTCCCATCGAAGCTCTGAGCTCCTTTATATCGCCCACCAGTCAAAACACCGTCACAGTCAGTTTGGCTAATCTGACATGTGCGGTGTCTATAAAAAAAGAAAAGAAAATTATTGTTCTGCAAATACATGTTTCACAGCTGTGAATGGAATGATTATTAGGTTTTATTCTAACTCATGAGGCCATATGTCATTATGCTAAGGAATTTGTTAAAGGAAGAGGCCATATGTCATTATGCTAAGGAATTTGTTAAAGAAAGGGGCCATATGTCATTATGTTAAGGAATTCATTAATGGATGAGGCCTTATGTCATTATGCTAATTACATTGCCAAGGTATTTAGCTTGATTGTTGATGATGTCATATTCACCATACTCCAAATATTTACATTACAACTTACTTCGGTGGTGGGCGACCTCAGCTTCGGGGACCACCCTAGGCTGTGGGACCTGCCACTGCTGGGAAGCTGAGGCTGTAGAGACATTTAAAATAGGCTCACTTTTAATGTCTGATTCCACAGTAACCAAATGACACTTTGAATGTGTGTGTGACATCACCCACCTTCTCCATGTTCCCCCTGGGCATGATCTGCTGCAGTCTCAGCTCCAGATTTTTCACCTGCTACATATTCATCTATAAAAAGAGATTAAGGGAATCAGCTTTTGTTTAAATAGCATGTACCTGTGTGTGGTAAAATCAGAGTCACATACCAGAGGGTAATGCCTGATTTGTTTCGTACGACTCCCTGCCCCTCCTCTGTTGATAGGTCCAGGGGCTTGTCTGATGCAGCTACAGAGGAGGGGTAGGTGCAGATTCATGCTGCACTGGCCGGACTGCACGCATCCGGGTGGGTCGAATTCGGTACTCCATTTCAGACACTAGAAAAGAAAAGAATTTCTAAATAAAGGCCTACCTTCTTTGTTTTTTACCTCTAGCATGCAATCGATATGTACTTACTTGGGAAATGGGTACCAAAAAATCGCCGCACCCGGGGCATGTGCAGTCGCCTCAGGTCCGACCAGAGCTGCATGATCTGCGTATTAGTGAAGGTGGTGTCCGTTTCCTGGTGAATCCTGGCCATAATCTCCAGGGGCATATTCCTCTTCTCGAAGGCGTTGGGCAGGTCGTACCTGCGCTCCAGCATAGTCTAAAAAACACAAAAATCAAAATAGTTGTTAGATCAAACAGCATACAAATATCATTCACAATTAGATCAGTTGACTAAATGACATTCCCCAACACATTTCTAGCCTTAACATATCCTTCTAGATGTAAGTGAGTTGATTCGCACATGTGCGCACTAACTTCTGTTTGGCACGGAGTTTAAATCACTTTTAAAAACAACTGTTTCTTCCTGCGCTTCTTTAAGGCCTATGCATGCATTTAGATGTCAAATCAACGTCCTTACAATACACTTACGAGCATAATGAGTTCTTGTTGTTGGCGGGTGAAGATCGTGGGCGCCATCTTTCTTCTCGTCCGCAGCAGATAGGTAGTGCCTCAGCGGTTTCTGGGATCCGCACCGCCGGACGCATGCGTACGCGAACACGTAAGCGTCATACCCAGTCTGTGTATTTAAAGGGTAATGGACACAAAGCTCATTCTCTTTCTGATAGTCATCATGGCACCAAAGAAAAATAGTGGAAAGAAACCAACAGCAAAGGAGGCGAAGACACAAGACTCAGTCGCACAAATCTACTACAAAGGTGCCTGAAACGAGGAGCAAAAGTGGCCACCACAAGGCTACATTGGCCACAACTCCAGGCACATCAAAAACTTCAAGCACCCGCAAAAGTTTAGAACCTTCCTCCAAGAAGAAGGCTCCCCGCGCAACCACATCCAAACAGCAAGGGAGAACAACGTCCAAGGGGAAAAGTAAGCAGAGGGCAAGAAGCTCGAGCCCCCCAAGAACACCCTCTCCTGCTCACTGTGTAACCAAATCTAAAGAGAAAGGGAGCACAAGTTCCAAGGGGCAAAAGAAGAAGAGGGCGAGAAGCCCGAGCCCCCCAAGCACACCCTCTTCTGCTCCCCGCGCAACCACATCCAAAGAGAAAGGGAGCACAATGTCCAAGGGGAAAAGTAAGCAGAGGGCGAGAAGCCCGAGCCCACCAAGCACACCCTCTCCTGCTCGGCCACATTTGCCACCGGCACACGTGGAAACCAGCGAGACCTATGCCACATCCATGCCTGCTAGTGGCAGCCAATGACCCCCAGTCCTAATTCCAGCCCAGTCCATTCTTTTTCCAGTGATGTGACGTATTCTTCACCACACACCCAGCCAAGAATGTCCCCTGAATTGCCACCAACCAGAGAAGAGCCAGAAGAACAACCATTAGGCCAAACCTTGCGGCGAGGCCAGTTGAGCGGCCAGTTTGGTGAGGCACAAACCCTCGCTTGGCAAGTGGGTTAACACTGCATTTTGATGAGCTATTTGGCCTCAATTCCAAAGCAACCAGCAAAGTCAGAAAAAGACAAATCTGGGAAGAGCTCACCAGACAGGTGAATGCAGCAGGTGACGAGAGGAAAGATATGCAGCAGATCCAGAGAAAAATATCTGACCTCAAATATGCAGTAAGGAAGAAGCAGAATAAACGCCGCAATCACAGGTACATATTTGATGTTTGCATTTTGCAGCTTGTTGTAGTGACCACAATGGCAAATATTTTTTGTACACTTATTTTCAGCTTCCAAACAGGCGGAGGCTTCCCAACAAAATTACAATACACCAGAGCTGAAGAAATGGTCCTGGCTTTGATCCAACCCGTAGCATTACAGGGCCTCTCTGGCAGACACGACACGGACACACAACATTTCTGCAGGTTAGTAATGATTGTTTTAATGTGAGCTATTTTAAACTTTGAAAATGAGGCTCACAAGCAGATATGAACACAGGCCCCTAGGGAGTGGCTTTGAGGGGAGGTTACTGTTGTAGGCGGGTGTTTAATGGCTGAGGAATGGGCTTAATGATGGACACACTCCCAGGGTGCATTAGTTCATGGTCCTTAGAAAGGTTTTCAGTCCATACACAACCTTTTACATTATTTCAGGAAAATATTAACCAATTTTTCTTACCAAAGCACTGCATGTGATGTGAATATAGGCAATAATTGACAACACTTACTTCTTTGTCTTTCTACCACTGGGGTTCTAGCTGTGCTTTGATCAGACAAACTTGAGCTGGGGTCAGGGAAATGTCAACATTGCAAGAATGCACAGCAGCATACTCAGAAGCCAAATGCTATTTAAAAGCTGACTGTTGGCCCCTAAGGCGCAATTTGGGATGTGTAAAGCCTCCTAACATGCAATAAATGCATGTTTTTATTCTTTAAGGTGACCAATCTGTAGGTATAGGGTGAGTCATACATATAAGATAGACTCAGATAGATAGACTCAGACAAGATAGATTCATTGGGAAGGTCAACTTTAACCGTTGGAGGAGTTGTCATTCCTGCTTGGCCATGTGTGTTCTAAAGCATATGTACTCATCAGCCTCATCAAGGGATGTTTGTGTGTTTACGTGCCTTTTACTTTTTACCACAGCACCACATCCTGACTCTGGAAGTGTGGAAGCCTCCTCCAGTTTGAGCACGCAGTCTACTTCCCTACTGCCTAGGACACAGGACCAGATATATAGGGTAAGTGGACTTTGCTGAAACTGGTGATGCATATGAATGCACATGAATAATTTTGTCCCAAAATAAATTTAGGCCCAAATCCGACTCACTTTTTCACATGTCCCAACAGACTCCCCCACTAATGGATGTAATCCAGGATATGGAGGAGGTGGATGCCAGCCGGATTGGACCTTCGCAAATTACCCCCCTGAAACCTAACCTGCCACTGCCCCAGCATCCTACTGCACCAAATCCTCTGCAGCAGAGTGAAGCTGCATGCATGCTGCCAGCCCATCGTGGGCAGCAGGCTGAGACTGAGCCTACAGTCCCCAGTGCTAGCTCTGCTGCAGAGGTTTTGCCGAGTACATCTGGTACTGTTTCTCGCCATAGACCTCCAGCATCTGCAGGCGCTCAAACCCGGGGAATGCAACGTCGACCAGTTTCCCAAGGCGAGTGCCGATCCTGGAGTCAGCATGGTGCCATGACAGCCGTTACTTTAGGCAGGTGATTCAAAGAACAACAGAGCAGATTACTGCACAATTAGAGAACTTCAATACTACATTCACCACCATGCTGACTGAATATAGGACAAGCAGCAGCCAGATGGCAGAACAAATGGCCACCTTAAACAGACAGATGGTAGACCAAATGGCCACCTTAAACAGACAGACGGCAGAACAACTGGCCACCTTAAATACAAACTTCACTGCCTGTGTGGTGAGCGCAACCAAAATTGGGTGGTTTATGGCTTTGGTGGTTTGTTTTGGAATTCCCCCATATAGCTCATTAGAGTGCTCACATACCCCAGTAGCCAATGGCTGAGCTTAAGCCTCAGTGAAGCTGTTGCTGAAGCTCCCATGCAGCAGGCTTGGCCTTAAGGAAATGATGGCTGCCTCATCCTGAAAATTCAACATTTGGCCAGGCCAAAGATTGGACTGGACTGGCATGGGGTCTGGCTGTCATAGGCTGGAACAATTACAAGCAAGAGAGGGTCTGTATGTGGCCCTATGTATTCCTGGCCAACTATTCCCCTTGAAAGTCGTGCTCCCTATGGATCTTGATGTTGGTGGGCGGGTAAACTTCGGCCTGGAGTCAGTTACCTTAGAACTCCTGGATGTGGACAATTGCTAGGGGCCAGGAGTCTGGCCAAATTTATACTTATGTTTGAAAATGTCTGTCCATGGAGTCTGCAAGTGCCCTTTACCCACTATTTATCAAATTTCGTGCAAATGTATGGAATTGGACTTTACTTGTTCTTGCCTAAGTTGATGCATTCATGTTTGTGTTGCTTTTACATTAATGACGGTCTGTAATCACAAACATGAGAAAATAAACTGCATTACGCTCAAATCAGGTGTAAAATGATTTGTAATTAAGGCATTCACATAGCCAACAAATTCAACAAACAGACAAATACATAAACAAAATAAACGAAAGTTACAAAAAATAAGTTTCTATAACATGGGCTCGGACAGAGGCACTCGGGGTGCCATCATATATGTCATCTGCCTCCTGCCTGGGTGGAGAGGGGGGCAGATCCACATAATGGGGGACACGCTGCATCAAGGCAAAATTATGCAGCACGCAGCATGCTAGGATGATTTGAATCACCTAGTTGGGGTCATACTGCAGTGCCACCCCTGTATGGTCCAAACAACAGAATCTGGACTTCAGCAGTCCGAAGGCCCTCTCCACTACGGCCCGGGTCTTCCGGTGGGCCCGATTATACGACTCCTGGGCCGCATTCTGTGGGCGAAGAACGGGCGTCAGGAGCCAGGGCATGAGCGGATATCCAGAATCACCTGAAAGAATAACAAAATACTAACATAAATTACACATTCTAAGCAACATTATTGTTTAACATGTCATCAAGGGCTAAAAACAGCCATAGGTTAAGACATGGGTCATCAACTATATTCATAGCCATACAGTGAAAAGGGAATAATGGAATTTAAGCAAACTTACCCAGGAGCCATCCACCAGATAATTCTCCAGACTCAAACCGACGAAATAAGCCGGAGCTCCTCAATATATATGCGTCATGGGATGAGCCTGGATACCCTGCAAGTACACTGAGGAATCGCATGTCCGGGCCAACCACTGCTTGGATATTCAGCGAGTGGCCCATCTTGCGGTTCCTGAAACAAAACAAAAGAAAATTACAGCAAGCCAGAGTAACCAACTGAAACACTAACTCCTAAAACCAAAAAAAAAAAAAACATGTTCTACATTCCAAAAATAAATAACAAACGACATAAGTAGTTTAAAAAACAAATATTATATGGATGTATTAGAAAAGAAAGTTTAACATGCTAAGGACTAATTTAGGTCAGCATTACAATGCTTTTATAAGGCCCACATGAAAAGTATTGATGAAGGTATGCATTGTAAACTGTTTCAAAGGGACACTTGAGAAGGAGGGATTAAGGTATGCATTGTAAACTGTTTCAAAGGGACACTTGAGAAGGAGGGATTAAGGTATGCATTGTAAACTGGTTCAAAGGGACGCTTGAGAAGGAGGGATTAAGGCATGCATTGTAAACTGGTTCAAAGGGACACTTGAAAAGGAGGGATTAAGGTATGCATTGGAAACTGGTTCAAAGGGACACTTGAGAAGGAGGGATTAAGGTATGCATTGTAAACTGGTTCAAAGGGACACTTGAAAAGGAGGGATTAAGGTATGCATTGTAAACTGGTTCAAAGGGACACTTGAGAAGGAGGAATTAAGTTGTGCATTGTAAACTGGTTCAAAGGGACTCTTGAGAAGGAGGAATTAAGGTATGCATCGTAAACTGTCCCAAAGGGACACTTGAGAAGGAGGGATTAACGTATGCATTGTAAACTGGTTCAAAGGGACACTTGAAAAGGAGGGATTAAGGTATGCATTGGAAACTGGTTCAAAGGGACACTTGAGAAGGAGGGATTAAGGTATGCATTGGAAACTGGTTCAAAGGGACACCTGAGAAGGAGAGATGAATAGATAGTTAAAATTTAGTTTTGCTAAACAATATAAAAAAATGACATAATTAACTTACATATAGATGTACTCATCGGCTGCGGGAGGGACCAATGCAACGTGTGTGCAATCGATCGCACCCATGACATTGGGCATGTCGGCGATATTATAAAAAATTAACTTAAGCGCGTTCCAGGCTACCATGTCATCCGGAAAGGAAATATATTTGGGACTAAGGGTAGCCATGCTATCCAAAAACTTGGATAGCGCGCGGCTCAGCGTAGGCTGGGAGATCCCCACGGAGAGGGGACCCAGCCTCTGGAACGAGTCGTTCGCCAAAAATTGCAGGCAGCCAAGCATCTTGGTCATACCTGAAATTGCTTGCCCCTTCCTTGTGGTGCGGGCTAACCATGGCTGCAGCTCACTATACAGTTTATGGAGGGAAGCGCGATTAAGTAGGGACAGCTCGAACAGCTCAACGCCATGCATGCGATCTGAACTAACGCAAATTATCAGATTTAGATCCTTAACTTATCCGAACTAACGCAAATTATCAGATTTCGTTCCGTCCATCGAAAGTGCATATACGCGTTAACATGAACGAACATACGAATGGAAAAAGTAACGTAAAAAGCAAAAAACAAGGCAAACATTCAAAAAAAATACACAGACACATGCGAAAGTGCATGCGTCGGGTTGGGTGGAATGGCTGCAGGAGTCCCATACTCCCCGATTTACCTGGACATACACTACGTATGAGGAGAACTTTGTGTCCCCTCTTGGATAAGATTCGTGAGGTCAACGGTTCCTACAAGTGGGGTCACCTGTTTCACCTCATCGTCCGTCGAGATAATGGCATATTCACCCTGCGACGCAGGGATGACCTCCCTGATTTGTTTAGATTCCTGGACGTCGGCCCCATTGAGGTTCCAGACTGGCTGGACTTTAACGTGGAACCGCTCCCATGGAGAGGTTGATGGGGCAGAAGAGATCATAGAGAGGGGTGGGGTGGAGGGGGGCAAGGAGATAGGGTACCGGACCTTTAGGCTTGGGCTTCTCCATGGAACGGACTCACTCCTGGCTCGGGTCTATCCTTTATTTGAATGCGTTTATGCTAACTAGATTGCCTAGTATATTATGTTATGCTGTGTTATATTATGTTTTTGCCCTCTGTTATGTATTACTCAGGTTTGGTGTAGGAGTGAATGTTCTGCTGTCTCTCCACACTGATGACCAGCAAGCTTAGCGCCCGTTAGGCACTGGGACTGCGGGGTTAGTAGATTGGAGGCGGGGTTGCTCAAGTCCTGCCCCACGGTGCAAGGCTGCTTTTCACCCAATAGTTTTCTGCTTTCTCTCACTGAGCTGCCGCCCGGTGGGAACAAGCTGAATAGCACTCCCCTGACGGTCCGAGTGGGGTGGTAGGGAGGAGGCCGGGGGGGGGGGGCTATAGAGATTCTGCAGAAAAGAGGCGCCTGGAACCGTGGGACTGGTGTCCCCCTTTACTTACCTCCTCGCTGTTTCTGCTCCCCTTTATTGGACCCGCCTTCCCGTCCCTCCTATCTCTTACCTGTTACCCTTGACCTGCTTCAGCAGAGGGAGGGTCTGGTGGTATAGCTAGCCTGAAGATATGCACCCTAAATGCTAAGCGTTTAAACATCCCTGAAAAGAGCCAAAATACTCTACGGGCTGCATAAAGAAAGGGTAGATGTAATACTTTTCAAGGAGACCTATTTTGGTAGCGGGAGAATCCCAGAAATCAAAAACAGATACTTCACAAGATTGTACCACTCCCTGAATCCAGACGCTAAATCCAAAGCGGTATCAATTGCTATACATAAAGATACTCCTTTGGAGCCATTGGACTCAAGGGTACCTCCCCAGCGGATGTAATTTTTTCTGAAATTCTCAATGGGTGGGGAGACCTACACCATAGCAAACATATACTTACCCAATCAGGATCAAGCAGGGGTAGGAGTGCGATTCCTTCGACTCTTGGAGAAATTTGCAGAAGGGGTCATAATTCTAGGTGGGGATCTCAATATGACATTAGATCCAAGGTTGGATACCTCCCAGGGTAGATCAGCAATCCCACAAGCTAAGTTGCCGACCTTCAGAAAGGCTCTGAGTGACCTACAGGAGGTTGATGTCTTGAGAATCCTGAACCAGGGGGCGAGAGATTACATGTTTTTCTCGCACACTCATGCCTCCTACAGCAGACTAGACTACATCTTTGTCAGTCATTATGCCTTGGCTAGAGACTTGAGTGCCTCAATTGGTCAGACCATTCCCCGGTATATCTCAACCTGCCGATCACGGGTGGGGTCAGGAGGCTGTTCAGTTGGAGGCTTAACAACAACCTACTCAAGTATGCTACATGTATGGCAGAGGTGGAAAGCTCTATATCACACTTCATGGCCAATCATGCAAACGACAGTACCTATTTGCCAACACAGTGGGAAGCAATGAAATGCGTTCTTAGAGGAATATTTATTAAACATGGCTCTAGGTTAAAGAGGGAGAGGACGCACCAGATTCGGACCACTTTAGACCGTATCCGAGCGCTTGAGCAAGCCCATAAAAGTGCACCCTCCAATGGGGATTTGATGGAATTGATCGCGGCCAGAGAGACACTTAAAAAGTTATATGATCAAAGCCACCCGAAATACAGGGATAGGTGTAGAGCCAGGTTTTATGAATTCTCTGACGAATGCGGGAAATTACTGGGCAGATCTTTACACCCAAGGCAAGACCTGACGTATGTCCTGGTCAATAGAGGTAAGGAGGGGCGGGAGGTCCACAAACCAAATCAGATAGTGGAGGAATTTTAGGAATACTATGCAGAGCTGTACAATATAAAAGGTAGTCGGGATTCGCTAGAGGCACCCTTTGGGGAGGCGGAGGTGAGAAAGGCCATTAAAGGGATCCCGAAAAAGCCCGGGCCCAGATGGATTCATGCCAAGGTTTTATAAAGCACTGGGGGGGAGGCTCATTCCCTTTCTGACGAAAGTTTTCAATAGCGTTTCTGATTCTTGCCCCTTCCCAAGCCAGGCCCTGGAAGTACATATCTCAGTTATACCAAAACCTAACAAAGACAAGACCCCATTGTTGTATGTGATAGTCATGGAGCATCTCGCACAAGCCCTGAGAGCGAACCCCGCAATTAAGGGAATCTCCTGTGGGGGGAGGGAACACAAACTCTCACTGTTCGCAGATGATCTTTTGTTGCACATCACATCCCCTCATCTTTCCTTGCCTTCTATACAGGAATTTGAAAGATTTGGTTGCCTTAGTAACTTCAAAGCCAACCTTACCAAAACAGAAGCCCTAAACATTTCCCTGCCCAGTGACACCTTACGACTCTTACAAACGAATTTCTCATTTAAATGGCAGTTCATTACCTACCTAGGAGTACAACTGCCTACTAAACTAGATAGTCTGTATAGGCTAAATTACGCCCCTCTCCTCTCTAAGACTCTAGAGAACCACAAGTCATATAATAAAGTGCAATACTCGTGGATGGGACGCATAAATATATTAAAGATGGACATTTTACCTCGCTTTCTCTATGTGTTCCAGGCCATTCCGATTGTGCCAGAACAGGGATTCTTCAGGGACTTGAAGCAGGCCTGGACCAAATTTGTCTGGAATGATAAGAAGCCCAGGATCTGCTACTCAGTCCTAACAAGACCCAAGGGAGAGGGGGGTTTGGGATTACCAGGCCTTAACCCTTTAAATGCCAAGCACGTAGTTTCTACGTGGTTGCTTCTCCTACCCTTAAGTGCCAAGCACGTAGAAACTACGTGCCTGGCATTTCCCCCTAATAGTTAAAAAAATGAAAAAAAACCCACTTACCTCTGGTATCCATGTGAAGCTTGGGGTCCCCTCTTCCTGGGGGGGGCCTCCGATCCATCCCCCGTCATCCTCCGTCTTCAGGAGGGGACCCAAAACCGGACACCCCCCCCCCCCCCCGTTTCCAGCGCTGACAGTTTGCCTGTAAAAAAAAAACAAAAAAACAAACATACTGTAATTTACTCACCTCCGCGCCCGATCCTTCTTTCCGGGTCTCCTCTTCACCAGGGGGGTCCAATCCCCCCCCCCTGGGCTGCCCAGGCTTCAGGTGAGGACTCTCTTCCGGGTCCTCACCTTTTGTAATGGCGGTGATGGCCGCCACCCCCTAGCCCCGCCCATTGTGGGAGGAGCTCACAGGGGAGATGACATCATCCCGCTCCATGTCCATGACCCCTATACCAGTTCACAAGGCTGGGGGGATGGCAAGTCACCTGCGACTAGCGAGTGACTTGCCATTAACCCCCGGAACCCCCCCTTACCTGCCTCCCCAAAGCCCGGGGGGGGAAGAAGAGCCCGGGCCCACGGGCTATGCGGGCTTGTAGCCTGCAGGGCCAGGGGCCACAAAAGCCCACGGGCTATGCGGGCTTGTAGCCTGCAGGGCCAGGGGCCACAAAAGCTGGCCCCTGCGCCCTGTTTCTACAAGTCCTGCATAGCTGGTCCCGGGCTGGTTACTTTGGGTAAGGGGGACCCCATGTCAATTTTTGGGGGGGATTTTTAAGGGTTTTTAACCGTTAAAAATCCTCCCAAAATTTTTTTTTCTCGATTTAACCCTTTGTAGTGTGGATGGTAGTTGTATTTTATTTGTAAATGTTATAAAGTACTTCTTTCAGTTTGGGGGGTCTCCTGGGCAGGAACGGGGGGCTACCGATATGTGGTACCGTTCTAACCGGTAGAAATGGGGCTTTCTCATGCAATATGGTTTTCCTTAATAAAATACATTTTTTATTTAAAATAAAGGAGTCAATTTTCTAAAAACAAATGTATTTATTTATTTTTTTACTTAATAATATTGTAAAAAACAAAATAAAATTTACAAACAAGACACTTCATATTAAAGCCTAAACTCTGCTGCAAAACAATATATATATAATATTCCTGAAAATTCCAGTAAAAATGGCGCAAAACATGGCGCAAAATGGGGAAAAATGACCTGTCAACAGAGGGTGACAAAATCTCAAGTAGGCTGGCAATTAAAAAGGTTAAAAGTAGCTATGCATGTTGGGTATTGTTCTGTTTGGGGGACCTTGCGCTTTCAGACTTAGCTGTTTTTTTCTGGTTTGCATATTTATATTTTAGGAAAAGGTGCTTTTTATTCAACTTTTTTATACATTTTTTAGGGAAACCCTGCGCAACCAAAGAATTCTTTGAGGCATTAATTCCAGAAAGATGAGCCCACTACAACAAGCTGGGTACGCTTAGAAAGCTTAACATGTGTACTTTCAGGGAATATATGGTTTATGGGGGATATTCCAAATGTAAAGGGTTGTTTTGGTTGAAAAATCACAAGGTGCGCACTTTAGGCTCGATTCAGAGACACATTCGTCCGGACTTCTGTAGCTGTCTGTGAAAGTTTTGGTGGGTGTTTGTCATTTTTTGGCTTTTTTTCGTATATTTTTCACTCGTACGAACGTTCGAGAACATGTGTATATGCTCTTTCGATAATGGTGACAAAATCGAAAGATTTTCGTTACTTCGGGAGCTTTTTCCCACCAAATCGGAAATGTTTCGTCCGTTCAGAAATTTTTCGTTATTGCAATGGGCTTGCGATTAATTCAGAGAGCTGATTGCCGATGGTCCCAGACCTCATAAATTCGTTTCTGGCCCAAAACATTTCCGGCACCTTTTTGACTACGGGAGCGCGAGCCATCCATGGACGAGGCTACTGCCTTTGAGGAGCATGAGGATCTGCAACTCATGGGCATTGAGATCGTCCGGAGGGCAGAGACCAGATTGCACCGGCGGCGACGCATGGACATCAATTCCATGCATGACGCTGAGCTGTTCGAGCTGACCAGGCTTAATCGCGCTTCCCTCCATAAACTGTATAGTGAGCTGCGGCCATGGTTAGCCCGCACCACAAGGAAGGGGCAAGCAATTTCAGGTATGACCAAGATGCTTGGCTGCCTGCAATTTTTGGTGAACGGCTCGTTCCAGAGGCTGGGTGCCCTCTCCGTGGGGATCTCACAGCCTACGCTGAGCCGCGCGCTATCCAAATTTTTGGAAGGCATGGCTACCATAACTCGGAAATATATTTGTTTCCCTGAGGATATGGTAGCCAGAAACGCCATTAAGCTGGCATTTTATAACATCGCCGACATGCCCAATGTCATGGGTGCAAATGACTGCACGCACGTTGCCCTGGTCCCTCCGTCAAGCGACGAGTATATATACAGGCAAGTTTGGGCTTCCATTGTATCTAAATATTTGTGTGTCCCTCCTTTGCCCAATCACATTATTTTTGGTCCGCATTGGGAATAGTCCCTCCTTTTCTGAAATGCATCCTTGTGACTAATGTCTCCATTTTTATTAACTCTCATTGGCAATAGTCCCTCCTTTTCTGAAATGCATCCTTGTGACTAATGTCTCCATTTTTATTAACTCTCATTGGCAATAGTCCCTCCTTTTCTGAAATGCATCCTTGTGACTAATGTCTCCATTTTTATTAACTCTCATTGGCAATAGTCCCTCCTTTTCTGAAATGCATCCTTGGGCCTAATGTCTCCATTTTTAGTAACTCTCATTGGCAATAGTCCCTCCTTTTCTGAAATGCATCCTTGGGCCTAAAGTCTCCATTTTTAGTAACTCTCATTGGCAATAGTCCCTCCTTTTCTGAAATGCATCCTTGTGACTAATGTCTCCATTTTTATTAACTCTCATTGGCAATAGTCCCTCCTTTTCTGAAATGCATCCTTGGGACTAATGTCTCCATTTTTATTAACTCTCATTGGCAATAGTCCCTCCTTTTCTGAAATGCATCCTTGGGCCTAATGTCTCCATTTTTAGTAACTCTCATTGGCAATAGTCCCTCCTTTTCTGAAATGCATCCTTGGGCCTAATGTCTCCATTTTTAGTAACTCTCATTGGCAATAGTCCCTCCTTTTCTGAAATGCATCCTTGTGACTAATGTCTCCATTTTTAGTAACTCTCATTGGCAATAGTCCCTCCTTTTGATTAGTCCCTCTAGGTTCATACTCTCTGCTTTACATGTTCCCTCATTGCAATCACTCCCTCCTTTACAGGACTAAAAAAGTTAGTTATTTCCAAGTAAAACATTTGTAAGTGTACTTAAAATAGAACTAGTAACTCAACCTTGTCAAGGCTCAAACATTGATCTTCTTTTGTTGCTCACTTAAATGTAACGTAGTTGTTTAGTGTTATTTGTCTGGATGTTACATTTTGACTTAGGCTGTTGGAAGTGTGCGTTGGATTTGTTTCCTAATCGTTATTTTTTTGTTGTTTATGTTTCCTTTTTACACAGAAATCGCAAAATGGGCCATTCGCTGAATGTGCAAGCAGTGGTGGCCCAGGACATGCGTTTTCTGAGCGTCCTGGCAGGCTACCCTGGCTCAGCCCATGATACCTACATCCTGCGCACATCAGGATTATTCCGGCGGTTTGAGTCAGGGGAATTTGCGGGTGCATGGCTCCTTGGTAAGTTGGCTCAAATTACCGATTTGGATTGTATATGTATGGCTTTGATTTTGGTTGTATTAACCTTTCCTAAACGCTGCCTTGCCCATCACCTTGTGAACATGTGTAACCCCACTGGAACCATTACATTATACAAACTACATAGGCTGCCAAATTGTTTGGCCTGCATTGTTTTAATTAACAAGTGTAATGCGAGGCAAAGTCTGAAACCGCCTTCCAAACAATTTAAGATCAAAATCGGTTATTGACTTTACCAGAGAGTCTGCGCCATCTTTGCTTACATGCATTTCACTTACTGAGTAGAGGTGAGCGGGATAAAGTGCAGGGGCCAGCTTACACCGGTTTTGGACTAAGCCAAGACTGAAAATGGGTCAGGTCAACTTATCCCATAAAACATTGTTCTGCAGCACAGACAGGCAACAATAGCTGCTAACAGTCTGGCTGATTGCACAGCTTCCACAGTATTATTTGCCTACTTTGGACCACCATCTATCACATTTTTTTGATTCTGGTTTTTGCATCTGCAATATGTATTCTCATGTTTGTGTGACAATGTCACATACCTCTTTTATTTTTATTGGAGTAGGAATGTTGCGTGGCAATGTATGATTTACTGTTTTTTTTTTATTTTGTTTACATTTTTTAGGAGATTTGGGGTATCCACTACTGCCGTGGCTGATGACTCCGGTCCTCCGGCCACAGACTCCAGCACAAGAGGCCTATAATCGTGCACATCGAAAGACCAGGGCAGTGGTGGAGAGGGCCTTTGGACTCCTCAAGACCCGGTTTCGATGTTTGGACCACACTGGGGGCTCCCTGCAGTATGACCCCAAAAAGGTCATTGACATCATAATGGCATGTGCAGCGCTCCATAATTTAGCTATTATGCAAAGGGTCCCCCGAAATCTGGATTGCCCACCCTCTCCACCCTCCGATGAGGCAGACGACGCCTATGTGGGCCAGCCAAGTGCGTCTGGGCAAGCCGTGCGGGCAAATTTAATAGCCACACATTTTTCCTAATTTTGTATTTGTTTTTTTTTTTATTTGGTTGTTATTTTTATTTGGTTGGTTTTGCTATGTTTCATTTCATTATTAAGTAAACAATAATGAATTTGGCCAACCCAAACAAAAAACTATGTGTGAGTATTTATTTGTAGACCTTGGTTATTGTTTGTTTTGGTGACAACTTGAACTCATATTTCATATATCAAAACAACACAGACATGAGCTTGGTGAAACAAAAATGTTTACTAAATCGTAAAAGGTTTATGTGCTACAAACAGAATAGTATCTGAGTGGGCCTCACATACTTGTGGACCAGACATGTACATGCAATTATTTACAATTTTGTTTTAGGGAAAAAAATTTGCACAAAAAAAAACCCTCTCCTGCTTGCCCACATTTTCCACCGACACAGGTTGAAAGCAAACCTAGCTATGCCACATCTACACCTGTAAGTCAGTGGGCCACCCAAAACAGAACACCCAGTCCCAATCCAAATCCAGTACAATCACAGCCAGGGTCCAAGGTCTTAGTTGTTAAGGCCAGAATGTCACCCAATCATGCCGCCAAACATGAGGAGCCACCACAAATGTTAGAGTGCCCATGGCAGCCGCGCAACACCTTAAGTGGCCGATTCAGTGAGTCTTGGACTCTGGCATTGGCTACTGGGCTACCTCAGGCCTTGAATGAGCTATATGGGGGAGAATCAAAAACAAACTAGCAAGAACAGCGCAAAATTGAAGATTTATAGCCCTCACCAGACAAGTCAATCCAGTGGGGATGTATCGCAAAGATATGGACCAGATTCACGCCAAACACACCTTAATATGGGTGATGCCCATAGAACCCAGGTTGGCCCACTTGGTGGGGGGGGCATAACCTGGGCCTGTGTGGCATTCAGAATCTGCAACTGTTCCAAAATGTGTCTTTGGTTAGTGTGCATTTCTGCCATGCCTGACCTTAGTTCAGAAGTCAAGTTGGCCATGTGGCTGTTATGGGTCCTCAATTCAGTCAGCACGGCACTGAAGGTAGTATTTAGGGACTCTAATTGGCCCCTAATATGCTCCTGATTTTGCTGATTTTGCCGACGAAAAAGCCGCCTCTCTTGGTGCCATGCTGACTCCATCATCTGCACGCCCCTCCCCTGGGAAACTGGGCGACGTTGCTGAGTACGCCGCCCAATTCCCCGGGTTGTGGGGAGTGCAGATGATGTTTCTCGAGGACCCCCAACAGCCACAGGTCTGCTCGCCAAATCCTCAGCAGCAGATCTGAAACTGGGGACTGGAGGGTCAGTCTCTGCATGCTGCCCACGATGTGCAGGCAGCATGCAGCCAGCTTCACTCTGCTGCTGTGGATTTGGCGGAGACACATTTTGGGACAGTTGCAGATTCTGTCCCAGGGGAAGATCTTCAGAATCTCCTAGGAAGCTTCCATCTTCCTCCTGCTCCTGGATTTGCTCCATCAGTGTGTGGCTCTGTTGGGGACATGTAAAAAAAACAGGTTCAATGTGGGGAATACCTATAAAAACCACACAAGCAAAACATGGCAACCTACATGCATACACAACAGCATCAAAATACACTTACCGTAGACATCGGATCCTGGGTCCTATGCAGCGTGGAAGAAGACGGCAGCGGTAACATGGAAGAGGAGTCCCCACTAGCTGAGGGATGATGCTGTCCTGCTTTAGAAGAAAAAGAGCTATGAAAACACACAGCTATGCATAGTTTATGTTTAAGAACACATATGGTAATCAAAGAAACGTGGCCAAGCAGTAAGGGCCCCTCCCACAACGTGGCCACTTGGCATTCACTAGGAATGGCATTACATTAGTGCATGGATTGTTAAACCAGACTAGACCCATTCTTCATGTGTCTCCAAACAAACATGCAACTAATGGCTGATGTGTGAGTTGCCACATCCCTTTAAGGCGATGAAGTTAACACACTAAGGTGGCAAAAAACACTTACAATATGATTTTGGTGGGGGACATTGTATGGCATAAAACATTTCTAGCAAACCATCTTAATTAGTTGGCCAACTAACCCAGCTCTTCCCAAATTGATCAACAGCCAAAGATGTTAGTGTGGCGTGTGCTTGTCAATTAATACATAGCACCCATTCCTTTTCTCCACTCCTAATTGACATATTTTTCATAAATTAACTTAAACATCATGTATGTGGGTGGCAATGTGCACATTACCAGGCCACACACATGACACACCCTAGTCAAAGTGAGCACTCCCAACAAACCCACCCCCTAGAGCCATGTGTTTAGCTAGCCCTTGCTGCCACCCCCTAGAGCCATGTGTTTAGCTAGCCCTTGCTGCCACCCCCTAGAGCCATGTGTTTAGCTAGCCCTTGCTGCCACCCCCTAGAGCCATGTGTTTAACTAGCCCTTGCTGCCACCCCCTAGAGCCATGTGTTTAGCTAGCCCTTGCTGCCACCCCCTAGAGCCATGTGTTTAACTAGCCCTTGCTGCCTATGTGTATGTTTCCATACATTTGTGGGGTCATTCACACATTACTAACCTGCAGGAATTGGTGGGTTGTTGGTGTCCTGCTGGGCCGAGTGTCCCTCTAAGGCCACGGGATGTAATAAAGACAGCACCATCTCCTCAGCCGGTGTAAATCGCATTTTTGTTGGGAAACCTCCGCCAGTTGTTTCGCTGAAAAACATAGTAAGCATAATTAAGCACACTGATGGAGAGACAAGAATAATACAAACCAAAACCTGACCTATGTACCTGTGCATCCACCTTAGACTCTCTTTCTTCCGCACTGCATATTTTAGGTCCGAAATATTACGTTGAATCTGGTCCATATCTTTACGTTCCTCACCTGCGGCATTGACTTGCCTGGTGAGTTCTTCAAAAATCTCAGTTTTGCGCTGTTTACTGGTGTGTTTTGATTTCCTGCCATATAGCTCATCAAAATGTAAGGTGAGCCCAGTAGCCAATGCCAGAGTTTGGGACTCTGCAAAACGGCCACCCAAGTGTCCTCTGCGCAAGTTGCGCCCTCTTCGGGGTGGTTGTGGCTCCTCAGTGGTTGGTTGCAAATGGGGTGACATTCTGGCCGGGGGGGATGGAGGAGACCTCAACGACTGGAGGCTGGCTGTTGATCTTACTGGACTTGGGAAGGGACTGGGTGGACCCTGAAGTTGCAGGTGTAGATGTGGCATAGGGGGAATGCATGCCAACCTGTGCCGGAGGATAATGTGGGCGAGCAACAGAGGGTCTTGAAGAACTGGAGGTGCTGCTTGGAGCCCTGTGGGTGTGTGGGGCCTTGGAGGTGGTTGCCTGGGTCTGTGGGGCCTTGGAGGTGCCTGCCTGGGGTGAGGCATATCTGCTCAGACTTTTTGCCTTCGCTTTTGAGCCACGTGCCGGGGGGGAGGGGGCCGTTGGCCTTTGGTGGCTTTTCGGGGTTCTGGACCTGGTTCTTGTTTGGCCCCTGCTGCGGCTTGGGCCCCTGCTGCGGCTTCTGGATCTTGACCTTGTTTGGCCCCTGCGGCGCCTTGGGCCCCTGCTGCGGCTTCTGGACCTTGAGCTTGTTCGGCCCCTGCTGCGGCTTCTGGACCTTGACCTTTTTTGGCCCCTTGTTTGGCCCCTGCGGCGCCTTGGGCCCCTGCTGCGGCTTCTGGACCTTGAGCTTGTTCGGCCCCTGCTGCGGCTTCTGGACCTTGATCTTGTTTGGCCCCTTGTTTGGCCCCTGCGGCGCCTTGGGCCCCTGCTGCGGCTTCTGGACCTTGAGCTTGTTCGGCCCCTGCTGCGGCTTCGGGCCCTGGGTTTTTGGCCTTTGCCTATGGCCTTGGTGCCACGTGTGGGGGTGATGTGGGGCAGGGTGGGGTGGGGCTTTGTCCCCTCTTACCCATCTGAGTTTTTCCAGCCTTGGTTAGCTTGCTCTTTGGTTGTGGTGGTGCTGCCACCTCCTTTTTTGCAGCAGCCTTGGTGCTAGCCCTTAGTCTGGCTTTAGGCTCTTGCGACCTGGTTTGCGGACCCTCGGCCTGCTCAGCCTGCTTGCTCTGCTTCTTTGCTGCAATCTTTTTTTTTGGTGCCATTTTGTGTGGACTCTCAAAGAGAATGAGCTGTGTGTGCAGGGACCTTTAAATAAGGTATCCGGCGTGTGACGCCTACGCGTTCGCTAACACGCACGGCCGGCCGTTCGCACGGCCGTGCGAAACCCGGAAACCGCTGGGGCCGTGCTTATCTGCTGCCGAGAAGAAGAAGAAAGATGGCGCCCACTATCTTCACCCGCCAACAAGAAGAGATCATCATGCTCGTAAGTGTCTTTTAAGGAATTTGCTTTGATTGGTAAATGCTGATCTACATGTTAAGGATGCGCAATAAGTAATATTTTTGAATTAAAGATTTGGTTCAACTACATGCACACCCAAGCGCACGCCACACACGTGCCAAACGACAGTGCTGCCATATTTGAAAGTTAACTTAGGCTAGAAGCGTGTGTGTGTATGTGCTCATGTGATTGAACCAAATAATGTATTGTTGGCACTTCTAGATATGCATTTCTGAGTTCTTGCTATGTTTGATTTCTGTTTTGTAGACCATGCTGGAGCGCAGGTACGACTACCTGCCCAACTCGTTTGAGAAACGAAACGTCGCCCTGGAGATCATCTCGGAGATCCAACACCGGACCGACACCACCTTCACCCACACACAGATCATGCAGCATTGGTCGGACCTGAAGCGACTGCACATGCCCCGGGTGCGGAGGTTTTTCGGGATCCATTTCCCAAGTAAGTACATAGCGCTTGCATGCAAGATGTAACTACGACAGAATTTAGGCCTTTTATTTATAATGCCTTCTCTTTGGTAGTGTTGGAAATGGATTACAGAATTCGCCGCACCCGGAGGCGCACAGGCCGACCAGTGCTGCATGATTCTGCAGCTGGGAGTGAAGGTGGTGGATCTCCAGGGCGACGGGCCGACCCCTCCTCTGTGGCCTCCTCAGACCAGCCCCTGGACCTTACCACAGAGGAGGGGCGGCACAGCGTGGGCAGGGAGTCGTACCCTGCCACACATGCGGGAGCCTCTGGTATGTCACTCTTCATGTCTACGCACACACATATACATGCTATCTCATACCCAACTGATTCCTTTCATCTGTTTATCTAGATGCTTCTGGAGCGGGTGAGGAAGTGGAAGAGGAGGCAGCAGATGTGCTCCAAGCAGAAGCTGGAGAAGATGTGATGTGAACCAGACTTTGGCAAAGACATTTTCTAACTGAGGAATTTGACCATAAAACTGAACATATTTCCCATGTTTCTACAGGCACTTCTTCACAGCAGAGCCAGGACCCAGGACCTCAGCGTGTTGTCCCCAACGAGCCAGCTCGCGGCCACCAACTAAGTAAGTAGTCAGGGCATTATTAGCATTTATGTGGTACTTGACATCAACACACAGATACATCAAGCCCTAGCCAATGGCAATTTAAGAGTGACCTGTGGCCACTTCCTTAGCTTAATGACTTGCCAGAATTACATATGTAGCCTTGATTTATTTGTGTAACTTCAAAACATTCAATCCACAGGTGGCAAACATGTATTGTTATGAATCTAATGTTTTTTTCTCCATTTGTTACAGGGACCACACGCCAACAAATTTTAGAAATGAATAGGAGGGTCCTTGCGTTGGTGGCCGATATGAAGGTGATGGTTGACTCGTTGGGGACAACAGAAGAAGAGGAAGAGGATTAGAGTCCTGGGTCCTGGCCCATGTTTTTATTGTTTTTAAAACATTTCAAAAATTTTAATAGCTAAGGGCTACAAATGTTCCTATGCCCATTTTAAAAACTTTATCCCAAAAAAATATTTTACAGTAAAAAAGTTTTACAGAAACCAACGTTTCAGTGTCATTTCTGGACACACATACATTTACAAAAAAGAAAGGGGCCAAAACATATTTGGAGGTCAAGATTGAGATGTCCATGAAGTGATTTGGGTAAGTTTTAGGGACCTAAAATGGAAGAAGAACCAAAGCGCTAAGTGATTTGGGTAAGTTTTAGGGTGTGAAAATGGAAGAAGAAACAAAGCGCTAAGTGATTTGGGTAAGTTTTAGGGTGTGAAAATGGAAGAAGAAACAAAGCGCTAAGTGATTTGGGTAAGTTTTAGGGACCTAAAATGGAAGAAGAAACAAAGCGCTAAGTGATTTGGGTAAGTTTTAGGGTGTGAAAATGGAAGAAGAAACAAAGCGCTAAGGGATTTGGGTAAGTTTTAGGGACCTAAAATGGAAGAAGAACCAAAGCGCTAAGTGATTTGGGTAAGTTTTAGGGTGTGAAAATGGAAGAAGAAACAAAGTGCTAAGTGATTTGGGTAAGTTTTAGGGTGTGAAAATGGAAGAAGAAACAAAGCGCTAAGTGATTTGGGTAAGTTTTAGGGTGTGAAAATGGAAGAAGAAACAAAGCGCTAAGTGATTTGGGTAAGTTTTAGGGTGTGAAAATGGAAGAAGAAACAAAGCGCTAAGTGATTTGGGTAAGTTTTAGGGTGTGAAAATGGAAGAAGAAACAAAGCGCTAAGTGATTTGGGTAAGTTTTAGGGACCTAAAATGGAAGAAGAAACAAAGCGCTAAGTGATTTGGGTAAGTTTTAGGGACCTAAAATGGAAGAAGAAACAAAGCGCTAAGTGATTTGGGTAAGTTTTAGGGACCTAAAATGGAAGAAGAAACAAAGCGCTAAGTGATTTGGGTAAGTTTTAGGGTGTGAAAATGGAAGAAGAAACAAAGCGCTAAGTGATTTGGGTAAGTTTTAGGGTGTGAAAATGGAAGAAGAAACAAAGCGCTAAGTGATTTGGGTAAGTTTTAGGGACCTAAAATGGAAGAAGAAACAAAGCGCTAAGTGATTTGGGTAAGTTTTAGGGTGTGAAAATGGAAGAAGAAACAAAGCGTTAAGTGATTTGGGTAAGTTTTAGGGACCTAAAATGGAAGAAGAAACAAAGTGCTAAGTGATTTGGGTAAGTTTTAGGGTGTGAAAATGGAAGAAGAAACAAAGCGCTAAGTGGTTAGGGTGAGCTTTAAGGGACCTCAAGGGAAAAGGCAGGATAGCGCTAAGTGGTTAGGGTGAGCTTTAAGGGACCTCAAGGGAAAAGGCAGGATAGCGCTAAGTGGTTAGGGTGAGCTTTAAGGGACCTCAAGGGAAAAGGCAGGATAGCGCTAAGTGGTTAGGGTGAGTTTTTTTGGATGAGAAGTGATGGGAGTGAAATTATGTATGCGAGCACTTTAATGAGATAAGTTTGTAGTGCGCAGGCGCAATATCGTAAGAATTTCGTCTGGACGAATACTTTGGGAAAAAGTGACGCAGGATGTAGCGGGAATTTGAAAGGATTCGTGTGAGGATACGATGGGTAAAGGGCAAAAACGAAAGGCTACGTTGTTAGTTGTGAAAATGGAATCTGAAAATTCACGAATGAAAATGACATCCTCGTCTGCGTACTCTGGCATACGTCCGTCCGTGCGCTCGATGGAAGGTTTACGAAGCATGCTTGGAATCGCTCGCACATTCATACGAGAGCGGGAAATTTTGAAAATGTTACGACGTCGGCACCAAACCGAAAGTTTTTTTGTGTCTCTCTGAATCGAGCCTTTTGTCTGCAGAGCTGAAATTTTCAAGAAAAATTACCGTTACGCCCATGCTTTACTTTGGGGTGTTTGGCAACTCTTCCCTTGACAGTAGCTATGCATGTTGGGTATCGTTCTGTTCAGGGGATGTTGCTTTTTCAGATTAAACTTGTTTTTTCTTGTTTGTATATAGTTTTTTTTTTAGGAAAATGTGGCTATGATTCTGCTTTTTTATCCTTTTTTTAGGGAAAGAATACATTGAGGGATTACTTCCAGAAAACTATGGTACACCTGGTACACCTAGAAAGCTTGAGGTGTGTACTTCCAGAGAATGTATAGTTTGTTGGGGGTATTTCAAATGTAAAGGGTTGTTTTTCTGGAAAAACTGCAAGGTGCGCATATTGCATAGCATAGTTGTATTTTATCTGAAAATCCCCTAAAGCGCTGTTTCAGTTTGGGGGAGTCTCCTGGCAGGAAAGGGTGTCTACTAGAGATGAGCGAACTTTTGAAAAATTCGATTCGACTGATTCGCCGAATTTTCCGACAAAAATCGTTTCGACCAGAATTTATTCGCGACGAATCGCTATTAAAAACGGCTATTTCTGAGCCTCCTAGAGCCTCAATAGGGTTGTAAACCATTCTGCCTTGCTGTAACACGCATATGATGCGTGCTGGGTTAGTTTGTTAATACTTTAAATAAATATCACATGCAGATCAGCTCGCTAATAGAATCGCAGAGCGGCACAATTGCAGAGAGTTGAAGCGGCATCACTATGAGGGGCAGGAGCCAAAACATTGCTTTAAAGAGACACTGGAGTTGGCAGCAGCAGGAGCCCAAAAATTGGATGAATCACACCCTGGAGTTGCAAGCAGCAGCAGGAGCCCGAACATTACTTTAAAGAGACACTGGAGTTGGCAGCAGGAGCCCAAAAATTGGATGAATCACACCCTGGAGTTGCAAGCAGCAGCAGGAGCCTGAACATTACTTTAAAGAGACACTGGGGTTGGCTTCAGGAGCCCAACAATTGGATGAATCACACCCTGGAGTTGGCAGCAGCAGCAGGAGCCCAAACATTACTTTAAAGAGACACTGGGGTTGGCTTCAGGAGCCCAAAAATTGGATGAATCACACCCTGGAGTTGGCAGCAGCAGCAGCAGGAGCCCAAACATAACTTTAAAGAGACACTGGAGTTGGCAGCAGGAGCCCAAAAATTGGATGAATCACACCCTGGAGTTGGCAGCAGCAGCAGCAGGAGCCCAAACATTACTTTAAAGAGACACTGGAGTTGGCAGCAGGAGCCCAAAAATTGGATGAATCACACCCTGGAGTCGGCGGCAGCAGCAGCAGCAGGAGCCCAAACATTACTTTAAAGAGACACTGGGGTTGGCTTCAGGAGCCCAAAAATTGGATGAATCACACCCTAGAGTTGGCAGCAGCAGCAGCAGGAGTCCAAACATAACTTTAAAGAGACACTGGAGTTGGCAGCAGGAGCCCAAAAATTGGATGAATCACACCCTGGAGTTGGCAGAAGCAGGAGCCCAAACATTACTTTAAAGAGACACTGGGGTTGGCTTCAGGAGCCCAAAAATTGGATGAATCACACCCTGGAGTTGGCAGCAGCAGCAGCAGGAGCCCAAACATAACTTTAAAGAGACACTGGAGTTGGCAGCAGGAGCCCAAAAATTGGATGAATCACACCCTGGAGTTGGCAGCAGCAGCAGCAGCAGCCCAAACATTACTTTAAAGAGACACTGGGGTTGGCTTCAGGAGCCCAAAAATTGGATGAATCACACCCTGGAGTTGCAAGCAGCAGCAGCAGGAGCCCAAACATTACTTTAAAGAGACACTGGAGTTGGTAGCAGGAGCCCAAAAATTGGATGAATCACACCCTGGAGTTGGCAGCAGCAGCAGCAGCAGGAGCCCAAACATTACTTTAAAGAGACACTGGGGTTGGCTTCAGGAGCCCAAAAATTGGATGAATCACATCCTGGATTTGGCAGCAGCAGCAGCAGCAGGAGCCAAAACATTACTTTAAAGAGACACTGGGGTTGGCAGCAGGAGCCCAAAAATTGGATGAATCACACCCTGGAGTTGGCAGCAGCAGCAGCAGGAGCCCAAACATTACTTTAAAGAGACACTGGGGTTGGCTTCAGGAGCCCATTATTAGGATGAATCACACCCTGGAGTTGGCAGCAGCAGCAGCAGGAGCCCAAACATAACTTTAAAGAGACACTGGAGTTGGCAGCAGGAGCCCAAAAATTGGATGAATCACACCCTGGAGTTGGCAGCAGCAGCAGCAGGAGCCCAAACATTACTTTAAAGAGACACTGCGGTTGGCTTCAGGAGCCCAAAAATTGGATGAATCACACCCTGGAGTTAGCAGCAGCAGCAGGAGCCCAAACATAACTTTAAAGAGACACTGGAGTTGGCAGCAGGAGCCCAAAAATTGGATGAATCACACCCTGGAGTTGGCAGCAGCAGCAGGAGCCCAAACATTACTTTAAAGAGACACTGGGGTTGGCTTCAGTAGCCCAAAAATTGGATGAATCACACCCTGGAGTTGGCAGCAGCAGCAGCAGGAGCCCAAACATCACTTTAAAGAGACACTGGGGTTGGCAGCAGGAGCCCAAAAATTGGATGAATCACACCCTGGAGTTGGCAGCAGCAGCAGCAGGAGCCCAAACATTACTTTAAAGAGACACGGGGGTTGGCTTCAGGAGCCCAAAAATTGGATGAATCACACCCTGGAGTTGGCAGTAGCAGCAGCAGGAGCCCAAACATAACTTTAAAGAGACACTGGAGTTGGCAGCAGGAGCCCAAAAATTGGATGAATCACGCCCTGGAGTCGGCAGCAGCAGCCCAAACATTACTTTAAAGAGACACTGGGGTTGGCTTCAGGAGCCCAAAAATTGGATGAATCACACCCTGGAGTTGGCAGCAGCAGCAGCAAGCCCAAACATTGCTTTAAAGAGACACTGGAGTTGGCAGCAGGAGCCCAAAAATTGGATGAATCACACCCTGGAGTTGGCAGCAGCAGCAGCAGGAGCCCAAACATTACTTTAAAGAGACACTGGGGTTGGCTTCAGGAGCCCAAAAATTTGATGAATCACACCCTGGAGTTGGCAGCAGCAGCAGCAGGAGCCCAAACATTACGAGACACTGGGGTTGGCTTCAGGAGCCCAAAAATTGGATGAATCACACCCTGGAGTTGGCAGCAGCAGCAGCAGGAGCCCAAACATAACTTTAAAGAGACACTGGAGTTGGCAGCAGGAGCCCAAAAATTGGATGAATCACACCCTGGAGTTGGCAGCAGCAGCATGAGCCCAAACATTACTTTAAAGAGACACTGGGGTTGGCTTCAGGAGCCCAACAATTGGATGAATCACACCCTGGAGTTGCAAGCAGCAGCAGCAGCAGCAGGAGGCCGAAAATTGGCTGAAAGGCACACCCTGAAGTTGGCATCAGCAGGAGGCCAAAAATTGGTTGGAAGGCACACCCTGAAGTTGGCATCAGCAGGAGCCCAAAAATTGGCCTAAAGACATAAATATGTTTTGCACCATTTGGAAAGTGTAAAACGTGGCACCATGCTGAATCTAGTCGCATGCATCAGGCATTGGTGGGTGGAAATCCTGGCTGATCCATCCCTGATTCATTTTGACAAAGGTGAGTCTCTCCACATTTTTAGTTGACAGACGAGTTCTCCTCGCCGTAACTATGGCCCCCCGCCGCACTAAACACCCGCTCAGATGGCACGCTACTTGCCGGGCAGGACAGCTTTTCCAGGGCAAACTCTGCTAGTTGCGGCCACAAATCAAGTTTGGCTGCCCAGAAGTCCAGCGGATCCTCAAGATGTGTTGGCATGGTCATGTCAAGGTATGACATGACCTGCTGGTTGAGGTCCTGCTCCAGGTCTTCCTGCTGCTCATGAGTAGCCTCACTATGCGGGTGTAGAAAGCTACTCATTAGCGACTGAAAACTGAGGCTGCTGCTGATGGAGCTGCTGCTCCTGCCAACCCCCCCAGCAGCCATGGCAGTGGAAGGTGAGCGCAGAGGTCCCCTCGAGTCAGACCTGCGAGATTATGGACCATGGCGCAGATAGGCATCGGCCAACTGCCTACATAGAATGTCTTTGTAGTAGTTCAGTTTGTCCTCCCTCTCGACGGGTTTAAAAAATGCCCCCATTTTGTGCCGGAAGCGAGGGTCCAATAAGGTGAACAGCCAGAAGTCATCCCGCCGACAAATGGAAACAATTCTGGGGTCACTACGCAAGCACGTGAGCATGCTTCCTGCCATTTGCGCAAGTGACTCGGGGGGACTACCTGTCTCCATCTCCACTGCATACTGCCACGGTGTGTCTGGGTCCTCTGTCTCGCCTTCCTCAAAACCCTCTAGCTCCTCTGGCTGCTCCTGCTCCTCCTCTCCTGTCCGCTGACTAGATAAACCAGCCATTTCGCCAAGCCTAAACTGTGTTTCGCTAGGCAACTCCTCCTCCTCTTCCTCCTCCTCCTCCAGTTCAGCTCCAACGGGGTTCATGTGGCCGTAAGATGTAGACGCCATGTCTCCAGTGCCCTGACCAGCCATGGTTTCCAACATGTGCTGTAGTACATGAAGCAGTGGAATCACGTCGTTCATCCCGTAATCCTGCCGACTGACAAATAAAGTGGCTTCCTCAAAGGGCCTGAGCAAACTGCAGGTGTCACGTATGAGCTGCCACTGGTTGACATTGAAGTTACACAGGGGAGTCCCCCTATCCGCTTGGATCATCAGGAAATCCGTGATGGCTTTTCTCTGTTCATATAATCGGTCCAACATGTGAAGGGTGGAATTCCAGCGGGTGGAAACATCGCAAATCAGACTATGTTGGGGGATACCGTTCTGACGCTGTAGCTCAAGAAGGGTGTGTTTGGCGGTGTATGAGTGGCTGAAGTGCATGCAAAGTTTCCTTGAAGTTGTTAGGATGTCTTGCAGATGGGGGGAACACTTCAGAAACCGCTTGACAACCAGATTGAAGACTTGAGCCATGCAGTGGGCATGGGTCAGGCTTCCTTGGCGCAGCGCAGACAAAATGTTCTTCCCATTGTCGGTAACCATGATTCCCATTTTAAGTTTTCTTGGAGTAAGCCATGTTTGGATTTCCTGATGAATATATTTAAGCAGTTCCTCCCCTGTGTGACTCCTTTCGCCAAGACAAACCATGTGAAGCACTGCGTGACACCTCCGTGCCCTGCACACATGGTAGACTGGAGGGGCACTGAGACTTGAGCCTACAGTGGAGGGTGAGGAGATGGCGGAGGATGAGGAGGCCGAGTCGCACAGTGTCACAGGCCCAACGGGCAGGGAGCGCGGAGGCCGAAGCGGCGTGACCTGTCCAAGTTGCTGCTGCTGGGACCACATTCACCCAGTGGGCCATAAACGACATGTACTGTCCCTGACCATAGTTACAGCTCCAGACGTAGGCGCTGCCATGCACTTTGCTACACACCGACAGGCTCAAGGACTGGCCCACCTTCTGTTCAACAAAAGTGTGCAGCGCTGGTACTGCCTTCTTGGCAAAGAAATGACGGCTTGCGACTCTCCACCTCGGCTCGGCACAAGCCATCAGTTCTCTGAAAGGTGCAGAGTCCACCACCTGAAAAGGGAGCGACTGCAGCACCAGCAACTTGGACAGGAGCACATTCAGCTTCTGCGCCGTAGGATGAGTGGGCGCATACTGCTGTCTCTTGGACATGGCTTCGCTGATGGATTGCTGGCGGGATGCATGACTTGGAGGAGGAGGAGCAGGAGCAACAGAGGATGGGTATGACGCACAGCTGCCTTCAACTGAGGTGCTGGAGCCTTGGCTGGCAGAAATTGGGAGCGGCGTGCCACTTGGTGAGGAAGCAGACTGGACCACCCCTTGGGAGCCTCGGTTCTCCCAGGTCGCTTTATGGTGACGCATCATATGTTGACGCAGGGCCGTGGTGCCAACATTTGGGCCCTGGCCACGCTTCACCTTCTGCCTACATATCTTGCATGTGGCCATGTTACCCTCCTGCGGATGCTTCAGGAAAAACTGCCACACTGCCGAGTAGCTACTTTTCCCACCAACAGGCCACACTGATTCGCTGCTATTGTCGCCAACTCCAGGAACCCCTGCCCCACTACCTCCCGATAAGGTAGCCTGCCGCGCAGCAGGTGCTCTACCCCGGCCCCGGCCCCGTTTGGCTCCAGGCCTTACAATTGTGCCCCCATGCTGCCTGCCAACCATGCTGCTAACACATTGCTGCCTGAGCTGCTGACTCCGGGGCAACCTGCGCCCCTCTTCTCCTGATGATGACGATGAAGCCCCTTCATCAACCGGCTCCCAAGTGCGATCGGCTTCATCGTCATCATCATTATCACCGAGTTGTGGCTGTACGTCACTGATGTTCGTGGATTCGTCAACAGTGTCTGGCACAGTAACTGGAACGCTCGCAGCACCCACGACACTGTCCACATCACTATTTGTCTGCCTAGCTAAAGAAGCCACCTCCATTTCTTGGCTGGGCAGTAGCTGCTGACTGTCCTCTATCTGATCGTCCTCCTCACTAAAGAGTGGAGCTGAACCCAAAGCATAGGATACGTCGCTGGGGGAGGGAACGGTGTAGGACAGAGGCAATGGGAGGACAGGGACTGCTCTCGGGGCATGCCAACTCAGGGTTGTGTCAGATGAACCTACCGACCCTAGACTGGGGGTCTCAGACGTAAGTTGTGATGATGTTGTTGATGAGCGCGTTAACCAATCTACCACGGCAGATGCGTTACTGGTGGAGACACGACCGCTAGCAGATACTGGCAGACCAGGTCTCTCACCGTGACTCCTGCTGCCACTTGCCCCTAGTCTGCTGCGACCTCTGCCTGCTGAATCTTGGCCTCTGCCACTCCTCTTTGAACATCCTGGCACTTGTCTGCCTGATATTTTTATGTATTTCCTTATTTAGTATAAACAGATATGGTTCAATGTGCAGTTTTGCGGTGCCCTGCGGCCTGGTTTATTAAAAGCAGTCAAAAACAAATGGGATGCCCCCACAGCAGACCTGAGATCAGTACATATGCACAGCAACAGTGTCAAAGCAGGCTCAAACAGGCCAAATTACTTTAAATAACTGTGCAGCTTACAGTAAATACAGAGGCTAATGTGATGTTACAGAATGGGATGCCCCCAAGCAGGCTTTATAACAGTATATATGGACAGCAACAGTGTCTAAGCAGGCTCAAACAGGCCAAATTACTTTAAATAACTGTGCAGCTTACAGTAAATACAGAGGCTAATGTGATGTTACAGAATGGGATGCCCCGAAGCAGGCTTTAGAACAGTATATATGCACACAGCAACAGTGTGTAAGCAGGCTCATACAGGCCAAATTACTTTAAATAACTGTGCAGCTTACAGTAAATACAGAGGCTAATGTGATGTTACAGAATGGGATGGCCCACAGCAGACTTGAGATCAGTATATATGCACAGCAACAGTGTCTTAGCAGGCTCAAACAGGCCAAATTACTTTAAATAACTGTGCAGCTTACAGTAAATACTGAGGCTAATGGTATGTTACAGAATGGGATGCCTCACAGCAGACTTGAGATCAGTATATATGCACACAGCAACAGTGTGTAAGCAGGCTCATACAGGCCAAATTACTTTAAATAACTGTGCAGCTTACAGTAAACACAGAGGCTAATGTGATGTTACAGAATGGGATGGCCCACAGCAGACTTGAGATAAGTATATATGCACAGCAACAGTGTCTTAGCAGGCTCAAACAGGCCAAATTACTTTAAATAACTGTGCAGCTTACAGTAAATACAGAGGCTAATGGTATGTTACAGAATGGGATGCCCCCAAGCAGACTTGAGATCAGTATATATGCACACAGCAACAGTGGGTAAGCAGGCTCATACAGGCCAAATTACTTTAAATAACTGTGCAGCTTACAGTAAATACAGAGGCTAATGTGATGTTACAGAATGGGATGCCCCCAAGCAGGCTTTATAACATTATATATGCACAGCAACAGTGTCTAAGCAGGCTCAAACAGGCCAAATGACTTTAAATAACTGTGCAGCTTACAGTAAATACAGAGGCTAATGTGATGTTACAGAATGGGATGGCCCACAGCAGACTTGAGATCAGTATATATGCACAGCAACAGTGTCTTAGCAGGCTCAAACAGGCCAAATTACTTTAAATAACTGTGCAGCTTACAGTAAATACTGAGGCTAATGGTATGTTACAGAATGGGATGCCTCACAGCAGACTTGAGATCAGTATATATGCACACAGCAACAGTGTGTAAACAGGCTCGTACAGGCCAAATTACTTTAAATAACTGTGCAGCTTACAGTAAACACAGAGGCTAATGTGATGTTACAGAATGGGATGGCCCACAGCAGACTTGAGATCAGTATATATGCACAGCAACAGTGTCTTAGCAGGCTCAAACAGGCCAAATTACTTTAAATAACTGTGCAGCTTACAGTAAATACAGAGGCTAATGGTATGTTACAGAATAGGATGCCCCCAAGCAGACTTGAGATCAGTATATATGCACACAGCAACAGTGTGTAAGCAGGCTCATACAGGCCAAATTACTTTAAATAACTGTGCAGCTTACAGTAAATACAGAGGCTAATGTGATGTTACAGAATGGGATGGCCCACAGCAGACTTGAGATCAGTATATATGCACAGCAACAGTGTCTTAGCAGGCTCAAACAGGCCAAATTACTTTAAATAACTGTGCAGCTTACAGTAAATACAGAGGCTAATGGTATGTTACAGAATGGGATGCCTCACAGCAGACTTGAGATCAGTACATATGCACACAGCAACAGTGTGTAAGCAGGCTCATACAGGCCAAATTACTTTAAATAACTGTGCACCTTACAGTAAATACAGAGGTTAATGGTATGTTACAGAATGGGATGCCCCCAAGCAGACTTGAGATCAGTATATATGCACACAGCAACAGTGTGTAAGCAGGCTCATACAGGCCAAATTACTTTAAATAACTGTGCAGCTTACAGTAAATACAGAGGCTAATGGTATGTTACAGAATGGGATGCCCCCAAGCAGACTTGAGATCAGTATATATGCACACAGCAACAGTGTGTAAGCAGGCTCATACAGGCCAAATTACGTTAAATAACTGTGCAGCTTACAGTAAATACAGAGGCTAATGTGATGTTACAGAATGGGATGGCCCACAGCAGACTTGAGATCAGTATATATGCACAGCAACAGTGTCTTAGCAGGCTCAAACAGGCCAAATTACTTTAAATAACTGTGCAGCTTACAGTAAATACAGAAGCTAATGGTATGTTACAGAATGGGATGCCTCACAGCAGACTTGAGATCAGTATATATGCACACAGCAACAGTGTCTTAGCAGGCTCAAACAGGCCAAATTACTTTAAATAACTGTGCAGCTTACAGTAAATACTGAGGCTAATGGTATGTTACAGAATGGGATGCCCCCAAGCAGACTTGAGATCAGTATATATGCACACACCAACAGTGTGTAAGCAGGCTCATACAGGCCAAATTACCTTAAATAACTGTGCAGCTTGCAGTAAATACAGAGGCTAATGTGATGTTACAGAATGGGATGGCCCACAGCAGACTTGAGATCAGTATATATGCACAGCAACAGTGTCTTAGCAGGCTCAAACAGGCCAAATTACTTTAAATAACTGTGCAGCTTACAGTAAATACAGAGGCTAATGGTATGTTACAGAATGGGATGCCTCACAGCAGACTTGAGATCAGTAAATATGCACACAGCAACAGTGTGTAAGCAGGCTCATACAGGCCAAATTACTTTAAATAACTGTGTAGCTTACAGTAAATACAGAGGCTAATGGTATGTTACAGAATCGGATGCCCGCAAGCAGACTTGAGATCAGTATATATGCACACAGCAACAGTGTGTAAGCAGGCTCATACAGGCCAAATTACTTTAAATAACTGTGCAGCTTACAGTAAATACAGAGGCTAATGTGATGTTACAGAATGGGATGGCCCACAGCAGACTTGAGATCAGTATATATGCACAGCAACAGTGTCTTAGCAGGCTCAAACAGGCCAAATTACTTTAAATAACTGTGCAGCTTACAGTAAATACAGAGGCTAATGGTATGTTACAGAATGGGATGCCTCACAGCAGACTTGAGATCAGTATATATGCACACAGCAACAGTGTGTAAGCAGGCTCATACAGGCCAAATTACCTTAAATAACTGTGCAGCTTACAGTAAATACAGAGGCTAAAGTGATGTTACAGAATGGGATGGCCCACAGCAGACTTGAGATCAGTATATATGCACAGCAACAGTGTCTTAGCAGGCTCAAACAGGCCAAATTACTTTAAATAACTGTGCAGCTTACAGTAGATACAGAGGCTAATGGTATGTTACAGAATGGGATGCCTCACATCAGACTTGAGATCAGTATATATGCACACAGCAACAGTGTGTAAGCAGGCTCATACAGGCCAAATTACTTTAAATAACTGTGCAGCTTACAGTAAATACAGAGGCTAATGGGATGTTACAGAATGGGATGGCCCACATCAGACTTGAGATCAGTATATATGCACAGCAACAGTGTCTTAGCAGGCTCAAACAGGCCAAATTACTTTAAATAACTGTGCAGCTTACAGTAAATACAGAGGCTAATGGTATGTTACAGAATGGGATGCCCCCAAGCAGACTTGAGATCAGTATATATGCACACAGCAACAGTGTGTAAGCAGGCTCATACAGGCCAAATTACTTTAAATAACTGTGCAGCTTACAGTAAATACAGAGGCTAATGGTATGTTACAGAATGGGATGCCTCGCAGCAGACTTGAGATCAGTATATATGCACACAGCAACAGTGTGTAAGCAGGCTCATACAGGCCAAATTACTTTAAATAACTGTGCAGCTTAGAGTAAATACAGAGGCTAATGGTATGTTACAGAATGGGATGCCTCACAGCAGACTTGAGATCAGTATATATGCACACAGCAACAGTGTGTAAGCAGGCTCATACAGGCCAAATGGCTTTAAATAACTGTGCAGCTTACAGTAAATACAGAGGCTAATGAGATTTTACAAAATGGTAATGTTCCCACAGCAGACTTGAGATCAGTTCAGTATATATGCACATCAAAAGTAGCCTGAAACAGCTAACAAAGCCAGTCAGCCAGCCAGTAACACTCAGGCTGGATGAAAAAAAAAAAAATCTCCCTGTGACTGCCTCCGATTTTTCCTAACTTTCCCTGCTTCTCGCTGACTTCCTGCCTGTCTCCTGCCTGTCCCTGTCTGTCCCTGTCTCTCTAACTGTCTCTCCCTGACTACAGCAGTGTCCTGTCTCTCACGAATGCAATAGAGAAATGAGGAAAAGCAAGATGTCCGCCGCCTTAAATAGCGCTGTGACGTCACCGGGCTTGCTGGCTACTGATAGGCTGCATGTGACTGCCCCAGCATGCACTGGAGCGGGGTAGATGTCTGGACATGTCCCGTCCGCCATCTTAGAACGCCTGTAATGTAAATGAATGGACGTTAAAGGAAAACTTCGAGTGATCGAAGCACGGGGAAATTCGGATTCGATCCGAATCGAATTTTTCATGAAATTCGGATTGAATCCGGGTTCATCCGGATCGATTCGCTCATCCCTAGTGTCTACCTATACATATGTGGTATCGCTGTAACCGAGAGAAATTGGGATTTCACATGCAATAAGATTTTATTGACAAACTTACATTTTTTATTACAAAAAAACACTACAAATTGTAAAAAATAGATTTTTTTTTATTTTTTTGCACATATTTCACCCAAAAATATTGAGAATACACCTAAAAAATGACAAACAAGACATTTCATGTTAAAGCCTAGGCTGAAAAAAAACAATATATAATTTTCCTGGGAAATCCCTGGAAATCCCTTCAAAAATCACATTTGAACATGGGGAGCGCATAATAGTGCAAAATAGTCTGGCAACAAAGGGTGACAAAAACTCCAGGTAGGCTGGCACTTAAAGGGTTAAAGGCTACCACACGGCTGCAACATTTGTCAGACTAACCGACTGGTTCCATCAACAGGCAGATAAGCTTTGGGTGAGTGTGGAGAATTGATTCTCCCCCCTTAGGCCCTTATTTATGAAGGAATAGCGACAGGTAGCGACTGGTGAGCAGCTGGTAATGACGAGCCCCACCACGAGAACGCCGGCTCCCCACCACAATCACACATTTATCAAGCCAATCCTGCTTAGCGACTGAGATAGCTCCATATAGCGACTCATTCATCATTATTCCAGCCTCAGCCCACAGCGCCAGCGTCCGACCTTGAACAGCAACAGGTATGACCTCTCGCTACCTGGCGCTCTCCAATGCATTTCAATGGAACAATCTTTAAAAATTAATTGTTATTAATGTTTTTTGTTTTTTTTTAAATGTGAAAAATTCTGTGACCACTTCTGCCATTTTAGATAATTTTTTTAAGGAAAAAAAAAATTGTACAGCATTGATATTACAGGTCTGATGTATTCATATTACTAAATTATTTAAAATGCTTTTTTTAGGGGGGGGGGTTAAAAAACTACTTTTAACACATCGCCTCCAGCGCTCTGGGGTTTAAACATGCATTTCACAGCGCTTTAATTTTTTGAGCGTGATTTTTTTATGAATATGGTGGAAGCCGGTCGCTCTGACCAGTCGCTATCATGCGCACCCATACATCGCGGAACCTGTCAAATAGCGAATCGTAACCTTGTATTCAACATTACGCCACACCGACTGAGTCGCTGTCAACAACCGAAAAACGGCCAAGCACAGCGACTACTAGCGGGCACTGTGAAAATACCGCTACAGTCGCTCAACTGTCGCTACATGTCGCTATTAATAAATCAGCCTCTTAGTCTTACCGCACTCCCATGGATAGAACCTCCTCAGAGGCCTAAGCCACATAGTCTTCCATTGTTGACAAGCTCTCTGCTTTCGGTATAGGACTCAACTCTAAAGAAGAGCGAAATATCGCATAGGCCAGGACCACTTACTCCTCTGTTTGATAATCCCGCCTTACCCCTGGGAGTAGGGACAAGTAAGTAATCACAAGGGGTTAGACTGGGCAATACTTTAAAAACAACCAACCTCCAGGCCTCCAGGATCTCCGGATTAAGGCGCAGGGAGAGAGGGTGTCCTGGTTTCTCCATAGGCAGCTGGTCACTTTCCTCCAGACTTCTTTTGAGAGTATTCTGAGAGCTGACGGAGGACCTCCGCATGCCCTCTTGCTCCTGTACAAGGTTTTTCAGGCAGAGAGGGATCCCTCAGAGGGTCTCGGGTTTGTTTGAAGATGGGAGCAGGAGCTGGGTCGAGAACTAGATGCCGACGACTGGGAAAAATCTTTTACCCTGACCCACAAGCTCTCCCTGGCATGTAAGGCCCAGGAAAAGAACTACAAAATCCTGTCTCGTGGTACAGATGCCCGGTTGGCCTGGCCAGATTTGGGGGAGCTGACACAGGCACGTGCTGGCGGTGTGGACTGGCGGAAGGCACGATGACTCACATATGGTGGAGCTGCCCCCTTATTAACAGATTGTGGGATCAGGTATTCTCGGTCTATACATTTTTGACCCTGGAGGATATCCCTAAGGAACCGCAAATAGCCTTGCTGTCAATGGTGCCTGGATCGATCTCCACCGCAAAGAAGGGAATCCTCAGACATCTTCTGACTGCAGCCAGGTCAGTGTTACCCCGACATTGGCACTTGCAACACACTCCGGATATCCTGAAGTGGGTGTGGGAGGTGGAAGGAATCAAGAGAATGGAGGAGATGGTGCTCAAGGGTGAGGAGAAAGGGAGGGAGAAGTTTAATATCACTTAGATGATTTGGATTATGGCACGAGATACGCAGGAATTTAGGGCCCTGCTCTACTTATTGTAGCTAGTTACGGGACCGGATCCACGGGCGCATCGCTGGGACAGGAAGGAGCATGAAGTCCCAAGGAGATGGTCCACGACCGCCAGACCCTTCCCAATCTATACCTTTACCCTTGTATTCCAGCTCGTCCCCCCTCCTGGGGTCATATGCTCCCCTTCCGCCGCCTCCTGGATTGGTCGTTGAGCATCATCCTTCCCCTCCCTCCCCCCTCTTCCTTTTATCTCGTTTCTGTCTTGTTTCCTTTTCTTTCTCCTCTTCTCCTGTAACTCTCTGTTACAAAAAAAAAGAAAGGAAGAAAGCAGGGCTTCTGTAAGGTTATGAAACTGTGCCTGCATGATTAGGACACACCCCCCTTCATAAGGCTTGGAAACAAGTTTACATGGAACGTCCCTTTAGGGATTTCATTCAGAAGCCACTAGATGGGCCAGAGCAGGGTTGAGCGAAGGAGGGTGTTATGCAGAAAGTGTTTTGCCGAGGTTCGGATAGGAGATTATGGACATCGCCTTCTATATTCGTCATGTGGGTTAGACTGGGGGAGCATTTTGTGGGATGTCGTCGGCTATTTACGTTGCTCTTATTCTAACTGATGTATGATGCAAGCTAAGAGTGTTACTTGACATGTCAGTGAGCTCTGTGTTCTGATTTCTTTGTGATAAAAACATATTGAACAAAAGGGACAGCCTGGCAAAAGAAAAAAACAAATAGTACCTACCTGACTGACAGCAGGGCCAAAACTATAAAATCCTATAGGTTTGCGTTATTCCTGCTGTGCCGCTATAAGTGTAGCAGACTCAAGGACTCCCTTGGGCAGTCAGATAAGTACTGGTTCCTTTTTTTCCTTATACCTGGACAGGGACTTTAATTAACATACCTGCAAACCCTGTAAAAACAGGCAAGTCCCTTCGCAGTGGTTTCAGAGGTTGAGCACCAACGCTCATCCTACGACCAACGCATGCTGTAGGTCATGGCCCAATCACTCCTGTTTGTGCATAGCTTCCTCTTTTTATTTGAACGTAGGGGGTGTGCCAGGCACAGCTGATGAAGCCCCCCTTTCGGCCCCTATTTCGGCTGTTGCGGCCATAGGGTATCAAATGACTGGCTGGTGGGATGGTCGGTGTTTAAGTTGCTGACCGATCCTATTTGCCTAGCACCTGGTCTGGCACTGCATCCATTATTGGCCGGGTGGGGTAAGGAAGCCTGCTGTAGCGTGTAAGGCGGTCTTGCTTGAGACACTGTATGGACACTGGAAGGACAATCAGAGAGTGTTTCTTTATCATTCACTATTGAGCATCCACAGGCCGTGGCGCTGTACAATGTGGTTTTCGCCACGGCCTGGCTTGCTCAGATGCTGGACTGGATGGGAGGAAGAGATGCTCATTATGGCAGGTATGGGGGTGATTTCACCCTAGTGTCTGCATGTTACACACCTTGCTTACTATTGCTCTCCAATCAAACACGCAACATGTGCCAACATGCTTTTAAATGTATGTCTAATATTATGGTGCTATGGAATGTGGATAGTTTGATGGTCACACTCAATCCTGTCACTGGGGCCCTCTAGCAGCGTAGGCCCAGTGAAATTGCTTCATAGTGCCAATTATAATCTGGGGAGACCAACTGAGGTTCATAGTCTACCTCTAAATGGTTAATTTATAATGAACATTATAGGTAAAAGGATCTTAGAGTGAGCCAGATATGCTCTTTAACTTCAATGGGCAGACAGTTGGTACCAGTAACAGCGCTGGATCCCGGGCAAGGTAAAGGTGTTTCTTATTTTTTGTGGTTATCCCCCATTCTGCCTCAGCACCAAGGGAGGGAGGCAGGACAAGAGGGTTAATAGGGGATAGGACATACACTTTAATGAAAATTTACTGAATCAAGGCCAAAGAGGGCTCCTCAGGGTAAATCATATTGCTGCACATAAAAAAAACTTTGACCCTTTTGCAACTTCTGTCGCTGTTGATTTTCCCCCTCAGTGGTGTCTCATCCTATAGATCTGCCAGTGGCCTAAATAGTGGAAGTTTCCGACACTTTGCATTGTGGGATGGTGCTGGGGTTCTCAGAAAAGACTAGCATGGCTGGGAAGCTGTCAAAAGAAGAAGCCTCTGGGGTACTCCAAGATGGCCACAACCAGAAGAAAAACGGTGAGGCCGCAATTCAGCTTTGAGTGGGTGCAGGAGCAAATATAAGTGCTGACCTGTGCTGACCATTATTCAGTATCATGCCCCCATCTGGAGCTGTTTCTTTTGGCCAGGGATGTACTGTGTATATTTCTGAAGGGCAGCTGGTCCACAGTAAAAATCATCTCACCAGTCAGAAGTGAATAAGTGTGCCAGTTGAAAAATCATCTAAAAATATATGAATCCAAATTTAATGTTTCATTCTTATTGAAAGAAATCGCATTAAGCTTGAAAACCAAGAGCATGTTTTGTTTGTTGATTTAAACATTGATTTGCTATACTGATTCTATAGACACATAATTTTATTTTAAACCTAACATATGAAGCCAACAGTCTCAGACTAGAATAGTTAATCTAATGAAAAGAAGTTATTTTAGTGAAAATGTCAAATTCTTTTTGATAAAATAGCACTCACAATAGTCCTGCTTGGATGGGATGTTTTGAAAAGAAAAGACGTTGTAATCTATTTTTGGTAATTCCGTTGGATTGTCAAATCACAAAAGCCCAACAAATCCTTTAATTGTCTAAATTAAAGCTGGCATATTCCATAAAGATTTACTTAGAATTTAGTTTAGAATTTCATTTTTAAAAGTGTATCAAAAATGTTTTAATAAAATGTGATAATTAAAGGGTAATTCCACTGTCAATGCCATTTTAAAAGTTTCCATTATTATGTGCCAAAATAATGTCCTCAAGGTTCTGAGATTATATGTTATTTTTTCTTTTCTATTTGTTTGCAAATGTGTAATAAGAGAAAACACTTTTCTCTAGCAATATTGTGTTAACGTTATTAACACTAATTGGTATGTTTGGTTTATCTGGCAGAGACTTCATGGCTCTGGCTTGCTATTGATGTAATTGGCCTCCACATTCCTGTGCTCACAGATTTTACCCCTCCTGCTCTAATTCAGCCTATTCAGACAGGGGAGGGGGGTCAGAATCTTGTGTTCCGGTAGCTAAAGGGTTACTGACAGCATTCTCACCTGGGGAGGACATTACTGTTGCTTGATTTAGCCAAAGCCTCTGATGAGCCCACCTGTTACAGTGAAAGTATTCTGTGATTTGTAAGTTAGAAAGTATACTAAGAGCTTAACTAGAGGGCAAGAGAAACACTCCAACTTTATCAAGACAGATACACAGGAATATAAGAAAAATGGAAATATCATGCTGATAAGTAAGTCACAGATTTTTATTTTACATTCCAGGCAGCATATTTATATTAAATGGTTACAACATTTAGAACTGGAAGGGGGAAGTAAATATTCTTGGTGCTGGTCTAACCTGACCAGCCCGTATTGAGGTCACAGGGCCATGCAGTAACCAGGACTGTCAGATTGGCCATTGGGAGAACCTTTCTTTCTGTCAGTCCTTCTATTCTTTCTTTCCTTCTATTCTATGTTTTCATTCTATCTTTCTTTATATCAATCCTTTGTTTATTTCATCTATTATTAGCCATTATTAATTTTGTTCTTATTTCCCTCTTTTATTTTTGTTAGTCCTTATACTCTTTTTTTCTTCCATCCTAGTCTTTTTCTTTCCTTCCTTCCATGTATTCTGTATTTCATCTGATCGTTCTGCCATTCTTTTTTTTTCGTTCTATTATTTATTTGCTTTTATTCTTTTATATTTGTTTATTTCTTTCCATCTATAGTTTTTTGTAATTTCTTCTGTTCTTTATGCCTTTTATACTTCGTCATTCCTATTTTTGTCTTTATATTCTTTGGCAATATTCACTATACATACAACTTTATCACCATGTATGGAGTATCATACTACTGTGCAAAGGGCCTACTGAGTCTCTATCTCCCAAGGGCCCGCATTAACCTGGAACCTGCTCTGATCACACTTGATAACCTGGTTGTATAAATTCCATATATTCCTAACTAAAACTAGTATAAGAGCTTTCCTAAAATATATATATTATATTAATTCAGCACTATGCTCTGCCATGCTTTGTCATGCTAGTATTGTTGGGTGATATGCTGTTATGCTGGCAATTTTTGGTGGTCTCAGTTGCTTATCAGTTGGGGGCAGAGTAAGGCTCTAATTTATTTATGTTGGCTTACCTACCATGTTAACATCCAATGAAAAACTTCCAGTAGTCATGTGGGAGACAATGTTGTTGCTTTTTGTGAGCTTGTCCTGTAAAGGCTTAAGAATTATCCTGGTAGTAAATATCATCATGTCTATTATTTGTTTTATTATGATTTTAATTTAAAAAAGCATCTATGGGCTATGGGTAAAAATGAATAATATTTAGCTGACCCAGCTGTTCCCATCTGGTGGAAATATAGCTTAGATGATATGTAATGATGATATGATATGTAATGCTATACTTATATTGTCATAGAAGGAGAAACAGGTTAAAGATTTAGTTTCTTCTGTAGTCACTGGCATATATATAATGGAGACAGGGAAGGCTCCCAGGACCAACTGCCTCCTCCTGCCTTGCAGCGCCATTGGCAATGGTAGTGAGATTCAGATGGTTCTACTTGATCTCCGTTAGATTGCAGGACCTCCTAGAATGTTTGGTCCTAACCTGATATGCTGATGTAGAGTGCAGCCAGGAAGTGTGTTGTCACTGCTGTGGCTTCGTAACTCAGAAAGATGACATAAAAAGTCACATGACAGCTTGTGTCATGTTGCTCAGCTACATGCTGTGAAAGAGCTGCTTTGCCCCTGGCCTGTGACACCGAGGGATGTTCTTTCACCTGTCATCTAAGGCCCTGCTGAAGAAGCAGGAGGAGTTGGGCCAACCATATGGTGGTATGTCTCTTATGCCAAGTCTGTCTTGACTGTCCAGTCATGACTCACTCAAAAGTGAATTTTTGCCAAAGAATTCACTTTAACTAAACATAAGAGATCCGTGGGCATCATAAAGGTAGCTGGAAGTCCTTTAAATGTGGCATATATATATATATATATATATATATATATATATATATTAATTTCATTCCAGTTTGTTACTGCTGGGCTGTATCTAAGCCTGGCTGTTTTAGGCCTGATTCAGTTGTCTGGCTTCCTGTCTGCCCCTTAATCAGGGCTGTATTTTGGACTTTTGCTGCCCTAGGCACTTTTTGGACACGCGCCCCCCTATTATTGTCCAGCACGACATTAAAAAACATTACACATGGTACACACAGTAGTACATGGGATAATGACAATTAGAGGCTTCTGTGTATGTGGTAGGAGGTAGGGCACTATTAATAATTAGTAATTAATAAGCCAGTTTTGCCTCTTTCGGGATGCCATGCTGCATTAGGGGTCTATTAGATAGATAGATAGATAGATAGATAGATAGATAGATAGATAGATAGATAGATAATAGATAGACTGGCAGAGGGGTGGGTGGATAGATAGATATGAGATAGATAGATAGATAGATAGATAGATAGATAGATAGATAGATAGATAAATAGATAGATAGATAGATAGATAGATAGATAGATAGATAGATAGATAGATAGACTGGCAGAGGGATAGATAGATAGATAGATAGATAGATAGATAGATAGATAGATAGATAGATAGATAGATAGATAGATAGATAGATAGATAGATAGATAGACAGACTGGCAGAGAGATAGATAGATAGATAGATAGATAGATAGATAGATAGATAGATAGATAGATAGAAAGATAGACTGGCAGAGGGGTGGATGGATAGACAAACAGACAGACAGACAGACAGACAGACAGACAGACAGACAGACAGACAGATAGATAGATAGATAGATAGACTGGCAGAGGGGTGGATGGATAGACAGACAGACAGACAGACAGACAGACAGACAGACAGACAGACAGATAGATAGATAGATAGATAGATAGATAGATAGATAGATAGATAGACTGGGAGATAGATAGATAGATAGATAGATAGATAGATAGATAGATAGATAGATAGATAGATAGATAGATAGATAGACTGGCAGATGGGTGGATGGATAGACAGACAGACAGACAGACAGACAGACAGACAGACAGACAGACAGACAGACAGATAGATAGATAGATAGATAGATAGATAGATAGATAGATAGATGGACTGGCAGAGGGGTGGATGGATAGACAGACAGACAGACAGACAGACAGACAGACAGACAGACAGACAGACAGACAGATAGATAGATAGATAGATAGATAGATAGATAGATAGATAGATAGATAGATAGATGGACTGGCAGAGGGGTGGATGGATGGATGGATACAGGGGTGGATGGATAGACAGACAGACAGACAGACAGACAGACAGACAGACAGACAGATAGATAGATAGATAGATAGATAGACACAGCAAGGGAGAGATAGATAGATAGATAGATAGATAGATAGATAGATAGATAGATAGATAGATAGATAGACTGGCAGAGAGATAGATAGATAGATAGATAGATAGATAGATAGATAGATAGATAGATAGAGATAGATAGATAGAGATAGATAGATAGATAGATAGATAGATAGATAGATAGACTGGCAGAGGGGTGGATGGATAGACAGACAGACAGACAGACAGACAGACAGACAGACAGACAGACAGACAGATAGATAGATAGATAGATAGATAGATAGATGGACTGGCAGAGGGGTGGATGGATGGATGGATACAGGGGTGGATGGATAGACAGACAGACAGACAGACAGACAGACAGACAGATAGATAGATAGATAGATAGATAGATAGATAGATGGACTGGCAGAGGGGTGGATGGATGGATGGATACAGGGGTGGATGGATAGATAGACAGACAGACAGACAGATAGATAGATGGACTGGCAGAGGGGTGGATGGATGGATGGATACAGGGGTGGATGGACAGATAGACAGACAGACAGACAGATAGATAGATAGATAGATAGATAGATAGATAGATAGATAGATAGATAGACTGGCAGAGGGGTGGATGGATAGACAGACAGACAGACAGACAGACAGACAGACAGACAGACAGACAGATAGATAGATAGATAGATAGATAGATAGATAGATAGATGGACTGGCAGAGGGGTGGATGGATGGATGGATACAGGGGTGGATGGATAGACAGACAGACAGACAGACAGACAGACAGACAGACAGACAGACAGACAGACAGATAGATAGATAGATAGATAGATAGATAGATAGATAGATAGATAGATAGATGGACTGGCAGAGGGGTGGATGGATGGATGGATGGATACAGGGAGGGATGGATAGACAGACAGACAGACAGACAGACAGACAGATAGATAGATAGATAGATAGATAGATAGATAGATAGATAGATAGACAGATAGATAGATAGATGGACTGGCAGAGGGGTGGATGGATGGATGGATGGATGGATACAGGGGTGAGTGGATAGATAGACAGACAGACAGACAGACAGACAGATAGATAGATAGATAGATGGACTGGCAGAGGGGTGGATGGATGGATGGATGGATGGATACAGGGGTGGGTGGATAGATAGACAGGCAGAGGGGGAGGTTGATAAATAAATGGACAGAGGGATAAACAAACTTGTGAAGTAGCGAGAAATAAGGGACATGACCTTTACATACAGTGCAGCCCCTCCCACAATCTCTCCGCCCTAGGCCTGTGCCTAGGTTTGTCTAAGGGAAAATACGGCCCTGCCCTTAATCGTATCAGTTCTCTGCCCCCTGCCTGGTGTTCCAAGTCTCCTACTTGCTATGCCCTGGTTTAAACCCCACCCCCATTTGTGTAATTCTTATTTTTTTTAACTCCTGCTTTCTCTACTGGCAGGTTGCTACTCCTAGTCTGAGTCTCCTTTTTCCCCATTGGGAGTCTGCTGTAGAAGTTGCCAGAACCATAAATGAAGGGTAGGAGGGTCAATAGCCCATCTTCAATGGGGACACACCGAGGCATGTTTCCTAAAACTCCGAGTGTGTAGTCATATTTGAAAGAGTCTTCTATGCTTCCAGCTGCCATACTTATATATGCCCTCTTGTTTGCTGCCTACCCGTTATTGCCTGTATTCAGTCTCTCGTTAATTAGAGATTCATGGTACTTGTGTTAATTCTTTGTTTTCCTTAGTTTTGTTGGTATATTTTTTTCGATCTTAATTTTTTTGATCAATTCTTTTTGCCATTATTCACAATTTAATACTTGTTTATTTTGCAGTAAACAATGATAAGTATGTCATTTTATCTGACTTTGGTATTATATCTTTGGTAATGAAATGTAATAGACAGCCTAACGGACCATACTCCATGACATGGCTAAGTAATATTTTAATACGATTTATTACAGTTGCCCAGAAATCTTTTATGTGGGCAGTCCCAGCATAAATTAAGTAAGGTTGCCTGATCTTACACCTCCGACAGATGAAGACTCTCATGACAGTGAGAGGTGGTTTTGATAGATGCAGATCCAATCGACAATACCAAATGTTATAATAAGGTTTTTTCCCCAATTCTTGGTATGGCTACTAGGAGAAATGGATTTCAAATAGACCTAAAATACATACTCTGCAATATTTGCTAGGATAGGTCCCAGGAAGATCTTTTCAAAGGTGTTGGTTGTTGATGGACCTATGCTGTTGTGTATATACTGTTGATGTAGTTTTGTATTTGTGTCCACTGCAAATAATTAAAGGGATTGCCCCTGACCATTGCCTTAGGTTTCTCCCATACTTACTCCCACTCTTTGTAATACTGTGTATGCTAATGGCCGTACCCTATTTATCTCGATATCCAACATTGGTTTAGTATCTAGAGATTTAGGTGATGTTGGGGCATTTTGGAAGGCATAGGAAAGTAGTGAGTACCGCTCGAGCAAAATAATGTGTTGTGAATTCTAGATTATCTCTAATTTGTTTGATATTCCATAAATTAATCATATAAATGCTGTTTTCATTCTGTTCCTACTGCAGATGGTTAGAGTTGTTTTGGATTCTCCTGTACAGTAGTTTTTGTTTCCTTGTGTCTCCATTGTTTTGCTTTCCCTCAGGCTTATGACCACTGGAGAATAACCAAGTACATGTTCATTCCCTGCTATCAGAGGCTCTTTTAAAGAATCAGGAGGTGTCAAGCCCCCATGTAAAGCATCATGCCTCTTATGCTTCAGGTGGCCAGGTGCTTGCCCTTCCAGTGGCAAAGGACTGTATAGCATTCCGTGTCTGCCTGCCTGCTACTCACTCCTGGATTGCCAGCCGATACCTGTTTGTACCACATTAGGGGGGTTATTTAAGAAACGCTAATGCCAGGTAGCACCACTTAGCGCCGCGAGAATACTGGGCACAGTATGTGAAAACCATATATATCAAAGTCAATATATATCCATATGTATTTCAAGTATGTCACACACCCCGCTTCCACTATTCATGACATATGGGTTATGGTCCAGTAGAGGGCGAACTTCTGCAGAGATGAAAGCAAAAAAGAAGCCCCTCCCGGTCCATAAATACCTGGGACCTCCCACACATTCCCCAGTTCCTTCTCTGCAGGACGGCGAGCAAGTCAGAAGATGTATGCTGCTCTTCCTTGCAGGTAAGCCGGGCTCACGCCCGGCCATTTTTTGCTCTATTTCTGCCGGACCTTTATACAGTAAGTCCAATACTAGCCTCCCAGCCTTGGCTGCAGGTCCGGGTGAGGGTAGGCAACACCTTAATAGGTGTTTTAGGGAGCGTGAAACCCCAAACCCCGTGAAACCCCATACAAGGGGTAGGCGGTATCTGAGTTGGGGATCCTGGTTTGGGATGCCCTGTCCCTATTTACTTCCCTTACACCTCATGGTGAGGGATTCTCCCCCTTCCGGGTCCCCTCTGTTAACCCTCCAGCGGGGGGGGGGGTGATGGCCTTGCCTTTCTACTTTCACATTAGATGTGTGTGTGTGCTTTGTGCGCATGGTGCTTCACGTTTGCTGACCTCACGCTCTGCTACAGCCTGGGGAGCTTCTCCTCCTCAGGCTGCGTTTGTGAGGGGGCGGGGCCGGCCGCTCGAGCGTTGCCGCGGCCCGCCCCCTCCCCTTTTTTGGCGCCATTGCGGGCCCATCCTAAAGATGGGAACCGCACTTATGGACTCGGAGGGAGGGGGGCGGGGCCTGGCACGGCACGCGATCCGCGCTGGCCCGCCCCTTCTTCTCTCTCCTTCCTTCACACGGAGCTGCTGGCTGGTGCCTGACGCCATTTTGGACTTGTGTGAGTGCCCTTTTTGGGCTCCCCCCCCCTTTTCTTGCTTTGCTGGCCATATGCCCCAGTCGCCGCTTGGGGCAGCGCTGGCTCCCTCTGCTTGTTGGTTTTATTATTACATGTATATATCATACAATGTGTGTGGGTGCATGTGCTTATTGCCCATATCTTGTGTCTTAAAGGAGGACTCCCTGTGCCTTGCTTAAAAGGGGTTTTCTCCCGGTCCTAGGGTCCCTAGAGAAATTTGGGTTACTTAAATCCTCCCACTTGGGACTTAAAGGGGCATCCCGGGTAGCTTATCAGCGTAATTCCTTCTGGTCATTGCGACTACCATTAAAATCACCATATGGAGGCTCCACAGGATACTGGGCTCGGGCTCCCTTCCGGTCAATCCCGGCTATGTGTGGGTTGTGGGGTATCCCTTACGGGGGAAAATGTACTAATTTGCATACCATGTGCGCAACAGGTCATAAAGCGGCAGTCGGGGTCCCAGGCGTCTGGGAGAGTGCCGTCCGTCTCATCTCCTTCCCCGCCCCGCATTATCCATACCCATTAGTGGGGAGTCGCACTCTGAGGTATGTGCTAGGCTGGCCAACCTCGAGAAAATTATTTCTAGCTCAGTGGGCAAGAAGGCCTTTGCTAAGAAAAGGCATCTGTCTCCGGCTATGCCGGTACTTGATTTTGATGATTATGACTCCCTTGACTGGTCTGATTATTCCCCTCTTGAGGAGGGGGAATTGTTTGAAGAATCTGAAACTGAAGAACTGCAGTTCTTTGATTCTGATGCCGGGCAGGCGCTGGGGGATGCTGTGGATACCCCCAAAGTCCTGGCCCATCTCTTAGAGGTTCTGGATATTTCCCCACCAGCGGAGGCCCCTCCGAAGAAGGGGGAATTCTTTGGGTCATCTAAGCCCCGCTTGGAGTTCCCAAATCAGGATCATTTTGATAGTATGATTCTTAGAGAATGGGAGAAGCCGAGTCGCCTTCCCAGTGTCCCGCAGGGATGGGATAGGAAGTATCCCTTCCCGGCGGACGCGGTGAAGCGATGGTCTTCCCCTCCCAAGGTCGATGCGCCCATCTTAGGGTTGTCCAACACCTCCGTTGTACATACTCCTGACGCCACTACCCTTAAGGATGGTGAGGATAAGCGCATTGATCAGATGGCATGCCATGCCTTTGCCAGTGTGGGTTCAGCCTTGCGGCCTGTTTGTGCATCTGCACTCGTGGCTGTGGCTACCAGGTCTGAGGTTATGGACATGTTAAAAGGGTCCCAATTCAACCCGGCCAGTGTTGAATTCACAGCCCTTAAGAGGTGTGAATTGTTCATGAACTTTGTGTTGGCGGCTATGGATGAGTAGTAGAACCTCGGCTCTGCTGGTGGCCACGCGTCGTTCGGTATGGCTACACCAGTGGGCGGCTGACATAGTGGCCAAGAAATCACTCACAGCACTGCCCTTCCTGGGTATGCGGCTGTTTGGTGACAAATTGGATTCTGTGGCGAAAGGTGGGAAGCTACCTCAGCGTAAGAAGCAGCGTCGCTTTTTTCAGGGGGCAAGCTCCTTCAATCCTTCCTTTTGCGGTGCCAGAGTGGGCAGAGGTCTTGCCTACTCTAGCTTCAGAGGTGATTCCTGGAACAGATGCAGGGGACGCGCCCGTCCAGCCTCTACCTGGGGTCCCAAGCCCAAGCCTGCTGCCAAGCCAGCTCAGCAATGAGGAGGCGCCCTCACCCTTAGGGGTGGGGGGACGGCTGCGGCTCTTCTTCCAGGTCTGGGCCCAGGAGGTCACAGGCAAGTGGATATTGGAAGTGGTCTCGTCTGGGTACAAACTGGAGTTTGAGTAGCGTCCTCCTCCCAGATTCCTAAGGTCTCGGGTGCCATTGGATCCTCTGGCGGCGCAGGGGCACCTGTTGGCTGTAAAGAATCTCCTGGGCATGGCGGTCATATGCCCGGTGCCTCTTTCAGAGAGAGGCCGGGGCTATTATTTCAACCTCTTCACGGTTCCCAAAAAGGATGGCTCCATAAGACCCATTATAGATTTGAAGCTTCTCAACAGGTTCATCAGAACCAAGAAGTTCCGCATGGAGACTCTGCCAGCCATCGGTTCCCTTCATCAGGGGGATTTCATGACGTCCATAGACATCAAGGATGCTTACCTTCATGTACCAATTTTCCCAGCACACCAGAGATTTCTCAGGTTCGTGGTTGGAGATCAGCATTTTCAGTTTGTGGCCCTCCCGTTCGGACTGACCTCAGCACTGAGGGTGTTTACCAAGGTTCTGGCGGGCATAATGGCCCTGCTCAGAGCCCATGGCATTCGCATTGTGCCATATCTGGATGACCTACTCATTACAGCTTCTTCCCTCTGCCAGGCGGAGCTGGACACCAGGACGGTGGTGACAATGCTGGAAAGGTTCGGATGGGTGATCAACCATCCCAAGTCTTTTATCTCCCCATCAAGGGAGATCTCTTTTCTGGGCATGTATCTGGATACCAGTCAGGCCAGAGTGTTCCTACCTCAGCCAAAGGTGCAGAGGGTTCAGGATCTGATACAAGTTCTCCTGACCAATCCTCGCCCTTCTATCCGGCTAGGGATGACTCTGGTAGGTTTGATGGTGGTCTCCTTTGAGGCAGTCCCCTTTGCTCAGTTCCACATGAGGTTGCTCCAACTCCATCTATTGCTGAAATGGGACAGATGTCCACAGTCCTTGGATCAGTGTTTTCTGATGTCTCCCAGGATTCGGCAGTCCCTTCAGTGGTGGCTGGAACCAAGCAATCTGATGAGGGGCACATCCTTTCTGGCCCCTTGTTGGGAGACGGTTACCACGGATGCCAGCCTGTCGGGCTGGGGAGGTTTCTGGAAGGAACATCAGTTCCAGGGGTTGTGGGGTCCTCAGGAGGCTCACACCCCCATCAATGTCTTGGAGCTCAGAGCTATCCGTTTGGTTCTGTCACGTCTGACATTCCACCTACAGGGCTTACCCGTTCAGGTTCGATCAGACAATCGAACTGCGGTAGCTTACATCAATCACCAAGGAGGGACTCGCAGCAGGAGTGCCCTCAGGGAAGTCTCTGGAAAGAAGTCTTGAAAAGTCTCTCTGATTCTGACATGGGTGGAGAGCAATGTTCCTTGCATCTCGGTAGTGTACATTCCGGGAGTGGAGAACACAGAGGCGGACTCCCTGAGCAGGGGATTCTCTCGCCGAGGGGAATGGTCTCTCAACCACAGGGTGTTTTGGTCCCTGTGTCACAAGTGGGGGACTCCGGAGGTGGATCTCTTTGCCTCTAGGCACAATCACAAGCTCCCAACCTTTGTATCTCTGTCTCGGGATCCTCTGGCCTTGGCAGTGGATGCCTTGTCACTTGCCTGGAGGGATCTGGGGTTTCTGTACCTGTTTCCCCCCTTCTCCATGGTAAGCAAGGTAGCGCGCAAGCTGGCTCTAGAGGGGGCACCAGCAATTCTGGTGGCCCCAAGGTGGCCAAGACAGGTTTGGTTCGCAGACATTGTAAGACTGGCGGTAGATCAGTACAGGCTGCCCGTTTCCAGATCTGATCTCTCAGGGTCAGCTACGTTAACCCAATTTACAAACGCTTGCTTTGACGGCTTGGCTGCTGAAACCTTCATTCTGAGGGAAGAAGGTTTGTCAGAGGCGGTTATTCAGACATTGATTAGAGCTAGGAAGAGGTCTTCCTCTAACATTTACTATAGGACTTGGCGGTCCTATATTGACTGGTGTGAGGCTAGGGCCTTACCTTGCAGGGTGTTTTCGATTCCTAGGATTTTGGAGTTTCTACAACACGGTCTGGATCTGGGGTTCCAGCTCAGTACTTTGAAGGGTCAGGTTTCTGCCCTGGCTGTCTTTTTTCAAAGGTCCTTTGCTTTGCATCATCTGGTCAAGACTTTTTTCCAAGGGGTCACTCATGTTCGGCCCCCTAGAAAGCCTTTGGTTCCCGTTTGGGACCTAAATTTGGTTCTCTCAGCCCTGCAGGGGCCTCCTTTTGAGCCGGTGCAGGATGTGGCACTTTCTGTGCTCACTCAAAAGGTTGCCTTTTTGGTGGCTATTACCTCTGTTCGGCATGTCTCTGAGTTGGCGGCTCTGTCTATTCGGTTTTTCGCTTTAAACCAGATTTCCTTCCTAAGGTGGTTTCTGCCTTCCATCTCAATCAGGATGTAGTTCTCCCTTCCTTGTGTCCTAAGCCTAGCAATGACAAGGAGAGGGTTTTGCACTCTTTGGATGTGGTTCTTTGTGTGAAGTACTATTTGGTCGCTACTTCTCCTTTTCGTAAGATGGGCGCCTTGTTCATGGTGCCCTTCGGGCCCAGGAAAGGTTTGGCGCCAGCCAAGTCTACCATTAGTAAATGGATACCTCAGGCCATTGTTGGGGCCTATTCCGCTAAGGGGAGGGTTCCTCCTTTTAAGATCACTGCTCATTCTACTCGTGCTGTTGGGGCTTCCTGGGCTTTTCAGCACCAGGCTTCTTTTGAACAAGTTTGTAAGGCTGCTACTTGGTCTTCCGTTCATACTTTTCCCAAGTTTTATAAGGTTGATGTGCGGGCCTCAGCGGATGCTGTTTTTGGCCGCAAGGTTCTGCAAGCTGCAGTGGTTTAAATTGGTGCATTTTTTTGCTGTATTTGGATCCCCACCCATGACGGACACTGCTATTGGATGTCCCATATGTCATAAATAGTGGAAGCGGGGTGTGTGACATACTTGGAATAATACCATTTTGTGTCACACACCCCGCTTCATCCCGCCCTTTGGTATTCTGGATCCTTTATATGGTGAACCTTTTATTGTTAAGAATGTTTTATTGTCTCTTCCTGGTCCCCTTTCTGCTGTCATATACTGGGGAATGTGTGGGAGGTCCCAGGTATTTATAGACCGGGAGGGGCTTATTTTTTGCTTTCATCTCTGCAGAAGTTCGCCCTCTACTGGACCAAAACCCATATGTCATGAATAGTGGAAGCGGGTGTGTGACATACTTATAATACCCATTTTACAGGTGAGTAATCACAAAATGGTATTTTAGCTCTGGTGCAGGTGTATATGTGTTTAGAAACAGACTTTTATCACATAGTTTCTATCACTTGATACTAGAGCGCCCAGTTTTATAGGATGCTGGTTGTTTGTAGTTTTTTCTTAAATATGCGATTCAGCACCGAGTGCCGGACACACTTAACTGGTGCTACATATCGTTTGCTGCACCGTTGTCCTGTTAGATGGTCTTTGACCTCAGGACATCACCTAGCATTCTCGATTGGCTCTGCGGTGAATCAGGGAAAATGCTTCTACAGTGCCCTTCAAACATCATATTTATGACTGCTGGACAGGATAGTACAGCGTCACTTGTCCGCCCGCTATGCTAGGTCACAGCGCCAGACATCCACTTGCAAGCACCGCTACGTAAACGCTCACATGGCAATACGTGGCACTAGTCTTAAATTAGCCTCCCCCTGTTCACTATATATATCCTTTCAGTGTCTGTCTTAAACTGCTGCCCTGTTGAGGACCCCAGCTTAGCTTTATATTATTTTGACTAATGGCTATGGCTACTGATTAAGTCTATATTACAATCCCTGCTTGTATCCACAGCTTTTCAAGTCCAACATGCTATCTTTTTCTTCAGCGTGTTTTTGAATATTCATATTAGTAACTAGACTGGAACATTGGTCAAAATGGTGTAACTGATCACCTAAAAGAACTGACAACTACTGTATGTTGTCCAGGGCCATTTAGCAAAAGCGAGTGTCTTGACTGAATGATGAACTTTATTGCAGATGGATACACAAGCAAAAGAGAAAAATTTTATTGTTGTCTTGTAGTTAGTTCATCCTAAGCAGAGCAATATACCTTATGACATGTTATACTGTACTTGATAAAACTGAGGACAATCATGATCTACAATTTTGTAGGAAATGTTTGTGGAAGAACCTTTTCTCTTTCAGCATGACTGTGCCCCAGTGCACAAAGCAAGGTCCATAAATGCATGGTTTGGAGAGTTGGTGTGGATAACACTGCAAGTGGCCCAAACAAAGCCTTGGCTTTAACCTCATCTAATATCTTTGCAAATCAGGTCCTACCATCCAACATCAGTTTCTGACCTCCCAAATGCTCTTCTGTTTAAATTCCCACAGATAAACTCCAAAGAATGGGATGTGCCTACCTATAGTTTAGTTTGAAAAAGACAAATGTCTTTTATTATGAATTCTATAATATTGGTGTTTGCAGCATTCTGTCGCAGTGATGGAAATGAGTCATACCTCAAGGATACACAGTTTAGCATGATATAGCATTTTATTGCATAAAAGCATTCTGACATACATGATAGCACTTAAGCCTTTATTAAAAGAATAATGAAATTGTTGAAGTTCGCTGAACAGATTCAAAGAAAACTATTATTATAGTCTCAAAGTTTGTATGCTTAATCCCGCAGTCGATATGTAAGTTTAGGTCTATTAAGGCAAATGAATCATCATTTAAATTATAAACTTGTTTATTTAAGGAGGCTCTCCACATTTTTAAAAACTGCAATCTTTAACAAATACCTGTTTGATAACCTCTCATCCGCAACACACAATAAAGTGCAGATGCAGGGCATGTTATTATGTACTGATGCACAGATATTCATCCAAAATGAAAGAGCATTTTGTTAATTAACGTGCAGAGCCTCTTAAATGAATTTGAGTTAGGCCCGTTCACACTGAGCGATTGCGTGCCAATCATGCTTTTAGTGCAATCGCCTTGAAAGCGCTCGTTTTCAGCGAAAAGCTCTTGTGAAAGTGATTCCCTCTCAATGGAGTGGAATCACCTTTGCTCCAGCCTCCAAAACTCTGCAGTTAAGGCTTTTTAGAAGTGATTGCAAATGCTCAATGATCAAAATCACCTACCTGAATGTGACCATAGCCTAAAATGGGCAGCATTTCAAAAGTGTTTGCAGAGTGCTTGCCTTGAAAGCACAATTACCCCGCAATCACCTCGGGCTCTTACTGGAAAGTGAAAATACATATATATAGTTTTTTTTTTCTTTAAATAAGACAACATGATGCAAAACTAACCATCAACAAATTTAACACAGATTAAGAGAGCTAACACAATACAATATAACAAAAAATGTATTTCTTCTATTTAAAAACTACAATTCTTTGCATATTCAATGGGGCAGTTCTACTGCTCATGTGAAAACTATTTTGAATTAAGTATATATATATATATATATATATATATATATATATATATAATCCAAACACATATCGAGAGGCTCTTTTTTAATGTTTTTGGATTAACTATAGCCTGCTGTTATTTGCAACTTCTAAAATAAAAAAAAACAACTGCTCCATCAGTTGTGCACAGAATTTTAATTTTTAAATGGATAAAAACTATTTTATTGCCAAGTGAGAAAATCTCTGACTTCTCCAAAGTCTCTCTCCAGGAAAAATCACAAATCATTTGGAAAATTCTTCATATGTCCAATGAGAAATTCAGCGATTCATTGTAATTCTTACCTTTGTACATAGTCTATAAATGACACACCTAGTATTAACAACAGCACAGAAGAGTCAACACTGTAGTTTATTGGCTTAACACATAAAACCTTGAAAACATGGCATGTACGAGCCCATTGGGTAAAGTAATCCAAATATTAAAAATATATTTAAAAGAGATCTAAGAAATGTCAACATTGTTTGAAGCAAAACAAGCATTTCCACGAAGTATGTCGGAAAATTTTAGATAAATGTAAACATCCTTGACAATGTATTGGCATGCATTCCGGAACACTTCATATCTACGTAAAATGTCACTACTTCCTCAGGCACCCAGAGCATATTGATGGTGGTTGTAGCTTGAGGCACACCATAGCTGCCAAACCCTATTCCTGTATTCAAGTATTTATGTAAAACATATCCAAGCAGATAAAGTGCAAAGTCTGTAAAGTCCATATAAGCAGTGGTTAGGCCTCTGTGAATAAGAAGAATACTATTTACACTTCTACAATCATCAGAAATCCAAAATGTTGTCGTTTTTAGATTTTTCTTTACTAGTTATTTATATATATATATATATATATTATATATATATATATTGCCTTGTAAAAGTATTCATACCCCTTGACATTTTGGATAGTCTTAAATGCTCAAACGTAAATGTATTTTATTAAGCTGTTATGTGATTTATGAAGTGTAAAGTAAATGATACCTGTTTTTCCAAATTTAAAGAAAATAAAAATGAAAAGTGTGGCATATATACATATTCAGCCCACTTTATTTTGATACCTCTAAAAAAAATAAAACTTTAGAAGTCACCAATATAGTAAATATGTAATTTAATCCCAGTAAAATTACTGCTGTTCTGTGCAGGCATCAAAGGTTTTTTAGACAACATTAGTCAAGAAACAGCATCATTTTCAAGGAACACACCATAAAGCTTCGGGATACAGTTGTGGTGAAATGTATTGAAGAATTATGTGCAATAGTATTGCACAACTGCAAACTTACTAAGACATGGCTGTCCATCTAAACTGAAAGCACATGCAAGAAGAGCACTACAGAAGCAGCCACATGGCCCTGGGTTACTCTGGAAGAGCTGTGGAGATCCACACCTCAGGTGGGAGAAACTGTTGACAGGACAACTATTAGTGGTGTACTCTGCAAATCTGGCCTTTATGAAAAAATGGCAAAAAGAAAGCCATTTTTGAAAGCAAGCCATAAGAAGGCCCATTTGTCAGACTATGTAGGGGACACAGCAAGCATATGGAAGAAGGTACTCTGGCCAGTTAAGGCTAAAGTTGACCTTTTATGGCATAAATACCAAACAATGTATGATGGAAAGCTAACACTTTACACCACCCTGAACACACCATCCCCAATGTAAAACACGTAGTGACAGCATCTTGCTGTGGGGATATTTTTCCTCAGTGGGGACTAGGAAGCTGGTTAGAATTGATGAGAAGACGGATGAAGCTAAATACAGAGCAACCCTGACAAAAAACTGTAATAGGCTGCATAAGAATTGCAACTTAGGTTCACCTTCCAGCAGGAAACACCCCTAAACCTACAGCCAAAGCTACAATGTAATGGTTTAAATCAAAGCATATTAAAATACTCTACATCCAATCTGACTGAGCTAGAATGGGCAAAATTTCAGCCCCTAGATGTGCAAAGGTGGTGGAGACATACCCCAACAGAATTGCATCTACAATAGCAGAAAAAGGTAGTCCTACAAAGTATTGACTCAAGGAGGCTGAATATATATGCATGCCCATTTTTTATAATTTTTACATTTGGAAAATAATTTATGATTGCTCTACTACATAAAAAATCTATCACATACAGTTATGGCCGTGAATGTTGGCACCCCTTAATTTTTCCAAGAAAATGAAGTATTTCTCACAGAAAGTGAGACATGTTTTGCTATACACATGTTTATTCCCTTTGTGTGTATTGGAACTAAACCAAAAATTGACAAAATTATTGTCACCCCTTCAAAATTGTGACTAAATAAGATTGTTTCAAGCATGTGATGCTCCTTTCAACTCACCTGGGGCAAGCAACAGGTATGGGCAATATAAAAATCACACCTGAAAGCAGATAAAAAAGAGAGAAGTTCACTTAGTCTTTGCATTGTGTGTCTGTGTGGCCACACAAAGCATGGGCAACAGAAAGAGGAGAACTGTCTGAGGACTTGAGAACCAAAATTGTGGAAACATTTCCAATCTCAAGGTTACAAGTCTATCTCCAGAGATCTAGATTTTCCTTTGTCCACAGTGCACAACATTATCAAGAAGTTTGCAAGCCACTGCACTGGCACTGTAGCTAATCTCCCTGGGCGTGGACGGCAGAAACAAAATTGATGAAAGGAGTCAATGCAGGATAGTCTGGATGGTGGCTAAGCAGCCCCAAACAAATTCCAAACATATTCAGCAGGCTCAGAGAGCATCAGTGTCAGTGCAAACTATCCATTAACATTTAAATGAAATGAAATGCTATGGCAGGAGACCCAGGAAGACCCCACTACTGACACAAAAGAGCAAGACTACATTTTGCCAAAATGCACTTCAGTAAACCAAAATCCTTCCGTAAAACGTCTTGTGGACAGATGAGACCAATATAGAGCTTTTTGGTAAAGCACATGATTCTAGTGTTTTCTGAAAATGGAATAAGGCCTACAAAGAAAAGAACAAATTACCTACAGTGAAATATGGTGGATGTTCAATTATGTTTTGGGGTTATTTCGCTTCCTCTGGCACTGGGTGCCTTGAATTTGTACAAGGCATCATGAAATCTGAGAATTACCAACAGATTTTTGGTGGCACTGTACAGCCCAGTGCCAGAAAGCTGATCTTGGGTCTTCCAGCAGGACAATGACCCCAACATATGTCAAAAAGCACCAAGAATTTGATGGCAACCAAGCACTGGAGAGTTCTGAAGTGGCCAGCAATGAGTCCTGATCTAAATCCCATTGAACGCTTGTGGAGAGATCCTAAAATTGCTGTATGGAAAAGGCACCCTTCCAATAAGAGACCTGGAACAGTTTGCAAAGGAAGAGTGGTCCAACCTTCCAGCTGAGAGGTGTAAGAAGCTTATTGATGGTTATAGAAAGCAAATGAATTCAGATATTTTTTCCAAAGGGTTTGCAACCAAATATTAAGTTAAAGGTGCCAATAATTTTGTCCAGCCCATTTTTGGAGTTTGGTGTGACATTATGTCTAATTTGCTTTTTTCCTCACTTTTTGGTTTAGTTCCAATCCCCACAAAGGGAATAAACCTGTGTATAACAAAACATTTGCTACTGCAATCCTTTTCTGTGAGAAATACTTCATGTTCTTGAAAAATTTCAGGGGTGCAAACATTAAACAAATTATGGGCATTACTGTATATTTAGGTTTGCGGCTGTAACATTTATAAAATTGGAAAAGTTCAAGGAGTATGAATGTTTTTCTAAGGTCCTGGATGATATAGATGTATATCAATATATAGATAGATAGATATATGCTAAGTACATCCTAAAATAAAAATCAGTTTAAATAAATGTCCCAGTAGCATTGTGTGTATTAAGATCAAAATAAAAAAAAAAACAATTGATCTATCTAATACTTTGGCTAACATAAATCGAATAAGTCATGGCTTAGAGAAAGGCCAGCATTTTGTGTAGTACATTCTACTGGCTTAGAACAGAAGGGAAGTTATATGGATAACACTGTAATACATGCATGTACATACAGAGGCATAACTAACAGTTTTGGTCTTTGTTCAACTCTTTCCTTGTAACTCTTTGGGTGGCATTTGGACAATTCACAGCTTTCCTTCATTTATATGACCAGAATCTTTTCCCCGCAGTTTATAAAAGTAAGCCCCCCTTTTGCTGTCTACTGTAGCATATTACAGCAGATTTTTATTAAAATAAAATTTTTGGCAATATATCTCCTATAAGGTGCCACAGGACCTGCAACTTTTGGCTTCAGAGGTACATGGTTCGCATCTACTATTTCATAGTAATTGAGGCCTGCTCATGGCCAGTGGTGGACCGGGGCCAAAAATCAGCCTGGGATTTTACCAGCACCTGGCCTACCCATGATCAGTCAATGGCATCTTTGCTACTTCCTGGCCGGTCAACCAGTGTGCTCCAAGATTGAGGCTTTATCATTAAGGTGAGGACATGGGCTGGGCTTGCTTGGATGAGGGAATAGAGTGGTGAAGGGGATGGGGGCTAGGATTGAATGGGAATGTTAGTAAAGGTAAAAGCTCAGACCACCCCTGCTTGTGGCCTTTTCCAACATATGAAGAGGTAACATAATTTTAGAAAGAAGCATTTAAAAAAAAAGCATTGAACCAGGAAAAGAGGATGTATGAGTCTCATGGTAACTGCCTAGTCTGCCTCCCTCCCCTGGTATTGAGGCAGCAACAACAATGAGAAACCCCTACCTTTCCTGGGATCCAGCACTGTTACCGGTGCATGGGGGTGAATGGGCCCAATATGTCTCCATATAGCCTCTGCAAGATGGCTGCACCCGACCCTGAAAATACTGATTGAAAGGAACGTTTTTTTTTAAAAATGAGTTCACAACCTAAATTATAAGCCAAAGCCCATATAAAAGTGTTATTTGGGCTGGAGCAAGCAGTAACTCTCAAATCTGTATCCATCTGCAGGTTAATTCCCAAGGTGCTCTCTTTTCCATATATTTCTGCCCTTTAGTTTCTACCACATACTACCACTAAAAATGTGTTTGCGTCATAGCTGCTTTTTTGTGTGGCAAAATTCATGTTTCCTCACTGGCTCTCTTTACATTTTTCTTAGGGCACATAGTACTTTCAACAAGAAACCGATGTCTGGAGTAGCCTATCACCGCAGGCAGTGGCCAAGCCTATTGGCACTGGCCGCTGCTGACCCTGGAGGCTGCACCGCGATGGCCGCAGAAGAGGCATGGAAGCGTTTTCTTGTTTTAGCGGTGACCGCAGTTTCGCTTTAAAATCTCTAGGCCACCTCTAATGCTTGCTGTCTCCTTGTCCTGTCTTCCCATGATGGCTGGAAAGGAGGAAAGCTTAGCCTGCACTCACACTAGGGTCCATCAAAACACCCAGACCACTTCATAAATGTCCTTATTGTGAGTATATAGACTCTCTGAAAGTCAGTTGCCTGCAGCACATCACAGAAAATAGAACATATTCACATGACTTCTAAAAAATGGATTCAGAAAAAGTTCCATCTTTAAGGGTCATTGACAACATTCAAGAGCCAGCTTCTGCACCTGGTTTTAGTGAAAAAAGTAATGTTTTGGTACCTTCACAGTGTATGGCGGTATATATGGCACCAGCCCATGAGAAGCTTGCAGATTATTATATTTAGCAGATTTTAACTATGACTAGTACAATGGAGATGTGGTAAAAACATATACTGGTTGTTCTAAAACACGAACACCTATTTTAGCCACATGACGTGGTGTTTTAGGTAAGAATCATGGTTCTTCTAAGCATTGGATGTCATAACCTTCCATCGCTGTTCTGCAATTGTTTTTTGATGTTGCAGTAGCTGCTCCTCCTTAGATCCAGCGTCAATATTTAATATGTTAGCTATTTGCCAACGCTATTTGAAGCTTGATAGGACACAGGTTTTCTATATGTGTATAGATGCTGTTTTGAAGCATCTATAAATACTTTGAAAGGTACTTCTGCATGTGCAGGTAAATTATTACACTGTATTTTAGGACACATGCCTAAATAAACCCCGGAGGAATATATATTTTTTACAATATACAAATACACATTGTACAACATGAAATATGGATCAAATACAAAGACATTTAAAATGTTCCCTGAATCTAAAAATGAGGTATTACATTGTAATATGGCATGATTTAGAAAGTTACAAATGCAAACATAAAATACGTATTAAAGGAGAACACCATTCAAGGAAATATTTCAGGAAACCTTTCTATCCAGGTTGGTAAAAAAAAGCCTTTAAAGTGACTGAAAAGCGCGCCCCTCGGGATGCATTACCTTTCCCAACGGCTTCCACACTACAACCCTGTAGCTGTGATACACTCCTGCACCCAGTCATTAAGATAGGCTGGGGGTAAGAGTGCTGCCCACACTACAGGGAAACCAAGGATGAAGCCTCTGGGCTGGTCACGTCATCTGTCATTTTTGAGATCAGCCTATTGGCAATTCTAGAAATGCCAAGTGGACTCATGGTGGCAAAACCTGTTAAAATAAACTGGCAATCGCAGGCTGCAAGGTACTCGGGTGAGAGGTCATGGGGCCCAGGAAAAGGGTTTTGTGCTGCTTTAACCATGGAAGAACTGGTGATAGTGTACAAACTTATTTAGTCACTTTGAGAGCAGCATAGGAGGCTTGTGTCTATTGCCAAAATGAAAACTGCAGAAGCCTAAGACCAGAGAAATGGAAAGACCTAATGGAAGGACCTCGAAAGGGTTAAGGAGTAAGTCAAGTCAACAAGGCCCATGCTTACTGCTTCCTCATTTTCTTGTATGTCTGCCAGTGACCAATCAAGTATGCTGAGTGGCCTGGTACATCAAATCTGAATGATTAACGGTGGTAATTGGCAGCCCAAAAGGGAATACGGATGTGGTAAGTGTTGGCAGACTTGATCTTATTTACTCTATAAGATTTCCTACCTAAAACACTCAAAGTACAAAGGGTATTCAATGAAAAATTAAGTACCTGATTTTGGGAAATTGAACTGCAAGAGTTTTCCCAGAGGAAGATGATTAAACTTCATGGTCAGTAGTTCTCGGATGAAGCAAATCGAGTACAAGTGCAGTGTTGCCATTTCATGCTCAGTCAAAGTGAATAAGAAGCATGGACAGTTGGGTTCACAATTTCAAGGCAAAATATTTGCGGTATTGTTTTCAAATGTCTTTATGACATTAGGAGGAATTTAGAGGCTTTACTGAATATATAGAACCTGATTTATCAAGTACTCTCTGCCATACTATGCCATATTTATCCAAATTCATAGCGCAAACTCTTTAAAATAATTTTTTAAGATTGTTGCTGTACCACTAATATTTTAATAAACGCGCTTGCAGTGCAACATCTGCCAGTGTATATATTTGCATATTTTGCAGCACTCCAATTTGCACCGACGTGGCATATTCAGGCAGATAGTGCTTGATAATTCAGGACCATATTACAATCTTTTTAGGAGAAGTAAATGATGAACAAAATAGCATTATTCAGGGCCAGTTCCAGGGCTGATCAAAGAGGGTCATTTCCCTGGGTGGCACCCTTTAGAGGCAGAGGTGGCCCCTTTATTCAAGCCACTGTTAGAGGTGCCGGACATAACAGGTCCTTCATTGCTGTATTGGGCTCAGTCCTGGGAAGGTAGCACTGTCTGCTGCCAAGAAAGAGGCACAGCATGGCACATAGTGGCAAGGAACAGCAGTAATGTTATACGATGGGTGAGGATGGGGAGATTTTTTATCTTTAGCTAATTTTTGGCCTTTTTTGGTCTAGTCTCATCTAACCCGAATATAAAACCTGTGCTCTAAATAAAGCGAATACCTGCAATTTTTCCCCAGCAGCCCTAGCCACTGGCTTGCAATGTGTCTTCCTTTAGCAAAGGAAGATAATGTGCACCAAAATGGCTTGTCAGACATCTGCCACTAGTATCAGTAAAAGTAGGCCAGTGGGGGTACAGGAAGATTGTTGGGAAGGGAATAGCAGACGGCAGATTTACATTAAGATGTTGGTCTGCTGTAAAACCCACTTATATGCCATTTACTTTTATTTACTTTGAATGAAGCTCTCGTTTATTACGTTATACTTATGCAAGCATATAATTTTATACAGAGTCAACCTTGACCTGGTTATTGTTAGTCAGCATTGGTGATGGCTTGCTTTTAATCTTCTCTATTCCATCATTAGAACTTTCTTGAAAGAATAGCTTTGCTGTACAGATAGAAATTATAATCCTCTTGTACTCCCTCCTGAAATTCTGGTTCAGGAGGCCATATATGATAGCATTAAGGCAACTGTTGAAATATGCCATATAATAACTGCCAACAAATAACCATTCTGGAATTCTAGGGAGAAACATTTCTGGGTCCACGGCTACAGCCAAGCCTATGAAGTTCAGTGGTGCCCAGCAGACTGCAAATAACACAAAAACCACAAACATAGTTAAAAAATTCCTAAAATCATGCGGCTTTAGTTTAGGCTTATTATCTGGCTTTACCCTACGTCTTACCTGTATAACTAAAATCCATATACGTAAATAGCAAAAAGTTACAATAGTGATTGGGAGTATAAAATGAAAGAATACTACTGCTATTGTGTACGCAGAGCTAACAGACTGTGCAAAAGTACATGAGTAAATCCGAGCATCATACTGTAAAGATCCAACAAACAGGTTTGGCACAATAGCAATGAATGTTAGCACCCAAATCAGAACCACATAGAACAATGAATTTTTGTCACTGTACAACTTGTCATATTTAAGACTATGACAAATATAACAATAGCGGTTAATTGCGACACCAGCAATGTTGAAGATGGATCCTATGACGCTTATTCCCATCAAGAATCCGCTAATCTGGCAATGAAGATATCCAAGGTTCCACCCTTTCCGAAATATTGATGTTAATACCAAGGGATAAGGGTAGATAGCGACCACAAGATCTGCCACAGCCAGGCTCACAACAAAGATGTTTCCTGCAAAGGAACAAAGACATGAGTATTTATTGCCCATTGTTTCATTTTTTGAAAATAATTATTCAAAGTGGTAATAAAAACATGTAAACACCGGGCATTCAATCAATAAGAATCTTCTATATACAGTATATATATATATATATATATATATACACACACATAGATGCAGCTTTCTTTAACCATCCATTTATTGCACTGGTTTTCAATGGCTTCAATTTTCAATGGCTTCTTTGTGACATCTCACAATGGGATGTTGGGATTTGACAGTTAATGATCTATATATATATATATATATATATATATATATATATATATATATATATAATTCTTTGTGACAGTGGGGCTAAGTACAATGGGTATGCAAAGAGGAAATTACAACAGGAATAACAAAGGGTAAAGTGCTCTATTAAGTCTGACTAAGGTGTATTAAGGAAGATTAAGGTGGGATGTATTGCCTGATTCAGAAGCTACCTGCCCAGGCAGTCATTCCAGAGTGCTATTTGGTCCAGGACATGGATATCAGGTAGCATTGTGGTAGGGATTACGTAACAAAGAGTTGAGCATAACCTATATTAAAACAAGACTGTGTAACATAAACACATAACTAACGGGGAGGCCGATTCATTAATAGCGCCAGGTAGCGCCAGATGAGCGACTGTAGCGTGATTTTTTCAGCGCCAGCCAGTATTCGCTGTGCTTGGCCGGCGTTAGCTTGATGACAGCGACTCAGTCGGTGTGCGGTAATGTTGAATACGGGCTTAGGGGTCGCTGTTTCACAGGTTCAGCGTTGTATGTGAGCGCCTGACAACGAATGGCCAGAGCGAACGGCTAGCTTCATATTCATTACCAAATCACGCTCCGAATGTGCTGTCGCTGTCCATTCCTTGTTTAAACCCCAGAGCGCTGGCGGCGATGGGTGTTAACTAGTTTTTAACCCCTAAACAACCATATTTTTTGATTGTAACATTATACATGTTTTTAGAATCATTTTGTAATATGAATACATTAATATCAGACCTGTTAGATCAATTCTGCACAAATTTTTTTTAAATTTTTTTTTTACTTAAAAATAAATCCTAACATTGCAGAAGTGGTCTCCGAATTTTTGACATTAAAAAAAAAAATTTAATACCAATTAATTATGATTAATTATAGATTGCTCCATTGAAATGCATTGGACATCGCCAGGGAGCGACAGCTGATACCTGGCGCTGTGAAGGAATTTGCAGCGGCGCTGTTCGGTCCAGGCGGCTTCATGATGAATGCCGTGCTAGCCGTCGCTCTCGCCGGCGCTAGCCTCATTTTGCTTGATAAATGCGTCATTGTGACCGCCGCCGGGCGTACTTGAGTCGGTAGTCGCCGTTAGCTGCCGGTACCTGGCGCTCGTCAGACACTACCTGGCGCTAGCCCGTGATAAATAAGGCCCTAATAATACATCTTTTGTTGCTTTGACTATTACATACACTAGAAAATATAAAAGTTCAATTGGGGACTGATAAATGTTGAAATTAAATATAGTATATAGAACTTAAATAGTATATTTAAATATAGAAACATATATATATATATATATATATATATATATATATATATATATATATAAAGATAGTACAGTAACTCATAGCTCTATGAGCAGCAGATTTGCATGTTAGTCTTAAAACCTTCATAGAGTGCCCAGATATATTCCTGCCAATAGATGTTGAGAGGAGGCCATAGTGTGACTAAGTGCGCATGTGTACATTGGCTGTACAGTGTTTGGCTTGATAAATGTTAATGAGCACTCCATTTAATATTACCTTTGGGGATTTAATTGTAATTATAAGAAAAACATGGAATAGATTAGACATATCTCAGTGATCTCACTGCTAGAATTTTGAGAGCTGGTGTTTAAATGCCTATAATCACAATTACAGCAGGGACCTCTACTTAAAAAGCATATGATACATTTTTCATAAATCTATACATTTTTTATCATCTATACAATTTTGGTGGCAAATGAATAATAAATAGGGGTCCATCATCAAAGAATTAGGCTAAGCTGCCAGAGGTGAGCACGCTAGTTTTACATGCCAGTGGCCTGTTTTAATTTTGTAAGGCTATGCATAAAAAATATGTTCTATTTAAATTCCTGGCACCAGACTGGATTGTGCAACAGATTAGTTGTACAAGCGAGGAGTAGTACAAGCATGTAGTGATATATATTTTTCAAAAATTCTATCGCTCTATGGGATAGTCATTAAAGCTTGAAAACCTCTCAAACTTAGGGTGGCAGGTTCAACATTTTAATGAATCTAAGTGATGACTCTCTCTTTTCAATGAGCCACTGTTGGTAGGACGATGGGTCCAGGCTATTTATTGCTGTAAATGAGGCCTAGGCATCACAAGTGTCACTGAGCTGTTACAATTTTCTGCCCTGGCCATCAACCATCTAAGCTTTATTTCCTGCTATGCTTCCTTTTCAGCTATGATTCAAAGACATTTTGTAGACCACAACATGGGTGAAAGCAGGGTAGCATTACAGGATGGTACATGACAATGGTTGACTGGGGTCAAAAATCAGCCCTGGAATTTAACAGCCTCGACCACCTGGGACAATCTTCCTTGGATTGTGAGTACAGTGGGGCTGGGTACAGGGGGCTGAGAGGGAGACCAACGGGGCAGGGATTGAATGTGGGTGCTATAAGCTGCAGCCCAACTGGCCCCAAAGCAGTACGTCCCACCGGCATTGTCCTGGGTCTCCCTATGGCCAGTCTGTCCCTGGTACAGGGTATTAAATACAGTGATGTACAGTGTATAAGCGACTTTTAATTGTATGTACAGGTTATATTAAGGGGTCCCTTGAACCTCTAAGGTGTTACCCTTTATTGCTATATGTTAGATGGCTATTCTGCCTTTTGGTACCCCAAGGCATACAAAGTAAACATTGGAATACTGAGCAATATGCCCTGAGTTGTGACACTGCACAACACATCCTGGTGTAAAAGTGGGCCCACAGCCGTTTCCTATCTAATGGTCGACCTCCGCAACCCCCAAAATCCTTACCCTCACCTTAATCCTTGGCCGGAATACAGCCCTGTGATTGGCCTTTCTCCAGCTGGAATGGGGCATTGGCACTCTTCAGCAATCTCAAGACTCCCAGCCTACCTACCAACAGTAGCCCTGGGGTTTACTGCATCCCCCACTCCCCTGCCATCCCAATTTCGGAGGTCTATCTAATGCCCCAAGTGTCCATTGACTCCAATGGTGATTATGTAGTCATCAGAAGTGATGTAAAAATGCAGTTGCAGCTGCTAATGAACCATAAACATAAAATGGCGAGCATTATTCCTGATATTCCTTGTAATGCCAGTGAGCACCATTGTTTGCCATCCAGCAAAGAGCAGGCTGGCACAGTGCTGCCACCATCGGAGTGCTGCTTGTTTTCTGGCATGTACTAAAGCGGGGGTCTATGTATGGCTATTGGTCTGCTAGACCAGAACACAGGCATTGTTAGCAATGTGCATTGAGGTATATAAGAGAGGTAAGTCGGCATGCTTGCCATCTGTCTGAATTTTTGCACATTTACACTCTGTATAATACATTTTTGAGTTGCTTATTATAATATGCTTATTCATTTTAGGGGGATGTGGGGATGCACATGCACACTGTACTGCTTCATATATTCAAGTAAGTCACTGCATTCTTATTTGGAAACCATATCTGTTGTTTCTTGTTCTATATTGGTAAAATGGTTTCTACAATCTATTCACTTCAAATGTGGCTCTTTGCCATCTTTCAGTGGTGAACGTGGCTCTCATAGTACGAATGTTGCAGACCCTTGTTCTAGCGGATGTTACCAGGAGATGGAGAATGCCGAAAGCCACTGTAGGATGAAGGTCTGCTTTAAAATGCTTGTTCTAGGCGGTAACATATTTATATTTGGCCTTCATGTTAATTTAATGGTGTGCTTAAAAAGTTAATTCTGTATCTCCTACTTAAATGTGTTCTTCTGAGGAAATGAAACATTCACAGAGTAATAATTGTGAGATTGCAATAAAATTAGACTAATAAGATAACTATGGCTAGATTGACAGATTGTACTGTGATTTGTATGCCACAAGACATTTTACTGTACAAGTTTCTAGTGTCTTAAAATATGTAGCCAGTCTGTGCTAAAATAATTTACATATGGATTTCCCCAGACCTTAGCTCTAAACAGCAGCAACAGCAGCAGCTTCTTAAACAAACTCTTAAATTATTCTTTTTTTATGTTTGCTCTATATAAACAACAGTCACATTTCCAAAGAGATAAAAAAAATTGCTTTGGAGATCTATTCAAACTGAATGTAAATGGGCTTTCATGGAACTATAAAATACTGTACTTTATATAAAAAAAAATGAGGTGGACCAGCTCGACATCAATCATAATAATTCAGTAGTAGCCCTGATTGACATGCTAACTGTAGTTCAATAGCTTCCACATCTGAAACCAATTATATGTCTACAGTTTTCCCATCATCTACTTCCTTTTTATACTCCTTTGATGCGCGTTTCTCATAAATCCTAAATTAAATTCTATTCTTTTTATACATCTGAGCCAGGACATTCCCTCTGCTTGTCCAAAAGCAAACTGACTCTTGACATGATCATGGAGTTTGATAGCGTACCTGCATATAAGCACACGTACCTCAGCAGGTCAATAACTCCCTTCAATAGGTCATATACAGTAGAAAATCCTAAAATGATTGTTCATAAGGACTTCCTACCAATTCCACATTCTAAATGTGTATGAGAATTCCAGGAGCCATACACCATTCATTAATACATCAATGTTGGGTGCACATACAATACCATGACAAACCTTTTTTACCCATGTGAACAGACATTTTGGGAACATGCCGGACTCCTTCCTATAGTACAATAAACTATTTCCAGGATGTAGGTTTTTCTGCTGTCACCCTCTCTCCACTGTTTGATTCGGAATGCCCCAGGGGCACAGAACAAGAGGCGTGAAAGTCAAATTCCTGGGTTTAGATCCAATTTACTGGTAGTTTTGTTACTACCTCAGGGACCCCTTACCAGTTTACAAAGGGTTAAATGTAACACAGAGAAAATTCCTGTATGCCTTACTTTTATATATTATTACAAATTACAATTCAGAGCTCGCAGCAGTAATCTTTGAAAAGTATAAACAGTAAATAAAGCATATAAATAAGAAATAAAGCTAGCAAAAACACATGTAGCTAAAAAAGCAAAACCAAACCTAAACATTTCTTTAAATATATAAACTAAAATAATAAAATCAGAACCCCTAATTAATGGTAATGGGGAATTGGTCACTGGGGATCAAGAGAAGGTGGAGCTGCCAAATGGGTTCTTTAGCTTTGCATACACAAAGGTGGAGCAAGGAGCCATTATACTGTAGGTGATGGCACTGCAAACAGCGCCCCAAGCATAATTCTCAACTCTCTAAATGTGGTTATCGTCTAAGAAAGACTAAATAATTTAAATGTGATTAGGACTTCAGGACCGGATGGACTTCACCGAAGAGTTCTTAAAGAACTCAGCGCAGTTATTTCATCACTTCCGCTCTTGATCTTTAAAGATTCACTAACAACTGGTATAGTGATATAGGAATTGGTGCAAGGCAAATGTGGTACCTCTAAGCTTAACTTCCATCGTTGGAAAATTGCTGGTGGGACTCCTAAGGATAGCATACAGGATTATGGGACTATGCATAACATTATAGGTGACAGCCAGAATGGTTTTACTAATGACCGAAACTGCCAGACTAACCTGTTGATGAGTAGAAGCATGGACAGGGGGCAGCTGTAGATATAGTTTTTCTGGATTTTGCAAAAGCATTTGACACTGCCCTCATAGATGCTAATTTGGGAAATGGAGGTCTGCTGGGTTAGAAAATACATTTTGTGACCGGATTGAAAGCTGGAGATTTGTGGTTAATGATACCTACTCTGAATGACCCTTGGTTGCAAGCGGTGTGTCCCAGGGTTCAGTGCTGGGCCCACTATTATTTGACTTGTTTATAAATGATATAGAAGATGGCACAGTGCAGTCGATTAAAGATGGCACAATGCAGTATATTGAAGATGTTCACAGCTTCAAGCTGACTTGGAAACATTGAGTGTCTGGGCATCCACTTTGCAAATTAAGTTCAATGTAGTGAAGTGTAAAGTAGTGAGGTGTAATAATCTGATGCCCACATATGTGCTTGGGGGAGTAAAGCTGGGAGAGTCACAAGATGAGAAGATGCCAAGAAGCTGCTTCTAAGGCCACCAAGATATTATGCATTAAAAGAGGTATGTAATAGGGATAGGGATGTAATATTGCCTCTTTACAAGGCACTGGTGCGCCCTCACCTGGATTATGCCGTCCAGTTTTCCCCAACCCCATCCAATGGTTGAACTCGGTGGACATATGTCTTTTTTTAACTATACTAACTATGTAACTCTGTTACTATAGTTTAGCACTATTTTAACCTGCTGTAATCTAATTTAATAATGAAATTATTTTTCGGTACTTTCAATGTACATTGATACTAAGCATATTCTATTCTACTTGATTAGGAATTGCACATCTGACCTATTGGTATATGCATACAGTAGGGGTTATTATTATTAAGTAAAGTTGAGGGCCTCTTCGCCCTATTGGATAGCCTCTCTGCTTTAAGTATGGAGGCGATTGGAGAGCTTCCCCACCTTGACACACAATACATTTTTTGAAACAGATATTGTGATGATACAACCCCATAATAAAAGATTAGAGCTCTTTACACTCTGAATGGAAAGCAGGACAGCAGCACAGCTCACTATGAGAGCTATGAGATATGCCCACTAGCCATGTCTTGTTATGTGTCAGTGGATCCTATCAAAGATGATTACATTAAAATGGACTGCATATAATATTCTGTTCACAGCAGAATTCCCACAAGAATGCATTTGAAGACTTTTTTCAAGCTGTAATGTTAAATGTTATAATTTAAGCTCTTATTTAATGCATATTAGAGCGCAACTGGCTTTGGATTAGAGCAGAACACTGAGCGGAAGTGAAATCCACAGAGGCCAGTTCTAGTGGAAATGCAGGCGAGACAACTCCCATGAGCAAAGCTTTCATTTAGGGCAGGGGTACTCAACCATTTCTTGTAAAGGTCCATTTGCAGGCATCTGGTGAGAGGTGAAGGGGGCTTTCGCGGGGGGTGGATAGTTAGAAATCAGCATACTGGTGGGGGGGGGGGGGGGGGAGGTTGAAGGTCCCACAGGCAAAACTAAAAAAGGCTGATTGCCCACCCCAAGGCCCCACAGAACTCTGACCCGTGGCACACTGCTTTTTTCTGTGCAGACCATGTACAGGGGTGGACTAGGGCACAAAAGGTTACCGGCAATAAGGGTTGGTAACAACAATGGATAGACAGAGCTCGGGGGAAAGGGATGAATTGGAAAGGAGTTGTAAGGAAGAGGGATAGATAGACAGAACAGGAAGGGCAGGGAGGGATGTAAAGAGAGCTGGGAGAGGGATTGGTCGGCAGAATTAGAAGGACAAGAATGAATGGGAAGAGAAAGAGTAATGGATTGGCAAAGCTGGGAGGCCAGGGATTGGATGGGAAAAACTGGGAGGACAGGGACAGGAATGGATGGGGCAGAGAGACTGGGCTGGATGAGGTAGAGCTAAGGAGAAAGGGATTGGATGGACAATGCTGGGAGAACAAGAATAGATTGGGCAGAGAAACTGGGCTGGGTGGGGCATAGTCGAGGGGGAAGGGTTTGTGTGGGCAAAGCTGGGAGCACAGGAATGGATGGGGCAGAGCTGAGGGGACAGAGATGGGTGCGGCAGAGCTGAGGGGACAGAGGTAGATGAGGCAGATTCTGGTTAACCCCATATAAAATGAATAGGATTTTTCTTTTAATTTTCTTTTAAGCTGCATTTTACAGAAAAAGCCATGGTCTGTAAACAGCTTACAACACATCATGGGGATATCACCGCTGAAAATCAGCAGAAGTGTTCAAAAATACACTGTAAAAGACACTGTAAAGACAAACATCAAGAAGTACAAAAAATATGGTACAGCAGTGACCAATAACTGGATGTCCCTTGAAAATTGTTGAAAAGGCACAAAGAAAATTAGTCAAGAGTCCTACAACAACATTAAATGAATTGCAGGCATTTCTTGCAAGTACTGGTTGTGTACTGCATGCCATAACAATCTCCCATATTCTTCATGTGGCTGGGCTGTAAAGTTGGTTGGCAAAATGGAAGCCTTTTTTTTACAAAAAGGCTAAGATTGGATTTTTTAACCAAAAGCTACATCGAGTCTGCAAAACATGGGAAATTGTATCATGGTGTGACAATTGCACATCAGAACAGCAAAGAACATCCAAAGTGAAGCATGGTGGAGACTTTTTTTTTTTTCTGAAGCTGGAAGTGGGGCTTTGGTCAAGGTGGAAGGGAATTAGGAACAGTTTTAACTATTAGTTAAACAAGAACTTCAGTCTTCTGGTAAAAAGCTGCATCTAAAGAGGGTTGTTTTACTTTTCACCATGAGAACAAACCAAAGCATACCTCCAAATCAACAAACTCCGCCAGACGAAGTCAGTGTTTTGGAATAGCCCAAGGACCAGACCTGAATCCATTTGATTGAAATCTATTTGAAATGTGACAGGCTTGGAAGATTGTTCAAAGACTGCCAAGTCTAGATGTTCCATGCTGCTAGATTCCTACCCAAAAAGACTGACTGCTGCCATATATTCAAAAGGGTAATTGCTAGAAAGTATTACTTTAATTGCGTGCAGATTTATAACCACAATATTTTACTTATTTTATATTTTTTTCCACCATAAAAGATTTCAGTTTGTTCTTTCATTAGAATAAACAGACTTTAGTTGACAGGTGGAAAGAGTTTTGCAAAGATTATTCTCCATCTGATCTTTTACATGACAAAAACTTGACATTTTAACAGGGGTGTGTAGAGTTTTTATACTCGCTGTAACTAGCTGTAAAAGCAAAGTTTTTGACACTAGGACTGATAATATGGAGTGTATGTATTTCGAGACGGTATCATTAGTTCCATGCATCGCTTAGATTGAAATGACTGTGCCACTGGGGCGCTTGCGAGCAGCCGACTGTGATAGCCGCAGCCTAATTCGGCTCCTCACCGTGCGGGGGAACAAGCCCTTTCACAGCCCGCAGCGGTGGCAATTCGGGGTCGGCCCGACCGGTGAACACCCCGGGAACCTCTGAGTCCTGATAGAGAGGCGGGGAGTGATCGCCCCCGTCCTGTCAGCACGGCCGTCTCTTTCATGCGGCCGCACTCAAGATGGCGTCCGCAGCTTGACTCCAGTCCCACACAGCCACGCAGCAGACGAGCCAGCCCACCTGTCGCAGGAGCGACCTCAGGTCAGTCCGGCCCATAGACGCCCTGGGTCAGCTAAACATCAGCTGTAGGATAAGGGGTGCCGGCAGCTTATTAACCCCACACACTTGGGACATAATCCAAGATGTCAGGCGCAGCATGAACGCGATTGCATGCAAAAAGGATCGCATAGTCGCCAATAACGTATTAGTGGGGGCCCTGGAGCCAGACACCCCCTTCCCACTCCAAGTATATCCGAGCAGCGAATGGGGTGCAGGGACCGAAGCAAGCCAGCACACATTCCCAGGCAAGGGGCACACACAGCCAGCCCAAAAATGGCAACTACTGCAGGGCACTCCAGCAGGCCACAACCGTCCTCCTCTCCCACACCTTCCCCAGTGTTGCTTGACTCGCAACCTGAATCACAGCTGGAACCCCAAATGGAAGTCCCAGAACCCCAACCATCCCCACCTACTAACCCTGGCATAAGAGATGCAGAACTGCTAGAAAGATTTAAATCTGTACTACAACAGGAACTAGAAACGGCCACTGAAAAGCTATCCGCCACATTTAAGATGGCGCTCAGGGATTTGAGGTCCCGCACATCTAAACTGGAACACCAGATAAACGACACTACCTCTGTATTAGAAGAGCATGAAACCGAGATACAAAGTAATAAGGATGCACTGTCATTAGCCCATCAGAAGATAGAGGACTTGGAAAATAGGTCCAGATGCTGCAATCTGCGATTCAGGGGGCTTCCAGAGTCTATTGTCGACCTTAAATCCACCATCACTGCTCTAATACAGGAGCTAATCCCGGCAATCCCGATTGATCGCTTAGAGATGGATAGGATCCATCGTGCTTTAGGTCCTTCCAGGGCTGATGGCCAACCCAGAGACAATGTTGTTAAATTCACTTTCTACAACACCAAGGAAATGATAGCCCAAGCAGCTAGGACCCATAATAACCTGGTCTTCCAATCCCACAAATACCAGGTCTATTCGGACTTAGCCCCAGTGACGCTTCAAAAACGCCGCCTGTTGAAGCCATGCTTGCTGATACTTAAATCGCACCAAATTGCTTATAAATGGGGTTTCCCGTTCAGACTTTCCTTCACTTATATGAGCCACGCATACTCAGTGTCTACACCAGAAGAGGCCTCGGAATTATTGGATCGTTTGGGACTATCCACAACAGCGCCGCCCCAGGAGCAAAGGCCTAGACCCTCCCGACGGGACCAAAGATCCAGTAGCCAGCGGCCCTATCCTGCATCAACGCCCTCACGTACAGTCAGGGCTCACCAGTCTGGCAAAGGATGACATTCGCCGGACATTCTGATCACTTACTGCCAGAGCTGAGCGGACTCAGAAGACCCAACCTCACGTAAATTTTCTCAGGTCTTCCCTTAACCAATCCCCTTTTTCCCCCTTTTTCTCTGTTTGTGTTTGCCTCCTGCTGCGGCTGGGGGGACCCCCCCAGCAGGGGGCGAGCATTCCTAACGCAGAGGAAATTATCTTTAAAGCATATAAGATTATTCATGGTTGTTGCTAGTGTTTTTTCTCTTAAGTGACCGTGTTCTTACATTTCTCTTCTATTAAGCATGTTATCCTTTGTTACATACTTACTTAATTGGTTTCGTGACCTTTAGCAGCATGCACTGCATGCAAACATTTTCAGCCAACGAGCTTGAGTGGCAGGCTGTCCATGTTGTTGTATAATTGTGGCTGTTTGAACATGTGGGATGCCCCCGGACCGGCTGGGAGAGCTTGAGAGGCAGCGTGCCACTTGAGTTGGTAGGACTGCCTGTCCCAGTCAAAGGGACTATAGAGATGCACTATTAGTCCTCTACATTAGTTAAAGTTTGCTCGAACTGGCGATGAAAGGCAACCCGGGGGTCGGGGTCTTCCCACATGGGTCACGACATAGAACTCAATCTTAGTGAAAAAGAGAAAATAAGAGAACAACCTTATACATTCTAACGTATGTTGTTCTTTGTTAAGTTACGGTTCTATTTGTTTTATAGTTCCCTATAGAGTGTTCTTTTAGAAGATTTATTCCCGGGCGTGGCCAAGATGGCGACCTGATCGGACGTGCCTGTGCTGTGCTCCGTCATACATCCTGAAATACCCCACTTGGTGGCTGAGCGGCGTTTTCTTGGTTCCTGGAGGTCTCTCCTTTCCGAGGGATTGAGCCGTGGTGTTGCGGAGGCGGCCCCCCGAAGGCGGCAGTGACTGAGAGCGGAGGAGCGGGGAAAGGGCGGCTGTCCCGGCCACGTGCGTCCCCGGCGTGAGGTGAAGTGCCGGCGACTGCGGACCTGCGGCACAAGACTGCTTCGGGCGGCGGCGGTGAATTGAGGCGGAGGAACGGGGAGGAGGCGGCTGTCCCCGGTGTGAGGCGGATGAAGAAGCAGCGGGCAGGACGAGACTGCTCCGGGCGGCGGCGGTGAGTTGGAGTGGAGGAGCGGGGAGGAGGCTGCTGTCCCGGCCACGTGCACCTACTGTGTACAGTGAAGACCAGGCGGTGAATCGATCGCAGCACAGTCCTGCCCCAGGTGGTGGCGGTGATAGAAGGGGGGATGCCTGAAAGTGTGGACACGCGCCTGTGAATTGCCTGGCTGACCGTGCAGGGGGAACAGGACGCCATCTTACCCTGCTGCACGTGGTGTGGTGGAGGTGAAGAGCCCAGAAAAAAAAAAAAAGCCGCAGTCTGGAGAGGAATACGTGTGGGGGGGGGGGGTTGCTCTGGCCTGAGTTGGCTGACAAGCACAATAAGCCAAACCTATTATCCTGACACACCAGACCCCTGGAGCTACATGCACTAGCTGGGGTGGTCCCCCTGTGAACATACAGCCCTGGTAGCCAATCCGGCAGAGGAGGAACCTCTCAGGCAAGTCTCCCAGCAGAGATCTTCTAGGGAGGCCCCGGTTTCCCCTCTTTACTTTATCTTTCTATAGCTACGTTTTTTTTGGATGTTGAGGCCCGCAGCTCTGGTTCAACACCTATATGGGATGCCCCTCTGACCCCTGATTGGAATTCGCGGCCACCTCCCCAGATATCTGGGTTTTGGCATATATATATATCTGTTTGCTGTCTCAAGTTTAAGTCCTCCCCTCCCCCCTGGTGCAATTCGAAGCAGGTCCATTCGAGGTCCCCTACACATGAGAGGAAATAAAAAGTGCAAGTCAGCGGTGGTCACCTGTAGCACGCAAACTATGGAGCCCCAGAGAGGGGCTGGGCAGGAGCCCTCTAATCCGGATACCGCAGCTATAATGGCAGCTATTGCCTCATGTCAGAGTGCCCTCACAGCCAAATTTGATACCCTCCAAGAGCAATTTAATTATGTTCGCCATGACCTGGATAAAATTCGGGACCGCACTGGTGAGGCGGAGAGAAGGATTGGAGAGACGGAGGATCGGCTCACCGCTCAGGCGGGGGAACTTGCAGCACTGAGGAGACAGGTGACCACCTTGATGGGGAGGGCCGAGGACGCAGAAAATAGAAATCGGAGAAATAATGTCAGAATTCTGGGTCTACCCGAAAAAGCTGAGGGTCCCTCCCCAGAGCAATTTGCTGAAAATCTTATAAGAGAGACCTTGGCACCAGCTAACCTAACCAAATTCTTCACTGTTGAAAGAGCTCACAGAATTCCAATGAGACCCCTCCCCCCTGGAGCCCCACCGAGACCCTTCATATTTAAAGTCCTCCACTACAGGGACAGAGACGCTATCCTGGCCGCCGCCAGAATGGAGTGGTGAATTTTGATAACGTGCAGCTGTCCTTCTTCCCAGACTTTACCTCAGAGGTCCAAAAGAGTTCCTTTAATGGAGTAAGAGAGAGGCTCAGGAAAAGGAAGATCAAATACTCCATGTTGTTCCCAGCACGGCTTCGCGTTCAAGATGGGGAATCCACTAGATTTTTTGCCTCTGCCGAAGAGGCAAGTACGTGGCTGGACTCTCTGCCCGGGGCCTGATGGACTGGGCCTCCGGGTCAGTGAGGAGTTGATCCTTGCCAATTCAATGCTGTATTTGATCTGATAGCTGCTTGCTGGTGGGGGCGCCGGCCTCCGTCGGGCTTCTTGGTTGTTCACCTGAATGTGCCTCCCGACTCAGCCCAAGGCACGGCTGCACCCGTGGTACCAAGTTGGAAAGTGACATTTTGGAAATTGTTATTGTTGTTAAGCCTTGATTTGCTGTTCAAGTCACCGAAACATCCTGCTCTGAATATTACAGGAGAGCTTGTGGCTCTGGATTCCCAGGGTGTGATGGCCCTCCCCTCCCCCCCTTCTCTCTTCCTTATCCTTGGCCCCCCGGTCCTCCCTTCTCCCGGTTTCCCTTCCCCCTCCTCCCCCTATTAATTGTGCCCGACCCCACCTCCCGATTGCTTCCATGCGACCCTGGGAACCCAAGGCAGTTGTCTGCCGACCTGTATAGTGTTATTGGTTATTTTAAGTTGCAAGCCCATTAGGTGTTGGGTCCCTGCACCCCAGTTGCAACTAGTTACACCTGTGTTGTATTTTTGGTTGGGAGGGATTGATGCTCGTCAAGGTTGGGGGGTGGTGGAGCGGGGTGGGGGAAGGGGGGTATGGGAATGTTTTGCTTGGTTTTATGTTTAGTTTTATCTGTATATGCTGTCTTTGTGCTGGGATGAATGTGAGGTATGAATGCTGGACTCGAGAAGAGGTAGGATCTTGGTTGGGAGGTTTGGAGAGCTTGGGAGATTTCGCTCCCGGTTTGGATACATGTACTGACCAATGGGGATCTGGTGTCCGAGGTCAGGGTTGAAGAAAATCTGGGTTCCAGTGACCATCAATGCTTATGGTTCAGAATAAAAACAGACATTGTGCAATCACATACCAGAACCAAAGTGCTAGACTTTAGGAAGACAAACTTCAAGGAAATGGCGGAGTATGTAGAAAGAAAACTAGGTGAGTGGAACAGAGTAGCAGAAGTGAGTGCCCAGTGGTCACTATTAAAAATGACCATCTTAAAGGCAACTAAGCAATATGTGAAACAAACTAGCAAGAATAAAAGGAAGAAGAAACCATTATGGTTTACTAGGGAAGTCAGCACTATCATAAAAGATAAGAAGTCTGCCTATAAGAAGTATAAAGTAAGTGGAAGTGTAGCTGACAGAGAGGCATATAAAATTAAACAGAGGGAAGCAAAACTAATTATAAGGACTGCTAAAGGGCAAAAAGAGGAAGAAATGGCCAAATCTATGAAGAGGGGAGATAAAACCTTTTTCCGATATATTGGTGACAGAAAGAAGAAAAACCATGCAGCCTCAAAAATTAGAAATAGGGAAAATAAATATATTGACGGAGATAAGGCTGTGGCTGACCATCTGAATAGCTACTTTTGTTCGATATTTTCAGATAGTAGCAGGCATGGTCATAGCACAACATCCAGCTGGGAGGGTACAGCTCCGGAGTTTCTGGAGGCTGATGTCTTAGCCGAGCTGGCACATCTAAAGGTAAGTAAGGCGATGGGTCCAGATGGAATCCACCCCAGAGTTCTAAGGGAACTTAGGTTTGTGATTGCAGCCCCTCTAACTGATTTACTTAACCATTCCCTTTCAACTGGTGAGGTTCCAGATGATTGGAGAATGGCCAATGTCGTACCAATCCATAAAAAGGGGAGTAGAGAAGAAGCCAGTAATTACAGGCCAGTTAGTTTAACATCTATAGTGGCCAAATTAATGGAAACACTCTTAAAAAAAACAGATAATTTCCCATCTAAAAATTAATGACCTATTGGACCCAAAACAGCACGGCTTTACTGAGGGCAGATCATGTCAGACCAATCTTATTGATTTCTTTGACAATGTCACTAAAGTGTTAGATGAAGGTGGTGCTGTGGATATCGCCTATCTAGATTTTAGCAAAGCCTTTGACACTGTACCACATAAGGAGCTCATAGATAAGTTATTGAAGGTAGGACTCAATCCCTGGATAGTTCAGTGGATTTCCAGTTGGCTGAGGGATCGGTATCAGTGTTGTTGTAAATGGTGTGCAATCTGAACAAAGGCGAGTTACAAGTGGTGTGCCGCAGGGCTCTGTCCTGGGCCCCATTCTTTTTAATATATTTGTAAGTGACATAGGAGAAGGCTTGGTAGGAAAAGTTTGTCTGTTTGCTGATGATACAAAGGTTAGTAATAGGGTGGATATTCCTAGAGGTGTCTGCAAAATGGAAAATGATTTAGCTTTACTGGACAGATGGTCAAAACTGTGGAAACTAGAGTTTAATGTCTCTAAATGTAAAATCATGCACTTGGGTAGAAGGAATCCCTGCTCTGAGTACCGTATGGGCAGCACTGTGTTATCCAGGACCTCAGAGGAGAGAGATTTAGGGGTACTGATTACTGATAGCTGCAAGATGAGTGGACAGTGTAGCCAGGCAGTGGGAAAAGCAAGCAGGATGCTCGGCTGCATAGCTCGAGGCATCACCAGTAGGAAGAGGGAGGTTGTGATGCCGCTGTATAGAGCCCTGGTAAGGCCACAGCTAGAATACTGTGTGCAGTTCTGGAGACCTTACCTGCAAAAAGACATTATTCAAATAGAACGTGTCCAAAGGCGGGCAACGAAAATGGTGGAGAGACTTAAAGAACTTAATTTGTACAGTCTGGAGGAAAGAAGGGAGAGGGGGGACATGATTGAGACCTTTAAATATGTGAAAGGATTGAATATGGTTCAGGAGGGAAGTGTTTTTAAGAAGAAACTTAACAATAGAACAAGGGGGCACAACCTGAAGCTAGTCGGGGGGAAGATCAGGAGCCATGTTAGAAAATATTATTTTACAGAAAGAGTACTAGATGCTTGGAACAAACTTCCAGCAGAGGTAGTTGAAAAATCAACAGTCACTGAATTTAAACATGCCTGGGATAAGCACACATCTATCCTAAGATAAAGAGTACATACAGTATACACATAAGGGCAGACTAGATGGACCGTATGGTCTCCTTCTGCCGTCAACCTTCTATGTTTCTCAAATTTTTGATAATGGGTGAATGTAGATTCCTCTCCTGGAATGTCCGGGGGCTTAACGATAGAATTAAGCGGGCCACGGTCCTCCAATTTGTCAAGAGATATAAACCTAATGTGGTGATCCTGCAGGAGACTCACCTGGTGGGGTGGAGAGAACTTGCACTTAAGAAACCTTGGATTCAGTGCTCTTACCATGCTTCTTTCTCTGCCTACTCCAGGGGGGTCTCTGTACTGGTCTCCAAGGGGACGCCATTCGTGTTGTATTCTGTGCAGACGGACCGGGAGGGCCGCTATGTTATCCTACATGCCAAACTCATGGACACGGATGTGATCATAGTTGGCGTGTATGTTCCTCCTCCCTTTTGTATTTAGGTACTGAACCGGGTCATGGAGAGAGTGGTTGGCCTGCCACCTGTGCCAGTTCTCCTTATGGGGGACTTTAATATGGTGCTGGATTCGGCTTTAGAAACATAGAAACATAGAAGGTTGACGGCAGAAGGAGACCATACGGTCCATCTAGTCTGCCCTTATGTGTATACTGTATGTACTCTTTATCTTAGGATAGATGTGTGCTTATCCCAGGCATGTTTAAATTCAGTGACTGTTGATGTTTCAACTACCTCTGCCAGAAGTTTGTTCCAAGCACCTACTACTCTTTCTGTAAAATAATATTTTCTAACATTGCTCCTGAACTTCCCCCCGCCTTCCCCCCGCTTAAGATCGCCTGGACAGGAATTCGGGCCCCAGAACGCGTCTGGCCTCTTGGGCTGAGGCTCTGGATCTGTGGGAGCTCTGGAGGTGGAAACATCCCAACGACAAGGCGTACTCCTGTCACTCGGCCACTCACAAATCCCTGTCCAGGATTGACCTGGCGTTTTCATCATCTGACTTACTGGCCAAAGTAGAGGCTTGCAACTATCTTCCGAGAGGTATCTCGGATCACTCACCACTGTTCGTAGTGATTGGGTTGTCACAGGTGCGGAGTAGTAGAGTGGGGTGGACCCTGAATCCACTATGGTTAGAGAACCCTGTAATTAAAGATAGTCTGTCATCTTCGGCAGAGATGTTTTGGGAGCGTAAATTGGATAAGACGTCCGTGGGGGTAGGATGGAAGAGGTCACGCGTGCAATCAGGGCACTCCCTGGAAGGAAGGCACCAGGCCCCGACGAAGTGCCGGCCGAGTGGTACAGACTGGCGCAGGAGCAGATAGCGCCTAGACTATTAGAAGTATTTAAAATGCCATTAGGAAATGAAAGCCTCCCAGCCTCTTTGCGACTCACATATAGTTCTTATATACAAGGATGGGAGACCTCCCGATGCCTGTGCTTCATATAGGCCCATATCCCTTTTAAATCAGGATGCCAAAATATTAGCCAAATTGTTAGCCATTAGATTAAACCGAGTCATACTACAATTAATTGGGCCTGATCAGTCTGGCTTTATGCCGGGTCGCACCACGGGGATAAACCTGTGGAGACTGATGTCGAACCTTCGAATTGTGCACAATAACTGTGGTTATCGGGCGATTGTTTTCCTTGACAATGAGAAGGCCTTTGATTCGGTGGAATGGACCTTTCTGTGGGCGGTGTTGGCTAGAGTTGGGCTCCCCAAGAGTTTTGTAAAATATATCAAACTATTATATGGGCGCCCCACGGCCCGCGTGCGGGTCAACGGATGTTATTCCGACCCCTTTACACTGAGCAGAGGAACCAGACAGGGGTGTCCACTCTCGCCGCTGCTATTTGCATTGGCCATTGAACCGTTGGCAATTCTGGTTAGGAACTCCCCGGCCATCATGGGATGGAAACTGGGTGCGATGGAAGAGAAAATTTCGCTGTACGCAGACGATACCCTGCTATACTTGGCTGACTGCCACAAGTCCCTAGAAGCAGCCTTAGACATCATCGATACATTTGGGAGATTCTCAGGCCTGAAAATTAATTGGGACAAATCCAGTCTAATGCTGGTTGATGCCTGTGACTCTTTGGGTATCTCTCCGAGATCCCGGCTAAAGGTTGTACGGCAATTTAAGTATCTCGGAATCACGATTGGGAAGCAGCCTAGTCAAGTTATGCCTCTCAATATATCGCCAGTCATTGCGAAATTGAAACAGAGGGTCAGGCGGTGGGCGGTTCTACCACTGTCGGTCATGGGTAGGATCAATATATTCAAGATGATCTTTCTTCCAAAATTATTGTATATTTACCAGGCATCACCCAAATTGCTCCCCGCTTCTCATTTTAAGGTGCTGGAAGCAATTATTTTTGGATTTATTTGGGGGCAGTCCCCTCCTCGGTTAAATAGGCAAATTATGAAGGCGCAGATATCCGTCGGAGGACTGGCTGTTCCGCTGGCTGCCCAACTACTGTATGCCCATTGGTGGATTAGGCGACCGGGGAATAATCCGGTAGTGCGTCTGGAGGAGGCGGTGCTGGGGTCCCCCGTGCGGCTGTCCTCCTTGGCCTATAGGGGTACAAGGGGACTCAGGGAGGCGACCACATGTATGAGAACGGTCTGTAGTATCTGGGAGAGGGTGGCCAAATTATGTGCGGATCCAGACGGGAGTGGGGCGTATTCCCTCTTCACCCCCCTTTGGGATAACCCTAGGCTTCCGGAACTCGAGACGGTGCAGGATCCACACTTCTGGAGTAGAAGGGGAGTCCACCAGCTGGGCCAACTTTACAGAGAGGGGGTACTGGTGTCCTTTGATCAGCTCAAAGAGAGCTTTCACTTGTCTAATCAGGATTTTTTCCGTTACTTACAAATTAGACATGCCCTGAACGCTCAGTTCTCCAGTGTGGGCCCCAGAGTGTCGGTTTTGCGGGTGGAGAATGTGGTTAGAAATTCGAACCTGGAAAAACCGGTCTCCACGCTATATAAATGTTTGCTAGGCGAACTGGGGTCCCCTAGGGAAGGAATTGAGATGAGGTGGCAAGCTATAGACCAGAGCCTGGATCAGGACGATTGGGAGGAGGTGCTGGATAATCTGCATTCTTCGGTGGTTGAGGTGAGAGATAGAATGATCCAGACCAAATGGGTCCACCAGGCGTATGTTACTACGGTCCGTCTGCACAGGATGGGGCTACTGGATAGGGACACGTGTGCCTAGATGTGAGGGTGGTAGCGGTACATGGGTACATATGATCTGGTCATGTGGAATACTTGCTGGTTATTGGGAGGATTTAATGGGCCTGATTGGCAAAATAGTGGGATTTTGCATAAGGGGTTCTGTTTCGCTATGCCTTCTGGGAGTGGTGGAGCCGCTGTCGGAGCTCGGTGCATTGAAAGCATTGCTTCGGCTGCTGCTCTTTTATGCCCACAAGTGTATACTGATAAATTGGAAGCACCCGGCTACACCGTCGGTGCAGGCTGGAAAAGGCTGGTTAATCAGAAGCTTGCCATGTATAAATTGACATATGAGGCGAGAGGAGTGCCGGACAAGTTTACCAAGGTCTGGGATCCCTGGTTACAGTGCCAGGATTCGGTCTCTGATGGCTGAGGTGAGAGTATGGTTGCATCACGGTGGTTACGGCTCTTACGCCAATATGTGGAGCAGATGAATGTGACTGCAGACTGGCATCTAATCCTGGAGGAGGGGGAGCGGAGGGAGTTGGAGAGTTAGTTGCTGTGTGGGAGAATGATTGCCCTGATATACTTCTAACCATTTTCTGCTCTTTTGGGCCACCTCAGAAGGATTTCCTATCTTGTAAGGCTTGAGTCCGGAGTGGATGTCGTTGTGTTGTGTGAATGGGCGTTTTTTGTGTAAGTAGGCCAGTCTGCTATTAGGCGCCTGTGGCGTCCTGATTGCTGTATTGCATAATTTTATTGTATGTTATGTTTTACGTTTCAGGCTGGAAAAGGCTGGTTAATCAGAAGCTTGCCATGTATAAATTGACATATGAGGCGAGAGGAGTGCCGGACAAGTTTACCAAGGTCTGGGATCCCTGGTTACAGTGCCAGGATTTGGTCTCTGATGGCTGAGGTGAGAGTATGGTTGCATCACGGTGGTTACGGCTCTTACGCCAATATGTGGAGCAGATGAATGTGACTGCAGACTGGCATCTAATCCTGGAGGGGGGGGAGCGGAGGGAGTTGGAGAGTTAGTTGCTGTGTGGGAGAATGATTGCCCTGATATACTTCTAACCATTTTCTGCTCTTTTGGGCCTCCTCAGAAGGATTTCCTATCTTGTAAGGCTTGAGTCCGGAGTGGATGTCGTTGTGTTGTGTGAATGGGCGTTTTTTGTGTAAGTAGGCCAGTCTGCTATTAGGCGCCTGTGGCGTCCTGATTGCTGTATTGCATAATTTTATTGTATGTTATGTTTTACGTTTCATGCAAAAAAAAAACTTAAAAAAAAAAAAAAAAAAAAAGAAGAATTATTCCCTGGGAGGCCTAGGCCTCCTAGATTAAGGCTTCAGTTGCGGTAACCCCTCCCTTCGTCAACACATAGGGATCTATGGACCATGGTCCGGTCACTAGCTGGTTGCCACTAGCTGGCCGCTACAATTATCTGCATAAGCATGGCCTACCCCCGCAGGGAGGCGACCCCCCTATAGATAACCAGAAGCTTCCGGTAGTGGGTACACCATCCGGAAGGTACATTTGTGACTTCACAAATGCACCTGATTCCCTTAGAAGCTCCCCCCTGGTCCCCTTCAACGGGCACTACTTGGGGAAGTTTAGTTGTTCATATACTCTAAAACAGTATAGGGCATCCGATTTAGGCGGACTGCCTATCTGATAACTAGTCCTCTACTACCCCCCCCCCCACCTACATACCTCCACTTTTAGGTTTGTATTACAGGCCTTACTACCCTTCCTTAAGCTTCGCTACCTTATTTTCTCCACCCTCCCTTTTCCCTCTTATACATCCCTCACCCTTTTCCTCGTTTTTCTCTCCATTTTTTCTAGTCCCTATCCGCGCCACCTCAACCTTTGCTCCCCCCAATTTCTTGTCAAATTAGCATAATGAGCCAGGCCCAATACTCACTAACAGGTGCTAATCTTAACTTCAAGCTGCTTTCACACAATGTGCAGGGATTTAACTCCCCGCACAAAAGGACTAAGGCGTTCCGTCACTACAAGCAGCTACAAGTTGACATCCTATGCCTCCAGGAGACGAGATTCTCAGTTTCGAGCTTCCCAAGATATTTGAGCCCGCAATATCCCACTTTCTTTCTAGCCTGCCACACAGAAAAGTCCCGGGTTGTCGCTATTGCATTCCGACGCAATGTCCCATTTACATGTGAAACCCAAATAGCTGACCCGACAGGCCGGTACCTAATCTTGATAGGATGCCTACATGATACGCAGGTGACATTAGTGTCATACTACGCGCCAAATACTCACCAGACAAATTTCTTCTCTCATCTTATGAGAAAGGTTGGAGAGCATAGAAGGGGCATATTGATCATGGCCGGAGACTACGATATTGCACTAGATCCTAAATTAGATAGATCACTCCCACAAAGCAATAGCTCCCCTACTACATCAACCGCACAGCAACCCCCATGTCGAATAAATGCTATGCTAAGGGATGCGGCCCTGCTGGACATCTGGCGAGAAATGAACCCCAGAACATGTGATTACACTTTCTATTCCAATCCCCACGGTTCATTTTGTAGAATCGACCACATCCTGACCCCCCAGAATATCATCCCCATGGTTGATAAGTGTCAGATAATGATGACGCCCTGGTCTGACCATGCCCCAGTGCTCATGAGGTTTGCCGCCTCACCCCCGATCCCCGGACCATTCAAGTGGAGGGTAAACAAATCATTGTTAGCACGTAAAGACAACCATGAGCAAATTTTAAAATCCATAAAGAACTACTTTACAATTAACGCTAATTCAGCTGCTGCGGTAAGTGTGTGGGAAGCCCATAAGGCAGTCATGAGGGGCAACCTCATTGCATTAGCTACATCCCTTAAAAAGCATAGAAATGAGAAAATATCTCAATTAATGTCCAGTTTAGAGCAGCTACAGAAGGATTGGAAAGCAAACCCTACCAAGGAGCTTAAGAAGCAAGTAGATGAGGCAAACATACAACTTAATCTAGCACTGGATGAGGAAGTAGAGAAAAAGCTCAGGTGGAGCTTGAGCTAACAAACCTGATACTCCTTTAGCGAATAAGATACAACACTTCGGGCCTAAGCAAAATTTGATCTCCCTGAAGACCCCAGAAGGGACTCTCACAGCCAACCCAATTAAAATACTCAAAACATTTAAGAACCTGTTAGGTAAGCTATACGAAGCACCCCACCCTTTTCCCCGAGACCTGGCCTCTGAGTTCTTCGACTCGGTCCCACTCCCTAAATTGCCAGAATACCATAAAGAGAACTTAGAGTCTGAAATTACAGTGGAGGAGGTTATAAGGGCCATCAAAAGTTTCCACACCTCTAAAGCACCAGGGCCTGATGGCTTTACCACTCTATACTACAAGAAATATGCTGCGGAACTTGCTCCCCATCTAGTAAAAATGTTCAATTCCCTTAAGGAACAAGGTGTGCTGGGTCGAACCTCCCTAGAAGCATACATAAGGTCCCAAAACAGGACAAAGATCATTCGAACGCACAAAACTATAGACCCATTTTGTTACTTAATGTAGACCTTAAAATCCTGGGGAAGGTCTTGGTCTCTAGAATCAATGAATTTGCGGGTACATTGGTGAGCAGGGACCAGGTGGGGTTCATCCCCCACAGACAAGCTTCGGATAACATCAGAAGTTTTCTCCATCTAATCGAGCTGGCCCAAAAGAGGGATACTCACAGTCTTCTCTTATCACTAGATATACAAAAAGCATTTGATTCCCTCTCTTGGGAATATATGACGTACGCTCTCCATAGATGGGGCATTGGGGATAACTTCCTTACATGGATACGCTCAATATACTCCTTTCCCTCGGCCAGAGTGCAATATGGTGGATGCCTGCTTTCTCCAATACTGTTTGTATTGGCCCTCGAGCCTTTAGCAATCGCTATCCGAACGAACCCAAATATAAAGGGATTAGAGTTGGCAGGGTACCACCATAAAGCATGCTTATTTGCCGATGACATTATTTTAGTTCTTTCACAGCCCCACATCTCTTTACCTAATGCACTCCAACTTCTAGATGACTTTTTTAAGATTTCGGGTCTTAAAGTTAACAAACTACCCTCCTCTCTTCCGCTCACTGAAATCCATGCTGGATTTATGGCGAGGACATGAGATCTCATGGATAGGGAGAATAAATGCAACTAAGATGACCTTGTTACCAAAGATGCTATATTATTTTAGAGCACTACCGGTTTATATTCCTTCCCACACCAAATTAAAAGTATGCAAAATAGCATCATGAAATTCATCTGGGGAAGCACAAGACCAAGGGTAGCCAGGGCAACTATGTTCAAACATAGAAAAGAAGGGGGCTTAGGAGTTCCATGTATCAATAAGTACTACCTGGCAGCGCAGATTGCGCAACTTCATAATCTGCACCTGAGGATGGAGATCCCACTATGGGTGTCTATGGAGACCCTTGCAGGCGATCCTGCCCCCATAGATAGCTTAATATGGACCCCTCCGCAACACAGACCCCAAATAGTGTGCCCGATCTTAAATCATTCTCTTCGAATGTGGGACGGAGTCAAATATTCAGGTAATTTGATTTCTCTGCATCTCCCGGCGATGCGGCTGCTCAAAAACCCATGGTTCCCCCCAGGAATGGCTAACCCAGGAGCGTTTGGTGGGAGCAATCAGGCATCAGCAAAGTCCATCACCTAATGGACAGAGAGGGAATGGTTTCCTGGTCTGCATTGGTGGCGAGGGAGAACCCACCGGCTGTGGAGCACTTCAGGTATCTCCAGATCCACCATTGGCTTTCCCCTCTGCTTAAAAACAAAACCCCTGGAATTGACATGACCACTTTTGAGAAGATCTGTCTACGGGGTTCCCCTACCCGGGGCCTTACATCTACCATTTACTCGCACCTTACAGCGCTCCCCCTGAATCAAAACATGGGTATATGGTTAGATGGGAGGCAGACCTGAATCGGGTACTAGACAGGGGAGGATGGGTGAACATTTGGACTGGGATTAATAAGTGCTCCATAAATGTCACCACCTTGGAAGCAGCATATAAAATGCTTACAAGATGGTACTTGGTACCGGCCCGTATAGCAAAGGCAGTCCCGGGATACCCAGCGAGCTGCTTCAGGGGCTGTCCTGAAGAAGGCACGGTCCTACATATCTGGTGGGAGTGCCCGGAAGTTAAGAGGTTTTGGTCGCGGGTCTTTGGCCTGATATATACTCTCTTACATGCTGTCGTGCGTAGAGACCCTTGGGTGGCACTACTACACTACACTACACTACACTACACGTGAAACCTGGGGGCATCACTACAACTCAGCACATCCTTCTAACTCAGGTTATGTTGGCAGCAAAGTTAGTAATCGCAAGCTCCTGGAAAAAAAATAATGTTCCATTCCAGTAGCTGGAGCTTTATTCCCTCTTTATCCTTGATTCTTTTTTGTATCACATTATTGTACTGTGTAATTGAGCTGTAATACTTTAAAAAGACAATAAAAAGATTGAAATAGAAATGACTGTGCCACTGTGACAGGCTGTGGCTTAATGTCTGGCCTGTCTTGGCTTCTCCGAGAATTACAGATTCATTTTGTGGAAAGGACGTTCATGGACAACAGATCATTAGATTCAGTTTATAAATAGCCCACCAGAGATACAGGGACGGGTGAAAGAGAAACAATTACAAAAAAGCCAAGACGTGAGCACCCATCTCTTACCTCATCTGACACTGTGTCAATGTATTATCTGCCATATTGGCAGCAGGTTCTGGAATGTAGCTTTTCAATGAAGATTAGTTGGAATTCAAGGTGGGATTCTCAGCAGAGCTGGGTTACTTAATTTCGGTATGATTAAATATATGGAATTTCTTACACATAGACAACACAATATTGCACACCTAATAATATTTGGTGGAGGAGAAGTTTTGGTATTTAATGAGAATTTTGTGGTTAAACACGACCACAGAATGTTGGTACTAGAACTGTCCTCACTCATGGTAGCCAGCGGGCATCTTTCTGTAGCCAAATTCAGACACCGTTATTGCTCCACCGCCACCGAGAGGAAGAGGATCGTGAGTAGTGACTAGAAGTGTCATGAGAGCTGGTGGCCATCTTTTTGTGGCCTTGGCTGGAGCCATATTCAGATGCAGCTGAGAGGAAGAGGACCATGAGTGCTTCCTGCTGCTGTACCCTTAGGTGAAGCTCAGCAGTCCATCAACCAGCTTTTCCTTGTTTGGGCTAGATGCTGGACTCGAACACAGACTGCTGGCTGACATGCGTATTCGGGTTTGGGAACCCAAACTTTGCGGGTCGGGTTCGCCCATTACTAATGATAAGTAGTAATAGTGTACGAAAAAGTTGATCTAAATATTTCCACACTTTTAACTATTTTTAATTAATTGAAGCATATTCATTATTTAAACTCACTAACTATTGACTTAGCTGCTTAGATTCATTAGCCTTTACAGCAGGGATTGGAAATGACTGGTGCACCAATATAAATGTTTAAATATGTTTTTTATTCATGTGCTGTCAGCAGAGAAAATACTTTGTAGCTCTTGGGAGTGGAGTGACCCAGAAAAGGCAACACACATGCTATTTTTTCTCAGCTGTTACTAGCAAGCTGATTAATAAAATGATTCCATTCATCATACGGAATAATAAAAATATAATACAAATCAACATATATATATATATATATATATATACATAAAGAGACAGTGTAAGTTACATATTATAATTCGGTACAGTACCTATGTGGGTGGTAGGTGCTGTTATAGAGGGGAAGGCAAATAGAGTAACTATACCCCCAGCAACTATTTACATTTTTTAGACTATGATATCATATCATTTTGATTATCCCGGGGTTTTGGTCCTCGTCCCCAGGGCATCCCAATCTGGGATGGCCGGTTTTGTGAAACTCACCTTTTCCTGCTCCTATGGTGCAAGCTCTGCTCCATTTATCCGCTACTTTATAGCGACTCAGTCGCTGTTCAGTAATGTTGAATACATTGTGAGGAATGGCTATTTGACCAGTACAGCGCTGCATGGGAGCGCATGTTAGCGACTGCTCATAGCGACCGACTCACACCATATTCCGGAAAAAAACAGCTTCACAAATCTCTGGCGCTGAAAAATAGTTTTTTGAAGCCCAGAGCGCAGGAGGCTGTGTGTTTAAAGTCTGTTTTCAAGCATCTATCAACTAGTAACAAAGCGAAAACATATGGAATAACATTGTAACATGAACACTTTAATGCCAGACCTGTAATGTCATTTTTGAGGAAATAATTAAAAAATGAAAAAATTATGAAAAAACTGCTTTTTCAATGCCAGAAGAGGTCAAAGAATTATTTGTGATTTTTTTGAAAAAAAAAAAAGGATCGTCCATTGAAATGTATGGGAGAGCGACAGGTAGCGAGAGGTCATACCTGGCGCTGTGCAAGGCTGAACGCTGGCGCTGTTCGCTGAGGCTGTGAAAATGATGAATCAGACGCTACATGACCCTATTCCAGTCGCTAAACAGATTCTGCTTGATAAATGTGTAATTGCGTGCCGTGTCCGGCGTTGACCAGTCGCTATCTGTCGCTACCTCTCATTAACCAGGCGCTACCTGACGCTATCCCTTCTTAAATAAGGGCCATAGTCTACTCAGGGGTCAAGCACAAGGTGTAACCTAACTGTGATATAATTGGTAGCCTGAGGTTTTGTTTCTCTCTTGTATATTTACTGTATTGTTCTTAAATGTGTTGTCTTGTGTTTTTTTTTTTAATAAAGCCTGTATAGTATTGTATAATATAGTATTAATCCATTACTCATCTGGCTAATTAGTGGGTACTATAGCCTGAGGTGACTGGATTGCCTGCCCCTCAAGCTTTATTTGGTGTACAGTTTTGGTATTGCTCCATTGGCTGGCTAACTTAGTACTTAGATTATTAGATTTTCGCCTAAAATGTACTTTTTACAAAGGGTGCTGAACTGACTTGACCAAACAAGGCCTGACTATATGGCAAATAAGTCCATATAACTAAATAACTGGCCGGTTTGTCCATAGGCCGTCCAGATTCACCATTTGCCCACTAGAACGCTCCCTTCCTTTAGTATTTGGGCCCCTTCGTTCTATTAAACATCCAGGTCTCTTTCTGTTCCATTTAGGGTTCATTTCCTCCCATTTGCCTTCCAGATCCCAACTCTAGCAAATAAGAACCTTTTTGCCATCTGGGGCTCTTTCATATAAGCTGATAAAGTTCCACCTTGCATTGAGTCCCCCAGTGCTATCCTTCCTGCTATGTCGGTCTACTTAGTGAGGAAATCACTTCCTCATTCAGCTTTCAGTCTGCCTCTATCTGCGGCTATGAAACCCCACCCTCTTCCCTCCTCTCTGGTCACACTATGTGCTGGCAGTTATAACTAGAGGCACAACAATGCACTTTACCATGATATATGTAAAGCACACAGTGTGCTTACATCACATTGCTGTTGCCACACCCACTATTTCTATGCATTTTTTCTTTTTGGAAACGGATTGAAGTTTGGGTCAGTGCAATGTGTAGCCCGAGACAATGGGCCTGTCTTCAATGGGCCTGTCTTCAGTATAAATTTAAGAATAGGTTTCTATTCAACAGCCATACAAATCCCACTGTTATCATTCAGGACCACCTACCCATTTACATTCATAATTACCTTTCCCACAATAGCCACCCAAATCACCCTTCAAAATGTAGAACCAAACCTAAAATGGCTACCATCATTGCCTCGGAATGGCATCAGCCACTCCCAATTAGTAGTCCAGAAAGTAAATCATTTGCACAAGTTTTTACATCTGTTTTACATTCTATTTTCACATGTTGACCATGGAATAAAAAATACCATTTTGTGAGTACTCACCTGAAAAATGGATATTGTCAGTGTGTCACACACCCCGCTTCCCCTTTAATTCTTACGATCGGGTTACTCCACCAGCAGGTGGCGACGTTGCAGAGAGAAGTCTTGAAAACGAGCCCCTTCCGGCCTATATATACCTGGGACCTCCCACTTAACACCCAGTGATTTCAAAAGCAGAAAGACAAGGTACCAGGAAATCCAATGGTAACCTCAAAATAAAGAAAAGCTTCACCATATAAAGGATCCAGGATACCGAAAAGGGCGGGTGAAGCGGGGTGTGTGACACACTGACAATATCCATTTTTCAGGTGAGTACTCACAAAATGGTATTATTCTCAGTGTGTCACACACCCCACTTCCCCTTTAATTCTTACGATCGGGACATCCAAAAGCAGTGTCCACAAGGGATGGGTATCTGAAGGCAAAATGAAGCATAACTTAAATGACTGCAGTCTGCTGAACTTTGCGGCCAAACACAGCATCCGCTGAGGCCCGCACATCAACCTTGTAAAACTTAGAAAAAGTATGAACAGAAGACCAAGTAGCAGCCTTACAAACTTGTTCAATAGAAGCTTGGTGCTGTCACGCTTTAACACTTTTTACTCAGAACTTGTAAACACTGTGACCTATGCTCCTAATGTAGGCAGAGGCAGGCTGGGGCCAAAATCAGCCCTGGATTTTACTGACCATCAGCCAGTCCACAGCATCCTCACTGAGCCCTGCCCCAATGTTGCTTCCCAGCCCATACATAAGTGCGCTCCGCGACTGTGGCTATAGCATTGTAGCGGCAGATCATGGTCAAGGGAGGATATGGCTATTGGTACTGAAGACTTGAAGTCATGTCCAAGTTTGGCTTTCCTGCTAAATCTATTAAATATTTACAGCTTCTCTAACATAAAACCAAAGCTAGAGTTAGAATCAACTGCCCTTTCTCTGAGAATTTCTCACTTCAGACAGGGACTGAAGAGGGCTGTTCATTTTCCCATCTTGTGGGATGTGGTTGCCCAGTTTATTTTTATTAAAGTGAAGCTCCCGAAACTGATGACACCAGAAATCTGTTTACCTGGAATGGGAGAACCTATTATTAGTGTCCTGACTGCCAGGCTTTTGATTGTGCCTCTCTGTTGTACGGATTGTGCCTGGGTCTGTATTGTTTAATCGGAAACCCACAATTTCTCCTTTATTGTCAAACTGAAATTTTTTCCAAAAATTATAAAATGTACTTTTTGACAAATAAATAGCTAGCTAGAACTTTATAAACTGACTTACTCTTCCAGGGGAGCCCCACAGAAGTCACCCATCTGGGATGTGTGGCTACAGGTGCCATGCTCAGCCAATGACACAATGTAGCAATCTGCTATTTCATAGGAATGTCTACACATTCAGCAAGGGCCAGTGCGAGTGTATTTTGCATTTTTGTATTTGCAACTCAAAATGTAAAGAATAATCTGGGGCCATCATAGTCAGCAGCTAATACTGCTGTATGCCATATGCCACCATCATAATTTGGGACCACCTGCACACATTCATCTGCAATTACCCCAATTAGCCACCCCTTATCAGCTATTGAGTAACATCCCCTCATTTGTGCCCCTCAACCCTTTTAATATAGTCATCCAAACGCATAGCGATATGTAATGCTTCCAGCACACAAGATGGTCAAGACAAAATATCAAGTTGCTGCTTTAGTAACATTATCAGTGTTTTAGACATCAGCTTTTCGGTTAGGCCTCTTTATATCCGGGTGCATAGAATTTATTTCCTACTGACAACCTCAAACACCATCACCTTACTATGTGCAAAGAATTAAGTTCAGTTGTACTGCAATTCTGCCCCTTATACTGTTTCCTGAGGGCTATGACTTGGGAGAATATCCAGTATGATGCACAAAGCTAATCAAATCAGGTTACTTTCTAAAGCCAGTTTCGAATAATGTTATTGGTGGTCTTTGTTAAACTGTACAAATGCTTTTGGCTTGACGGTCCATGGTTAACCAAATTATTTGCACTAAATTAGGTAGCAGTAACAAGCAGTAAATTAGCAAATGTTGATATATATGAGGTTATGTACCTAGGCCATGCTAATAACCCCAATCTGTACATTCTGGCAATAATTTATGCAGCATATACTCCCAAGAAGCAGCTGAAAAAGCTAACAACTGTAATTGGACTGAGCAACCAATTGTAATCTTAATTCATCTTAAAGACTGAGTACAATTTTGGCCTGATAAAGATAGTGCAGTGAAGTACAAGTAGACTTTAAATGGGATTGGCGACCTAAACATGGTAAGTTTAGAAAAAAGACACTTTAGAAGTGATATAATCAATGTTTATCAAAATGTGAGGCCAGTAGAAAGCACTGACAGATACATTTTCATTTCAAAGGGACAGTAAAGACAAAAACAGATAACGGTAATTTTTTTTTTTTTTTTTTTTAAAGCAAATACAATATAGTGAACTAGTTAACAATATCCTGCAAATATATTAGCCCAGGTTATGGGGAGGGATTATTTAGCCTTAACATGCATAAATGGCTATTATGGTCTGGTCCAAAGCAAAGGCAATTTACAAAAGCTGAACATCTAATTCCGACCTAAAAATTAAAATAGTCAAACTAAGCAAAGACACAATAACTAACAAAAATATAAAACACATCAAAAAATGTATGCTGTTATAGCCCTCTCCAACTGGCATTTTTCATTTTTTTCATTGCATTTCTGGATGCTCTGGTCTTTTTAACCTCCTTGCAGTTTTGGACGTCTCTAGCACATTCAGTGAGAAAATTACTCTCAGTTTTGGACATGTACAAGTCTCTAGTATGGGAAAGCTACTAGGTAACAAATGTGTCTCTTGTCAGCTCAGTTTGATAAGAGCTGCCAGAAATAAATCAAAGTTTCAGACTGGGCACAGAGCTCAGAATCCATTGATGTTAAATTTTATTCCGCAGCCTGCCTTCCTCTTTTGCCTCAATCAGGTAATCCCACAGAGCAGCCACCCTGACAGCAACATTCCAATTGCTGAGTTTTAGCAGCATGAACACCGAGTAATGTGTGGAAGTTCTTATGTCTGTGACCTGTCTGTGTGACCACTGAGTGCAAAAAATGAAGTGGTATTAGAAACGACATTAAGGGGTTTAATAAGCATTTGACAAACCTAAATAATTAGCCAACTTTATTTACATGAGATGTGAGTTTAAGATCTGCAACTAGGAAAAGTGAGAGTTTTATCAATTTTACTGTGACTTTGAGGGGGCTACCAACATTCTGTCACATTGCAAGCCTAAAATAATTGAGACTTTATGGCTAATCCACTTCCCATACCATCAGCATGGACTCATAAAATAACAAACCCCTTGCAGGGCTTAAAAATTACAATCATTTATAACAAAAGGTGAGTGAACAAATGATACTTCTGTGTCTTGACACCTTTTCACCTTCCTGCAGTCTACATGGAAACAATGTAATAATACAAGTAATAAAACCTGACCCCAGATAGTTAGTTACTAATTGCTGGCAAATCTCTGACTCAACAAACAATTATTTACAATTATTTAACCTTTTTTTAATAAAACCTGGATACTGAACTGGGTTTTGCGTTGGAGATTTTGTCCATGTGAGATGTGAAAGATTTTACACAACATCCTAATTTGTGGACATAACAAGACTGCAGTATGGGGCACGAGGGACCCAGCCACAAAGTGGGGTCCTTTACCGGGTGTCCCTTTTGGCAACCTTGCTATGAGCCCTGTGCAGAGGCAGTTGCTGCTTCTCTGAAACTGGAACAAAAACAATATCTGCAAATGCATCTGCATAGATGTGAATCCCGACTTACTGTCCCTTTCTCTGTTGTGGCACCGATCCTAATGTCAGGGTGACAGTATTACATTACTGAGCCCTCCATAATCTACACGTGGCATTTTCCAGAGTAAGATCTAAAACTCACTCACACATAGCAGAAATCTGTGTACCAGCAGTGCCGTGATTGCATTGTAACAGCAGGTGTGTGGCTGCTATAAAATGTAACTGTCACAGGGAGCCCCACAGCCATTGCTCGCCACCCGGGTAAGGTTGACCAAGATACAACAGCTCAAGATTTTAAATCAGCACAAAACTCTTCCCCTCAACCACCCTCCCAGGTGCACTAGGCTTGGTGGTGGTCACTTTTTTCCACCGCCGAGGCTCAAGGGCTATCTAGTGCCACTTTAATGATACATGATAATCAGTACAGGGTTATAGAGCTTCCTTGTAGTTAAATAAAAACTCATTGTCACTTACCTGCACGCCGTCTTCCCCCATTGCTCCTGTAAAGTGGCGCTGGAAGCCAGCTTGCGCAGCTGACAGGGTGGCCGGCTTTCCCCACTCGCCTCTGCAGGAGCGCATGTGCACCTCTGCCCAGCCTGTCTGCCACAGCAGGAAGGGAGCGTTGGAAGCCTGCTGCACTGTCACCGGCTTTGGGTGGTACTCAGAGCAGCACCAGAAAGGAGCGACGGAGGCAGCTGGCCTGCAGGTAAGTGACTTACCTCCTTACTCCTTGGCACGGGTGTCCCTTGCCACTCTGCAGCCGAATAGAGGATCTAGATCCTCTGTCTGCCCCTGGGCTTCTACCACCTCATTATCGGAGGGGACCTGGTGGGCGAGCTGGCAGAGCAGAGGGATCTGTGTCCTCTGTCCAGCTGCAGAGCAGGGGGCAGCAGAGGATAGCGAGGGAGAGGCATTTTTTGTATTTCTTTGAGCAATTTGTTTAAAATTTCTTGGAGAAAATCAATGAATTGTCCGAATTGAATTTTTAACAAATTCACTCATCTCTGGTTCCTTGGCTTCAGGAAAAAAAAACAGGGAAAACAACTAAACAGGACCTGACTTCAGATATACAATAAATGGCAGGAAGCAAAACATAAATGGGCCTTAACTTCAGACTGCAATGAACAAGACAAACAGTGTACCCCAAGGTGATTATAGAACTTACAGGACTAGGCGAGGAAGACTCCAGCGGCCTCCTAGGAGGAAAAGGGAGACCTGCTTACCTGTACCTGGACAGTCTGGCGAGCCACTGGACCACAGAGCGAATTCCCCGGTGACAGGAACAGAGAGACTAACTAGCAACTGGAACAGGGAGGTGAATTTCCCCTTATTTAAGGCCCAGCTGCTGAGTCTCACATTTGACTGATAATGAGTCTGCTAGCACAGTGCCACCCAGTGCAACCTGCAGACTGAAATACCCGACGGTGATAGCAAAACAGCAGACAGCTAGCTGCACTTCAGAAAAATACCATTCTGTGAATACTCACCTGTAGAATGGGTATTATAAGTATGCATCACACCCTGCTCCAATAATGATTCATTACATCTGGGTTATAGTCCACAAGAGGGCGCTTTACTGCAGAGATGGCAAAAAAGAGACCCCTCCCAGTCCATATATACCAGGGACCTCCCACTCATTTCCCAGTATAAGTAAGCAGTAAGGGAACCAGGAGAAGCCAAAAACAAAATTAACAAGGAAACATTCACAATATAGGGGATCCAATAATAAAAATCAGGGCGGGATGGAGCAGGGTGTGATGCATACTTATAATACCCATTCTACAGGTGAGTATTCACAGAATGGTATTATTCCAAGTATGTATCACACCCTGCTCCAATAATGATTCATTACGTCTGGGACATCCAATATCAGTGTCCAAACAGCGGGTGGTTATCCCAAAAACAAGGCAACAACGTGCAGTTAAAAACACTGCAACCTGCAGAACCTTGCGGCCAAAAACAGCATCCGCTGAGGCCCGAACATCAACCTTGTAAAACTTGGAAAAGAATGAACAGAAGACCAAGTAGCAGTCTTACAAACTCAACCTAGCCCGGTGCTGAAAGCCCGAAGGGCCCCAACAGCACAGGTAGAATGACCAGTAACTCGGAAAAAGGAGGATCCTTTCCCCTAACAGAATAGGCCCTAACAATGGCCAGACGAATCCATTTGCTAATGGTAGACTTGACCGGCGCCGAACCCTTCTTGGACCAAAGGGAACCCCAAACAAGGCATCGGTAGCATTTCACATTTTTGACAACATTAAGAGAAGAAAAGCCCCATCCCTGTCATTACCAGGATTAGGGCATAAGGAAGGAAGCACAATGTCCTGATTAAAGTGAAAGGGAGAGACAACCCTATGCAAGAAGTACGGTTTAAATAGTAAACCACCTTGTCCTGGTGTCTCTCAAAGTAGGGGGCCTGAATGGACAGAGCCGTCAACTCAGAAACACGCCGGACAGAAGTGATAGCCACCAAAGAGGCAACTCTCAAGGTGAGAATAAACAGTGCAGCCTAATGCACAGAATCTAATGGAGGACCCCGAAGGGCAGACAATACCAAACTCAATTCCAAATCGGCAACAAGGATGAAGAGCAGGGACCTCTGGAAGGGAACAGCCAGGGTGGAAACATGCCCCTACAGCTTGCTAAGCTGAAAAAAATCCAAATCAAGGCCATGTTGAAGGGACACAAGTATCCGAGGAAAAGGAAACACCCGACAAGGAAAAGCCCTAGCTTCCCACCAGTCAATGTAGGTCCACCAGGACCTGTAGTAGATGCTAGAAGAGGATTTCTTCCTAGTTCTGACCAAGTCTGCACAACAGCATCAGACAAACCCTCTCCTTTAGGATGGACGTAACAGCAGCAGCCATGCCATCAAAGCCAGCGCTTGTAAGAAAACGGGGTAAGATAAACGTCCTTGAGTGAGAAGATCCGGAACCAGGGCAGGGGGTACTAATCGACCGTCAGCTGCACGACGTCTGCGAACCACACCTGTCTTGGACACCTGAGGGCCATCCGAACAACTGGCACTCCTCCTTGAAGTAGCTTACATAAGACTTAGGCCAGACGGGGAACGGAGGTAAGAGGTACAGGAGACCGAAAACCCTGCCAGGATAGAGACATGGCATCCACCGCCAGAACCAGAGGATCCTGGGACGGTGATACAAATGCCGTAAGCTTGCGATTGTGACGAGAAGCAAACAGATCAACATCCGGCATCCCCCAGCTGTGACAGAGAGAGGAAGACCTTGCTGTTAAGGGACCATCCTCCCCGGCGAAGAGCCCCCCCGCTCAGGGAATCCGGTTCCAGGTTTTCCGCTCCCGGAATGTAAACCGCCGAGATGCAAGGAATATTGTACTCAGCCCAGGATAGGACCAATGACATCACCCGGAGGGCACTCTTGCTCCAAGTCCTTCCCTGGTAATTGAAGCAAGCGACCACAGATCTGTAGGCGAAGCGGACCTGAACCGGTAGGCCCTGGAGGTGAGGCATCAGCTGCGCCAGCGCCAACCGAACCGCCCTCAACTCCAGAACATTGATAGGGGTGTGTGCCTCCTGAGGGCCCCACAGCCCATTGAATTGGTGGGCTCAACTAGTAGCCCCCCAAGCCAGACAGACTGGCATCCGTAGTGACCGTCTTCCAGCACTGTGTCAGGAATGATCTGCCCCCAGAAGATTCTCGAGTCCAGCCACTCGAGAGGGGACCGCCGGATACAAGGGTATCTATTTAAGCAAAGGCCTGAACCAGGGACAGGGGACAATTGTCCCAAGCTGAAGGAAGATGGAACTGAAGAATCCACACGTGAAATTGAGCATAGGGCACTGCCTAGAAGCAGGCCACCATCTGTCCCACTAGCTGCATCCCTTACCGGATGGATGGATGAGGGTTGGACAACATGACATTAATCGGCGCTTGAAAAGTGACCACCTTCTGCTGAGGGAAGAAAAACTTTGGCCTGAGTGGTATCCAGAGCCACACCCAGGAAGGCGATCACCCGGGACGAGGGAGAGTAAAGACTTGTGGTAATTGATCACCCACCCGAACCCCTCCAGTGTCACCACCACCATCCGGGAGTCCAGCTCCGCCTGATGGAGTGAAGGAGACGTAATGTCCGGAAAACGAATAACTCCAGGCTCCGAGGAAGGCCTTACGCCTGCCCACACCTTGAGTGACACCCTGTGGGCAGAGGTGAGCCCGAAGGGGAGCGCAACTGGTAATGTCGTTTCTTTCCTGCAAACCTGAGGAACCGCTGGTGCCCTTGAAAAAACAGCACGTGAGGATAAATATCCTAAACGTCTATCAAAGTCATAAAATTCCCCGGGCGCAGGGAACTGAAGAAGGAGCGCAGCGATTCCATGTGACAACGCCAGGTTCAGAAGAACTTGTTGAGAAGTTTAATACCCGGATGGGTCTGACGGAACCATCCCTTTTGGTCACTGCAAAGAATTTGCTAACACTGACCTCTATCTCCCGGGGGACCTGACATATGACCCCATGGCCAGAGGGCTTTGTACCGCCAGCAACAGGCCCTGGGCTGACCAAGGGTCCATAGAACCCGTGATGAGAATCTTGGAAGAGGAGTGAAGAGCAACCGCTGTCCCCCCACCAAAGGGATGAAGGCGCCCCCTCAATGCTGTGCGGGCAAGCAGGGATATGATCTTGGCATCCCAGAAGGATCCGGGTCGGGCACGGCAACTGCCTATTCCCCAGAATCACCCCTTTGTCCCACAAAGGGTACCTCCCTGCCTGACCAAGGCCCAAGAACAAGAGGAAGCATAACTTCTCTTTAGCAAGAGATCCAATGATCACCAACAGGAGCAACCCAACAGAGGGAAGCCCCTTGAACGCCTTCCTAGCAGCCTTGTCAGCTGCCGACTGGCACCACCAGACCAAGCGACTGGAAGATACCACCAAGCCGAGGTCAGCCATATCTCCGAATGGCGTCATCTAAGGCAGAGAGAACATAGGAAGTAATAAGCTCACATTGTGACAAGCTCTAAATTCAGCACTAGAAGGAACCACATGGGAGCCTTAAAGACGGCCACTGAATAAGGTCCTAATAGCCACGGCCGTAATATCGAAGGCACCCCCCGGGCGCCAGGCCACACAGACAAGGGCATAGTAGGCCCGTCAGTCCTCACTATCCATCAGGTAGTGGAAGCGAGGGAATGCACCACAGACGTAATACACAACCCCAACATGGGGGCGTCCATCTCGGGGGGAATCGACCCACACTAGACCAAACAGCGGGGAAGGGATATCTCTATCCCACCCCTTAGGTATACCGGGAACCGGCTAATCCGTTCCCATTCCTAGAGAACCAGAAAATAAAGAGGCAGTTCTAGTAAGTCCGACCGCGGTTTTGCAGTACCAAACAATTCCCCCCGCTGCTTAGGAACCGCAGCAGGGGGGAAAATGGAAAGTACTTCAAAACCTCGATAAGAAGTATATAGGAGTCGTCAGCATCCCACTGCTCTGAGGCGGCATCAGTGCCATGGCAGGCTGATCATCAGGGGGATCAGAACCTAAATAATTCCCCTTACACGAGGGGTGTACAGGCAAACGATAATATTAATCATGATGTTAATATAAGGCCAGCGCATCAGGCGCCATGTGCCGACTTGTAGCCGGAGCCTTCCGGGCTGCAAGGCTAGCAATCAATATCACAATGTTGGCCAGGCTAGCGCAAACATAAATTGCGACTCCCCACTAGTGTTAGTGTCACTAGGGGTCATATCCAGGTGCGGGGGTGTGGGGAACGAGACCAGCCGAACTGACCCAGCCGCACGGGCCCAGATTGCCCCGCAAGCGCATGCTGCGCACATGGTACACAAATCTGCACAGTATTACCCACAAGGGATGCCCCACATACCACACACAGCCGGGCTTGCCCGGAGGTGACCCCGAGCACAGTATCCTGGGAATCGCAATGACCAATGGGAATTACGCTGTTGAGCTACCCGGAATGCCCCTTAAATGTCCGTTAGTGGGAGGATTTAATATAAGATAATACATGTCGATGGCAATATACCCCCTTAGTTTTGAGGGATAGGGCCACAGGACCGGGGGAAAACACTAAATCGGGATGTCCCCCGGAAGACATAATAGGGTAACCATAAGAACAGCAATCACCCGCATACCGGACCGCACCAAAAATATATCTATATATGCATATATACACTACATCCATATAAAGATGCAACCCCCAAGGCCACAGTAGGTGCCCAAGATAACCGATACTTGAAGAGCACCATATACATGAAAAAAAATATATATCTCCAGAAAAAAGAGGGGGCACTCACCGACTCCACGTGAACCAAGATGGCGACTGGAGGTGGAAGATAGAGAGAGCGAAGGGGGCGGGCCACCTGTGTAGCACGGCAAGCGCTAGGTCGCGCCCCCTCCCAACGCAGGGACCACAAACCGCCGAGCTCCCCAGCCAACGCGGGAGCCGACCGAGACATCACCGGCCCTCCGCCGGTGACAGGAGCTAAAGGGAGCGAAGGGGGAGGGCCGCCAGCGGGAGCCGGCAGAGACATCACGGGCCCTCCGCCAGGTGACAGAAGCTAGAGAGAGCAAAGGGGGCGGGCCGCCTGTGTAGTGCGCCAAGCGCTAGGCCACAACCCCTCCCAACGCAGGGACCACAAACTGCCGAGCTCCCCAGCCAACGCGGGAGCCGACCGAGACATCACTGGCCCTCCGCCGGTGACAGGAGCTAGAGGGAGCCAAGGGGGCGGGCCGCCTGGGTAGCGTGCCGAGCGCTAGGCCACGCCCCCTCCCCAAGCAACTACAACCCAGCCGAGCTCCCCACCAATGCGGGAGCTGGCTGCGACGTCACCGGCCCGGCGCCGCCATGGAAGGCACGCGTGCGGGCTGAGGAATCAGCATGTGGATAAAAAGAGAGAAGCGCTGGCCAGCGCCAGAGTAAACAACACACACACAAACCAATGACAGTAAAACAGCACACACACACAATTAAGTATATATATACATATACAGACCCCCCCCCAGCTAATCGGGAATAGGGAAGCAGGGGGGAATAAGCCCATGGTTACATTTGCTTGCCATGTAATGAGGGCTAGGAACGGACGGGGCATCCCATGTCAGGATCACCAACCTGGAGCCGCCTACCCTTTGGTGGGGGATTTGCGGTGGAGCCTAGTCCTACCATCACCCAGACCAAGCAGCCATAGCTGGGAGGCATATAAAATGACCCGGGAGGAAATAGGACAAAAGGGGCCGGGGCTGTGCAGCCATCATCTTGACTGTCGACGCCGACTGCAAAGACTAAACTGGGAAATGAGTGGGAGGTCCCGGGTATATATGGACCGGGAGGGGCCTCTTTTTTGCCATCTCTGCAGTAAAGCGCCCTCTTGTGGACTATAACCCAGACGTAATGAATCATTATTGGAGCAGGGTGTGATGCATACTTGGAATAAGAAGCCACACATTTGGCTGTTACAATGTAACACATAAAGCTTTCTGCAATGTAAACAGCAGGACTCCATACTGATTGTTATATTGCACAGCAGCCTGAGTTTTAAAGCTCCCAGCCTGAGTTCTATCACAGAGTGCTGCTGCCTGTGTATATGTGACGACTGGGTTCCTAGTTTGATCAAGACATCCAGACTTGCCCCAATATTTATTATTCCCATTATGTAGGAAACTAAAGGATCAAATGAGGGGCCTTTCCAAAATTTCTGATGAGCTCATGAGACAGGGGCCTTGACACATTTTTGTAAATCACGCCTACTGGCAGAACATTCTGAGATGAACATTTGTCTTTGTAAGCAGTTAGTCCAGTTATAAAATAGTGATGAGGTGCAATGAACTGGCTGCAAGGAACAGAGAATCACTGTGATCCTTTAGGATATAACGTGTTAATTGAATTTTATGTCAGCATAATGACAATCTTGCTATGTTCAGGCAAGATGGGCACAGATATTTTGTGCAGTACAATTCTTTTTGCCTTATACAATGTAATTTCATTAAGATAATCTAAGACTTGTAAAATAAACTATCTATGAGTCACAGACTTAAAGGGTAACTTCACTTTCGACTGATTTTTGTTTGGAAAGTGTATAGTTTTGTGTGGCAAATGATGTCTTAAAAGTGCTGAGCTGACCTAACATTTTTAATTATTTTCTAATGTTAGCAAATTCTCTTTTTGTGTTTTATGGAAACAGATTTAACTATATGCAAATGTTTCTATTGTCAACGTACACCAAGTGCAGACTTGGGGGTCGATTCTGAACCAGGTGAGAATTCTCACTTCTTTTTTCACATGAGGATGCCAGGAAAACCACTTCTGAGCACCAGAATGAGAGGAAGAGAAAACACAGTCAAGGGATTTAAAGCATTTTTTTCTTGAACCTACCCCTTCCTCCCACCTTCCAGTCCCCAGTACAATTCACCCTGTTACAAACCACAGAATGCAACCCCTATCACACTGACACACAGGCAGGCTGGCAGGGCAGATTCCACCTTTGGGAATTTAGCTGTTGGTCAGATGGAGGCTATGTAATTTATTTGTTATTTTACAGTGACAGGAGCAATGGATGAAGCTGCATGGTCCCATGCCAAGTTTGAGGGCAGAATTGCTATACAACTGGCATTCATTTTTATACCCGCCCTGCACAGCAACGTCAACCTAACCTCTTTCTACAGGGTTATTTTTTTTCCTGAACTTAGATAATTAGAACTCTTAATCAGCTCAGTGAATTGGCTGAGCCCAGGTAAATGGTCAGTGCTAAGTGCAGAACTACAGAGAAATCACTCTGCAGGAATCGGTCAGTTTGACATCTCTGCCTTCAATGTGCATAACTTTCTGCCATGTCCATCAAACCCTTTAACCCAGGCCAATCAGGTAGATTCTTTGTGATATGGATTATCCATCCATTAAGTGCCAAGCACGTAGAATATATGTGCCTGGTATTTTTCCCCAGTTACAGCCAAAAGAAAAAAAACATTCACCTCCATCCAGGATCCAGCACCAGTCGTATCCTTCCCCCAGCGAGCCTCCGATTACAGGTCTGGGAGTAAGATGATATCATCTCACCCAGCCAGTATAAAAGGCTCCACCCAGCAGCGGGAGTGAGAGTCAGAACCCGGAAGTGATTGGCCGAAGCCAGGCGTTGGGCAGGGGAGTCACCCCAACGTCCTGGCTCATTACCTGCATCCCCAAAGCCTAGAGGAGCAATCAGAATAGACAATGGCCCATTTGGACGATGCAGCATAGCATCCTTTAGGGTGGGGGCCAGCCACTCAGCCTCCGCGTCCTGGTCCACCAACCCTCAGAGAGGGAGGAACCCATTTTTTGATTATAAAAGAATTTGACCCTTGATAGCCCTGGATAGTAGTTGTATTTTATTTGAAAATCTCATAGAGCGCTCTTTTAGTTTGGAGTGTTAATGGGCAGAAATGGGTGTCTACTAATACATATTTGGTAATGTAAAAAGGAAGAATGCTAAATAATTTAAAAATATATTTTTTAAATTTAGTTTTCACATATTTAACCCAAAATATTGAGAAAATATACAAACAAGACTTTTATGTTAAAGCTGAAACTTAAAAAAAAAAAAAAACAATGTATTGTACTTTTCCTGCAAAGATCACAATTAAACCCATGTAGCCCAAATTGCTGACATTGGCCTAGCAACAAAGGGTGACAAAATCTTTAGTTACTGAAAGAGTTAAAGCAGACGTCAACATTGCTGCAGCAACCCTTAGTTTTATCCCAATTTGGCCAAGATTATTCACCCCCTACGCACTCCTGCTTAACATGTCACTGGCCGATGGGCTTGCCCGGGCCATCAAACACAGTGAAAACAGAAGTGCAAGTTTTTGATCCTTTACTGGAATTACCAGAGAAGGAGTTCCCAAAAACAATGGATGGAGGATAGTGTTCCTAAGGGCTTCTATGGACTATAGGTTTGCTTTAATGGAAATAATACAATTCTGTGATTACTCACCTGTAGAATTGGAATTATGAGTATACAGTACATCCTGCTCCAAATATAATACTTACAAGTGGGTTATACTCCGCCAGAGGGCGCTGGACTGCAGAGACATCGAAAAATAGGCTCCTCCCGGCCCCTCAAATACCCGGGGACCTCCCACAAATCCCCAGCATTGAAAAGCAGTTAACGAGAAGCCGGGAGAATTAAACAACCAAAACTATCAACTATAACAATGATAACAATCACCATACAGGGGATCCAAGATAATGCAAAAACCAAGGGTGGGTTGGAGCAGGACTTACTGTATACTCATAATACCAATTCTACAGGTGAGTAATCACAGAAATGTATTATTCTTAGTATACAGTATGTCCTGCTCCAAATATAATACTTACAAGTGGGACATCCAATAGCAGTGTCCATAAAGTAGGGTGGGATCCCCAATAAAAAGCAGCAGCAGACAGTTTAAACCACTGCCGCCTGCAGAAACTTTCGGCCAAAAACAGCATCAGCTGAGGCCCTAACATCAACCTTGTAAAACTTTGAAAAGGTATGAACAGAAGACCAAGTAGCAGCCTTGCACACTTGTTCAACAGAAGCCTGGTGCTGAAAAGCCCAAGAGGCACCAATAGCACGAGTGGAATGAGCAATAAGGCGGAAGGAAGGATTCTTCCCCTTATCAGAGTAGGCCTGAATCACAGCCTGACGAATCCACTTGCTGATAGTAGACTTGGCAGGAGCCAAACCCTTCCTAGGACCAGAAGGGACCACAAAAAGAGCATCAGTTTTCCTGAAAGGTGCAGTAGCCACCAGATAGTACTTCAGACACCTAACCACATCCAAAGAGTGCAAAATCCTCTCCTTAGCATTGCTAGGATTAGGGCAAAAAGAAGGAAGAACAATATTCTGATTCAAATGAAAGGCAGACACTACCTTAGGCAGAAAGTCAGGTTTGAAACGAAACACCACCTTGTCCTGGTGTCTCTCATAGTAGGGGGGCTGAATGGACAGCGCCGCCAACTCAGACACACGCCTGACAGAGGTGATAGCCACCAGAAATACAACCTTGAGCATAAGAATGGCCAGGGCAGCATCCTACACAGGTTCAAAGGGAGCACCCTGCAAGGCTGACAGAACCAAGTTCAAATCCCAAACAGGCACCATAGGCTTACGTGGAGGGCGCACATGAGTGACCCCTGGAAAAAAGTCCTGATCAGAGGGTGCTGAGCAAAGGACTTCTGGAAGAAAATAGCCAGGGCAGAAACCTGACCCTTCAGAGTACTGAGTTGGAGCCCCATCTCCAACCCATGCTGCAGGAACTCCAAAATCCTGGGAACAGAGAACACCCGACAGGGAAGAGACTTAGACTCACACCAGTCAATGTAGGCACGCCAAACCCTGTAATAAATGGAAGAGAAAGACTTCTTCCTAGCCTTTATCAAAGTATCCACAACCGAGGAAGACAGCCCCTTCTCCATCAAGATGGAGGTTTCAGCAGCCAGGCCGTCAAAGCCAGAGTTTGTAAATTGGGATGGCGTAGTGAGCCCTGTGTGAGCATATCTGGCACCAAGGGCAGAGCGTACTGATCTACTGCCAGCTGCACCACGTCCGGGAACCACACTCTTCTTGGCCACCTGGGGGCCACCAGAATTGCTGGCACCCCTTCCTGCCAAGACATTGCTAGAGCATCCGAGGTCAAGGCCAGAGGATCCTGGGACAGAGAGACAAAAGCTGGGAGCTTGTGATTGTGGCGGGACGCAAACAGATCCACATCTGGTTGGCCCCAACGGTGACACAGTGATTGAAACACCCTGCTGCATAGGGACCATTCTCCCTGGCGAGAGGTCCCCCTGCTCAGAGAGTCCGCCAGGTGATTTTCCACCCCCGGGATGTACACAGCTGATATGCAGGGGACATTGGCCTCCGCCCAAGTCAGGATCAGAGACGCTTCCTGGAGGGCCCCCTTGCTCCGGGTCCCTCCCTGATGATTGATGTAGGCAACTGCCGTCTAGTTGTCCGAGCGCACCTGAACAGGCAGGCCCTGAAGGTGAGTAGTCAAATGAGCCATAACTAACCTGATCGCCCGTAGTTCCAAGACATTGATAGGTGTGTGGGCCTCCTGAGGACCCCACCTCCCCTTGAACCGCAGGGACTTCCAGAAACCCCCCCGAACCTGACAGACTGGCATCCGTAGTGACCGTCTCCCAGGGAGGGGTAAGAAAGGATCTGCCCCCCAACAGGTTCCTTGAGTCCATCCACCACAAGAGGGACCTCCTGACCCGAGGGGAGAGCACACAGACCCCGTCCAGGGACGCTGGGTCCTTGTCCCATACAGACAATAGGTGAAGTTGCAGCGGCCTCAAGTGGAACTGAGCATAAGGTACTGCTTTGAAGCATGCCACCATCAGGCCGACCAGCTGCATCCCCTGCCTGATGGAGGGATGAGGACAAGCCAGGAGGGACTGAGCCTGTGCAATCAGACTGTCCACCTTCTGTTGAGGAAGGAAAATCCTTGCCTGAGCTGTATCCAGATTCATTCCTAGGAATGGAGTTACCAAGGAAGGGGACAGTGAGGACTTGGGGTGGTTGATCACCCATCCAAATGACTCCAGAGTGGACACCACCAGCTGAGTATCCAACTCTGCCTGATGTAGAGACTGGGAAGTGATGAGGATGTCATCCAGATAGGGAAGCACGCGTACACCCTGACATCTGAGCAGAGACATCACGCCAGCCAGCAACTTGGTGAACACCCTGGGGGCTGAAGTGAGGCCAAATGGCAAGGCCACAAACTGGTAGTGTTGATCCATCAGAGCAAACCTGAGGAACCTTTGATGACCTGGGAACACAGGAATATGAAGGTAAGCATCTTTGATGTCCACAGAAGTCATGAAATCCCCTTGGCGCAGGGAACTGATGGCAGAACGCAGAGTCTCCATGCGAAAGCGCCTGCCCCTGACAAATTTGTTGAGGATCTTCAAGTCCAGGATGGGCCTGACTGACCCATCTTTTTTGGGTACTGTGAATAGATTGGAATAAAAGCCCTTGCTTTTTTCTCTTAAGGGGACCTGGCAGATGACCCCCAGCTCCAGAAGGCCTTGCACTGCTTGCACTAGCTCCTGAGCTGACACAAGGTCCTGAGGAATCCGAGATCTGATGAATCATGGAGGGGGACAGGCAGCAAACTCTATCTTGTAACCGGAGGACACTACCTCCTGAACCTCCTGAATCCATCGGTCTGAGACATGAAGCCTCCAGACGTGAGCGAAGTGCTGCAGCCGTCCCCCCACCCCCTCATGCTTGAGGGGGCTTGGGGGATGATTTTGCTTTGGGACCCCAGGAGGGGCCAGGACGTCCACATCCTCTGCCCCTGCCCCAGAAATCTCCCTGGGTCCCAGGAAAGGAAACCCCCCTCCCCTCGGGGCATCCACCTCGGGGGGGGGGGGGGGGGGGATGACCAACACTTTACCACCTCAGCAGGAAAGGGATACTTCCTATCCCAGCTTTTTGGAACCCCGATAAGTTTACTGGGACGCTCCCATTCCTTGAGCACAAGGTTATGGAAATGTGCCTGCTCGGGAAATTCCAAACGTGATTTTGCTGTATGGAAAAGCTCCCCTCTCTGCCTGGGAGCCGCAACAGGGAGAGAGATAGACAGAACCTCAAAAATCTGGGTCAATAATCTGTCAGTGTCATCCAGGGCCCAGGGGTCAGATCCAGAATCGTCATGACCCCTTGGTATCTCATCAGATGAGCCTGAGTCAGAAAACAGCTCCCCTTCATCAGACGGGGTATAGCCACAAAGATTCCAAAACTCCTCAGTTTCCATAGGAAAAATAGTGACATTAGGCGTTAAGTGCCACTTTTTAGCAGGGGCCTTACGCGCTAAGGACTTAGCAATCAACTGCTCAACAGTAGCCAGTCTAGAAGACACATCAGGCTGAGAATCCCCACTTGTATGCAACTCAGCAGGAGTGAGATTTAAGCTTGGGGGAGTAGGTGAAGTAAAACGAGGTGCAGCCACTGGCAGGCCAGATTGCAATGCAAGCACCTGCTCAGCACAGGGTACACAGACCCGCGCCTTGTCAGCGTCAGCATGAGGCTGCCCACACGCTACACACAGCCGGTCTTGTCCCGCAGGAACCCCGGTCACATTATCCTGGGATGCCTCCATATGGTGATTATAGCAGCGCTATATGCCGATAGGGAATAACGCTATATAGCGACCCCGGATGCCCCAACAACCTGCTAGGGAAGTGGGAGTATTAACAAGGCCTACTAGCTATATAACTAATAAAGGGCCGGGAGAAGCCAAAAGGGTTCGCCCCATCTGAAAGACATAAGAAGCCAAGACCGTAAGCACACAGTAATAAAAGGAAGAATATAAAGCCGCCCGCGAGGGCACTTACGGAGCGCGGTAGGTAGAGCACATGGTAGAGGCACATGGGCCAACCAAGGAGGTTAAAGATGGCGTCGGTATACCTCGAGGGGCGGGCCGGTATCAGTGATGACGCGGAGCGCACCTTTGACGGGCCCCGCCCCCCGAAGAGCGCGAAGCCAGGACGTGACAAGCAGCCAATGACGGCGCACCAGCGCCTGAGGTAATGCCGCCACCAAGCGCGGAACAAAGTGTAGACAAAAAGAGCAAGCGGCGGCAGCAAATTTAAAATGACAGTAAAAGGAAGCCAGCGCGGCGGCTGACACAAGACAGACAGAATAGATATAAAGGTTAAAACACAGAATGCATAGCATACACATTTACACCCCCCCCCCCTCTTTTTCCCCGAAGGCTACAAGGAGAATGAGGGAGGACAGCGGCCACTTAAACAGGACCCACCGATAGGCAGGGGCAAGGGGCACTAGTGCGGGAGGGGCATCCCATAGAGGCTCACCATAAGCCTGAACCACCTACCCTTTGGTGGGGGATTGCGGTGGAGCAGCGCTCCTAAGCACCTAACAGCGGTGCTGCCTACCTTCACCCGACCAGCGCAGCCAAGGCTGGTAGGCATATTACTAGTGGAACAGGTGGGAATAGTCCTACAGGGCCGCAGGCTAATAGCCCCCTCACCTGCGAGTAGAGAGCCATTTCTGGTCCTTCGCAGCCAGACTGCAGAGAAATTCTGGGGATTTGTGGGAGGTCCCCGGGTATTTGAGGGGCTGGGAGGAGCCTATTTTCGATGTCTCTGCAGTCCAGCGCCATCTGGCGGAGTATAACCCACTTGTAAGTATTATATTTGGAGCAGGACGTGCTGTATAATAAGAATATAGCAATGTTTTGTTATACAATGCTCCATGAGAAAGATATTTACTCATACTTCCTGCCAAGCAAAAAGCCTTTTCTCTAAAGCAGGAAGACAGCACATTAAAGGAAGAACACACCTAATAGGAGAGGCAAGGGGTGTCATTCTGGCCCCAGTTCTGCTCTAGAATCAGCTGATCTCTGTACCTGAGAAAATATGCAGCAGTCTACCTAGACCAAACAGCTACAAGGGAGGTGAAGGGGTATTTTTACCCCCTTTAACTTGAGGAACTACTAGGGACTTAATTTGTTTTTTTATAATAATAATTCAGTTGTTTTGTCGAACTTTCATTCATCCTTCCTCTGTAGATCATATAAATTATTCCTAATCTCAGGATTTACGCTGGAGGGTATTAAAGGCCATTATAAATCACTTAGGGCGGCTCTCTTAGCTATGTAAATTTCACATAATGGCAAAGATTAATCACTTACATGAGTTAGTCCCGTCACGGTCTCCTTTAATAGAAGCTGCAAATAACATGTATATCAAGTTGTATTATATGTGGATGTGTGGCAATTATGACTATTATGCGGCAATAATTCATACAGTACAATTCATCCATGCCGAAAACTATAAAAGCATTATCACTCTTGATGTAGAAAGAAATAGTGTACAACATTACTGGTCTATTAACTACTTTAAAGGAGTCATTGTTGTTTTTCCATTAATTTACTTCAGCACATGGTCTACTTATTCATATTAAAGTGAACCAAAATCCTTTTTTGATTAAAATCAAAATTTCACCTTTCTGTGTTCTCTCCTTTCCCAGCAGATCGTGGGGGGTTTGAGTGGCAGCACCAGCGACTACCTGATTATGTTATGACTGACGGGCTTCAGATCTGGGCCGAAGCTAGATTCAACCCACATCTTGATGATTCACTTTGGTTTGCCCAATCCTGGATACTGGCAAGATCTGGATCAAATCATCCAACATGTCACCTGTCGTGTTGTGAACTGCTATAGGGGTCCCTTGGATGCATTACCAGACAAAACAACTGTTAAGAAATACAGTTTTAGAATAAAAAAACACCTTTTGCCCTGTGTTCCTTTATATGTCCCAGTTGGGTGGCATCTTTTATATAGGTCAGCCAGGTTGGGGGCTCTATTCTGGTCTGACAGGGAGCAGCTATTGCAGCCCCCCGCCGGCATCTGTGGTGAGTAGAGATTGGCAAACCGCCCAAACTTTGCGTTCGGCAAGCTAAGGTGAACTTTGAATAAATGTCCCTGAACCCAGTCCTCACTGAAATCAGTGGGGACCCAAACTTTGGAGGATGACTGTGGCGGGGGGGGGGGGGGGGGGCAGTGTCTACACTAATGGGAGCCAGCGGCCATTTTTTTGAAGCCCTGACTGGAACCAATTTGGAAAGCTATCACTGCCCAAAGTCCATGTTCGGGTTTGGGAACCGGAACTCACAACTGAACTCTTTGCATTTCAGGTTCGCCATCTCTAGTAGTGAGGGTAGTAGTGAGACCCCAATTCTCTTTCCTTGGCATTCCGCCAAGCTAATGCCATGCCACTGGGCAGAGGCTTTTATACCACAGAGGAGGAAAACTCTGTGGAAATCCCCCACATGTAACTAATGAATAATGCAGGATGCAATGGAAGGAGGAGGGGGCACCAATGTCCTCCTAACTACAAATGGTAGTTGGGTGGCTGCAATAGTGGCTCTCTGCCAGCAGCTGACCAATGGCCACAGTACCAGGAGAGTGCTCCCAATTCAGCAGACCTGCAGAGAGAAAGCCCTCCAGCGGGGGAAATCTAAAGGAAGACACAAAAATTGTGTGTTTTTTAATATTTTAAAACAGTTTTTTTTATTATTAACTAGTAAGGGGTTCAAGGGACCCCTTGTGCCAGTTGACACATTGTGGTAGCCGATGCTATCTGATACTGGGGACTATCCAGATTGAGGGCTTTCGAACAGTGTTCTCTGCACTCCGGCTTATCACATGTCAAGTATGACTTAGCACATGCCATTGTGAACATTTTGTGGTGCTGGGGCCCTCTGTCATGTATGAGGTACATGCCCCCCGGGGAAGTGATCACTTAGGAGACCAGATATACAATCTCATGAACGGGGTTTACAATATGTCATGGTAAGTGAAAATAGCAATTTATTATTCTACTTCCTGGAAGAGTACAGCAGGGAGATTGGCTAATTAGGTTTTGCATTAATGGTGGGTTTTGGTCTGCTTTAATGTCTGTACTGCGAGGAAGAATGTAAACAAAGCATCATTGCCATTTAATGGAATCTCTGCCTGGAATGCTGTTAGTAGCTGACAGGGCTTCATCTCTTGCTCTGTGCTGAACTCTGAATGACTGCTGGAGGTCAGTGCAGGGCAGGAAATTAACCTCTGTCAGCCTATCATGTTAGGCGTTTCCTTGTTGATGGTCTTCTTGCATCTTCTCTGCTCCTTTGGTCAAGCATTCTTCTAGCTGTTAGACCTTGCAATAATTGCATTTACGGTACTCTTCATTTCTTTTTAAAATAAGAGTAACATTGAAAACAATTCAATGAAAGTTTCCACAGAGCTTTTGCTTCATGGGATAGCGTTACCTGTTGGCCCACTGACTTTTCAAATACCTTCAAAAAATTCAAAACCAAACATCTCGAACATGTGTAAATACATTTCCATTAGAAACAAGGCAGTGGTGTAAAGGTTAGGGAGCACAGGTATTGGATATTTGCATTTAAATTGAATAAGGACCCTGAAAGAAGTTTTGCATTGCATTATGCTTTCCTGCCTTCTTCAGCTGTGTCTAAAAAGTGTTGTCTGGTATGGACGTGAGACCAGACCTTCACCCTGAATAAGAGTCTATCTTATATGTTTCCCCCACCCTGTACATACAAATTGCCCACATTAAAAATCATCCTACCTGCACCAAGTGCATTTTTAGATGTTGGAGAATAGTTTTTTAAGTGTTTGGGCTTTACATTAAATGATTCTGAAGGTCCGGTTTAACATAAGTACAAAACAAATATTTTAAACTTGGTGTATGACTGAAGATAAGTTGCTCATGCTCAGTCTCCTATCATGTACAAGGAATTTGAGAAACTCAATTCTTTTGAGTTAAACAACCACCCATGGGTCATCCCGGTTTGGGATGTCCTGTTATGTGAAACCCCGGGGATCACTCGCTTTCCTTACCTCTCTGGCGTGCCCACTTACACAGGTGACAGCTGAGTCTTTGGTATCTTTCTCTGGCTCTGCGTGGCTGTAAATGAATGGCATGACAGGCCACAGCAATGATGCAGGGGGTGCCACTCGCTAATCACATATGCGGCTACACTACATTAATATGTGCGGACAAAGAAACTGATTGGAGGAGAGCTGCTGTATTGGTCCACTTTAAGCACTTTATGATGGTGGGGCAGGAAGTAGCCACGCAGTTACCATATTTTTCTGCCCTATAAGAAGCACTTATTTTTCCCCAAAAGTGGGGGGAAAATGTCAGTGCGTCTTATCAGGCGAATCTAAAAACTGGAAAAAAAGTAAACTTACATGTTATGGGCGCTGCCACGTTGCGAGCCGGGCTGCCTGCCACAATGCGGGTGGCCAGAAGAAGACGGAGGAGCGGTGGGCTCTGTCCCCATCTCTTCCGGCAGCGACAGAGACAGCCCCCGTCGCTCCTCCATCCTCTTCTGGCCTCCAGCCGCTGCCTTTTCCCCCCAGGGCACACGCAAACACCCGGTACAAGCAGCGGGTGGGTGTGGCCTGCTCCGAGCCTTTTTTTTTTCTATGTTCTTCGGCTGGGGAACAGAGGAGGGGAAATGCCACACTGCCTATGGGATGGGGGGAATGCCACACTGCCTATGGGATGGTGGGAATGCCACGCTGCATATGGGAATGGGAGGTGGGAATTTCACACTTACTATGGGAATAGGAAGGGGGAAATGCCACACAGCCTATGGGAATGGGGGTTGCCATACTACCTATTGGGAATGGGATGGGGGGAATGGCAAGCTGTCTATGGTAGGGGGGGAATGCCGCACTGCCTTTGGGGGGTGCCACTTTGCCTATTGGGAATAGGAGAGGGGATTCCACTCAGCCTGTAATTGGAGGATTCTGCACCTTGCCTATTACTTGGTTCAGAATATTATTTTTCTTATTTTCCTCCTCCAAATCCTAGGTGCGTCTTATGGGCAGATGCGTCTTCTAGGATGAGCTCTGGTTTCTACGCATGTGTGTAGGAATTAACTGTCCCCCAACGGACACAGCTCTGTTAGGTAAAAGTCACTATCTCTCTAATGCAGGGCTCACTCATAGTGTGAGGGGGTAGATTAGGTTATTTTAGTGTCCCTGTGAACCAGGACCCACCCTGGCACATAGTTGCAAGGAAGACTGTAGGTCTGCTTTAAAAGCATTGGAACTCATCTATAATAATCCAAACAGATGTAACTGTAACTTTTCTGTAGCCCAGGCCCCTCTTTGCCTCATCCATCCCTTACTTTACAGTGATTTATTTGCCAATAATAGTAATCTCCTTCGGCAGGGGCACCAGCATGGGTATTGATTCCATACATGGCATGCACATTCGCTCCCAGCAAACACAATCGATCACAGATGGACAGGTAGTAAGAATGAGATATGTGGCCTGCTGTTATCTTAGCCACAGTGCTGGGATGCAGGAGTGTAGATTTTGAAGCCTGATCAGAGGTTGTCATGTCCCACAACCTGTGTTCCATTTTACTGCTTTAAATGTGTGCTATAAAGTTTATTTACATAGGCTGAATAATGCCTCTTTTACTGTTATTGTCCCTTCCTAGCTCATGTAGTCTAGCCATGCAAACAGCTCCTCCCTTCTCCCTCAGCCATTAGCTTACTGTGTTCCAAGCAGTGCACACATGTGCTGCTTCCCTCTAGCAAGCTACAGTCTTTTTACCTGCTGTATGGAGTGTTTATGCAAGCTTCCAGTCTGAGAATAAAGCTCAACAGGAACTTATTCACAAACCTCTTCAGCCAAGTAAGCTATCAGACAATCTTCTGGGGTAAGAATACATCCGATATAGACACACACACAAGGTTAAGCTGTCTCAAGGATCCACATTACTGCCATTTGGTGAGTTAAAATAGGGACTTTCCACTTATTTCCTAAAACAGAGGCATCCAGATATATAGGGGGTAGCTTAATCTAAACCTAAACTTTATTTCACTTTAGGTTTCATTTTGTGTGCATGAAACCACCAGCTTTAAAGCTGACCAAAATCAGCAGTAACCCTCTGAAAGATTTTAGGGCCAGATTAGAACTTGCCCCGCTGATCCCCTTATACTTACCCCACATATTACAGTCTGTAGATCTTGTTATTAGTTGATGTATATTATGTTATATATTATGTTTTCCATCATTTACTTGTGAATAAGAAAATGTTCCTACACACCCATATATAATTTTAACAAGCCATATTTTGGTCCTGTCACTATTTTCCCTAACGATGATCGGAAATACTACTAACCCCCTGTTGCACTTGCCTAGCCCCGATCCAGCAATGTATTCAAATGCAGCATAGGAAGTGCCCGAAGCAGCATTCTCTCCTCCTCTGCTGGGCATGCTTTCTATAATTTACTGGGCAGCACCAGGGAAGCAGGGGATGCCCATAGGAATCAGTGACCTGACCAAAAAGTCAAATAAAACGCTTGGCCCACTTTAAGAACAAACCCTAAATAATTCATGCCTCTCTGAATGTGGGCATTAGTGATTGAAAAGTCAAAGCCCATACTTACAGTATGGCTTTTTCATTCCATGGTTTTGTCTCTCAAGACTAGAATAACTTAACCACCGATGGTCAGTTACTTTCGGGAGTGGGCAGGCGCAAAAGGGCTCTGCAAGGCCATCTGGCAAATGAGATTGGCCTCCAACGGTCATGTGGGCCCAGGTTCTAGTGAAGAAGTGAATAGAGGGGGTCACAGTAGCTCATGGTTACTGATGGTGGGGGCGTCGCCACGCTGGAGGGAGACAGGAAGAGAAGCCAGGCAAGAAAGCAGCACTGCGCGAGGTGCCGGGCAGCGAGAGACCTGGATGAAACCTTTCAGGTTAGCTCTGCAGCCCTCAGACTAAGATCAACGGCCTGCGTAGGAGAAAAGGCAAGTATAGCATTTTTTCATGTTTTAACTGAAAATCGACTTTAATCATTGTACTGATTTTATTTTGATTTTAATCCCTAAATCACGCACATGACAGCAATGCCTCTGATCTGGTATGTCCTCCTGCCATGAGTCCAGTTGCATTAAGCTGCAAGCTTGCATCCACAGAGTCCTCCTAATAAATGTTAATCAAAGATTAGCTCTGTTTGACACCACATGCTGTTCCGTGAATACGTTGCAATTGTGCTTATATTGCTTTCCATTATCTGCTCCACGCAAGAAGCAAAATGTCATATCAGCCAAATCCCGTTATCGAGATAAGCTATTTAGTCATTTTCTTTTTTTTCCCCGTTACTCCTCCTGGACGCTTTTTTCTGCTAGCGAATACAGGACAATTCCATCATTATATCATACAGTTTCAACAAATAGCAAGAAGAAAGTTTCTGGTTCACATGCCTTATTGTTGCCAGAAGGCAAATCCACAAAGAGAGCCATCATTTTACAGATCTATTTTTATCAGTATGTGCACCTTGTAGTGCATTCCCTGCTCTGTTTGAGCATACAATAAAAAAGCAGTCCCTTAGGGTTGCCTTTTAGGGGACTAATACTTCTGTTATCCAGCAATCGAGCCCCAGCATGCACCGGGTCTAAAGAGCTTTGTGCCATTCATTTCACCTCTATCACACGTTTATGGTTATAGGCTTTTTCTTATCCGATATTAATCATAACTAGAAAGCTAAATATTACCAATGGAGTGATATTTCCAGACATGTGATGCAGCTTTGAAAGTAAAAGTGTACTGAATAATAATTTGCTGCCTATTCTTATCTTAGGGAAAATGACACTAATACTTTCCTAGAAATACTTTACTTGTTTGGCAATAGCATGGGTGGATGCACCAATGATGGTGGAGGCACTCAATGAATTACCCACTTCAAGCTAAAGAAAGCTTTTTATTTTAACCGCTGAAAAGAAGTGTGGGTAGGATAATGGATATTTCATGATTGATTATTTTGCTGCCTATCTCTATCTGCATAGCCATTGGAAGCCATTGGAAGCTGGAAATGACATCTGGTTTGCCAGTTTGTCTAAGACTCCAAGACTGGCCGATCATGTGACCCTGTGGCATCCCGATTTGGGAAGCCCTGCTGTGTGACAACCCCCAACGATGGCCCCACAATCACTTATCTTCCCAGAGCTCCCCCGATTCAGATAGGCTGGGGACAGGAGCATGCCGCAGATTGCAGGAAGGTGGGTCCTCTCCCACTTCTACACGCATTAATTAATGTGTGGCAAAAAGCGATGAATGGACAAGAGCCTGCACATGTGCCATGGGAACCTTTGGAAGTGAGTTTTTAAGGTGATCCTGGGGGTTTCACACATCCCAAATTGGGATACCCCAGGGACAAGGACAAAAAACAGGGATAATGAAAATCCCCATGTTCAGCTGTGATTTTTGAAGGGATTTCCAAGGAACGTGATATATTGTTTTTTTCAGCAGAGCCTGTGCTTTAACATTTGTCATTTTCCAAGTGTATTCTCAATATTTTGGGTGAAAATTGTGCAAAAAAATAAAAAAAAACTATTTTTTACAATTTGTAGTATTTTTTGTAATAAAAAATGTAAGTTTGTCAATAAAATCTTATTGCGTGTGAAACCCCAATTTCTCCCGGTCACAGCGGTATCCCATATGTATAGGTAGACACCCTTTCCTGCCCAGGAGACTCCCCCAAACTGAAACAGCACTTTAGGAGATTTTCAGATAAAATAAAACTATGCTATGCAATATGCGCACCTTGCAGTTTTTCAAGAAAAACAACCCTTTACATTTAAAATACCCCCAACAAACTCTATATTCCCTAGAAGTATACACCTCAGGCTTTCTAGGCGTACCAGGCTTGTTGACATGGATACCACATATGTATCGGTAGCCCCCCGTTCCTGTCCAGGTGATCCCCTAAACTGAAAAGAGCACTTTATAACATTTACAAATAAAATACAACTACTATCCACATAATAAAGGGTTGAATACAAAAAAAAGATGTGGGGTCCCCCTTCACAGGGGGGGGGGGGGGAGACACCATTTCTTGGGGGAATTTTAAGGGTTTTTTTGGAGGCAGGTGATGGGGGGGTCTTGGGGATAATGGCAAGTCACCTGCTAGCCGCAGGTGACTTGCCAGACCCCCGAGCCTTGTGAACTGGTATAGGGGTCACATGGACCCCTTACCAGTTCACAAAGGGTTAACAGTAAAAAAAGACACAGACACTTTTTAAAAAATAACTTTTATTAAAAAAAAACGGGCACAAAGGTAAGTAACTGTCATTTTTTTTTTGCAGGCAATCCCGGCGGCTGCTGAAAGGGGGGGGCACCCTATTTTGGGCACTCCCCTGCAGCCGGAGGAGCCCCAATGGGCGATCAGAGCCCCTCTGGCTGAAGAGGAGACCCGGCCGGATCGAACGAGGGGTCAGGTAAGTGGCTTTTTTTTTTTACTTTTTTTGCTCTAAGTGGGGAAAGTCAGGCACGTAAAATTTACATGGCTGGCGGTTAACTGCAGGGGAGGCAGCCACGTAAATTTTACGTGACTGGCGTTTAAAGGGTTAAAGAGTTTGGCATAGCATATTTTGCTCCTTGAAGCTCTTCTGTGAAGGTCCGGAATCCATTGCCGCTCTTCTGTGCAGCATCAGCAATTGCATACTTACAGATGGCGGAAGTATGTGATTCAAGCCTCCACCACCAGTGGCCTGACATGGTGGCATCCATTGATCCTTGTTAATGTACCAACATGCCTACTCTATTAATTGCAATGGGCAAAGCCAATTTGGCACGCCCTCTCCATTGTATTAAATTGAGTAGGCATGTTGGGGGACATAAGGCAATCTTGATGGATTGCTCCATGCTGGAGGATGGAGTCACCTGTTTTTCCTCATTGGTTAGTATAAAGATGGTAGCACTGCGCAGAAGAGCTGGGGGGGGAGGGGTAGCACCTGGCAGCATCCTTATGGACAGCAGGTGCAGAACAGGGATACTGCGTTAAGAAATGACACTTGTAGCCTCACCTGCAAATCCAGGGGGTGTTTCACTAGCCACCGATGTTTAAAGAAGTTCCAACAGCACGGCCCCATGTCATGCTGTACAACACATCACTGCCCCCGCATCTTGGTACAATGCTACCCTATAGTAATACTACAACTGCAATGATGGTTGTTGATGTGCATGGGCGCTGGGTGACCCTGACTGCCTGCTTGTGGTCAAGTGATTGGCAGGAAGCATGGAAGAGTTGTGTAGCAAGTGCCGGATCTTGGTCTGCTGGGGTGGTGTTGCATAGCGAACTGGATGCCTCTGTGCTGTTGGGAGCAGGGTCATTTCCTGATTGGAGGAACTTATAAAAAGTCCCTGTCCAGGCACACGCAAACTTTCTTTTATATTCTAAGCAATACATTTTCATTGCCAAAATTTCTGGGTTGTGGCTGAGTTGGGAAAGACATGTCATGGCATGTTATGAGTCATGCTCAGGCTCTACTGTGGTCAGATACAGCTGTGGGATGCCAGGCTCACTCATTGAGAGTACCAAGGGATAGAGTGGATGTTTGACCACTCTTTTGTGTGGGCCTGGAGCAATAAAATTGAAAGGTGTGGCAAACTTCAGGAAATTGAGGCAAGGCAAGTGGGTGAACATCGGGTGAACATCAGGTGAACTGCTTGCTGCCTTATTATTGCTGTTTTGTGTATAGTCCCTTTAGGACTTGTGTTGCCTAATATATACGTTTACTATAGTAGAACTATTAAGCCAGGGGTATAGCTTGGGGGGGAGAGGAACGTGTCCCGGCTGTAGCAGGTCAGGGGGGAGCAAAAGTGGGGCCCGAGCACAGATGGGGGGCGCCATTTTGAATCTTTGCCTCTGGTGCCAGAAAACCTCTGATTAAGCATTTATTTTGTTATGCCATAAACTCTTTTTTACATTTAGATGTGAAATGTCACAGATCAGGCACATTTTACTGTATAACATATATTATTATTTTTAAATATGATTTGCTGAAGAAAAAACTCGAAAACCTTGAAAACCGTCTAGCAAAACATTATCACATATCTGTAAATAGAACTCTATTAGACCGAGCAATGAACATCTTTTTACCTTGGACTTTCCAATTAGACAAATCTTGGCACAAACAGAATCTTAACATTCTTGGAAAATACATTGAAATTCAAAACAGCAAAGATTTCTCTGCGATAATAATAAGCTCACGGTGGCAAAAATCTGTTCTTATTTTTAGACCAAGCCACAACACACGACCATGCAAGCATACATGCAATTTCATTTCTATTCCACTCCTCACCCCCTACACACCTTAAATGATTTACCTCTATATATTCTCTTAGATTTTATTTAGAATCCAAATGACAATTAAAGCAAACCCAAACCCTAAAAAATGTAGCCCCTCTCCTCAAAGCAGAACAAAACCCACCAGTGGCCGGCCTGGAATCTAAAAGATTCCAGGGCTGTCCGCTAGCTTTTCTACGTAGAATCCCGAATCAGGATTCCCTGCTGTGTTAAACCCCCCAATTCACATCGTAAAAACTCACCTTTCCACGCTCCAACAGCACATGCGTTTGTTCTTGTCCAGTGAGAGCCACCTGCTGTGACTATGTCATTAGGCTCTCATTGGATGAGAGCCCGCGCATGGAGAGTGTATGCTGCCACGTCCCTGGCATTGTGTGCGCGTGCTACCACCCCAACCATTCAGATAGGCACCCCTTTCATGTCAATGAGGTCCCTCTGCTGAATGACATAGCCACCACCGGCGGCTCTCATTGGCCGAGACCCATTGCATGCGCCAATGGAGCGTGGCAAGGTTAGTTTTATGGGGAAAAAAAGCATATTAGAAACATAATTGCCTTTCCTGGTAGGCAGAACTCTTTCTTTTTTGGACAACCTTGGGTGCCAGTGCTACACCAGTAATGAAGCCCATATGGTCTTAATACTCAGCCAATAAAAATGTCACTGTCCAGCACAGCCAATGAAGAGCGCCATTTGCAAAGACCATGGTGCATGGGAGGTGGGGCTGAAAAATGTTTTTTCACAGGTCCACGCCCAATCCAGCACTGCATTTTTGGCCATCTTGGTCACAGTGCGCTGGCCTGCCTATTAACATGAATTAACGTGAATGTGAGATTAAAGCTCCTTAGGCTTCAGGAACTCTATCTCTGCTTTGATTCCCATGCTGGATTCAACGCCTAATGTAGCATCAGTATTTCACGTGGACAAGAAAGTACAACAAACTATTTTCGAGAATGACATTCCCAAATCTGTCCATCCCCTGGATATCGGAACATGTATTAAAGAATATGTTAAACCCACTAGTTTTTTCAGAAAACATCCCTTTGTGATCCATTTAAGAAAAAGAAGAGGATGTGTACCATAAAAACCTATTCTCCTGGATAGTCAAACTAATCAGAATGTCCTATAAGGCAGCAACGTTAGAGATAGGTAAGACCATAGCAGCCTATTAAGCGGTGTCCCCTTCTTCCAGGGCCAATGCAAGCATAAAGTGACCAGATCTACCACTTTTGGTTGGACAGTCTCACTTTGAGGGCCAATGAGAAAACTCTGGGGACATCACAGGTCTCACTTTCTGAGGAAGACTGTCCCACCAAATGCAGGATGTTTGGTCCTTTTACAACTGCTCTGACTTGGCTGTAGTGGAATTCAGGGATTGGCTAAGCATTGGTTCAATCGCCAAGTTTTAATGGACCAAAGATCCTAGGGCACGTGACCGGGAGCGGAGCTACACCTACTTATATACAGTTGAATTAGGACACAACATCCTGTCATAGTCTTTCAGTTTTTGTTACACCCCTGGGCTCTTTGTTACAACCCTGGGCTGTATTTAATTAAAGTAGAATCCAAATCAGCCTTTATTTTTACATTTTGTTTTTATACAGTCAGCAAACCTATTCGTGAATTATACCTTGGCTTCTTGTTTCCAACAGGGTTGCAACTATTTCAAAGTCTCCTTTCAACCCTGCGCATTTCTATCCTTATTACGCCCATGTTGAAAAGGTCCAGTTTTGAGTCCCGGAGCATCAGAGAAAGGAAGTTAGGAGCCCTCCCCCCAAAGTGATAGAAAGCCCATTACAAAACTTAAAAGTAAAGGTCACCTTAAAGGCGACCTCTGGTCAAAAATGACCCCTGACACGGTTACATTATGTGGGGTGACAGAGTCTCATAAGGGTCCCCCGCCATCGTGTCATGACACGCACAGCAATAAGGCTGCATGTACGGTGGATATTGCTAAAGATGTCACGCGCTTGCTGTGTAAAGATGTACATTTTTACATGGTGTTCATTCACCGCAAGACAAATCATCCCTCTCCTAGCTTCACCTAAAACCAGAGAGTGTTACAAAAAATCACAAATTAATGACCTTTGTATTCTTGGTGGCCAAGCAATCTATTGCAAAAGGCATGGAAAGTCCCCTTCCAAGAAGCACCTGATAGGTTGAGCAGATTCTTGGTCAATGAAAAATTGACAAGCATATTAATCAATTCTAATAAGAAAAAACATGGCAGCCTTGGATCAAATATTCCACACCACAATTAGACCCAAGTCTATTTGGCTTAGTTGGTTGCAATGATTGATGAGCATTGTTAGGGGACACCTTGCCCATTTTCCTCTCCCCATTTTTTATTCTTTCTTCTCTCTCACTTTCTATGTTTCTTTCTATTTTTCCCCTTTCCTCATTTTTTTTATTTTGTTTTTGTTTGATGGAAACAATATTCATGTTGTAGGACTGTTTTTCATATTTTAAAGGGAAGGGAATGGCATCATAAATTGAAAGTGTATATTTTTTTGTGTGCCAAAATGGTGTCCTCAAGGTGCTGAGTTTATCTAGTATTTTGTATGTTTATGAAAGCAGTTTTCACTATCTGCAATCTGTTGCAGCAGTCAACAGTGGTCATAGCATTATATGTGTACATGGCTCACTGCTCTCTTCATGTAGATCTTGTTGTACAGTTGCCAGTAGCAACATATTGTAGGCTATGAATATTGCTTACATAAAACATTAAGGAAACATTGCAAACGTAAAACATAAAACAAATTTGCTAACATAAAAAAACATAAAAAAATAGATAAGCTCAGCACCGGGAGGACATCCTTTTGGCATAAAAAAATAAACTAAAAAAAAGCTATTGAAAGTGGCATAAAATAGCAAAGACTTTCTTGTAGCTTGTGCTTTCTTTTACATAAATTCTTTACATTTCTAATGGGTGATGCTATAAACATAACACTCAATCTATGCTTTATAAATGAGCTGCAATTTTTACATTCCATTACAGTTGTAGCTTTACATTACAACTGCCCCATCTCATGTTCAGAGATTTTTAAACAGAAGAAAACTATTGTATATTTCACATCATTGCCGTGTGCTGTCTAGAAAAGCTCTGACAAAAAAAATGTAAAGTTATTTGGATAACCCCCCAAATATTGGTCAGTTGTCTTGCTTCTTCCCTTTGCAGGCACAAACATTCCCAGTCATTAAACCATCTACGAGGATTACTGCAGCTCATGCTCATACTACAGCTGCAACTGTTGTCATTTTAAAAGTCTGCAGGTCCACTGCTTTTTTAACCATTTAAACGCCAGCCACGTAAAATTTATGTGGCTGCCTCCCCTGCAGTTAACCGCCAGCCACGTAAATTTTATGTGCCTGACTTTCCCCACTAATAGTAAAAAAAGTTTAAAAAAAAGTCACTTACCTGACCCCTCGTTCGATCCGGCCGGGTCTCCTCTTCAGCCAGAGGGGCTCCGATCGCCGATTGGGGCTCCTCCGGCTGCAGGGGAGTGCCCAAAATAGGGTGCCCCCCCGTTTCAGCAGCCGCCGGGATTGCCTGCAAAAAAAAAAAAAAATGACAGTTACTTACCTTCGTGCCAGCCGGCTCCCGCCGGCTCTCCTCTTCACGGGGGGGGGGGGCTCCGATCACCCCCCGGCTCTTCCGTCTTCTGGAGGGGGCATAACAGCCCTCCTCCCTCCGCAGCTTCCGATGGCGGCCGCCATCTTTGATTTTAGCCCCGCCCCTTCGGGGGTGGGGGCGATGACGTCACCGCCGGGTGTCGTAGGGGCACCCGGCAGTTCAGCTTTCAGATGCCGGTGAGGGCTGGACAGAGGAGGAGGGAGGTAGGCGATCCTCCGATCGCCTGCCTCCCCCCTCCTCTGCCCAGCCGTCACCTGCATATGATTGCCGCTGGACACAGGAGATGCAGATCGGAGGTGAGTAAAGTAAAAAAAAAAATTTTTGTTCTAATAAAGTTTGTTTGAAAGAGTGTGTCTGTGTGTTTTTTTACTTTTAACCCTTTGTGAACTGGTAAGGGGTCCATGTGACCCCTATACCAGTTCACAAGGCTCGGGGGTCTGGCAAGTCACCTGCAACTAGCGGGAGACTTGCCATTAACCCCTGGCCACCCAAATTACCTGCCTCTCCAAAGCCCAGGGGGGGCAGAAGAGCCGTGGCCCTAGGCTATGACGGCTTGTAGCCGGCAGGGCCAGGGGCCACTAAAGCTGGCCCCTGCGCCCTGTTCTACAAGCCCCCATAGCTGGTCACAGGCTGGTTACGCTATGTCAATTTTTTTTTTAAATTAACCCTATGTTACCTGTAACCCAGTAGGTATAAAAGGCTTCCAGCAGCAGCAGGAGAGCAGAAGCCTAAGTGATCAGCGTGGGACACAGGGATGGATGGGAGTATTAAAAAAAAATAAAAAAAAATATATAATTCTGTAAAATACTCACCTGTAGAATTGGTATTATAAGTATACAGTACGTTCTGCTCCAGATAGATTACTTACACTTGGGGTTATCCTCCGCCAGATGGCGCTGCACTGCAGAGACATGTAAACCAGGCTCCTCCCGGCCCCTCAAATACCCGGGGACCTCCCACAAATCCCCAGCATTGAAAAGCAGTGAACAAGAAGCCGGGAGAATTTAACCACCCAAAAACTGGTAATTATAAATAACAACAATCACCATACAGGGGATCCAGAATAATGCAAAAACCAGGGTGGGGTGGAGCAGGACGTACTGTATACTTATAATACCAATTCTACAGGTGAGTATTTCACAGAATTGTATTATTCTAAGTATACAGTACGTCCTGCTCCAGATAGATTACTTACACTTGGGACATCCAATAGCAGTGTCCATAAAGTAGGGTGGGATCCCCAATAAAAGAGGAAACAGCAGACAGTTTAAACCACTGCCGCCTGCAAAACCTTGCGGCCAAAAACAGCATCAGCTGAGGCCTTAACATCAACCTTGTAAAACCTTGAAAAGGTATGAACAGAAGACCAAGTAGCGGCCTTGCAAACTTGTTCAACAGAAGCTTGGTGCTGAAAAGCCCAAGAGGCACCAATAGCACGAGTAGAATGAGCAATAAGGCAAAAGGGAGGATTCTTCCCCTTAGCAGAATAGGCCTAAATCACAGCCTGACGGATCCATTTGCTGATAGTAGACTTGGCAGGAGCCAAACCCTTCCTAGGACCAGAAGGGACCACAAAAAAAGAGCATCAGTCTTCCTGAAGGATGCAGATACTACCAGGTAATACCTCAGACACCTGACCACATCCAAGGAATGCAAAACCCTTTCCCTAGCATTGCTAGGATTAGGGCACAATGAAGGAAGAACAATATCCTGATTCAAATGAAAGGCAGACACCACCTAGGCAGGTAAAAGCGGAACACCACTTTATCCTGGTGTCTCTCAAAGTATGGGGGCTGGATAGAGAGCCCCCAGCTCAGACACACGCCTGAAAAAAAACAACCTAGAGGGTAAATACAGCCAGAGCAGCATCCTGAATAGGATCAAAGGGAGCACCCTGCAAGGCAGGCAAGACCAAGTTCAAATCCCAAACAGGGACCATAGGTTATCGTGGGGAACGCACATGAGTAACCCCCTGAAAGCAGTCTTAACCAAGGAATGCTGAACAAAAGACTTCTGAAAGAAGACAGACAGGGAAGAAACCTGACCCTTCAAAGTACTGAGTTGGAGACCCGACTCCAACCCATGCAGTAAAAACTCCAGAACCCTGGGAACCGAGAACACCCAACAGGGAAGAGACCTAGACTCACACCAGTCTTCTTCCTAGCCTTCACCATGGACTCAACTACCGAGGCAGACAAGCCTTTCTCCATCAAAATGGAGGTTCCAGCAGCCAGGCCGTCAAGGCCAGAGTTTGTAATTGTGATGGCGTAAGGGGCCCTGAGTGAGCAGATCTGGCACTCCTGGCAGAAAGTACTGATCTACTGCCATCTGCACCATGTCAGCGAACCACGCTCTTCTTGGCCACCTGGGGGCCACCAGAATCACTGGCACCCCTTCCAGAGCAATCTTGCGTAGGACCCTGCCTAGTAGGGGGAATGGAGAAAAGACATACAGAAACTGAATGTCCTGCCATGACATTACTAAAGCATCCGTGGTCACAGCCAGAGGATCCTGAGACAGGGAGACAAAGGCCGGGAGCTTGTGATTGAGACGGGACGCAAACAGATCCACATCTGGTTGGCCCCAACGGTGACACCAAGATTGGAACACCCTGTTGCAGATTGACCCCCCCGGAATGTATACCGCTGATATGCAGGGAACATGGGCCTCCACCCAGGTCAGGATCAGAGACACTTCCTGGAGGGCCCTCTTGCTCCGGGTCCCTCCCTGATGATTGATGTAGGCAACTGCCGTCAGATTGACCGAGCGTCCCTGAACAGGCAGGCCCTGAAGATGAGTAGTCAAGTGAGCCAGAACTAACCTGATCGCGCAAAGCTTAAAGACATTGATAGGTGTATGGGCCTCCTAAGGGCCCCACCTCCCCTGGAACCGCAGGGATTTCCAGAACCCCCCCCCAACCTGATAGACTGGTATCCGTAGTGACCGTCTCCCAGGAAGGGGCAAGAAAGGATCTGCCCCCCAACATGTTCCTTGAGTGCATCCACTACAAGAGGGACCTCCTTACCAGGGGGGAAAGCACACAGACCCTGTCCAGGGATGCTGGGTCCTTGTCCCATACAGACAATAGGAGAAGTTGCAGAAGCCCCAAGTGGGACTGAGCATAAGGTACCGCTTCGAAGCACACCACAATCAGGCCCACCAGCTGCATCCCCTGCCTGGTGGAGGGACGAGGAGAGCTAGGAGGGACTGAGCCCGTGCAAGCAGATTGTCCACTTTCTGCTGAGGAAGGAAGATCCTTGCCTGAACTGTATCCAGATTCATTCCTAGGAATGGAGTTACCAAGGAAGGGGACTTGGGGTGGTTGATCACCCATCCAAATGACTCCAGCGTGGACACCACCAGCTGAGTATCCAACTTTGCCTGATGTAGAGACTGGGAAGTGATGAGGATGTCCAGGTAGTGCAGCACGCGGACGCCCCTTGGCCTCATCAGAGACATCACCCCCGCCAGCACCTTGGTGAGCACTCTGGGAGCTGAAGAGAGGCCAGATGGCAAGGCCACAAATCGGCAGTGTTGATCTTTCAACGCGAATCTGAGGAACCTTGGTGTCCTGAAAACAAAGGGATGTGAAAGTAAGCATCTTTGATGTCCACGGACGGCATGAAGCCCCCGGGGCGCAAGGAGCTGATGGCCGAGCGCAGAGTTTCCATGCAGAAAACGCCTGTAATTGACAATTTGCTGAAGATCTGTAAATCCAGAATGGGCCTGACTGACCCATCTTTTTTGGGAACTGTGAAAAGGTTGGTGTAGAGTCCCTTGCCTCTGTCAGTTAAGGGAATTCTGCAAATGACCCCCAGACCCAGCAGGCCTTGCACGCCCTGCACCAACACCTGAGCAGAGGCAGGGACCAGGAGTACCCGGGACCTGATAATCTTGGGGGAGGCCGCACAGCAAACTCTATCTTGTAGCCGGAGGACACTACCTCCCGAATCCACCGGTCTGAGGCGTGATGCCTCCAGACTCGAGCAAGGTGCCGCAGCCGTCCCCTCACCCTAACGGGCGAGGGCGCCCCATCATGCTTGAGGGGAATTGGGAGAGGATTTGGGCCAGGATGTTGTCTTCTGCTCCTGAAACAGGAATCTGCGCGAGCCCCCGCGAAGGAGATCCCTGGTTCCTGTTTAACACCATGGTAGGGGGGAGAAGGGGGGCCCTGGCCCCGAAGGGGCCGAGACAGCCGTCTGCGCTGGGGTAACTTACCTCTCTTACCAAACAGGTCTAGACGGGCCCCAAACAGTCGTAGCCCCTTAAAAGGAAGCCCAGTAAGGGCCTTCTTCGGTGGGGGACTGCGGTGGAGCAGCGCTCCATAAGCACGCATGGTGCCGCCTACCTTCACCCGACCAGCGCAGCCCAGGCTGGGAGACACATTACACGAAGGACGGGTGGGAATAGTCCAACAGGGCCGCAGGCTAATAGCCCCGCTCACCTGCGAGAGAGTGATAATTTCATGTCTTCTCAGTAAGCACTGCAGAGAAATCTGGGAATTTGTGGGAGGTCCCCGGGTATTTGAGGGGCCAGGAGGAGCCTGTTTTACATGTCTCTGCAGTGCAGCGCCATCTGGCGGAGGATAACCCCAAGTGTAAGTAATCTATCTGGAGCAGGACGTACTGTATACTAAGAATATATATTTTTTTAATAAAGTTATTTTTAAAGTGTGTCTCTGTGTGTGTTTTTTTTTTACTTTTAACCCTTTGTGAACTGGTAAGGGATCTATGAGACCCCTATACCAGTTCACAAGGCTCTGGGTCTGGCAAGTCACCTGCGGCTAGTGGGTGACTTGCCATTAACCCCGAGACCCCCCATTACCTGCCTCCCAAAAAAACCCTTATATTCCCCCAAGAAATGGTGTCCCCCCCCCCCCTCCTGTGAAGGGGGACCCCACACCAATTTTTTTTTATTTAACCCTTTATTATGTGGATAGTAGTTGTATTTTATTTGTAAATGTTATAAAGTGCTCTTTTTAGTTTAGGGGATCACCTGGACAGGAACGGGGGGCTACTGATACATATGTGGTATCACTGTAATAGGGAGAAATGGGGCTTTCACTTGCAATATGGTTTTCTTTAATAAAATAAATGTTTTTGTTAAAATAAAGGAGACAATTTAAAAAAAAATATATATATATGTATATTTTTTTTTTTACATATTTACTTAAAAATATATTAAAAAAGTAGAAAAAATACAAACAAGACATTTCATGTTAAAGTCTAAACTCTGCCACAAAAAGAAAATATGCCATTTTCTTGGAAATTCCTGCAAAAATCAGTTAAACATCACGCAAAATGGTGAAAAATGACCAGTCAGCAGAGGATGATAAAATCTCAAGTAGGCTGGCAGTTAAAAGGTTACAGGTACCCATGCATGTTGGGTTTTGTTTTGCTCGGGGGACCTTGCGCTTTCAGATTTAGCTTGTTTTTTCTTATTGGCATATTGATATTTTAGGAAAAGGTGTTTTTTATTCTGCATTTTTATACATTTTTTTGTGAAACCCTGTGCAACCTAAGAATTCATCGAGATATTACTTCCAGAAAGATGAGCCCACTACAACAAGCTGGGTACGCTTAGAAAGCTTAACATGTGTACTTTCAGGGAATATATGGTTTATCTGGGATATTCCAAATATAAAGGGTTGTTTTGGTAGAAAAAGCACAAGGTGCGCACTTTGTCTGCAGAGCTGAAATTTTGAAGTAAAATTACCATTATGCGCATGCTTTACTTTGGTGTGTTTGGCAACTCTCTCCTTGACAGAACCTATGCATGTTGGGTATTGTTCTGTTTGGCGGATGTTGCTTTTTCAGATTTTCAGTTTTTTTTCTGGTATGCATATAGTTTTTTTTTAGGAAAATGTGGTTTTGATTCTGCTTTTTTATTCATTTTTAGGGAAACCCTGTGCAACCAAAGAATACATTGAGGGATTACTTCCAGAAAACTGCACCTATGTCAACAAGCCTGGTACGCCTAGAAAGCCTGAGGTGTGTACTTCTAGGGAATATATAGTTTGTTGGGGGTATTTCAAATGTAAAGGGTTGTTTTTCTTGAAAAACTTCAAGGTGCGCATATTGCATAGCATAGTTGTATTTTATCTGAAAATCTCCTAAAGCGTTGTTTCAGTTTGGGGGAGTCTCCTGGGCAGGAAAGGGTATATAGTGTAACCGGAAGAAATTGGGGTTTCACACACAATAAGATTTTATTGACAAACTTACATTTTTTATTACAAAAAAAACACTACAAATTGTAAAAAATAGTTTTTTTTTATTTTTGTGCACAATTTTCACCCCAAAATATTGAGAATACACTTAGAAAATGACAGGCTCTGCTGAAAAAAACAATATATTACTTTCCTGGGAAATCCCTTCAAAAATTACAGTTGAACATGGAGAGTGCAAAATAGTGCAAAATGGTCTGGCAACAAAGGGTGACAAAATCTCAAAGTAGGCTGGCGGTTAAAGGGTTAAAAGCATCTATGTCCTAAATAAAATCTCCAAATTGCATCTCAGAATATATATATATATATATATATATATACATATATATATACATACCAGTTGGAGTGGAATACTAACTGTGATCCTTTTTAAAATGGACCCACACCTTTAAAAGTAACAGTGCTCCTATGCATCCCTACCCAGGGCAATTCAGATTGCTGCACATAAAAAAATTGCCTTTTTGTAACTCCTGCCGTGGTCAATTTTACCACCAAAATGGTGTCCTGTGGATCTGTCAGTGGCTTGCAAAGAGAAAATGCTGCTGGATTTTCTGCTGCAGTGCATTGTGGGTTATGTCCATCAAATCCAGGCAGCAGGACAGCTGGACACCTGGAAAAGAAATCTCCTGGGTGCTTCAAGATTTCCGCTACCAGGAGAAAATCGGTTAGTCGCAGTTTCAGCTTTCAGTGGATGCAGGAGCAAATGTAAATGCTGACAATGATTCAGTATCATGCATGCAGAGAGGTCAAGTGAGTTTTGGGGAGTTTTTATTTTAACTGAGCAAGGCAGTTGGTCCGGTTTAACGCTTACATAAGCTTACATAAGATCAGTTTGAATCCAGCATGGGCCTACCAGGTCTGCACAAATAAGGTTTGCAGTAAAATAGATTTAAAGTGACCCTTTAGTCAAATAGGTATATACTGGGTCAGAAGATTAGTGAATTTGGCTATGGAGCATTGATATGCAGAGTTAGACATCCCTCTTTTGGAGCCCCACTGCCAAGTTAAAGGCAAAAACAATAAAAAGCCAGGATGCAGTTAACCTGATTCCTGTCCCATGTGCTCCATTTCCTGCAGCTCATGATGGAAGCGGAAGCAGGGCTACAAAATTCTCCCTCCTTTTCATTCCATGACCATGCTCCAAAGGGGTCTACCAATCACTATTTCCCTTGCAGCTCCAATGCAAATGACTATGGCTATGGCACGCTGCTGACTACAGCAGAGCATGCTCATACTCCTGAAGCTGTCCCCTCCCAGTTCAGACAATGGAAGTGAAGCCAGCATCTTGATTTAGAATACATAATGAATTAGAATACATAATGAATTACACATATTACGATTTTGGGATGCTTTGAAATGGCTCAGTTTACACAGTTCCCGTCAAAGATAAGGTGGTGGAAAGTATGTTAGTGTGTGTTTGGACTTTTTATGCATTTTCTTTGTCTCATTTGACTGGGGGGTCACTTTAAGATTTAAAAGAGCGTATGCATTTAGCAATGACTTACATAACATTATCTTACTTAGTTATACAAGTGTAAAGCTCTTACAAACTCTTATATGTGACACATTCGCCATAAAATCAAGAGCCATAAAACAATCTGCACATAAGAAAAAAATCCGAAGTTCCTGGCTTGCTGCCAAGGCATGACAGGTGTTATTTGCTGAAGTGAAGCCTCAGTGTTCAAACAGTGCAAATCATGCTATGACTAGATGTGCGGAGGCAATGTCTGAAAACATTTTGCTGGAGACTGGTAATGAGCAGCACTTATGCAATACAAAAGATGCAATTCTAGGGATCAATAATGCAGGCGGGGAGAAAAGATCTCATTCTGCAATCACTGTCATGCAAACGCGATACCAAAATCTGGACTTGCCGGCTCGTAGCACTCACTAATTATCACAACGACAATTATGGGACTTACATAGATTTCAGTGCTTTAAAGTGGACCAATCACAGCCTTTGCTAAAATACTCCAGGGTTTGCCCACTAAGCACCATTGGGGCATCCTCAGAGTAGGTGGGGAGTAACAGGGCTCCCAGAAAAGCCAGGCGGGGGTGTGCGAATAGCTAGAGGTGAGCCGGGATGCGGTCGCAATGCAGAGATGTGGCAAGAGCTCCGGGACAAGGTGTCTAACAGAGCTTCCAGAGGGTTTTACACAGCATGGCATCTCAATTCAGGTTGCCCCTAGGAGTTTTTCAGACTCCAGGGCCACCGAAGTTCCTTTTTAAGGTAATTATGACCGGGTTATTCAGAATCAGGGCTATCAGGTGTGCAGAAAGAGATGGCAGCTGTCATGCAGTTCTGGAGCACAACATTTGCCTGATATACATCTGCATGGGGTTAAGCCCTACCAAATACCTTGTGTCACTGATTGGTGGGGTGGGGGGAGTAGGTGAGCAGTTTTTTACTTGAATTCTGCATTAATCATAAAACTTATTGGGAAAGTCTTGATGAGGTAAATTTATACAGCCTGGAGGAAAGAAAGGAAACTGACACAATTACTGAAATTATGAAATTTGTGCAAGGATTGCATGTGTTTTTAAAGTGGACCAAACCCAGGATTTTGACTATCCTGGGTATTGGGCCTTTCCCCCTTTCCTGATCGGGGTGCCCCGCTGTGTGAAGCCCCCCAGGTCGCAGAAACCAACTCACCACTTGCCAGTCCTACGAAGCATGCGCGGTCGCTCGTCCAATCAGTGTGCTTATGCCGCTGATGTCACGTCATCTAAGCCTTTGTCTAATTCTAGCGGCTCTGAGCGTTGATGCCCGCATCCCCAGCTTTCCTCTAACAGGGAGTGTGCCTGCGCCGGCCATTCACAAATGCCTGTCGCGGCAGCTTGTGCATGCGCCGTTGGACCATGAAAGAAGGCAAGTGTATGGGGCGACCTGGGGGGTTTCACGCAGTGGGGCATCCTGATTTTGGATGTCCCGGGGGGGTCGGCCTGGGAATCTTATAGATTCCCGGGCTGATCACCGTGGGTTTTGGTCCACTTAAGGTAGAAATATAATGATAAAATAAGGGGCTACAAACTGAAGCTAGTTGGGGGGAAGATCACGAGATTTATTTTAATTAATGGAACCAATTTCCAGCAGAAGTGTTTGGAAAATCAATAGTAAGTGAATTTGAACATGTCTGGGATATATATAGATCTATTCTTAAATAAAGAGAACATATACACATAAGGGCAGACTAGATGGACCATGGGGTTATCTTCTGCCATCAACCTTCTAAGTTATATGGTTCTAAAAAGAGAGAGAGGGAGGAAACGTAAAAAGGAAGATGGAGACAGAGATGCAAGCAGCCAGAAAAACAAGATGAACAAGTAAAAGGAAAGCAGGAATAAAAAAAGGAAAGACTTATGTAAGGTGAAAAAGACAAAGCGCAGGGTCTTGATTCAGTACATATTTCTAAAATATCTCATAAAAATAAATGTTACTTGCTTTATTTCAAAATATAAGATAAAATAAAGTGTGATCCATTAACGAGAGGCATCTCGATTTGCACCTAAAAATTACTACAGCAATTTGAAAACTTGAGAGAAGGGGCAACAGTAAAATGGATGATGGAGTGAATGTGGAATAGATCAGTGGAGGAAACGTGTAAAAGAGAAGGTTTGACATGTTGAAAATAGAGAAAAAGGGAAGATAAAAAGAGGAGGGAATGAGTAAATGAGAAACCTGCTGAGCTCCCTTTCAAGGGATGTCAAAAATAGGGTCTTCTGGTGTCCCTACCTTGCATCAAGGCGAGTAATCCGGATCAGCCCAGGCAGTGATCATGTAAAGTCAAAATAGAATCACTCAGTGACACAAGGTCTGATAACATACGGAATGCTCACAAGCATGGATAAAGTTCAGCTTTATGTGGCTAATGACCTATCAAGCCCAAAGGACTAAATCAGTACATCACTGGTTATCTGGCCTCTAATCAGAGGGATGCTGGATAAAAACTTTCCGAAAATAAAGCAGGTCTACAGTAAAAAAGGAGAGGAGGTTCAGGCCACCATAACTCAAAGTAAGCCCCTCTACGCAGTCTTTAATTTCAAGATTAGAACCAGACAGGAATGTACTCACTTCCTCTGTCCCAAGTGGCAAGTGAACGCCAGCAATCCGGGTCTAGATGTTGTACTCCTATTGGAATAACAAGCAGTGTATGATTGCATGGACCCTTCCCCATGCACCCCCTTGGTCTGGCACAGATACACACAATAGCTTATTATGCCTGGGCATCCTATTTCCGATTTTTTGATGTTTATCAGCTTGGGAGGGGTAAAATATTTCAACCATGCTGTTTAGTGTTGTATTTTGTAGTCTTTCTCTGTCCCGTGGTTTGCTCCATTGATATAGTTCAAGCCTAAAATAATGACAGTTACAATGACCATAAGTGTCAAGCCATCACTTATTGTGGAAAACTCTGACATCAAGCTCCAGAAAGTATATTTTAAAACCATGTTGATGTGGCGTAAATAACAAACAATATGCATAATACAAGAATTTCAGATTTTATGCAGCTGATGTGGAAAATTCCTGCTTCCAGCTCTATGGAGCACAAATTAAGAAGACGTCAAGGTGTCTTATTTTGTAAATGTAGAGAGAGGTCATTGTGGCACATTTCTCTCATCTCCCTTGTGTAAGCAATTTAGCTGTTTGCCGCTTACTCTAAATTTCTGAAAGCTAAAGTAGAGCAAGTCTCTACGCTGCTGCTTCACTGCTACATTACTTGTACATCTAAGGAAAATGGCCACAAGGTTTAAAATCAAGTACAAAACAGGAGCAAAATGTATGTCAAGGGATGCTAAAGTAATCCGCAGAATGATATCATAGATGGATTCACCTGGCTGGTCCTTTGGAGACAAGAGATGGTGCAGGACTAGATCTCACGATCCTTTAAGTTCCCAACTACCGGTAACAGAGTAATACAGATCAGCTGCGACAAATGAACTTCCCGGGCAAATTAAGAAAACATCACAGTCCTTAAATTACTACAGAGTGGGATATAATACAATTCTGTGATTACTCACCTGTAGAATTGGTATTATGAGTATACAGTACGTCCTGCTCCAAATCTAATACTTACAGTTGGGATATACTCCGCCAGATGGCGCTGGACCGCAGAGACATCAAAAATAGGCTCCTCCCGGCCCCTCAAGTACCCAGGGACCTCCCACAAATCCCCAGCATTGAAAAGCAGTTAAGGAGAAGCCGGGAGAATTAAACAATCCAAACTATCAACTATAACATTGATAACAATCACCATACAGGGGATCCAAGAAAATGCAAACCAAGGGTGGGTTGGAGCAGGACGTACTGTATACTCATAATACCAATTCTACAGGTGAGTAATCACAGAATTGTATTATTCTAAGTATACAGTACATCCTGCTCCAAATCTAATACTTACAGTTGGGACATACAATAGCAGTGTCCATAAATTAAGGTGGGATCCCCAAGAAAAATCAGCAACAGGCAGTTTAAACCACTGCCGCCTGCAGAACCTTGCGGCCAAAAGCAGCATCAGCTGAGGACCTAACATCAACCTTGTAAAACTTTGAAAAGGTATGAACAGAAGACCAAGTAGCGGCCTTGCAAACTTGTTCAACAGAAGCCTGGTGCTGAAAAGCCCAAGAGGCACCGATAGCACGAGTGGAATGAGCAGTAAGGCGGAAGGGCGGATTCTTCCCCTTAGCAGAGTAGGCCTGAATCACAGCCTGACGAATCCACTTGCTGATAGTAGACTTGGCAGGAGCCAAACCCTTCCTAGGACCAGAAGGGACCACAAAAAGAGCATCAGTTTTCCTGAAAGGTGCAGTAGCCACCAGATAGTACTTCAAACACCTAACCACATCCAAAGAGTGCAAAACTCTCTCCTTAGCATTGCTAGGATTAGGGCACAAGGAAGGAAGAACAATATCCTGATTCAAATGAAAGGCAGACACTACCTTAGGCAGAAAATCAGGTTTGAAACGAAACACCACCTTGTCCTGGTGCCTCTCATAGTAGGGGGGCTAAATCGACAGCGCCGCCAACTCAGACACATGACAGAAGTGATAGCCACCAGAAATACAACCTTGAGCGTAACAATGGCCAAGGCAGCATCCTGCACAGGTTCAAAGGGAGCACCAAGTTGACAGAACCAAGTTCAAATCCCAAACAGGCACCATAGGTTTACGTGGGGGACGCACATGAGTGCCCGCCTGGAAAAAAGTCCTGATCAGAGGGTGCTGAGCAAAGGACTTCTGGAAAAAATAGCCAGAGCAGAAACCTGACCCTTCAGAGTACTGAGTTGGAGCCCCATTTCCAACCCATGCTGCAGAATCCTGGGAATAGAGAACACACGACAGGGAAGAGACCTAGACTCACACCAGTCAATGTAGGCACGCCAAACCCTGTAATAAATGGAAGAGGAATACTTCTTCCTAGCTTTAATCAAAGTATCCACAACCGAGGAAGACAGCCCCTTCTCCATCAAGATGGAGGTTTCAGCAGCCAAGCCGTCAAAGCCAGAGTTTGTAAATTGGGATGGCGTAGTGAGCCCTGAGTGAGCAGATCTGGCACCAAGGGCAGAGCGTATTGATCTACTGCCAACTGTACCACGTCTGCGAACCACGCTCTTCTTGGCCACCTGGGGGCCACCAGAATTGCTGGCACCCCTTCCAGAGCAATCTTGCGCAGAACCCTGCCCAGCAGGGGAATTGGGGGGAAGACATACAGGAACTGAAAGCCCTTCCATGACATTGCTAGCACATCCAAGGTCAGGGCCAGAGGATCCCTGGACAGAGAGACAAAAGCTGGAAGCTTGTGATTGTGGCGGGACGCAAACAGATCCACATCTGGTTGGCCCCAACGGTGACACAGAGATTGAAACACCCTGCTGCATAGGGACCATTCTCTCTGGCGAGAGGTCCCCCTGCTCAGGTGATTTTCCAGCCCCGGGATGTACACAGCTGAAATGCAGGGGACATTGGCCTCCGCCCAAGTCAGGATCAGAGACGCTTCCTGGAGGGCCCCCTTGCTCCGGGTCCCTCCCTGATGATTGATGTAGGCAACTGCCTTCTGGTTGTCCGAGCACACCTGAACAGGCAAGCCCTGAAGATGAGTAGTCAAGCGAGCCAGAACTAACCTGATCGCTCGCAGCTCCAAGACATTGATAGGTGTGTGGGCCTCCTGAGGGACCCACCTCCCCTGGAACTGCAGGGACTTCCAGAAACCCCCCCAACCTGACAGACTGGCATCCGTGGTGACCGTCTCCCAGGAAGGGGCAAGAAAGGATCTGCCCCCCAACAGGTTCCTTGAGTCCATCCACCACAAGAGGGACCTCCTGACCAGGGGGGAGAGCACACAGGCCCTGTCCAGGGACGCTGGGTCCTTGTCCCATACAGACAATAGGTGAAGTTGCAGAGGCCTCAAGTGGAACTGAGCATAAGGGACCGCTTCGAAGCACGCCACCATCAGGCCCACCAGCTGCATCCCCTGCCTGATGGAGGGATGGGGACAAGCTAGGAGGGACTGGGCCTGTGCAATCAGACTGTCCACCTTCTGCTGAGGAAGGAAGATCCTTGCCTGAACTGTATCCAGATTCATTCCTAGGAATGGAGTTACCAAGGAAGGGGACAGTGAGGACTTGGGGTGGTTGATCACCCATCCAAATGACTCCAGAGTGGACACCACCAGCTGAGTATCCAACTTTGCCTGATGTAGAGACTGGGAAGTGATGAGGATGTTGTTCAGACAGGGAAGCACGCGGACGCCCTGACATCTGCCAGCCAGCACCTTGGTGAACACCCTGGGAGCTGAAGTGAGGCAGAAGGGCAAGGCCACAAATTGGTGGCGTCCAGGATTTAGCTTTGGGACCCCAGGAGGAGCCAGGACGTCCACGTCCTCTGCCTCTACCCCAGAAATCTCCCCGGGCCCCAGGGAAAGACACCCCCCTTCCTTGTCTTGCACCGCGGTAAGGGGAGGAGAAGGAACCCTGACCCCGAAAGGGCCGAGGTTGCCGCCTGCGCTGGGGTAACCTGCCTCCCTTAGCAAAAAGGTCCAGGCGGTCTCCAAACAGACGCAGTCCTTTAAAGGGAAAACCAGTGAGGGCCTTCTTGGCAGAGTTGTCAGCAGCCCACTGGCGCAGCCAAACCGAGCGGCGTATAGCCACCACGAGGGCAGAAGTTCTGGCACACATTCTGATGGTGTCATCCAATGCTGATAGGACAAAATTTACAAAAACATCACAACTGGAGAGTGCATTAAACACTGCACAAGGCAAATCATCAGGGGCACTATCGAGCATATTTCTGATAAGGGTTCTAGTGGCCACAGCAGTAATGACAGACCGGGCGCAGCGCCGCCCCCGCACATGCAAAGGCGTGGGATGCCAGCTGATCAATATGCCGGTCTTCGGCATCCCACAGGGTAGTAGAGTCAGGGGAATGCATGACAGAGGTGTTAGATAGCCCTGGGATCGGGGCATCCACCTCGGGGGGGGGGGGGGGGGGGATGACCAACATTTAACCACCTCAGCAGGAAAGGGATACTTCCTATCCCAACTCTTTGGAACCTCGGGAAGTTTACTGGGGCGCTCCCATTCCTTGAGCACAAGGTTATGGAAATGTGCCTGCTCTGGAAATTCCAAATGTGATCTTGCTGTATGGAAAAGCTCCCCTCTTTGCCTGGGAGCCTCAACAGTGAGAGAGATAGACAGAACCTCAAAAATCTGGGTCAATAATCTGTCAGTGTCATCCGGGGCCCAGGGGTCAGAGCCAGAATCGTCATGACCCCTTGGTCTCTCATCAGATGAGCCTGAATCAGAAAACAGCTCCCCTTCATCAGAGGGGTATAGCCACACAGATTCCAAAACTCCTCAGTTCCCATAGGGAAAACAGTAACATTAGGCGTCAAGTGCCGCTTCTTAGCAGGGGCCTTACGCGCTAAAGACTTCGCAATAATCTGTTCAACAGTAGCCAGTCTAGAAGACACATCAGGCTGAGAATCCCCACTAGTATGCAACTCAGCAGGAGTGAGATTTAAGCTTGGGGGAGTAGGTGAAGTGAAACGAGGTGCAGCCACTGGCAAGCCAAATTGCAATGCAAGCACCTGCTCAGCACAGGGTACACAGACCCACGCCTTGTCAGCATCAGCATGAGGCTGCCCACACGCTACACACAGCCGGTCTTGTCCCAAAGGGATGTCTGCATGCAGGGATGTCCCATGGGATGCCTCCATATGGTGATTATAGCGGCGCTATACGCCGATAGGGAATAACGCTATATAGCAACCCTGGATGCCCCAATAACCCGCTAGGGACGTGGGAGTATAATTTTTACAAGGCCTACAAGTAATATTCTAAAAACAGGGCCGGGAGAAGCCAAGAAGGGTTCGTCCCGCCTGAAAGACATAAGCAGACAAGACCTTAAGTACATCGTAACAAAAGTGAAGCAGATAAAGCCGCCCGCGAGGGCACTTACGGACCGCGGTAGGTAGGAGTCCATCGCGCATAGGCCAACCAAGTCAGAAAAGATGGCGTCGGTATACCTCGAGGGGCGGGCCAGTAATAGCGATGACGCGGAACGCGCCAAAGACGGGCCCCCCCCCCGAAGAGCGCAAAGCCAGAAAGGCCAACAGCCAATGATGGCGCACCAGCGCCGAGGTAATACCGCCGCCAAGCGCGGAACCAAGTCAGTGCGCGGCGGCGGTAAATTTAAAAGCAATAAAGACAAGTCAGCGCGGCGGCTGACATAAGAATAAAGACGTGAAAAAGTGAAAGCACAGACTGCATAACATACATATCTATACACATCCCCACCCCCCCTCTTTTCCCCCGCAGACTACAAGGAGGATGAGGGAGGACGGCGGCCACTTAAATAGGGCCCACTGATAGGCAGGGGCAATAGTGCGGGAGGGGCATCCCATAGAGGCTCACCATAAGCCTGAACTGCCTACACTTTGGAGAAGCAGCGCTCCTAAGCACCAACGGTGGTGCTGCCTACCTTCACCCGACCAGCGCAGCCAAGGCTGGGAGGCATATTACTAGTGGAACGGATGGGAATAGTCCTACAGGGCCGCAGGTTAATAACCCCGCTCACCTGCGAGTAGAGAGCCAATTTCTCGTCCTTCACAGCCAGACTGCAGAGAAATTCTGGGGATTTGTGGGAGGTCCCTGGGTATTCGAGGGGCCGGGAGGAGCCTATTTTCGATGTCTCTGCAGTCCAGCGCCATCTGGCAGAGTATATCCCAACTAAGTATTAGATTTGGAGCAGGACGTACTGTATACTAAGAATATTAGAATCACATTATAGTTCTTTTTGGTTGAAGTACTTGTGTAATTTGTGTTAAAACTCCCTGTCTAGCCAGTAAAAAATAAGTAAACTTACCCACCCAATATCATAAATAATCATATGGCAAAGAAAACGCCCTAATATTAAAGTTCTTAGTGCATCATAATTAGGATGTTTACTCTTGATTCTTCAATAAAGATTTTATCAGCTTTCACCAATCCACCCCTGTGCTCTTATAAATTAATCTTCTAACCAGATAACGTTTTGCCATCACAAATTATCTCCACCTGATCACACCAGCATTTCTCTTCAGGGTATGCCAATCAAGTAATCCTATTTACAAGTGATTTTAACTATCCTGGGTCTTGGTCCTTGCCCCTGGGGCTCTCCAATCAGGCATGCCCCGCTGTGTTTAACCCCCCAGATAACCCAATCTCACTCACCTCTCCCCAGTCCTAGGGCACATGCGCAGCCTCTTGTCCAGTCAGCAAGTTCGGATCCGCTCCCGCCCCTTTGTTCTAAAGCTCGTCTAAGGTGAGCAGATCAGAGCGCGCTGGCAGCCGCATTCCCCGCTACCCTTTAGCAGGGAGAGTACCCGCACTGGCCATTCATAAATGTCTGGCATGAGCACGCGCTCTGCTAAAGGGATAGCGAGGATGTGGCCGCTGTTCGCGAATGCACCGTTGGACCTGAAAAAAAAATGAGTCTCCGGACAACCTCAGGGGTTTTACACATCGGGGAATGCCTGATCAGGGTGCCCCGGGGGGAGCTAGTATGCCAACCCTGGAGTCTCATTCTTTTTTTTTTTTCAACCTTCAATTTCTTTCATTCTCAGATATCTCTAACCCCCCTTTTAAAATATTGGGCAAAGATATTATTAATATAATAATAATAAATGTAAAATAATCCTCCCCTTCCCTACTCCGACTCTAAATCATCTCTCACCCCTCTTACTCCTCCTACCATCCACAACAAGGGTGAAGAAGTAGTGATTTGACAAAGGAAAAAGAAGAAGAAAAAAAGGACAACTATTCCATTGTCTCCTCTACCTGGATCACTCCCTACACTCATCCCATTTTCCCCAAATTTCTCTATACGATTCTTCTCTCTCACATTAACTTGCTGTTAACTGAGAGGCGATAGATTTATTTCAGTTCTTAATCCCCGATTTGTTTCAGTGTAACAGAAATAACGCTGGATCGAAGATATTTTTATCAACTAACTCCTTTATTTTCATATAAATCTCTTCCAAATACAATTTCAATTTTATACATTCCCAACATATATGTAAAAAGGTTCCCTCCCCTTCTCCGCACCTCCAACATATTTTAGATATTTTAGGGAATATCCTATTTAAGTTCTGAGGAGTAAGATACTATTTTGTTACATATTTGTATCCCGTCTCTTGCACTTTAGCGGTCATATGTGACTTTTTTCCATTCTATATCTGTTAATATTTTCCCAGGTCTCTTTCCCATTGCCTGCAAAGGTGCATTTTCCTCTTATTATCAGATATCAGAAGTGAATACATACATACATTGATATCACTTTATCACTTTATCGGGGGCATTTTCTGCTTGCATCATATTTTCAAATGGGGTAAGATTGCATGTCCATTGTGAGGGTTTTTCGCAATTCTAAGTAGAGAATGCTGGAATCCTTACAGATGCCGTTGATCTAATGCATTATTATTCCATCCTGTTCTATGCTGCTCTGTTCCAGTTGATCCAGTTGATTATCTTTCAATGATTCCTGTTTTCCCGGTTCTTTTTACATCTCTCCCTTCTCACTTCCTGGCCCTAACCCTTTAAGTGCCAGCCTACCTGCAGCTTTTGTCACCCTGCGCTACATATGTTCAACCTTGATTTTTGAAGGGATTTCCAGGATTTTCCAGGAAAATTATATATTGTTTTTTTCAGCAGAGTCTGTGCTTCAACATGCAATGTCTTGTTTGGCCTTTTTTTTAGTGTATCCTCAATACTTTTGGGTGAAATATGTGCAAAAAAATAAAAAAAATCGTATTTTTTGCAATTTGTAGTGTTTTTTGTAATAAAAAATGTAAGTTTGTCAATAAAATCTTATTGCGTGTGAAACCCGAATTTCTCCCAGTCACAGCGTTACCACATATGTATAGGTAGACACCCTTTCCTGCCCAGGAGACTCCCCAAACTGAAACAGCGCTTTAGGAGATTTTCAGATAAAACACAACTATGCTACGCGCGAAGCGCACCTTGCAGTTTTTCCAGAAAACAACCCTTTAAATTTGAAATACCCCCCACAAACTATATATTCTCTGGAAGTACACACCTCAAGATTTCTAGGCGTACCAGGCTTGTTGACATGGGCACAGTTTTCTGGAAGTAATCCCTCAATCAATTCTTTGGTTGCACAGGGTTTCCTAAAAAAAGAATAAAAAAGAAGAATCTAAGCCACATTTTCCTAAAAAAAACTATATGCAAACAAGAAAAAACAAGTAAAATCTGAAAAAGCAACATCCCCTGAACAGAACGATACACAACATGCATAGGTACTGTCAAGGGAAGAGTTGCCAAACACCCCAAAATAAAGCATGTGCATAACGGTAATTTTACTTGAAAATTTCAGCTCTGCAGACAAAGTGCGCACCTTGCGATTTTTCAACCAAAACAACCCTTTACATTTAGAATATCCCCCATAAACTATATATTCCCTGAAAGTACACATGTTAAGCTTTCTAAGCGTACTGAGCTTGTTGTAGTGGGCTCATCTTTCTGGAAGTAATCCATTGAAGAATTCTTAGGTTGCACAGGGTTTCCCCTGGCAGAGGCACAGACTGGGCGCAGCGCCGTCCCCGCACATGCAAAGGCGTGGGAGGCCAGCAGGTCAATGCGCCGGTCCTCAGCATCCCACAGGGTAGTAGAATCAGGGGAATGCATGACAGGGGTGTTAGATAGCCCTATGAGCGGGACATCCACCTCGGGGGGGGGGGATGACCAACACTTAACCACCTCAGGGGGGAGAGGATACTTCCTATCCCAATCCCTTGGAACCCCGGGAAGTTTACTGGGGCCCTCCCATTCCTTGAGCACAAGGGTATGGAAATGTGCCTGCTCTAGAAATTCCAAACGTGATGTTGCTGTATGGAAACGCTCCCCTCTTTGCCTGGGAGCCTCACCAGGGAGAGAGATAGACAGAACCTCAAAGATCTGGGTCAATAATCTGTCAGTGTCATCCGGGGCCCAGGGGTCAGAGCCAGAATCGTCATGACCCCTTGGTCTCTCATCAGATGAGCCTGAGTCAGAAAAGAGCTCTCCTTCATCAGAAGGGGTATAGCCACACAGATTCATAAACTCCTGAGATCCCATAGGGAAAACAGTAACATAAGGCGTCAAGTGCCGCTTCTTACCAGGGCCCTTACGCGCTAAAGACCTCGCAATAATCTGTTCAGCAGTAGGCAGTCTAGAAGACACATAAGGCTGAGAATCCCCACAAGTATGCAACTCAACAGGAGAGAGATTTAAGCTGGGGGGAGTAATGAAACGAGGTGCAGCCACTGGCAGGCCAGATTGCAAAGCCATCGCTTGCTCAGAACAGGGTACGCAGACCCATGCCTTGTCAGCATTAGCATGAGGTTGTCCACACACCATACACAGCCGGTCTTGTCCCAAAGGGACCCCGGTCACATTATCCTGAGATGCCTCCATATGGTGATTATTAGGCACAATATGGCAGTAGGGATTGATGCTATAAAGCGACCCTGGATGCCCCAATGACCCGCTAGGGAAGTGGGAGTAATTTTACAAGGCCCGACTATCAATTACACCGGGCCGGGAGAAGCCCATGGATTCACCCGTCTGAAAGACACAATGAGAAGAAAGGGTGTCAGAACCAAAACACACTACAATGAGTATAAAGCCGCCCGCGAGGGCACTTACGGACCACGGTAAGTAAGAACGTCACATGCGCGCGCGACCTGACAACATGGCGCCGAGTACCTGGAAGGGCGGGCCAGAGCGAGCCATGACGCAGGCCAGGCCCCGCCCCCCAGAAGAGCGCGAAGTCCAACCGACAAGCAGCCAATGAGGACGCAGAAGCGTCTGAGGTAACGCCGCCGCCCGGTGCGGAACATCCAAATGAAGGAAAAGGCGCGCGTGGCGTCGGCGGCATTTGCAAGAGTAAAAAGACAAGTCAGCACGGCGGCTGACACCACATATACTAGTCCAAAAAGACATTTCAAAAGGCCATATGCACGTAATCACGATACACTCACACCCACACCCCCCCCCCCTTTCTTTCCCCCCCGAAGGCTACAGGGAGAATGAGGGAGGATGGTGGCCCTTTGTACAGGGCCCACCACTACACGGGGCATGGGACAATAATGCGGGAGGGGCATCCCATAAAGGCTCACCATCAGCCTATACCGCCTACCCTTTGGTGGGGGACTGCGGTGGAGCAGCGCTCCATAAGCACGCATGGTGCCGCCTACCTTCACCCGACCAGCGCAGCCCAGGCTGGGAGGCACATCACACGAAGGACAGGTGGGAATAGTCCAACAGGGCCGCAGGCTAATAGCCCCGCTCACCTGCGAGAGAGTGATAATTTCATGTCTTCGCAGTAAGCACTGCAGAGAAATCTGGGGATTTGTGGGAGCAGGACGTACTGTATACTAAGAATATTAAAAAAAAATGACGTAGGGCCCCCCCTCCTGGGGGGAACCCCTTTTTTTTTTATTTTTAAGGGTTAGGGTTAGGATAACCCTAACCCTTAAAAAAGAAAAAAAAAATGACGTAGGGTCCCCCCTCCCAGGCGGGGGAACCCATTTTTATTTTTGAATTTTAAAGGTTAGGGTTAGGCTAACCCTAACCATTAAAAATAAAAAAAAAATGATGTAGGGTCCCCCCTACTGGGGGGAACCCATTTTTTTTTTTAAGGGTTAGGCTAACCCTAACCCTTAAAATTAAAAAAAAAATGACGTAGGGTCCCCCTTACCCGTCATAACCAGCCCGGGACCAGCTATGGGGGGTTGTAGGAACAGAGTGGAGGGGCCAGCTTTTGTGGCCCCCCACCCTGCAGCCTACAAGCCCACATAGCTTGTGTGGGCCCGGGCTCTTCTGCCTCCACCCCCCCCCCGGGCTTTTGGGAGGCAGGTAATTGGGGGTGCGGGGGTTAATGGCAAGTCACCCGCTAGTTGCAGGTGACTTGCCAGCCCCCAGCCTTGTGAACTGGTACAGAGGTCTCATGGACCCCTTACCAGTTCACAAAGGGTTAACAGTAAAAAAAAAAAAAAAAAAAAAAACAGACACAAAAATGTCATTTATTAAAAAAAAAAAAAAAACTTTACTCACCTCACCCGATTGTCAGCTCCTGTGTTGATCAGCTGTCAGATGCCTTGGTGATTGCTGGCCAGAGGAGGGGGGGCAGGGGATCAGAGCATCCCCTGCCCCTCCACTGCTCTGCCCGGCGATCACCAGGGCATCTGACAGCTGAGTCGAGGAGAGCCGGGACGACACCCGGGAGTGAGGTCATAAGCTTAACGGCAAGATGGTGGCGCCCGTCGGGAGAGGAGGGGGATAGCCCTTTCAGGCTCTCCCCTGAAGCTGAAGTGCCGGGGGCGGGGCGATCGGAGGCCCCCCCCAGGTGAAGAGGAGACCCATCGGGAGGCAGCGCGACCACAGTTAAGTAAATGTCATTTTTATTTATTTATTTTTTTTTACAGTTAGCAGCTGCTGTTGCCAAAGCGGGGGGGGGGGGGGGCTATTCCGGGGGCTCTCCTGAAGCCATCCAAGCCCCCACGGGGGATTGGATGGCACCAAATTAAAGAGGAGAACCATCCGGATCCAACGAGGGGTCAGGTGAATATTTTTTATTTTTATTTTTTTAACTAGCAGGGGGAAATGCTTGGCACTTAACGGTAGGAGAAGCAACCATGTAGAAACTACGTGCTTGGCATTTAAATATTTCTATTACCAATATTATCGCGGATGGCCATGGAGTGATTAGTACTTGATGTCTAACCTTATGTAATACTATCATCAAGATGTCAGATGATGGGTTTATGGCTTATTTTTCCCTCTTTACTAAATCTTTGAACCAAATCATATCTTTTAGTCTCATTCCAAAACAGTCCCTATCTGTAGAGACCCATTTTCCCCTCTATTAAAGGGCCAATCCATTTCTCTGTGAATTCGAGCTGCTTGCCAATATCTTTCCAAATTGGGTACTGCTAGTCCCCCCTCTTCTTTTGCTTTTTGAAACGCTGACATTTTCAGTCGAGGTTTTTTCTTTTTACAGATAAATTTCAGTATCATGGAATTTAAATCTCAATATATTATATGGAATATTACATGGAATAGCCTGGAATAAGAATAATAACTTCAGAAGTATTGCCATCTTAATAATACTAATTCTGTCAATCTATGAAAATGTAGGCAGGTCCAGATCCTTTAGATTATTCTTTATGTTATCTCTGATTGGTAGAAAATGTTGGTCAAAACACTGGTCCAAATCTCCTGAACTTTTAACCCCTAATAAGTTTATCGCTGGATTTCCCCATTTGAAAATTCCTTTAAACTTCTCTATTTCTTCCTTGTACCAATACCAATACCAATGCCTCAGGTTTGTTGAGGTTCACCTTAAAATTAGACAGTTTCCCCAAATTTTCAAATTCAGTTGAGATACCTATGCCCACTAAATAAAATACCAAATCATCTGCATAAGCGGAGATCATAGGGTCAATTCATGATTGTGCGCCAATGAATTTGCACATGTTTTTAGGAGTGCCAAGTCGCGCTTGGGCTTCCTCCTGATGCAAATTTGCGTCTCACAAATTCCACAAGCACAAATTTGGCACCCCAAACTGTCTCAGGCATTCTTAATGGTATGTTTAGAGGGCAGAAAAGTGTGCGCAAATGTGGCAATTTGAATAGTGAATTTCCTCCAGCAAATAGGCAGAGGAAACTGACAATTTCAATGAGTAACAGGCTTATTTCATTCTGAAAACACATGCCATCAGCCACAAGTTCTTTTTAGGGATTGAACCTTTTCTGGGTTTTGGGTAAAAAAAAAAAATGTTACAAAATGTCAAAAAACACAGAAATTAAGGTAAAACACCAAAAATGAGGATTTTGGGCCCCAAAGTCTAGCAAAAAAAAAAGAAAAAATAACAATAGTTAAATGAATAAGCATTAATTAGGTGGTAGGATGGAGCTTGAAGATGTACAAAGGGCTTGATCCTTTGAGTGATCAATAGACTACTGCATACGTTGAGAGTAAAAAAGTGTTAACTTCTCTACCTCAATTAGAGAACCTTACTAGTTATTCAGGAGATTTTTTTATTTATCTTTAGTAGTTTCCACCCGACTTACTGAAAAATACTGTTTTGTGAGTACTCACCTGTAAACCAGGTATTGTGAGTGTGCCATACACTCCACTTCGATCTTCATGACATGTGGGTAATCTCCAGTAGAGGGCGAACTTGTGCAGAGATGAATATGCAAAAAAAGAAAGCCCCTTCCGGTCCATATATACCTGGGACCTCCCACCAATTTCCCAGTGTAAAAAAGCAGTAAGGGGACCAGGAAGAGCCAATTATAACCTTAACAATCAAAACCAATGGTTCACCATATAAAAGCTCCAGAATACCTGAAAAAAGGGGTGGGGCGAAGTGGAGTGTATGGCACACCCACAATACCCGTTTTACAGGTGAGTACTCACAAAACGGTATTATTCTAAGTGTGCCACACACTCCACTTCGATCTTCATGACATGTGGGACATCCAATAGCAGTGTCCGTCATGGGTGGGAACCAGAAACAGTAAAGAATGTACCAACTCAAACCACTGCAGCTTGCAGAACCTTGCGCCCAAAAACAGCATCCACTGAAGCCCGCACATCAACCTTGTAAAACTTGGAAAAAGTATGAACGGAAGACCAAGCAGCAGCCTTACAAACTTGTTCAACAGAAGCCTGGTGCTGAAAAGCCCAGGATGCACCAACAGCACGAGTAGAGTGCGCAGTGACCCTAAAAGGGGGAGTCCTCCCCTTAGCAGAATAGGCCCCAACAATGGCCTGACTAATCCATTTACTAATCGTAGACTAAGCAGGCGCCAAACCTTTCCTGGGCCCGCAGGGCCCCACGAAAAAAGCGTCCGTCTTGCAGAAGGAAGAAGTGGTCACCAAATAGTATTTCACACAGCGAACAACATCCAAATTGTGCAGAACCCTCTCCTTGTCATTGTTAGGCTTAGGGCACAAGGAAGGTAGAACAATATCCTGATTGAGGTGGAAAGCAGACACCACCTTAGGAAGGAAATCTGGCTTAAAACGAAAAACCACCTTATCCTGGTGTCTCTCAAAGTAAGGGGCCTGAATCGGCAGAGCCGCCAACTCAGAAACACGCCGAACAGAGGTAATAGCCACCAAGAAAGCAACCTTCTGAGAACCGAAAGAGCAATATCCTGTAGCGGCTAAAAAAGGAGGACCCTGGAGAGCTGAAAGAACCAAATTCAAATCCCAAACAGGAACCACAGCCTTCCGAGGGGGCAGCACATGCGCGACCCCTTGGAAAAAGGTCTTAACCAGCGGGTATAAGGCAAAAGACCTCTGGAAGAAAACCGACAGAGCAGAAACCTGTCCTTTCAAAGTACTAAGCTGGAACCCAAGATCCAGATTGTGCTGAAGAAACTCCAAAATCCTAGGAATCGAAAGCACCCTACAAGGCAAGGCCCTAGCCTCACACCAATCAATATAGGACCTCCAAGTCCTATAGTAAATGCCAGAAGAGGACCGCTTCCTAGCTCTAATTAAGGTCTGAACAACGGCCGCAGACAAACCTTCCTCCTTCAGAATGAAGGTTTCAGCAGCCAAGCCGTCAAAACCAGCGTTTGAAAATTGGGGTAAAGTAGTAGACCCTCAGATAACAGATCCGGCAACATGGAAAGCCGGTACTGATCTACGGCCAGCCTTACAACGTCTGCGTACCAAACCCTTCTTGGCCACCCTGGAGCCACAAGAATTGCTGCCGCCCCTTCTAGAACCAGTTTGCGAACTAACTTGCCCAGCATGGAGACGGGCGGAAACAGGTACAGAAAACCCAGAGACAAGGCATCCACTGCCAGAGATAGAGGATCCTGAGAAAGAGACACAAAGGCCGGAAGTTTGTGATTGTGCCTCGAGGCAAAGAGATCCACCTCCGGAGTCCCCCACTTGCGGCAAAGATCCAGAAAAACCTCGGGGTTGAGAGACCACTCTCCTTGGCGAGGGGATCCCCTGCTCAGGGAATCCGCCTCCATGTTCTCCACTCCCGGAATGTAGACTGCCGAAATGCAAGGAACATTGCTCTCCGCCCAGTGCAGGATCAGAGAGACTTTCCTGAGGGCACTCCTGCTGCGAGTCCCTCCTTGGAGACTGATGTAAACTACCGGCGTTTGGTTGTCTAAACGAACCTGAAACAGTAGACCCTGTAAATGTGAGGTCAGCCATGCCAGAACCAGTCGGATGGCTCTGAGCTCCAAGACATTGATGGGGGTGTGAGCCTCCTGAGGACCCCACACCCTGCTGAACTGATGACTTTTCCAATAACCTCCCCAGCCCGACAGGCTGGCATCCGTGGTAACCGTCTCCCAACAAGGGACCAGAAAGGATCTGCCCTTCAACAGGTTGCTCAACTCCAGACACCCTGGGAGACATCCTGAAAGGTTGATCCAATGACTGCGGACACCTGTCCCAATGCTTCAATAGGTGAAGTTGAAGAGATCTCATGTGAAACTGTGCAAACGGTACCGCCTCGAACGAGGACACCATCAAGCCCACCAGTTTCATCCCCTGTCAGATAGAGGGACAAGGACTGGCCCAAAGAAGGCTGATCAGATCCTGAATCCCCCGCACCTTGGTCTGGGGCAAAAACACTCTGGCCTGAATGGTATCCAGATTCATGCCCAGAAATGAAATCACTTGTGACGGAGAGAGAGAAGACTTGGGGCGGTTGATCACCCACTCTCCAGGGTCGACACCACCTGGTGGGTGTCCAGCTCCGCCTGACGGAGGGAAAAAGCTGAGATCAACAGGTCGTCCAGATAAGGCACAATGCGAATGCCCTGAGCTCTGAGCAGAGCCATTATTCCCGCCAAGACCTTGGTGAAGACCCTCGGCGCCGAGGTCAGTCCGAAGGGAAGGGCTACAAACTGAAAATGTTGATCCTCCACCGCAAACCGGAGGAATCTGAGATGCGGCGGAAAAATCGGAACATGCAGATACGCATCCTTGATGTCTATGGATGTCATAAAATCCCCTTGGCGAAGGGAATTGATAGCCGAGCGCAGAGTCTCCATGCGGAACTTTTTGGCTCTGATAAACCTGTTGAGTGTTAGGACTGTACCGGACACCAGTCTGTCTTGAGCTGATAATCCCCAATCTCCACCGCCTCTTCTGCCTATAGACAAGTCCCCGCTTGTAGGAGACGCGGGTTATGCCTCTCCTACTCGGTTACCCCCAGGACTTATAGGGCGCAAAGATTACCAGCTTAAGGTGGAGACTGATGAACGGCAGGGAGTCCCAAGTGAGGATGCCGGAAGTCCGATTACAAGCCGAGGTCAAATCCAGAAGGTCACAGTGCGAGGTATCAGAGGGGTCAGGCGGAATCGTGGTCAGGCAGGCAAAAGGTCGGTTCAATCTCTAGAGACAAGCTAGACAACTAAGTACTAGGCGCTATAACAGGCAATGACACACTGCAGTGGAAATCCCTTTATAGTGGGAAAACCGGCAGGATTGGACAGGGAGACAGTGGCTGGGATTGGTGCACTTAGGATCTGACGGCAGATTGGAGCACTGGCCCTGTGGTCTGATTGGTGAGCTCTGGGCTGATTGCTCCAGCTGAGCTTCCCAGGCAAACTGCTCAGAGCTGCACCTTCTAGACTTCGTTCTTTTAAACAGCCTCCGGTGGCCATTCTGAGTATTGCACCACCGGAGGACATGAGCTGATTGTATAGGCCAGCAAGCACAAGCTGAGTGACAATGGGCAAGGGGGGAGGACTTACTCGGCGACACACGCGCCGCTGGGGATGGCACCGGAGGCAGAGGCGGCTGCTGGGCAGGAGAAACCCTGGCCAGTTGCCTAGGGACACCACGGGCACGGACTGAAGGCAAGTAATTCATGACATTGAGAACCTTGAGATCTAGAATGGGTCTCTCCGAACCCTCCTTTTTGGGAACCGTGAAAAGGTTGGAGTAGTAACCCCTGCCTCTCTCCAACTGAGGCATCGGGCAAATAACTCCCATGTCCAGAAGGTTTTTTACTGCTAACAGGAGCCCCTGTGCAGCCTGAGGGTCCAAGGGCACCCCAGACCTTAAGAATCTTGGAGGCGGCCAGTACTCGAACTCCAGTTTGTACCCGGAGGAGACCACTTCCAAAATCCAATTGTCTGTGACCTCCCGGGCCCAGACCTGGAAGAAGAGCCGCAGCCGTCCCCCCACCCATGCGGGTGAGGGCGCCCCTTCATTGCTGAGCCGGTTTAACGGCGGGCTTGGACTTGGAACCCCAGGCAGCCGCGGGACGTGCCCAACCTCTCGAGAAGGCCAAACCTCTAGCCGCTCTGGCCCCTCGAAAGGAAGGAGTGAACGAGCCAGCCCCCGAAAGGGACGGCGCTGTTTCTTCCGCTGAGGTAACTTACCTCCCTTAGCAACAGCATCCAATTTATCTCCAAACAGCCGCGCACCCAGGAAGGGAAGAGCTGTAAGCGATTTCTTGGCCCCAAAATCCGCCGTCCACTGTCGGAGCCAGACCAATCTGCACATAGCCACCAATAGGGCTGCTACACATGACAATAGAATCTTCCATAGCAGCCAAGACAAAACCCATGAACAATTCACATCTCTTAAGGGTAGCGAACTCATCGCTAGCCGGATCAAACTGAGCGTCATTCAACCAGTCCCTGATAAGAGACCTGGTAGCAAGCGACACTAGGGCAGGTGCACAAACAGGCCGCTTGTCCTCGCCATCCTTAAGGGAAGTGGCGTCAGGGGTGTTCAGCACAGAAGAGTTGGTCAAACTTAAAACTGGCGCATCGACCTCGGGAGGAGAAGACCATCGCTTAACCGCCTCCACCGGGAAAGGATACTTCTTATCCCATCCCTGAGGCGCACCAGGAAGCCGACTGGGCCTTTCCCATTCTTTCAGGATCAGTGCATCAAAATGACCCTCGGTAGGGAATTCCAGACGGGGCTTGCGGGCCCAAAAAAATTCCCCCTTCTTGAGAGGAGGCGCCTCAGGCGGGTCAATATCCAACACCTCCAATAGATGTGACAAAACAGTGGCCGTATCAACGGCATCCCCCAGCGCCTGCCCGACATCAGCATCACCAGAATGTACATAGTCTCCGTTTCCTCATACAATTCCCCCTCCTGTAAAGGGGAATAATCCGACAAATCAATGGAATCATCGTCAACATCCCACAAGGGCTGGGCCGACGACAAATGTCTCTTTTTAGCCTGGGCCTTCTTGCCCACCGTGCTAACAATAAATTTATCGATGCTGCCAACCTAGCACAAACATCAGAGTGCGACTCCCCGCTGGCACCAATGACACTTGGGGTACGGATAAGGCGGGGAGGGGAAGGCGATGAAGCGGGAGGAGCCGACCCAGAAGGCTGGGTACCGGACTGCCGCGTTATGGCCTTTTGTGCACATGGTATACAAATCAGCACATTCTCCCCCGTAAGGGATACCCCACACCCCACACATGGCCCGGATTGTCCCAGAGGGAGCCTGAGCCCGGTATCCTGCGGAGCCTCCATAAGGCGATTTTTGTGGTCAGTCGCAAGACCGCAGGGAATTATGCCTAAGCAACCCGGGATGCCCCTTAAAAGTCCCGGTGGGAGGATTTAAGGTGATCAATTTAACACTAGGGACCCCAGGAGGAACCCCTTAATATGCACTATTATGAAGCAATCTGCAATACACAATAAGGCACTGAATGAGGTAACAACCTCATTCAAAATACATATATATATATATACAAATACCAAAATGACAAAAAAAGCATAAGCCTGTACCATAGGGGGCCCCCCCGCCAGAGAGGGACCCCCAAATAACTAATGAAGTGGCCACCAGGCCCTTACCGTCCCCCAGAAATGACAGCAGCAGCAATGCAGCAAGATGGCCCCCCGTCTCTGAGGTGATCAGGAAGAAGCAGGAAGAGAAGGGGGGCGGGCCAGCGCCAAAGGCGCATTTTTCCAGGCCCCACCCCCCTCCTAGCAGCGCAGATCTGGCCAGGGAGGCCCTTCAGAAAACGCGCCGAACGAGGGGGCGGGGCTACCGCGGCCGCGCCCGGCCCCGCCCCCTTATCTAAACACAGCCTGAGGGAGAGAAGCTCCCCAGGCTGACAGGAGAAACCACAGCAGGCTAGGCCAAGCAACAGCACCAATTCATCAAGGAATAACTTCCAGGTGATCCCGAATAGGGCCACAGGCATGTAGAGACGGGGCATCCCACACCAGGATCACCAAAACCTGGGTAACCGCCTACACCATAATGAGGTCTCACGGTGGAGCAATGCTCCTTCCGCATCCATAGGGTGCTCCTACCCTCACCAGGACCCGCAGCCTAAGCTGGGAGGCTCAGATAGGGACAATTTAGAAAGGGTCATGGCAGCAATAGGGACAATAAACGGCCGGGCGCGGGCCCGGCTTGCCTGCAAGTAAAAGAAGTCTTCATTTTCTGTCTTGTCGCCTTCCCTGCATAGAAGGAAATGGGAAATTGGTGGGAGGTCCCAGGTATATATGGACCGGGAGGGGCTTTTTTTGCATATTCATCTCTGCACAAGTTCGCCCTCTACTGGAGATTACCCACATGTCATGAAGATCGAGGTGGAGTGTATGGCAAACTTAGAATACATCACATCCAACGAGGACAGAAAGCTATTGCACCTAAGGTTTAATAGTTGGCCCCAGTATCATTGTCAGGGGAGCATCTGCTAGGACCAGCCATAGATGGTAAGAATGTTAGACAAGTACTGTATGCACTACCTTTTAACAGCAAATGTCCAAAATGATCATCTCAAAGAAGCACTATTAGCCAGTGAATGTGCTATAGACCCCAAACCCGCTCTTGAACTTTTCTTCTACCTAAAACCAAACAAGATCCACCAATTTTATAACCCCAGCTCTACCCAAACCCTGCTTTTACATTTGCCACATTGAGAGACATTGCCATGTTACACAAGGCTGTGATCAGGGCAATACAGGCAGGAACCCCCGCAATAGGGTTGCTCAAGAGGGCCAAGTTGTCAGCTTAGATGGCAGGTCCATGATTTCTCATCTGCTCCTACACTTTGAGGCAATCTATGTGCTATGTATTTAATACAGCCAGCCACTGATCCACTATCCCCTTACTCTGTTCCTGGGAACAGGCTTTTTTACCCAGTGTTACACTTTCTAGGTCTAGAGGTGTAGAGAAGCTATTTTGGCGGCCATATTTCTTATTGGCATCAGTGCTGTGAAACATATGTTAAGGCATCCTAAGGATGATAAGTTTGAATGGGGGCCAAAAAATTGTAATGTTGACCCGGATATTACAGAAAACTGAAAAACCTAATGGTGCAAATTATATGAAATCATCTGTCAGTACTCCTTGTCACCAAGTGGTGTCAGTCTTGACCCATACTCGGCATCACTACCCTATCTCCCAGTCTCTTGTAGAGTAAACATGGTCTTGCAGGTTACTGTCAAACCCTGGTCTGACGTGCCACTATACCTGAATTTATGTCCTTAGCTGACACAAAAAAATGAAATCATATGGTTTACTCTGACAGTAATACTTTTGAATGTGCTGTTACCAGGCACAGCAAATTTTTTAAAAATCCACTTTGATATGCAGGATTATTTTATATTATGTGAAAATCAATTACTAAAGCTAAAGTTGGTCTTTTTTTCAATGTGTGACATTATTGTCTGCATTCAACTTTTGACATGAAATATGGTGTGATTTAAATTGTGTAGCGTATGCAGAAAAGTGTTTAATGCTATAGCTGGGTAAGAGGATTCAATTGGTCTTGCCTTCTATTTATATAGCATAAGTGTTTTTTAGTCATCGTAGGTGTTTTTTCTTTTAGCTCTTTATGCGGCGCGTGGAAGATAAAATATTTTTAATGCCTGCATAACTGTACAATACATTTCCTTGGCCTATTTAGAACAAAAAAGTTAATTTCACTTGATAAAATGTTTATGAACACTAGCTACTTTTGCTTTGTCTTGCTTGAACTTTAACAAACTTTGGAAAGCTGAAAAAACTTGCCTTGAGTAATCAAAGGTTCCTACAATTACATGACTATTCAAACCCATAAAAAAGAAGAAATATATTTAAAACGGCAGCAGAATATAAATCACACAGCAATTCTGCAATTTCCTGTCCAAACACTTAAACTGGAACAATAGCCTTGCACAGTTGAACAAAAACACTCCCAAAAACTCACTTGCCCCATCTGCATGCATGATACTGATTCATTATCAGCACTTGCATCCGCTCAAAGATAAAATGCCACCTCCTGGTGTTGGCCATTTTGAAACACTCCATAGACTCCCTATGGACAGCTCAAAGAACTCTTCAGCCTCCATAGGGAAAAGAGTGACATTAGGCGTCAAATGCCGATTCTTAGCAGAGGCCTTACGCGCCATGGTATTAGCAAGCAACTTCTCAACAATAGCCAGTCTAGCAGACATATCAGGCTGAGAATACCCACTGGTATACAGCTCAATGGGAGTCAAGTTTAAGCTTGGGGGAGTTGGTGAAGCCATGCGTGGCGCAGGTCCAGCTGCTGGTAAACAAGGCTGCAGCGCAAGCACTTGCTGGGCACAAGTTATACAGACCCGCACATTGTCAGCACTAATAGGGGACACCCCACAAGCTACACACAGCCGGGCTTGTCCCGAAGGAACCCCGAGCACATTTTCCTGAGACGCCTCCATATGGTGATTATAGCGGCACAATAGGCCGATAGGGATTCACGCTATAAAAGCAACCCGGGATGCCCCAATAGCCCGCTAAGGGAGTGGGAGTAACTTGCACACTAGGCTTCACAAGTTTAAAGACTAAATAGATGGGATAGGGCCGGGAGAACCAATGGAGTTTGACCCGCCTGAAAGACATAAGCGAAGAGAACCCCATAAGCGACATGTAAAAATTACATTAGGGTAAAATAAAACTGCCCGCGAGGACACTCACGGACCGCGGTAGGTAGATGCCAGCCACGCAGCAGACAGAATCCAGAAAAAATGGCGCTGAGTATACCTCGAGGGGCGGGCCGCGGAGAAGTGACGCGGAACGCGCCATCCGCAGGCCCCGCCCCCCCCCGAGGAGCGCGAAGAAGCACACGAGACAAGCAGCCAATGAAGGCGCAGCAGCGCTTGAGGTAATGCCGCCGCCAACCGCGGAATGCAGTGGAAGCGTGCGCGGCGGTGGCATATTCAAACCGGAACCAGTGCAACCAAAGTCAGGGCGGAGACTGAACAAAAGCAACAAGCACACCATGCAAGTGAAGCACCCCCCCCCCCCCCGAGAGCTACAAGGGAGAGCAGCGGCCACTTAACGTAGGGCCCACCGATCGACAGGGGCAAGGGGCAATAGTGCGGGAGGGCATCCCATAAGGCTCACCATATGCCTTTACTGCCTACCCTTTGGTGGGGGATTGCGCTGGAGCAGCGCTCCTAAGCACCTGACAGCGTTGCTGCCTACCATCACCCGGACCAGCGCAGCCAAGGCTAGGAGGCACGTTAATAATGGAACGGGTGGGAATAGTCCTACAGGGCCGCAGGCTAATAGCCCCGCTCACCTGCGAGAAGAGAGAGCCATCTTCTTGTCCTTCGCAGTCCAGAGGAGCCAGGAGGAGCCAATTTCGCGGTCTCTGCAGTCCAGCGCCATCTGGCGGAGTAATACCCAAGAGTAAAGAATATTAATATATAATATCTGGAGCAGGACGTGCTGTATACTAAGAATAAAAATGTTTGGTGAATATGGTTAAGTATACTCAACCACTCCTCAGATGTACAGAAGCCGTTCTCTGCTTTAAGGTGAAACAAACACTTCCATTGAGTCTATGAGACTATTGGGGCAATGGTCTACCTCTTTATGGGGCATTTGAAATTGGGATGTCCAATGTTTGAAGCCTTGTAGGCCGACACATCTTTTCCCTGAGCCCTTGTTGCATCGCGGGGCGCGGCCACATCCCTGCTCTACCTCTAGCTAGGTATATGCTAGTGCCAGGCCTTTCTGAATAGCTGGTGCAGGCACTCCCACAACTAGGTGCGAGGTGCACATTTAGATTTCCTTTCTGCTGATTGGCTAAGCTGCCTATGCATGCCCCATTGGGAATAGATCCACTGTAGGTAGCCCAATAACTTTAGCAACATACCAAATTAATAAACCAAAAAAAATAAAGTGAAATGCAGATACACGCTGACTCTGTAAAATCCTACTAAAGCATGATTAGAGGTATTTTTATTAGTACTGTACTATAGTACTGTATCCGTTTTTATAAGCGATACCAGGTAAATATATGTATATATAGTTTACTGTATATATATTTCATCCTTTTTTAGCAGATGTTGCAGTGTTATGCAGTGATCATTAGAAGACATATTCTAATCTATAATTAATATATATTGTAAAATATGTAAATACTGCTTCTCACCAGCTTGACCTCCCTTACACCCACCCATTCCTTCTATACCCCTACTGCAAACTCCCACCAATTCGACCTACAATCTTTCACAGCCACATGGCTGAGATTCAATTAAAGCATGGAATGAAAATTAATTTTTAGTAAGAGCATATGTTCTATCTTTTTTGCTTTCAGCGAATCAGTTAATTTAACATCACCTAAGTCTGAATGCAAGCAATAGGATGTCACTGAATCAGTATCCATTAGCCATTGATTTTCTGTTACCTTAATTTCCTTCAGTGATCAACAAATGGGACTGTATTCCCCAAATAGTCTTCCCAACTCCTTGCATAATTAAAAAAAATGTTTAACTAGAGTTAATCTTACATTAACCATATTAACTTCCTTACAATTCCCAGTTCTGCCCCAGCACAAACAACAAGGTTCATTATGGGGGTTAATAAGCATTTCCAAAACTTTCACTACATGCCAACTTAATTTACATGAGTCCAACATTCAAAAACTGCATTAAAAATACAATTCTGTGAAATACTCACCTGTAGAATTGATATTATTTGTATACAGTACGTCCTGCTCCAGATATAATACTTACACTTGGGTTATCCTCCGCCAGATGGCGCTGCACTGCAGAGACATGGAAAAACAGGCTCCTCCCGGCCCTTCAAATACCCAGGGACCTCCCACAAATCCCCAGCATTGAAAAGCAGTGAACAAGAAGCCGGGAGAATTTAAAACCACCCAGAACAACTGGTAATGATAACAAGATAACAATCACCATACAGGGGATCCATAAAAATGCAAAAACCAGGGTGGGGTGGAGCAGGACGTACTGTATACAAATAATATCAATTCTACAGGTGAGTATTTCACAGAATTGTATTATTCTTAGTATACAGTACATCCTGCTCCAGATATAATACTTACACTTGGGACATCCAAAAGCAGTGTCCATAAAGTAGGGTGGATCCCCAACAAAAAAGGACAACAGCAGACAGTTTAAAGCACTGTCACCTGCAGAACCATACGGCCAAGACAGCATGAGCTGAGGCCCTAACATCAACATTGTAAAAACCTTGCAAAGGGTATGAGCAGAAGGCCAATGGTAGTGGCCTAGCCAACCAGTTCCACAGAAAAAACGGTGCTGAAAAGCCCAAGAGGCATCAAGCACGCGTAGAAAGGAATCAAGGCAACAAGGGAGATTCTTCCCCATGCCTGAATAGGCCTGAGTAACAGCCTGACTATCCGATCGCTACAATAAATTTGGCAGAAGCCAAAGGCCGAACAAGGTACCAGGAGTAACATCCATTAAGGTAACAACCAGGACCAAACCGCCCAACTCCCGAGAGCAGACGAGATCGGGCACATTCAGGATGTAATGACCACAAGCCCCAAGGAACCTCAGTTCCCCTAAAGGACACAGTGACTCCTAAGGAAAAAACTGCCAACACCTGTATAAGGAATGCAGAACCACTTCCCCAGCGTCGCTAGGAAAAGGGGATAGCCGTGGATAACAATATCTTGAATAAATGAACATAAGACACCTCCAGATGTAGACCTTATCCTGGTGTATCTCAAGGAATGAGGGCTAGGTAGACCGAGCCGCCCGCTAACACACACCTGACCAAGGTAACAGTCACCAGAAGGACAACCTTGAGGGTAAGGACATCCAGACAGCGTCCTGAATAGGACCAAGGGACAATCCTGCAAGCAGACGGAATGAATTCAATTTCAATCCCAACAGGGACCATAGGAGTACATGGAGGACGCACATGAGCACCCCCTGAAGGAAGTCTTAACTAAGGAAGACTGAACCAGAGACTGCTAAGGCAAGGTGGACAGGGCAGAGCCTGACCCATCAGAGAACTGAGCTGGGGAACCAACTCCCATTCATGCTGAAAGCCACACTGGAAACCTGGGAACAGAGAACGCCCCACAGGTAAAAGAACTAGACTCGCCCCAATCAATGTGGGTATGCCATACCCTACAACAATAGAAGCTTACTCCTAGCCTTCCCATAGTCACAAACACAGAGACAGCTAACTTGTCTCCATCAAGATGTATGTTTCAGCAGTCAGATCGACTAGGCCAGGGACCATGAATTATAGTGACGTAAAGGGAGCCCTGAGTGATCAACTGGCACTCCTGGCAAGGTGCAGAACTACTGACCACAGTACCATGTCTGCAACCACACTGTACTAGGTCAACTGGGGGCCACCAGAATCACTGGTCCCCTTACCAGAGTAATCTTCCGCATAACCCTGCCTAGCAGAGGGAATGGAGAAGGACATACAGTACCAAAACGTCCTGACAAGATGGTACTAAAGGCATCCGGACCACTGACATAGGATCCTGGGACAGGGAAACAAAGGCCGATAGCCTGTGAAGGTGACGGAACCCAACAGATCCACGACTGGTTGGACTCCATAGCGACACGGGGATTAGCACATCCTGTCGCAGAGGGGCTTCGCCGGAGCTAATATCACTAACATGCAGGGAGCATTGTCTCCGCCCAGAAGGGAACATAGACACTCCCTGGAAGGTCCGCCAGCTCCAGGCCCCTTCCAATGGTTAATGTAGCACGACCCTCTAAGGGCCCCACCAAAACCAGAATCGCAGGGGGTTTCGGAAGAAACCAACCCCTTCAACCTGAAGGTTGGCATCCATGGTGGCCGTTTCCAGAAAGGGCAAGGAGGAACTGCCCCCAGACAGGTCCCTCGAGTTCATCCACTTTCAAGAGAAAACCGTCATACAGGTGGGAAGGCCCACAGGCCCTGCTCCAGGGGTGCTGGATCCCTGTCCTATGTTACCAATAGAAGTCACAGACGGGCTCAAGGGGAACTGAGCATAAGGGACCTCTTTAGCTACTCGGGCTCCTGCCGAGCAAGTTAACAACGGGCCCACCAGTTGCATCCCTGCCTGGTGTTAAGAAACCGGGACAGAAGTGAGGGACTGGGCCCATGAGATCAGAATGCCCACCTAATTGCTGAGAGGGGGAGAATCTGGTTTGAACCTAATCCAGAATGATTCCTATTAATGGAGTTACCACTTTAGGGAACAGCGAGGACTTGGGGTGATTGAACACCCATTCAAATGACTCCCAATGGACCCACCAGCCGGGTATCCAACTATCCTGATGCAGAGACAGGGAAGTAAGGAAGGACGTCCGGGCAGACATCGCGCGGATGTCCCTTGGTCTCATCAGGGATTTACACAATAAGTAACCCTGGATTGCCCAAAGACCCGCTATGGAAGTGGGAGAATATTACAAGGCCCGCGATAATTTTACACCGGGCCGGGAGAAGCCAATGGTGTTCACCAGTCTGAAAGACATAATGGGAATAAAGGGTGTCAGAACCATGCGCAGTAAACAAGGATCATGAAAATCGCCCGCGAGGGCACTTACAGACCAAGGGACGAGGAGGACCGCTACCACGCGTGCGTGCGACCAGCATCAAAATGGCACCAAGCGAACCTCGAAGGGCGGGCCAGAGTGGGCTGTGACGCGGAGCGCGCCAACCAGGTCCCCGCCCCCCCCGAAGAGCGCGAAGCTCTGAGGTAGTTACAAGCTGTCATGAGCAGCGAAGTGAATGGTACACTTAGAAAAGATGATTTGCCAATGAAGACGCCGCAGCGTCGCGACGTCGCCGCCCGGCGCAGCACATCCAGTAAAGGAAGAGGTGCACGCAGCGGCGACAATTACACAGTAAGAATAAACAGCACGGATCTGACCCCAGGAATACTAGTCCGGGGCAAGACTAAGGCCATAACGTGTAAAACATACACTAAGACCACCACACACACCCCTTTATTTCCCCCCGGGCCACGGGGGGGAATGAGGGAGGATGGCGACCCTTTGTACAGGGCCCACCGCTACATGGGGCATGGGGCAATAGTGCAGGAGGGGCATCCCCTAGAGGCTCACCATCAGCCCTAAACCGCCTACCCTTTGGTGGGGGACTGCGGTGGAGCATGGCTCTGTTAAGCACGCATGGTGCTGCCTACCTTCACCCGACCAGCGCAGCCCAGGCTGGGCGGCACATCACAGGGAGGATGGGTGGGAATAGTCCAACAGGGTCGCAGGCTTTAATAGCCCCGCACACCTGCGAGAGAGTGATACATCATGTCTTCGCAGTCAGCACTGCAGAGAAATCTGGGGATTTGTGGGAGGTCCCTGGGTATTTGAAGGGCCGGGAGGAGCCTGTTTTTCCATGTCTCTGCAGTGCAGCGCCATCTGGCGGAGGATAACCCAAGTGTAAGTATTATATCTGGAGCAGGACGTACTGTATACTAAGAATAATATTTACATTGTGACTGACAGAGGATAATTATCTTGTAAATTGCAAGCATAATAATTAGCACAATGTAAATTACTTGTTTTGCAAAAAAATGCAAAGTAACCTTTTCATTATAAGGGCCCTGTACATGAAATAATAAAATATGATAAACAATGAGCTTTATTATGCCATATTAAATCAAACTTTTTTTTTTTTAGATGTTACTGCAGTTTCCAAATCTTGAAATGTTAATTCATAGCGACAGGTATGCTGTAGTTGCCGTATGGGAAGATGCATGAAGGGCATGCAACAAATCAATTGGCTTAACAACAAATCATTCAATGAAAGGTCAAAGCTGGGGTTAATGCAAAGGATTTGGGGATACATTACCTATGAGGCTATCTGAGCAGTAGCAAGGGTGTACAGGCTCTTAGTTTGCGGTTTACTTACCATCTATAAAACCACCTTGCTACATGCTGATAACAGCAAATATTAGTATCTAAATGCAGAACTAGCACACATTCTAATTTAGAGAACCGGCATAAACATGCTAGATAATAAGAGTTGGGATTAATGCAGATACTTTCACCAAGCTATCAGTCTAGCTCATAACTGTTTGTAAGCCAGCAACAGCACCTCTTCACAGCTATGCTTCTATGGCAACTTGGTGTGGCCAAGACTGTTCCAAAACTCATCAGTATAAGTGTGTCTCACTATTAATTAAACACAGTAAAACATAGGTATCTTAATATAACTAAACTACACAGTACTTATATACATAATACAAGCATAGAATTATCTGCACTATAGGTTAACCCAATCCACTCCCCTGACTTAAACAAATGTTGTTCTCGAGTCATACAATCTACCACGTCACAGCTTTGGCAAATATGGCCTGTACTTCTTCCTGCTATAAACACACCATGGACCTTTATATTTTTGAAGCTGGTCAAATTTATTAACAGAGTGGGGCTTTAGGGGTGCAATTTACTGAACTTGCTTTATTTTGACTTTTGGTCTGCTTTAAAAGATTGTGGTCTGTCACTGGAACACTGGAACTCAGTTGATGTAGTCATCTCATTTCTTCTAATTGGTTCTGCAGAAGGTTCTCTATATGATCATCTGTCTCTGTAGATAGCTCTTTCACAAGCTGAAGGTTAGTTACTGCAGAGCATTACTTTTTTTACTATCACCACTCACTACAGGATCTTTATCTTTTTTTGCTTACAGGTTACAAATGGACATACTTCTAGGGACCTATATCCATTGCTGTTTTATTTACACACCCACTATATTGTATAGCAGTGATGTGTTGTCAGCTGCAACATTAGAAACAAGGGAAGATACTGTTTATCGGCTAACTGAACATATATGAATATCTAATTTGCTTTGTCAAACATAATGTTATACAAAAAACAAAAACTGCAAAGAAGGATGTTAAAAACACAATTCTGTGAAATACTCACCTGTAGGATTGGTATTATAAGTATACAGTACGTCCTGCTCCAGATAGATTACTTACACTTGGGTTATCCTCCGCCAGATGGAGCTGCACTGCACAGGCTCCTCCCGGCCCCTCAAATACCCGGGGACCTCCCACAAATCCCCAGCATTGAAAAGCAGTGAACAAGAAGCCGGGAGAATTTAACCACCCAAAAAAATGGTAACTATAACAATGATAACAATCACCATACAGGGGATCCAGAATAATGCAAAAAGGGTGGGGTGGAGCAGGACGTACTGTATACTTATAATACCAATTCTACAGGTGAGTATTTCACAGAATTGTATTATTCTTAGTATACAGTACGTCCTGCTCCAGATAGATTACTTACACTTGGGACATCCAATAGCAGTGTCCATAAAGCAGGGTGGGATCCCCAACAAAAAAGGTAACAGCAGACAGTTTAAACCACTGCCGCCTGCAAAACCTTGCGGTCAAAAACAGCATAGCTGAGGCCCTAACATCAACCTTGTAAAACTTAGAAAAGCTATGAACAGAAGACCAAGTAGCGGCCATGCAAACTTGTTCAACAGAAGCCTGGTGCTGGAAGGCCCAAGGAGCACCAATAGCACGAGTAAAATGAGCAGTAAGGTGGAAGGGAGGACTCTTCCCCTTAGCAGAATAGGCCTGACTCACAGCCTGCCGAATCCATTCGCTAATAGTAGACTTGGCAGGAACCAAACCCCTCCTGGGCCCAAATGGACCACTAAAAGAGCATCAGTTTTCCTGAAGGACGCAGTGACTACCAGGTAATGCTTCAGACACCTGACCACATCCAAGGAATGCAGAACCCTTTCCTAAGCGTTGCTAGGATTAGGGCACACTGAAGGAAGGACAATATCTTGATTTAAATGAAAAGCAGACACCACCTTAGGCAGAAAGTCTGGCTTAAATCGGAACACCACCTTGTCCTGGTGTCTCTCATAGTATGGGGGCTGAATAGACAGAGCCGCCAACTCAGACACAGACCTGACCGAAGTAATGGCCACCAGAAGACAACCTTGAGGGTAAGCATAGCCAGAGCAGCATCCTGTATAGGTTCAAAGTGAGCACCCTGCAAGGCAGACAAAACCAAGTTCAAATCCCAAACAGGGGCCATAGGTTTACGTGGGGGACGCATATGAGTAACCCCCTGGAAAAAGGTCTTAACCAAAGAATGCTGAGCAAAAGATTTCTGAAAGAAAAAAACAGACAGGGCAGACACCTGACCCTACAGAGCACTGAGTTGGAGTCCCGATGCCAACCCATGCTGTAAGAACTCCAGAACCCTGGGAACTGACAACACCCGACAGGGAGGAGACCTAGACTCACACCAGTCAAAGTAGGTATGTCATACCCTGTGATAGATGGAAGAAGAGGCTTTCTTCCTAGCCTTCACCATGGTATCAACCACCGAGGCGGACAAGCCTTTCTCCATCAAGATGGAGGTTTCAGCAGCTAGGCCGCAAAGCCAGAGTTTGTAAATTGGGATGGCGTAAGGGGCCCTGAGTGAGCAGATTTGGCACCCATGGCAGAACGTACTGGTCTACTATTATCAGCACCACGTCTGTGAACCACACTCTTCTTGGCCAAATCGCTGGTACCCCTTCCAGAGCAATCTTGCGCAGAACCCTGCCCAGCGGGGGGAATGGAGGAAAGACATACAGGAGCCGAAATTCCTGCCATGACATGGACAGAGCATCCGTGGTCCAGGCCAGAGGATCCTGAGACAGGAAGACAAGGGCCGGGAGCTTGTAATTGTGACGGGATGCAAACAGATCCACATCTGGTAGACCCCAACGGTGACACAGGGACTGGAATACCCTGTTGCAGAGGGACCACTCTCCCTGACGAGAGGTCCCCCTGCTCAGAGAGTCTGCCAGTAGACTCTCTGCCCCCGGGGATGTACACAGGCGAAATGCATTGAACATTGGCCTCCGCCCATGTCAGAATCTGCGATACCTCCTGGAGGGCCCCCCTGCTCCGGGTCCCTCCCTGATGGCTGATGTATGCAACCGCTGTCCTGTTGTCTGAGCGCACCGGCACAGACAGACCCGCAGGTGGTCGGTCAACTGACCCAGAACCAATCTGATCGCCCGTAGTTCCAAAATGTTCATTCCCAGGATCATTCCCAGGAACGGGGTCACCGAGGAAGGGGACAGAGAAGACTTGGGGTGATTGGTCACCCAGCCGAAGGACTCCAGGGTGGCCACCACCAGCTGAGTGTCCAACTCTGCCTGCTGTAGAGACCGAGAGGTGATGAGTATGTCGTCCAGGTAGGGCAGCACGCGGATGCCCCTTGGCCACCTCAGAGACATCACCCCCGCCAGCACCTTGGTGAGCACTCTGGGAGCTGAAGAGAGGCCAAATGGCAAGGCCACAAATTGGCAATGTTGATCTTCCAATGCAAATCTGAGGAACCTTGGTGTCCTGAAAACACTGGGATGTGAAGGTAAGCGTCTTTGATGTCCACAGACGTCATGAAACCCCCGGGGCGCAAGGAGCTGATGGCCGAGCGCAGAGTTTCCATGCGAAAACGCCTGTTCTTGACAAATTTGTTGAAGATCTTTAAATCCAGAATGGGCCTGACTGACCCATCTTTTTTGGGAACTGTGAAGAGGTTGGAGTAGAGCCCCTTGCCTCTGTCTCTTAAGGGAAATCTGCAAATGACCCCCAGACCCAGCAGGCCTTGCACGGCCTGCGCCAACACCTGAGCTGAGACAGGGTCCTGGAGGATCCGGGACCTGATGAATCTTGGGAAAGGCCACACAGCAAACTCTATCTTGTAGCCGGAGGACACTACCTCCTGAATCCACCGGTCTGAGGCATGATGCCTCCAGACTTGAGCAAAGTGCCGCAGCCGTCCCCCCACCCTGACGGGCGAGGGCGCCCCATCATGCCTGACGGGGCTTGGGAGAGGATTTGGGCTTAGCCCCCCAGGAGGAGCCAGGACGTTGTCTTCTGCTCCTGTGCCAGGAATCTGCACGAGCCCCCACGAAGGACACCCCGAAGGGGCCGAGACTGCCGTCTGCGCTGGGGTAACTTACCTCTCTTAGCAAAAATGTCTAGACGGGCCCCAAACAGGCGTAGCCCCCACCCCACTGTCGCAGCCAAACCAAGCGGCGTATAGCCACCACGAGGGCAGAAGTTCTGGCACACATTCTGATGGTGTCATCCATTGCTAATAGGACAACATTTACAAAAACATCACAACTGGAGAGTGCATTAAACACCTCACAAGGAAGATCATCAGGGGCACTCTCAAGCATATTTCTGATAAGGGTACTAGTGGCCACAGCAGTAATAGCAGAGGCACAGACCGGGTGCAGCGCCGTCCCCGCACATGCAAAGGCGTGGGAGGCCAGCTGGTCAATGCGCCGTTCCTCAGCATCCTGCAGGGTAGTAGAATCAGGGGAATGCATGACAGGGGTGTTAGATAGCCCTAGGATCGGGACATCCACCTCGGGGGGGGGGATGACCAACATTTAACCACCTCAGGGCGAAAGGCATACTTCCTATCCCAACTCCTTGGAACCCCAGGAAGTTTACTGGGGCACTCCCATTCCTTGAGCACAAGGGTATGGAAATGTGCCTGCTCTAGAAATTCCAAACGTGATTTTGCTGTATGGAAAAGCTCCCCTTTTTGCTTGGGAGCCTCACCAGGGAGAGAGATAGACAGAACCTCAAAGATCTGGGTCAATAATCTGTCATCCGGGGCCCAGGGGTCAGAGCCAGAATCGTCATGACCCCTTGGTCTCTCATCAGATGAGCCTGAATCAGAAAAGAGCTCTCCTTCATCAGATGGGGTATAGCCACACAGATTCATAAACTCCTGAGATCCCATAGGGAAAACAGTAACATTAGGCGTCAAGTGCCGCTTCTTACCAGGGCCCTTACGCGCTAAAGACCTCGCAATAATCTGTTCAGCAGTAGGCAGTCTAGAAGACACATCAGGCTGAGAATCCCCACAAGTATGCAACTCAACAAGAGTGAGATTTAAGCTGGGGGGAGTAGGTGAAGTGAAACGAGGTGCAGCCACTGGCAGGCCAGATTTCAATGCAAGCACCTGCTCAGCACAGGGTACACAGACCCACGCCTTGTCATTGTCAGCATGAGGCTGTCCACACGCTACACACAGCCGGTCTTGTCCCAAGGGGACCCCGGTAACACTATCCTGGGATGCCTCCATATGGCGATTATTAGGCACAATGTGCCAGTAGGGAATGATGCTATGAAGCAACCCTGGATGCCCCAATGACCCGCTAGGGAAGTGGGAGTAATTATACAAGGCCCAACTATCAATTACACCGGGCCGGGAGAAGCCAATGGATTCACCCTCTGAAAGACACAATGAGAAGAAGAGGTGTCAGAACCAAACACACTACAATGAGTATAAAGCTGGCCGCGAGGGCACTTACGGACCGTGGTAAGTGAGCACGTCACGCGCGCGCGACCTGGCAACATGGCGCCGAGAGTACCTCGAAAGGGCGGACCAGAGCGAGCCGTGACGCAGGGCGCGCCAGGCCAGGCCCCGCCCCCCCCGAAGAGTGCGAAGTCCACCGACAAGCAGCCAACGAGAACACAGAAGCGTCTGAGGTAACGCCCGGCGCAGAACATCCAAATGAAGGAAAGGACGCGCGCCGGCGGCATTTGCAATAGTAAAAAAAAAAAAAAAGACAAGTCAGCGCGGCGGCTGACACCACATATACTAGTCAAAAGACAAGAGAAAAACGCTGTATGCGCGAATCACGATCCACGCTAACCCACACCCCCCCCTTCTTTCCCTCCCGAAGGCTACAGGGAGAATGAGGGAGGATGGCGGCCCTCTGTACAGGACCCACCGCTACACGGGGCATGGGACAATAATGCGGGAGGGGCATCCCATAAAGGCTCACCAACAGCCTATACCGCCTACCCTTTGGTGGGGGATTGCGGTGGAGCAGCGCTCCTTAAGCACACATGGTGCTGCCTACCTTCACCCGACCAGCGCAGCCCAGGCTGGGAGGCACATCACACGAAGGACGGGTGGGAATAGTCCAACAGGGCCGCAGGCTAATAGCCCCGCTTACCTGCGAGAGAGTGATAATTTCATGTCTTCGCAGTAAGCACTGCAGAGAAATCTGGGGATTTGTGGGAGGTCCCCGGGTATTTGAGGGGCCGGGAGAAGCCTGTTTTGCATGTCTCTGCAGTGCAGCGCCATCTGGCGGAGGATAACCCAAGTGTAAGTAATCTATCTGGAGCAGGACGTACTGTATACTAAGAATAAAGGACAGGTAAGCAAATAAGCAGATCAGTAAGACCAAATACATTCTTTACAATTAACTAGGAATGAATCTGCTAGTTTGAGATGAAAAAGAGCTTTTGATACAGTGCTTGTCCAGCTATCAGTTCCCTGTCAGAGGACTGATTTGTGGGCTTCTCGGAGGGGGGCTTAAACTAGATCAGTCTTTGAAACTAAATATTGTATCCTCTTAATGACGCTACAGACAGCAAAACGCTTATTAAAGAGAAATGTGATAAGCTGCAACTGAATTCAAACTATTCATCTCTATTTTTACCTAAGAGTACACTTACGGTATCTTCCCCCGTGACTATTAGCCTGGGGCAACAGGAATAGGATTTGTTACCCCCAGAGCTAAGGTAACTGAGTCCAAGTACCACAGACAGTTTGAGAAGATGGTTGAAAGGTTTAAATGGACCTCCAAGAACAAGGCTGCGAGACCAGGGGAGTGTAGTCAGAGGTTTACAGGTTGGGGGGGGGTATTCTTGTATCTATTCCCTACACAGGCAAACATTTTAACAGAGCCTTTAAATTAAGGAGTAATTCAGGGGAGAGGTACGGTTTGGAAAGCAGTGTCAGGCCCAGGATTTACTGACCCCCTCACCTGCCACATCTCTGCTGACTGGGCTTCCCAGTCGTTCAAAGAAGTGCCCTCCATGGCAGAGTATACAGCATAGCAGGGACAGATTGAGGGTAGGGGTGCATATGGAAACTCCTATTGTCATGGGACTGAATCTTTGGTATGATAGAGGCAGATAATGATGCTGAGGCTATAACATTAAAGCAGAGCATGGGCTGTGTGGTATTTTAGAGCTAGTTATGGGGGAGAGGGAATGCACACAGCCCATATGACAGGTAGAACATGACATTTTCACAACCTTTTTCTTCTTTGACCCATGCAATGTACTATTATGAACTATTTGCTTGCCTATTAGCTCCTATACTATTAGCTCTAATATACATGATATGACTGATCACTTTATCTTTAATAATGTAATGATCTTCTACTCTTCGATCAATGTTTACCCATTACTGTCCAGTCACTTTTAACAATAGTCACTTTAATAACGTAGCTTATGGACAGTTCTTAAAGTGGACCAACACCCAGGATTTTGACTATCCTGGGTCTTGGTCCACTTCGGTGGGGCACCCCCGATCGGGGTGCCCCGCTGTGTGAAACCCCCCCTAACCCCCCGAAAAACTCACCTCTCCCCGCTCCCAGCGCCGACGTACAAGGGAAGATGTTGAACGTCTAAGCGGCGGCGGCCGCCGCCGCCTCCCTCGCGTCACTTTGAACGCGCGCGCCCCTGCGCCGGCCATTCGCAGACGGCCGGCGCGGAGGCGCGCACGCCTACAGGGGCGCGAGAGAGGCGGCGGCGGCCGGCCGCCGCCGAAGATAAGGTAGGTGAGTTGGGGTGTTTGGGGGGGGTTTCACCCCGCGGGACATCCCGATCTCGGATGTCCCGCGGGGTGGGGGGTGATCGGCCCGGGAATCTTATAGATTCCCGGGCCGATCACCCGTGGGTGTTGGTCCACTTTAAGGGGCGGCAGAGGTGTGTTCAGGCTTGTGACACTGGTCATGGGGGACACCACTTAGGTTGAGTTTCTAACTCCCAGACCCTTATGGATGCACCTTATAATTGCTTATGGTGGGGGTTTGATTCTTGGTGCACAACCTGCAGTACCTTATCCTCATCTTGCCCCTATCCATCAAGCTTCCCCAAACTATGCATTAGGCCACCCAGGTGTAAAAGGAAAGAACCAAAGTACATTACTATTCATTTATCTACTAACCACTACTAGATGTAACACTCCATAATAGGCACCTGACCATAAGACACACCTATGGTTTAGAGGAGGAATATAAAAAAACATTCTGAACAAAATGGTGTGCTGAAAATACCCTCCTCTCAATCACCCCATTACAGACAGTGTGTAGAACCCCCAAATCCCCCCATTACAGACAGTGTGCAGAATCCCCATTACATGCAGTAAGTGGAATCCACCATTACAGGCAGTGTGCGGTATCCCTTATTACAGGCAGTGTGCAGCTTCTCCATTACAAGCAGTGTGAGGCATCCCTCATTAAAGACAGTGAACAACATCCTTCATTAGAGACAGTAAGTGACATTCCTCATTACAAGCAGTGTGCTGCATCCCTCAATACAGGCAGGCAGTGGCATGTCTCATTAGAGGCAGTAAGTGAAATCCTTCACTACAGGCAGTGTTCAACATCCCCAATTACAGGCAGTGTGCAGCATCCCCCAATTACGTGCAGTGAGGGACATTCCCCCCAATGGTGTGTGTGAGGAGGAAATGCAGGAGGCAGATAAACTTAAACTTGCTGCCTGCCAGTCCTCAATTGCTCGGCATGCCCCCCAACACGCACGCATGTACAGACACACACAGAAACACACATGCACAGGCACATACACTCCCATCAGCACTGATTGCGGCCTTAGCTTCGGTAGGTGGGTCTGAGCTATGTGTGGGTGGGCGGGCGTAGCCTGTGAACGCCTGGTGTCTGTTTACAGAAGTCAGCTGTAAAAAAGATCATACGCACCTATACATAGGCCATGCCCACACATCAAAGCTCCTGAGCTGCTGCTAAAACTCTTTGTGGCCAGGCACCCACTCCCCGCACCTCCCGAACCATGACAGCCCACTCGTCCTCCAGGGATTAGCCCAATTGAAGCACCTTTGTATACCTAAAAGAGTTCACTTTAGAGCTCACCCTGTCACATATTAAAGCATATTATTGGGTAATAATAATAAAGAATTTACAATGTTACATCTTTTCCAACATGTATGATCTGGCTGGGTGGGCATGCTGGTAATTATATTGCAATAAATCTGAAAAGCTTTAGTACGCTGACATTGATTTGTACCTGGCTGTATTCAAGGGAACATACTGGATCTGCATTTTTTTCCATTGAGTTGATGAAAGAAACCCCGCATCAGAGCGCACATGGGTGATGTTCAGAACCTGACTCTATGTATTTTAATGCATTATTGATACATTTCTGTCTCCCAGAGGTATGCTGAAGGTTTTTTTTACCATTGTTCTGAATGACAAGTTAAGAAGGGAATAGGCACTGCTTATCTTTGACCAGTTGTATTATCATTTGAGTTATGTTTACTTTATTCATTACTTCAAGGAAAAAAATTTCAAGGCCAAGTTCTGTAGTATTTATTAAAAAGAAAAATTATGGAGATTTATGTAGAAATCTATTGTAGGCTGGCATAACAAGCATAGCTAGATGTTCGAGGAGGAAGTACAGTATACGGTAACTTTGCATTTAACTGCCTTTAAAAGGCAAAGGGATCATTGCTCACTCAAAATTTGACCCCTGAGTTTGAACACATTCTTACCATGATTGATCCTTGGATTTCCCATCCAAGATGGAGAAATAATGCAAATGTTTTGCAGGTTCAGTATATTTTAAGGAAAGCTTTTAGAGAATACCTAATTCTTTGTCAGACAAGGATCTGGATTCAGTAAACTTTCCTTAAAATATCTAACAAAAATAAGGGCCATTTTATATTTTATTTAAAGCAGCCTGCCTGAAATCTAAAAGATGCCTGGGCTGGCCGCTCTCTTTTTCGCATGGCATCCTGAAACGGGATGCCCTGCTGTGTTAACCCCCCCAAGCAGCCCATAAAAACTCACCAACGGCAAACACCTTATCTGTTTCGGAAATCCATCGCTGTCACTGATGCGCGGGGTCTCGTCCAATGAGACCGGCCTGCTATTACTGTATTGTGCACTCGCTCCTGCTCCAGACATTCAGATAGGCTGGGACGGGATTGTGCGCACGGCCAGGGATACTGGAGAGACTGCAGAGCATGCTCCCTATTTGAGTAAATGAGAGCCACCAGCCGAGTGATGTAATCATAGCAGATGGCTTTTATTGGACATGAGCCCACTCATGTGCCATTGGAGCCTGGGGATGTGAGATGTTTCTAGCTTCCTGGCGGGGTACACACAGTCGGGTATTGTGCTTCGGGATGCCCAGGGAAAGGAACGAAACCTGGGAGAGGCAAATTACTGGGTTTTGGTCGGCTTTAAGAATAAGGCATGATATATAATAAGGCATGATTTAGAGAAGAAAAAACTAGGACACTCTTAATACTTATGCTAGTTATTAACAAGTATAAGAATGTAGCAACTTAAAACCTAGCCTAAAATATACTTTTATTTTTTTATTTAGATTTTAAATAGTAAATGAACTAAGTGTCAAAATTAATATATATACAAATCTTTATTAGTACAAAAGCGCACACATAAAGCTAAAAACAATCAAGGACAAACAATACCATTGGTATTGTTTATATGATATACCTGTTAGGGTGTCTGATATTTTGGGAGACTGATCAAGCATGGTTGTTTTTAATTTGTTTGTCCTTGATTGTTTTTAGCTTTATGTGTTCGCTTTTGTACTAATAAAGATTTGTATATATATTAATTTTGACACATGGCTTGTGGTGCTCCTTGTAGAGATAGGTGTGCTTTTTTGCATTTCCGCTCTGTTGCTGTTGCTATGGTTTGTATTTTCCAGTGAGCACACCATATATAGTATATATATATATTTTGTAATTAGTGGTGCACCCTCATCTTCTGTAGTAAATGAACTAAAGTGGCTTATTACTGTATCGAATGTTTAATAGGAAAGTCATGCTCTAACCTCTCACCTTTACTGAACAACACAGGGAGGCCGATTCATTAATAGCGGCAGGTAGCGACAGTTGAGCGACTGTAGCGGCATTTTCAGAGCGCCCGCTAGTAGTCGCTGTGCTTGGCCGTTGTTCGGTTGTTGATAGCGACTCAGTCGGTTTGCCGTAATGTTGAATATTGGGTGAGGAGTCGCTATTTGACAGGTTCCGCGCTGTATGGGAGCGCATGATAGCGACTGGCCCTAGCGACCGGCTCCCACCATATTCATTAAAAAATCACGCTCAAAAAATTCTCTCGCTGTAAAATGCTTGTTTAAACCCCAGAGCGCTGGCGGCGATGGGTTAAAAGTAGTTTTTTAACCCCCAAACAACCATATTTTTGGAAACCAAAAAAAAACAAGTTTTTTAAATAATTTTGTAATATGAATACATTAATATCAGACCTGTAATATCAATTCTGTACAATTTTTTTTTTTTTACCTTAAAAAAATTACCTACAATGGCAGAAGTGGTCACAGAATTTTTCACATTTAAAAAAATAATAATAATAATTAATTATGAATATTTAAAGATTGTTCCATTGAAATGCATTGGAGAGCGCCAGGTAGCGAGAGGTCATACCTGTCGCTGTTCAAGGTCGGACGCTGGCGCTGTGGGCTGAGGCTGGAATAATGATGAATGAGTCGCTATGTGGCGCTATCTCAGTCGCTAAGCAGGATTGGCTTGATAAATGTGTGATTGTGGTGGGGAGCCGGCGTTCTCGTGGCGGGGCCCGTCATTACCGGCCGCTCACCAGTCGCTACCTGTCGCTATTCCTTCATAAATAAGGGCCTTATTATTTTCTACTATATTAACTCATGTCTTATTCTGAAATGAAGCATGAAACAGTCCTTTTTTATAAGATATGTTAAGCAAAAGAGGCCATGATGTTATATAAGAAACCCCAAATCACATTAGATGGGGGGACAGTTAAAGCAGGTCATTTCCAATTAGCAGGACATAAAAAGCTAATTTGGCAGACAAAAAGAGGCCACAATAAATGCTGTAACCTGTGAAGGGAGACCATTTTTATGGGCATTAATGCACACTATTACTCAGACATATTGAGACATAAAACTTAAATGGATATTAAAGTGGAACAAACCCACCAGTGACCGGGCAGGCAGCTGGCTTTCCCACGGGGCATAAAATTAGGATGTCTTGTTGTGTGAGACCCCAAGGGCGCATGCATGGGCTCTCGTCCAATGAGAGCCACCTGCTGAACTGACGTAATTTGGCAGGTGGCTCTCATTGCTGTCAATGGGAAGCATGCACTGCCGCATCCCCTGCGTCGTGTGTGCGCTCCTGTCCCAGCCATTCACATAGGGGCTGAGCACGCACGTATAGGCTGAGCGCCTGTGCATGCTACACTGGACTGAGGAGGGGTGAGTTTTACTGGGTGAACAGGGGGGTTTCACACAGCAGGGCATCCCAAATTGGGATCCCCTTCAGGAACAGAACAAGACCCGGGAAAGTCAAAATCCAACAATACAGGCAAAGGGTTCATTTAGCCTGCTTGCTGCTCTCCCGATGCTGGCTGTGAGGAACTGTATTCTTCATTCAGCCTGCTTGATGTTTTCTGCTGGGCCTGTTGTGCTAGGGTGACCCATCAGCTCTGCATTTATCTCTATGGGGGACTGTGAATTCAAACAGGGAGCCCTGAAAATTGAGTTAGCAGAAAGGCTCAAGTTCATTAGGGGTTGGTTTATCAGGCAATGCAAAGTGCTGGTGAATAAAAGATGCAACCAACATGGGGCAAAATGTAAGCAGGCAAAATTAACCCTTTGCCTGGAATTTGTCTTTGATGTAAACAGAAATGTGCACACATCCAATTCCTTAAACCGGACCTTCACCATGATTTATTGAAAAGCCCAAACTCTTAAACGATCTAAAATTAATATACTTTACGTTTTTAGTCACTTATTTTTTCCCCCACTGGCCTGCAACTCTGTTAAAGTGGACCAACACCCAGGATTTTGACTATCCTGGGTTTTGGTCCACTTCGGCGGGGCACCCCGATCGGGGGTGCCCCGCTGTGTGAAACCCCCCAGAAAGCCCCAAAATCTTACCTGTCCCCGCTCCCACGTGACTGGACGGTCCAATCCCCGCCAACGTCCAGGCGGGGATCAGGAACGTCCAAGCGGCTGCCGCCGCCGCCTCCCTCGCGTCACTTTCGGCGCGCGCGCGCCCCCGCCGGCCATTCGCAGACGGCCGGCGCGGGCGCGCGCACGCCTACAGGGGCGCGAGGGAGGCGGCGGCGGCCGGCCGCCGCCGAAGATAAGGTAGGTGATTTGGGGTGTTTGGGGGGGTTTCACCCCGCGGGACATCCCGATCTCGGATGTCCCGCGGGGTGGGAGGTGATCGGCCCGGGAATCTTATAGATTTCCGGGCCGATCACCTCTCGGTGTTGGTCCACTTTAAGGACTTTAGGATACGGGCACCGCCATCTTGACTCAGAAGCATCACACTTACTGAGGAGAGTGAGATAAAGTACAGGGGGTGGGGTTATAGCTGTGCTTTGCTCAGACAGAGCAGAGCTGGGGTCATGAAAAAGTCAGCAGTCCCAGAATGCAGAGCAGCACAGTCAGAAGGCCCTTCCTGTTTGCAGGCTGCCTGATATTCCATAAGCCGCCATCTTGGATGTTTAAAGGCTCATAACATGCAGTAGATGCAGGTAGGATGATTTTTAATGTGACCAATCTGTATGTACAGGGTGTGGGAAACATATAAGATATGCTCTTATTCAGAGTGAAGGACTGCTTTATGCTGAATTGCTAAGCTCATGCGCTTACTCAGTCTGACCTTTTACCCTCATATTGAAGCTTCTAGTGAGACATTGCACACAAATAACCATGTACACAACATTGGGAGTATACAAGTCAGTATGTCTGGGAATATGGGGAAAAAAGTGGCCAATAGCTAGAGTACATATCAGGAGGTTTCTTGACATCTTCAGCATGCATTTAGTAATCTTGTTCAGAGAATATAACCTTAATTCATATTCTGGAGTAAAATGACATTAGATCTCTTCTACTGAAATCCCTGGGTATCCTGAATTGTTTATTACACTTGGACATGCAGGAGAATGCATCCTTCAAGTGGACCTATCATCCTGCTGTCTGGCTCAAAGTCTTCCAGGCCTTCTGATTAGCTACCTGCCTTTGGGGTGTGCCAGCAGTGTCATCGCACAGGGCGCCACCCCAGAAGGCATTTTAGGGGTGCCATTCAGGGCCATGAAAAGGGATAGCCTATCTTCCCACCCCACCACCGCTACTGATCAGTCTCTCTGCCCATCCACTTCTGTCACCTATCAATCTCTCTGGCCACTCCACTCCTGCCATTGTTCAGTCTCTCTGACCACCCCACTCCTGCCATTGTTCAGTCTCTCTGCTCACCCACTCCTGCCATTGTTCAGTCTCTGTTCTCCCACTCCTGCCATTGTTCAGTCTCTCTGACCACCCCACTCCTGCCATTGTTCAGTCTCTCTGCTCACCCACTCCTGCCATTGTTCAGTCTCTGTTCTCCCACTCCTGCCATTGTTCAGTCTCTCTGACCACCCCACTCCTGCCATTGTTCAGTCTCTGCTCACCCACTCCTGCCATTGTTCAGTCTCTCTGCTCACCCACTCCTGCCATTGTTCAGTCTCTGTTCTCCCACTCCTGCCATTGTTCAGTCTATGCTCACCCACTCCTGCCATTGTTCAGTCTCTCTGACCACCCAGTCCTGCCATTGTTCAGTCTCTGTTCTCCCACTCCTGCCATTGCTCAGTCTCTGTTCTCCCACTCCTGCCATTGTTCAGTCTATGCTCACCCACTCCTGCCATTGTTCAGTCTCTCTGCTCACCCACTCCTGCCATTGTTCAGTCTCTCTGCTCACCCACTCCTGCCATTGTTCAGTCTCTGTTCTCCCACTCCTGCCATTGTTCAGTCTCTCTGCTCACCCACTCCTGCCATTGTTCAGTCTCTGTTCTCCCACTCCTGCCATTGTTCAGTCTATGCTCACCCACTCCTGCCATTGTTCAGTCTCTGTTCTCCCACTCCTGCCATTGTTCAGTCTATGCTCACCCACTCCTGCCATTGTTCAGTCTCTCTGCTCACCCACTCCTGCCATTGTTCAGTCTCTGTTCTCCCACTCCTGCCATTGTTCAGTCTATGCTCACCCACTCCTGCCATTGTTCAGTCTCTCTGCTCACCCACTCCTGCCATTGTTCAGTCTCTCTGCTCACCCACTCCTGCCATTGTTCAGTCTCTGTTCTCCCACTCCTGCCATTGTTCAGTCTCTCTGCTCACCCACTCCTGCCATTGTTCAGTCTCTGTTCTCCCACTCCTGCCATTGTTCAGTCTCTCTGCTCACCCCACTCCTGCCATTGTTCAGTCTCTCTGCTCACCCCACTCCTGCCATTGTTCAGTCTCTCTGACTACCCCACTCCTGCCATTGTTGTCTCTCTGCCCACCCCACTCCTGCCATTGTTCAGTCTCTCTGCCTACCCCACTCCTGCCATTGTTCAGCCTCTCTGCCCACCCCACTCCTGCCACCTTTCAGTCTCTCTGCCCACCCCACTCCTGCCATTGTTCAGCCTCTCTGCCCACCCCACTCCTGCCACCTTTCAGTCTCCCTGCCCACCCCACTCCTGTCACCTTTCAGTCTCTCTGCCCAACCCACCCCTGTCACCTTTCAGTCTCTCTCTGCCCACCCCACTACTGTCACCTTTCAGTCTCCTTGGCCACCCCACTCCTGCCCCCTTTCAGTCTCTCGGCCCACCCCACTACTGTCACCTTTCAGTCTCTCATCCCACCCCACTCCTGCCACTTTTTAGTCTCTCTGCCCACCCCACTACTGCCACCTTTCAGTCTCTCTGCCCACTCCACTCCCGCCACCTTTCAGTCTCTCATCCCACCCCACTCCTGTCACCCCTCCGTCTCTCACAATGAGAGCCCATTGCCAAAAGAGCCCAACCATGCGCTGTTGGACCGAGGAGAGGTGAGCTTTAGTGAGCGAACTAGAAGGATTCACACAGCAGGGCATCGCAATTCAAACAAAACCCGGGAAAGTCCAAATCCAGGGTTTTGTTCTGCTTTAAAGTCTATAGTAACCCCCATCTTGTCTCTCTCTGGCCACCCCACTCCTGCCACCCCTCCGTCTCTCACATTGAGAGCCCATTGCCAAAAGAGCCCACTCATGAGCTGTTGGACCAAGGAGAGGTGAGCTTTACTGAACTGGAAGGATTCACACAGCAGGGCATAGCAATTTGGGATTCCCCGGGGACACCGAACAAAACCCGGGAAAGTCCAAATCCAGGGTTTTGTTCTGCTTTAAAGTCTATAGTAACCCCCATCTTCCCCCCTTCCGCAGCACTGAGAGAGCAAATAAACACCTTACCTTAAGTCCAGATGCATTCTCCTAGTGCAGGGGTACTCAAGAACTTTTTGTAGAGGTCCACTCGTAGCAGTATGCCGCAAGCTGAAGGTCCGGAATTGGGGGTAGGTACCAGTAGGCACCAGGGGGCTATATATTCCACAACCATAACTAAATAAAGGCTGCTTGTCCCCCTCCAGCATTATATCTATTTGGCATTGGGGGGAAAACAAACAGCGACTTTTTTTTTGTTTGACCTGGTGCACTGATTTTAAATGAGCAGAGCTAAGAGGAGAGGGCTGGCTGCGGCAGAGCTGGGAGAAGAGAGATGGGATTGGGCAGAGCTGGGAAAAGAGAGATGGGATGGGGCAGAGCTGGGAAAAGAGAGATGGGATGGGGCAGAGCTGGGAGAAGAGATATGGGATGGGACAGAGCTGGGAAAAGAGAGATGGGACAGACCTGGGAGAAGAGAGATGGGATGGGGCAGAGCTGGGAATAGAGAGGTGGGATGAGGCCACGCTGGGAATAGAGAGATGGGATTGGACAGAGCTGGGAGAAGAGATGGGACAGAGCTGGGAGAAGAGAGATGGGATGGGGCAGAGCTGGGAATAGAGAGATGGGATGAGGCCAAGCTAGGAATAGAGAGATGGGATGGGGCAGAGCTGGGAGAAGAGAGATGGGATGGAACAGAGCTGGGGATAGAGAGATGGGATGGGACAGAGCTGGGAGAAGAGAGATGGGATGGAACAGAGCTGGGAATAGAGAGATGGGACAGAGCTGGGAGAAGAGATGGGATGGGACAGAGCTGGGTAAAGAGATGGGATGGGACAGAGCTGGGAATAGAGAGATGGGATGGGACAGAGCTGGGAAAAGAGAGATGGGATGGGGCAGAGCTGGGAAAAGAGAGATGGGATGGGGCAGAGCTGGGAGAAGAGATATGGGATGGGACAGAGCTGGGAAAAGAGAGATGGGACAGACCTGGGAGAAGAGAGATGGGATGGGGCAGAGCTGGGAATAGAGAGGTGGGATGAGGCCACGCTGGGAATAGAGAGATGGGATTGGACAGAGCTGGGAGAAGAGATGGGACAGAGCTGGGAGAAGAGAGATGGGATGGGGCAGAGCTGGGAATAGAGAGATGGGATGAGGCCAAGCTAGGAATAGAGAGATGGGATGGGGCAGAGCTGGGAGAAGAGAGATGGGATGGAACAGAGCTGGGGATAGAGAGATGGGATGGGACAGAGCTGGGAGAAGAGAGATGGGATGGAACAGAGCTGGGAATAGAGAGATGGGACAGAGCTGGGAGAAGAGATGGGATGGGACAGAGCTGGGTAAAGAGATGGGATGGGACAGAGCTGGGAATAGAGAGATGGGATGGGACAGAGCTGGGAATAGAGAGATGGGATGGGACAGAGCTGGGAGAAGAGAGATGGGATGGAACAGAGCTGGGAATAGAGAGATGGGATGGGACAGAGCTGGGAAAAGAGAGATGGGAAAAGGCAGAGCTGGGAATAGAGAGATGGGATGGGACAGAGATGGGAGAAGAGAATGGATGAGGCAGAGCTGGGAGAACAGACATGGTATGGGACAGAGCTGGGAAAAGAGAGATGGGATGAGGCAGAGCTGGGAATAGAGAGATGGGATGGGACAGAGCTGGGAGAAGAGATGGGATGAGGCAGAGCTGGGAATAGAGAGATGGGATGAGGCAGAGCTGGGAATAGAGAGATGGGATGGGACAGAGCTGGGAGAAGAGAGATGCGATGGGGCAGAGCTGGAAGAAGAGAGATGGAATGAGGCAGAGCTGGGAGAAGAGATGGGATGGGACAGAGCTGGGAAAAAAGAGATGGGATTAGGCAGAGCTGGGAAAAGAGAGATGGGATGGGACAGAGCTGGGAAAAGAGATGGGATGGGACAGAGCTGGGAAAAGAGAGATGGGATGGGACAGAACTGGGAAAAGAGATGGGATGAGGCAGAGCTGGGAACAGAGAGATGGGAGACGAGATGGGACAGAGCTGGGAAAAGAGAGATGGGATGAGGCAGAGCTGGGAACAGAGAGATGGGATGGGACAGAGCTGGGAATAGAGAGATGGGATGGTACAGAGCTGGGAGAAGAGATGGGATGGGACAGAGCTGGGAGAAGAGATGGGATGGGACAGAGCTGGGAGAAGAGATGGGATAGGACAGAGCTGGGAAAAGAGATGGGGTGAGACAGAGCTGGGAATAGAGAGATGGGATGGGACAGAGCTGGGAGAAGAGATGGGGTGAGGCAGAGCTGGGAATAGAGAGATGGGATGAGACAGAGCTGGGAGATGAGAGATGCGATGGGGCAGAGCTGGAAAAAGAGAGATGGAATGAGGGAGAGCTGGGAGAAGAGATGGGAGAGAGCTGGGAAAAGAGAGATGGGATGGGACAGAGCTGGGAAGAGAGAGATGGGATGGGACAGAGCTGGGAGAAGAGATGGGATGGGACAGAGCTGGGAGAAGAGATGGGATGAGTCAGAGCTGGGAATGGAGAGATGGGATGGGACAGAGCTGGAGGAAGAGAGATGCGATGGGCAGAGCTGGAAGAAGAGAGATGGTGTTAGGCACTTACCTCGTCGCCGTCCCTGGTCCCGCGACGCGCTGTCGGGTGGCCTTCAGCTGTCTGCTGCCCGACGGTCCCCGGGTGTGCCGGCTCCTCGGCGCTGTCGTGGGGACCGGGGGTCGGCGGCGCTGGGCAGTGTGGGTGGCCGCGCCGCAGCCCGCTCTGCGCGGCTGGGCGGCCCCGCCGGGCTCCCTCTCAGTGTGGCGCTTCCCCCTCCTAGCGCGCGAGCACGTCCTGTTTATGCCTCCCGGCGGCGCTTCCCCCAGCGCGCCGGCCGGGGGCAAGTTTGAATTAGCCTATCTACAGCTTGATCCTGGGAGCGGACCCAGGGACTGGTCGGCCTGTCTGGCCTGGGCCGTCCAGTTCCTGGGACCGCTCCCGTTTTAGTACCTTGCACCAATCATTATCTTTCCCTCCAAATGCCCCCTTCCTTAGTGGCCAGCATTCCTATAAATTATGACTCCTTCATTATCCCAGTGCCCGTTATAGCCTCTGGGTTCTGGGAGCGTTACAGATTGTCTTTCTCCATATTATTCGGCTTTGAACTTTGACCACTCTCGCTTGCTGCCTGCCCTGACCTTTTGCCTGCCTGACCACGATTCTGCCTGACCCCTCTGATACTTTGCCCCGTGACCTTCTGGATTTGACCTCGGCTTGTTTGACTTCTCTTCGTTACCTCCATTGGATACCTCGCCCCGTGACCTCCCGGCTCTGACCTCGGCTTGTTAATCGGACTTCCGCCATCCGGCATCCTCTCTTGGGACTTCCTGCCGTTCATCAGTCTCCACCTTAAGCTGGTAATCTTTGCGCCCTATAAGTCCTGGGGGTAACCGAGTTAGGAGAGGCATAACCCGTGTCTCCTACAAGCGGGGACTTGTCTATAGGCAGAAGAGGCGGTGGAGATTGGGGATTATCAGCTCAAGACAGACTGGTGTCCGGTACAGTCCTTACAGTATAACGAGCCAGAAGAATGGACCAAATCCTGGAACAGGTGCAAGCCTTAACGGCGGCTGTAGAGCACCTGGCTCACCGGGTTGCGGCCCAGGAGAACCGTCCAGCTCCTATCACCACCAGTCCTCAGGGGACTCCGGCCGCAGCCTCTGTGGAACCCAAAATTCCACTCCCAGAAAAATTTCATGGCGACAGAGCAAGGTTTGCCAATTTTCGGGACTCTTGCAAATTATATTTTCAGCTTCGTCCTGTTTCTTCGGGGTCACAGGAGCAGCGAGTGGGGCTGATTATCTCCCTCCTTCAAGGTGATCCACAATCCTGGGCTTTCAGTCTACCATCTCAGGATCCTGCTCGTCTCTCAGTGGACAATTTCTTTTCCGCGATGGAGATTCTGTATGACGATCCCGACAAAGGGGCAACGGCAGACGCTAAGCTACGTACCCTTCGCCAGGGACGCCGTCCAGCTGAAGATTACTGCTCAGAATTCCGGCGCTGGGCAGTGGACTCACGCTGGAACAATCCTGCCCTCTGCGGCCAATTCCGGCTTGGATTGGCCGATTCTATTAAAGATACTTTGGTGAATTACCCGGAACCCCAGACTCTAGACGAGTTAATGCACCTCGCCATCCGCATAGACCGTCGTCTTCGGGAAAGACGCCTAGAGAAAGGGTCACATCCCGATTCAGTTTTGAGAGCTGAGGCCCCAGTAGTGCAATCATCCGAAGAACCCATGCAACTGGGCGCCACAAAACTCACCGAAGTTCAAAGACGTCGGCGCCTGTCAGAGGGGCTGTGTCTGTACTGTGGCGGAACTGGTCACATGGTCAGAGTATGCCCTAAGAAGCCGTCGGGAAACTTCAGAGCCTAGGGGGTTTCGAGGGGGCCCTCCTAGGCTGTAAGGTATCACCTCGTGTATCGTCGCCGGTTCTAATCCCGGTTCAGCTTAAAGTTGATTTAAAATATTTGAATTTGAAGGCCCTCTTAGACTCCGGAGCAGCAGGGAACTTCCTTGACTCTGAGTTAGCCCAGAGTTTAGGAATTACGCTCCAGTCCTTGCCTACACCCATCCGAGTTTCCGCCATTGATGGCACGCCTGTTGCAGGGGGACTCGTGCAGTTTAGAACCCTACCTATACCATTTAAAGTGGGAGCCAATCATTCTGAAATTATCAGCTTTCTTGTCTTGAGCATGCCTAACACCCCCTTAATTCTGGGATTGCCTTGGCTACAGAAGCACAATCCCCAAATTGACTGGGTGTCGGGGCAAATTGTGAAGTGGGGGCACCAATGCTTTCAGACCTGTTTGGAACTTCCGGTTCGAGTCACGCAATTATCTCCAACTAAGGTTCCCACTCCATACCTGGAGTTTGCTGACGTCTTCTCTGAAAAGGCGGCAGACAAACTTCCCCCCCATAGACCTTGGGATTGCCCCATTGAGCTCCTTCCTGGTACCATGCCTCCTAGGGGGAGAATTTTCAATTTAACCCGAGCTGAAAATCATGCTATGCGGGAGTATATTGCAGAAAATCTGGAAAAGGGGTTTATTCGGGCATCTTCTTCCCCGGCAGGAGCAGGATTTTTTTTTGTTGAGAAGAAGGATGGGGGGCTCCGTCCGTGTATTGACTATCGGGGTTTAAACAATATTACTATCAAAAACAAGTATCCCCTGCCCCTTATTGAGGGGCTGTTTACGCAGGTGGCTGGGGCACAGGTCTTTTCCAAGCTGGATCTCCGGGGCGCCTATAACCTTATCAGGATTAGGCAGGGTGATGAGTGGAAAACGGCCTTCAATACCCTCGAAGGGCATTATGAGTATTTAGTAATGCCATTTGGTTTATGTAATGCCCCCGCAGTTTTTCAAAGTTTTGTAAATGAGATATTTAGAGACTAGCTTGGCCGTTTTGTAGTTGTCTATTTAGATGACATTTTGATTTTCTCTTCATCTCTTGACGAACATCGCAAACATGTGCGCATGGTCTTGCAAAAACTCAGAGAAAACTGTCTATATGCTAAGTTAAAAAAGTGCCAATTTGAAGTCTCAGAGGTTCCTTTTCTTGGTTACATTATCTCTAATACTGGTCTTTCCATGGATCAATCCAAAGTGAAAGCAGTGTTAGAATGGGAGCAGCCCAGGGATCTGAAAGGCCTGCAAAGGTTTCTGGGCTTCGCCAATTTTTATAGGAGGTTCATTAAAAATTTTTCTTCTTTAGTGGCCCCTTTGACGAATCTTACCAAGAAAGGGGGGTATCCTTCAGTTTGGCCGGTTCAGGCTGTCCAGGCTTTTGAGAAATTGAAAGGAGTCTTTAGTTCTGCCCCAGTGTTAGTACATCCGGACGGTCAATTGCCCTTTTTTGTGGAGGTGGATGCCTCCGAGATTGCTGTGGGGGCAGTTCTATCTCAATATCGTGGGTCCCCTGAACGCCTTCATCCGTGTGCCTTTTTTTCTAAGAAATTATCGGCGGCTGAAAGAAATTATGATATCGGTAACCGAGAACTGTTGGCTATCAAGTTGGCCTTTCAGGAATGGAGGCACTGGCTTGAGGGGGCTCAGTACCCAGTTACTGTCTTTATGGACCATAAAAACCTAGAGTACATCCAATCCGCAAAAAGACTAACTCCTAGACAGGCTCGCTGGTCCTTGTTCTTCTCTCGGTTCAACTTCTCCATAACCTATAAACCGGGGTCCAAAAACGTAAAAGCTGATGCCCTGTCTCGGAGTTTCTCTTTTTCTAATTCACCCGAAAGGGTGGATGTTCCCATTTTGCCCCACTCCCTGGTGGTAGCCGCCATCCAACCTCAACTCCCTGATCTAGCTCAATTCCAGGCCGAGGCTCCACCTGAAAAGCCTGAGTCGGTCCAGTTTGTGCCCTCTCTTTACCGCACTGCCTTTTTGTCTCATTTTCATGATACTAAAACAGCGGGTCATCCGGGGGTCAAAAAGACTATCGCCTTACTGTCCCGCCAAGTCTGGTGGCCATCCATTAGGAAGGATGCACAAAAATTTGTCCTAGCCTGTAAGGTGTGTGCTCGGAGTAAGTCTTTAAGACACTCCCCTGAAGGCCCTCTACTACCACTGCCCATTCCTGCCTCTCCGTGGACCCATTTGGCCATGGATTTCATTACGGATCTTCCTCCTTCCCAGGGATATACCGTTATTTGGGTAGTAGTGGACCGCTTTAGCAAAATGGTTCACTTCATCCCTTTAAAAAAGCTTCCCACAGCTCAAATCTTAGCTCAACTCTTTATCACTCACATTTTTAGAATCCACGGCATCCCAGAAGACGTTGTCTCAGATAGGGGGGTCCAATTTGTCTCCCGGTTTTGGAGGGCTTTCTGTACTAAGCTGGGCTTCACCGTCTCTCTTTCCTCTGCATTCCACCCTCAGTCGAATGGGCAAACCGAAAGAACAAACCAATCTTTAGAACAGTACTTGCGTTGTTTAACTGCTGATACTCAAACGGATTGGGTGTTCTTCCTTCCGTTTGCTGAATTTGCACTGAACAACGCTTCACATTCTTCCACTGGGGTTTCTCCCTTTCATTGTGTTTATGGCAAAGATCTGAAGTTCTCAGCCCTATCGGACCAACCCTCTAGGGTTCCTTCCTTGGACGACTGGGTTTCCAAATGGCCGGGGTTATGGAATAAGATCCAGCAACATCTGACCAAGGCTGTCCTTCAACAGAAAAAATTTTCAGATCGTAAACGTTCTTCTAATTCTGGTTATGATGTGGGGGACTGGGTTTGGCTTTCAACTAAGAATTTGGCCTTACGCCAACCCTCCGCTAAGTTAGGCCCTAAATTTATCGGCCCCTTCCCCATAATACAGAAAATCAATCAGGTTACGTATCGGTTAGACCTCCCTTCCTCCATGAAAATCTGTAATTCCTTTCATGTGTCACTTCTTAAACCTGCAAGAAACCATGAACCTAATAGTCCTCCTAGTCCTGTGTTAGTTGGTGGGCATCAGGAGTTTGAGATTGCCCGGGTCCTAGATTCCCGCTTTTTTCGAAACTCTCTTCAATATTTAATCGACTGGAAGGGGTACGACCCGGAAGAAAGATCTTGGGTTCCGGCCAGAGAGGTTCATGCGCAGAATTTGGTAAAGAGATTCCACAGGGAGAATCCTCTGAAGCCCAGCTTGGAGGGTCCAGTGGCCCCTCCTCAGGGGGAGGGTAATGTTAGGCACTTACCTCGTCGCCGTCCCTGGTCCTGCGACGCGCTGTCGGGTGGCCCTCAGCGGTCTGCTGCCCGACGGTCCCCGGGTGTGCCGGCTCCTCGGCGCTGTCGTGGGGACCGGGGGTCGGCGGCGCTGGGCAGTGTGGGTGGCCGCGCCGCAGCCCGCTCTGCGCGGCTGGGCGGCCCCGCCGGGCTCCCTCTCAGTGTGGCGCTTCCCCCTCCTAGCGGGGGCGCGCCCGATCTTCAACGTGCTCGCGCGCGCGAGCACGTCCTGTTTATGCCTCCCGGCGGCGCTTCCCCCAGCGCGCCCGCCGGGGGCAAGTTTGAATTAGCCTATCTACAGCTTGATCCTGGGAGCGGACCCAGGGACTGGTCGGCCTGTCTGGCCTGGGCCGTCCAGTTCCTGGGACCGCTCCCGTTTTAGTACCTTGCACCAATCATTATCTTTCCCTCCAAATGCCCCCTTCCTTAGTGGCCAGCATTCCTATAAATTATGACTCCTTCATTATCCCAGTGCACGTTATAGCCTCTGGGTTCTGGGAGCGTTACAGATTGTCTTTCTCCATATTATTCGGCTTTGAACTTTGACCACTCTCGCTTGCTGCCTGCCCTGACCTTTTGCCTGCCTGACCACGATTCTGCCTGACCCCTCTGATACTTCGCCCCGTGACCTTCTGGATTTGACCTCGGCTTGTTTGACTTCTCTTCGTTACCTCCATTGGATACCTCGCCCCGTGACCTCCCGGCTCTGACCTCGGCTTGTTAATCGGACTTCCGCCATCCGACATCCTCTCTTGGGACTCCCTGCCGTTCATCAGTCTCCACCTTAAGCTGGTAATCTTTGCGCCCTATAAGTCCTGGGGGTAACCGAGTTAGGAGAGGCATAACCCGTGTCTCCTACAAGCGGGGACTTGTCTATAGGCAGAAGAGGCGGTGGAGATTGGGGATTATCAGCTCAAGACAGACTGGTGTCCGGTACAGTCCTTACAGATGGAATGAGGCAGAGCTGGGAGAAGAGATGGGATGGGACAGAGCTGGAAAAAGAGATGGGATGGGACAGAGCTGGGAAAAGAGAGATGGGATGGGACAGAGCTGGGAGAAGAGATGGGATGGGACAAAGCTGGGAGAAGAGATGGGACAGAGCTGGGAGAAGAGATGGGATGGTACAGAGCTGGGACAAGAGATGGGATGGAACAGAGCTGGGAAAAGAGAGATGGGATGAGGCAGAGCTGGGAATAGAGAGATGGGATGGGACAGAGCTGGGAGAAGAGATGGGATGAGGCAGAGCTGGGAATAGAGAGATGGGATGAGGCAGAGCTGGGAATGGAGAGATGGGATGGGACAGAGCTGGGAGAAGAGATATGCGATGGGGCAGAGCTGGAAGAAGAGAGATGGAATGAGGCAGGGCTGGGAGAAGAGATGGGATGGGACAGAGCTGGGAAAAGAGATGGGATGGAACAGAGCTGGGAAAAGAGATGGGATGAGGCAGAGCTGGGAATAGAGAGATGGGAGAAGAGATGGGATGGGGCAGAGCTGGGAAAAGAGAGATGGGATGAGGCAGAGCTGGGAATAGAGAGATGGGATGAGGCAGAGCTGGGAATAGAGAGATGGGATGGGACAGAGCTGGGAGAAGAGCAATGGGATGAGGCAGAGCTGGGAATAGAGAGATGGGATGAGGCATAACAGGGAGAAGAGATGGGATGGGACAGAGCTGGGAAAAGAGATGGGATGAGGCAGAGCTGGGAATAGAGAGATGGAATGAGGCAGAGCTGGGATGGGAAAGAGCTGGGAAAAGAGAGATGGGATGAGGCAGAGCTGGGAAAAATACAGTTTTGTGAGTACTCACCTTTAAAACGGGTATTATGAGTGTGCCATACACTCCACTTCGATCTTCATGACATGTGGGTAATCTCCAGTAGAGGGCGAACTTCTGCAGAGATGAATATGCAAAAAAGAAAGCCCCTCCCGGTCCATATATACCTGGGACCTCCCACCAAATTCCCAGTGTAAAAAAGCAGTAAGGGGACCGGGAAGAACCAATTATAACCTAACAATCAAAACCAATGGTTCACCATATAAAAGCCCCAGAATACCAGAAAAAAAGGGGTGGGGCGAAGTGGAGTGTATGGCACACTCATAATACCCGTTTTAAAGGTGAGTACTCACAAAACGGTATTATTCTAAGTGTGCCATACACTCCACTTCGATCTTCATGACATGTGGGAAATCCAATAGCAGTGTCCGTCATGGGTGGGAACCAGAAACAGTAAAGAATGTACCAACTCAAACCACTGCAGCTTGCAGAACCTTGCGGTCAAAAACAGCATCCGCTGAAGCCCGCACATCAACCTTGTAAAACTTGGAAAAAGTATGAACGGAAGACCAAGTAGCAGCCTTACAAACTTGTCCAACAGAAGCCTGGTGCTGAAAAGCCCAGGACGCACCAACCGCACGAGTAGAGTGCGCAGTGACCCTAAAAGGAGGAGTCCTCCCCTTAGCAGAATAGGCCCCAACAATGGCCTGACGAATCCATTTGCTAATCGTAGACTTAGCAGGTGCCAAACCTTTCCTGGGCCCGCAGGGCACCACGAAAAAGGCATCCGTCTTGCGGAAAGAAGAAGTAGTCACCAAATAGTACTTAACACAGTGACCCACATCCAAATTGTGCAAAACCCTCTCCTCGTCATTGCTAGGCTTAGGACACAAGGAAGGGAGAACAATATCCTGATTGAGGTGGAAAGCAGACACCACCTTAGGAAGGAAATCCGGTTTAAAACGAAAAACCACCTTATCCTGGTGTCTCTCAAAGTATGGGGCCTGAATCGACCGCCAACTCAGAGACACGTCGAACAGAGGTAATAGCCACCAAGAAAGCAACCTTCTGAGTGAGAACCGAAAGAGCAATATCCTGTAACGGCTCAAAAGGAGGACCCTGCAGAGCCGAAAGAACCAAATTCAAATCCCAAACAGGAACTACAGCCTTCCGAGGGGGCCGCACATGTGCGACCCCATGGAAAAAGGTCTTAACCAGCGGGTGTACGGCAAATTACCTCTGGAAGAAAGCTGACAGAGCAGAAACCTGTCCTTTCAAGGTACTAAGCTGGAACCCAAGATCCAGATTATGCTGAAGAAACTCCAAAAACCTGGGTATCGAAAACACCCAGCACGGCAAGGCCCTAGCCTCACACCAATCAATATAGGACCTCCAAGTCCTATAGTAAATGCCAGAAGAGGACCGCTTCCTAGCCCTAATCAAGGTCTGAACAACAGCCTCAGACAAACCTTCCTCTTTCAAGATGAAGGTTTCAGCAGCCAAGCCGTCAAAGCCAGCGTTTGTAAATTGGGGTAAAGTAGATAACCCTGAGATAGCAGATCCGGCAACAAGGGAAGCCGGTACTGATCTACGGCCATCCTTATGACGTCTGCATACCAAACCCTTCTTGGCCACCTTGGAGCCACCAGAATCGCTGGTGCCCCTTCTAGAACCAGTTTGCGAACTACCTTGCCCAGCATGGAGACGGGTGGAAACAGGTACAGAAAACCCAACTCCTTCCAAACCAGTGACAAGGCATCCACTGCCAGAGACAGAGGATCCTGAGAAAGAGACACAAAGGACGGAAGTTTGTGATTGTGCCTCGAGGCAAAGAGATCCACCTCCGGAGTCCCCCACTTGCGGCAAAGATCCAGAAAAACCTCGGGGTTGAGAGACCACTCTCCTTGGCGAGAGGATCCCCTGCTCAGGGAATCCGCCTCCGTGTTCTCCACTCCCGGAATGTAGACTGCCGAAATGCAAGGAACATTGCTCTCCGCCCAGTGCAGGATCAGAGAGACTTCCCTGAGGGCACTCCTGCTGCGAGTCCCTCCCTGGTGATTGATGTAAGCTACCGCCGTTCGGTTGTCCGAACGAACCTGAACCGGCAGACCCCGTAAATGTGAGGTCAGCCGAGCCAGAACCAGCCAGATGACTCTGAACTCCAAGACATTGATGGGGGTGTGAGCCTCCTGAGGACCCCACACCCCGCTGAACTGATGACTTTTCCAAAAACCTCCCCAGCCCGACAGGCTGGCATCCGTGGTAACCGTCTCCCAACAAAGGACCAGAAAGGATCTGCCCTTCAACAGATTGCTCGATTCCAGCCACCACCGAAGGGGCTGCCGAACCCTGGGAGACATCCTGAAAGGTTGATCCAATGACTGCAGACACCTGTCCCAATGCATCAATAGGTGAAGTTGAAGAGATCTCATGTGAAACTGTGCAAACGGTACCGCCTCGAAGGAGGACACCATCAAGCCCACCAGTTTAATCCCCTGTCGGATAGAGGGACAAGGATTGGCCAGAAGAAAGCAGATCAGACCACCTTGGTCTGGGGCAGAAACACTCTGGCCCGAATGGTATCCAGATTCATGCCCAGAAATGAAATCCCACGAGACGGGGAGAGAGAAGGCTTGGTGCGGCAGATCACCCACCCGAACCTCTCCAGGGTCGACACCACCTGGTGGGTGTCCAGGGAAGATGCTGAGATCAACAGGTCGTCCAGATAAGGCACAATGCGAATGCCCTGCGCTCTAAGCAGAGCCATTATTCCCGCCAAGACCTTGGTGAAGACCCTCGGCGCCGAGGTCAGACCGAAGGGAAGAGCTACAAACTGATAATGTTGATCCTCCACCGCAAACCGGAGGAATCTCTGATGTGCCTGAAAAATCAGAACATGCAGATACGCATCCTTGATGTCTATGGATGTCATAAAATCACCTTGGCGAAGGGAATTGATAGCCGAGCGCAGAGTCCCCATGCGGAACTTTTTGGCTCTGATAAACCTGTTGAGAACCTTGAGATCTAGAATGGGTCTCACCGAACCCTCCTTTTTGGGAACCGTGAAAAGGTTGGAGTAGTAACCCCTGCCGCTTTCCGACAGAGGCACAGGGCATATAACCCCCATGTTCAGAAGGTTTTTTACTGCTAACAGGAGCCCCTCTGCAGCCTGAGGGTCCGAGGGCTCCCGAGACCTTAAGAATCTTGGGGCAGCCAGTACTCGAACTCCAGTTTGTACCCGGAGGAGACCACTTCCAAGATCCGATTGTCTGTGACCTCCCGGGCCCAGACCTGGAAGAAGAGCCACAGCCGTCCCCCCACCCTTGCAGGTGAGGGCGCCCCTTCATAGCTGAGCCAGTTTAACGGCAGGGCTTGGAACCCCAGGCAGCCGCGGGACGTGCCCGACCTCTGCCTCTGTTCCAGGACGAGCCTCTGACACCCGAGAAGGCCAAACCCCTAGCCGCTCTGGCCCCTCGAAAGGAAGGAGTGAACGAGCCAGCCCCCCGAAAGGGGCGGTGCTGTTTCCTCCGCTGAGGCAACTTACCTCCTTTAGCAACAGCATCCAATTTATCTCCAAACAGCCGTGATCCCAAGAAGGGAAGAGCTGTGAGCGACTTCTTGGCCCCAACGTCCGCTGTCCACTGGCGGAGCCAGACCAATCTGCGCATAGCCACCAGTAAGGCTGAAGTCCTACTACACACGACAATAGAATCCTCCATCGCAGCCATGACAAAATCCATGAACAATTCGCATCTCTTAAGGATGGCGAATTCAGCGCCAGCTGAATCAAACTGAGCGTTATTCAGCCAATCCCTGATAAGAGACCTGGTAGCAAGCGACACCAGGGCAGATGCACTAACAGGCCGCAGGGCCGAGCCCACGTTGGCAAATGCGTGGCACGCCATCTGATCAAGGCGTTTATCCTCGCCATCCTTAAGGGAAGTGGCGTCAGGGGTGTTCAGCACAGAAGAGTTGGTCAAACCTAAAACTGGCGCGTCGACCTCGGGAGGAGAAGACCAGCGCTTAACCAGCGCCAACGGAAAAGGATACTTCTTATCCCATCCCTGAGGAACCCCAGGAAGCCGACTGGGCCTCTCCCATTCTCTAAGGATCAGCGCATCAAAGTGACCCTGGGTAGGGAATTCCAGACGGGGCTTGCAGGCCCCCAAAAATTCCCCCTTCTTGAGAGGGGGCGCCTCAGGCGGTTCAATATCCAACACCTCTAATAAATGTGACAAAACAGTGGCCGTATCTACGGCATCCCCCAGCGCCTACCCGACATCGGCATTCCCAGACTGAACATAGCCTCTGTTTCCTGATACAATTCCCCCTCCTCTAACGGGGAATAATCTGACAAATCAGCGGAATCGTTGTCAACATCCCACAAGGGCTGGGCCGACGACAAATGTCTCTTTTTAGCCTGGGCCTTCTTGCCCACCGTGCTAGCAATTATTTTCTCGATGCTGGCCAACCTAGCCCAAACATCAGAGAGCGACTCCCCGCTGGCACCAATGTCACTTGGGGTACGGATAAGGTGGGGAGGGGAAGGCGATGAAGCGGGAGGAGCCGACCCAGAAGGCTGGGTACCAGACTGCCACGTTATGGCCTTTTGTGCGCATGGTATACAGATCAGCACATTCTCCCCCGTAAGGGATACCCCACACCCCACACATGGCCCGGATTGTCCCAGAGGCGGCCCGAGGCCAGTATCCTGCGGAGCCTCCATATGGTGAATCTTTGTGGTCAGTCGCGAGACCGCAGGGAATTTACCCCTAAGCAACCCGGGATGCCCCTTAAAAGTCCCGGTGGGAGGATTTGAGGTGAACAAATTTACACTAGGGACCCCAGGACCAGGAGGAACCCCTTAATATGCACATATACAATGCAATCTGTAACACACAAAACAGGAAACATAAGTGCAATCCTACATATATAAGGCAATAAGACATACTTAATTGTATATGTATATAAATATGTATATATATATGTATTCCAGCCAGACATGCGTAACCACCGCAAAAAACACACACACACACACATGCCCGCAATCAGTGGGGGCCCCCCGCTAGAGAGGGTCCCCCATACAAGCTAAGGAAGTGGCCATCTGGCCCTTACCACTCGGAGCTCAGGTCAAAATGGCCCCCGAGAAGTGCCTGATGAAGGAAGAGGGAGACAAGGGGGAGAGCGGGCCAGCGCAGAACGCGCGCTCGCCAGGCCACGCCCCCTCCAAGCAATGCGGATCCCCTAGAAACGAGCCACAGAATCGCGCCAAAGAAGAGGTGAGGCTACCGTACCCCTCCCCGAACACAGCCTAAGGGGGAGAAGCTCCCCCAGGCTAATAACAGCACCTGCCATGGCCCAAAAGTGAAACACTCACTGTCCCACACACACACACGCACAGTGAATCACACACCACACACACAGGGGCATATGTGGGAGAACGAAAAAAAAAAACGAATAACGTCCAGGCCAGGCAAACCCCCCCCCCCCCCCCCGGAGGGGAATAAGGGACCCAGAAGGGGGGGGGGGCCCTGCCAGAATCCGGCCATAAGCATAGAGGGACGGGGCATCCCACACCAGGATCACCAAAAAACCTGGATAACCACCTACCCCATAGTGAGGTCTCACGGTAGAGCAGTGCTCCTTCCGCACCCATATGGTGCTGCCTACCTTTACCAGGACACGCAGCCTAAGCTGGGAGGCTCAAACAGGGGCAATTTAGAAAGGGTCCTGGCAGTAATAGGGACAATAGACGGCCGAGCGCGAGCCCGGCTTACCTGTAAGTAAAGAAGTCTTCATCTTCTGTCTTGTCGCCTTCCCTGCAGAGAAGGAGCTGGGAATTTGGTGGGAGGTCCCAGGTATATATGGACCGGGAGGGACTTTCTTTTTTGCATATTCATCTCTGCAGAAGTTCGCCCTCTACTGGAGATTACCCACATGTCATGAAGATCGAAGTGAAGTGTATGGCACACTTAGAATAGAGAGATGGGATGGGGCAGAGCTGGGAATAGAGAGATGGGATGAGGCAGAGCTGGGAGAAGAGAGATGGGATGGGACAGAGCTGGGAGAAGAGATGGGATGGGACAGAGCTGGGAGAAGAGTGATGGGATGGGACAGAGCTGGGATTAGGCAGAGCTGGGAAAAGAGAGATGGGATGAGGCAGAGCTGGGAAAAGAGAGATGGGATGAGGCAGAGCTGGGAATAGAGATATGGGATAGGACAGAGCTGGGAGAAGAGAGATGCGATGGGGAAGAGCTGGAAGAAGAGAGATGGAATGAGGCAGAGCTGGGAGAAGAGATGGGATGGGACAGAGCTGGGAAAAGAGAGATGGGATGAGGCAGAGCTGGGAAGAGAGAGATGGGATGAGGCAGAGCTGGGAAAAGAGAGATGGGATGGGACAGAGCTGGGAAAAGAGAGATGGGATGGGACAGAGCTGGGAATAGAGAGATGGGATGGGACAGAGCTGGGAAAAGAGATGGGATGGGACAGAGCTGGGAAAAGAGATGGGATGGGACAGAGCTGGGAAAAGAGAGATGGGATGGGACATAGCTGGGAGAAGAGATGGGATGGGACAGAGCTGGGAGAAGAGATGGGATGGGACAGAGCTGGGAGAAGAGATGGGACAGAGCTGGGAGAAGAGAGAGAGATGTATGGGACAGAGCTGGGAAAAGAGGTGGAGCAGGGAAAGGTGAGTTTCTCCAGGTGTTCAGAGAGAGATGGGATGAGGCAGAGCTGGGAATAGAGAGATGGGATGAGGTAGAGCTGGGAATAGAGAGATGGGATGGGACAGAGCTGGGAGAAGAGAGAGATGTATGGGACAGAGCTGGGAAAAGAGGTGGAGCAGGGAAAGGTGAGTTTCTCCAGGTGTTCACACAGTGGGGGCATCCCGCCCCTGCCGGCCCCGCTCGCTGCCTTTCCTTCTGGCCGCCGGCCCACGGTCTTCCGCCGCCCGCACCTGTCTCTGCTCCTGGCTGTGGGGTCCGGACACCTAGCGGCCGCGGTCTGCAAACGGGCCGCGGTCCACGGGTTGAATACCCCTGTCCGAGTGTTTCTTTAGAGAGGCTACACATTTTTTAAAAGACTGAGACAGGATTTAAGACGTGACCTGTCTGTGTGGGTGGCTTTGAGTATGTCAATGTTAAAAAATACAATTCTGTGAAACTCACCTGTAGAATTGTTTTTGTCCCCATCCATTCCAGGCGTCCAGATATCTTCACGATTGGGTGTTCGCCCCTAGGGGGCGCTGACTGCAAGATCAAAAGATGTAGCTCCTCCCGGCCCCCTATAAAGGCAGCTGCCCGCCTATCATTCCCCAGTGGTTTAAAAGCAGTAGTCAACAAAGGGCAGGCCGGGAGGCCCAAACAAAAAATGAGAGACCATGGTAGGTCACATAGCCTCTGCTTGTACTCTCTCGAATCCAAAAACTAGAAAACTTATATAACTAGTGTCCTACGAGCAAAAATGGTTCATCACCATGACGGGCATGCAGAACATAATGAACACAAGGGCGGGTTGGACGGCCTGGAATGGATAGATAGAAAAACAATTCTACAGGTGAGTTTCACAGGATTTGTATTTCTCTCCTCCATCCATTTCAGGCCGTCCAGATATCTTCACGATTGGGACATCCAAAAGCAGTGTCCAAATGGGCGGGATCCCCAGTGCGGAACAGCATGTAGTTCATTTCACTACCGCCTAAAGCACCTTTCGACCAAAAACAGCGTCAGCTGAGGCCCTGACATCCACCCTGTAAAACCGATGCCTGATGCTGAAAAGCCCAAGAGGCACCAATAGCCCTAGTAGAATGAGCTGTGATCTGAAAGGGGGGTTCCTTCCCCCTGGCAGAATATGCTTGTACCACCGCTTATCACCGCTGTAATTTTCTTTTTTTTTTTTACAGACACCGCACATGCGAGATTGGCACAAATCAGTGCGACGGTGTTTCGGTTGGTGGGCGAGATGCAGGAGCTGCGCGATTCGTTGGGGACTACAGATGAAGAAAAATTATCTGGGGCCTGCCATTGCTTTGTATATAGTTTTAATGGTTTTAAAATGTTTTACAAATGTGTACATATTTATTAAGTTTTTACATTTTTAACCCAAAAAAAAAAAAATTGTACTGCCAAACCTTTTCAAACGTTTAAATAAAAAAAAGGCAACAAAAACTGCCAGTTGCTATTAAAAAAAAAAAAACCTAAAACTTGTTTCTGTGTCATTTTCTGTTAAAAATACATTCATTAAGGGTTGGTTACAGCAAAACGTAGGAACAACCCAAAATAAAAAAATTAAGAATATCCAGATCGTGATGTGATTGAGGTAAGCATTAAGGGCGCAAAAAGAAGAATGAAACCACGATAAAATTGAGGTAAGCATTGAGGTAAGCATTGTAGCAGAAGTGAGTGATCAAAATATGGAGACGAGCACATTAATGAGTTAATTTGGTTGTGCGCATGCGTAAGGTCGGAAACATTTCCGTCTGGACGTTTATTTATATAAAATGCAATTCAGAATGTAACGGGAAACGCAGATCATTCGTTCAAGGCGACGTTGGAAAAAGGCAAAAAATAGAAGCCTATGTTTCCTGAGTAACCTAAACGAAAAACGAAAGCTGAAAAATTACATTCTCGTTGGTGTATGAACGGACGAACACTTTACAGAATGCTTGCGATACATGCTTAGAATCACTCGTACACTCATACGCAAGCGGGAAAAAATCCCCCCCCCAAAAAAAGATCGACACAAAAACAAAATTCTTTTAGGTCTCTCTGAATCAATCCTTATGTCTGCAAACCAACTCCTTCTCACCCAGCGAGGAGCCACCAGGATGGCTGGCACCCCCTCCTGGGCTATCTTGCGTAGCAGGAGCGGAAACGGAGGGGATGCATACAGAAATCTGAACTCCATCCAAGGGATCGCCAGAGGGTTTGTTGCTATGGCCAGAGGATCTCTTGAGAGAGAGACAAACCTTGGAAGCTTGTGATTGTGTCTGGACGCAAACAGATCCACGTCTGGTTAACCCCAGCGGAGGCACAGAACCTGAAAAGTCTCGCTGCTGAGAGACCATTCCCCCAGGCGCAAGAAACTCCTGCTCAGGGAGTCTGCCTCCTGATTTTTCACCCCGGGGATGTAAACCGCCGAGATGCAGGGAACATTCTCCTCTGCCCAAGTCAGAATCCGGGTTACCTCCTTGAGGTATCTCTTGCTCCGAGTCCCACCCTGGTGGTTGATGTAGGCCACAGCTGTCTGATTGTCCGTGCGGACCTGGATCGCATGTCCTCTTAAATGGGGAGTCAAGCGTAGAAGAACCAACCGGACTGCTCTCAGCTCCAAGAGATTTATGGACAACCGGTTCCCCTGCGGACCCCACTGACCCTGGCTCTTCTGGGTCTGTTAAATGCCTCCCTAGCCTGAGACTGGCATCCGTGGTAACTATCTCCCAATGGGGAGTCAGAAAGGACTTGCCCACCAGCAGGTTCCAGGAGTCCAACCACCACAAGAGGGATTGCCTGGCCAGAGGGGCCAGCGAAAAACCTTGTTCCAGAGATTCCTGCGACCGATTCCAGCCGGTCAGCAGGTTCAACGGTAGAGGTATCATGTGAAATTGGGCGAAGGGTACTGCCTCGAAGCATGATACAATTAGGCCCACCAATCTCATCCCCAGACAACAAGTGACGACAAGTCAGCAAGGCCTGCACTTGCGTCTGGAGTCCCAAAACCTTCTGCTGTGGCAGAAAAACCTTGACCTGTCTATTGTTATTCACTGTTGAAGGCGTGATAAACGACTTGAAATAATTGATTACCCAACCGAAGGCTTCCAGGGTTGACAGCACCGTCCGAGTATCGCTCTCGGCCTCCTGAAGGGACCGGGCCGAAATCAGCAGGTCGTCCAGATAGGGTAACACACAATTACCCTGACTCCTCAGGATAGCCATGATACCCGCCAGCACCTTGGTGAACACACGGGGGGCTGAGGATATGGCGAATGGGAGTGCTACAAACTGGTAATGTTGATCCTCCAATGCAAACCTCAAGAACTTCTGATGTCCTTGGAAAATCGGGATGTGCAGGTAAGCGTCCCTGATGTCCACCGTGGTCATGAAGTCGCAGGGCCGAAGCGATCTCACAGCCGACCGCGACGTCTGACCTTTACAAATTTGTTGAGACCCTTCAGGTCCAAGATCGGCTGCAGCGTTCCGTCCTTCTTGGAAACCATGAACAGGTTGGAGTAGTAAACCTGACTCTGTTCCTGCCAGGGCACAGGGCAAATTACACCTATTCGCAGGACGTGTTGGAGAGCCGCTCTCAAAGCCTGAGCTTTTAACGGGTTTCAGGATATCCTTGAGCATAGGAATTTCGTGGGTGGCCTGGCTGCCAGCTCTATCTTGTAACCGGAGGACACCACCTCCTGAATCCACCGATCCGAGACGTGGCGTCTCCAGATCTGAGCAAACAGCAGAGGCGGTCCCCCCACCCGGATGGGTGAGGGCGCCCCCTCATGCCCGAGTAGGCTTGGCTGGGGGTTTGGGCTTAGCTCCCCAGGAGGAGTTGGGCAGCTGCGGGACCTACCTCTGCCCCAGGTATCTCTGCGGGTCCCTGGAAATGAAGATCCTCTTCCTCCCCGAAAGGACCGATATGAAGAGGAGTTCCGAAAGGACTGAGCAGGCTTTCTTCACTGAGGGAGCTTTCCATCCTTAACCAAAAGGTCCAGTCGCTCCCCAAACAGCCGGCTTACCACAAAAGGTAGACTTGTGAGGGACTTCTTGGCAGCCGCATAGGCCGACCACTGTCTCAGCCAGAGCGAGCAGCGTAACGCAACAAGCAAGGCCGAAATTCTGGCACCAAGCCTGACCACATCATCCATGGCAGTAGCAACAAAGCCGATGAAGTCCAAGCAGGCCTTAAGTTCCTTATACTCCTCCGCCCGTTTGCGAGATTTAGCCCTAGCCACAAGGCGTTTAACCTTTCTCCTGTTGGCTAGCGAAACAATTGCAGAGGCACACGCAGGGCGAAAGAGAGCACCAGCAAAGGTGAAAGCATGGCAGACCAACTGATCCATGCATTTGTCTGCAGGATCATGTAAGAAAGCATTGCAAGGCGATGGCATAACAGTGGTGTTGGAAAACCCTGACACCAGAGGGTCCACCTTGGGAGGGTGAGACCATAGCTGAACCAATTCAGCAGGGAAAGGGTACTGCCTATCCAGGCCCCTAGAGACCGACGGTAATCTGTTGGGCCTTTCCCACTCCTTAAGAATCATGTTAGAAAAATGAGGCTGCTCAGGAAAGACCCGCCCTTGCCTTTCAGGCCGAAATAAATCACCCTGCTTCCTCTTAGCCGCTCTGGGAGGGACAATGTGCAAGGTATCAAACACGGAAGAGAGCAGACTTTCCGTATAATCCGGGAGGCAAGAATCCTCATCCAAGGAGGAACCAGAGATGCTGTCATCTCCAGCGGAAGGCAGTTCCCAAGAAATCATCATCCGAGTAAATCGGCTCCAGATGCCGCTTCTTACTCGAGGCTAGGGGCTGTCAACGAGATCTGTTTCTCGAGACTAGCCAGCCTGTGCGCAAAATCAGCATGCGAGCCCTTGCTGGCTCCCCCTTCACTAGGGGCTAACTGCAGCAGCGGAGGATCCGGAGAGGCTGATGGTAAAGCAGGGCTAGGGTCAGGAGCGACCGCCCGCTCATGGTCCAAAGCAATGCCTCTGGCGCAAGTGGAACAAATAGTGCTGAATCCGCTCAGGGGATTCCGTCTGCACAAGGGGCAGAGCCTGTCCTGCCCAAGTGGGGTGCCCGGCTCACTATACCCTGATGCCTCCATTATGGTGATTGTGAATAGCAATATTCAATAAGGCTACTAGACACTAACTCCCTAAGCCTAATAGCCGATCCCTGTAACTAATAATGGGGACCGGGAGGATTCACAACCCTTAACCTTAGCCCACGGTCTAAAATAAAAAGAGAAAAGACAGCAATTACAAACTGATCCCATGTCATGCTTTAACATATAAGTCATAGAGAATACATGCAATCAACGATAAAATCACAAAAGGAGGGACTCACGACACCGCCAGTTCAGAGGGGGATTACTTTCAGGCGCACACAACAACACCGGGAGACACTGCCAACCTAGTCTTCCTGACAGCACAGAGGGCCTCTGCAGCGCGCCTCGCGCACCGCAGCGCTTTCAGAAGGATCCGCCGGGGGGGCGGCGTCACCGGCGCGGCGTCACCGGAGCGACGTCAGCTACGCGCTGGACTCCGCGGCACGTCATCCGACCCAGTTCCGCCACGAGGGGCCCCCCCTCATCCCCCAGCGCAGCACGAAAACCGCACTCAGCAGTGCGGACAGGAGAGCCCACGGGGCGCGTCTGCCAGCGCGCGGCACGTGCCCCGACCGGAGCCGGCAGGGGAACGAAGGGAGGCAAGAATATGAGGAGCGGAGACGGCTCCTCACTGCAGTAGACAGTGAGGAGCTCTCAATGCTCCCAGTCGCACCAAACACAGCAGCACACACAAATAATAAAGCAAGTGGGCAGGGAGGGAATATATACAAGAATATATCTGTGGTTCCCTATCAGGCTCACCATAAAGCCTGTGGCCGACTACCTTTTAACCTGAAGGTCTGCGGCCCAGAGTATGTGCTCTGTCAGAACGCCACAGACCCCGGCGTTCACCCTACCGTCACAGATCCCTGTAGCAGCCAGAGGCTGGGAGGCAAGGATGGGTCAGGAGAGATCCATGGGAATAGGGTCCTGCAGCTGCCGACAGGCTAGGTGGCCCCGCTCTGCTGCCAAGTTCTGAGAGAGTAACGATCTTATGCAGCCAACTGCCAGATGAACAACTGGGGAATGATAGACGGGCAGCTGCCTTTATAGGGGGCCGGGAGGAGCTACATCTTTTGATCTTGCAGTCAGCGCCCCCTAGGGGCAAACACCCAATCGTGAAGATATCTGGACAGCCTGGAATGGATGGAGGAGAAAAATACACCTATTTTTCCTTTCATCTAGTTTTAGAGCTGTTAGCCCTGATGCTGATAGCGCACTGCCCATCCCATATGGGACAAGGCTGCCTGGTTTCACACAGCTGGGAATCCCAATTTTGGATATGCAGAGGGACCTGGGTCTAGTCTTTTAGACTCTATGGCATGTTTTGGTCCACTTTAAAGCTCCATGTAGCTCATTTGAAAAGGCAGCTTTTGATTGTGTTAATTATTTGGACTGGGGCAGTGGGGGGTAAGTTGTATAGGGTAAGATTCTTGAAGTCCTCACCAGAAATGTGTGCTTAACATTTGAATAATCGTTCCGCTATAGAAAATAAATATCTGTGACTTTTAAGCCTCTATCCTGTTTCTTCCATAAAGAATGTGAGAGCAATGTGCACATGCAAAATTATGGTACATATAAAGTCCATGGATGACACAAAGCAAAATGTTTCCATCTTTGTGTGCCCCTGCTGCTGCTGTGGTACAAGTTCAAGGAGAGTATTCCAGCACAGTGTGTCCCAAAGAAGATTCATTAAAACTTAACTTTTAATATAAATACATTAAAAGTCCAAAATACGTGCTCACATGAGGACAGACAGTGCAGGGGTATACCCCTTTATTAAGCAGCATATTATGCTTTTAAAGTATTTATAGTAAAGGTTAACGGGTAAGTCAACTTTTGATGTAATTTTTTTAATTTTATATTTTTTGTGCCAAAAGGATGTGTTCTCGAATTGCGGAGCCGATCTAGAGTTTTATTATGTTTTCCTATGTTAGCAAATGTGGGTTTTATGGAAGCAGTTTTAGTTATTTACACTCAGTTGCTATTGGCAATGTACACAAAGGCTGTACACCAAGAAGAAAGAAGTGAGCCCTGTACACACAGAACACTGCTGCTATGGCCACTGCTGAGGTGAGGGAGCTCACTCAACCTTTCACATGCCCAGCAGCAGTGTTCTGTGCAACTAACTGCAACTTGTTGCTATTGGCATCGTACACCTAGTCTTAACGCTAGATCAGCTCAGGATCTTTAAGACATCATTTTGCCACAAAAATATACACTTTCAAAAATTTAATCAAAAGTGGACTTACCTTTAAGTTTCAATGTATCTTCTTTGCGTTGTGCTGAAATACTCTTCTTGCTATTGTTGTGCTGGGGCATTTCAGTAAGCCCTCTGTGCACAGCTTGGTTCCCCGGGGCTGGTTAAGCTAGTGGAGCTGCTAAAATTACTGTTCCAATGTACACATCTCATATAAAGAGGCAGAGGCATGGCAAATTACATGTGGGATATACACGTCCGCTAAAACATACTTCCATTATCCATCAAATCCCCCCCCCCCCCATTTAACTAGTCTACTACCTAAGGCATAAGAAGCCCAAGGATCAAAAGAAGACATAGAAAGACGGAGAAGAAATAATACACACAACAGCTTCCCCCCATCAGCCTCTAGGCCCAGACTAGACTACCATTGGGACATCCCCAGAATATATGAAACACAGATCTTGTTCCACCACAGCCCCTAAAGCACATTGTGGAAGCCCCAAGGTTGAAATGTGATACCTTCTCAGGGGTAAGATAAACCTAAACAAAAGCTTGTACCCACTCTCAAGAGCCAAAACATTAACAGAGCTTTTAGCTAAAGTCATGGTAATGTCTGTCCAGTCAGTAGCAGAAAGACACTTGCGCAGGTCCCCCTCCCATCTTGTTTGGCAGCTTCCCCGATGTTGATGACAGAAAAAGGGAGAGATAAATAGAGAATATAAGGCCCGATGGCAGCGGACACTCCAGGCACCTTTTCTCAAATTCAGTTAGAGACATAAGGTCCGGGGTAGGGAATTCACTAAAGGCCTAATTTATATAATATATATATATGTATATATATATATATATATATATATATATATATATATATATATAACGGAACAATTCCCATTTAAGGGTATTGTAAACTTCTTTAATGTCAGAAATGGAGGCCTACGTGAAAAATGTATGAACTCTCCCAAAGCCATGGGAAGTCCACCACAGGAATTGAACCAGACTCTCCAGCCCCAAAATCAATCGAGGATGCCCAAGTATACTAGCTAAGAGGCTATGGACATAAGGTTACCCGGCTACCTATTAGAGTCCCATATAGCCAGAGAGTGCAAAAGAGGTGGCAAGAGATTGGGGGGCGGTGTGCTTTAGGGAGCCAGAGTAACATACCCAAGTCATAAAGATTCACCTCTATGAGATCCAGATAGACCCATAATGGAATACTAGAGCCCACAAAGAGTGAGCTAAGGGAGCAGTTTGCGTCGCTGCATATTAGGGGCCCCCAGACCTCCACGGGGCTTAGGTCTATAGAAAGTCCTCTGATTAATCTTTGCCCACCCCAAATAAACTTGTTGACTTTCCTCTGGAAAATCCTGAGACTTCCTGGAGAAATAGGAACAGACAAGACTCTAAAGAGATACAGTAGAGCAGTTTAGAGAGAAGGGACATCTTCACCACATGGACCTGACTTATCCAGCAGATCGGGTAAGAGGCCCACCAGTCAAGAATACTTTCTGAAGATCTAAATAGGGGTTTATAGTGGACTCTAAATACACTATCAAACTTGGCAGTCAACTTAACACCAAGATAAGGGAGAACCTCAATGCTGATCATTCAGCCAGCATCCAGTTAAAAACTCTTCCTTTATTCCAAAACAAGTTAAAAGTCTCAGAAGAAAGTGCAGATAATCCAATAAATGTGCAAATCCGCTACGCGTTTCGGAGCCCACAACTCCTTAATCATGCATCCTCTTACTACTATGGCATCACTTAAATAGAAGGCTAAAAAAACCCAACCTCTACTACACTCCTTCCAGAGTCCCCACCCCCCCAGTACAAATCCCACAAAAGAAAGGAGGGGGGTCAACTACCTTCAGAAAAAAAAATCATAAGGAACATAGAGCTCCAAAAAATTGCCTAGCATTATGTATTACGGATACTTATTAATGCCTATGTTACATACTTACCCAATGTGCATGACCTTTACTATATAAAAATATTTAAGTCTACACTACAAGATTTAATGATAGAAAGTCTATATCCTTTTATATTTGATAACAAAAATGAATATCCTGATCCTAATCAGTACACAGGAATATATCCCATCGTTGGTTCAGCCCCCATGGAAATCTAGTGTACATTTTATACATCCAAAAGGCCTCCCTGGACAATCATTTTTTTAATTATATCCCCTCCCTAGGGATCCAGAACTACTCTCTCCAAGACCCCCACTTTCAGACCATCCATTTTGCCCTCATGAATATCTCTAAAGTGTTTGGGGTTTGATAAGCTCCTATCATTTACATCCGGTCTTGCTATCCTGGTCTCAATGTTCTGGATGTGTAGCTCACATATTGGCATCTACAATTACTCATGTGTCTAATCTTAATGGTTTCACCCGTACTCATAACATTTATTTCCTTACTTTGCACTATATATTGGCAGCACTGGCATCTAGGGAGCCACATTTATAAGTTCCCACAGTAGACAGCCAACTCTTCATGTTCTTCTTATTTCCCCTTTGTATCATGCTTGGGTATAATCTCATACCCCAACTCATGGACCTTTTGCTCACTATCCTCACACCATCCCTTAATACCTCCCAAATATATCCCCATATAAAATAGGTCATTTTTTTAAAATATCTTTTTTTACCTTATTAAAATCTGTTTAAAAGGCTGTTACGAATCTAACAGGATTTTCAACAGATTTTCTCTGACCTCCTATCCTTGGGGTTTCTTGTTGGGACTTGTGTCATTTTTTGCCCTCTGCAATATCCAATCCGGGTAATCCTTCTGTTTCAAACAATGGGAAATATTTTGTATTTTCCTATTGTATGTTGCATCCTCTGAGCAGTTTCTGCATGCTCTGACCATCTCTCCTATGGGTACACCCATAATGGCGTGACCCGGATGGCAACTCCGCGCATGCAGTCCTTTTACGGTAAGTACATTTGCTAATTTTCTTACTCCTCATGTCCACTTCTAAAAGGAGATCCAGATAGATAATCCTATTTTGATGACTTTTATATACCTTAGGTTAGCCTCATTAGAGTTTAAATACTCTATGAACATTTATAATAAGTCTAGGCCCCCTGCCCATATCCATATCAAATCATCAATGTATCGACAATAGACCATACCAACTTATGTACAATGCAAAAGGGTTCCCATCCCCAAAGATGTACTCCTCCTCCCACCAACCCATATAAAGGTTGGCGAGAGGAGAAAACGGAGCCCCCATTGAAGCCCCATATCTATGGAGATAGCACCCCCAATCAAACATAAAATAGTCACCATTAGAATATACAATTTTCATGTCCTCTTCATAATCGCAATATTTAACAAGATGAAACTGGATGGCCCTGAGGGCCCGATCATGAGGAATGGATGAATACAGGGAGGACACATCCAAGGTGCACCAAATGACACCATCTGGCCACAAGACCCCCTGCAGCTGGAGAACAACATCTTTGGAATTCCTCAACTCACTGAAAAGGGAAACTGGTTCTGAGCTAGGCCTGTGTCTCGCGATTGAGTAAAATATTCAAAGCCTTGCATTTGCTTTGGTTTATTACATTACCAAACCGGAGATGGTTTCCATTCTTGGTCAGCTTAGTGTCCTGAGAGAATTTGGCTCCAACGGGGAAGATATATTTATCAGCAGATCATCTGCAAACAATATTAGCTTGTATTCCATTCCAACCAACTCCAAGCCCTGTTGTCTTGAGTTTGACGTAGATATTGAGCCAAAGGCTTGATTGCTAGTGCAAAGAGCACAGGAGATAGGGGGCAACCCTGTCTTGTGCCCCTCTTAATATCAAAGACATCTAAGAGGACCCCTCTGTATCTGATCCTAGCACTAGGAAGTCTATATAACACCTCAATCCATGTGATAAAGTTGTCACCGAACCCCCACTGACACAGAGCAAACGCAAGGTACGCCCAGAAGACTGAGTTAAAGCTTGCCGGATGTCAAGCAACAGCAGCATCATTCCCTAGTCATGACTAGAGGCCAAATTGATAAGGTTGTACCTGATACAAATGTTATACCCTGCTTGTCACAGTGGGACTAAACCCATCTGGTGTCTGTGGATGATGCCCCCAAAGCCAAAGTTAATTCAAGTAGCCAAAAGACTTTAAATCTATATTTATCAAAGAAATGGGACGGTAATTAGACTATAATAAGTGATCCGTGTCCGGCTCTGGGAGCATCACCACATTCTCCTGTAGGGACTCCCAGGACCACACAACCCCTGACAGCAGAAAATTAAAAGTAAGACAAGGAACCAAAAGATCAGAATAGAAGAGGGCTGAGAAGCCATCATGCCCTGAACGCTTACCACACTTTAAAGATTTAATCCCACTCAGTACCTCCTGGACCGAGATCCCCCCCCCCCCCCCCCCCTCCATTGTATCCCTGAAATATTCAGAGAGAGAAGCGATGGTAAAAAAACTCAGATGCAAGGTGGAACCTTCCGCATGTAGTTTGCATAGATGATTAGCAAATCCTTCAACAATTTTGCTTGGACAGCCCCTCAAAGTGTTGGTTCACATTCTTTAGGTGAGTGGCTTAGAGACAATATGAAACCCTCTCAGGCATTTGGCCAACATAGTATCGGCTTTGTTGCCTTTATCATAAAACTTCTGCTCAGTCCAGCATAGCTGCTTCTCAGCTGCCTCAGTGTAACAAAGGTAAAGCTCCACCTTTAGCCCATTAACTTCACTAGCTAGAACCAGGGATTGGTTACTTCTAAGGGCCTTGGACTTCATCCATTCCAACTGGCGTATTTTGTCTAACATCTCTTTTTTCCTTCCAAAGGCTATTTGTATGACGTGGCCTCTAAGTACTGCCTTAAATGCTTCCCAGAAGCAGATGCCGACTTGTAATCTTTCGGTTGTGGTACAAGTGCACTGTAATAGTGTGAATGTGCCAGAAATATTTGCACCATTTCAGCAGAAAGGTAAGGTTTAAAGGCATCCAGAATGTGCAGGGGGGCTCCAGCAACTGTCAGATAAAGCAGACCCAACACCCTCTGCGCAAAAAGTAGAGATTTTTTTTACAGGTTAGGTGGTAGCAAAAAGCATGGGACAGTGATTATTTTCTTTAAACACATGCAAAAATGTTAGAGAAACTTTGTTTTCTTAGTTGCTGTTGCTGCTTCATCAAAATTGTGACCCCGGACAAATTATTTGTGTCAGGTTGGGTTTTTAAAGAAGGCACATAACAAAAAAGGCAAGGAATACTTTCTTGAAGCTGATACATTTAGCTCATTAAAAAAGTGAAAGCCTGTCTGCAACAAACTGACACCACTGCCATTAAACATCCAGGTTTTCTTGTATTAGATGCCCTTTAATGTAGGTGTTCTCTTCACTCTACACAACTTGCAGAAGTTTTTGTTTAACATTGCAAGTCGCCCCATAATAGACCATGCAGTTATATAAACTACCCAGTACACAACCTGTGTACCTGGTAAAAGCCATGGACACTATTGCAAACACTTGTGCCTGTGCTTTTTGGAAACTGTCACTGATGCCATTTTATGTACTGAATTTGAACTTAGTAATATAAGATGATGTACACACACTGCAGTCCATTCCCAGGAGAATAAACCTGACTGCCAGGTAACAGCAAATGTTTCATTATGCAGACAAATGCCTATTCCAGGCTACCAATGTTTAGCTCTTCAGAGTTCAGAGTAAAAAAAATCAATGCGTCAAATGTTCTAAATAGTAAATGTTGTTTTTCTTAAGAAATGTTCACTAACTAATATAATCAAATACTGACATTGTGCCTTGAGATGTCAATTCACATGTGAATTCCTTGGCAACCGAAGTGCTCATCAGTCTTTAGACAAACAGCCGTTTGACTACCTGGTCTTAGGGATATCAGGTCTGTCTGTTGTCATAGCAACAGTTAACTCAAAGTTTAACGTTTTTGAAGACTACATATTTTTTCAAAAGCTAGAGCATAACAGTTTTAAAAACATGACACATACCTAACAGGCAAGAGACAGCTAAAAATACCATTTTGTGAGTACTCACCTGAAAAATGGATATTGTTGGTGTGCCACACACCCCGCTTCACTTCTTAAATATTCATCACTTCATGGGTTAATCCACCGCAGGTGACGTAGTGCAGAGAGGAAGTCTTGTAACGAGCCCCCTTCCGGCCTATATATACCTGGTACCTCCCTTCAATCACCAGTATATTCAAAAAGCAGTAAAACAAGGTACCAGTATTCCACCAGTAACCTCCAAAATTAATTTTGATATAAATAAAAAAGGGCTTCACCATATAAATGCTTCGGTAATACCGAAAAGGGCGGGTGTGAAGCGGGGTGTGTGGCACACCAACAATATCCATTTTTCAGGTGAGTACTCACAAAATGGTATTATTCTTGGTGTGCCACACACCCCGCTTCACTTCTTAAATATTCATCACTTCATGGGACATCCAAAAGCAGTGTCCACAAGGGAAGGGCATCTCAAGGCCAGGTGAAGCATAACTTAAATGACTGCAGTCTGCAGAACTTTGCGGCCAAAAACAGCATCCGCTGAGGCTCGCACATCAACTTTGTAAAACTTAGAAAAAGTGTGAACAGAAGACCAGGTGGCGGCCTTACAAACCTGTTCAACAGAAGCTTGGTGCTGAAAAGCCCAAGACGCCCCAACAGCGCGAGTGGAATGAGCAGTAATACGAAAAGGGGGAACTTTTCCCTTAGCAGAATAGGCCGCAGTAACGGCCTGACGTATCCACTTGCTAATGGCAGATTTGGCTGGTGCCAAACCTTTCTTAGGCCCATGGGGCACAACAAAAAAGGAATCCGTCCTACGGAAAGGAGACGTGATAATCAAGTAGTACTTAACACAGCGTACTACATCCAAACAATGCAAAACCCTCTCTTTGTCATTCTTAGGATTAGGACACAAGGAGGGAAGAACAATATCTTGGTTCAAATGAAAAGCAGAAACAACCTTAGGAAGAAAGTCTGGCTTGAACCGAAAGACCACTTTATCCCGATGCCTCTCGAAGTAGGGTGCCTGGATAGTTAAGACCGCCAATTCTGAGACACGCCGGACAGAAGTGATCGCTACCAAGAAGACAATCTTCTGAGTCAGGGTAGACAAAGCAATATCTTGCAAAGGCTCAAAAGGAGGAGCCTGAAGAGCCGAAAGAACCAAATTCAAATCCCAAACAGGGAGTAATGGTTTCCTGGGAGGCCGCACATGCGTAACCCCCTGGAAAAAAGTTTTAACTAAAGGTTTAAGCGCAACACGCTTCTGAAAAAAGACAGGTAAGGCAGAGACCTGCCCTTTCAATGTACTTAGCTGGAGACCAGAGTCCAGCCCTGATTGTAAAAACTCCAGAATCCTGGGGACCAAAAGGACCCTACAAGGAAAAGATCTTATCTCACACCAAGTGATATAGGCTTTCCAAGTCCTATAGTAGGTGACGGAAGAAGACTTCTTCCGGGCACTGATCAGAGTCTTAATGACTGAATCAGAAAGACCCTCCTCCTTCAGGATGGAGGTTTCAGCCGCCAGGCCATCAAACCCAGCGCTGGTAAATTGAGGTAACACAATTGACCCTGAGTGAGCAGATAGGGCCGAAGAGGCAGAATGAACTGGTCCACTGCCAGCCAAACGATGTCTGCGAACCTAATTCGTTTTGGCCACTTTGGGGCCATGAGAACGGCGTACACCCTTTCCAGAGCCAACTTCTGAAGAACTCTGCCCAGCAAGGGCCACGGAGGAAACAGGTATAGAAATCCCAGAGCTCCTCAGTTCAGGGACCTGACGTCCACTGTCAGAGCCAGAGGATCCCGGGAGAGAGACACGAAGCTCGGGAGCCTGAGATAGAGATGAGGGGCCCACAGGTCCACCTCCAGAGTCTCCCACTGGAGACACAATAAGAGAACCACCCGAGGATGGAGAGCTAATTCTTCCAGACGGGGAGAGCACTTGCTCAACCGGTCCGCTACCTGTTCCATCACCTCTGGAATGTAAACCGCCGAGAGACAGGGAACATGGAACACTGCCCATGTCTGGATCAGGGACATTTCTCTGATGGGTAAGTGGGGCCTCCACTGCCCCTGAAGCCGCAGCTCCTTCCAGAATCTGTCCCATCCCGACAGACCGGTGTCCGTGGTGACACCTCTCCAAGGGAGGGTCAGGAAAGACCTGCCCTATACAAGATTGGTCGAGACCAATCACCACAGGAGGAACTGCCGTACACGGGAGGACAATTGGAAGGACTGATCCAACAACAGAGGTTGCTGGACCCAACACGCTAGCAGAAATAGCTGAAGTGTTCTTGTGCGAATTTGGGCAAAAGAAAGACACACAGCGTCTTGATGAGAGTTCAGGCCGGGATGAACCGACCCCTGAATGGACCGCGAGGGAGGGTGAGACTCGAATTCCAGGTTGTGACCTGTCGACACTACCTCCTGGATCCATCTGCCTAGAACCACATGGTTCCAATGGTAGAAGTGTCGCAATAGTCCCCCCACCCGCACGGGTGAGGGCAGCCCCTCATTGCTGAGTGGGCTTATCAGCAGGCTTGGGCTTGGTGCCCTAGGACTGAGTGGGCCGGCCACGGCCCCTCCCCCGAGTCCAACCTGCGCCACTGGTAGCGGGAAAGGACGTACCTTTTCCCGCTCCGAACCTTTGAAAGGAAGGCCTACCGGAACTTGTCCCCCTGAAGGGACCACGAGGCCTTTTGCGTTGTGGCATCTGTGAGAAGGGTATGGTTTGGGAGAACAGATATCTGCCCTTGAAATGGTTAAACTGTGAATGGTAAGCCTTGGGTGTGTCTCTGGTAACCAAAGGGTTAACACAGACACAGTATAAGCAGGATTGATAGTCTGTGTTGTCGATGTTGGCCATAGCTAACATAGACAGATTGTAAAATACGTACTGGGACCTGCTTGTTCTGGAGTGAGTGAGGTTGGTAGTGGGACGCTCACTCCACCCGGGGGTTCGGTCCGGGGCTTCCACAGCCCGCAGCTGTGGATCCTCGGGTCCTAATTTAAAGCCCACTGCAGATCTGAAGAGTGTGGCCATACCCGGAGAGCTGACTGCTGGACTAGAGGAGGTATTGAACGGGCCACACAACGCTTGTGATTGGTAACTGTGGGCCGGATAGCCAGTCCCACGTATAGCTAGGGATTGTTACATATTAGTGAGTTGCTTAGCCGAGCAGGATTTATTTTTGTTTAAGCCTGATGTTAAGGCCCTGTGGTTGTTGGAAGCTACAAGTGTGAAATAAAAACACTTGAATTGAACTGTATCCTGTCTGTGACCCTGCTTACTGCACAGCTACCAAGTATCTACCAGAGCGGTTCCCCACATATGGTGGCTTGGAGCGGGCACAGTGCAGTGAAACATACACTGGGTGCATGTCCTGGCCTTCAACAAGCAACAAGCCACAGCCATGGATGAGCTAATTAAACAGCTGGTTCAGTCCAACTTCCAGCAACAGAAGGCACACTCTGAGGCTATGCAGGCCCAGCAACAGGCCAACTTACAGCAGCAAGAAACTAACAGGCTGCTAGCACAGCAGATGACAGCACTGGCGGCTGCACAACAAAAGCTGGGTGCAGCGATACCGGAGCGGGATGCCAGGAGAGAAGTTCGGAAAGCCATGACAAAGATGACGTCAGAGGACGATGTAGAGGCCTTCCTAACAGGCTTTGAAAGAGTGGCCACCCGTGAAAGGCTGCCGCAGGAATACTGGGCAGAGGTTCTGGCACCCTTCCTCATAGCAGAACCACAGCAGGCCTATTTCGACCTAAGCGAGCAGGAAGCCCGGGATTATGCTACTGTAAAAGCGGAGATCCTAGCCCGTTTGGGAGTTGATATATACCTACGTGCCCAAAGAGTCCATAGCTGGAGGTTCCAAGAGGCGTTACCACCAAGGGCCCAGATGCACCACCTCATCCACCTGGTTCGCAAGTGGCTTCAGCCGGAGACATCAACCCCAGCCAAGATGGTGGAGAAGGTTGTTCTGGACCGCTTTTTGAGGGCCTTGCCAGGTGAGATACAGCAGTGGGTAGGACATGGGGACCCAGCTGACGCTAATACTTTGGTGGGGATGGTGGAGAGGTACTCAGCCACCCAAGCTCTGAGGAAAAAGGCCTCTCCAACCCCAGCCAGCCCCAAGTCCAGAAGGCCTATGGTACCTGCTAACTCCCGGGCCAGTGTAAATCCCTATGTTCAGGTGATGCCCCAGGGGAGGAGGAGAGCGGAGGCTCCTATCTGTTGGACCTGCCAGGAACCTGGCCATATTGCAGCCAAGTGTCCCCATAAACCTGAGCCCATGGACTGCAGCTCTGCCAGGAGGGTTTCCCTTTATGCGGCCCCGGTTTATACTGCTGCTACTCCAGACTCTATGGATGAGCGCCACCTCTGCCAGGTGACAGTGGCAGGGCTCCAGGTGCTGACGCTGTTGGACTCTGGAAGTCGGGTGACTCTAATTAATGGATCCCATATTAACCCTGGGACTGTCACAGGCCACACAGTTGGGGTCCGGTGTATTCATGGGGACGTGAAAGACTATCCTACTGCCATTGTGACCATCCAGACCCCCTGTGGAGAAAGTCAACATGAGGTTGGGGTTGTCATGAACTTGCCCCATGACCTTATTTTGGGACGGGATTTCCCCTTGTTCTGGACTCTGTGGCGGGGAAATCAGAGGACGGGGAGACCACCCTTAAGAGTACAACCCCAACAGAAGAGTCAAGTCTTAGACCCGGAGCCCAATGACCCAGACTCTGGGGTCCCAGCTGTAGGGGTGACCAGTGATGAAAGTAATGTAAGCACTGTATTTCCCCTAAATGTGATGGCCGGTGAGACTGAAGAGTTAGTGACTGGGCCACAGTTTTCAGATTTGGAGGTATCCCATGACAACTTTGGCACAGCACAACTCCAGGACCCTACACTGGTCCGGGCTAGGGAAAATGTTGTGGTGGTGAATGGGGTGCCCCAGCACGCCAATGCTAATCAGATATTTCCCCACTTCATGGTTGACCAAGAACTTTTATATCGGGTTGACAAAATGCGGGGTGAGACCTGGGAGCAATTGCTGGTGCCCAAGCCTTATCGCCAAACCGTGCTGATGTTGGCTCATAAACATGTGCTTGGGGGACACCTAGGTGCCACAAAAACGTTGGATCGCATCCTGCAGCGGTTTTACTGGCCAGGAGTATATACTGAGGTTAAACGTTATTGTGAATCATGCCCCGAATGTCAGTTGCGTGCTCCTATGGGTCATTTTCGGAATCCATTAGTACCTCTTCCCATCATCGAGGTCCCATTTGAAAGGATTGCCTTGGACTTGGTAGGTCCGTTGGTTAAGTCTGCCCGGGGGCATCAGCATATACTTGTAGTGATGGACTACGCTACACGGTATCCTGAAGCCATTCCCCTGCGGCACACATCGGCGAAGCTGATAGCTAAAGAGCTATTCGCCATGTTTTGCCGGGTGGGCCTGCCCAAGGAGATCCTCACGGACCAAGGTACCCCTTTCATGTCTAAAGTCACCAAGGAACTGTGTAAACTCTTTAACATAAAACAATTACGCACGTCGGTATACCATCCTCAGACGGACGGATTAGTGGAGAGATTCAACAGAACCTTAAAGAGTATGCTGAAAAAGGTGGTGGACAAAGATGGGAGGGACTGGGATGTTATGTTGCCCTCTTTAATGTTCGCAGTCCGGGAGGTACCCCAAGCTTCTACGGGGTTTTCTCCCTTTGAATTAGTCTATGGCAGACATCCCAGAGGCCTGCTGGACATTGCAAAGGAGACTTGGGAACAGGAGCCCACCCCCCACAAAAGTGTTATAGACCACATCGCCAGTATGCAGGACAGGGTGGAAGCCATTATGCCCATCGTTAAGGAGCACATGGAGGCTGCTCAGAGGGCTCAAAGCCGGGTTTATAACAGGTCAGCCACAGTAAGGACCTTTAAACCTGGTGACCGTGTTTTGGTTCTGGTTCCCACAGTGGAGAGCAAGTTTCTAGCCAAGTGGCAGGGGCCGTATGAGGTATTGGAGAAGGTGGGTGAAGTAAACTACAGGGTACATCAGCCTGGTAGGAGGAAGCCTAAGCAGGTGTACCATGTCAATTTACTCAAAACATGGAAGGACAGGGAGAGTCTGCTTACAGAGAAGTCTCCGGTTAAACTCCCTTCTGTGCTACCCCCCCAGGCTACCGTTAAGCCTGCGGAGGTGGGGGCAGAAGTGACGATTGCAGATACCCTCACGAAAGGACAACGCCAAGAGGCTCTAGAATTTGTAGCTAGGAATACAGACGTGTTTTCAGAGTTACCAGGGTACACGTCCGTAATCAAGCATGACATTGTCACGGAGCCTGGGGTGAAGGTTCGGCTAAGACCATATCGAGTCCCTGAGGCTCGTCGTCAGGCCATTGCAGAGGAGGTTAAGAAAATGCTGCAGTTGGGAGTCATAGAGGAGTCCAAAAGTGAATGGGCCAGTCCCATTGTTCTGATTCCCAAGCCAGATGGTACCCTACGTTTCTGCAATGATTTCAGAAAATTAAATGAAGTTTCTAAATTTGACGCCTATCCCATGCCACGTATAGATGAGCTTATTGAGAGACTGGGAGGTGCTCGATATTTCACTACGCTCGACCTCACCAAGGGATACTGGCAAGTACCCCTGACAGAAAGCGCTAAAGAGAAGACAGCCTTCATCACCCCTGAGGGCCTATTCCACTATGTCGTGTTACCGTTCGGGCTTCACGGGGCCCCCGCGACGTTCCAACGCTTAATGGACGTAGTGCTAAAGCCTCACAGGAGATACGCCTCAGCATATTTGGATGATATTATCATCTTCAGCGATGACTGGGAGAGTCACTTGGCCAAAGTACAGGCTGTAGTGAACTCTTTAAGGGCAGCCGGCCTAACTGCAAACCCCAAGAAGTGTGCGGTCGGGATGGAGGAGACACGCTACTTGGGGTATGTGATTGGACGAGGCATAATTAAACCCCAGGTCAACAAGGTTGACGCTATCCAGGAATGGCCTCAACCTGTCAGCACCAAACAAGTCAGGGCATTCCTGGGCATTATTGGGTATTACAGGCGGTTTATACCCAACTTTGCCACGCTGTCAGCTCCCCTGACTGACCTTTCGAAAGGAAAAGGGTCCGTCATGGTGCGGTGGAATGCACAAGCAGAAAGCGCTTTTCAGGCCTTGAAGTTGGCATTATGTGGATTCCCCATCCTCATTACGCCAAACTTCAAGAAAAAATTTATTGTGCAGACCGATGCGTCAGATGTAGGGTTAGGAGCTGTCCTGTCTCAGGAGGTGAATGGAGAGGAGCACCCAGTTACCTACCTGAGCAGAAAACTCACACCAGCTGAGAAAAACTACAGCATTGTAGAAAAAGAGTGTCTGGCGATAAAGTGGGCCTTAGAAGCACTAAGATACTACTTGCTGGGAAGACGGTTCCGTCTGATAACTGACCACTCGCCCCTCACCTGGATGAGTAGGTCCAAGGAGAGGAATGCCAGAGTCACAAGGTGGTTTTTGTCGTTGCAAAACTTCAGTTTCTCAGTGGAGCACCGAGCTGGGAGACTGCAAGGTAACGCGGATGCCTTATCCTGGACCCATTGTTTGATGTCAGAAGTTCGCCCCAGTGGGTCTGAACTGAGGGGGAGGGAGTGTGAGAAGGGTATGGTTTGGGAGAACAGATATCTGCCCTTGAAATGGTTAAACTGTGAATGGTAAGCCTTGGGTGTGTCTCTGGTAACCAAAGGGTTAACACAGACACAGTATAAGCAGGATTGATAGTCTGTGTTGTCGATGTTGGCCATAGCTAACATAGACAGATTGTAAAATACGTACTGGGACCTGCTTGTTCTGGAGTGAGTGAGGTTGGTAGTGGGACGCTCACTCCACCCGGGGGTTCGGTCCGGGGCTTCCACAGCCCGCAGCTGTGGATCCTCGGGTCCTAATTTAAAGCCCACTGCAGATCTGAAGAGTGTGGCCATACCCGGAGAGCTGACTGCTGGACTAGAGGAGGTATTGAACGGGCCACACAACGCTTGTGATTGGTAACTGTGGGCCGGATAGCCAGTCCCACGTATAGCTAGGGATTGTTACATATTAGTGAGTTGCTTAGCCGAGCAGGATTTATTTTTGTTTAAGCCTGATGTTAAGGCCCTGTGGTTGTTGGAAGCTACAAGTGTGAAATAAAAACACTTGAATTGAACTGTATCCTGTCTGTGACCCTGCTTACTGCACAGCTACCAAGTATCTACCAGAGCGGTTCCCCACACATCTTACCATCTTTTGCGACTGAATCAATTTTCTCCCCAAACAGACGCAACCCCAAAAAGGGGAGGGCTGTGAGTACCTTTTTGGAAGCCGTGTCTGCTGACCACTGACGCAGCCATACTGACCTGCGAATAGCCACCAGCATAGCTGCCGCCTTGCTACTCATAGTCAGCGCATCGTCCTGAGCGGCCAGGACATAAGCCACAAAAGATTCACACTGCTTAAGTGCAGTGAACTGTTTGCAAGCGGGATCAAGATCCTCATATAGCCCCTGAATTAGGGACTTAATTGCCAATAGAAGAAGGGCTGAAGCACATACCGGGCGCAATGCTGACCCGGAATAGATAAAACCATGTCGAGCGTATTGGTCAATCCTGCGATCTTCCCCATCTTTGGGGACAGTGGTCTCAGCAGATTGTACCATAGCCGAGCTGGAGAGTCCTAGTACAGGGGTATCGACGTCCGGAGGGACAGACCACAGCCTCACCAATTCTGGTGGAAAAGGATAACGCTTTTCCCAACTGGAAGGAATTCCAGATAACCGTGTGGGATGTTCCCATTCCTTAAGAACCACCCTCTCAAAGTGGTGCTGTCTGGGAAAGACCAAACTCAGCTGAGGCTCTTTAAATAACTGACCCTTTGGCGGGGCGGCCGCCTCAGGCGTATCTAAACTCAAAATATTAAACATTTGAGCCAGAATGGAGGGGGTGTCGAAAACAACCCCCTCTGACCAATCGCCGATCTCATCAGCCACATGCTGACCTGTCGGCTCATCTGACTCCGACGGGAGGGGATCGTCAGGGGATCCATCGGACCATTCCACAGGTTCACAAAACTGGTCCTGTGGAGCCGAAGGTACCGGAGTCAGGTGCCTTCGTTTTGTAGCGGTTTTAAACGCTGCTTTAACGGGCATCATTTTCCGGGGGCAGGGCTGTGCTGCTGCCTCGGAATGCGAATCCCCACTTTTGACAGTGTCATGCGGGGTCCGGAATAGGGATGGAGAGGTAGGAGATGATGAAGGATGCGATGGCACCGCAGCCGAAGCAACGGACTGGCGCGCAATAGTCTGTTTTGCACAAGGGATGCAAATAAAGATATCATCAGCTGGGAGTGGAACCCCACAACCTACGCACCCCCCAAACGGAACAGCAGAACCGTTTCCGGAATCTACGGAAGCCTCCATATGGTGATTTATGGTATTCGCAATAATGGGACTTTTAAGGCATAAGCCGACCCGGGATGCCCCCTTTATTTTAGTAATGTCCCGGAAGGGAGGATTTATATAAATTTTTTTTTTTTTTTTTTTTTTAAGTTTAGGTCCCCTTTAATAGAAACTATATATATATACTTATATATAGTCTATGTATATAAACATTCAAATCAATCCCAATAATTAGCCAGGCACATAGAGCCGGAGGGCTAGCATAAGCAGGGATCCCAGGATCTGCAAGGCAAGAAAACAACCATCAGATCCTTCACATGTGTATAACATATAAGTATGGCACCAAGTGCCCTTAAATGACGCCCCCTTGATAACAGTGATTTCTCACTGTATTATTAAACAATATCTCCCATTTAACGGCCCCAACGGGAGGGGCCGCTTACCTGTACCGCAATCAGCCGGTAAGCCTGCAGCCAGCAGCCATGAGCCGGCAGAAGACAAAGTGCGGCCGTGCGCCCACGTGCCTTCCTGATTTGAAGGAAGCTGGGACGCTGGGCCCGCCGCAGACGCCGCTGACGCCGCATGACGTCGGCGCCGCGCCCCCGGCGCCGCGTCAGCGGGCCCCCCCCCCCCCACGCTGATCAGCTGGAACACTTTACAGCTGATCACAGCACGCGCGTCCAGGCAGCGGAGGGGGGAGGGTAAAAACCGCATGTGCTGACAAAGCTCAATGAATGCCAGGCGAGGAGAGGGGAGAGGGGGTAGGGGGCCACAAGCAACCAACTGCCAGAGAGGTGGCCAGCCCATACCCAGCACAAGCTGCCCTAAAGCAGACCCAAAATATACACATGCTACAGTGAATGTATAAACATGACATATATGTTAACATGCAGTGATACAGTGAAACACACATACTAAAGCACACCCTCACCACCCCCCCAACGGGAGAGAAAGGGGCTACGGGGACCCTCGGGACAGGGGCATCCCATTTCCGGATCACCATGCCGGTTCGCCGCATTGCCCCACGCATGAGGTAGAGCGGTAGGAGATAAGCTCCTAGGCACTTAAAGTGCCATCTACCATTTGCCCGGTGAGCAGCCAAGGCTGGGAGGCTTCCTATTTCACCATAAAGGTATACAAACTCAAACCGGGCAGAAATAGACCAAAAGGGGGGTGGCGGGGTAAGAATACCCCGGCCTACCTGTAAGCAGGAGACTTCCAACTTCTGACTTGTCAGCAAGCAGAGAGAAAAAATACTGGTGATTGAAGGGAGGTACCAGGTATATATAGGCCGGAAGGGGGCTCGTTACAAGACTTCCTCTCTGCACTACGTCACCTGCGGTGGATTAACCCATGAAGTGATGAATATTTAAGAAGTGAAGCGGGGTGTGTGGCACACCAAGAATAATTAGTCTGTTATGTCTTAGCAAAAACAGCTTCTATAAGTTGTCACAGCTTCTGTATAGAAATAATGATGCAGCAAGAAAGTTAGTGATCAGTTCTTTTCCTATTTATTTCTGAAAAACTTTAAGGACCGGTTTACGCCGAGGCGTTTGCAGAGTGATTGTGCTTTCAAGGCAAGCTCCTCGCAAACTCCTTTGCTGCCTATGTTTGCCAATATGCACATATTGAGGGAGGCGAATGCAATGGCTGAGCGTTCACAGTTGCCTACAGCATTTTGGACGCAACAATAGCGACTTCACTACCATGAATTAAATTGTTACAACAAGCACTTTCCAATTGCCAAACACAGGCGATTGCAGGGTGCTCGCACTGCAGGTAAGATCAGCACTGCAGCTGAGCTAGGGATCAGAAAAAGTTAGAATGTATAGCAAAACATTAGCTCACGGATCTCTATCCTGCAACTGGAGAACCACATGTGTCTCTCCGACCCATGCTTTGTTGGATCACAAGCTGTATGGAATTTATTTTGACCTGCAACTGGTCAGTCTCACAATGAGGAGCGAAAAAGTACAGAAACAAGCCAGCACACTTCTCCATTCACCCACTTCTGTAATTTGGGGCTGTGGGATTCACTTATGGGGTGAAAGGCAATTTAAGGTGGGGGGGTTGAGTGGGTGATGTAGGATTTGCACCCAAAAAATGTTATGCCAAATATTCTCACAATAACTTTCGTGTAACTAAACTATTCGTTTTGAATGTGTCTTCCGGCCACCAGTGGTGGATGTGGCTCTTAAGGTGAGAAAGGCTATGGACCCCTGAATTAGCATATGGAACATCACTAAATTCAAAAGCAAACTGCTGGGACTGCACAGGTAGATAGAAAACAGATAGAAGGACCACTATTCCTAGATTGAAACAGTCTTAATTATGTGCGTGAGCTGCTGTCACTGTTTAGAAATTCATTGGTTTGTATTGAGTTAAAGGAGCCCAATCATGAAAAAATGGTAATAATATAATAAATAATAACAAAAACAATCAACATATCTACCAGATTGCAAGAGGAGGCCAGCACCCTGCATCAAAAATATCCAGTCAAGCTCGTTTCTTTCTTTTACTGGAGGGAAGAAGAATCAGGGGTGACAGGTTTACCTCTTTGACTTTATAGGGGAGAACTACTGGGAATAGGTAAACAGAGTTGGCAGAAGTCAGATGGGAAGAGAAGTTGTGGACAAGAGTGTGATGGGAAAAGGTTTGAGGATATAGGTAGAGGCGAGTTGGAACAAGGTGAGAAGGGGTGAGGCGGGGAGAGGCAAGTAGAGATAAAAAGAGGTGATATGAGCACAGGTAAGCAATGAGGTAAGGTGAGGTGGGCTGGGGAGAGCTTACATAGGCATCTCCAGACACACCAAACAACACACCAGCTGCAACTTAAGTCAATGTGGGCGTCAGTTTGTGCAACCATAATGTAGATGCTTTCTATCTTTGGCCAGATGGTAAAGTTGTTAATGCTACTGTTCCCCACAGGCCGGCTCAGCAGAGAAGCAATTAGAGGTTAGCAGTTCTCCCCTGTAAAAATGAAATGGTACGCTCACCCATGTGATCTCTGGATTTTATCACCAGTAGGAAAAACACTTGGCAGGATTTTTTTCAGCTTTTCATATTTATGTGTATATTTACTGTTAAGACTATTTTTCAATAGAGCCAATAAAGTTTAAAATATAAGCCTATATTCCCCTGCAGCAGTGATGAGGTGTCTGGACCTTTAACATTTGCTGTTCTCAGAGAATGCCTTTTGTGATATGCTGGTGTGACCCTGCAAGGGCATGTCCCTTCTGAGTATGGAGCAGAGTTCTCCAATCACTGTGAAAGAGGGAGGGGGCTCAACCTTCTATTTGATTCAAAATGGTAGACGAGCTACCAAAGAATCCCTGGGATTTAAAATTTTTGTTTAAGCTTTATTGTCTTTTGTCATATTGATTAGCCAAAACATATCCACAGACTTTTGGCATATGAATTAGATATGTGGGCTTCTGGCCAAAGCTAGTTCACTAACTTCATGGTGTGAGTGACCTGGATGCCATGAAAGCACTATTAGCACTAAACAAGGGTAAAGGGCAGTTGCACCTACTGATATTGTGCTTATTGGAAAAGGGCAAGTAAAGCATCCCCATTTAATGTGACTGCAGCGTATACTTCATTCTGCTTCAAACATATTATCCAAGCTGCAGTCCCTAGTTAAGATTCCTGCTATAATTCCAAACTGCTAAAACTTTCCTTTTATTAACTGACAGGCAAGTTCCGGCACTACGTATTCCAGTAAAACAACACGTTTAATCTTGTCATTACAGTACAGAGACAACCAGTAATACAAGAGTGCTCAAAATACAGGTGACGAGTTTTGGGGGAAGCCTCCTTAGTCTTACCTGGAATCCTGAACCATTGCCCGATCCTAAGTACACCATCTGGCAGGAAGTGGGCCAACAGCACGGGAAACACTGCCCCATGCGATCCATTCCTGGCATATTCTTTGAGCTTTTCATAAGGGATGGGCTTTATTGTATTTTTGTTGCCCTGGTTCCTGCATTATTTCTTGTTGGATTTGCTGGCTGCCTAACGTGTGTTCTGCAACTCCCGCTTTGGAGCCAATGAAATCTCTAGAAGTGTTGCAGGCACCTCTTCTTATATCAGGGTCAGCCTTATGTTGGTAGGTACCCTGTGCAAAACTGCAGGATATTCCCCCAGGACAGAACAGACTATGTGCCTCCCAATAGACCCCAAACTCTAAAAAATAAATATAGCAAAGGTGAGCAGGTGGCACCAGATAAACCACTGCTGGCAGGTGATCACGGATCAGACAGTCACTCTCAGTACTGTCTGCAGTGATGAACGCTCTCTCTTGGCCCCCTCCACTCCCAGTATCCAGCACCCCCTGGCTCCACATAAAGCAGGTTAAGAACACCCAGACTCAGATCCGTGATCACCTGCCAGCAGTGGAGCATAGAGGGGAGACTTAGGGCACCAACAGCACTAGCAATCCTGCACACAGACAACACAGGTACTGGGGGGTACACAGGGGGTTCAAGAGAAAAATACAATTCTGTGAGTATTCACCTGTAGAATTGATTTTGTAGTATACAGCACGTCCTGTTTCACTAATATTCTTTACGCTTGGGATATCCCGCCACAAGGTGGCGCAGTGGACTGCAGAAAGACTTGTGGCATCTGCCGGCCCTATAAAAGGACAGGATCCTCCCACAAATCCCCAGTGTTACAAAGCAGTTAGACAAGAAGCCGGGAGAACAAAAATGAAGAAACCCCAACCAAAGATTTGAACAAATCACCATACAGAGGTAACCAAGAAAATTATAACAAGGGAGGGGTGAAACAGGACGTGCTGTATACTACAAAATCAATTCTACAGGTGAGTACTCACAGAATTGCATTTTTCCAAGTATACAGCACGTCCTGTTTCACTAATATTCTTTACGCTTGGGACGTCCAAAAGCAGTGTCCGTAAAGTAGGGTGGGATCCCCAAGAACAACAGCGGGCAGTTTAAACCACTGCCGCCTGAAGAACTTTGAGGCCAAAAGCAGCATCAGCTGAGGCCCTAACATCAACCTTGTAAAACTTAGAGAAAGTATGAACAGAAGACCAAGTTGCGGCCTTACAAACTTGTTCCTATCTGGTGCTGGAGGCACCAATAGCATGAGTGGAATGAGCAGTAAGGCAGAAGGGAGGCTACTTCCCCTTAGCAGAATAGGCTTGCACCACCGCCTGACGGATCCACTTGCTGATAGTGGACTTAGCCGGAGGCAAACCCTTCCTAGGTCCAGAAGGAAGAACAAAAAGAGCATCAGTCTTCCTGAAAGATTCAGTAGCGACCAAGTAAAACTTCAGAACCCTGACCACATCTAAAGAATGCAGAGTCCTCTCCTTGGAATTAGCAGGATTAGGACACAAGGAAGGCAAAACAATGTCCTGATTGAGATGAAAAGCAGACACAACCTTAGGCAAGAAATCAGGCTTAAACCAGAACACCACCTTGTTCTGGTGTCGCTCAAAATAAGGAGGTTTGATGGAAAGCGCCGCCAACTCAGAAACACGCCTGACAGAAGTAATAGCCACCAAAAAGGCTACCTTAAGAGTCAAAATGGGCAAAGCGGCCTCACGGAGAGGCTCAAAGGGACGACCCTGCAAAGCAGAGAACACCAGATTCAAATCCCAAACTGGTAACATAGACTTACGTGGCGGACGCACGTGAGAAGCCCCCTGGAAAAAAGTCTTAACCAAACGGTGACTGGCAAAAGATTTTTGGAAAAAAAAATTGCCAGAGCTGAAACATGATCCTTGAGAGTACTAAGTTGAAGGCCCAAATCCAAACCATGTTGCAAGAACTCCAGAATCCTGGGAATAGTAAACACCTGACAGGGAAGAGATCTGGACTCACACCAGGCCATGTAAGCATGACAGACCCTGTAGTAGACAAAGGACAAGGACTTCTTCCTAGCCCTCATCATGGTATCAACAACAGAGGCAGATCTGGATCCATGGGCAGGACGTACTGATCTACTGCCAGCTGCACGATGTCTGCGAACCATACCCTTCTTGGCCAACAGGGGGGCACCAGAATGGCTGGCACCCCTTCCTGGGCTATCTTGCGCAGCACCCTGCCCAGCAGAGGAAACGGAGGGAACACATAGAGGAGCCGAAACCCCTTCCAAGGCATTGCTAGCGTATCCGTGGCAAAAGCCAGAGGATCCTGTGACAGAGAGACAAAGAATGGAAGTTTGTGATTGTGACGTGAAGCAAACAGGTCCCCATCCGGTAGACCACCGGATTGATGGAAGGACTGAGACGCAATCAGAATGTCGTCCAGATAAGGAAGGATGCGAATGCCCTGAGATCTCAGAGCCATCACCCCCGCCAGCACCTTGGTGAAGACCCGAGGGGCTGAGGTAAGACCGAAAGGTAAGGCCACAAATTGGTAGTGCTGATCCTCCAGAGCGAACCTGAGAAATCTCTGATGACCTGGAAAGATAGGAACAGGAAAGTAAGCATCTTTGATGTCCACAGAAGTCATGAAGTCGCCCGGGCGCAAGGTACTGACCGCCAAGCGCAGAGTCTCCATGCTAAAATGCTTGCACCTGACAAATTTGTTGAGGCGCTTCAAATCCAGGATGGGCCTCAGGGACCCATCCTTTTTGGGAACGGTGAACAGATTGGAATAGAAACCTCTGCCCCTTTCCTGGAAGGGCATCAGGCAAATGACCCCCAAATCCAAAAGGCTTTGGACCGCAAGCCCTGAGCTGACAAGGGATTTTGAACCATCCAGGATCTGAAGAATATTGGGGGCGGCCAGGCTGCAAACTCTATCTCGTACCCGGAGGACACCACCTCCTGAATCCACCGGTCTGAGACGCGCAGTCTCCAAACGTGAGCAAAGAGCCGTAACCGTCCCCCCACCCGGATGGGTGAGGGCGCCTCCTCATGCCTGAGGGGGCTTGGGGGAAGATTTGGACTTGGGACCCCATGAGACCGGGGCGACCACGGCCTCTACCCTGGCCCCAAGGGTCTCTAGGTGCCCCCGCAAATGGTGAACCCCGACCGGACCTCTGAGCACGGAAGGAGGGGAGGGAAGAACCAGCCCCCCAAAAGGGCCGCGGCTGCCTCCTGCGTTGAGGCAGCCCACCATCCTTGGCAAACAGATCAAGACGTTCCCCAAAAAGCCGTAGCCCAAGGGGAAACCAGTGACAGCCTTCTTAGCAGCATTATCAGCCGCCCACTGATGCAGCCAAACAGAGCGACGTATAGCAACCAAAAGGGCAGAAGTCTTACCACACATCCTGACCGCATCATCCATAGCAGAAAGAATAAATGCCACAAATTCATAGCAAGGCAGGAGGGATCTATACTCCTCCCCCCTATTGACATCTGAGGCATTATCCATAAGGCACTTGAGTAGCCCTTTAATAGCAAGAGCCGTGATGGCAGAAGCGCACACAGGGCACAGCGCAGTCCCCGCACAAGCAAATGTGTGACAGGCCAGCTGATCAACACGCCGGTCCTCACCATCCCTCAGAGTAGAAGTGTCAGGGGAATGCATGACCGAGGTATTGGACAACCCAAGCACGGGAGCATCCACCTCGGGGGGAAACGACCAGCGCTTAACCACATCAGCAGGAAAAGGATACCTCCTGTCCCAACTCTTAGGCACCGCGGGCAATCTGCTAGGACGTTCCCACTCCTTGAGCACCAAATTATTGAAGTGGATCTTCTCAGGGAACTCCAAGCGTTGTTTAACAGTGTGAAAAAGCTCACCCTGCTGCCTTTTAGCCGGGATAGGAGGTGTAATACACAGTACTTCAAAAATGTGAGCCAACAGCCTGTCAGTATCCTCAGGAGACCATGGGTCTTCTTCAAAAGGAGACCCAGTACCACCATAAACCTCCTGCTGCTCCTCAGAGGAATCAGAATCAGAGAAAAGTTCCCTCTCTTCTAGAGGGTACAGGCCAGGGAAAGTAAACTTTCTCTCATCCTCCTCAGGAAAAAGGGAAACAGCGGGAGTTAAATGCCACTTCTTGCCAGAAGCCTTACGAGGGACCGGCCCAGCCATATGCCTTTCCAGGCTGGCCACCCGCAAGGCCAAGTCATAATGTGATTCCCCACTAGCATGTCCCTCACTAGGGGTCAAATGCAGGTGCGGGGTGGTAGGTGATGTAGAAGGGGGCGCAGAGCAGGCAACCCAGACTGCAGCGCAAGTACCTTCTGGGCGCAGGGCACACATACCCTGACACCGTCACTCACAGGGGATACCCCACACGCGGTACACAGCTAGGCTTGTCCCGAAGGAACCCCAAGCACATTATCCCCGGAAGCCTCCATATGGTGATTAGAGTGGGCACACTGGCCAGTATAGGGTTAAGGCTAACAAGAGCCACCCGGGATGCCCCAAAACCCCGCTAGGGAAGGTGGGAGAAGGAAGGGAAGAGGGCTGGGAGAAACCACAGTCAAGTTTATCCCGCCTGAAAGACATAAGAAAACCACACATAACATTGTGTGACAAGAGCACAATACAACCCCGAAGGGGACTCACAGACCAAGAAGCCGATCGCACATCCAGGCAGGCCAGCAGCGCGCCGCAGTACCGCAGGTCAGGGGAAGACAAACTCCAAGCAAAATGGCGCCCGCAAGGACCTTGAGGGGCGGGCCGTGGAGGTATGACGCAAAAAGCGCCATCCGCGGGACCCGCCCCCCGAAGAGCGCAAATCGCGCTCCACGTGACCCCCCAGCGCCAATGACAGCGCAGTAAAACATGAGGAGAATGTCGCCGCCAGCCGCGGAGCGACGTACAAAACGGCGCAGCGGCGAGCGCGGACAATACAAGTAAAAGGCAGATAAAATTCAATATGAAACAACACCGCCTACCCCCCCCTCCCGGTGAGCTCCCCAGGGATGGAGCGAGGCGGGGAAGAGCAACGGTAGGCGTATCCAAGGCATGCTGAGCTGGGGGGGGCAGTGGAGGGGGGGCAGGGGAAGGCCCACAATAAGGCAGGAGGGAGCATCCCACAAGGCTCACCATAAGCCTGAACCGCCTACCCTTGTAGGTACAGGGATTGCGGTTGGAGCAGCGCTCCTCCAGCACCTGACCCTGGCGCTGTCCTACCTTCACCCGAACCAGGCAGCCGAGGCTGGGGGGCAGTGGGTCCAGAATGGGTGGAAATAGTCCTGCAGGGCCGTAGGCTAAGCCCCGCTCGCCTGCGTAATATAGAGAGCCATCTTCTATCTTCGCAGTCCAGACTGCAGAAGGAAACTGGGAATTTATGGGAGGTTCCTGTCCTTTTATAGGGCCGAGAGATGCCACAAGCCTTTCTGCAGTCCACTGCGCCACCTTGTGGTGGGATATCCCAAGCGTAAAGAATATTAATGAAACAGGACGTGCTGTATACTTGGAAAAATACAATTCTGTGATTACTCACCTGTAGAATTAGTATTATGAGTATACAGTACATCCTGCTCCAAATAGAATACTTACACTTGGGTATTACTCCGCCAGATGGCGCTGGACTGCAGAGACATCGAAAACAGGCTCCTCCCGGCCCCTCAAATACCCAGGGACCTCCCACAAATCCCCAGCATTGAAAAGCAGTTGAGAAGCCGGGAGAATTAAACAACCCAAACTAGTAACTATAACAATGATAACAATCACCATACAGGGGATCCAAGAAAATGCAAAACCAAGGGTGGGGTGGAGCAGGACGTACTGTATACTCATAATACCAATTCTACAGGTGGGTAATCACAGAATTGTATTATTCTTAGTATACAGTACGTCCTGCTCCAAATAGAATACTTACACTTGGGACATCCAATAGCAGTGTCCATAAAGTAGGGTGGGATCCCCAAGGCTAACAGCAGACAGTTTAGATCACTGCCGCCTGCAAAACTTTTCAGCCAAAAGCAGCATCAGCTGAGGCCCTAACATCAACCTTGTAAAACCTTGAAAAGGTATGAACAGAAGACCAAGTAGCGGCCTTGCAAACTTGTTCAACAGAAGCCTGGTGCTGAAAAGCCCAAGAGGCACCAATAGCACGAGTAGAATGAGCAGTAAGGCGGAAGGGAGGATTCTTCCCTTTAGCAGAATAGGCCTGAATCACAGCCTGACAGATCCATTTGCTGACAGTAGACTTGGCAGGAGCCAAACCCTTCTTAGGACCAGAAGGGACCACAAAAAGAGCATCAGTTTTTCTGAAAGGTGCAGTAGCCACCAGATAGTACTTCAGACACCTAACTACATCCAAAGAATGCAAGACCCTCTCCTTAGCATTACTAGAATTAGGGCACAATGAAGGTAGAACAATGTCCTGATTCAAATGAAAGGCAGACACCACCTTAGGCAGAAAATCTGGCTTGAAACGAAACACCACCTTATCCTGGTGTCTCTGATAGTAGGGGGGCTGAATGGAGAGCGCCGCCAACTCAGACACACGCCTAACGGAAGTGATAGCCACCAGAAAAACAACCTTGAGTGTAAGGATGGCCAGGGACGCATCCTGTACAGGTTCAAAAGGAGCACCAGATTCAAATCCCAAACAGGCACCATAGTCTAACGTGGGGGACGCACATGAGTGACCCCCTGGAAAAAAGTCCTAATCAGAGAGTGCTGAGCAAAGGACTTCTGGAAGAAAACAGACAGGGCAGAAACCTGACCTTTTGGAGTACTAAGTTGGAGCTCCAACCCATGCTGCAGAAACTCCAGAATCCTGGGGATAGAGAAGACATGACAGGGAAGAGACCTAGACTCACACCAGTCAATGTAGGCACGCCAAACCCTGTAATAAATGGAAGAAGAAGACTTCTTCCTAGCCTTAATCATGGTATCAACAACAGAAGTAGACAGCCCTTTCTTCATCAAGATGGAGGTTTCAGCAGCCAGGCCGTCAAAGCCAGAGTTTGTAAATTGGGATGGCGTAGAGAGCCCTGGGTGAGCAGATCTGGCACCAGAGATAGAGCATACCGATCTACTGCCAGCTGCACCACGTCTGGAAGCACACTCTTCTTGGCCACCTGGGGGCCACCAGAATTGCTGGCACCCCTTCCAGAGCAACCTTGCGTAGCACCCTGCACAGCAGGGGGAATGGAGGGAAGACATACAGAAGCTGAAAGTCCTGCCATGACATTGCTAGAGCATCCGTGGTCAAGGCCAGGGGATCCTGGGACAGGGAGACAAAGGCCGGTAGCTTGTGATTGTGACGGGACGAAAACAGATCCACATCTGGTTGGCCCCAACGGCGCCACAGAGATTGGAACACCCTGCTGCATAGGGACCATTCTGCCTGGCGAGAGGTCCCCCTGCTCAGAGAGTCTGCCAGGAGGTTTTCCACCCCCGGGATGTACACAGCTGATATGCAGGGAACATTGGTCTCCGCCCAGGTCAGGATCAGAGACATTTCCTGGAGGGTCCCCTTGCTCCGGGTCCCGGGTCCCTGATGATTGATGTAGGCAACTGCCGTCTGGTTGTCCGAGCGCACCTGAACAGGCAGGCCCCGAAGGTGAGAAGTCAACTGGGCCAGAACTAACCTGATCGCCCGCAATTCCAGAATGTTGATAGGTGTGTGGGCTTCCTGAGGGCTTCACCTCCCTTGGAACTGCAGGGACTTCCAGAAACCCCCCCTAACCCGTCAGACTGGCATCCGTGGTGACCGTCTCACAGCAGGGGGCCAGAAAGGCCCCCCAACAGGTTCTTGGAGTCCAGCCACCACGAGAGGGACCACCTGACTAGGGGGGAAAGCACAAGGACCTGGTCCAGGGACGCGGGGTCCTTGTCCCATACTGACAAGAGGTGGAGTTGCAGAGGTCTCATGTGGAACTGAGCATAAGGGACCGCTTCGAAGCACGCCACCATCAGGCCCACCAGCTGCATTCCCTGCCTGATGGAGGGATGACAAGATAGCAGGAACTGGACCTGTGCAATCAGACCATCCACCTTCCGTTGAGGAAAATCCTTGCCTGAACTGTATCCAGATTCATTCCTAGAAATGGAGTCACCGAGGAGGGGGACAGTGAAGACTTGGGGTGGTTGATCACCCATCCAAATGACTCCAGGGTGGACACCACCAGCCGAGTATCCACTTCTGCCTGAGGTAGAGATTGGCAGGTGATGAGAATGTTGTCCAGATAAGGCAGCACGAGGACACCCTGATACCTGAGCAGAGACATCACGCCAGCCAGCACCTTGGTGAACACCCTGGGAGCTGAGGTGAGACCGAATGGCAATGCCACAAATTGGTAGTGTTGATCCTCCAGAGCGAACCTGAGGAACCTTTGATGACCTGGAAATACAGGAATATGAAGGTAGGCATCCTTGATGTCCACAGACGTCATGAAATCCCCTGGGCGCAGGGAACTAATGGCAGAACGCAGAGTTTCCATGCGAAAGCGCCTGCTCTTGACAAATTTGTTGAGGATCTTTAAGTGACTGAACCATATTGTTTGGGAACTGAATAGTAGATTGGAATAGAAGCCCTTGCCCTTTTCTCTTACAGGGAGCTTGCAGATGACCCCCAGAATCCGGGATCTGATGAATCTTGGGGGTGGACAGGCAGCAAACTCTATTTTGTAACCGGAGGACACTACCGTGAGCGAAGTGCTGAAGCCGTCCCCCCACCCGGATGGGTGAGGGCGCCCCATCATGCCTGAGGGGGCTTGGGAGAGGATTTTGCCTTGGGGCCCCAGGAGGAGCCAGGACGTCCACATCCTCTGCCCCTACCCCAGAAATCTCCCCGGGCCCCAGTGAAGGAAACCCCCCTCCCTTGTCTAGCACCACGGTAGGGGGAGGAGAAGGAGCCCTGACCCCGAAAGGGCCGAGATTGCCGCCTGCGCTGGGGTAACCTGCCTCCCTTAGCAAAAATATCCAGGCGGTCCCCAAACAGACGTAGTCCTTTGAAGGGAAACCCAGTGAGGGCCTTCTTGGCAGCATAGTCAGCAGCCCACTGGCGTAGCCAAACCGAGCGGCGAATAGCCACCACAAGAGTGCGAAGCCAGCACATGACAAGCAGCCAATGACTTCGCACCGGCGCCTGCGCGCGGCGGTAACTTTAAATACAGCAAAAGTAAAGCGAGACAGCGCGGCGGCTGGCACAAGACAATGAAAAAAAAATAATAAATGTCTAAAAACACGTAAATGCAAAGCATCCATACCGACAACCCCCCTCCCCTTTTTTTCCCCCAAAGGCCACCAGAAGAATGAGGGGGGACAGCGGCCACTTAAATAGGGCCCACCGATGGGCAGGGGCAATAATGCGGGAGGGGCATCCCATAGAGGCTCACCATAAGCCTGAACCGCCTACCCTTAGGTGGGGGATTGCGGGGAAGCAGCGCTCCTAAGCACCTGCTAGCGCAGCAATATTGCGGGAGGGGCATCCCATAGAGGGTCACCATAAGCCTGAACCGCCTACCCTTTGGTGGGGGATTGCGGTGGAGTAGCGCTCCTAAGCACCTGCTAGCGGTGCTGCCTACCATCACCCGACCAGCGCAGCCAGGGCTGGGAGGCATATAACTAATGGAACGGGTGGGAATAGTCCTACAGGGCCGCAGGCTAATAGCCCTGCTCACCTGCGAGTAGAGAGAGCCATTTCTCGTCCTTAGCAGTCCAGACTGCAGAGAAAATCTGAGGGGATTTGTGGGAGGTCCCTGGGTATTTGAGGGGCCGGGAGGAGTCCGTTTTCGATGTCTCTGCAGTCCAGCGCCATCTGGCAGAGTAATACCAAGTGTAAGTATTCTATTTGGAGCAGGACGTACTGTATACTAAGAATATACTGAGGAGCCAGACTCCAAGCTAGTCGCTGTGAGGGAAAACCGGTGAACATTTACAGGCATTCCTTTTTAAGGTGCCCTGAAGAGCGTTAGTGCCTCTGTGATGGGCGGACATTTGATTATAAGCTCCTCAGAGGCTTACATGGTAATATAAATTCAGTAAACACACTGCAATATGGTGCCATGTGATAAATGCAGAAACAAAGTATTAAGAGTTACAAAGCGGCACAGGAGAGAAATTCCAATTTACAGAACACAACCTCTGCAAGAACAATCCTCGGGATAGCGTTGCATGCTCCAGTTTTTCTCCTTCGTGTATATGGATTGCACATTTGGCTGTCTGAGGGATGGTCACTTGTGCATGTCGGGGGCTCAGAAGGGTAAGCAATACACAGGTTAATCCACAGCCATGTGTACATTTGTGTTAGCAGATGTATAACAAAATGTATTCTTCCTGTTTCTGCCAGATTATCAGGAAGGTCTGGCCAGGGAAAGCACAGATTGTTTCACAGCACCAGATGCTTCTCCCATTGTTATGTTTTGTAAAGAATTGGAGTTTGCTGCCATCGACTCAAATTGTTCTAATGAGCATAAACCATAACGAAAAGAGGTGAAGCCTGCCAAAAATTCCATGTTTTGTCACAACTTTTTATTAATAGTCTGAATGTAATCATTATCTGCCTAGATTCCTTTTATCTTGACACCACATGACAGAAAGCACTCATTCATAAATAGGAATGCCATGAAAGTGAAATACGCTACAGGCCCTCCAGCGAGGACGCAATTACAAATCCTACAAAGAGGAGGGCAGCAGATGATGGAAAATATATATTTCTCTCATTACAAACTACTAGGCTGGAGTTTATATTTTTCTCTCTGCTTTAGAAGGAAATTGTTCTAATCCTATCAGATTTAACAGCCGACAGTGGTGGTTAATCCATTTTCAGCAGGAAATAGCATGAGATAATGCTCAAGTTTTTAGTATTACTAAAATAAACCAAAATAAATCTCATTCCAAAGGCACGTGCACTGTATGGGTCTATTTAAATATAGAAAGAATCTGGAGTTTAACATCAGCATCATTAGTATAGATGTTACACTATGTTTGCTTTATGTTGCTTCATGGCATAGCTTATAGGTGGATGGTTATTTTTTATGAATGGGTAGCTGGTAAGATGGGCATCCAAAGCAAATTGATGGACACATTAAATATCTTTAATCAGAATCCGACCTGAATCTCACCAGGGAAAGGAGAGACTGGGACAACATCTGGGCAACCAGTAACAAATGCTCAAACAACATCACCACACACAATACCACTTACAAAATGCTCACAAGTTGGAACTTGGTGCCATGAAGCATTGACATGGGATTCCTGAAATACCCAACCAATTGTTTTAGGTGCGGCACATTAGAGGACACAGTTTTGCATATCTGATGGAAATACCCCAAATATGGTCTGAAGTATTTGGCCTCTTGCATACACTACTTAAAACAATCATTCACATGGAACCCTGGGTGGCTTTGCTACATGTTAAGCAAGATAACATCCCAAATTTCAGCATAATCTAATGTCCCAGGTCCTACTGGCAGCTAAATTGGCAATTGCTAGCTCCTAAAAGAAGTCCTCTGTTCCATTCCAAGTGGTTAGTGAGACTGAACGAAATCATGAATAACAAAAAATTAACAAGTTAATTGCTAAGAACACCCACAAAAGCTACATATGAGTCTAGGGCACATGGGTGAAATATGTATTTTTCCACTCTTGATAATCATATGTTAAGTTATATGTTAAGTATGGACAGAAACGCAGTGTATGCATCCTTTTCACCCCCTTTTTTTTCCTCTCCCTCCACACCTTTAGGGTCTGGGGCAATCTATTTTTTTCTATATTGTTCATTCAAATCTAGTTTACATCAGGCAACAATGAATAATGCCTTCGATCTTCACTTTCCCCCATTATCCTTTATAATACCCATGTATGAGATGGTCATGACTGTGGTAAGGGAATCACTAAGGGTTGTACCAGGCTGGCACAGCCCAGCAAGGCATTCACAACAGTAAAAGGAGCACAATTACAAATTTTAAATAGCCCCACAGATTTAATTCATAGTTGACATGTCTTTAATTGTAGGAATTCTAAGCAAAACTGTGTTGTCTAAAAACACTAACCTGCTGCCGTTGAGTACTAGCTGTTAAAAAATGCGGCTGGGTTAAGGGGTCCGTCACCCAGAAATATACCATGTGGTATGTGGAGGCGAACTCCCCGCACTGCTGCGGCATTGTGAGAGCAGCTTCGGAGCTGTACCGAAGACGGGATGAGGCAGGGTTATATTGCTGCTGAGCTATAGTGGAGTCCCGCTGGTCAGTTGTAGATGATCTGGTTGTCGGGGGAGAGACAGAGAATGGGGTTATGGTGCTGCTGTGCTATAGAGGAGGGCTATTGTATTTTATTGTTATTGTATTTTTATTGTTATTGTATTAAAAGTATACACAAGTAAAACATAGCTCACTTGGTAAATCAATGGACTCTGATTTTGAGGGTTGATGGTTCTAATCCATGCTTGGGTAAGTAGTAACATTTTTGTTTACATTGCGTTTTCCTGTTTTCATCCTCTTTTTGTTGCTCTTCAGAATTAATATTTTTAAAGTTTTTCTTTCATTTAACCTCTGCTGCTGTCTGCAGTATCTTTCAGTTTCCCATTTCTCTTTCTTATTCTTTTTTCCAGTCTTTTTTCCATGTATACACCCATGACAATATCACTGGGGGTATGGACAAGACAAGGTGGTGTGGGGGAAGAGGCAGGAGCCACCGACCCTGAGGCTTGGGCCCCTGACTGCTGCATTATAACCAAATGAGCCCAAGATACACAAAGAAATGCATTATTCCCAACAAGGGATGCCCCACAACGTAAACACTGCCGAGTCTGTCCCGAGGACACTGAATGCCCAGTATCCTGAGATGCCTCCATATGGTGTTTATTAAGAAATACTTAATTATTTATAGTCGCCAAGTATGTGGGATTTACGCAAAAAGCTACCCAGGATGCCCCTAAATAATCCCAAGTGGGAGGATTTAATAAAGGACCAGGAGAAACCCCTAATGAAGAGTTTCCACCTAGAAGAAGATACAATAATAAACCTTATGCACATAAAGAGTAAAGAGACCAACAAAAACATCCCTTTAGCAGGGCCAAAGGCTACTCACAGCACCAGCGACAGGACAGGCGACCGGACCAGGCGACCGGGACCAGCGAACCAGCAGGCAAAACCGCGTGTACGAAGAGAGAAATGCCATCCATATGCGGTGCCGTCGGAAAGCCCCGCCCACCACGCAGAACTGCAGAGAACGGAGGGCGGGCCAAAAAGAAATGACTGCCAGGACGCAATAGAACGGGCCGGATGCAGCACGTCAAGCCCCGCCCACATCCAGGTCCGCACGCTGCAAAAAGAGAGGGAAATTTAAATCCCTCACCAGGAAAGAACCACAGGTAGGCCAGAAAACAAAAGGAAAATCTACCAGATCTTATCTTCTCTACTTTTACTCTTTTCAAATATATTTTCAAAAGTGCATAGGACAACAACACTCCCTTCCAATAAAGACCCCCCTTCCTTATCACCCCTGCAGGGCCCAGGAGAGCAAAGGGGGAAGGCAAAAGGAAGTACCCTAAGGCACAGGGAGTTTTATAGGGATAGGGCATCCCATGCCGGGGGACACCAACCCGGATACCGCCAACCCCTTATTTGAGGTCTCACGGGGGAGAAGCTCCCATATACACCCAAGGGTGTATCTACTCTTGCCCGAGCCCTTCAGCCAAAGCTGGGAGGCATATCGTAAGCATAACAGTAAAAATGAGGTTCAGGCAGCAATAGAGAAAGGCCGGGAGTTACCCCTGCTACCTGCAAGGAGGAGAGAGTCATCTTCTGACTTACTTCGCCGATCTGCAGAGACGAAAAGACTGGGGATTAGTGGGAGGTCCCAGGTACTTATGGACCAGGAGGGGCTCCATTTTTCCATGTCATCTCTGCAAGATCGCCCTCTACAGGCCGGTTTCCCAAGTGTCATGGATGTTGGAAGCGGGGTGTGTGACATACTAGGAATATGTACCTAATGAATCTGAGGAATTATTTCACCTTGGTTACAAACCTAGATTGATGGACACCTAAACAAAGAGCCAGCCTTCAATAGAGACATCTTGCTAAAATATCACTTATCAAAAGGCCCTAGTGTCCCTGGTGACCAACTACAATTCACAGCTAGAAAGCCTACAAAAAGCATGAGAGAACTGTGTAACAATGTCACAGTCACGGCCACTCATACTCCTACCACTCTCCCTAGGGAGTCCCTAGGGGTTAAAATTCTGGCAGATGCAGGAGAGTAATTACAATAAAAATTCTTCTCACAATACCAATTTAACAAAGTATTGTTATATGCTATCAAAACCCTTGACATGATGCAATTACTCTCTATAGGATATAATCTTGTGTCACCATATTGCAAAATCATTTGTTTCTCAAAGCTAGTCCTCTCACAACATGCATGTTGGGATATATGAGCCAAGATAAAATAAAGGAACGACAAGTCACATAATGTAATGTTATTCTTAATATCCATAATAGTTTCATGTCTCTCTATGTCTCAGTTAAAGGAACACTAAGGTCAAGGCAGCACTTACACATTCACATGTACGGCGACAAGTCACGTGACCACCACATGGCTTGTTCAGATAGAGAGGATGCAAAGGGCGCTGTTTTTCTAATTTGGCAAGTTTTTTTTTCTTAAATGGATCAGCATTGTTTTGTTGCTTTGGAGGAAAGGGCAAATGACCTGCTCATCTCAGACTCTGCTAGATTGATTTTTTTTTTTTTTTTTTTTTTTGGGGGGGGGGGGGGGGGGGGGGTCAGTGTTGTTCATTGGAGGTGGATGGTTTGTTTTGTCCTGAGAGGGGAGGGGGCACCACCTGCTCACATCTGCCAGATTTATTTTCTAGGGGTTGGGAAGTCCATTGGAGGGCAAAGTGAATTCTGTCCTGCAGTGGTGTGAAGGGCACCTTTCCATGTAAGGCCAGCCCTGGCTGTTATTGATCTGTTTATCTCATCTGTCTGCTTAGTGAGTAGTATCTAAGATTTTTCTCTATCTTCTGTTTCTTATATAATATAATTTTAATGGTGCTATGCTTCACACCACTGCATCGTTCTTAGGTTTCTGCTTAGCTGCCATAGAAACCTATTTCATAAGATGAACAACAGCCCGATGCTGATGTTGCTTTCAGAGAGTTTTTGAAAACATGATAGAGCACAATTGCTGATCAGGTGCAATTTTACACTGGGGTATTGTTAAAGTAGACAAAAAGTAAAAAAAAAAAAAACTAGAGGAATTACAAACCTTCCCAGCGCAGGTCTGTATGTGGCTGTAGCTGCATCTTTCCCACAACACTTCCGGGTCCATGTAGTGCGGAAAAAATATGCTACTTGAACTAATATGAAACTGCAGACTACTGCCATAGCTGGTGCCCTGTCTGATTTTACTGTGAAGGGGGTTAAATACGCAAATTTTGTTTTTCATTTATTTATTGTTTTATTGTGTTTCCCAAAAATAAGCCCCTTGTATGATTTTTCATCATTTTTACAAATGATTTGGATTATAAGCCCTCCCCCTCATCTGTGCTGGCTGTTGCTCCGCCCATACAAACTCGCTTTGCACTGATAGTGCTGACATATACTGACACATAGTATCAGTATGAGGTATGATCTTTTCCCTTATTGAGGCACAAATTTTGAGTAATGGAGCAGTGGCTGATTGTATTACAGCCTAGCTAACCAACATGGACATAATTATATTACTATTTGGATTCATATTAAGAAATAAGCCAAAAATTCATATAAGACCTGTCTTATTTTCAGGCAAACAGTGTAGTAGTTGTATTTTATTTGAGAATCTCATAAAGTGCTCTTTTAAGTTTGGGGTGTTTCCTGGGCAAGAACGGGTGTCTACCGATACATATGTGGTACCGTTGTAATCCGGAGGAATGCGGCTTTTACACACAATATGATTTTCTTTTGTAATCTATTAGCCAACAGCTTAAAAGGTTGGCCTTTATGATGTGAATGACAGAGGGTCCTTTACCTCCTTCGGGATCACCACTATCATGCAGGCTACCTGTCAGAACTCATTTACCTGGGGCCCATTCCAGCGCCGTCTCTGGGCGGCCGGCCGCAGCAGTCGGTGGCCGCGTGGCGGCTTGTGCGGCGCCGAGCATGGCCGCCCTCCTCCCTCTCCTCCGCGTCCCCGGCTCCCGTGCTCGCGCATGCGTGATTTCTATGCCCTCCGGCGAGCGCGCTGTGTGCAGGGCCTGTTAAGGGCCAATGAGCCCAATGGATTTGGGGGATAACGCCCCTAGTTTGAGTTGGGGCCAATGAGCCCAGGTTAAGGATTTTTGGGCTATATGCCCTCCGGTTGTCTGGGCCAATCTTGAGTGAGTTCTGAAGTTACACCAATCACGCACTCACTTCCCAATCCCCAATCATGTCTGGTCCCTATAAAGCTTCCCCCCGTCATTTACTCAGTGCCTGTGATAGCGCCTTATACCTAGTTTGTCTCTTGAATTATATTGATCTTCGTTGCCGACCCCTGCCTGAACCGACCATTCTCTGTCTGATCTCCGTTGCCGACCCCTGCCTGAACCGACCATTCTCTGTCTGATCTCCGTTGCCGATCCCTGCCTGAACCAACCATTCTCTGTCTGATCTCCGTTGCCGACCCCTGCCTGAACCGACCATTCTCTGCCTGATCTCCGTTGGCGACCCCTGCTTCATACCCCGACCTCGAGCTGCCTCATCCTACTGTACTGCTGCAATCTCTGCTTACCCGGTGTCGACCTCTGGCCTGTCTTTGGACTTCCTAGTGAAACCTGCTCCAACAAACTGGACTTGCTCTGATTCCGCTCTTCATTATTGGTTCTCCAGACCTCCAACCAGTAAGCTCCCATCCTTTGAGCCATTGAAGTCCTGAGGGCAACCGATCCCGGGCAGGCATATACTGCGTCCCGGCAAGCGGGGGCTCCTACAGGTGAAGCTGGCTGCGGAGATTGGGGGTTGAGGGCTTACCTGGAGGGCTGGAGTTACCTGAGCGTGACATTAGAGTACCCTGAGCGTGATATTATCACAGGCCCAAAAAAACATGGATGACCTGGTACAGCAAGTGCAGGCCATGGCCACTGCTATTAATCAGCTTGCCCAAAGAGTGGGCACTCAAGAAACCAGGCAGATTCCTGTATCCAATGTACCACCTCACGTGTCGGAGCCGAAGGTCCCGCTACTGGAGAAATTTTATGGAGGCCGTGCCAAGTTCTCCAACTTCAAGAATTCTTGCGAGCTCTATTTCAAGTTGAGGCCCGTATCTTCGGGCACCGAGACCCAGCGGGTGGGTTTAGTAATCTCCCTGTTACAAGGAGACCCTCAGTCTTGGGCTTTTAGTTTGCCTCCCAATGATGCCGCCCTGCATTCTGTTACGGCCTTTTTCCTTGCTATGGGTGTATTATTTGCTGACCCGGACCAACAGTCTACAGCCGAAAACAGGCTTCGGGCCCTGAAGCAAGGGCGGAACACGGCGGAGGATTATAGCGCTGAGTTCCGCCGTTGGGCGGTAGAGTCCAGGTGGAATGACCCTGCCCTTTGTAGCCAATACCGAATGGGCATGTCAGAGCGTATCAAAGATGCCCTTGTGAATTTCACTTCACCGTCAGACCTAGACCAATTGATGCAGGTCACCATTAAGATTGATGGACGCCTTAGGGAGAGAGTTAGGGCTCCCACGTCTTTCAAGCCCTTCCAAAACCCTAACCCACCGTTTTCCCTTAGGGAAAATACACCTTCCTCCTCTCAGGAAGGACCTATGCAGGTTGGGAGAATCCGCCTTTCCCAGGATGAGAAGCAGCGAAGACGCTCCATGGGGTTATGTTTATACCGTGGGAACCCGGGACATTTTGCTAGATCCTGTCCTAACAAGGGGAACTCGGCGGGAAACTTTCACGCCTAGATCAGGGGGAGAGTGCTGTTCTAGGTGAGTCTGTTTACTACTCTCGCTTGAATAAGATGTTAATCCCTGTAGACCTTTCCTGGGGCCCTTCCAAATAGTCAGTTTCCGCTTTTGTGGATAATGGAGCTGCCTGGAGCAACTTCCTGGATCGGAGCATGATCTCCATCTTGGGAATTCCACTGGTACCCCTTGGGAAATCTCTGCAGGGCTTGGCCATTAATGGGAAGGCCATTCAGGGGGGTCCGGTCAATACTAAGACCCCACCACTTAAAACTAGTCGTTGGGTCCTCCCACTCAGAGTTCATTGAATTCTTCGTCTTTGATTGCCCCGAAACTCCGGTGGTTCTGGGATACTCTTGGTTAAAACTCCACAACCCCATTTTAGACTGGCAGTCTGGGGAATTAGTTAAATGGAGTAACTTCTGTAAGAATCATTGCTTTTCCACTGCCCTCGGGAGTTTCCAGATGTTGCCCCAAGGGTTACCTCAGCCGTACGCTGATTGGGCTGATGTCTTCTCTGAACATTCTGCTGACACTCTTCCCCCACATAGGGCCTATGACTGCCCCATTGACTTGCTCCCTGGGACTATTCCTCCTAGAGGGAAAATTTACAACCTTACCCGGCCTGAGGAGCAAGCAATGAGGGATTACATCTCTAAAAATTTGAGTAAGGGGTTTATCCGCCCCTCAACGTCGGCTGCGGGACCTGGGTTCTCTTTTGTGGAAAAAAAGGATGGCGCTTTGAGGCCTTGTATAGACTACAGGGCCCTTAACAAAATCACTGTAAAAAAACGGTATCCCCTTCCTTTGATTGGGTATTTATTTAATCAAGTTGTTGGCGCTCAGATTTTTTCCAAGTTAGATTTAAAAGGGGCTTACAATTTGATTCGTATTCGGCAAGGGGATGAGTGGAAGACGGCATTTAACGTAAAGGACGGCCATTATGAATATTTGGTCATGCCCTTTGGCCTTTGTAATGCTCCAGCCGTCTTCCAAGACTTCGTAAATTATGTTTCTCGGGATTATTTAGGTAGATTCGTGGTCATTTACTTAGACGATATCCTCATTTTTTCTAGTTCTTTGTCTGAGCATAGACGTCATGTAAAATTGGTTCTTCAAAAATTAAGAGAAAATAATTTGTATGCCAAGATTTCTAAATGCATGTTCGAGGTAACCACTGTTCCCTTCTTGGGGTATGTAATTTCTAACCAGGGTCTGGAGATGGATGCGGAGACGGTTTCGGCAGCGCAGAATTGGGTTCAACCCAAAACATTGAAAGAGTTACAGCGTTTTAGGCTTCGCAAATTTCTATCGATGCTTTATCAGGGGCTTTTCCCATGTTGTGGCACCTCTTACTACCCTTACCCGCAAGGGCGCCTTTACTGAAAACTGGTCACCGTCCGTCAACGAGGCCTTCCTGACTTTGAAACAGGCTTTTACCTCGGCGCCTGTTTTAGTTCACCCTGACGTAAACAAGCTTTTTATCATTGAAGTAGATGCTTCTGAGTTGGGAGTGGGGGCAGTTTTATCACAATACTCTGGTCATCCTGAGCGTTTGCATCCTTGAGCCTACTTCTCGCGGAAATTTAGCGCCGCGGAGCAGAACTATGATGTGGGAAACAGGGAATTGTTGGCAGTAAAACTGGCCTTTGACGAGTGGCGTCACTGGCTAGAGGGTTCATTGCATCCAATCACGGTCTATACCGATCATAAAAACCTTGAGTACATCAGTTCAGCTAAAAGACTAAACTCTCGCCAGGAGCGTTGGGCATTATTTTTCTTGCGGTTCAACTTCATAATCACATTTAAGCCGGGAGCTAAAAATACTAAGGCAGATGCCCTGTCCCGCATGTTCGGAGAATGTAAAGATAGGAGTGATATGGGTAAACCAATTTTGCCACTAGGTTGTGTGGTGGGGCATTGCTTCCTGATCTATCCAATACTTTGGCGCCATTCCAGAACGAATCTCCTGTGGATATACCTTTGGGATGTTCCGCCGCACCTGCGTTACGATGTTATCCGTGAATTTCATGATGCAAAAACTGCCGGTCACCTGGGAAATCGGAAAACGTTTACTTTAGCCAGACGCCATGTATGGTGGCCTACTATGCGGCGCGATATATCTACCATTATCGATGCATGTTCTGTATGTGCACAATGTAAAGGAGTACTCAAGTCCCCTAGTGGGTGTTTGGTTCCTTTAGAGATTCCTAAAGAACCATGGACTCATATCTCTATGGACTTTATAGTTGATTTGCCACAATCACATGGGAACACTGTGGTTTGGGTGGTCGTGGACCGTTTTAGTAAGATGGCACACTTCATTCCTTTACCTAAACTCCCGTCAGCTCCTGAGCTCTCGCGACTTTTTATTTCACATATTTTTCGTGTCCATGGCATATAATTTCCGATCGGGGTGTGCAATTTACTTCGCATTTTTGGAAGAACTTCTGTTCGCGCTTGGGGATTCAGATATCTTTGTCGTCTGCTTACCATCCTCAAACCAATGGGCAGACTGAAAGAACGAATCAAAGTCTTGAACAGTACTTACGGTGTTACAGTTCTGACGCTCAAGAAAAATGGTCAGAATTCATTGACTTTGCAGAATTTGCGTACAATAATGCGCCGAGTGAGAGTACCAAAGTATCCCCATTTTTCTGGAATTTGGGTAAAAATCCCAGAGGTTCTCCTCTCTCATGGTCACCTTCCGATTTACCGGCATTGGAAGAGTGGCTCCAAGAGCGGAAAAACATCTGGGCCCGCGTCCAAGAGACTTTGAAAAAGACTGTTTTAAGATACAAAAGATTCGCCGATCGCCGCAGATCAGGTTGGGGACCTCGTTTGGGTTTCTACTAAAAACATTTCTCTCCGGCAACCTTCTAGGAAGTTGGGACCCAAGTTTATTGGACCTTTTCCTATTACTCAGAAGTTGAGCAATGTAACCTTTAAGGTCCAACTTCCTCAAACCATGAGAATCCCAAACTCCTAAAACAGCTAAGAATACACCATTTCCGTCCCCATCACCAATCCTAGTTGATAACGAACCGGAATATGAAGTGAACAAGATTCTAGACTCGCGTAAAATCCGTAATTCGATGCAATATTTGATTGACTAGGTTGGCTATGGTCCGGAGGAGAGATGTTGGGTTGCAGCAAAAGATATGCACGCTAGGGTTCTTGTTAAAAAATTCAATCGTGACAATCCAGGAAAACCTGGTAAGGGTCCGGAGGCCCCTCATGAAGGGGGGGGGGGGGTAGTGTCAGAACTCACTTACCTGGGGCCCGTTGTCTCCGGGTCGCTGGCCGAACCAGTCTCCGTTCGGCGGCCGCGCCGAGCGGTGGCTTGTGCGGCTCCGAGCACGGCCGCCCTCCTCCCTCTCCCCCGCGTCCCCGGCTCCTGTGCTCGCGTGATTTCTATGCCCTCCAGCGGCGCTGCACACAGCGCGCCCGCCGGAGGCTCTGTTAAGGGCCAATGAGCCCAGTGGATTTGGGGGATAACACCCCTAGTTTGAGTTGGGGCCAATGAGCCCAGGTTAAGGATTTTTGGGCTATACGCCCTCCGGTTGTCTGGGCCAATCTTGAGTGAGTTCTGAAGTTACACCAATCACGCACTCACTTCCCCATCCCCAATCATGTCTGGTCCCTATAAAGCTTCCCCCCGTCATTTACTCAGTGCCTGTGATAGCGCCTTATACCTAGTTTGTCTCTTGAATTATACTATGATTGATCTTCGTTGCCACCCCCTGCCTGAACCGACCATTCTCTGTCTGATCTCCGTTGCCGACCCCTGCCTGAGCCGACCATTCTCTGTCTGATCTCTGTTGCCGACCCCTGCCTGAACCGACCATTCTCTGTCTGATCTCCGTTGCCGACCCCTGCCTGAACCGACCATTCTGTGCCTGATCTCTGTTGCCAACCCCTGCTTCGTACCCCGACCTCGAGCTGCCTCATCCTACTGTACCGCTGCAATCTCTGCTTACCCGGTGTTGACCTCTGGCTTGTCTTTGGACTTCCTAGTGAAACCTGCTCCAACAAACTGGACTAGCTCTGATTCCGCTCTTCATTATTGGTTCTCCAGACCTCCAACCAGTAAGCTCCCATCCTTTGAGCCACTGAAGTCCTGGGGGCAACCGATCCCGGGCAGGCGTATACTGCGTCCCAGCAAGCGGGGCTCCTACAGGTGAAGCTGGCTGTGGAGATTGGGGGTTGAGGGCTTACCTGGAGGGCTGGAGTTACCTGAGCGTGACAGTAGAGTACCCTGAGCTTGACACTACCCCTCTCTATTGCGTCCTCATATACTTCAAGCAGATGCGGGCCAGGATATAGAAAAAAATACCTATATTAGATTATATCCTTGCAAAAATCAAAATTTAAAACAGCCTGTCAACAGAGGGTGACAAAATCTTTAGGCTGGCAGTTAAGAGTACCTAAGCATGTTGATAAACCTTATGCAACCAGTGATTTTTTATGTCTAGAAAATCTAGGTGTGTCCATGGGAAAATATAAGGTTTTAGGAGGTTTTTCAAATGTAAAGGGTTGTTTTTCTTGAAAAACTGCAAGGTGCCCATAGTAGTTTGATTGCCTTTGAAAATCTCCTAATGCGCTCTACTCCAGTTTAGGGAGTGTCCTGGGCTGGAAAAGGAGTCTACATGTGTGGTACTGCTGTAACCGTGAGGAATCAGACTTACATACAATATGGTTTTCTTGAAAAACTTTAATTTTTTTTAAAAAGCTAACTTTAAAAATGTTTCTACATATTTAGCTCAAAGATATTGAGAAAGTACTAAAAAAATAAAAGACAAGAGATTTCATGACAAAGCCTAAATTCTGCTGAAACAGGATCTAATTTTCCTGGGAAATCCCCCTGGACATTCCTTCAAAAATCACAGTTAAACATGTACAGCGCAAATCAGTGAAAGAGAGAATATGATATATCAAGAAACTGTCGATTTTGCATATGCCGACTACAGAAAGCTGCATTGACAGATGTCATTAAACCTAAAAATGATTTGTATATAGGACCCAAAAACCAATAACTAAAAGGCTGTATACTCCTGCAGCGGTATACTCCAGGATGTCTAGAGGTGAAATGAGCAAAAAAGAATAACGTACATAGAGGGGAGTTACCCCACAGTTCCTTTCGCAATTATTCACTAATAACTAGTCTGAGGGTCAGATATTATTGAGCTGGGTGGCATAATGCCATCAACCCAGTGATCTGACCCTAGACATTCCTATATACACATGAGAACATCTACTATATTGAATTTGTCTGTTTTATAAAGAATGTATTCTCTTGCAAATCAATTAAAATTACTTTTGTTTTTTTCTTTACATTAATGTTTAAACATTCTGACGTTATATTTTAATTTAAAAATAAAATTCATCAGCTGATTAATATTATTCATGCATTCCATTAATTAATTATTGCTATATAATGTAATGGGTTTGCTGATTTACAAATCTATATTCGATTAATCAACAGAATGATGTGTAAACCATTTGCCTTTATTTATATAATAGCTGGTGATGGATTAGCGTCCATTTCATTTGATTTTATAAATTACATTTCCATTTGGAGTTGGGTCCACTCTGATGAAACGCCAGGGAAACAGTTTACTGTATTCTGCAATATGCATAGTCTTTTAAATGACATATGCTACGATGATATCTCTGCACAACTTACAACTATTTAAATCATGTATATTGATCATGGAACATTTTAAACGTAATTATGGGATTTTTCAAAAACTTTTAAGTAAATTACCTAGCAATGTACACAGGGATTTGTCTGCACCAATAAAGGGATACCCCTAAGACCATAGGTTGAGTTAAATAATAAAAATGTTTCCAAAATACATGTAATAAAAATTATGTGTTCCATGTTAAAGAAATCTCCAGAATAATAGTGTTCTTCAACTGACGGATTTACTAACACGGTACAGCAATGTGATTTACCGCCAAATTGACATCAAAGACTTCCTCTCTGTTTATCAGAGATGTGCTCCATAGGGCTTCCTAAACACACTCAGGCTGGACCCCTGGTGGCTTCAAATTCATACTTTAGCTTCTGAATAAATTACTCAACAGCCCTACAAGAGTGCTTCAGCCTATGTACACATACATTGTACTTTCTGGAGAATTGGCTAATGTATCTCGTATAATATTAACTCATTCGGTGCTAATACACAATGCAAAATCAGTAACAGCAAAGTATTATTTTTCCTTTTTTTGTAACATTTTTAGCTATCATTAAGAGCTTAAACTCCACCGATGGGGATGATCGGCAAGACAATGGCATAATACAAACTTTGGAAAAATAATATTTAGTTTCTTGTACATAATGAAAAACGCTCATGAATAACTGTCAAATGTACAAGACATAGTACGCATTTAAAAAAAGATCCAGTTTTTGCTGTCTATTCAAGCTAGAACTGACTAAGAGAATGAACCTGACTATTCTACATGTGTATTGTCTCCCAAGAGTGCAGCAGAGCCCTGCAAATACATTAATTCAAGAATCATTATTATACCCTTAAAAGCTTGTATATAATATGTCTTCTTATAACGTCTCGAATTTCTACAATCAGAAAAACCTTTACCTGTCTGTGTTGCTTGACCTGTCATGGGACTAGAATGCCCTGCCATGCGAACCATCTATGCTTGTAGTTTTATGACAGCTGAAGATATAAGAGCTTGAAAAAAAATGTGCATGCTTTTAGGTTGAGGCTTTCTAAAGAAAATGAAAAGAAAAAAAAATTCTACCTTACTGCTCATAGTCTTGATCCCTAAAAGTCTTGCAGGCCGGCCTAATGGCCCCCGTTTCAGCACTATCAGCATGCTTCTGATTCCAAGCAGTCCCCCTTTTGTTGATTGGAAGTAGGGAGTGTATCACATGTCAGCCCGCAGGGTTCTAGTCTGGGGATGGTAAAGCAGGTATAGCTACTAGACTTTTGGGGTCTAGTAGCCCATAAAGTGCTGAAGACTGGGGAAATCTGCTGTCCATTGGTATGTACTAAATGCTTACCAGTTGATTTTAGAAAACAATATTATTCCACAGAGCACAGGGCTGAACTCACAACACTGGCATCCATGGACAACAACTTAACCTGCTGTGGCAGCTGGCTGAGGAGAGACTTAGGAGGCAGGGAATGGAGGGCGGAGTTAGATGAGGAAAAAGTGAATTGCAGTACAGGATCTGGGTTGGCACTGGAGGAGCTGAAAGCTGGGGCTATGCCAGACGGAGTGCAGCTGGTGCTCCTAGTGCTTATTATGGCTTGTTCATCTGTACTTACCTTCTCTCCCCAGAATCAGCTTTCTCAGGGTCCAGTTTTCTAAAACCTTTGGTGTTCAGAAGAGGTACATTAATGCACTACTTGGCCCCCTCTATTACTGTAAACGGTAAATAGTATATTTCCGTCACAGTGATGCAGTGGAGTCTCATACATTAGTTTCCTTTGAAATGGTGGACAGTTCTGTGGGACCCATTCTCTAGCTACTGCATATAAGAAAAATTAAACATTTTTATTTTTACATTTCTACTACTTCCGGTGCACTATTTCCCACCAGCACCATCAAACTCCCCATAGTCAGTAGTAAATCAGCCTCCATGTGTGACTGATTACAACGCACGCCAGGTATTGCCAGATGAGCATCTGTATAGCGGCACATAGAGCGGCCGCTAGTAGACGCTGTAAGTGGGTGCTGCAACAGAGCGTCTTGGTCGCTCTAGTAACCTGGCCGGCCTTGATGAATATGATGTGTGTTGGGCACAGCAGCAACAATACAGCGCGAGGTAGCGCCAGCTCAGTGTGTCCGGCACTCGGCGCTCCACACCATATTTAACACTAGACAAACACAGCGAGCACTACAGAGCGACGGGTACTACATGGCACTCCTGAGCCTAGAGTGCCTCTATACGCTGAGCCACCTGTATTAATACGCTACATGGCGGCGTTAGAGGAGCTCACCAGATTCGCTTTCTTAAATGTGGTTTTGTGTACAGCGCCCAGCGTTCACCAGACGCTGCCTGGCGCTACGAAGCACTACCTGGTGCTATCCATTATTAAATAACCCCAACAGTGCCGCTTCCTGTTCATCCATAATATTCCCAAATATAATAATACATTATTCCCTATGAAATTTAGATATATTTGATACCTGTTTTTAAGCTCCAATGATAAATACTCCAAACTTCTTCTGCTGTCAAGCTTATTGACTCTCCAAAAGAAGCACAGTCTCAGATGGTTTGAGATCGCGCCATTACAGAACATGCAGAAAATAAATGGTTTTATTTTCATATTTATAAATGTGTCCTGTCGGTGACCTATGCTATCTTCTCTTTGGGAGTTTGTTTCCTGGTAACGTGTTTCAGAGAAACTATTGGTAGCACATATAACATGCTCTATACGAACAAATGAAATAAACACAACTTTTCCCATAACTGCCAAAACAATTCTGCCGGTTTATTTTTATATCCATATCTTGTCAAACAATCCTTCCCAGGTCTCCCAAAGCAAAAGGGTGTTATATTATCACACACAAACACAGAGCTTCCTGCCATACTTCTCTTTCTGCTCTGACCTAAAATAAAAATGTTTTGAGAATTGTTTAATGTTTCTTTTATTGCTATATTTAAAATGAAGGGAATAAAGACTGTTGTATGTAGACAAACCTGCTTTAAATAGTACTGTGTTCAGGGTACAATATAGGTGGGTTAAGGTACTTACCCTCTTTTAGCTTTAGCTTTTGTTATTGAGGACCAACAGTTTTGCAAAAAGACTACCTGATTAGAATGGGGTGGGGAAAGTCCCAATGATGATTTCCCCGGGCACACCACCCACTGCGAGCCTGGTCCTATAGGACCGCTTCCTTCAAGATATCCAAGAACATCAGTTAAACAAACATTTGTTGCGGTGAATTCTACATGACCATATTTTTATATGGACAGTGGAGATTTTTTAGGATGTGTGGTATAAGTACTAAACTGCAATATGTTAAGCAACCTTTGTCAAATTAGTGCTTATGAAGTTTCTAAGACTACTTGCAAAATCCTCTATTTGTTGGGCAAGGGAGTTTTGGACCTTCTCCCTGGTCCTGTGAAATTGGAATGGATCTCTGGCCGGCTGTTCCTGACCCATGTGCTCCAGCTGCTCCGACCGGCACCCGAAACCGGAGGAGTGAAGTCAACAATTATCTTGGTATCTAAGAACGAATTAAAACGAGAATAGAAAGCCAATTATACGGCATCCAATGCTAAAGAGTCATTGTACCAACCCAAATATTCTGAATGTTTATGATGTTCTTAGACGGGGAGCAACTGCCATTCACATGCAGATTATGCCAGTCCAAATGGGCACTGAGGAAGTCTGATACGGCAAAACTAGTCTGCCCAAAAGGATACTGAAATAATTGTTTTACCTCTCCAAACAATTTTGGGATAAAAAACATATACAATTATTTTATTATGTAAGCTTTAATAAAATGTTGTGTTATCTTTTACTCATGTGATGTCATTTGTATTGTGGCGAGGTTGGCCCAGCTTGGTGAGCCCCATTCCAATTTCACAGGACCAGGGAGAAGGTCCAAAACTCCCTTGCCCAACAAATAGAGTACTTACTGCAGGGACCACCTAGCCAACCAGCCCTATTCCCCGAAAGGGTTTCATTTTCCAAACATTGCTGCAATAAATTTTTCACCAGTAATTGGTGGGTCTAACCCCTCTTATTGAGGTATTGCAAAATACCCCAGCATTGTTATTTTACTACTTTCTGTTGTAATGGATTTTCTGGTGCTCCTGCAGACTATACTTTGCCTCTCCACCCGCCAAGTTGTTTCCTCTACACCGGAGCCCCATACATATTCCATGGAGTCATTCTTTATGATAAGCTGTACATGTAAGGGGGCATAGATGAACACATACCTGATCTAGTCTGGCCTTGTTGACTTGTGAGCCTTTATTAAGACATTGCAGTTCACCAAATTCAGAAGCTCTTGAAAAACTTTGTTTTGCCTTTGTTAAGGTCTAATCTGGCTTGGGACTTTACAGAGGATTTCCCGTTCCTAACCTATGACGTCTTTTCTTATTGGTGAGGAACTCCTGGTTGGTGCTCTTGGACATTTTCACTACTTCACCTCAAAGCTCTGCTCTGCCTTTGTGTATCCTTTAGTATCTCACAATCTTTGTAGCTAATGCAGATCAGAAACACCAGGTCTCCAATGGTAGCTCACTCATCTTGTATTATAATCCACGGAAAATGCCAGTAGCCAATGTTTTGGGGCCCTGAAAGACCCCTTTATCAAGAAACGCAAACAACAAGTGTGAGAGCAGTGCTATACTATTATAGACCAAACTGGCCAATCACAGGCTGCCACTGCAGCTCTGCATGGGCTGCCACATCAGCCATTGAGGCACCTGCTAGGATAGCTGCTGGATGGTTGCTGTATAGTAAATCAAAAACTGTACAATTAAGAAAAAAGGGTAAAAGCCCTGCCATATTCCTTGCCCCGTCGCCGCACATACATCTTGGTTGCTAAGCAGCTGCCAGTCCTTTCTCTGATACTGGGAGCCGGTCCCGGGCAGCATCCACCCATGCCACTGGGTGCCCGGTGGCATGGCTCGCTTCAGCCCAGGCAGGTGGCATCCAATCTGGGGAGCACCAGCTGCAACATCATCAATCACTGGGCAGACCACCCAGGATGATGATACTGCCTGGGACTGGCTCCCAGTGGTGGAGACGGGGCCAAGAGTTGTGTGCATGGGCTCTCCTCCAAACAGAGATGCTTGCCTTTTAGCAAATGGCTCTGATTGTTTACAATGAGAAGTGCATGCTGGGTTTCACACAGCAGGGCATCCCAAATAGGGGCCATGAAACAAAACCCGGAAAAGTCAAATTCACTTTAATGCCAATTTTGGTGCTCTTAAAAGGGTTCTAAAGCCAATAACACTGATATGGCAGCAAGAAGCTCATCTGCTGCCTGTCTCAATTCCCTTTTCCTGCAATCCCTGCAGCCCTGGGTAGAAGCCATAGAAGGGTTACAAAGCCTGGAACTAAACCAGGGATTTTGATTTTTTTGGGCTTTGCTCTGCGCCCCCCAGGTATCCTAAAGCCATGGTGCCCCTCTGTGTGAAGCCCCCAGATCACCCTTTCAGACTCACCTCTTCCCAGTCCGATGCATGCACGGGCTCTTGTCCAATCAAAGCCATTCACTATGCATATTAATTACTCGGAAAACCTGCTTTGTTGACAAGCAGAGCCCATTTAGATAGGCTGGGGCGGGAGCACACACGCCACCGGGAATGCGGCAGCATGCGTACACCATTGAGGGAAATCAGAGCCCTCAATGCCAAAGGATGTAAAAACGGCAAAGGGCTCTGATTGGACGAGAGACTGCTAATGCGCCATTGGCTCAAGGAAAAATTATTGGAGATAAAAGGCTAGTCTGACTTATTCTAGAAAAACAAAGCTTCTGGGGGGTATATTAGAATGTTTATATACTTTACGTTATTTTTGCAAAGGGTCAGATTTGGCACATAACCATAACCTTAAAGCAATAAACATCTTTATAAATATTCCTTTTCAAACCAGCTGCGTAATCTTTCCAAAGGACAATGCATTGAAGCTCTAAATCTGCTCGGCAATCCAATATATATTTTTCAGTATTTTAAATCTAAATTGAAAAATTGAGTTTCTCCCCCCACAGCTTGCATTGAAAGCCTCTTGAAGCTTCCAAAAGCTGTAGAATCACAACGCGTCTCTTGCCTTCAAGTCAGCGGTGCCAAAACAGGTTTAAATCAAGTGCTTTTCCCACAACGTCTTTTTAAGGATATCACCAAATGCTCGCAAGCGCTGGTTTAACAAGCAATCGCATGTAGAGAGCATTTTATCTTCTGGTTAGCTAATGAAATATGACATGCTGAACAATGCAAAGATAATAGGCTAAGCTGACCAGTGACTGTAAAGCAAAAGCTAATTACATTTCAGGCGCCAAGATCCTCAAATACATGTCTATGGGAGCAATATGTTTACTTTGTCAAGTGTAAAGATGTCAGAGGATCCCTGCAGAGCCTTCTCGTCATATCTTAGTGCCTGGCACCATATGTGCACCTGTTTACTATGGGGATTATTTAAGAAGGGATAGCGCCAGGTAGTGCCTCGTAGCGGCAGGCAGCATCGGGTGAATGCCGGGCGCTGTAAGCAAATCCACATTTATGAAAGCAATTCTGGTGAGCAACTCTAACAGCACCATGTAGCATCACATCTATTAATCCAGGCGGCTCAGTGTATAGAGCCGGCGCCCTAGGTTCCAGAGCGCCATGTAGTACCTGTCGCTCTGTAGCACTCTCCCATACATTTCAATGGGCTTTCATTAGTTGTGTATAAACAGCATGTTTGGCAATTTACATTTATTTTGCTCAAATCATTGTGTGAACTCTCCTGGCTGCAAACAAACAATTTTAGAAACTTTTTTGACTTTTTATAATTTGCAGATAACACACATCAAATTCATCAATGCCGGCCAGGTTACTAGAGCGACCGAGGCACTCTGTTACAGCGTCTACTAGCTGTCGTTCTAAGAGTTGCTATACAGATGCTTATCTGGCAATACCTGGCATTAGTAGTGAATCAGCCTCAAGCCCGGGAAGGTGTTCTGGGTTGTGTATTCATAGTGATACAATTGTTCACATTTTGGAGCAAAACATTCCATTGAGTTTCAGAGTCTCCCTATTGTGGGATTCAGCACCAAAGTGGAAATAGAACACTTTGAAAAACTCTATGAAAAAATAACAACGCACTTTTACACCTGGCTCTAAATTGAAGAATTCAGTACAATGTGCAAACAGTGCACCACTCTTTTTCTATTTTTTTAGAACACTTTTGTGTTTTTTACCTAAAGAATACACTTTACGAATGGTGGTGATTCAACCCCAAAAAACCTAAGCTGTGTAGGCTCAATGCAGTTTTGTTGCTTTTTTGCAAAACAGGAAAACCCCCCTTTTTCCCAGTTCAGTCATGACAGTCAAAAAAAGCAGCTTTGCCTGGAATAGATGTGGTATTTACCTATAATCAAAGATGTGGAGACAAAATTAAATGGTTCTTTTTACACCCCAAGGAGGATAGGGTGGGTGAAAGTTAATGTGTGCCTGCACAGGGACCTTAAACAGAAAGTCCACTCTCTCTGACTTTCCCTGTCAGACCCCAGATCAGACATGTCAAAGAGCACTAGGTGACCCACTTGCCTTCCATATGATGCTGGGCAGCTCATGATTTGATTTTACTGCTACCTGTGATGGATGTATCTTGGTGAGAACCCACTGTTGCTTTTAAACAGATTTACAATAAATGTTTTTAGAGTGATTTATAATAAAGGTCAGGTTTTATGGATAAGACCCCCAGGCAGCTATCTGGACCTTTGATGCTTTCAAGACATTTTGCAAGCAAAAAATACACAAAAAGCTATATTCAACTTATGTGCCACACAGACCATGGCTCCTAATACGGGACTCTAGCTCTTACCTTACCATATCCCACACTGCCCAGCCCAATCACTTTTCTCTCCTGTGTTCTCAACCTAACATGCATTATTAGAGATTCAAGCGCACAACAGTTATGCTAAAAATATTTTTTTACTTTTTGTTCTGCAATTATGACCCATATTCAATTCATACAGGCATGGGTAAAGTAGTGCATTATCACAAAAAATATTTTTTTTTTTGTGAGTACTCACCTTTAAAACGGATATTATAAGTGTGACATACACTCCGCTTCAACTCTTCATGACATTTGGGTTATTCTCCAGTAGAGGGCGAACTTCTGCAGAGATGAATGCAAAAAAAGGAGCTCCTCACAGTCCATAAATACCTGGGACCTCCCACCAATTCCCCAGTGTAAGATAGCAGTAAGGGGACCAGGAAGAACCAAATATAACAATATCAACAACCAAGAAAACAATGGTTCACCATATAAAGGATCCGGAATTCCAAAAAGGGTGGGTGAAGCGGAGTGCATGTCACACTTATAATATCCGTTTTAAAGGTGAGTACTCACAAAACGGTATTATTCCAAGTGTGACATACACTCCGCTTCAACTCTTCATGACATTTGGGACATCCAATAGCAGTGTCCGTCATGTGTGGGAACCATAAACAGTAAAGAATGCACCAACTTAAACCACTGCAGCTTGCAGAACCTTGCGGCCAAAAACAGCATCCGCTGAAGCCCGCACATCAACCTTGTAAAACTTGGAAAAAGTATGAACGGAAGACCAAGTAGCAGCCTTACAAACTTGTTCAACAGAAGCCTGGTGCTGAAAAGCCCAGGACGCACCAACAGCACGAGTAGAATGCGCAGTGACCCTAAAAGGCGGAGTCCTCCCCTTAGCAGAATAGGCCCCAACAATGGCCTGACGAATCCATTTGCTAATGGTAGACTTGGCGGGCGCCAAACTTTCCTGGGCCCACAGGGCACCATGAAGAAGGCATCCGTCTTGCGGAAAGAAGTAGTCACCAAATAGTACTTAACACAGCGAATCACATCCAAGTTGTGCAAAACACTCTCCTTGTCATTGTTAGGCATAGGACACAAGGAAGGGAGAACAATATCCTGATTGAGATGGAAAGCAGAAACCACCTTAGGAAGGAAATCTGGCTTAAAGCGAAAGACCACCTTGTCCTGGTGTCTTTCAAAGTAAGGGGCCTGAATCGACAGAGCCGCCAACTCAGAGACACGCCGAACAGAGGTAATAGCCACCAAGAAGGAAACCTTTTGAGTGAAAACCGAAAAAGCAATATCCTGTAACGGCTAAAAAGGAGGACCCTGGAGAGCAGAAAGAACCAAATTCAAATCCCAAACAGGAACCATAGCCTTCCGAGGGGGTCGAACATGAGTGACCCCCTGGAAAAAAGTCTTAACCAGCGGGTGTAATGCAAAAGATCTTTGGAAGAAAACAGACAGATCAGGGACCTGCCCTTTCAAGGTGCTAAGCTGGAACCCAAGATCCAGACCGTGCTGAAGAAACTCCAAAATCCTAGGGATCAAAAACACCCTGCAAGGCAAGGCCCTAGCCTCACACCAGTCAATATAGGACCGCCAAGTCCTATAGTAAATGCTAGAAGAGGACCGCTTCCTAGCTCTAATCAAGGTCTGAACAGCCGCCTCAGACAAACCTTCCTCCTTCAGAATAAAGGTTTCAGCAGCCAAGCCGTCAAAGCCAGCGTTGACCCTGAGATAACAGATCTGGAAACATGGGAAGCCAGTACTGATCTACCGCCAGCCTTACAACATCTGCGTACCAAACCCTTCTTGGCCACCTTGGAGCCACCAGAATTGCTGGTGCCCCCTCCAGAGCCAGTTTGCAAACTACCTTGCCCATCATGGAGAAGGGAGGAAACAGGTACAGAAACCCCAGATCCAAGGGACAAGGCATCCACTGCCAGAGCTAGAGGATCCTGAGATAGAGACACAAAGGCCGGGAGTTTGTGATTGTACCGTGAGGCAAAGAGATCCACCTCCGGAGTCCCCCACTTGCGACAAAGAGACCGAAAAAACGCGGGGTTGAGAGACCACTCTCCTTGGCGAGAGGACCCCCTGCTCAGGGAGTCCGCCTCCGTGTTCTCCACTCCCGGAATGTAGATTGCCGAAATGCAAGGAACATTGCTCTCCGCCCAATGCACGATCAGAGAGACTTCCCTGAGGGCACTCCTGCTGCGAGTCCCTCCTTGGTTATTGATGTAGGCTACCGCCGTCCGATTGTCTAAACTAATCTAAAAGAATCTAAACTAAAAGAGATCCCATGTGAAACTGTGCAAACGGGAACGCCTCGAAGGAGGCCACCATCAATCCCACCAGTTTCATCCCCTGTCGGATAGAGGGGCAAGGATTGGCCAGAAGAAGGCGGATCAGATCCTGAATCCCCTGCACCTTGGTCTGGGGTAGAAACACTCTGGCCTGAATGGTATCCAGATTCATGCCCAGGAATGAAATCACCCGTGATGGCAAGAGAGAGGACTTGGGGCGGTTGATCACCCACCCGAACCTCTCCAGGGTCGACACCACCTGGTGGGTGTCCAGCTCCGCCTGACAGGGGGAAGAAGCTGAAATCAATAGGTTGTCCAGATACGGCACAATGCGAATTCCCTGAGCTCTGAATAGGGCCATTATGCCCGCCAGAACCTTGGTGAAGACCCTCGGCGCTGAGGTCAACCCGAAGGGAAGGGCTACAAACTGAAAAATGTTGATCGTCCACCGCGAACCTGAGGAATCTCTGATGCGCTGGAAAAATTGGAACATGCAAATACGCATCCTTGATGTCTATGGATGTCATGAAATCCCCTTGACGAAGGGAATTGATGGCCGAGCGCAGAGTCTCTATGCGGAACTTCTTGGTTCTGATGAATCTGTTGAGGACCTTGAGGTCCAGAATGGGTCTTACAGAACCTTCTTTCCTGGGGACCGTGAAAAGATTGGAGTAGAAACCCCTGCCCCTCTCTGACGGAGGCACCGGGCATACAACTCCCATGTCCAGAAGGTTTTTCACTGCTAACAGGAGCCCCTGTGCAGCCTGAGGGTCCAAGCGCACCGGAAACCTTAAAAATCTTGGAGGAGGCCAGTACTCTTACTCCAGTTTGTACCCGGAGGAGACCACTTCCAAGATCCAATTGTCTGTGACCTCCCGGGCCCAGACCTGGAATAAGAGCCGCAGCCGCCCCCCCCACCAGTGCGGGTGAGGGCGCCCCTTCATTGCTGAGCTGGTTTACCCGCAGGCTTGGGCTTGGAACCCCAGGCAGAAGCGGGACGAGCCCAACCTCTGCCCCTGTTCCAGGAAGAGCCTCTGACACCCGAGAAGGCCAAACCTCTGCCAGCTCTGGCACCTCGAAAGGAAGGATTGAAAGAGCCTGCCCCCGAAAGGGACGGCGCAGTTTCTTCCGCTGAGGTAACTTACCTCCCTTTGCCACAACATCCAACTTATCTCCAAACAGCCGCATACCCAAGAAGGGAAGAGCTGTGAGCGATTTCTTGGCCGCAAAATCCGCCGTCCACTGACGGAGCCATACCGATCAGCGCATGGCCACCAATAAGCCTGAAGTCCTACTACACAAAACCATAGTGTCTTCCATAGCTGCCAAGACAAAATCCATGAACAATTCAAATCTTTTAAGCGTAGTGAACTCAGCACTGGCCGGATCGAGGTGAGCGCCATTTAACCAGTCCCTAATCAGAGATCTAGCACCCACCGAACTAGCGCAGTTGCACAAACAGGCCGCAAGGCCGAACCAACACTGGCAAAGGCTTGGCATGCCATCTGATCAAGGCGCCTATCCACCATCCTTTAGGGAAGTGGCGTCTGGGGTGTGAAGCACGGAGCAGTTGGTCAACCCGAAAACTGGCGCATCGACCTCGGGAGGAGAAGCCCAGTGCTTAACTGGGAAAGGATACTTCTTATCCCATCCCTGAGGAACACCCGGAAGCCGACTAGGATTCTCCCATTCCCTAAGGATCAGTGCATCAAAATGACCCTGGGTAGGGAACTCCAATCGAGGCTTGTGGGCCCCAAAAAATTCCCCCTTCTTGAGAGGGGGCGCCTCAGGCGGTGCAATATCCAAAACCGCCAAGAGATGTGACAAAGCCGTGGCCGTGTCAACAGCATCCCCCAGCGCCTGCCAAACATCAGCATCGCCAAACCGTACATCGTCAGCCTCTGACTCCTCATACAATTACCCCTCCTCTAACGGGGAATAATCCGCATATCAAAAGAATCATCATCAATATCCCAAGTCGCCTGGACCGACGACAAATGTCTCTTTTTAGCCTGGGCCTTCTTGCCCACCTCGCTAACCATAAATTTCTCGATGCTGGCCAACCTAGCACAAACATCGGAATGCGACTCCCCGCTGGCACCAATGTCACTTGGGGTACGGATAAGGCGGGGAGGGGAAGGCGATGAAGCGGGGGGCGCCGACCCAGAAGGCTGGGCACCCAACTCCCGCGATATGGCCTTTTGTGCACATGGTATACAGATAAGCACATTCTCGCCCGTAAGGGATGCCCCACAACCCACACATGGCCGGGATTGTCCCAAAGGGAGCCCGAGCCCGGAATCCTGCGGAGCCTCCATATGGTGATTTTTGTGGTCAGTCGCAAGACCGTAGGGAATTTAAGCAAAAGCAACCCGGGATGCCCCTTAAAAGTCCCAGTGGGAGGATTTGAGGTGATAAATTTAAAGACTAGGGACCCCAGGACCAGGAGGAGCCCGCAGATCAGTCACCAGCAGCACCAAGATGGCCCCCGTGAAGAGCCTTATTAGCAGGAAGAGAAAGGGGGACGGGCCAGCGCAGAACGCGTGCTCGCCAGGCTACGCCCCCCTCCCAGCAACGCGGATCCCAGCCATGGGCTGGGCCGCAGAATCACGCCAAACGAGGGGGCGGGGCTACCGTGGCCGCGCGGAGAGCCCGCCTAAACACCGCCTGAGGGGGAGAAGCTCCCCAAGCTAAATGGCCCCAATGAAGCCAAACATCCTGTCAGCATATCACACACACACAGTGAAACACTCACACACAACGCACAGTTCCATAGATAACCAAAAAAAAAAAACGAGTATAACGGCCAGGCAGGCCCCCCCCCTTCCCCGAGGGAAGAAAGGGACCCCCAGCCAGAATCCGGCCATAGGTATGAAGGAACGGGGCATCCCACACCAGGATCACCAAACCCGGGTAACCGCCTACCCCTTGTAACGGGGTCTCACGGTGGAGCAAGGCTCTTCCACACCCATAGGGTGCTACCTACCCTCACCAGGACCCGCAGCCAAGGCTGGGAGGCTCAAATAGGGACAATTTAGAAAGGGTCCTGGCAGCAATAGGGACAAAAAAGGGCCGGGCTCGGGCCCGGCTTACCTGCAAGTAAGAGAAATCTACATCTTCTGTCTTGCTCGTCTTCTGCAGAGAAGGAACTGGGGAATTGGTGGGAGGTCCCGGGTATTTATGGACTGGAAGGAGCTCCTTTTTTTTGCATTCATCTCTGCAGAAGTTCGCCCTCTACTGGAGAATAACCCAAATGTCATGAAGAGTTGAAGCGGAGTGTATGTCACACTTGGAATATATTTACAATGGTGCATATACATTTAGTGTAAGCAGTCTCTTTTTGTTTGTGAACTCTGTGGTCCTAAGCATAGCATAGTTCACTCACTTTTAGAGCATTTCAACATCCAGATACATAGTATCTTCAGCATATGAAACAAAATGTTACAACAACTCATAACAGTGTACTGCGCTGTAGACTAAGATTGATGTTTACAAGTCAGCGTGACATCAGTACTGCAGCTTACTTACAATGTTTCAAACACTATGACAAGCTAAGACCAGCTTAAACATTCACTAATGCATAATAAGTAATAAGTAGATAGCTGCTATGCAGAGTTCACAAACAAAAACAGACAGATTGCACTAAATGTATATGCACCATTGTAAATATTTTTGTGATAATGCACTACTTTACCCATGCCTGTATGAATTGAATATGGGTCATAATTGCAGAACAAAAAGTAAAACATTTTTTTAGCATAACTGGTGTGCGCTTGAATCTCTAATAATACTTGGTTTATGGGATATGAAGAATTATCAGGCAGCACGCTTGACACATTAATTAAGGCCAAATATTTAATGGTTTGATGAAAGCGTGCCTCCAACGATTTATTTTGGATTTGTCTCAACCTAACATGCCCCTTTCCATTGCGGGTATCAGCTCACAGGTACTGATGGCGGGGGGCATATCCCCATCAAGAATCAAGAATGCAGAAAAGACAAGCAATCGTGCCGGGTGGTGTGGGGCATGGATCCAGCAATCAGGCAAGAGCTGGAGCCTCGGACTAGGAGCGATGGTTTACGTAGGATACTACATAATTTCCCTAGCCTAGCTGGTCCCATCCCACTGTACTGAGCTTAGAGGAGGTTGTTTTTACTATAAGAGACCTGCTTACCTTCAACCAGATCCTGCATGGCTCATCTCCCACCACAGAAGCTGGAGCCCTGGGTGGGCATGGCCTCTGTACTGAGAGCTTAGTGACTTTGGTGGGCACCTCCATACATTAGGAACTTCCGTGTGCAAAGGCACGCATTGATGTCAATGGGAAAGCATTGTGCATAAGGCAAGCCCAACATTGTGGGAACGCCGGTATACTCACCTCCTTAGCCATTCATGGTTCTTGTGCAATCATCGTTCTATGCCGTGCATATAAATGAATGGCATGGAACTGTTCATAGACATAGACCCAGACATGGAGCATAGGGAGGGATGAATGTAGCTTTGGTCGCTTACCTCTGGCTATGATGCCTCCTGCCGGCCATCCGGTGTGGGAGACCAAATCAGTCGGAGGGTTGTGGGATTGTGGGAATGTGTAGGTATAATGGGTAAACAAGGGAATTTCCCACAGTGGTGTGAGAACCAACTGACCAACAAGGGTTTTGGTCCACTTTAAGAAGAACCTTAATCCTCACCCCCACCCGTTGCAGAAGGGGGCATTCGGATTTGTAATGCCCTGCTGTGTAAGCCCAGGATTTCCATATTTACCACTTCCCTGTTCCCTTGACACCAGCCCCTTACGTGACCACCAGCATCTTATAGGGGGCTGGCCAGCAAATAGTCTTGTGCAAGCCTACTGTGAACATCACATGTGTTCATCCTGTGGCCTGTGGAACACATGTGGCCCTCAGAGCCATCTGATGTGGCCCCTGACCTGCTGTGGGGAAAGTGGGATGGATAAATAGAACTGACGTGTAAGGGCACAGTAAGGATGGGGGGTTGCATGGAGCGTGATATAGGAGGGGCAAATTGGCAAACAGGGGTGACAGCAGGGGCTTGGAGAAATGCGATGACATTGATTGTTCAACATCACCCCTTAGTTAAATCTTTGGAACAAAAATTTTATAAAATAGCTTTTCTATGGTAATTGGATGCTTAGCATTGGTGGGAGCTTAGATGGGTTGAATATTGGGAACATGGTTAATATGTGGGACTGATGGGAGAGAGCTATAAATAAGGGACCGATATATTCACAAAGATTGAGCACCCATGATGTAATTTCAATAGGCTGCTGGTGGTCGGGCAAGTAACCGAACTGCCGAGGGAAAACAAAGACCAAGCTGCCAGTTTTCTGTGGGTGAAAGATGCCACTGTGCTGCTAGGGTGACAGAACCTCCAGTCAGTTTAGACTCAAAGTCTTTTTTAAAGTGGACCCAAACCCATGGGTCCTCCCCCCAGATCGCGGATGCCAACTTCCTGGTCCTACGGCGCATGTGCGGCCGCTCATCCAAGCAGCGCGCTCGGAGCTGCTGATGTCATGTCGTCTAAGGCCAGTGGCTGGCGGCCACTTTCCCGCTTCCCTCTAACAGGGAGTGTGTCTATCCCAGCCATTCACAAATGCCTGGCGCGGGCATGCGCCCTGCTAGAGGAGTAGTGGGGATGCGGCCACGGCTTGGACATGCCCTGTTGGACCGGGAAACAAGCTAAGTGTATGGGGCGACCTGGGGGGTTTCACACAGTGGGGCATCCCGATTTTGGAGGGGGGAGGGAATCGATCGGCCCAGGAAATTGGCGTGGGTTTTGGTCCACTTTAAATACTGTATATACGTTTTGTTACATGAAAAACTATTGTTTAAACTATGAAATTTATCAAAACAGCCTTACATGTGAGATTAAACATATCAGCCAAACTAAAAGCTGAAAAATAAAATGATTCCAGACAAACAGAATTGAGACTAAATAGGCCAGTTGTTTTTTTATCTGCCATCCAAGCTGTGTGCGGTGTGGTAAGTGCGCTGCAGATGTAGCTCTAGGCGGCACTTTGATAAGCCCATGTGACCATTCATAAATCATGGGCGCATTTCATGCTAGCATGGATCCAGCATGGGCCACAACCGAGCAATCAAGAAATAAATGTTTTGCTTAGCAGGCGCAGATTTATGTTCTGTGGCTTGCTGCCTCTTTTGGTAAAGATACATTTATACATATCATCATTTAAATGTACGGAATACCAATCTTTTCAGGCTCAGACAGAAATAATGCATTTCATAGGTTATATTAGTTGTGTTATTGAAATTCTATGCCACCTTCACCACCACCATGCATGAGAAACTATCCAAAGCCCTTCTAATTTACATTTAGAAATCTGTCATTACTATTTGACTAACAATGTTAGTTTTACCTTTAAAGCTCCATTTTCCACATGTAAAAATTTAAAGTCCATGTCCAGGCATGCACTAACTTCCTCTCACCTTATCTCCCCTGGCAATAGCGTAAAATGAGTATCTCAAAATCTCAGATTACATGTCAATACTTTATGTATTCTAAGCAAAGCCAATTTCTTTAATTCAGTTTCTGGGTCTCGGCTGAATTGGAAAGGGCTTATCATAATCCAAATTTATGAGTCATTTTCACCTGCTGCAGTGGTCAGAAACAGCTGTGGGATCACTATGGCTTGAGACCACTTTTTGCATGGTCCTGGAGAAATGAAATTGAAAGGAAGGCACATTTTAGAGACCTGCTACCTGCACTGCAGGAAATGGAGAGTATGCACATGGGACTTGCATTAGGTGAACTGCTTGTTGCCTTATTACTGATGTTGGGTTTACAGTCCCTTTAATCCCTATGAACTCAGTTCTGATTTGGCCAGTGTGTCCACTCTTAATACCATAATAAAAATAAATGTGTCTGGAGTGCTTATCATTATGTCTTTTGCAACAGAGAAACATTAATTATACTTGTGCAAATACAAATAAAGTGTTTTCAAACTTGGTTAGATTTGTCTATGTCTTTTTTTTAATGCATTTCGTGGTGGATATCGGCTTTTTCAAAAAAGAGGTAGTCACTGTTAAAGGGTTGTTAAACCCAAAGAAAAAACAGACTATCACTCAGTGTCGTCCAATCATTGCAATGTCCGACGCTCATTCGCGGAAACTGGGAAGTTTCCAAACAGGAGACATGGTTGAAGTTACATTGGGGGATAGAAGGTAAATGTTTTTTTTTACGTTTTGGGTTTAGTAACCTTTACAATTATATGGTAAGTTTTCATTTTTCTATGATATGGAATAGCAAAACTTAATTCATGTTCTATTTGTTGATGATTAACCATGAGATATAAAGGCTAGTTTCCACAGGAAAAAGGAAAGACAACCACTTTGCGGGGTCCCCTGGTACACCACACAAAAGTTTTATTATTCTAAATTTACTACTCACCAGTACCTGTCTTCTTTCTTCTCTCCAGAGCCAGGCGGCATACTCCTCTGGTCCGGTGGATCTCCACTGATCTTCGGGGCCCTTCCCAGCCCCTTCCAGCGTCTTCCTAAGGCAGCGGCAGGACTGACAACTGGTGCCACCACCTGGAACATAGGCGGACACAGTTACCCCCTTTTTTCATGCACGCTACCCAGCGAGGGACTTGGCTTTGGGGTGGGGGAGGCATAACTTGGGGATTTCAGCCCATGTGACTAAATACATCACAGGAAGGGAGAGGCATGGAGGGGGTTTTCTCAGGAAAACAGGGTGAGCTGCATTAGCATAATATCTGCCAGGATAAATTCAGATGGCTTGCTGGGACCCTCAGAACCTTCTGCAGCATCTCCACTGGCAGCAGGTAGATTGCGCTCATCAGATGGGTGGAACTGACTCAGACTACCCACCATACTGGTTTGGGAATTTACCTATGTGGCCAAGGCAACCACAGCAACAGCAGCAACCACAGCCCTAGATGAACCTTGGCGACTAGACTGCCCCCAACCTCGATGAGGGGAATCTCTGGGGCTGCACCAAGCAGGGGACCTCCCATGGCATGCCTTGCTCATCTAGCCTGTGGCACCCTGACAAGCTTCCTCCTCAACACAAGAAACAAACAGGATGACGCCTCCCTATGTAAAAAAGCAGCAAGCTTGCCCTGAACTTCCTCAACATCTGGTGTAGTAATCTAAAAGTGAGGAGCACACAGCAAGCCAGGATTGTAATGACACCTTGTCTGGTCAGTCTCCCTTCTTGGGCCAAACTTAAGTGTGCTTTCAGCAGCCTAATGGTTGTTTCCACAATGCAACTGTTTTTTGGTCAGCTGCATTGACTTGCACTTCTGTGTGTAAGAGTGTGTGTGAGTGTTTTGGGTTTGCTGTGCTTGGTGTGTTTGTTTGTGAAGTGGCAAGAGTGTGCATTGATGTTTAGGGTGTGGTTGAGTTGTGCTGCTGCCACATAGAAGGAAAAGGAGGCAGAGAAAGCCCCAGTGGTGCAAATCAGGGCTGACAGAGTGTTTATCACCAGGAGGACTGTGACTGATTTAAGCAATGAACAGATCCGCAGCTGATTTTGCCTCAATGCACAAATCACCACAGAAGTGACCCTTCCACTGGATGTGCAAAGGCTTACCATGCTATTTTGTGCCTCATTAAACATCCTTGCGATGGGCACATTTCAGACCACTGTGGCTCTATTAAGTGGCATAAGTCAGCCCACAATGTGCCGCATCTTTCATGAGTTAATCCTGGCCATATGTGACCTGATACCCAACTACATCAAATTTTCAGCCTATGAGGAAGAGGTGCAACACATCAATCTTGCCTTTTACCACATAGCGAGGATCCCCGATGGGCTAGGGTGCATTGACTGTGCCCATATCCTATTCCACCCCCCTCAAGCCCAGGAACTGCACGTCTGCAACCATAAAAGGTACCATTCTTTGAAAGCAATGGTTTTTAGTGATCATGAGATGCGGCTGTGTGCAATGAGATCGGGGTTCCAGAAGCTCATGCCATGATGCCTATGTGTGCCAATAATCAGCCCTGTACAGGAAGTTTGAGAATCAAGATATGCCACCGGGTTGGCTACTAGGTAAGTAAGGCTGCAAGCTGGAAGTCAGAACAATACTTAACCAGCTAAGCTATGGGGAGACGGGGAGAGGCCAAAATTGCAAAGACCAGGGTTGTGTGAGTATTTAGTGTGCACATTAAACGTGTGTTTCTATTTAGATGGTTTAGGATACGACCAAAAGACCTGGCTAATAACCCTGGTGCACCACCCACAAAGGATTGGATGGAAGAGCCAAAGGAAACGTAATTGGTGCCTGATGTTCCAGACATGCCGAAGACACACAGATTGGCTTCATTTTTTGGGGAAGGGCAAAGAAATGTGCTTTTAATCCTGCACTTGGAACAGCAGGGTTCCAAGGCATAAACCATAGTTTAAAAGTTCTGTGAATGCAAAAAAAATGTGTGGCCAACCCTGAAACATAGCAGGCCAACATAAATTGAGCAGAACCATAGACAGTGAAAGAAATAGAAACATAAACACTTATTTTTATCCTTTGTAGGCACAGTAAAGAAGTGATAACACTTGCTTCCGGTGAATTTGGCCGGGGCCCAAGGGCTGGACTTGTATGTAATTGTTTTTGGTTGTATTTTGAACAAATTTCAGTAAATTAAGTGGAACAAATGTGTCTTTGTTGGATTCTCTTTGCTAGGTTAAAAAATGCTGGTGTGGTATGACTAAAATAGAGAAAGACTGCTTGAAAACAATCACACAGTGGAAATCAGGGATCTGGGTACATAAACACCAATAGCTCATTATATCAAACAACAAAAGGTACATAGCCACTTTGGCTGTGGTGCAGAACGTTGTCAGCACCATTTGCCATACTGCTGCTTGGCCGCTGTCTGCGCCACTCAGCAGCAGCTAAAATGGCATTGAGTGGCGCCATTATTAAATTAGGCTCCCCATGTGCTGAAAAGAAAACTGTACAGACCCATGCCTGCTTTTCACTCCATCTAGTAAGAGGGGGATGTTGACTTTGGATGGAAGTGCATAAAATGGATCCTCCTTACATATTACCAGCAGCAAATATAGAAAGAGCAGACATCAATAATATTTGAACTAACATTGGCCTTAACATACAGTATATTTACAACCTTTTAAACACATTCACTGCATCTTACTATTTAGTAGGATTCATTGAATGTTTATGCAAAATTCAAAGAATTGCCCTTCTTCATGTTCTAACAATGAACAAATTATTAGGACATTAGCTGTGATCTGTGAGTTCACCAATTTCATTCAAACTATAGCCAATTTATAATAGCTGTAAAAATAAATTGACTGCCTTTTCCATGGCCTAATATGTGTATAGTTCAGAAAATGGTTATTTTACGCTAACACACCATATAATAGCCAGAAACAGTCACAAACACCTGCCGTTTATATGTAGTGTACAGTGGATATAACAGATATACACACCACTGTGAAAAATGAAAAATAATGAATGAAAATAAAGATGTAAAATAGAGTGGATGCATATACTGTATGCACACCCTTAAATGTTATCCTTCAAATTCATAACTCCAGGAGCAAATTTCCTCTTGTCTTTTCATCAATTTTTTGAGGATCATCTAGTTCTTGGTAACATCAAATTTTATCGACTTCTTGTACCCTTCTCATGACTAATACCTTCAACAATGAGATTCATTTGATGTGTTGTACGCTGTTTACTGGCCATTGCTTTTGTTGTAAAATGCAAATGAGTAAATGTTGGGAAAATCCAGCTACAACAGCTGATCTTTATATGATATTATTCAGGATCACGATAAATGATGGCAGCTGTGTACTGACTACTATATAACATGAGTTTTATAGCCTTAGTGTGCCAGAGCATAATTTTGCAGGCATACGCATCCACTTTGGAACACCGGCATCTATTTATATTTTTAGTGCTGTTATTTTTATAGAATGGCGCTGCAAGGCAAAGTCCAGTGTTAAACCATATCAGCAGCCTTGTACGGTTGTAAAACGAAACTCCCCAAAACTTCATTGCCCCATTTGCATGCATGATACTGGTGCAGGTCAGTGTTTCTTCATTACAGTTACAGGATGCCATTGCTGTGAACAAAGGGGACACACTTTACAGTGCATTTAGGCTGAGTTTTAGTTGTTGTGCTCCAAAGTACACTTTCTTAAGAAAAATAAGCTTTCAAAAATATTTTATAGGAAAATTATAAAATTATATTTGGAGGCATCTAAGTCCTGCTTTTACAATATATCAGAATTCCATGGAACAACTTCTTTATTATAGACAATTTTCTAAAAATGCACCCTGTATGTACAATCCTGCACATATCAGTGAAGGGCATCCACCTCTACGCACTTACCAGAACCATTCTTTGTATAAAAGCTGGCATTTTCTAGAGTACACCTAGTCAGATACAACATTATTGTGCGTTTTTTAAAAAAAAAGATCTTATGGATCATCCTCTAAAATACAGCATGTATCAGGGAAAAAGCATAAACAATCTCATAAGGCAGTAATATTTACTGCAAATAATAAAAGTAAACGTTCCTGTGTTTATACTTGCCTCCTTTTGAGCAGGGACCTTTCCACTTTATCCAGCGCATGTCTGACACCATCACACTATGCGGAGCTCCCACACGGCCACCCGGCATGTGCTGTGAAGGATACAGGAGGACCGGGTCGAAGCAGTGATGGGTGGTTGTCTTTGAACTGTGAGAGTTCTGAGACCACAATGGCCCTAAACCCCAATAATAAAACAGAATGGTCCCTTCTCAAATGAAGACATGAATACATAAATAAATTAAACTCACATTAAATAATAGTAAAAATACAATTCTGTGAAGTTCTCACATGTAGAATTGGTATTATACGTATACAGTACGTCCTGCTCCAGATATAATACTTACAATTGGGTAATCCTCCGCCAGAGGGCGCTGTGCACTGCAGACATGCAAAAAACAGGCTCCTCCCGGACCTTCATATACCAGGGACCTCCCACAAATCCCCAGCATTGAAAAGCAGTGAACCAGAAGCCGGGAGAAACCAACCACCAAAACAACTGGTAATGATAACAATAAAAACAATCACCGTACAGGGGATCCAGAATAATGCAAACCAGGGTGGGGTGGAGCAGGACGTACTGTATACGTATAATACCAATTCTACAGGTGAGTACTTCACAGAATTGTATTATTCTAAGTATACAGTACGTCCTGCTCCAGATATAATACTTACAATTGGGACATCCAATAGCAGTGTCCATAGAACAGGGTGGGATCCCCAACAAAAAAGGCAACAGCAGACAGTTGAAGGCACTGTCACCTGCAACACCTCACTACCCAGAGCGACAAGAGCAAAAGCTCTAATGTCAACATTATAACAACCCTTGAAAGGGTACGAACAAGAAAAAACAAGTAGCGTTCAAGCAATCTGTTCACAAGACTTGGTGCCGAAAGGCCCAAAAATACCAAAGCACCAATGTATCAGAATATAATGAGAAGAACTCTTCCCCTTAAGGAGAAGGCTTGAGTGGAAGCCCAACAAGAGCCAGAAATAGAAGTAGCCCAGGAAGAAGCCAAGCTTTTTCCCCCAGGACCAGAAGGGATATCTTATCCAAGTAAAGACTAGGCCCAAGTCCGCCTAACCCCTGGAGGCGGATGAGAGCAGGCACATCCAGATGTAGGTGCCCACGACCCCAAGGAGCAACAGTCCCCTAAGAGACAAGAGACAGACCGGGAAGAAAATACCCAAACCTATTGAGGGAAATAGGTTCCCGTGCCTCAGTATTACAAGGAACAAATCCCAAAGAAGGATAATGACTTAATACCTGAGCCTAAGACACCAGCCTAGGCCGAAGAACCGACGTAAGGCAGAACACCGCCTCATCTCGGTGGATATACAGTAAGGAAACGAAGGTTAGCTAGACAGAGCCACTCGCTCAGGCACACAGCCGACTGAGGCAACTGCCCCGTAAGGGCAATCTTAAGGATAAGAATAGCCAGACAGCAACCAGAGTAGAGCCAAAGGGGAACACCCCACAAGGCAAAACTAACAGAAGTCAATCCCTACAAGAACCCTAGAATTAAGAGGGGGATGTCACTGAGCAATCCCTGAAGGAAAAGTCAACCCAGGCAAGGGACAGAGGAAAGACTTCTGCAGAAGACGGACAGGGCAGAACCTGAACCACCAGGGCACCGAGTAGGAGAGCCAACTCCAACCCATGCTGTAATAACTTAAAGTGCCTGGACACAGAGCTCGCCCACAGGGGAGAGCCAAAAACTCAACCCAATCAATATGGGTAATCAATATCCCACAATAGACGGAAGAAGAGGCACAAGAAGCCAAAAGCCCGTCTTCCAAAAGTCACCTACACTCAAAAATGTATACCCACTTCCATCAAGGTGAATGAACCAACCGTCTGAAATAGAGACGAGTGAACAGGCCAACACTCCTGACAGGACGTACAGGTCCGCTGTCCACAGAACCACATCTGCAACCACACTACACTAGGCCACCCAAGGGCCGTCCGTATCACAGGTTCCCCCTTCCAGGGCCACCTGCATCGAAACCTGTCAAGCAGGGTGAAGGAAGGTAAGACATATGGAACAGAATGTTCAGCATGAAGTTATGAAGCCTCGAGACCAAGGTCAGAACAATCTGAGACAGGGAACAAGGGCCTAGGACCCAAAATACCATTTTGTGAGTACTCACCTGAAAAATGGATATTGTCAGTGTGCCACACACCCCGCTTCCCCTTTAATTCTTACGATCGGGTTACTCCACCAGCAGGTGGCGACGTTGCAGGGAGAAGTCTTGAAAACGAGCCCCTTCCGGCCTATATATACCTGGGACCTCCCACTTAACACCAGTGATTTAAAAAGCAGAAAGACAAGGTACCAGGAAATCCAACGGTAACCTCAAAATAAAGAAAAGCTTCACCATATAAAGCAGACCTGGGCAATGTACGGCCCGCGGGCCGTATACGGCCCTTTGCTAGGCTCTTACCGGCCGGGCTGAGCTGGCCAGTAAGAGATGCAGAGGAAGGGAAAACATGCCAGACTCGACGAGCCGAGTGACCAATCGGCTGCTGCTTAACAGGTGATCGCCTGTGTACAGTGCGAGAGGCTTAGGTTAAGCAGCAGCTGATCGGCCGCTCGGCTCGTCGGGTCTGGCACATTCTCCCTTCCTCTGAGGAAGCCAGACCCGATGAGCAGGTGATAGAGACCTGGGGACTTTGAAAGGGCAGAGTAGGAGCTCCAGAGCATCAGTAAGTCTGCTCAGAAAGATTATGTCGTTTGCTTGTGTTTTCCCTTCCTGCCTGCTGTCTCTTTTTCACCATGTACCTGTCCACCATGCTCTCACCATGCCCCCTTCCTGCTGTCCACCATGCTCCCCCAGCTGCCCACCATGCCCCCTTCCTGCTGCCCACATGCTCTCACCATGCCCCCTTCCTGCTGTCCACATGCTCTCACCATGCCCCCTTCCTGCTGTCCACATGCTCTCACCATACCCCTTCCTGCTGTCCACATGCTCTCACCATGCCCCCTTCCTGCTGTCCACCATGCTCTCACCATGTCCCCTTCCTGCTGCCCACATGCTCTCACCATGCCCCCTTCCTGCTGCCCACATGCTCTCACCATGCCCCCTTCCTGCTGTCCACATGCTCTCACCATGCCCCCTTCCTGCTGTCCACATGCTCTCACCATGCCCCCTTCCTGCTGCCCACATGCTCTCACCATGCCCCCTTCCTGCTGTCCACATGCTCTCACCATGCCCCCTTCCTGCTGTCCACATGCTCTCACCATGCCCCCTTCCTGCTGTCCACCATGCTCTCCCCATGCCCCCTTCCTGCTGTCCACCATGCTCTCCCCATGCCCCCTTCCTGCTGTCCACCATGCTCTCCCCATGCCCCCTTCCTGCTGTCCACCATGCTCTCCCCATGCCCCCTTCCTGCTGTCCACCATGCTCTCCCCATGCCCCCTTCCTGCTGTCCACATGCTCTCACCATGCCCCCTTCCTGCTGTCCACATGCTCTCACCATGCCCCCTTCCTGCTGTCCACCATGCTCTCACCATGCCCCCTTCCTGCTGTCCACCATGCTCTCACCATGCCCCCTTCCTGCTATCCACCATGCTCTCACCATGCCCCCTTCCTGCTCTCACCATGCCCCCTTCTTGCTGTCCACATGCTCTCACCATGCCCCCTTCCTGCTGTCCACCATGCTCTCACCATGCCCCCTTCCTGCTGTCCACCATGCTCTCACCATGCCCCCTTCCTGCTATCCACCATGCTCTCACCATGTCCCCTTCCTGCTGTCCACCATGCTCTCACCATGCCCCCTTCCTGCTGTCCACCATGCTCTCACCATGCCCCCTCCCTGCTATCCACCATGCTCTCACCATGCCCCCTTCCTGCTATCCACCATGCTCTCACCATGCCCCCTTCCTGCTATCCACCATGCTCTCACCATGCCCCCTTCCTGCTGTCCTTCATGCTCTCACCATGCCCCCTTCTTGCTGTCCACATGCTCTCACCATGCCCCCTTCTTGCTGTCCACATGCTCTCACCATGCCCCCTTCCTGCTGTCCACCATGCTCTCACCATGCCCCCTTCCTGCTATCCACCATGCTCTCACCATGCCCCCTTCCTGCTCTCACCATGCCCCCTTCTTGCTGTCCACATGCTCTCACCATGCCCCCTTCCTGCTGTCCACCATGCCCCCTTCCTGCTGCCCACCATGCTCTCACCATGCCCCCTTCCTGCTGTCCACCATGCTCTCACCATGCCCCCTTCCTGCTGTCCACCATGCTCTCACCATGCCCCCTTCCTGCTGTCCACCATGCTCTCACCATGCCCCCTTCCTGCTGTCCATCATGCTCTCACCATGCCCCCTTCCTGCTGCCCACCATTCTTACACTTTGCCCCAGCTGATCTGAACTTTCCTTCCAGACTGCCAGAAGCCAAGGGCTTCTCTGATTGGCTGGGAAATTATCACATCAGAACGTTTGAAGTGGACCAAAACCCTGCTTTATCAGCCCGGAAATCTTATAGATCCCCTCCCCGCGGGGCATCCAAAATCGGGATGCCCCGCTGTGTGAAACCCCCAGGTCGCCCATAAACTCACCTTCTTTCCCAGTTCAACGGCGTATGCACGAGCTGCGGCCGCATGCCTGCTATCCCTCTAGCAGGGCGCGTGCCTGTGTCGGCCATTTGAGAATGGCCAGCACGGCGCGCTCCCTGTTAGAGGGAAGCTCGAGATGCAGCCGCCAGCGCACTCAGAGCCGCTGAGCTTAGACGTTGCTTAGACGCCCATAGCTCAGCGGCCCTCCACAATATTTTTAGTTTCTCATGTGGCCCCATGGAAAAAATAATTGCCCACCCCTGATATAAAGGATCCAGGATACCAAAAAGGGCGGGTGAAGCGAGGTGTGTGGCACACTGACAATATCCATTTTTCAGGTGAGTACTCACAAAATGGTATTATTCTCAGTGTGCCACACACCCCACTTCCCCTTTAATTCTTACGATCGGGACATCCAAAAGCAGTGTCCACAAGGGATGGGTATCTGAAGGCAAAGTGAAGCATAACTTAAATGACTGCAGTCTGCAGGACTTTGCGGCCAAACACAGCATCCGCTGAGACCCACACATCAACCTTGTAAAACTTAGAAAAAGTATGAACAGAAGACCAAGTAGCGGCCTTACAAACCTGTTCAACAGAAGCTTGGTGCTCAAAAGCCCAAGATGCTCCAACGGCGCGAGTAGAATGAGCAGTGATACGAAAAGGGGGAACTTTCCCCTTAGCAGAATAGGCCGCAATAATGGCCTGACGTATCCATTTGCTAATGGAAGATTTGGCCAGCGCCAAACCCTTCCTAGGCCCACAGGGCACAACAAAAAAGGCATCAGTTTTACAAAAAGGAGAAGTAATAATCAAATAGTACTTAACACAGCGTACTACATCCAAACAATGCAAAACCCTCTCCTTGTCATTCTTAGGCTTAGGACACAGGGAGGGAAGAATATCCTGATTCAAATGAAAAGCAGAAACAACCTTAGGAAGAAAGTCCGGTTTGAACCGAAAGACCACTTTGTCCTGATGCCTCTCAAAGTAGGGCGCCTGAATAGACAAGGCCGCCAACTCCGAGAAACGCCGAACCGAAGTGATAGCTACCAAGAAGACAATCTTCTGAGTCAGGGTAGACAAAGCAATATCTTGCAAAGGCTCAAAGGGAGGAGCCTGAAGAGCAGAAAGAACCAAATTCCCAAACAGGGAGTAATGATTTCCTGGGAGGCCGCACATGCGTAACCCCCTGGAAGAAAGTTTTAACTAAAGGAAGAAGCGCAAAACGCTTCTGAAAAAAGATAGATAAGGCAGAAACCTGCCCTTTCAAAGTACTCAGCTGAAGACCGGAGTCCAGCCCTGATTGTAAAAACTCCAGAATCCTGGAGACCGAAAAGACCCTACAAGGCAAGGACCTAACCTCACACCAAGCGATATAGGCTTTCCAAGTCCTATAGTAGGTGATAGAAGAAGACCTCTTTCGGGCACCGATCAGAGTCTTAATAACCGAGTCAGAAAGACCCTCCTCCTTCAAGATGGAGGTCTCAGCGGCCAAGCCATCAAAACCAGCGTTGGTAAACTGGGGTAAGACAGCCGACCCTGAGTGAGCAGATCGGGCCGAAGAGGCAGAATGAGCTGATTCACTGTCAGCCAAACGATGTCTGCGCACCATACTCGTCTTGGCCATCTTGGGGCCACAAGAATGGCGGACACCCTTTCCAGAACCAGCTTCAGTACCACCCAGCCTAGCATGGGTATCGGAGGAAACAGGTACAGAAACCCCGGGTCCCCCCAGCTCAGGGATATGGCTTCCGCCGCCAGAGCCAGAGGATCCTGGGAGAGCGACACAAAGATCGGGAGCCTGCAATTGTGACGAAAGGGAAACAGGACCACCTCCGGTGTCCCCCACCGGAGCAGACTGCAGAGAGACAAGGAACATGTGCCTTCGCCCAGGTCAGGATCAGGGACACCATTCTGAGGGCACCCAGACTGCAAGTCCCTCCCTGATGACTGATGTAAGCAACCGCTGTTTGATTGTCCGAGCGAAGTTGAACCAGAAGGCCCAGACCCTGATGAGACAAAAGAGCAAGAACCAGACGGAAGGCTCTCAGCTTCAGAACAGACGGCCGAGGGTTGGAAAGAAGGACCCAAGCCAACTCCTGAATCAGACAAATTTTGGACTGAGTGAGAAACACCCTGTGTTGACCGGAATCCGACCGCATTCCCAGAAAGGACACCACCCTGGCCGGAGCAAGGGAGGACCTGGGAAGGTTGAAAAACTTCAGATGCAGGACGGGGCAAGCCGACCCGTCCTTCTTGGGGGCTGCGAAGAGAATGGAGCAAAAACCGAGGCCCACCTCTAAGCGCGCACCGGCCGGATGCCCGCCATTTCCAGGAAAAAAACGTGAAGGAGGGCGAGACTCGAACTCCGGTTTGTAACCGGGCGACACCCCCTCCCAGATCCATGTGTCCGGAATTTCGCGGCCTTAAACCAGGGAGAAGTGTCGCAATCGGGGGGCACTGACCAAAGCTTCACCAAGTCCTCCGGAAAGGGATAACGCTTATCCCAATTAGGAGGAGTTCCAACCAGGCGCGCGGGTTGTTCCCATTCCTTAAGGACAACCCTCTCAAAGTGCTGTTGCCTGGGAAACACCAAACGCGGCTGGGGTACGTCAAACAACTCACCCTTTGGCAGAGGGACCACCGCAGGCAGATCCAAGGCCAAAACATTTGAGCCAAAATGGAAGGCGTGTCAATGGACACCCCCACAGCCTGATCACCAGCAGTGTCAAACAATAGCTGGTCTGCAGGCTCATCCGACTCCTCAAGGAGTTCCCCCTCCTCAACAGGGGGACAATCGGACCAATCCAAAAATTCAGGTACCTCACCCTCCGAAGCCGGCACTGCCGGAGAAAGGTGCTTCCGCTTTGCCGTAGCCTTCTGAGCCACTGAAGCGGAAATTAATTTCTCGAGGTTGGCCAACCGTGCATGCACCCCGGAATGCGAATCCCCATTTTTGACAATGTCACACGGGGTCCGGACTAGGTTGGGGGGGATAGGAGATGATGGAAGTTGCGAGGAGCCAGAAGCCGGAGCAACGGACTGGCCCGCAATGTTCTGTCTTGCACATGGAACGCATAATATGACATCATCGCCTGGGAGCGGAGCCCCACAACCCCCACACAGCCTGGATAGCCCCGAAGAGCCATTTCCGGTAACGTTGGAAGCCTCCATATGGTGAATTTGTGGTATTCGCAACAACCCAGGGTTTTACGCATTAAGCAACCCGGGATGCCCCTTTGTAATTAAAGTCCCGGAAGTGGGAGGATTTTTTGTTTTTTTTTTAAGCCTAGGAAAATCCCAATTTAGAGACTAAGACTAGCCAGGTATAACAGACCGGGGGAGCCACTGCAGTGAGGGGATCCCAGAATCTGTGGGGGAAAAGAGACCACAGTCAGTCCCCCAACCAGTATGCACCACATTCATACATAACCAACAAGGCAAACATATATGAATAGTTTAAACATCATGAATAAAATATACATGACACACGCTATTTCAAGGCAAAGCCAGAGAGTGCATCAATAAAAAATAAGAGTATATACCTGCATAAATATATGCACACATATATGCATATATATATATATATATATATCCACACATACACACACACACATACCCAAATACAGGCATTTGACCCATACATAAGCAGAAGTGCCCCAGGGAAAAACGCTATACATGGCAAGCAATAACAAAGTACAAGGACGGCCCCACGTGCGCAATGGTGGGGACCGTTTACCTCTACAGCTCAAGCCGCACTGGACCTCTTCCCCCACCGGCTTCAGCACACCTGTCTCTAATGAGACAGGGGAAGTGAAGGGCGGGCCCGGACACAGCAAAAAAGGGGGGAAATTTGAAAGTGCAACACAAAGGCCCCAGCAGCCCAAGCCACGCGCCGCCACCGCAGCGCTGCCCTGCCAAAGCACTTCCACACATAACACTAAGGGGTCGAGCGGAGGAGATAAGCTCCTAGGCACCTAAAGTGCCATCTACCTTTGCCCAGCCAGCAGCCTGCTGGTGGAGTAACCCGATTGTAAGAATTAAAGGGGAAGCGGGGTGTGTGGCACACTGAGAATATAAATGATTTCTTTATTCTCACATGCTTACATTCTATTATTTTTGGGCAAAAAGCTATGTGTAAAATGTTTGACAACCTTTTTTTCACATGTATGCATATATTTTAGCGTGGATTTCATATAATAGATACACTTATGCTGTGGATGTATATCAATGAGATAACACAATAATTCAGTGCGGCATCATTCTAGATTTTAAACTGGCTCCATGAAGTAATAAAATCAACCAATAAATGAATAAAATAACTCTTGGATGATGTCCACGTGAACACACTGCTGATCAGAGACAGCTGATGAATATGATAGGAAATAGAACATTTTCAGGATGACGTGCCACTATTATCTCCTATACACTAACGCACTAGAAGTACAGCGTATTGCTTGGATATAAAACAAATTTATAAAGTAAGCTCTAGAATGGGAAAGAATGATCACCTTGATTAATCATTGTGCTATTACAGAACTGAGAACTTGGTGGCCTGAATCCAAGCTCAATGTTGTATGCCTTTTTTGTTTGACACCTGTGACAGTCAAGCATTTGTTAAACACCAAATGTTGCATCTGAAAAGACCCAGCCTTTCCTTGCCTTGCCTGTTAGCCTCTAAAAGAGTATTCTCTCTAAAATTTGAGAAACAATTTGATAGATGAGCAACTAAGTCTGTTTTTGCAAAATATGAAAAGGTCTAGATGAAGATGAGAACCTTCCAGGTTGAAGGGTTATTTAACACCTTTTCTAACACTTCACAGTTTGAATCCTTTATAAGAAAGTGTAATCATGGTATTTCTCACCCATATCTCTTCTCACCTATATCTCTTAATAGCCTAGAGAAAGTCTGTATAGGAACCTTGGAGGTCTACTCAACTGTGTTGAGAAGTTCTTTGCAGAACAACCCTAGGAATCTCAAATTTTAGGAATTTTTATCGGAAACGTTATCCCACCTTTAAGGACTAGCTTTCCCTACTCTTCTTAGCAACAAGGAAAAACTATCCCTTGATGCATCTGTTATGTCTGTAATATGGTTCACTTACAACATATCAGTCTTTTGGTCAGATTTTAAATCTTGTATGCTAAGGTGGAGTATGCTTCAATCTTTACTGAAAACTTAGAGGGCAAGCTTACCATACAGTGCACCAAGCTCTCCCAGAGTCAGAAACTAATCAGAATTTTATTGAACAACCTCATACCTATGAATCAGTGCCTGTAAGCCAGTCAATGGGCCCACCAATACTCACCTTTTACATGATGCTCTAGCAAGCTTATTAAGCCAGCCCATTATGTGCACAGCTACTATGGAGTCTTATTGACCACTGCAAGTCATGTGGCACCCTGAAGTGTAAGTATTGCCTTCTCTTTCTTCCTACTCTTTCAGTCAACAATTCATGATGCCCAAAAATAAAGTCATTTTTGAAAGGACTTCCTCTATATTTAAAATTATATAAAACCAGTCATATAAAAACGATCTGATTTCCTTGCATAAGCCTTGTATTTACACCAGCTCCATCCTCACCACAGTTCAGTTAACTCAGTTAAGATTTATGAACATAACTGCATAAATAAATGTATTTGAGAAATAAAAAATAAAAATTAGCCAATTTAAATTTTGTGAATGTCAGGTATGGGATGCACAGAATATAAACTAGCAACATTTTGCATATAGAAATGTAAAGCTGAATGGATATCTGATGTAAACTTATGGATTGCAGCACACTTGATCTATCTGGTGTAGAATAAGGAATATATTAGGACATTTGCCTTAGCACTTATCTGTGCCACATACAGCTTGTAGATGGTGTTGCTTAATCAACGTCAACAGTAAGTAGTTCTAGAATTGAGAGAAGCAGTATAACTGGCAAAAATACCGTTTTGTGAGTACTCACCTTTAAAACAGGTATTATGAGTGTGCCATACACTCCACTTCGGTCTTCATGATATCTGGGTAATCTCCAGTAGAGGGCGAACTTCTGCAGAGATGAATATGCAAAAAAGAAAGCCCCTCCCGGTCCATATATACCTGGGACCTCCCACCAATTCCCCAGTGTATAAAAGCAGTAAAGGGACCAGGAAGAACCAATTATAACCTTAACAAAACAAACCAATGGTTCACCATATAAAAGTTCCAGAATACCTGAAAAAAGGGTGGGGCGAAGTGGAGTGTATGGCACACTCATAATACCCGTTTTAAAGGTGAGTACTCACAAAACGGTATTATTCTAAGTGTGCCATACACTCCACTTCGGTCTTCATGACATCTGGGACATCCAATAGCAGCGCCCGTCATGGGTAGGAACCAGAAACAGTAAAGAATGTACCAACTCAAACCACTGAAACTTGCAGAACCTTGCGGCCAAAAACAGCATCCGCTGAAGCCCGCACATCAACCTTGTAAAACTTGGAAAAAGTATGAACGGAAGACCAAGTAGTAGCCTTACAAACTTGTTCAACAGAAGCCTGGTGCTGAAAAGCCCAGGATGCACCAACAGCACGAGTAAAGTGCCCAGTGACCCTAAAAGGGGGAGTCCTGCCCTTAGCAGAATAGGCCCCAACAATGGCCTGACGAATCCATTTGCTAATCGTAGACTTAGCAGGCGCCAAACCTTTCCTGGGCCCGCAGGGCACCACGAAAAAAGCGTCCGTCTTGCGGAAGGAAGAAGTAATCACCAAATAGAACTTCACACAGCGAAGAACATCCAAATTGTGCAGAACCCTCTCCTTGTCATTGTTAGGCTTAGGACACAAGGAAGGGAGAACAATGTCCTGATTGAGGTGGAATGCCCCTTAAAAGACCTCTGGAAGAAAACCGACAGAGCAGAAACCTGTCCTTTCAAAGTACTAAGCTGGAACCCAAGATCCAGATTATGCTGAAGAAACTCCAAAATACTAGGAATCGAAAACACCCTGCAAGGCAAGGCCCTAGCCTCACACCAAGCAATATAGGACCTCCAAGTCCTATAGTAAATGCCAGAAGAGGACCGCTTCCTAGCCCTAATCAAGGTCTGAACAACAGACACAGACAAACCTTCCTCCTTCAAAATGAAGGTTTCAGCAGCCAAGCCGTCAAAGCCAGCGTTTGTAAATTGGGGTAAAGTAATTGACCCTGAGATAGCAGATCTGGCAACAAGGGAAGCTGGTACTGATCTACGGCCAGCCTTACAACGTCTGCATACCAAACTTCTTGGCCACCTTGGAGCCACCAGAATTGCTGGCGCCCCTTCTAGAATCAGTTTGCGAACTACCTTGCCCAGCATGGAGACGGGCGGAAACAGGTACAGAAAACCCAGATCCTTCCAAGCAAGGCACAAGGCATCCACTGCCAGAGACAGAGGATCCTGAGAAAGACACAAAGGACGGAAGTTTGTGATTGTGCCTCGAGGCAAAGAGATCGACCTCCGGAGTCCCCCACTTGCGGCAAAGATCCAGAAAAACCTCGGGGTTGAGAGACCACTCTCCTTGGCGAGAGGATCCCCTGCTCAGGGAATCCGCCTCTGTGTTCTCCACTCCCGGAATGTAGACTGCTGAAATGCAAGGAACATTGCTCTCCGCCCATAGCAGGATCAGAGAGACTTCCCCGAGTCCCTCCTTGGTGATTGATGTAAGCTACCACCGTTCGGTTGTCTGAATGAACTTGAACCGGTAGACCCTGTAAATGTGAGGTCAGCCGAGCCAGAACCAGTCGGATGGCTCTGAGCTCCAAGACATTGATGGGGGTGTGAGCCTCCTGAGGACCCCACACCCCGCTGAACTGATGACTTTTCCAATAACCTTCCCAGCCCGACAGGCTGGTAACCGTCTCCCAACAAGGTACCAGAAAGGATCTGCCCTTCAACAGGTTGCTCGATTCCAGCCACCACCGAAGGGACTGCCGAACCCTGGGAGACATCCTGAAAGGTTGATCCAATGACTGCGGACACCTGTCCCAATGTGTCAATAGGTGAAGTTGAAGAGATCTCATGTGAAACTGTGCAAACGGTACCGCCTCGAAGGAGGATACCATCAAGCCCACCAGTTTCATCCCCTGTCGGATAGAGGGACAAGGATTGGCCAGAAGAAGGCGGATCAGACCCTGAATCCCCTGCACCTTGTTCTAGGGCAGAAACACTCTGGCCTGAATGGTATCCAGATTCATGCCCAGAAATGAAATCACACGAGACGGAGAGAGAGAAGACTTGGGGCGGTTGATCACCCACCCGAACCTCTCCAGGGTCGACACCACCTGGTGAGTGTCCAGCTCCCCCTGACGGAGGGAAGAAGCTGAGATCAACAGGTCGTCCAGATAAGGCACAATGTGAATGCCCTGAGCTCTGAGCAGAGCCATTATTCCCGCCAAGACCTTGGTGAAGACCTTCGGCGCCGAGGTCAGTCCGAAGGGAAGGGCTACAAACTGAAAATGTTGATCCTCCACTGCAAACCGGAGGAATCTCCGATGTGCCAGAAAAATCGGAACATGCAGATACGCATCCTTGATGTCTATGGATGTCATAAAATCCCCTTGGCGAAGGGAATTGATAGCCGAGCGCAGAGTCTCCATGCAGAACTTTTTGGCTCTGATAAACCTGTTGAGAACCTTGAGATCTAGAATGGGTCTCACCGAACCCTCCTTTTTGGGAACCGTGAAAAGGTTGGAGTAGTAACCCCTGCCTCTCTCCGACGGAGGCACCGGGCATATAACTCCCATGTCCATAAGGTTTTTCACTGCCAACCGGAGCCCCTTTGCAGCCTGAGGGTCGGAGGGCACCCGAGACCTTAAGAATCTTGGAGGCGGCCAGTACTCGAACTCCAGTTTGTACCCAGAGGAGACCACTTCCAAGATCCAATTGTCTGTGACCTCCCGGCCCAGACCTGGAAGAAGAGCCACAGCCGTCCCCCCACCCTTGCGGGTGAGGGCGCCCCTTCATTGCTGAGCCGGTTTAACGGCAGGCTTGGGCTTGGAACCCCAGGCAGCCGTGGGACGTGCCCGACCTCTGCCCCTGTTCCAGGACGAGCCCCTGACACCCAAGAAGGCCAAACCCCTAGCCACTCTGGCCCCTCGAAAGGAAGGAGTGAACGAGCCAGCCCCCCGAAAGGGATGACGCTGTTTCTTTCGCTGAGGTAACTTACCTCCTTTAGCAACAGCATCCAATTTATCTCCAAACAGCCGCATACGCAAGAAGGGAAGAGCTGTTAGCGACTTCTTGGCCCCAAAGTCCGCCGTCCACTGGCGGAGCCAGACCGATCTGCGCATAGCCACCAATAAGGCTGAAGTCCTACTACACACGACAATAGAATCTTCCATAGCAGCCAAGACAAAATCCATGGACAATTCACATCTCTTAAGGGTAGCGAACTCAGCGCTAGCTGGATCAAACTGAGCGTCATTCAGCCAGTCCCTGATAAGAGACCTGGTAGCAAGCGACACCAGGGCAGATGCTCAAACAGGCTGCAGGGCCGAGCCCACGCTGGCAAATGCGTGGCACGCCATCTGATCAAGGGGCTTATCCTCGCCATCCTTAAGGGAAGTGGCGTCAGGGGTGTTCAGCACAGAAGAGTTGGTCAAAGCTAAAACTGGCGTGTCCACCTCGGGAGGAGAAGAACAGCGCTTAACCGCCTCCACTGGGAAAGGATACTTCTTATCCCATCCCTGAGGAACACCAGGAAGCCGACTGGGCCTCTCCCATTCTCTAAGGATCAGCGCATCAAAGTGACCCTGGGTAGGGAATTCCAGACGGGGCTTGCGGACCCCAAAAAATTCCCCCTTCTTGAGAGGGGGCGCCTCAGGCAGTTCAATATCCAACACCTCCAATAGATGTGACAAAACAGTGGCCGTATCTACGGCATCCCCCAGCGCCTGCCCGACATCGGCATTACCAGACTGAACATAGTCAGCCTCTGTTTCCTCATACAATTCCCCGTCCTCTAACGGGGAATAATCTGACAAATCAACGAAATCATCATCAACATCCCACAAGGGCTGGGCTGACGACAAATGTCTTTAGCCTGGGCCTTCTTGCCCACCGTGCTAGCAATAAATTTCTCGATGCTGGCCAACCTAGCACAAACATCAGAGTGCGACTCCCCGCTGGCACCAATGTCACTTGGGGTACGGATAAGGCGGGGAGGGGAAGGCGATGAAACGGGAGGAGCCGTCCCAGAAGGCTGGGTATCAGACTGCCACGTTATGGCCTTTTGTGCGCATGGTATACAGATCAGCACATTCTCCCCCGTAAGGGATACCCCACACATGGCCCGTATTGTCCCAGAGGGAGCCCGAGTCCAGTATCCTGCGGAGCCTCCATATGGTGATTTTTGTGGTCAGTCGCAAGACCGCAGGGAATTTACGCCTAAGCAACCCAGGGTTGCCCCTTAAAAGTCCCGGTGGGAGGATTTGAGGTGATCAATTTTACACTAGGGACCCCAGGACCAGGAGGAACCCCTTAATATGCACAAATACAATGCAATCTGTAACACACAAACAGGCATCATAAGTGCAATCCCCTATATATATAAGGCAATAACACATACATAATTATATATATAAATATATAAATATCCCAGCTCCAGACATGCAATAACTAAAAGCAAATAGACACACACACATGCCCGCAAATCAGTGGGTGCCCCCCGCTAGAGAGGGGCCCCCACATAAGCTAAGGAAGTGGCCATCCGGCCCTTACCACCAGGAGCGCAGCTCAGCAACAGCAATCCAAAATGGCCCCCGAGAAGTGCCTCATGCAGAAAGACAGGAAGAGAAGGGGGAGGGCGGGCCAGCGCAGAACGCGCGCTCGCCAGGCCACGCCCCCCCTCCCGGCAACGTGGATGCCAAGGGTTGAGCCACAGAATCGCGCCAAAGAAGGGGGCGGGGCTACCGCTACCCTCCCTGAACACAGCCTGAGGGGGAGAAGCTCCCCAGGCTAAATCAAAGGCACCAGATAGGCAACAATGAAAACTATGGCCCCCAGAAGTGAAAACATCCTGTTAGTCAACACACACACACAGTGAAACTCACACACCCACACACACAGGGGCATAGGTGAACGAAACCGAAAATAACGGCCAGGCAACCCCCCCCCCCCCCCCCCGGAGGGGAGTAAGGGACCCAGAAGGGGGGGAACCCTGCCAGAATCCGGCCATAAGCATAGAGGGAAGGGGCATCCCACACCAGGATCACCAAAACCTGGGTAACCGCCTACCCCTGAATGAGGTCTCACGGTGGAGCAAGGCTCCTTCCGCACCCATAGGGTGCTGCCTACCTTCACCAGGACCCGCAGCCGAAGCTGGGAGGCTCAAATAGGGGCAATTTAGAAAGGGTCCTGGCAGCAATAGGGACAATAAACGGCCGGACGCGGGCCCGGCTTACCTGTAAGTAAAGAAGTCTTCATCTTCTGTCTTGTCGCCTTCACTGCAGAGAAGGAACTGGGAAATTGGTGGGAGGTCCCAGGTACATATGGACCGGGAGGGGCTTTCTTTTTTGCATATTCATCTCTGCAGAAGTTCGCCCTCTACTGGAGATTACCCACATGTCATGAAGATCGAAGTGGAGTGTATGGCACACTTAGAATAGCCATCACAGCATGCAGAGCAGTAAAAAGCATAGCCAGAGCAGACCCCGCGTCAACGTGTTTCGAGACGTAGCTCTTAATCATGACAGTGAGGTAGCTACAAGGTTCACAATTTAAACATATGCCACTTAAAGCGGACCTTCACTCTAAATAAGAGTCTATCTTATATGTTTCCCACACCCTGTACATACAGATTGCTCACATTAAAAATCATCCTACCTGCATCTACTGCATTTTATAAGCCTTTAAACATCCAAGATGGCGGCTTATGGAAGCTGCCATTTTTGCAGGCAGCCTGCAAACAGGAAGTGCCTGCAAACAGGAAGTGACTGTGCTGCTCTGCATTCTGGGACTGCTGACCTTTCCCTGACCCCAGCTCTGCTCTGTCTGAGCAAAGCACAGCTATAACCCACCCCCCTGTACCTTATCCCACTCTCCTCTCCTCAGTAAGTGTGATGCTTCTGAGTCAAGATGGCGGCGCCCGTATCCTAAATTCCCGAACAGAGTTGCAGCCCAGTGGGGGAAAGTATAATAAATTAGTGACTAAACATGTAAAATATATTAATTTTAGATGCTGAGGAATTGTTTTTTAAGAGTTTGGGCTTTTCATTAAATCATGGTGAAGGTCCGGTTTAAAACTAATTAATCCAACCTGAGGCAAACCACGTCGATCAATACCATCTTAGTTATCATTATTGGATGCACCTACCTCTACACTCAAATTATGCCATGCCTGACATAATCCCGGCACTAATCCCTCCTGCAGTGTATACCCGGGACCGCCATGCCATATACCGCAGCGAGAGATTGACTTCCGTAATACATCATGTGAGGAGAAAAATCCTCCAATCACAATAAGAGGGACACGGGTCAGTTACCTATAGGCTCGCTGTTCGCTGACATCACTGTACTGGTACTGGCCTGGCCGCATAATGCGCACCATTAGGGGCAGAGTGTATTAACCTTAAAAGTAATAGCGGTAAGGAACGGGTATGTAGGAGATAAAAAATGGAAGATGGGAAGTACGGGGGCGGCAAATTAATTTACATTCCAGCTTTCTAACGATATCTAATATGCAGCTTATCTGGGTAGATTATAATAAAAATACAATTCTGTGATTACTCACCTGTAGAATTGGTATTATGAGTATACAGTACGTCCTGCTCCAAATCTAATACTTACAGTTGGGATATACTCCGCCAGATGGCGCTCGACTGCAGAGACATCGAAAATAGGCTCCTCCCGGCCCCTCAAATACTCAGGGACCTCCCACAAATCCCCAGCATTGAAAAGCAGTTAATGAGAAGCTGGGAGAATTAAACAATCCAAACTATCAACTATAACAATGATAATCACCATACAGAGGATCCAAGAAAATGCAAACCAAGGGTAGGTTGGAGCAGGACGTATACATTACGTCCTGCTCCAAATCTAATACTTACAGTTGGGAAATCCAAAAGCAGTGTCCATAAAGTAGGGTGGGATCCCCAAGAAAATCAGCAGCAGGCAGTTTAAACCACTGCCGCCTGCAGAACCTTTCGGCCAAAAACAGCATCAGCTGAGGCCCTAACATCAACCTTGTAAAACTTTGAAAAGGTATGAACAGAAGACCAAGTAGCGGCCTTGCAAACTTGTTCAACAGAAGCCTGGTGCTGAAAAGCCCAAGAGGCACCAATAGCACGAGTGGAATGAGCAGTAAGGCGGAAGGGAGGGTTCTTCCCCTTAGCAGAGTAGGCCTGGATCACCTGAAATGTGCAGTAGCCACCAGAGATAGTACTTCAGACACCTAACCACATCCAAAGAGTGCAAAACTCTCTCCTTAGCATTGCTAGGATTAGGGCACAAAGAAGGAAGAACAATATCCTGATTCAAATGAAAAGCAGACACTACCTTAGGTAGAAAGTCAGGTTTGAAACGAAACACCACCTTGTCCTGGTGCCTCTCATAGTAGGGGGGCTGAATGGACAGCGCCGCCAACTCAAACACACGCCTGACAGAAGTGATAGCCACCAGAAATACAACCTTGAGCGTAAGAATGGCCAAGGCAGCATCCTGCACAGGTTCAAAGGGGGCACTCTGCAAGGCTGACAGAACCAAGTTCAGATCCCAAACAGGCACCATAGGCTTACGTGGGGGACGCACATGAGTGACCCCCTGGAAAAAAGTCCTGATCAGAGGGTGCTGAGCAAAGGACTTCTGGAAGAAAATAGCCAGGGCAGAAACCTGACCCTTCAGAGTACTGAGTTGGAGCCCCATCTCCAACCCATGCTGTAGGAACTCCAGAATCCTGGGAATAGAGAACACACGACAGGGAAGAGACCTAGAGTCACACCAGTCAATGTAGGCACGCCAAACCCTGTAGTAAATGGAAGAGGAAGACTTCTTCCTAGCTTAAATCAAAGTATCCACAACCGAGGAAGACAGCCCCTTCTCCATCAAGATGGAGGTTTCAGCAGCCAAGCCGTCAAAGCCAGAGTTTGTAAATTGGGATGGCGTAGTGAGCCCTGAGTGAGCAGATCTGGCACCAAGGGCACAGCGTACTGATCTACTGCCAGCTGCACCACGTCTGTGAACCACACTCTTCTTGGCCACCTGGGGGCCACCAGAATTGCTGGCACCCCTTCCAGAGCAATCTTGCGCAGAACCCTTCCCAGCAGGGGAATTGGGGGGGAAGAAAGTCCTTCCATGACATTGCCAGCGCATCCGAGGTCAGGGCCAGAGGATCCCTGGACAGAGACAAAAGCTGGGAGCTTGTGATTGTGGCGGGACGCAAACAGATCCACATCTGGTTGGCCCCAACGGTGACACAGATATTGAAACACCCTGCTGCATAGGGACCATTCTCCCTGGCGAGAGGTCCCCCTGCTCAGAGAGTCCGCCAGGTGATTTTCCACCCCCGGGATGTACACCACTGAAATGCAGGGGACATTGGCCTGCGGCCAAGCCAGGATCAGAGACGCTTCCTGGAGGGCCCCCTTGCTCCGGGTCCTTCCCTGATGATTGATGTAGGCCACTGCCGTCTGGTTGTAGGAGCGCACCTGAACAGGCAGGCCCCGATGGTGAGTAGTCAAGTGAGCCAGAACTAACCTGATCGCTCGCAGCTCCAAGACATTGATAGGTGTGTGGGCCTCCTGAGGGCCCCACCTCCCCTGGACCCGCAGGGACTTCCAGAAACCCCCCCAACCTGACAGACTGGCATCCGTGGTGACCGTCTCCCAGGAAGGGGCAAGAAAGGATCTGCCCCCCAACAGGTTGCTTGAGTCCATCCACCACGAGAGGGACCTCCTGACCAGGGGGGAGAGCACAGACCCTGTCCAGGGACGCTGGGTCCTTGTCCCATACTGACAATAGGTGAAGTTGCAGAGGCCTCAAGTGGAACCGAGCATAAGGGACCGCTTCGAAGCACGCCACCATCAGGCCCACCAGCTGCATCCCCTGCCTGATGGAGGGATGGGGACAAGCTAGGAGGGACTGAGCCTGTGCAATCAGACTGTCCACCTTCTGTTGAGTAAGGAAGATCCTTGACTGAAACTGTATCCAGATTCATTCCTAGGAATGGAGTTACCAAGGAAGGGGACAGTGAGGACTTGGGGTGATTGATCACCCATCCAAATGACTCCAGCGTGGACACCACCAGCTGAGTATCCAACTCTGCCTGATGTAGAGACTGGGAAGTGATGAGAATGTCGTCCAGATAGGGAAGCACGCGGACGCCCTGACATCTGAGCAGAGACATCATGCCAGCCAGCACCTTGGTGAACACCCTGGGAGCTGAAGTGAGGCAGAAGGGCAAGGCCACAAATTGGTAGTGTTGATCCATCAGGGCGAACCTGAGGAACCTTTGATGGCCTGGGAACACAGGAATATGAAGGTAAGCATCTTTGATGTCCACAGAAGTCATGAAATCCCCTTGGCGCAGGGAACTGATGGCAGAGCGCAGAGTCTCCATGCGAAAGCGCCTGCCCCTGACAAACTTGTTGAGAATCTTTAAGTCTAGGATGGGCCTGACAGAACCATCCTTTTTGGGTACTGTGAATAGGTTGGAATAAAAGCCCTTGCCTTTTTCTCTTAAAGGGACCTGGCAGATGACCCCCAGCTCCAGGAGGCCTTGCACTGCTTGCACTAGCTCCTGAGCTGACACAGGGTCCTGAGGAATCCGGGATCTGATGAATCTTGGAGGGGGATCGGCAGCAAACTCCAACTTGTAACCAGAGGACACTACCTCCTGAATCCACCGGTCTGAGACATGAAGCCTCCAGACGCGAGCGAAGTGCTGTAGCCGTCCCCCCACCCGGATGAGTGAGGGCGCCCCATCATGCCTGAGGGGGCTTGGGAGATGATTGAGCTTTAGGACCCCAGGAGGAGCCAGGATGTCCACGTCCTCTACCCCAGAAATCTCCCCGGGCCCCAGGGAAAGAAACCCCCCCTTCCCTGTCTTGCACCACGGTAAGGGGAGGAGAAGGAACCTTGACCCCGAAAGGGCGCGAGGTTGCCGCCTGCACTGGGGTAACCTGCCTCCCTTAGCAAAAAGGTCCAGGCGGTCTCCAAACAGACGCAGTCCTTTAAAGGGAAACCCAGTGAGGGTTTTCTTGGCAGCGTTGTCAGCAGCCCACTGGTGTAGCCAAACTGAGCGGCATATAGCCACCACGAGGACAGAAGTTCTGGCACACATTCTGATGGTGTCATCCAATGCTGATAGTACAAAATTCACAAAAACATCACAACTGGATAGTGCATTAAACACCTAACAAGGCAAATCATCAGGGGCACTATCAAGCATATTTCTGATAAGGGTTCTAGTGGCCACAGCAGTAATGGCAGAGGCACAGACCGGGCGCAGCGCCGTCCCCGCACATGCAAAGGCGTGGGATGCCAGCTGATCAATACGCCGGTCCTCAGCATCCCGCAGGGTAGTAGAATCAGGGGAATGCATGACAGAGGTGTTAGATAGCCCTAGGATCAGGGCATCCACCTCGGGGGGGGGGGGGGGGGGTGACCAACATTTAACCACCTCAGCAGGAAAGGGATACTTCCTATCCCAACTCTTTGGAACCCTGGGAAGTTTACTGGGGCGCTCCTATTCCTTGAGCACAAGGTTATGGAAATGTGCCTGCTCTGGAAATTTCAAACGTGATCTAGCTGTATGGAAAAGCTCTCCTCTTTGCCTGGGAGCCTCACCAGGGAGAGAGATAGACAGAACCTCAAAAATCTGGGTCAATAATCTGTCAGTGTCATCCGGGGCCCAGGGGTCAGAGCCAGAATCGTCATGACCCCTTGGTCTCTCATCAGATGAGCCTGAATCAGAAAAGAGCTCCCCTTCATCAGATGGGGTATAGGCACACAGATTCCAAAACTCCTCAGTTCCCATAGGGAAAACAGTAACATTAGGCGTCAAGTGGCGCTTCTTAGCAGGGGCCTTACGCGCTAAAGACTTCGCAATAATCTGTTCAACAGTAGCCAGTCTAGAAGACACATCAGGCTGAGAATCCCCACTAGTATGCAACTCAGCAGGAGTGAGATTTAAGCTTGGGGGCGTAGGTGAAGTGAAACGAGGCGCAGCCACTGGCAGGCCAGATTGCAATGCAAGCACCTGCTCAGCACAGGGTACACAGACCCGCGCCTTGTCAGCGTCAGCATGAGGCTGCCCACACGCTACACACAGCCGGTCTTGTCCCAAAGGGACCCCGGTATCATTATCCTGGGATGCCTCCATATGGTGATTATAGCGGCGCTATACGCCGATAGGGAATAACGCTATATAGCAACCCTGGATGCCCCAATAACCCGCTAGGGACGTGGGAGTATAATTTTTACAAGTAATATACTAAAAACAGGGCCGGGAGAAGCCAAGAAGGGTTCGTCCCACCTGAAAGACATAAGTAGACAAGACCTTAAGTACATCGTAACAAAAGTGAAGCAGATAAAGCCGCCCGCGAGGGCACTTACGGACCGCGGTAGGTAGGAGTCCGGCGCGCATAGGCCAACCAAGCAGAAAAGATGGCGTCTGTATACCTCGAGGGGTGGGCCAGTAATAGCGATGACGCGGAACGCAACAAAGACGGGCCCCGCCCCCCCGAAGAGCGTGAAGCCAGAAAGGCCAACAGCAAATGATGAGGTAATGCCGCCGCCAAGCGCGGAACCAAGTCAGCGCGCGGCGGCAAATTTAAAAGGCAATAAAGACACGTCGGCGCGGCAGCCGACACAAGAATAAAGGCATGTGAAAAGGGAAAGCACAGACGTGCATAACATACATATCTATACATATACACCCCCCCCTTTTCCCCCGAAGACTACAAAGGAGGATGAGGGAGGACGGCGGCCACTTAAATAGGGCCCACCGATAGGCAGGGGCAATAGTGCGGGAGAGGCATCCCATATAGGCTCACCATAAGCCTGAACCGCCTACCGTTTGGTGGGGAATTGCGGTGTAGCAGCGCTCCTAAGCACCAACGGCGGTGCTGCCTACCTTCACCCGACCAGCGCAGCCAAGGCTGGGAGGCATATTACTAGTGGAACGGGTGGGAATAGTTCTACAGGGCCGCAGGTTAATAACCCGCTCACCTGCGAGTAGAGAGCCAATTTCTCGTCCTTTGCAGCCAGACTGCAGAGAAATTCTGGGGATTTGTGGGAGGTCCCTGGGTATTTGAGGGGCCGGGAGGAGCCTATTTTCGATGTCTCTGCAGTCCAGCGCCATCTGGCGGAGTATATCCCAACTGTAAGTATTAGATTTGGAGCAGGACGTACTGTATACTAAGAATAACATGAAAAACAAAAAATAAATCTGTCACATGACAAGTAAGCTGCTAATACATGGATCGCCCCCCGCACCCCCAAAATGTGGGCAAATCTAAAGTAGGGTACTAACCTACACCCACCTAACACCCAAGATAAGAAAGGGACAATTATTTAAATAGGGTAAGATATATCAACTAAAGTTTGCCTCAGATTAGGGGCATTATTCAAACTTACTTTCCTAAACCTGTTTATAATAACAGACTTAATGTACATTAAACATATAACTTATGATAAAATATTCAGTAATACAACACATTGATTTCACTAAGAGAGATACATTTCATCAATACATAAAGCCTGTTAACTTAATCAGAAAAAGGCCCATACTATGTATGGAAATAGACAAGCATCTGCTTATTCATGGCTACAGCCAGGTAAGTATAGATATCAGGTACTAGCATGGGATGATGCCAGAATGGAAATATCAAAACAGGACATGGTAAAGAGTTTATTCTCCCTTCAAATATAAACGAGGGACATACTTCACTGCAAGGCTACTGGTTGTTGTAATATAACCTTTAGAACCCAGAGGGGATTACCTCTAGAACCCAGAGGGGATTACCTCATGGTCCAATAAAGACAACCATCCATAAAGACTGAGAATCATATAATGAAGACTCAAGTCTGGGCTATGTCTGGATTCAACATGAAACCCACAAGTCCCCCATTATACATAAATGATGCTGAATAACCCAGAATTGAGGTGTCTGGTGCTGCTAATTTTTCAAAAACAGGTCCACGTCCCAACGAGAGTTAAGTCCCCTAGGGATGCGGGTCCCTAATTTGAAAATCCAGAACACCTCACGTTGGAGTAGTTTATCCATTAAATCACCTCCCCTAGGGCCCAACATCACCTTCTCTATTGGCATGCACTTAAAATGGGACAAATCCCCCCCCCCCCCCCCATGGCAATTCCTATAATGTCTCCCCACATTAGATGTACAAGTGAGGCGGTCTGGGGAGGAAGAAGTGATTCCAGGGCTACCGTTGGACACATGCAAATTTGTGTGGAAAAATGAGCCCTTGAGGTGCCTTACCAACCAGTACCAAGACCTGGTGTAGCAAGCGATCCAGGGAGGTCTGCCAGTGTGGACCTTCATGCACAACAGCTGGTTGAGCAACTATAGACACTGTTCCATGTGCATAGTCAGCGAGGAAACCTTTGTGCACCTCTTCCAGGATTGCTTTTACACCCAAGCCTTGATAGATGCCCTAGAACTAGAACTGAAAGGCTGTGAGAAGCAGTGACTAAATGCAGCATTTTATATGTACCTGTAAAGAGGAGGAATTCCAGTAGCCAGGCCATAGCCAGCACATTATGCTCTTGCTTGGCAGGATGCCTAATTTATTGAATGTATTGAGATGTATCTGCATTGTAGTGTCTTGTGCTCTAGTATGAATGTACTGTCTAATGTATTTATATATGTGCAACTATACAATTAAAGAATATTTTTTCAATAAACAGGGTAATCTATGAATATGTGTAAGTTTATTGCTTTAGGGTTGCCATGTTTCAGGATGAATTTTTGAGTTACATTGGTGGCATTATGTATGTTTTACTAGCTTTCAATTCCACATTCAGTATGTGTTTGTCCTATTTTGCGGGAGTGTTATAGTGAAATATATATGATTCCGTTTGTGTGGATCTATAAATGTTTCTGGATTGTCGTGTTTTTTACATGTCTGTAGTCTGACATTTACAATTTTCTTTGGTTCGAAAGGTGTTTTGTGTTGGGTTGTGTGTGATGGAATGCAGAGAGCCACATGTGTGCTTTACTTAGGCACTTGAAGTTGATGTATGTTGAGGATTAGATGATTCTGCATTTTCATTGCTGGCATAATACTGTGTTTTTATTTAATGTTCACATATGTAGTTTTTTACAAAGCCCAGGGGTATCTGTTTGGAATCTGTAGAACTAAAAGTCATGTATTTTAAAGCAGACCCTGAATTGCTTCATCACATGAAGAGCAATGTTTGGTAATTTGCACTGCTCCTACTTCATGCTGCTCCCAGCTAATGCCATCCTCAATTTATTACCACTGTTTGAGTGGCAGTGATGCCATTGTCACACCTTTTCTATGATTGATCACTTACCATCATACAGGGACAGCCAAAAAATATCTTCTAGTTTTATACCGTAAGAAGGGAGTATTTGCAGTGGCTTTGGTCATATGTATTTCAGCGCTAAATTACCTCTGTGGAGGATCATCAGCCTGAACGCTCTTCCTGGCACCCAGCTTGCGGCCCACTTTTTTCATCGGGAGGAAAAGCCCTACAGTGCTGCGCTCTTCCAAGTGGCTCCAGTACTCGATGTTGGGAGGGATGGGTGCAGCGGCCTGGGTGATAATGCATTTTCACTTGTTTTCAGGTATGATAAAGGGGGGTAAGCCTTGAAACATGTAAACTCTAGTGTTATTAGCACTGTCTATGGGGCATTCAGTGTTTGGATGTTTTTAAATGAACCATTAAATTGTGGAATACTACACTGTGCTGGACTACCTCCTTTGTTGCCGCATTGCTAGGATCAGCCAGGATCCACAGTTACATGCACACGCAGGATTGAGTTTGGGGTGAGCTACAAAAAAAAAAAATGTTTCTATTTATCCTTATGCTTGTGCCTGCTCTTGGTTTCATGGTCTATGGCAGTGGCCACCCATAACAGTCTATGTGGATGTCACTGCATTGAATTTGAGGGATGCAGTCGATCTTGGGCAGGATGCCAAGGTCCCTTAGCTTGTATTTAAAGTAATGGCCTAAGATTGGCCATGGTTCTTACCTAGATAATTTGGCCATTTGTAGGGTGTGCCGGACAGGCCAGGGTGAGGTCTTACCTAATGGAAGACTGGCCGTGGGGAGAACAGAGAGAATTCCTGGCAGGCCACACTGCTTTTATGGGCAACTGAGCTGGCACCTCATGCAGACCCTGTCAGAATTTACTCAGTTCTCTTTTAACACCCAACTCAGCTCCCTGGCTTCCAAGTCTCCCCCCATACCTGGTACTGTTTGTATTCCCCAGCCCACATTTTGCCCTGACAAGTCCTGGCATCATGTTTTTTTGCAGCCATATCCACCACTGACACAGTTTTTGCCTCTAAAATATTAAAGCTTTAGTACCACCTGTTTAAAAGGGTCCATTTCAATCTCTGCCCATGATCTGTCCCTGCAGTGCAATAGCCTCAGATGACGAACATACTTTTTTTTTCAGTAGATAAATTAAAAAGATCAGCCAGCGACCATCAGTCACATCATATAAATATCTGTAGCGGCAAACAAATGACAAATGTCTGCTGTAAGAAAGAAGCATGTTTTTCGTTCATAAGACGCACCCTTTCCATCCTAAAGTTGGGTGAAAATGCCTGTGCGTCCTATGAAGTGAATGAGTGCCTGGGGTGGTGGGGCGGAGGTGCCGAGTGGGGGGGGGAGCGCCGAATGTGGAAGGTGGTAGTCGCCACTGCTCAGTGCCACACAGAAAGGGAAGAGGGAGGGAGCATGAAGGTCTCTGTACAAGCACTGCATCAAAAGGAGAAAAGAATATGGGGTCTAGTGTGAATGGTTAACTCACTGGTGTCTCTGCTTTTTGCTTCCTGGAGGTCTGAAGCTTTGCAGTTTGCACTTGCAGTCTCCTGTGCTCTGTGAAAATCACACACAGAGAGGGGAGTGAGAGAGACAGAGAGCATAAAGCTCTCAAAACAGTGCTGAATGAATAGGAGAAAGCCTGTGCATTTTGCCAGGGAGTGCCTGCTGATTGGTGGTTTCTCTATGCTGGGTTTACGATCACCAGCTCCCCTGGTCAATCAGTTACGTCATGGCAAGTTGACCCTTCACTGTCCCAATCATTGTAGTTGATGTGGCCATGGCAGGGACCACTAAGAACACTACAAATTTGCTGCCCATCTTCCTCTGGGTGATGTTGCTGGACACATTGAGTCTACCTCTTATCAGCAGATTTAAAGTAGACCAAAACCTGCGATTTCGTCCATCCCAGGTTTTGGTCTATATCCCTGAGACATCCTGACTTAGGATGCCCCGCTGTGTGAAACCCCCCTGCGATTGCCAGTATACTAACCTAATTTGCAATCCCACAGCACATGTGCAGGCTCTAATCCAACAGGTGCTCTATGCCATGTATATTAATGCAGGGTATAGGGCACTATTTGACAAAACAGCCAGTCAAAAAAGTTCTGGAGCGGCCATGTTCCCAGTCTCCCTACAGCTGACACGTGTACTCAAGCATCAGCCTATCTTAATAACTAAATATTTTCTTCATTATTTTCTCCCTCTAAATACTAGCTGCTTCTTACGAACAGATGCATCTTACAATGTGAAAAATATGGTATATTTCTGTTCCACTGCAAATAAAATATAAAAAAAAATCATTTCCAAAGGGAAATAGTGACATTACCAAGCAAATGTAAAAAGTATGTAAGAACATCGCTCTCAAATGTTCTTTAATCACTTTAATTAATCATATGTTCTGTATAATAAAACTGAATGGTAAAAGCGTCAGTGTTGGACTGTTACCATTCCTTCAATTAATAATGACACCCAACATATGTTTCACAGGTCCAATCCATGAGAAATGGCCATGACCCAAGGTGGCTACTTCCCACATAAGGAAAGGAGAAGGTAAGCGGTGAATGAAATCCTGATGAAAAGACTGAAAACAATACAAAGGAAATAGTAAACGGAAATGGAGATGGAGCTAACATTTTACCAAGTAAGTTTGTCACATAGAATTGTCTGCAAGCCGATCACAAATAATTGATATCTGTCTAAAGATCTTGGCAAAGGGTGCATTCTGAAATACTGGAGAAATGTGCTGTGCTAAAGGTAAGATATTGTTATTTCACTTTATAACTATTTGTGCCAAGACCAGAGCTAAGAATGTGGGCGTGCTCTTCCCAGCAGCAGAACAGGTCACTCTTCATTTCATTTTATATTTGTAACCCCCTACTCCCTAATTTGTAACCCCCCTGAGTACCGGACGGAAGGGGGGATGGGGAATCAGTCCCAGCAAGGAGGTACAAAACGCGGGATAGTGAAAGTCCTGGGTTTTGTTGCTCTTTAAAATCAACCTAGAAGGCTCAAAGCAACAATCTTTATTCAACTGAAAAATAAAATGTTAGCGGCATCTTCAGATCGGTCAATAATGTTTACTTGTGCACAGTGGGTGATTTTATTTTCTATTGCTCCCAGAGGCCTCCCCTATGCGTCTGGTTGCCAGTTATTCTGAACTTCTGCCAAACAAGCTTTTGAGAGACTTGTGTCATCGTTCCTCCTGCAGAAAGTCCAATCTTCCTGGCCGCCTCATACGTCCTTTGCACTGAGCAAAGTGTTGTAAGTGCCATTAACTCTGCACTGAGAAAGCATCTTTAGGTGGCTTCCTCTGCTTTGTACACACTCCCCAGCCTCTATTGAACTTAAAGGAGCAGTATCGCGAAATTTGCATTAAAAAAGATAAATAATTAAATAGCCACACAATAGCTTCTAACATGTGTATAAATAATGTGGCGATAGAAAAAGGAAAAAATATCTGCCTTTCTTTTAAATTGTATAATGACAATGGCTCAGTCCATTTGCTGAATAGGGGGATCTGCTGGGTTGTATTTAGTGAGCTGCTTCATTTAGCCCACTGGTCTCCTAGCAACACTTTACCTCAGAGGCTGACACTGTAATCAGTGGTAATGGCTGTGTGTGTGTGAGGCCAGGTGACTCAAATGTGTAAAATCTATACAAAATAAACTAAACTGACTGAAAATAACTGAAATTCTTCTTTGAATAACTGTGCAGGAAAATCTAAAGGTATTAAAGTGGAACAAAACACTGAGTGGCCGACCCTGAAGTCTATAAGACCCGGCCATTGACCTTCCCCCTTGGGCATCCTAAATCGGGATGCCCCACTGTGTGAAACGACCCCTGGATAACCACAGATCCCCCCATTTTTCTGGCGCGCTCACGCAGATAGTCAGTTAGACAGGCCGGGCGGCCAGGAAGGTTACTGCTCAGGCTCCCCATCTGCGTGCAAACAGCGCTGATTGGATGAGAGCCCGCGCATGCACTGTGGGACAGGGAAAGGTAAGTTTTCACAGGCGAACTTGGGGATTTCACATATCCGGGCATCCCAAGTCAGGATGCCCCTAGGGGCACAAAACAAAACTCTAGAAAATCCTGGGTTGGGCTTTGCTCAAAACACACAAAGCTGAAAGAAAGATCATATGGATAAATGAAAAATAAGACTATGAAAGAGAAAATGGTAAACTGAAAGATTCTGCAGCAGAGCCAACATAAAGGGAAAACTGTCAAAATAAAAAATGTTGAGAGCAAAAAAACAGGATGTAAACATAAAAATCCAATTCTGAAATAAAATAACCCCCCCCCCCAAAAAAAAAAAAAACTGGTGAGTCTGAGATTCGAACCAATGACTCTCTGGTTCAAACTGACATTGAATTTACCGATGAGCTAAATGACTTCTAGAGCTCTTCTTTCTGTTTTAGATATATGAGTTCTGGCCAGGCAATGTTGCAATATTATCTTATGCTGGACGGCTGCCAGCACTGAACAGCTGATGTCACACTTATAATATCCATTTTAAAGGTGAGTACTCACAAAACGGTATTATTCCAAGTGTGACATACACTCCGCTTCAATTCTTCATGACATTTGGGACATCCAATAGCAGTGCCCGTCATGGGTGGGAACCATAAACAGTACGCACCAACTTAAACCACTGCAGCTTGCAGAACCTTGCGGCCAAAAACAGCATTCGCTGAAGCCCGCACATCAACCTTGTAAAACTTGGAAAAAGTATGAACGGAAGACCAAGTAGCAGCCTTACAAACTTGTTCAACAGAAGCCTGTGCTGAAAAGCCCAGGACGCACCAACAGCACGAGTAGAATGCGCAGTGACCCTAAAAGGAGGAGTTCTCCCCTTAGCAGAATAGGCCCCAACAATGGCCTGACGAATCCATTTGCTAATGGTAGACTTGGCGGGCGCCAAACCTTTCCTGGGCCCACAGGGCACCACGAAAAAGGCATCCGTCTTGCAGAAAGAAGAAGTAGTCACCAAATAGTACTTAACACAGCGAACCACATCCAAATTGTGCAAAACCCTCTCCTTGTCATTGCTAGGCTTAGGACACAAGGAAGGGAGAACAATATCCTGATTGAGATGGAAAGCAGAAACCACCTTAGGAAGGAAATCTGGCTTAAAGCGAAAGACCACCTTGTCCTGGTGTCTTTCAAAGTAAGGGGCCTGAATCGACAGAGCCGCCAACTCAGAGACACGCCGAACAGAGGTAATAGCCACCAAGAAGGCAATCTTTTGAGTGAAAACAGAAAAAGCAATATCCTGTAACGGCTAAAAAGGAGGACCCTGGAGAGCCGAAAGAACCAAATTCAAATCCCAAACAGGAACCATAGCCTTCCGAGGGGGTCGACCATGAGTGACCCCCTGGAAAAAAGTCTTAACCAGCGGGTGTAATGCAAAAGATCTTTGGAAGAAAACAGACAGAGCAGGGACCTGCCCTTTCACGGTACTAAGCTGGAACCCAAGATCCAGACCGTGCTGAAGAAACTCCAAAATCCTAGGGATCAAAAACACCCTGCAAGGCAAGGCCCTAGCCTCACACCAGTCAATATAGGACCGCCAAGCCCTATAGTAAATGCCAGAAGAGGACTGCTTCCTAGCCTAATCAAGGTCTGAACCACAGCCTCAGACAAACCGGCTTCCATGGGAAGCAGGTACTGATCTACGGCCAGCCTTACAACGTCTGCATACCAAACCCTTCCTTGGCCACCTTGGAGCCACCAGAATTGCTGGTGCCCCCTCCAGAGCCAGTTTGCAAACTACCTTGCCCAGCATGGAGAAGGGAGGAAACAGGTACAGAAACCCCAGATCCTTCCAAGCAAGGGACAAGGCATCCACTGCCAGAGCTAGATGGTCCTGAGATAGAGACACAAAGGCCGGGAGTTTGTGATTGTGCCGTGAGGCAAAGATATCCACCTCCGGAGTCCCCCACTTGCGGCAAAGAGACCGAAAAACCCCGGGGTTGAGGGACCACTCTCCTTGGCGAGAGAACCCCCTGCTCAGGGAGTCAGCCTCTGTGTTTTCCACTCCCGGAATGTAGATTGCCGAAATGCAAGGAACATTGCTCTCTGCCCAATGCAGTATCAGAGAGACTTCCCTGAGGGCACTCCTGCTGCGAGTCCCCCCTTGGTGATTGATGTAGGCTACCGCCGTCCGATTGTCTGAACGAATCGGAACTGGAAGACCCTGTAAGTGCGACGTCAGCCATGACAGAACAAGCCGGATGGCTCTGAGCTCCAAAACATTGATGGGGTTGTGAGCCTCCTGAGGACCCCACACCCCGCTGAACTGATGACTTTTCCAGAAACCTCCCCAGCCCGAAAGGCTGGCATCCGTGGTAACCGTCTCCCAGCGAGGAACCAGAAAGGATCTGCCCCTCAACAGGCTGCTCGACTCCAGCCACCACCGAAGAGACTGCCGGACCGCCGGGAGACACCCTGAACGGTTGATCCAATGACAGCGGACACCTGTCCCAATGCGGCAATAGATGAAGTTGAAGAGATCTCATGTGAAACTGCGCAAACGGGACCGCCTCGAAGGAGGCCACCATCAATCCCACCAGTTTCATCCCCTGCCAGATAGAGGGGCAAGGATTGGCCAGAAGAAGGCGGATCAGATCCTGAATCCCCTGCACCTTGGTCTGGGGTAGAACCACTCTGGCCTGAATGGTATCCAGATTCATGCCCAAAAATGAAATCTCCCGTGATGGCGAGAGAGAGGACTTGGGGCAGTTGATCACCCACCCGAACCTCTCCAGGGTCGACACCACCTGGTGGGTGTCCAGCTCCACCTGACGGAGGGAAGCCGCTGAAATCAATAGGTCGTCCAGATACGGCACAATGCGAATTCCCTGAGCTCTGAATAGGGCCATTATGCCCGCCAGAACCTTGGTGAAGACCCTCGGCCCTGAGGTCAACCCGAAGGGAAGGGCTACAAACTGAGGAAATCGATGCGCTGGAAAAATTGGAACATGCAAATATGCATCCTTGATGTCTATGCATGTCATGAAATCCCCATGACGAAGGGAACTGATGGCCGAGCGCAAAGTCTCCATACGGAACTTCTTGAATCTGATGAATCTGTTGAGGATCTTGAGGTCCAAAATGGTTCTTACAGAACCTTCCTTCTTGGGAACCGTGAAAAGGTTGGAGTAGAAACCCCTGCCTCTCTCCGACGGAGGCACCGGGCATACGACTCCCATGTCCAGAAGGTTTTTCACTGCTAACAGGAGCCCCTTTGCTGCCTGAGGGTCGGCGGGCACCCGAGACCTTAAAAATCTTGGAGGAGGCCAGTACTCTAACTCCAGTTTGTACCCGGAGGAGACTACTTCCAAGATCCAATTGTCTGTGACCTCCCGAGCCCAAACCTGGAAGAAGAGCCGCAGCCGTCCCCCCACCCGAGCGGGTGAGGGTGCCCCTTCATTGCTGAGCTGGCCTACCTGCAGGCTTGGGTTTGGAACCCCAGGCAGAAGCGGGACTGGCCCGACCTCTGCCCCTGTTCCAGGAAGAGCCTCTGACACCTGAGAAGGCCAAACCTCTACCAGCTCTGGCACCTCGAAAGTAAGGATTGAAAGAGCCTGCCCCCGAAAGGGACGGCGCAGTTTCTTCCGCTGAGGTAACTTACCTCCCTTAGCCACAGCATCCAACTTATCTCCAAACAGCCGCGTACCCAAGAAGGGGAGAGCTGTGAGCGATTTCTTGGCCGCAAAGTCCGCCGTCCACTGACGGAGCCATACCGAGTGGCGCATGGCCACCAATAAGGCTGAAGTCCTACTACACATAATAATAGTGTCTTCCATAGCAGCCAAGACAAAATCCATGAACAATTCAAACCTTTTAATCGTAGTGAACTCAGCGCTGGCCGGATCAAGGTGAGCGTCATTTAACCAGTCCCTAATCAGAGACCTAGCACCCACCGCCACTAGCGCAGATGCACAAACAGGCCGCAAAGCCGAACCAACACTGGCAAAGGCATGGCATGCCATCTGATCAAGGCGCCTATCCTCACCATCCTTTAGGGAAGTGGCGTCTGGGGTGTGAAGCACGGAGGAATTGGTCAACCCCAAAACTGGCGCATCGACCTCGGAAGGCGAAGCCCAGCGCTTAACCGCTTCCACCAGGAAGGGATACTTCTTATCCCATCCCTGAGGAACACCCGGAAGCCGACTAGCTTTCTCCTATTCCCTAAGGATCAGTGCATAAAAATGACCCTGGGTAGGGAACTCCAAACGAGGCTTGTGGGCCCCAAAAAATTCCCCCTTCTTTAGAGGAGGCGCCTCAGGCGGCGCAATATCCAAAACCTCCAAGAGATGTGACAAAACCTTGGCCGTGTCAACAGCATCCCCCAGCGCCTGCCCAACATCAGCCTCACCAAATCGTACATCGTCAGCCTCTGACTCCTCATACAATTCCCCCTCCTCCAGCGGGGAATAATCTGACTTATCAAAAGAATCATCATCAATATCCCAAGTCGCCTGGACCGACGACAAGTGTCGCTTTTTAGCCTGGGCCTTCTTGCCCACCGCGCTAACCATAAATTTCTCAATGCTGGCCAACCTAGCACAAACATCGGAATGCGACTCCCCGCTAGCACCAATGTCACTTGGGGTACGGATAAGGTGGGGAGAGGAAGGCGATGAAGCGGGGGGCGCCGACCCAGAAGGCTGGGCACCCGACTGCCGCGATATGGCCTTTTGTGCACATGGTATACAAATAAGCACATTCTCACCCGTAAGGGATGCCCCACAACCCACACATGGCCGGGATTGTCCCAGAGGGAGCCCGAGCCTGGTATCCTGCGGAGCCTCCATATGGTGATTTTTGTGGTCAGTCGCAAGACCGCAGGGAATTAAAGCAATAAGCAACCCAGGATGCCCCTTAAAAGTCCCAGTGGGAGGATTTGTGGTGATCTATATAAGGCTAGGGACCCCAGGACTAGGAGGAACCCCTTAACATGCACATAAACGATGCAATCTGAAACACACAATGAAGCATCTAAGTCAAAATTGCCTCACAAAAAATATATATATATACACATATACATATAACAACATATATAATAACATATATCCATACACACACATGCGATAAAACAGGAGGCCCCCTGCTGGCGAGGGGCCCCCGCATAAGCTAAGGAAGTGGCCAACAGGCCCTTACCGGCCAGGAGCAAACAGGATCCCGCAGCAGCACCAAGATGGCCCCCGGAGAAGAGCCTCGTGAGAAGAGGAGGAAGAGGAGAAGGGGCGAGCCAGCACAGAACGCGCGTCGCCAGGCCACGCCCCCCTCCCAGCAACGCGGACCCTAGCCGTAGGCTGGCCCGCAGCATCGCGCCAAACGAGGGGACAGGGCTACCGCGGCCGCGCCGGGAGCCCGGCCCTGCCCCCTCCCCGAACAAGCCTGAGGGGGAGAAGCTCCCCAGGCAGAGTGAAGGAGGCCAGCCCCGTTATGGCCCTAAGTATAAGCAAACATCCTGTCAGCACCCAACACAAGTAAAACACTCACACACAGTCCCATACACACATATAAACCAACAGGGTATAAAGGCCCCCCCCAGAGGGAAGTAAGGGACCCGGAAGGGGGGAATCCCAGCCAGAATCTGGCCATAAGAATGACAGGGACAGGGCATCCCACACCGGGATCACCAAACCCGGGCAACCGCCTACCCCTTGTAATGGGGTCTCACGGTGGAGTAATGCTCCTTGCACACCCATAAGGTGCTACCTACCCTTACCAGGACCCGCAGCCAAGGCTGGGAGGCTCGAATAGGGATAATTTAGGAAAGGTCCTGGCAGCAATAGGGGCAAAAAATGGCCGGGCGCAAACCCGGCTTACCTGCAAGTAAGAGAAGTCTTCATCTTCTGTCTTGCTCGTCTTCCTGCAGAGAAGAAAACTGGGGAATTGGTGGGAGGTCCCAGGCATTTATGGACTGGGAGGAGCTCCATTTTTTGCATTCATCTCTGCAGAAGTTCGCCCTCTACTGGAGAATAACCCAAATGTCATGAAGAATTGAAGCGGAGTGTATGTCACACTTGGAATATTCGCAATACTGCTCCTTTAATGAGCCAAACAGAAGCATGAACAGAGGGTGGAATGTCGCTCTGTATGCTGTGAATAAGATGGCTGTGCCCATAACCAGAAGCCCCACTGAAAAGCACTGGATAGGGGGGCCATGTAAGGTGTTTTATTCTGTTAACCCCACTTTCCTGCACCAGGAAGACCCTAGGGCCGAGTGGATTCCTGCTGTGTAACACCTATGATTGCCCAGCATTTATTAATGGCCTATAATATGCATGACCATAAATGCTAATTGGAGGACAGCCAGGTCACGAGTTATAGGAGTATGGATAGTTGTAATTTACTAGTCTTACTGCGGGGTTCCATACGCAGGTTGATCTCGATTTGGTTTGCCGCTGTAAAAGGGACCCAAACACTGCATTTCTTCTATCCAGTTCGGCATTTCCTCCCTGTTTGTTGGACCTGATGTATTTTTTGGCTAAAAGCATGGGCCTGCTTTAAAGAGGAATTCCTAGTTTTCTTGATACTGCAATATTAAAAGAGAACTAGTGAACCACATTTCTGTATTATTAAATTGACCAATGTACTGAAAAACCTGTTTGAATGAAAGCCTGCCATAGCTAATAAACACATCATCCTTGACTTGTTGCACTGAGAGCAAAAGCCAAGCATGCCTGAATATAGGTCAGCGATGGCTCCTCAGGATAAGGCCTGCTAGCGGTTGCTATCACTGCTACACATGACTACACTTACTGTCTGTTACTTACAACATCTAATGCAATGAATGGTGATCATGTTTTACTTTGAATGCATGCAGACAAATAAAAAATAAACTATTTTATTTGGCTATAGGCAGTTAAGCCATACATATACGCCAAATATAACTGTTAGATAATCCAATTATGAATAAAGGCACTCAAAGGAGTTCGCTACGTATATGAGCTCAATCTTGTTGTGTCCTTCACACACCAGCTTTTATAAAATTCAGCAGAGAACACAATGATGTATTTGGTTCAGTTTCAGTTGTTGCTTTATGATTATTTTATATCCAACTAAATAAATATTCAATGGTATAGGCTCTTAGCTTCCTGAAGCCAGTAAGCACAAATAGCATTTAGCATGCTCATGCGTGCCTGTGCTGGAGATCATCAGCTTTGAAGAAGCTCCTGATGTAATGCAATTTTTGATGTCTATGTAGTATACAAGTACAGTCCATTATGAAAATATTATACTGTAATAGATGTTATTTCTATTATTATTGAAATGCCCCAGTGTGCATAACTTAGCTATAGAGTCTCTATTTCTATGTCCCCTCAACAGTTTGCCACCCCACGAGACTGCTGGTGGTTAATAAGGTTGCACATTGCTGTGCAACCAACCGGTGAAACCAACTGCCTACTGGCAATCAGGATGGTAGCAGTAATCTGGTAGCAGACAGTAAGGGAATGCAGAAGTGGGTAAGTATGCTCGAAAGTGGGCTTACTGCTAGGGCATGCACAAGACTAAGAGGAACAGTTCTGCATGACCTTAATCTCACCTTCCTCAAACACTACAAGCATACTCTGCTATCTGTCTACTTGGTTGTGTTGAAAGTGCAGGCAGGGAAAGAGAAATGTAAAGGATGTTGCAAGGATGGTACTTGGATCTACCAACTCCAGCAATGTTCTGCTTAGCTTTTATGTGGGTGCTTATAGTTCCTTTACAGACAGACAGGGGATGATAAAGAAAGATTTGTATAACTTGAATGAACATGGGTGATAGTTTTAATGGTTGAGGCTCACAACGGACATGGCCTGCAAGTGTTTTTTTTTTTTGGAGAATTGGGGGAGTGCATTTATTATTCAATATTATCAGTAAGACTAGGAACTGGGCAACAGCCATATGTAGTCTGTCTTTCCAGGCAATCTTTCGGCATCTGGTTGAAAGATGTACAGTATTTTAAACTAAACTTGAACTAAAAACCAGGGAAAGTCCTTGCCCCAGGATGCCCCACAGTGTGATTCTCCTCTGGTTCACTGTTATTTCTACCTCACCAGCTATCCCATGGTACACGCTTTGGCTCTCCTCTAATCGTTGTTCTATGGCATGAATATTCATGAGTGGTAGAGAAGAGGATTTACTCTTGCCAGACCGGAAGCTAGGTCACTGCTTCCATCAGTAGGAGGGTGGCGGCTGCATTTCTTTTAAATGAGTTCGGGGAACTCGGTTGAGGCAAGACCTAGGGGATCTCTTTCCCTAAAACATGTCACAATGATGCATGTGTGTTTTCATGGGAGGAGATTATCTGTTTTGGAATGTGATGCTTCTAGTTGAATCATGAAAATAGTTTTTTAAATTAAAGAAGAAATTATATCAAGTAGAAGAATATAAAGGAGAACAAAGATATCAAGGTTTACAATTTTCCATTATTATTTCTATTCTGAAGAAAGTGGGCATGGCCCATGGAGCTGTGATGTTGCATAGTAATCAGCATAATGAGCGGGGTCTGTAAGAGACCAAGATATTGTATCAGACACAGGCATTCTCATCACCCTGGCTGGGCTCCTTTCCTATCTCCCTGTTGCTAGGCGACACTGGACACCTAGACCAGCACTTCCAGACGCACATGTGCGAGCACCCCCAAATGCGCAGATGCCCCAAGACGCACACCAGCGCATCCTCAGATGCACATGTACACACCTCCGGACACATATGTGCACACCCCCTGAACTTAAACCGGACCTTCAGCATGATTTAATGAAAAGCCCAAACTCTTAAAAAACGGTTCCCCAGCATCTAAAATTAATATATTTTAAGTTTTTAGTCACTTATTAATCTTTCCCCCACTGGGCTGCAACTCTGTTCAGGAATTTAGGATACGGGCGCCGCCATCTTGACTTGCATCACACTTACTGAGGAGAGCAGAGTGGGATAAGGTACAGGGGGGCGGGTTATAGCTGTGCTTTGCTCAGACAGAGCAGAGCTGGGGTCAGGTAACGGTCAGCAGTCCCAGAATGCAGAGAAGCATAGTCAGGAGGCACTTCCTGTTTGCAGGCTGCCTGATAAAATGGCGGCTTCCATAAGCCGCCATCTTGATTGTTTAAAGGCTCATAACATGCAGTAGATGCAGGTAGGATGATTTTTAATGTGGACAATCTGTATGTACAGGGTGTGGGAAACATATAAGATAGGCTCTTATTCAGAGTGAAGGTCCGCTTTAAGTGCACCTACAAATGCACATGCACACACCCCCAGACAGACATGCATGCATCCCCAGATTAGTAGTTAGGTTGGTAGACAGGTAAATAGGTGGGTAGGCAGAAAGGCGAGGAGGTAGGTAAGTGGGTCAGAAGATAGGTGGGTCAGTAGACAGACCTGTAGGTAGGTCGACAGGTAGGTAGGTACGTGGGTCAGTAGGTAGGTAGATGGGTAAGTAGGTAGGTAGGTGGGTGGATATGTAGGTAAGAAGGTAGGCAGGCAGGTATGTAGCTGGGTCAATGGGTAGGTAGGTAGGCAAGTAGGTACATGGGTTAGTAGGTAAGAAGGTAGGTAACTAGGTGGTTGGGTAGGTAGGGGGATCAGTAAGTAGATAGGGTAAAGGAGACCTACCCACCTATCAGCCATACAAACCCCTTACCCTAATAGTCAGCCACCCCCCCTTACCCCAAAAGTCAGCCATACACCCCCTTACCCCAGAATTCAGCCATATACCCCCTTACCCCAGAGGTCAGCCATATACCCCCTTACCCCAGAAGTCAGCCATATACCCTACCTTACCACATATACTTCTCTTACCCTCATAGACAGCCAAACAAGCCCCTTATCTCCACAGACAGCCATACACCCCCCTTATCCCAGAAGCCATACAGTACAACCCACATACTGTATGCAGAAACACAGACACATAACACTAAACCTTAAGCAGTTGTGCAGCTCAGGAAAAGTGTTAGCAGAGCAAAATGAAGTATCTGCAGATCCTGCTTTCTTCTTGGTTGGAGCTGGCAGTGGAGCTGCACAGGGGTGCAGGAAAAAGTATTAGGGTGACACCTGAACCTCCCCCACACACATCATAAAGTATGACAAGCTGAGCTGGGGAGGAGGAGGGAAGGCTGCAAAAAGAAGCCTGCATGTGCTAAGGCACAATCACCTAGGCGTGGTTCGGAATCTTTCCCTCACCTGGGGCCCTGTCTCCCTCCATGGTTTGCTGTTAACAGAATCCTTCTAAGCACCCAGCTGCTTTCGTAGAGCAGCGCTGAGACCGAGCTTGAACTTCCATTTTAAATGGAAGCTGGGTCATGCGCTATGGAGGGGCGTGGACGGAGCAGTAAGAGGGAAGGAAGGGTACACCGAATAAGAAAAAATACAATTCTGTGATTAATCACCTGTAGAACTGGTATTATGAGTATACAGTACGTCCTGCTCCAAATCTAATACTTACAGTTGGGATATACTCCGCCAGATGGCGCAGGTTTGCAGAGACATCGAAAATAGGCTCCTCCCGGCCCCTCAAATACCCAGGGACCTCCCACAAATCCCCAGCATTGAAAAGCAGTTAAGGAGAAGCCGGGAGAATTAAACAATCCAAACTATCAACTATAACAATGATAACAATCACCATACAGGGGATCCAAGAAAATGCAAACCAAGGGTGGGTTGGAGCAGGACATACTGTATACTCATAATACCAATTCTACAGGTGAGTAATCACAGAATTGTATTATTCTAAGTACAGTACGTCCTGCTCCAAATCTAATACTTACAGTTGGGACATCCAATAGCAGTGTCCATAAAGTAGGGTGGGATCCCCAAGAAAAATCAGCAGCAGGCAGTTTAAACCACTGCCGCCTGCAGAACCTTGTGGCCAAAAGCAGCATCAGCTGAAGCCCTAACATCAACCTTGTAAAACTTTGAAAAGGTATGAACAGAAGACCAAGTAGCAGCCTTGCAAACTTGTTCAACAGAAGCCTGGTGCTGAAAAGCCCAAGAGGCACCAATAGCACGAGTGGAATGAGCAGTAAGGCGGAAGCGAGGATTCTTCCCCTTAGAAGAGTAGGCCTGAATCACAGCCTGACGAATCCACTTGCTGATAGTAGACTTAGCAGGAGCCAAACCCTTCCTAGGACCAGAAGGGACCACAAAAAGAGCATCAGTTTTCCTGAAAGGTGCAGTAGCCACCAGATAGTAATTCAGACACCCAACCACATCCAAAGAGTGCAAAACCATCTCCTTAGCATTGCTAGGATTAGGGCACAAAGAAGGAAGAACAATATCCTGATTCAAATGAAAGGCAGACACTACCTTAGGCAGAAAATCAGGTTTGAAACAAAACACCACCTTGTCCTGGTGCCTCTCATAGTAGGGGGGCTGAATGGACCGCCAACTCAGACACACGCCTGACAGAAGTGATAGCCACCAGAAACATAACCTTGAGCGTAAGAATGGCCAAGGCAGCATCCTGCACAGGTTCAAAAGGAGCACCCTGCAAGGCTGACAGAACCAAGTTCAAATCCCAAATAGGCACCATAGGTTTACGTGGGGACGCACATGAGTGACCCCCTGGAAAAAAGTCCTGATCAGAGGGTGCTGAGCAAAGGACTTCTGGAAAAAAATAGCCAGGGCAGAAACCTGACCCTTCAGAGTACTGAGTTGGAGCCCCATCTCCAACCCATGCTGCAGGAACTCCAGAATCCTGGGAATAGAGAACACACGACAGGGAAGAGACCTAGACTCACACCAGTAAATGTAGGCATGCCAAACCCTGTAATAAATGGAAGAGGAAGACTTCTTCCTAGCTTTAATCAAAGTTCTCCATCAAGATGGAGGTTTCAGCAGCCAAGCAGTCAAAGCCAGAGTTTGTAAATTGGGATGGCGTAGTGAGCCCAGTGAGCCAGCTGTACCACGTCTGCGAACCACACTCTTCTTGGCCACCTGGGGACCACCATAATTGCTGGCACCCCTTCCAGAGCAATCTTGCGCAGAATCCTGCCCAGCAGGGGAATTGGGGGGGAAGACATACAGGAACTGAAAGTCCTTCCATGACATTGCTAGCGCATCTGAGGTCAGGGCCAGAGGATCCCTGGACAGAGAGACAAAAGCTGGAAGCTTGTGATTGTGGCGGGATGCAAACAGATCCACATCTGGCTGGCCCCAACGGTGACACAGAGATTGAAACTCCCTGCTGCATAGGGACCATTCTCCCTGGCGAGAGGTCCCCCTGCTCAGAGAGTCCGCCAGGTGATTTTCCACCCCCGGGATGTACACAGCTGAAATGCAGGGGACATTGGCCTCCGCCCAAGTCACGATCAGAAACACTTCCTGGAGGGCCCCCTTGCTCCGGGTTCCTCCCTGATGATTGATGTAGGCAACTGCCGTCTGGTTGTCCGAGCGCACCTGAACAGGCAGGCCCTGAAGATGAATAGTCAAGCGAGCCAGAACTAACCTGATCGCTCGCAGCTCCAAGACATTGATAGGTGTGTGGGCCTCCTGAGGGCCCCACCTCCCCTGGACCCGCAGGGACTTCCAGAAAACCCCCCAACCTGACAGACTGTCATCCGTGGTGACCGTCTCCCAGGAAGGGGCAAGGAAGGATCTGCCCCCCAACAGGTTCCTTGAGTCCATCCACCACAAGAGGGACCTCCTGACCAGGGGGGGGAGCACACAGACCCTGTCCAGGGACGCTGGGTCCTTGTCCCATACAGACAATAGGTGAAGTTGCAGAGGCCTCAAGTGGAACTGAGCATAAGGGACCGCTTCAAAGCACATCAGGCCCACCAGCTGCATCCCCTGCCTGATGGAGGGATGGGGACAAGCTAGGAGGGACTGAGCCTGTGCAATCAGTCCACCTTCTGCTGAGGAAGGAAGATCCTTGCCTGAACTGTATCCAGATTAATTCCTAGGAGTGGAGTTACCAAGGAAGGGGACAGTGAGGACTTGGGGTGGTTGATCACCCATCCAAATGACTCCAGAGTGGACACCACCAGCTGAGTATCCAACTCTGCCTGATGTAGAGACTGGGAAGTGATGAGTATGTCGTCCAGATAGGGAAGCACGCAGACGCCCTGACATCTGAGCAGAGACATCACGCCAGCCAGCACCTTGGTGAACACCCTGGGAGCTGAAGTGAGGCCGAAGGGCAAGGCCACAAATTGGTAGTGTTGATCCATCAGAGCGAACCTGAGGAACCTTTGATGACCTGGGAACACAGGAATATGAAGGTAAGCATTTTTGATGTCCACAGAAGTCAAGAAATCCCCTTGGCGCAGGGAACTGATGGCAGAGCGTAGAGTATCCATGCGAAAGCGCCTGCCCCTGACAAACTTGTTGAGAATCTTTAAGTCCAGGATGGGCCTGATAGAACCATCCTTTTTGGGTACTGTGAATAGGTTGGAATAAAAGCCCTTGCCTTTTTCTCTTAAGGGGACCCAGCTCCAGGAGGCCTTGCACTGCTTGCACTAGCTCCTGAGCTGACACAGGGTCCTGAGGAATCCGGGATCTGATGAATATTGGAGGGGGATCGGCAGCAAACTCCAACTTGTAACCGGAGGACAATACCTCCTGAATCCACCGGTCTGAGACATGAAGCCTCCAGACGTGAGCAAAGTGCTGCAGCCGTCCCCCCACCCGGATGGGTGAGGGCGCCCCATCATGCCTGAGGGGGCTTGGGAGAGGATTTTGCTTTGGGACCCCAGGAGGAGCCAGGACGTCCACATCCTCTGCCTCTACCCCAGAAATCTCCCTGGGCCCAAGGGAAAGACACCCCCCTTCCATATCTTGCACCGCGGTAAGGGGAGGAGAAGGAACCCTGACCCCGAAAGGGCCGAGGTTGCCGCCTGCGCTGGGGTAACCTGCCTCCCTTAGCAAAAAGGTCCAGGCGGTCTCCAAACAGACACAGTCCTTTAAAGGGAAATCCAGTGAGGGCGTTCTTGGCAGCGCTGTCAGCAGCCCAGTGGCGCAGCCAAACCGAGCGGTGTATAGCCACCACAAGGGCAGAAGTTCTGGCACACGTTCTGATGGTGTCATCCAATGCTGATAGGACAAAATTTACAAAAACATCACAACTGGAGAGTGCATTAAACACCTCACAAGGCAAATCATCAGGGGCACTATCAAGCATATTTCTGATAAGGGTTCTAGTGGCCACAGCAGTAATGGCAGAGGCACAGACCGGGCACAGCACCGTCCCCGCACATGCAAAGGCGTGGGATGCCAGCTGATCAATACGCCGGGCTTCAACATCCCGCAGGGTAGTAGAATCAGAGGAATGCATGACAGAGGTGTTAGATAGCCCTAGGATCGGGGCATCCACCTCGGGGGGGGGGGATGACCAACATTTAACCACCTCAGCAGGAAAGGGATACTTCCTATCCCAACTCTTTGGAACCCCGGGAAGTTTACTGGGGCGCTCCCATTCCTTGAGCACAAGGTTATGGAAATGTGCCTGCTCTGGAAATTCCAAACGTGATCTTGCTGTATGGAAAAGCTCCCCTCTTTGCCTGGGAGCCTCAACAGGGAGAGAGATAGACAGAACCTCAAAAATCTGGGTCAATAATCTGTCAGTGTCATCCGGGGCCCAGGGGTCAGAGCCAGAATCGTCATGACCCCTTGGTCTCTCATCAGATGAGCCTGAATCAGAAAAGAGCTCCCCTTCATCAGATGGGGTATAGCCACACAGATTCCAAAACTCCTCAGTTCCCATAGGGAAAACAGTGACATTAGGCGTCAAGTGCTGCTTCTTAGCAGGCACTCCGCAATAATCTGTTCAACAGTAGCCAGTCTAGAAGACACATCAGGCAGAGAATCCCCACTAGTATGCAACTCAGCAGGAGTGAGATTTAAGCTTGGGGGAGTAGGTGAAGTGAAACGAGGTGCAGCCACTGGCAGGCCAGATTGCAATGCAAGCACCTGCTCAGCACAGGGTACACAGACTCGCGCCTTGTCAGCATCAGCATGAGGCTGCCCACATGCTACACACAGCAGGTCTTGTCCCAAAGGGACCCCGGTAACATTATCCTGAGATGCCTCCATATGGTGATTATAGCGGCGCTATACGCCGATAGAGAATAACGCTATATAGCAACCCTGGATGCTCCAATAACCCGCTAGGGACGTGGGAGTATAATTTTTACAAGGCCTACAAGTAATATACTAAAAACAGGGCCGGGAGAAGCCAAGAAGGGTTTGTCCCGCCTGAAAGACATAAGCAGACAAGACCTTAAGTACATTGTAACAAAAATACCATTTTGTGAATACTCACCTGTAAAATGGGTATTATAAGTATGTCACACACCCCACTTCAAACATTAATAATTACAATAGGGTTAACACACCGCTAGGTGGCAGCATTGCAGAGAATCTCCAAAAACTTCAACAGGCCCCTCCCGGTCTATACATACCTGGTACCTCCCAAGAACCTCCCAGTATTAGAACAGCAGTAAGACAAGGTACCAGAAACAAACAATGTAACCCTCAACGTAAAGAACTAAACTTCACCAAATAAAGAGCCAGGATACCGAAAAGGGCGGGTGAAGTGGGGTGTGTGACATACTTATAATACCCATTTTACAGGTGAGTATTCACAAAATGGTATTATTCTAAGTATGTCACACACCCCACTTCAAACATTAATAATTACAATAGGGACATCCAACAGCAGTGTCCAGAAAAGGGTGGGTATCCGAATCAGGCAATAACGCAGAAAAAACTCAAACCACTGCAGCCTGCAAAACCTTGCGGCCAAAAACAGCATCCGCTGAGGCCCGCACATCAACCTTATAGAACTTAGAAAAAGTATGAACAGAAAACCAAGTTGCAGCCTTACACACTTGTTCAACCGAAGCCTGGTGCTGAAAAGCCCAGGACGCACCAACCGCACGAGTAGAGTGAGCAGTAACGCGGAAAGGAGGATCCTGCCCTTTAGCCGAATAAGCACCAACAATGGCCTGACGAATCCATTTACTAATGGAAGATTTGGCCGGAGCCAAACCCTTCCTAGGCCCACATGGCACAACGAAAAAGGCATCAGTCTTACAAAAAGAAGACGTAGCACGTAGATAGTACCTGACACAACGTACCACATCCAAGCAGTGCAAAGCCCTCTCCTTGACATTCTTAGGCTTAGGACACAAGGAAGGAAGAACAATATCCTGGTTAAGATGAAAAGCAGAGACCACTTTAGGGAGAAAGTCTGACTTGTATCGAAAAACCACTTTGTCCTGATGATCCTCAAAATAAGGAGCCTGAATAGACAAAGCTGCCAACTCTGAAACACGCCGAACCGAAGTGATGGCCACCAGAAAGGCAACCTTCTGAGTAAGAATGGACAAAGCAACATCCCGCAAAGGCTCAAAAGGAGGAGCCTTAAGAGCAGAAAGAACCAAATTCAAATCCCACACTGGGAGCAAAGGCTTCCTAGGAGGCCGCACATGCGAAACCCCCTGGAAAAAGGTCTTGACCAAGGGATGACTAGCAAAAGACTTCTGGAAAAAAATAGACAAAGCAGAAACCTGCCCCTTCAAGGTACTCAGCTGAAGACCGGAGTCCAGCCCCGACTGAAGAAACTCCAAAATCCTAGACACAGAAAAGACCCGGCAAGGCAAAGACCTAGCCTCACACCAATCAATATAAGCTCTCCAATACCTGTAATAGATGGAAGAAGAAGATCTGTTCCTGGCACTAAAAAGAGTCTGAATGACCGCATCCGAAAGACCCTCCTCCTTTAAGATGGAGGTTTCAGCAGCCAAGCCGTCAAAGCCAGCGTTTGTAAACTGGGGTAACATAGTTGACCCTGAGTGAGAAGATCTGGCCGAAGAGGCAAATCGAACTGATCTACGGCCAGACGAACGATGTCCGCGAACCACACCCGCCTTGGCCACCTTGGAGCCACGAGAATGGCGGGAACTCCCTCCAGAACCAACTTTCGCAGAACCCTGCCTAGCATGGGAATCGGAGGAAACAGATAAAGAAACCCCAGGTCCCTCCAGCTCAGGGTCATGGCATCCACCGCCAGAGCCAGAGGGTCCCGGGACAGGGACACAAAGGACGGAAGCTTGTGATTGTGACGAGAGGCAAACAGATCCACCTCCGGCGTCCCCCATCGGAGACAAAGCGACCGAAACACCTGGGGATGGAGAGACCACTCCCCCCGACGGGAAGCACACCGGCTCAGAAAGTCCGCCTCCGTGTTCTCCACTCCCGGGAATGTAAACTGCCGAGATGCAAGGGACATGAGTCTCCGCCCAGACTAAAATCAGAGACACCTCCCTGTGGGCACCCAGACTGCGAGTCCCTCCTTGGTGATTGATGTAAGCAACCGCCGTCTGATTGTCTGATCGAACCTGAACCGGCAGACCCTGTAAATGATGTGTCAAGTGAGACAGAACCAACCTGATGGCTCGCAATTCCAGAACATTGATGGGCAAGTGGGCCTCCTGAGGGTCCCACTGCCCCTGAAACCGAAGATCCTTCCAAAAACCTCCCCAGCCTGACAAACTGGCATCCGTGGTGACAGTTTCCCAAAGCGGGGTCAGAAACTACCTGCCCTTCAGAAGGTTGTCCGAGACCCACCACCACAGAAGGGACTGCCGAACCCGAGGGGACAACCGGAAGGACCGATCCAACGACCCCGGACACCGGTTCCAAGACGCCAAAAGATGAAGTTGAAGAGTCCTCGTATGAAACTGAGCAAAGGGAACTGCCTCGAACGAGGCCACCATCAACCCCACCAGTCTCATCCCCAGACGAATGGACGGATGAGGATGGGAGAGGAGCAGCTGGACCAATTCCTGAATCATCAGAACCTTGGCCTGAGGGAGAAACACTCTGTGCTGGCAGGAGTCCAACGACATCCCCAGAAAGGTCACCACCCTGGCCGGAACCAGCGAGGACTTGGGGTAATTGATCACCCAGCCGAACCTCTCCAACATAGACACCACCGTGCTGGTGTCCCCCTCTGCTTGACTGAAGGAAAGTGCCATGATGAGAAGATCGTCCAGGTAAGGCACAATGCGAATCCCCTGAGCTCTGAGCAGGGCCATCACCCCCGCCAACACCTTGGTGAACACTCTCGGAGCAGAGGTGAGGCCGAATGGAAGAGCCACAAACTGAAAGTGCCGATCCTCCACCACGAAACGAAGGAACCGCTGATGAGCTGGAAAGATCGGAACGTGCAGGTACGCATCCTTGATGTCTATGGACGTCATAAAGTCCCCCTGCCGAAGCGAACCGATTGCAGACCGCAGGGTTTCCATGCGGAACTTCCGGGGACGAATAAACCTGTTGAGAAACTTCAAATCCAGAATAGGACGGAAGGACCCGTCCTTTTTGGGAACCGTGAAGAGATTGGAGTAAAACCCGCGCCCTACCTCTGAAGAAGGAACCGGGCAAACGACAGCTAAGTCTAGAAGATTCCTTACCGCCGCCAGGAGCCCCTGCGCGGCCAAAGGATCCAAAGACACCCGAGACCTGAAGAACCTTGGAGGAGGACGGGACTCGAACTCCAACTTGTAACCGGCCGAAACCACCTCCCGGATCCATCTGTCCGAGACCTCCTGGTCCCACACCCGGGAGAAAAGTTGCAACCGTCCCCCCACCCGAACGGGTGAGGGCGCCCCCTCATTGCTGGGTGGGCTTGGCAACCGGCTTGGGCTTGGCACCCCAGACGCGAGCGGGACGGCCACGGCCTCTACCCCTATTCCAACTGGCGCCCCTGGGAGCCGAGGAGCCCGCACCCCTACCGGCTCCGGCTCCCCGAAAGGACGGATTGAAGGAGACCGTCCCCCGAAAGGAACAGCGAAATTTCTTGCGCTGAGGTAACTTACCTCCCTTGGCAACAGAATCCAGCCTCTCACCAAAAAGCCTCAAACCCAAAAAGGGCAGAGCCATGAGCGATCTTTTAGAATTAAAATCAGCCGTCCACTGTCTCAACCACACACAGCGCCGGATAGCCACCAGCAAGGCAGTAGCCCTGCCACACATCAACATGGCATCCTCTTGAGCGGCCAGGATAAAAGACAAGAAAGAATCGCAGCGCTTAAGCGCAAGGGACTCATCACTGGTGGGCTCGAGATCCACACCCAAGTCCCTGACAATAGACCTGACAGCAAAAGTCAAAAGAGCCGAAGCACAGACAGGCCTTAACACCGAACCCGCACATACAAAACCATGACGGGCAAGCTGATCAACCCGGCGATCCTCGCCGTCCCTGAGCGAAGTCGTGTCAGGGGAATGCACGACCGCCGTGTTGGACAGTCCCAAGACCGGAGTATCTACCTCAGGGGGGACAGACCAACGCTTCATCAATTCCGCCGGGAAGGGATACTTCCTATCCCAGCTAGACGGCACACCAACAAGACGTGTAGGTTGCTCCCATTGCTTGAAAACAATTTCTTCAAAATGCTGTTGGCTGGGAAACTCCAAACGCTGCTTGGACACCCCAAAAAGCTGACCCTTAGGCCTAGGAGCAACCACCGGAGGATCCAAATCCAAAACCTCAAACATCTGGCTCAGAATGGTAGAGGAATCGAGAGGGAGGCCGTCAGCCTGATCCCCCTCAGAACCCAGCAACTGCTGAACATCAGAATCTTCTTCCTCAATGAGCTCACCATTTTCAAGGGGACGATCCAACCAATCCAGATCTCCCACAACTTCCTCATCTGAATCCGGCGGAGGCGGAGACAGATGCTTCCGCTTAGCTGGAGCCTTCTGAGCGGCCATAGCAGAAAACCGCTTCTCAAGGCTGGTCAAACGGGCACATACCTCAGACTGCGAATCCCCGCCCAGGACAACGTCACACGGGGTCCGGAATAAGCGAGGGGGAGAGGGAGATGGCGCGGCTGACGAAGTGCTAGGCACCGGAGTACTGGACTGCCGTGCAATGTTCTGCTGTGCACAAGGGATACACAAAATGACATCATCTCCCTGGAGCGGAGTCCCACAACCCCCGCACACCTTGGATTGTCCCGAAGAACCATTCCCGGTATCTGTGGCAGCCTCCATGTGGTGAAATTTATGGTATTCGCAGAACCCAGGGATTTATGCGGTACGCGACCCGGGATGCCCCTTAATAACCTAACAATTGTCTAAAGATTGTCAAAAGATCCTGACCCAGGGGAATAGCATAAAAACCCTTATATATATATATATATATAGTTTAATGAAAACACCCCCCACAAGCCAGGTATATAAGACCGGGAGAGCCCTGCCAGACGGGATCCCAGGATCTGAAAGACACAAAAGAAGAGGGACAAGAGTCAATCCAGGCACAATAATACCTATACAAGCATACAAGCATAACATACAACCCCCCTCCCCCCCCCCCCCCTCATTAACCATAGACAAAAAGAGATGGTTAAAATACACAACCAGCACTTTAAAAAACGTGCAGGAGCGAGGAGGCAGGAGAAGGAGGGGACGTAATATGGGGGGCCAGGCCACCAACCTTATGTGAACATCCCCCGCAAGATATCAGAAAACGCCTACCTGAGAGAGAGCACAAGCGCAGAGAGGCACCGCAGAAGATGGCGGCCCGAACACCGCTCCGAGAAGTGAGGGAGGGGAAGACGAGCCCCGGGAGCGAGGCCCCGCCCCCCCGGCTCCTGAGGGGAGAGACGCCATTCACGCCAACAGCAGTGACAAAAAAGACACACAAGGCAGATCCTCAATAAAAAATCGCCACAGTAAACAGCGCATAAGCCCTCACAATACAGCAGCGCAGCAGCCACACTCACACACCATGTCACCGGTCCCAAAGCGCGCCACACACCCCGGAGTGTTGAATAACTAAAGTCCCAGGGCTAGGCACATCCTGACCGCTAACCTACTATTAAATGGGGGCATCCCACATCCGGATCACCACTCCGGGAATCCCGCTATGCCCCGCAATGAAGGGTCGAGCGGAGGAGCTAATCTCCTAGGCACCAAGGGTGCCGGCTACCTTTTGCCCGGCCTACAGCCGAAGCTGGGAGGCTGCCAGTAAACAGATATACTACAAAACAAGAGCCGGGCAGAAATAGACCACGGGGGGGAGGGGGGGGGGCGGGGGGATACCCCGGCTACCTGCAAGCAGGAGACTTCTTTCTTCTGTCTTGTCGCCACCTTGCAGAGAACAACACTGGGAGGTTCTTGGGAGGTACCAGGTATGTATAGACCGGGAGGGGCCTGTTGAAGTTTTTGGAGATTCTCTGCAATGCTGCCACCTAGCGGTGCGTTAACCCTATTGTAATTATTAATGTTTGAAGTGGGGTGTGTGACATACTTAGAATAGTGAAGCAGATCAAGCCGCCCGCGAGGGCACTTACGGACCGCGGTAGATAGGAGTCCGTCGCGCACAGGCCAACCAAGTCAGAAAAGATGGCGTCAGTATACCTCGAGGGGCGGGCCAGTAATAGCGATGACGCGGAACGTGCCAAAGACGGGCCCCGCCCCCCCGAAGAGTGCGAAGCCAGAAAGGCCAACAGCCAATGATGGCGCACCGGCGCCTGAGGAAATGCCGCCGCCAAGCGCGGAACCAAGTCAGCGCACGGCGGCGGTAATTTTAAAACCAATAAAGACAAGTCAGCGCGGCGGCTGACACAAGAATAAAGACATGTGAAAAGTGAAATCACAGACTGCATAACATACATATCTATACACATACACACCCCCCCCCCTCTTTTCCCCCGAAGACTACAAGGAGGATGAGGGAGGACGGCGGCCACTTAAATAGGGCCCACCGATAGGCAGGGGCAAGGGGCAATAGTGCGGGAGGTGCATCCCATAGAGGCTCACCATAAGCCTGAACCGCCTACCCTTTGGTGGGGGATTGCGGTGGAGCAGCGCTCCTAAGCACCAACGGTGGTGCTGCCTACCTTCACCCGCGCAGCCAAGGCTGGGAGGCATATTACTAGTGGAACGGGTGGGAATAGTCCTACAGGGCCGCAGGTTAATAACCCCGCTCACCTGCGAGTAGAGAGCCAATTTCTCGTCCTTCGCAGCCAGACTGCAGAGAAATTCTGGGGATTTGTGGGAGGTCCCTGGGTATTTGAGGGGCCGGGAGGAGCCTATTTTCGATGTCTCTGCAGTCCAGCGCCATCTGGTGGAGTATATCCCAACTGTAAGAATTAGATTTGGAGCAGGACGTACTGTAAACTAAGAATAATCCATCAGCGTACTGCACCGACTGCTCATATGCTACTGAGTATACCTATCTAACGCTGTTCCCAGGACATGTGATCCCCACACTACACAATGAATGAAACAAGGGGGACCGGCAAAAGGACATAATGAGTGGTGCGAGTTTACACATCAAGCAAGCTAGAGAAGCTATTGCTCGACGTGTGTGAGGGGGCAGGTATGGGCAGCCAGCGAATAACATCATGTTTCCCCTTTTGCCGTACATCTAGGCAGCTACAACATTAGAGAGAGGCAGCAACCAAATATATGCTGTCTCTCTGGCCTTTTACATTTTAACTAATAAATCACACATTACTCTGCTGTGCTCTTGCACAGGTTAGGATCATCTGAATAGGGCACTGGTGGGATGCCAGAGAAGGAGGGGGATCAGAAGGAGAGAAGGAGAAGGAGGGGGATCATCTGTCCCCCTGAAGCTGACCTACTGATGGTACCACCACCTTCATTTTTCAGTGGTGTAGTTTCCATTGCAAAGTGTTAAAGGGGACCAACAGTCAAAAAATACAATTCTGTGAAATACTCACCTGTAGAATTGATATTATTTGTATACAGTACGTCCTGCTCCAGATATAGTACTTACACTTGGGTTATCCTCCGCCAGATGGCGATGCACTGCAGAGACATGCAAAACAGGCTCCTCCCGGCCCTCAAATACCCGGTGACCTCCCACAAATCCCCAGCATTGAAAAGCAGTGAACAAGAAGCTGGGAGAATTAACCACCAGAAAAATGGTAACTATAACAATGGTAACAATCACCATACAGGGGATCCAGAATAATGCAAAAACCAGGGTGGGGTGGAGCAGGACGTACTGTATACAAATAATATCAATTCTACAGGTGAGTATTTCACAGAATTGTATTATTCTTAGTATACAGTACGTCCTGCTCCAGATATAGTACTTACACTTGGGACATCCAATAGCAGTGTCCATAAAGTAGGGTGGGATCCCCAACAAAAACGACAACAGCAGACAGTTTAAAACCACTGTCACCTGCATAACCATACGGCCAAGACAGCATGAGCTGAGGCCCTAACATCAACCTTGTAAAACTAGAACAGAAGGCCAAGGTAGTGGCCTAGCGAACCAGTTCAACAGAAGCCTGGAGCTGAAAAGCCCAAGAGGCATCAAGGTACGAGTAGAATAAGAATCAAAGCGAAAGGAAGATTCTTCCCCTTGTTGGAATAGGCCTGAGAAACAGCCTGACGAATCCAATCGCTAACAGAAGACTTGGCAGAAGCCAAAAGACCCTTCCAAGTACCAGAAGGAACATCCATTAAAGAAATAACCAGGGCCAAAGCCGCCCAACTCCCCGAGAGCAGACGAGATCGGGCACATTCAGGATGTAATGACCATAGGTCCCAAGGAACATCAGTTCTCCTAAGGGACACAGAGACTACCAAGGAAAAACTTCCAACACCTGTTCAAGAAATGCAGAATCCTTTCCTCAGCATTGCTAGGAAAAAGGCACAGCAGGAAGAACAATATCTCGAATCAATGATCATAAGACACCACCTGATGCGTAGAGTCCAACTTCAGGCGAACACCACCAGCCTGTCTCCATCAAGATGGATGTTTCAGCAGTCAGGGGACTAGACCAGAGACTGTAGATTGGAGTGACGTAAAGGGGGCCCTGAGTGATCAGAACTGGCACTCCTGGCAAAAGGTACAGAAAAACTACTGTCCTCGGTACCATGTCTGCAAAACCACACTCTACTAGGGCACCTGGGGGCCACCAGAATCACTGGTCCCCTTACCAGAGCAATCTTGCGCAGAACCCTGCCTAGCAGGGGGAATGGAGAAAAGCCATACGGAACCGAACGTCCTGTCATGACGTTACTAAGGCATCCGGACCACTGCCAGAGGATCCTGGGACAGGGAAACAAAGGCCGAGAGCCTGTGATAGTGACGGAACACAAACAGATCCACAACTGGTTGGACCCCATAGTGACACAGGGATTAGCACATCCTGTCACAGAGGGGCTCCACTGGAGCGAATATCACTGATATGCAGGGAACATTGTCTCCACCCAGATTAAGAACATAGACCCTTCCTGGAGGGACCACCAGCTCCAGGCCCCTTCCAATGATTAATGTAGGACACTGTCGTCGGACAGACTGAGCGCCCCCAAACTGGCAGGCCCAGAAGGGAAGTAGTCAAGCGAGATAGAACCAACTGAAAAAGTTCACTGTTTCGACCATCAATAGGCGTAAGGACCTCCTAAGGGCTCCGCCACCCCCAGAATCGCAGGGAGTTTCAGAAGAAAACCTCCCCCTTCAACCTGATAGGTTGGCATCCATGGTGACCGTTTCCAGGAAGCGGCAAGAAGGAACTGCCCCCAGACAGGTTCCTTGAGTTCATCCACTCCACGAGAAGCCTTCTTACCAGGTGGGAAGGCCCTGCTCCAGGGATGCTGGATCCCTGTCCTATATTAACAATAGAAGTCGCAGAAGGGCCCAAGGGGAACTGAGCATAAGGGACCTCTTCCGAGCAAGCCACCAACGGGTCCACCAGCTGCATCCCTGCCTGGTGAAGGGACCGGGACAGCAATGAGGGACTGAGCCCATGTGACCAGATTGCCCACTTTAATGCTGAGAAGGGGAGATTCTGGTTTGAACCTAATCCAAATTCATTCCTAGTAATGGAGTTACCATTTAAGGGGACAATGAGGACTTGGGGTGATTGATCACCCATCCAAATGACTCCCAATGGACACCACCAGCCGGGTATCCAAACTTAGCCTGACGTAGAGACTGGGAAGTGAGAAAGGACGTCCAGGAAGGTCATTGCGCGGACGCCCCTTGGTCTCATCATAGACATCACCGCCGTCAGCACCTGAGTGAGCACTCTGGGAGCTGAAGAGAGGCAGATAACAAGGCCACAATTAGCAGTGTTGTACTTCCAACACAAACCTGAAGAGCCTCGGTGTCCTGAGGGCACAGGGATGTGAACATAAGCATCTTAGAGCTCCACAGAGGGCAAGAAGCCCCCTGGGTGCAAGGCGCTGATGGCCCATCTCAGAGTTTCCATGCAGAAACTGCCTGTAATTGGAGAATTGCTGTGAATCCAGAATGGGCCAGCCTGACCCATCCTTTTGGGGGACTGTGGAAAAGTTGGTGTAGCGGCCCATGCCTCTGCCTGTTAAGGGCAATCTGCAAGTGACCCTCAGACCTCGCAGGCCTTGCATGGCCTGTGCCAGCAACTGAACAGCAGCAGGGACCGGGAGTACCTGGGACCTGATAAAACTGGGGAAGGTCACGCAGCAAACCTCCTGAATCCACCAGTATGAGGCGCAAAGCCTCCTGACAAGAGCAACGTGCCGCAGCCATCCCCTCACCCAGACGGGCGAGGGCGCCCCATCACGCTTGAGGGGGATTGGTGGAAGATTTAGGCTTAGCCCCGCCGGAGGGGTCAGGGCGTTGTCTGCTGCTCCCAGGGCCGGAGTCTGCGCGAGCCCCCACGAAGGACACCCCTGGTTCTTGTTTAACACTAAGGAAGGGGGAAATAGGGGTGCCCCTGCCCCGAGGGGGCCTAGACGGCCGCCTGTGTTGGGGTGACTTACCCTTTTTGCCAAACAGGTCTAGACGTGCCCCAAAAAAGCGTTGCCCTCTAAACCAGTAAGAGTCTTTTAAGTAGCATCGTCAGCACCCCACTGTCGCAGCCAAATCAAGCGACGTATAGCCACCGCAAGGGCAGAAGTTCTTGCACACATTCTAATGGTGTCGTCCAACGCTAATAGGATGAATCTTACAAACACATCACAGTTGGAGAGTGCATTAAACACCTCCCAGGGGAGATTATCAGAGTGATGATCAAGCAATCAAGCATCTTTCTGACGAGGGTTCTAGTGGCCACTGCAGTAATAGCCGCGGCACAGACCGGGCGCAACGCCGTCCCTGCCCAAGAAAAAGTGTGGGAGGCCAGCAGCTCAATGCGCCGATCCTCAGCATCCCGAAGGGTATTATGAGCAGGGGCTGTAATAAAGGGGGGGTTGGGAACCCCAATGATCGGGGCATCCACCACGGGGGGGGGGGGGGGATGACCAGCAGTTAACCACCTCAGGGGGAAAGGGGTATTTCCTATCCCAGTCCCCTGGGACCCCTGGAAGTCTACTGGGGGATTCCCATTCCTTGAGAACAAGAGCATGGAAGTGAGCCTGTTCTAGGAATTCCAAACGTGCTGTTGCTGTATGGAAACGCTCCCCTCTCGGCTTGGAAGCTTCACCAGGGAGAGAGATAGACAGAGCCTTAAAGACCTTGATCAACAAATCGTCAGTGTCACACTGGCCCCAGAATTCAGGTCCAGAATCGTCATGACTCCTCGGCCTCTCATCAGATGAGCCTGAGTCAGAGAATAGCTCTCCTTCATCAGAAGGGGAATAGTCACACGGAGTAGAAAACTCCTCAGTTCCCATAGGAAAAATAGAGACAGGAGACGTCAAGTGCCGCTTCTTACCAGGGCCCTTGCGCTCTGACAACCTCGCAATGATCTGTTCAGCCGTGGGCAGTCTGGAAGACGCAACTGGCTGCAACTCCCCCTTTATATGCGACTCAGCAGGAGTGAGATTTACGCATGGGGAAATAGGTGAAATGAAGCGAGGTGCAGCCACTGGCAGGCGTGACTGCAGAGCCAGTGCTTGCTCGGCACAGGGTCCGCAGATCCGTGCCCTGTCAGCATCAGCATGGGGTTGTCTACACGCTATACACAGCCGGTCTTGTCCCGAGGGACCCCGGTCACAAAATTCTGAGATGCCTCCATATGGTGATGATTCAAGGCACAATATGCCAGTAGGGATTTACACTATAAGCAACCCTGGATGCCCCAAAGACCCGCTAGGGAAGTGGGAGAATATTACGAGGCCAGCTATAATTTTACACTGAGCAGGGACGGTCTGAAAGAGACAAAGAAGAAAATGGTGTCAGAACCAGGAAAACTATAATGAGAATAAGCCACCCGCGAGGGCACTTAGTACAGTACAGTACCACGGTAATCAGGAGCATCAGGCGCAAACAGGCAAAATGGCGCCGTGTACCTCGAAGGGCGGGGCAGCGGTCCATGACTCCGAGCGCGCCAAACCAGACCCCGCCCTCCTGAAAAGCGCGAAGTCCGACAACAGCCAATGAGGACAAGTAGGTGTCTGAGGTAACGCCGCCGCCCGGCGCGGAGCCTTCAACTAAGGAATAAGCGCGTGCGTCGGCAGTCCGCAAGTAAAATACATAGAAAGGGCGCGTCGGCTGACACCTTATCTATAACAGTCCAAGGACAGACAAGGCCATATAAGTGCAAGGGTCCAATACAGACCATACATGGAAAGGGCGCGGCGGCTGACACCATATCTATAAAGGTCCAAAGACACACAAAGGCCATATACGTGCAAGGATCCAATACAGACCACACAGGCACTACGGGGGGGAACGAGGGAGGATGGCGGTCCTTGGTACAGGACCCACCGCTACAAGAGGCAAGGGGCAGTAATGCGGGAGGGACATCCCATAGAGGCTCACCATCAGCCTACACCGCCTACCCTTTGGTGGGGGACTGCGGAGGAGCAGCGCTCCATAAGCACGCGTGGTGCTGCCTACCTTCACCTGACCAGCGCAGCCCAGGCTGGGAGGCACAACATAACGAGGACGGGTGGGAATAGTACAACAGGGCCGCAGGCTTTAATAGCCCCGCTCACCTGCTAGAGAGTGATACTTCATGTCTTGGCAGGCAGGGGCTCGTGGAAAGGGGGGGACGCTCTTTGCTGATCTCCACACTTTGATTGATAAGTAATTGCCTTTTTTGCACTGTTTTTTCTGTTGATTTGTGTTTTGTTCTTTTCTTATGATAGAACTGATAATCCTTATTGCACCCATTTCTTACTATTAATTGATGTACTATTGGGATAAGCACTTGGCACTTTATTAGAGAGATGAGTTACTTTTAATAAGGCTTGATACACTGTATTCAATATCCACAAATTATTTTTATATGGCAGCAAGGTTCAGTAGCGCCCCCTCCTGGCAGATTAGGTTTTAGCTTGTCTTATATATGTTTTTTAACAGTATGTCTCTGATGTAAAAAAGTCATTTTTAGAATTTATAGAAATTAATAAAATTACTTATTCATTTATTTTTGGTGTTGTGCAGTTATAAGACTCTGTTAAGTACTTCGGGGGGACCCCCCATCTCTTAGCTATTGGCAGGCAGCACTGCAGAGAAATCTGGGGATTTGTGGGAGGTCCCCGGGTATTTGAGGGCCGGGAGGAGCCTGTTGTGCATGTCTCTGCAGTGCAGCGCCATCTGGCGGAGGATAACCCAAGTGTAAGTACTATATCTGGAGCAGGACGTACTGTATACTAAGAATATGACTTAAACCAGACCAAAACAACAAACAGTGCTCATATGTATCCCTCCCCAGGGCAATTTAGATAGCTGCACATAAAAATGAATTTACCTTTTTCTAACTTCTGCAAATTTTAGAAAAAAATTGTGGATCATGTATTTGCTGGCCACCTGAAAATAGGAAGTGCTGATGGTTCTCCTGTTACTGTGCATTGTCAGTTATGTCACTTGAATCCTGGCAGCAGCATGGCTGAGATGCTGGGAGAAGAAGCACCAAAACTGCTGCTACCTTTCTTTTTCCAGCTGCTAGGCTGTTGCTCAGGTTTAATTTTAAAAAAACAGCTTCTATATAAAAATGTGTTATGCAGCCTTGTGTGGATTCTAAATTAAATTTCAGATACTAGGGCCACTGTAATATATTAACTATGTGTATAATTGAACCTACTAGAATAGAAAAGCATATTGAACCTACTTTTAAGTAGGAGTCAACAAATCCTTATAGCAAATAATGATAATTCACTGCAATTTCACACATAAGTACATTTAATTTAATTTATGGCTTTTTATACACAGATATTATTTTAGGAAGTCCTGCAAAGCCAACAGATTTCATATTCCGCTAGTGAGTTGGAGGGTGTAATTATAGTGTTGTGGTGACAATGCAAACAGATTGGAGAAACACTGGAATGTATCCTGAGCACATTATCAGATGATTTCCATAATCCAGCTGCCACTTAGCATTGAAATGCTGAAAATAAGCTCTTCCATAGAACAGGAAGTGATTTACGCTTTCATGCATTTCAACGCCAGGACCTGCTTTCCAGGACAGCAAAAATCATTTGAGCTTCTCCATTTATATATCCAGTACAGAACTCCGTAAATCCCATGTGCAAAACAAATTTTGGATTGTCTTTACAATAGTTAAAAATACATTTCTGTGATTACTCATCCGTAGAATTGGTATTATGAGTATACAGTACGTCCTGCTCCAAATCTAATACTTACAGTTGGGATATACTCCACCAGATGGCACTGGACTGCAGAGACATCGAAAATAGGCTCCTCCCGGCCCCTCAAATACCCAGGGACCTCCCACAAATCCCCAGCATTGAAAAGCAGTTAATGAGAAGCCGGGAGTATTAAACAATCCAAACTATCAACTATAACAATGATAACAATCACCATACAGGGGATCCAAGAAAATGCAAACCAAGGGTGGGTTGGAGCAGGACGTACTGTATACTCATAATACCAATTCTACAGGTGAGTAATCACAGAATTATATTATTTTTAGTATACAATACGTCCTGCTCCAAATCTAATACTTACAGTTGGGACATCCAATAGCAGTGTCCATAAAGTAGGGTGGGATCCCCAAGAAAATCAGCAGCAGGCAGTTTAAACCACTTCCGCCTGCAGAACCTTTCAGCCAAAAACAGCATCAGCTGAGGCCCTAACATCAACCTTGTAAAACTTTGAAAAGGTATGAACAGAAGACCAAGTAGCGGCCTTGCAAACTTGTTCAACAGAAGCCTGGTGCTGAAAAGCCCAAGAGGCACCAATAGCACGAGTGGAATGAGCATTAAGGCGGAAGGGAGGATTCTTCCCCTTAGCAGAGTAGGCCTGAATCACAGCCTGACAAATCCACTTGCTGATAGTAGACTTGGCAGGAGCCAAACCCTTCCTAGGACCAGAAGGGACCACAAAAAGAGCATCAGTTTTCCTGAAAGGTGCAGTAGCCACCAGATAGTACTTCAAACACCTAACCACATCCAAAGAGTGCAAAACTCTCTCCTTAGCATTGCTAGGATTAGGGCACAAAGAAGGAAGAACAATATCCTGATTCAAATGAAAAGCAGACACTACCTTAGGCAGAAAGTCAGGTTTGAAACGAAACACCACCTTGTCCTGGTGTCTCTCATAGTAGGGGTGCTGAATGGACAGCGCCGCCAGCTCAGACACACGCCTGACAGAAGTGATAGCCACCAGAAATACAACCTTGAGCGTAAGAATGGCCAAGGCAGCATCCTGCACAGGTTCAAAGGGGGCACCCTGCAAGGCTGACAGAACCAAGTTCAGATCCCAAACAGGCACCATAGGCTTACGTGGGGGACGCACATGAGTGACCCCCTGGAAAAAAGTCCTGATCAGAAGGTGCTGAGCAAAGGACTTCTGGAAGAAAATAGCCACCTGACCCTTCAGAGTACTGAGTTGGAGCCCCATCTCCAACCCATGCTGCAGGAACTCCAGAATCCTGGGAATAGAGAACACACGACAGGGAAGAGACCTAGACTCACACCAGTCAATGTAGGCACGCCAAACCCTGTAATAAATGGAAGAAGAAGACTTCTTCCTAGCTTTAATCAAAGTATCCACAACCGAGGAAGACAGCCCTTTCTCCATCAAGATGGAGGTTTCAGCAGCCAAGCCGTCAAAGCCAGAGTTTGTAAATTGGGATGGCGTAGTGAGCCCTGAGTGAGCAGATCTGGCACCAAGGGCAGAGCGTACTGATCTACTGCCAGCTGCACCACATCTGCGAACCACACTCTTAGCCACCTGGGGTCCACCAGAATTGCTGACACCCCTTCCAGAGCAATCTTGCGCAGAACCCTTCCCAGCAGGGGAATTGGAGGGAAGACATACAGGAACTGAAAGTCCTTCCATGACATTGCTAGCGCATCCGAGGTCAGGGCCAGAGGATCCCTGGACAGAGAGACAAAAGCTGGGAGCTTGTGATTGTGGTGGGACGCAAACAGATCCACATCTGGTTGGCCCTAACGGTGACACAGGGATTGAAACACCCTGCTGCATAGGGACCATTCTCCCTGGCAAGAGGTCCCCCTGCTCAGAGAGTCCGCCAGGTGATTTTCCACCCCTGGGATGTACACCGCTGAAAGGCAGGGGACATTGGCCTCCGCCCAAGTCAGGATCGGAGACGCTTCCTGGAGGGCCCCCTTGCTCTGGGTCCCTCCCTGATGATTGATGTAGGCAACTGCCGTCTGGTTGTCCGAGCTCACCTGAACAGGCAGGCCCCGAAGAGGAGTAGTCAAGCGAGCCAGAACTAACCTGATCGCCCGCAGCTCCAAGACAGGTGTGTGGGCCTCCTGAGGGCCCCACCTCCCCTGGAAGCGCAGGGACTTCCAGAAACCCCCCCCAACCTGACAGACTGGCATCCGTGGTGACCGTCTCCCAGGAAGGGGCAAGAAAGGATCTGCCCCCCAACAGGTTCCTTGAGTCCATCCACCACAAGAGGGACCTCCTGACCAGGGGGGAGAGCACACAGACCCTGTCCAGGGACGCTGGGTCCTTGTCCCATACAAACAATAGGTGAAGTTGCAGAGGCCTCAAGTGGAACTGAGCATAAGGGACCGCTTCGAAGCCCGCCACCATCAGGCCCACCAGCTGCATCCCCTGCCTGATGGAGGGATGGGGACAAGCTAGGAGGGACTGAGCCTGTGCAATCAGACTGTCCACCTTCTGCTGAGGAAGGAAGATCCTTGCCTGAACTGTATCCAGATTCATTCCTAGGAATTAAGGGGACAGTGAGGACTTGGGGTGGTTGATCACCCATCCAAATGACTCCAGAGTGGACACCACCAGCTGAGTATCCAACTCTGCCTGATGTAGAGACTGGGAAGTGATGAGGATGTCGTCCAGATAGGGAAGCACGCGGACGCCCTGACATCTGAGCAGAGACATCACGCCAGCCAGCATCTTGGTGAACACCCTGGGAGCTGAAGTGAGGCAGAAGGGCAAGGCCACAAATTGTTAGTGTTGATCCACCAGAGCGAACCTGAGGAACCTTTGATGACCTGGGAACACAGGAATATGAAGGTAAGCATTTTTGATGTCCACAGAAGTCATGAAATCCCCTTGATGGCAGAGCGCAGAGTCTCCATGCGAAAGCGCCTGCCCCTGACAAACTTGTTGAGAATCTTTAAGTCCAGGATGGGCCTGACAGAACCATCCTTTTTGGGTACTGTGAATAGGTTGGAATAAAAGCCCTTGCCTTTTTCTCTTAAAGGGACCTAGCAGATGACCCCCAGTTCCAGGAGGCCTTGCACTGCTTGCACTAGCTCCTGAGCTGACACAGGGTCCTGAGGAATCCAGGATCTGATGAATCTTGGAGGGGGATCGGCAGCAAACTCCAACTTGTAACCGGGGACACTACCTCCTGAATCCACCGGTCTGAGACATGAAGCCCGGATGGGTGAGGGTGCTCCATCATGCCCGAGGGGGCTTGGGAGAGGATTTAGCTTTGGGACCCCAGGAGGAGCCAGGACGTCCACGTCCTCTACCCCAGAAATATCCCCGGGCCCCAGGAAAAGAAACCCCCCTTCCCTGTCTTGCACCACAGTAAGGGGAGGAGAAGGAAACCTGACCCCGAAAGGGCCGAGGTTGTCGCCTGCGCTGGGGTAACCTGCCTCCCTTAGCAAAAAGGTCCAGGCGGTCTCCAAACAGACGCAGTCCTTTAAAGGGAAACCCAGTGAGGGCCTTCTTGGCAGCGTTGTCAGCAGCCCACTGGCGCAGCCAAACCAAGTGGCGTATAGCCACCATGAGGGCAGAAGTTCTGGCACACATTCTGATGGGGTCATCCAATGCTGACAGTACAAAATTTACAAAAACATCACAACTGGAGAGTGCATTAAACACCTCACAAGGTAAATCATCAGGGGCACTATCAAGCATATTTCTGATAAGGGTTCTAGTGGCCACAGCAGTAATGGCAGAGGCACAGAGCAGGCACAGCGCCGTCCCCGCACATGCAAAGGCGTGGGATGCCAGCTGATCAATACGCCGGTCTTCGGCATCCCGCATGGTAGTAGAATCAGGGGAATGCATGACAGAGGTGTTAGATAGCCCTAGGACCGGGGCATCCACCTCGGGGGGGGGGGGATGACCAACATTTAACCACCTCAGCAGGAAAGGGATACTTCCTATCCCAACTCTTTGGAACCCCGGGAAGTTTACTGGGGCGCTCCCATTCCTTGAGCACAAGGTTATGGAAATGTGCCTGCTCTGGAAATTCCAAACGTGATCTTGTTGTATGGAAAAGCTCCCCTCTTTGCCTGGGAGCCTCAACAGGGAGAGAGATAGACAGAACCTCAAAAATCTGGGTCAATAATCTGTCAGTGTCATCCGGGGCCCAGGGGTCAGAGCCAGAATCATCATGACCCCTTGGTCTCTCATCAGATGAGCCTGAATCAGAAAAGAGCTCCCCTTCATCAGACAGGGTATAGCCACACAGATTCCAAAACTCCTCAGTTCCCATAGGGAAAACAGTAACATTAGGCGTCAAGTGCCGCTTCTTAGCAGGGGCCTTACGCACTTAAGACTTCGCAATAATCTGTTCAACAGTAGCCAGTCTAGAAGACACATCAGGCTGAGAATCCCCACTAGTATGCAACTCAGCAGGAGTGAGATTTAAGCTTGGGGGCGTAGGTGAAGTAAAACGAGGTGCAGCCACTGGCAGGCCAGATTGCAATGCAAGCACCTGCTCAGCACAGGGTACACAGACCCGCGCCTTGTCAGCGTCAGCATGAGGCTGCCCACACACTACACACAGCCGGTCTTGTCCCAAAAGGACCTCGGTAACATTATCCTGGGATGCCTCCATATGGTGATTATAGCGGCGCTATACGCCGATAGGGAATAACGCTATATAGCAACCCTGGATGCCCCAATAACCCGCTAGGGACGTGGGAGTATAATTATTACAGGGCCTACAAGTAATATACTAAAAACAGGGCCGGGAGAAGCCAAGAAGGGTTCATCCCGCCTGAAAGACATAAGCAGACAAGACCTTAAGTACACCGTAACAAAAGTGAAGAAGATGAAGCCGCCCGCGAGGGCACTTGCGGACCGCGGTAGGTAGGAGTCCGTCGCGCATAGGCCAACCAAGCAGAAAAGATGGTGTCGGTATACCTCGAGGGGCGGGCCAGTAATAGCGATGACGTGGAACACGCCAAAGGCGGGCCCAGCCCCCCCCCCCCCCAAGAGCCAATGATGGCGCACCAGCGCCTGAGGTAATGCCGCCGCCAAGCGCAGAACCAAGTCAGCGTGCGGCGGCGGTAAATTTAAAAGCAATAAAGACAAGTCAGCGCGGCGGCTGACACAAGAATAAAGACATGTGAAAAGTGAAAGCACAGACTGCATAACATACATATCTATACACATACACCCCCCCCCCCTCTTTTCCCCCGAAAACTACAAGGAGGATGAGGGAGGACGGCGGGCACTTAAATAGGGTCCACCGATAGGCAGGGGCAATAGTGCGGGAGGGGCATCCCATAGAGGCTCACCATAAGCCTGAACCGCCTACCCTTTGGTGGGGAATTGCGGTGTAGCAGCGCTCCTAAGCACCAACGGCGGTGCTGCCTACCTTCACCCGACCAGCGCAGCCAAGGCTGGGAGGCATATTACTAGTGGAACGGGTGGGAATAGTCCTACAGGGCTCACCTGTGAGTAGAGAGCCAATTTCTCATCCTTCGCAGCCAGACTGCAGAGAAATGCAGAGAAATTCTGGGGATTTGTGGGAGGTCCCTGGGTATTTGAGGGGCCGGGAGGAGCCAATTTTCGATGTATCTGCAGTCCAGCGCCATCTGGCGGAGTATATCCCAACTGTAAGTATTAGATTTGGAGCAGGACGTACTGTATACTAAGAATAAAGCTGCTTATTCTGAAACCAAACTACACTAACTAATCTACTGCCTTTGTTGTATATATCCGTTTCCACAGAGCTATGTTTTCCAAAAACTAAAATGATGCCTGGAAAGTAGTGATAGACAAATCTGTACTGTAAAGAACTGATCTGAACTTCCCAAACCCAAACCTTTTGTTCACTGTCATTTTCTTTATCTGAATGTTTACAATTTGGCACTATTGCACTTTAAAATAGCACTACTAGCACTTTGGTAAAGCACAGTTTTTGAAATATTGTTTTTCTTAATATATTTGTTGGATTATACTATTTGATGGATTATGGCGTCTGAGACTGTAATTGGGATGCCCCTGCTGTGGCCCTATTTGTTATTTTATTTGTATGTTGTTTGTGATGCTTTTAATTCAATAAAAATACCTTTTTTTATATTTTTCATGTGATTAACAGGTAATTGTGTGGGATAATTGGTGCCGACCCTGGGTAATGTCTGGTTTGAGGTGAACAGGGACCACAGTGTGTCTTTTGTACTTCAGTTCTGTGTAAAGACACCAGGTTGGCACATTACACCCCACTATTATTTTGATGATACAGGTTCATTATTTTTTGTTGCAGGAAGATCTAGTTTAGACACTAGTTAAGTAGAGTATTTACACAGAGGGGTGCATTGCCAAATGTGGCACTGGTGGCTTGGAGGAATGTGGTGACCGTGAGAGTGCCACAAAACTCCTGGGTGACATTTAGCATTGGTAGGGGTTCAGATGGGTTGAGTATTGGGAATACGGTTATGATTTTGAAGTGGTGGGTGAATGGGCTATAAATATGGGACCCAAAAAATTTGGAGAGTGAAGGCAACCAGCATGTGTACTGCTAGCATCTGAGTGTAAATGAAGTGAAGACAGGGTATTAGAATTGATATAGATAGGTATATCTACGTTATGCTATTCAAATTGAAATTCTGAACCTATTCATTGTGGCCCACGACCACAAAAGCTTGGGGAACAGTGTCCCACTTCCACTGTGCGATCAGATAAGGAGCAGGTGAGAAGATATGAAGGGATAAGGTAATATGGGCATCTCCCGTGTCCTTGGGTAGGGTGCAGCAACCATGAGTGAATAGTACAGGTCCTCTTTATAATTTTCCAATTTCAAACCACACAAAGGTGAAAGCATCCCAGGACTGAAGCATTGCAGCTGTTGAAGCTTCTTTTTTTTCCTTACTTTAGTAAGTGGAACTGGAAAAAGTTTCCGGCAGGCCTATAAGGTATAGTGGAAATGAGAAATAGATTTTGCTTGGTTATGCATCACAGCTGTGTGCGGTATTCAGGAATATGCACTTTGCCCCTGTGGGTTCCTAGGTTCTAAATTTTAATTAATTTTTCTGAAGAAGAAATCAATTTTATATATTAATGTCAGCCAAACTTTCTGAGTTACCAAATACCTTGGGAGTTTATTCTATCTATTATTACTATTAGTATTACTTGCTAAATGTCAGAATAGATCACTGGTACAGTATAAACTTCCGAGCAGATAAAAATACCGTTTTGTGAGTACTCACCTTTAAAAGGGGTTTTATGAGTGTGCCATACACTCCACTTTGGTCTTCATGACATCTGGGTAATCTCCAGTAGAGGGCGAACTTCTGCAGAGATGAATATGCAAAAAAGAAAGCCCCTCCCGGTCCATATATACTTGGCACCAACCAATTCCCCAGTGTATAAAAGCAGTAAAGGGAACAGGAAGAACCAATTATAACCTTAACAATCAAAACCAATGGTTCACCATATAAAAGCCCCAGAATACCTGAAAAAAATGGGTGGGGCGAAGTGGAGTGTATGGCACACTCATAATACCCGTTTTAAAGGTGAGTACTCACAAAACAGTATTATTCTAAGTGTGCCATACACTCCACTTCGGTCTTCATGACATCTGGGACATCCAATAGCAGTGTCCGTCATGGGTGGGAACCAGAAACAGTAAAGAATGTACCAACTCAAACCACTGCAGCCTGCAGAACCTTGCGGCCAAAAACAGCATCCGCTGAAGCCCACACATCAACCTTGTAAAACCGTGAAAAGGTTGGAGTAGAAACCCCCGCCTCTCTCCGACAGAGGCACCGGGCATATAACCCCCATGTCCAGAAGGTTTTTGACTGCTAACAGGAGCCCCTGTGCAGCCTGAGGGTCCGAGGGCACCCGAGACCTTAAGAATCTTGGGGGCAGCCAGAACTCGAACTCCAGTTTGTACCCGGAGGAGACCACTTCCAAGATCCAACCTGGCCCAGACCTGGAAGAAGAGCCACAGCCGTCCCCCCACCCTTGTGGGTGAGGGCACCCCTTCATTGCTGAGCCGGTTTGAGAATGGCAGGCTTGGGCTTGGAACCCCAGGCAGCCGCGGGACGAGCCCGACCTCTGCCTCTGTTCCAGGACGAGCCCCTGACACCTGAGAGGGCCAAACCCCTAAACGCTCTGGCCCCCTCGAAAGGAAGGAGTGAACGAGCCCACCCCCCGAAAGGGGCGGCGCTGTTTCCTCCGCTGAGGTAACTTACCTCCTTTGGCAACAGCATCCAATTTATCTCCAAACAGCCGCGAACCCAAGAAGGGAAGAGCTGTGAGCGACTTCTTGGCTCCAACGTCCGCTGTCCACTGGCGGAGCCAGACCAATCTGCGCATAGCCACCAGTAAGGCTGACGTCCTGCTACACACGACAATAGAGTCTTCCATCGCAGCCATGACAAAATCCATGAACAATTCGCACTTCTTAAGGATAGCGAACTCAGCGCCAGCTGGATCAAACTGAGCGTTATTCAGCCAGTCCCTGATAAGAGACCTGGTAGCAAGCGACACCAGGGCAGATGCACTAACAGGCCGCAGGGCCGAGCCCACGTTGGCAAATGCGTGGCACGCCATCTGATCAAGGCGCTTATCCTCGCCATCCTTAAGGGAGGTGGCGTCAGGGGTGTTCAGCACAGAAGAGTTGGTCAAACCTAAAACAGGCGCGTCGACTCGGGAGGAGAAGACCAGCACTTAACCGCCTCCACCGGAAAAGGATATTTCTTATCCCATCCCTGAGGCACACCAGGAAGCCGACTGGGCCTCTCCCATTCTCTAAGGATCAGCGCATCAAAATGCCCCTGGGTAGGGAATTCCAGACGGGGCTTGCAGGCCCAAAAAAATTCCCCCTTCTTAAGAGGGGGCGCCGCAGGCGGGTCAATATCCAACACCTCCAATAAATGTGACAAGACAGTGGCCGTATCTACAGCATCCCCCAGCGCCTGCCCGACATTGGAATTCCTAGACTGAACATAGTCAGCCTCTGAATCCTGATACAATTCCCCCTCCTCTAACGGGGAATAATCGGACAATTCAGCGGACTCGCCGTCAAAATCCCACAATGGCTGGGCCGACGACAAATGTCTCTTTTTAGCCTGGGCCCACCATGCTAGCAGTCATTTTGTCGATGCTGGCCAACCTAGCTCAAACATGAGAAAGCGACTCCCCACTGGTACCAATGTCACTTGGGGTACGGATAAGGTGTGGAGGGGAAGGCGATGAAGCGGGAGACTGCCAGACTGCCGCGTTATGGCCTTTTGTGCGCATGGTATACAGATCAGCACATTCTCCCCCGTAAGGGATACCCCGCACCCCACACATGGCCCAGATTGTCCCAACGGGATCCCGAGCCCAGTATGGTGAATTTTTTTTGGTCAGTCGCAAGACCGCAGGGAATTATGCATAAGCAACCCGGGAAGCCCCTTAAAAGTCCCGGTGGGAGGATTTTAGGTGGACAATTTTTTAACTAGGGACCCCAGGACCAGGAGGGACCCCTTAATATGCACATATGCAGGGCAACCTGTAACACACAAAACAAGCAACATAAGAGCAGAGCTGTGTAAAAATGGCCATAACATACATGTGAAAAAACACAGCATTTGATCTTGCAGCCACACAAATGTAAAATATATATATATATATATATATATATATATATATATATATATACACACACACACCACATCCCAGCCAGACAATCAAGTGCAATCAAGGCACAAGCACACCCACACATGTTTGAGACCAGTGGGGGCCCGCTAAATAGGGGCCCCCACACACACACACAAGCTAAGGAGATGGCCATCAGGCCCTTACCACCCCGATGTGCAAGGCGGCCTGCCAGAGAAGATGGCCCCCACGCAGGCTCGTGCCTGAGGAGGGAGAGCAGGGGGAGGGCGGGCCAGAGCAGAACGCGCGTTTGCCGAGGCCACGCCCCCCTCCCAGCAACGCGGGCCCTGGACAACGAGCACTTTAATCGCGCCAAATAACGCAGCCTGAGGGGGAGAAGCTCCCCCAGGCTGTAATCAGTCCCTGTTGGCCAGAAAATGCAGCAAGCACTCACACACACAAAGTGAAACACTCAGCCCACAGAGACAAGGGCTGGGGAAAACAAAATATCGGCCAGGTCAGGCCAGGCAACCCCCGCCCCCCCCCCCCGGAGGGGAATAAGGGACCCGGAAGGGGGGAATCCTGCCAGGAGCCGGCCATAAGCCTAACGGGACGGGGCATCCCGCACCAGGATCACCAAGAAACCTGGAAAACCGCCTACCCCAATGTGAGGTCTCACGGTGGAGCAGTGCTCCTGCTGCACCCTTAGAGTGCTCCTACCTTCACCAGGACCCGCAGCCTAAGCTGGGAGGCTCAATATAGGGCAATTTAGAAGGGTCCTGGCAGTAATAGGGATAATTAGAAGGTCGGGCGCGAGCCCGGCTTACCTGTAAGTAAAGAAGTCCTCATCTTCTATCTTGTCGCCTTCTCTGCAGAGAAGGAACTGGGGAATTGGTGGGAGGTCTCAGGTATATATGGACCGGGAGGAGATTTCTTTTTTGCATATTCATCTCTGCAGAAGTTCGCCCTCTACTAGAGATTACCCAGATGTCATGAAGACTGAAGTGGAGTGTATGGCACACTTAGAATAAGTACATTTCTGATAGGTCTATTGAATGAATGTATTAGAGCAACATGGTCCTAGTATTAAAGATATAATCAGTGGCACAGTGACCGACATATACACTTAGAAGAGTTGCCTTCAATAGTCCAATAGCAGGATCATTAGGAAAAGTACTTAAAAAGTAATTATGGTCAGAAATGAACAAAGGCTGCTTTTTTTTTAAATTTAGTCGGATGTACAGCATGGAAGCCGTGTCTGTTGCTGCATGCATAGAAAAGAGTGACTATGGTCATTGGTCATATGGTCAAGCCAGACCAAAAGTCATATCTGAATTTTGGTTTGGTATATCCCAAGGTCAAAATTACTGCCTATGGAATGCCCCAGCCCTGAATTTGGCAAACCATGATTCAGCACTGTATTCAAATGTGCCTCGCGCATTCCCTGATACCCTGCTGTGCATGCTGGAGAACGTGCACAGCAGGCAAGGAAAGGATGCTTCTGTGCTGCATTTGAATACAGCGCTGGATCATGGTTGGTAAGTATGGGTGCGGGGTGGTTCAGCAGTGAGCATGACAAATTGGGATACCCTCTAGGAGTTTAAGTAATGGACAAAGTCCAAATACATGTGACTTGTCGTCCAGTTTAAATCTTGCATACGATGGTGGGTTTGTAAAATCTCCAAAGATCTGAAAAAGCCATTAGTGTTAAAACTTTGATAAAGAATTAGAGAAATAGGGCCCCTAAGGATACTAAGCCTCAGAAAAGTGTTCCCCAACCCTCTCCTTGGGAGCCACCAACAGGTCAGGTTTTGTGGATCTCCACATAGCTGTCTCTATAGCTATGTCTGAGAATGCATTATTTCATCTGTGCATCAGGATAGAGAGACAGAAAACCTGACCTTTTGGTGGCACTAGAAGAGATCAGAGATGCCAAAGAGGCTCACAAATAACAAACCAAGGTTAAGAACCACATTTTCAATAGGGAGCACATAATTTTCTTGATAGATTTTGTCTGATAACCAAAATAAATGTGATGAAATTAAATAAAAACCCAGCTTGTCTACAAGAAGTTAAGCTCAAGTTCAATATTAAAAATATTCAACAAATTTATTAGTAACAGGAGAAGTCTTATGGGGGTATGGTGTTAAATGATAACAGATACAAATGATGGCACTGCATCAATTCAAATGCACACTGCGGGGTAGTGCAGTCTTACAATATGCTTTTCATCAAATGCAGGAAAATCCTCTAACAAAGTCACCAGCAGCATCTTTTATCACTGGCCCTCTATGAGGTGTCTCTGGCTTTTTTGCTATACTCTGTCTCAACAGACTTCCATTTCTGCGTGACAGAAGTTAATCATTATATGTATATTTTTTAAACCAGTTTCTGAATTAATCAAATTTAATTATACAAAGTAGACTTTATTTCATTTTTGATAATTTCTATGGACTTTAATTTCTAATTTAAGAAATTTGAAGTAATTTAACTCATGAGAACCCAGACCCCAAAAATGAAATACTGCTGTTATACTTTGTATCCATTTTTGTTAAAATAAACCTCTGAGCAACAATAAAGCAGAAATACTCCCTGTAGTAGATACACCCGTAGTGGATAGCACCGAGTTCTGATCTACTATAATTGCTTTTGCAGAATATCCTGATCCTAAGTATAACCAGTGTCAATGCCTCTTAGCAAACTGGGAATCCTCATATGGCAGTGAAACGCACGTCTCTTATACTAGTGAATGTAGCACATCACTATATGTACTGCGTCACTGCATCAGAGTTCTGTTCACCTGTTTGCACTTGTTGGGCATCACATCTGCCAGCCACTGATTGAGTACAGACCATGTAGCCAATGGTGGGATAGCTGCAGGAGCAAAGAAAAAGCTAGGAACCCCCCCCCCCCCCCCCCATGCACTGAGGGCAGCTGGTACCAACACCCATTTGACATCATTGGGTATTGGTCCAGTTTAACAATCACATCTTTCTTAATTTGGTCAGGGTAATATTTGTATATTTATGACACTTTTTTTCTAAAAAGCTCATATAACTGCTTCTTTGTCTCAAAGCTGTCACCGGATGTCTGAGATTTATGATGTGCTAGATGATATACAATATTATGATTTCTCTAGACAAAGAGACTATATAGATGTTAACAATACAAGTCAATGTGTATGACTCATGAATATGCCTGAGAAGCACAAGAAACCATGTGAAGTTTAGCACTGATAAATATTCTTTCAGCGGGGTCAAACAACAGCTCTAAAGTCATATCTAAAGGGTCAAGAACTATCCTCAGGCTGCAGTAGAAATATCAGATGGCGAAATGTATTATCTAGCTTTGAAGAACATAAGACTTTACAAGAGAACTTGTTTTGCTTAAAATGTTAAAGTACATTTAGTCTGGTAAACATACCATATGACCATATCAAGTGATAGAAGTGATGCATTAAAGGGCTGCTTCCACTTCAGGGTAGAGCCCTAAAAAATATATACTTGGTAGCTTTACTACATTTTGGTGAAAATATTAAAGGATATTAAAAACAATGATAAAGCCATAATTGAGCTAAAATGTGATAATACATTACAACCATATAACAGAGAGCCTGGTGAGGAAAATCAAATGATTTGGGTACCTTAATGGGGTTAAGACAAATACTTTGCAGGTTTGAGCTCAGGGCTGAATTCTTAAAGTTCATAGGGAAAACATGGAGGAGGCTTCTGTGCTATGTAACATCTCAGCAACACCCAGATTTTTTTACCTACAAGGGGGTTTGTCCAGTTAGACAGCCACATTGCGGTTACAGGACAGCTGTTTGGATACGGCTGATATATGCACACCACAATAAAAGATAGTTTGCAATTAAAAAAAGTTTATGTAATATATATACATGAATATATATATATATATATATATATATATATGTTAATAATACACAAATCAACTATGCCAGAAATATGTTAATCAGCACAATTTCAGCATAAAAAGGATACTGTTGGTTGCATAAAAATGAAATACAGTCTACAGGATCATGGGTCTCCTCAGAAAAAAGAGAAAATGTCATTTAGCATGCTAGCATGTAACTGTATACAAGACTATAGAACGGTAAATACTTTTTACCAGCAAGGTCTATGAGGAGTTTCCACACAGGTCCTGGGGAGTGCAGTAGAATTCTTGTTGCGATCATTGTCTCTATACTCTGGGGTAATTGCTATGCCATTGTCTTCATGTATTTCATGTCATTCACATATGATGTGCGCCATGATTTATACTGTATGGTGATTCTGTATGTATACTTATATGAATTGATTACACATTTCTGGAAGGATGAAGGGCAAGCTGACCAGGAACCTTTTGTTACTTTAATATGCGCTACTGCCTGTTAGACACTTTCCTTGACATATCCGGGCCAGCTACCACATCCTACTGCACTCCCCAGAGTTGCATGTAAGGTTTAGGGTGCTTAGTGACAGGATTGCATACAGAGTTGTGTCTACAGCAGCAGGGTTGCATTTAAGATTTTGGGTGCTCAGTCACATGGTTGCATGTAAGGTTTTGGGTTCTCAGTGGCAGTGTTGCATGTAGAGTTTCAGGTCTTCAGCTGCAGGCTTGTATGTAGGGTTTTGGGTCTTCAGTGGTAGAGTTGCATGTAGGGTTTCGGTACTCAGTGACAGGATTGCATGTAGAGCTTCAGGTCTTCACTTACAGGCTTGCATGTAGGGTTTGGATGCTCAGTGGCAGGGTTTCATCTTGGGTTTTGGGTGCTCAGTGGCAGAGTTTCATGTAGGGTTTTGAGTGCTCAGTAGCAGGGTTGCGTGTAGGGCTTTGGGTGCTCAGTGGCAGGGTTGCATGTAAGGTTTTGGGTGCTCAGTGGCAGGGTTGCATGTAAGGTTTTGGGTGCTCAGTGGCAGGGCTACATGTAGTTTTGGGTCTTTAGTTTCAGGCTTGCATGTAGAGTTTTGGGTGCTAAGTGGCAGTGCTGTGTGTAGGATTTTGGGCGATCAGTGGCAGAGTTGCATTTAAAGTTTGGGTGCTCAGTGGCAGGGATGCATGCAGAGTTTTGGGTCTTCAGTGGCAGGGTTGAATGAAGGGTTTGGGGGTGCTCAGTGGCAGGGTTGCATCTAGGGGTTTGGGTGCTTAGTGGCAGAGTTGTATGTATGGTTCTGGGTGCTCACTGACAAATGTGTTTCAGGTCTTTAGTTGCATGTAGAGTTTTGAGTCTTCAGTGGCAGGGTTTGGGTGCTAAGTGGCAGAGCTGCATGAGGGGTTTTGGGTCTTCAGTGGCCGGCTTTTTCTCTCATAAACTTTGTTTCACACTGCTGTCAAACGTTATATGGTTGTGAACCCTGTGAAGCCGCCTAGCCTTTAGAAGCTCATTAGTATATGGATTTAAAAAGCAGAAATGGTAAAGCAGGAAATAACTATGGACTTAGGAAATAACATAGCTTAAGAATTTGCAGGTGGGGTTTATAAGGACAAGATAAAATGTTTTATATTTTGTGTTCCGAAACAGGAAACATTAAAAACACAACTGGTGTAATATAATAATGGTTTACAGAATTGTGGAGATCTCAAAACAGTTGCTCTCAATAGCGAAAACCTTAGATCAGGGATTTCTAAACTTTTTACAATGACATTTATTTCTTATTTATTTACCATAATTATCCCAAGTAGCACACAATACAGATCATTTAAAGTGATACTGCAGGCAAAGGTAAATGATACACTATTGAGTTGTGCTACATTTGACACTGGCCTAAACTGTTTTCTGTTTTTAAAATTGAAGAAGAAATGGCCAAGGGTTTAAAGGGTGAGCCAATGAAATTCTCTTTTTCATCCCACCCCCCAATCAGCTCAGCAGAGCGGGACAGGATTGCTAGTCCCTGCCTGCTCCTCCTCTTTCTCCTCCATTTTCATCACATTGCTGCCATAAGCTGAACCTGTAAATCTCGATATCTTGGCCATTTCTTCTACAATTAAAAAAGGTAAAACATTTTAGGACAGTGCCAAATGTAGCCTTGTAAATAATGGGCCTTTATGGGAAATCAATATTGTTAATAATGGTATATATATATATATATATATATATATATATATATATATATATATTTGAATATACAGCAGGCATGACACAAGGAGCAAGCTAATTAGAACAGCAGGTACAAAAGGGCAGCTAGATAATATCTGCATTCCGAAACCAGAAAATAGAACAAAAGACATCTGAGAGGGCACTAGATAATATCAACATTCTGTGACCATACCATAAGTATGTTGTATAGACCTGAAATAGCAATTACACCCTCCTAGCAAAACACCTGGACATCAAAAGATTAGATAGACGCTGGCACCATAAATTATACAAACGGCTTCTGGGAATTTCCGGGATGCACCCTCTTTTGCATAACCGGTGGGTCAAGCCCAAGGGAAGAGAAGACTAGGGTCGTAAAAGATCAAAGGAATACCAGAAGCCTACTTTTAGTATAATTAGGAGATGAGGATGGCATCAGGAAGGCAGAAGGAAGGAAGGCAAGGAGGAGAGTCTGTGAGAAGGGCCCTGGAATAGCGCTGGGGGAGACGATTCACGGAAGGCAGGTAACTGAGCCATAGCCAACACTGGTTAGTGCTATCAGGGAATATTGCTGTATTGGGGTGTCCATTTAACTTGTGTGGTTCTTTCCTTTTCTGCATGATTCATTGTAAGTTCTTTGTGTGAATTTTCTGTCAGTATGGTATTGGTGCTGTAAATCCACCCATTAGGGGTTAATATATCTGTGGTTGCATGTGAAGTAAATTGTATTGTCTTTTGCCAGTTTGTTTTGCTTTTAATACAATATATCTCTTTATTTACTACGCGTCTCAGTGTCTCTTGCATTTACCAGAAGTCAAAAGAACCTAGTCTTATAGTCTTATGCGTGTATCCATTGCGTGATCATTGGCCAGATATTGACAATATTGGTATATGTGTTGCCTATTTTAGTCGAGCCGGGCAGGATAAATATATACACAATATTATTAATATCTAGTTATAATAATTGTTTACATTTGCCGAGCGGCAGGCAGGAGATATATAATTGTTTACATTTGGCTAAGAGCCATTCAGGAGATATTAATATTGTTTACAGCCTGACACGATAGTGTAACAATTTCCTTTGCCTGCAATAGCACCTTAAATAAGTACTACCAATAGCCCCATTATATGAGCAACATCACTGACCAGATCTCACTGCATACCACCTTCCATAACCCAGCAGTTATGCTGTAACTATGCAGACATCTTGCCTATTACTATACAGATTTAGCTGACATATAGTACATATGTTTCCTTCTCGCAGCCTTATTGTGTGTGGCCTCCTTAGCCAAAAGGCCTTCAGAAGAGTTACAAGGTCAATTACTATTTTGGAGGCTTAAAACTTGTCTCCAGGTATCCCGCTGTATGAAAACCCTGGATTGGCGATAAACTTACCTTCGGAATCGATCCCACAGTGCATGTGTGAGCCTCCATTGGTATCCCCAGCACTCCTCTATCTGATGCGCTCACCCCATCTGAATGGCTGGCGGCAGGTACACAAAACAGGCGGGATTGGACATAGGAGGGATGATCGAGGTAAGCAAATATGGGGTTTGTTGCCGAGTTTGTCAAGGGTATTTGCACTCGTACTTACAGTAATGCACTTTATATAGGCTTTATAAGTATTTGTATATATTAACTATGGTGACACTCAGGTTTTATGCATACTTAGCTTTGTAATTTCTATCTAATGTATTATTTAATAAATTCCCTAATGTGGCTCAAGCAGTCACTGCAAAAAATACCAAACTGTAGCACATTCCCCCAAATGGGTAATCAATCCATATAATCAAAATCATTTTTTTAAGAATTCATCTTTATTGTGATCCAATCTAAAAACTACATGTAAAAAATATCAACATATGGGACATCCCATCCGAACCCACAAACTAATTATAATCATCAATATTGTAAACAAGGTTGATAAAGCGGTCGGAGGTTTGACCACGGAACGCATGGGGGAAACCTCTTGGCTCCACATTTATGGGATGCATCCCTGAGACCCAATACACGAAGGTGATGTTTTTGGATTGATTGTTTGTTTCACTATTTGTACTTTACTCCTCTTGCCATTTTTTAAGGGATTTATTGATTGAATTTGCACATTGCTCAGCACAGTGAATGCATTTATTGCACGTTCTTGTATAATTTGCACAATTAGAGGATCTCTTTATTATTTCTTGTTATGAAATTAGTTTGTGGGTTCGGTTATGATGCCTCATATGTTGATATTTTTTATATGTAGTTTTTAGATTGGATCACAATAAAGATGAATTCTTAAAAAAATCTTTTGATTATATGAATTGATTATCCGTTTGGGATTGGTATTTTTTGCAGTGGCTGCTGGAGCCACATTAGGGAATTTAGATTAATTTCAACTGTAATCACACCCGCAAACTTCTAATCTGTGACTATTTTATTGATTGTTGGTGTGGGTTTTCTATCTAATTTTGCTTTTAAATGTATTATTTAATTTAGTTTTAACCACTAATTAGTATTTATTGGGCAATTTAATTACTATTCATTTGGCACTTGCCAAACAGTAGCAGGCCACACTACAAGTGGTAGGGATTAAATAATGCACAACATTTGTTGGTATAAGGGCCTTTTCTTATTAGGCTGCAAAAGTTTACTGGCAAGCTTTCACCTTAAAGCATATGCCTTTATGTATATGCAAAGGTTAGGCAGCAAGAGGTGGGGTGAACAGAAGTGGTAGAGGTGAGGTGAGCAGAGGTGAGGTGGGAAGAGGTGGGTGAGACAAGAAGATGTGAGGAGGGAAGGAGTGGGCAGAGGTAAGGCAGGGAGAGTTAAATTGAGAAAGGGGTGAGGCAGGAAGATGTGAGGTGGGGTGGGAAAAGATGAGGTGAGCAGATGTTGAGATGGGAAGTTGTGAGCAGAGCTGGGTAGAGGTAGGCAGAGGTGAGGTGGTCACATGTGGGACAATAAGAAAATGATGGACAGAGAAGAGGTGGTTAGAGGTAGGTAAACTTAAGCAGAGGTAAGATGGGACAAGGTTGGAAAAGCTGTGTTGAGGTTGGCAAAGGTAAACAAGGGTAACGTGAGCACAGGTAAGTGGTAAGCAGATGTGAGGTGGGCAGAGATGTGATTGGGAAAAGTCTTCAAACAACACACCAGTAGCACATGTGTTTCCCACCTCTACAAAGATGTTCATATGTGCCTCACTTCCTGCTTTAGGAATTACAGATGCACATTGCCCTCTAGTGCCCAGCCGCTTGCAATGCAGACAAGGCAAGCTCTACTCTCCAACTCCTCAGGGGTGCCTCCACAATCCTGTAAAGTTACGTGCTCCAGCTGAAAAATCAAATCTTCCAATGGGTGCCCGACCAGCCATGCATTACTGAAAATTGGAATGGTCTTTGGTGGCCAACCAGTTTTTTAAGTTAAGGGAAAAAAGCCTTGTTGACAAAATGGTCCCAAAATTAGGGATACTATGACTAACCACCTGCACCCCACCCCTGATGTGTTCTCTCTCACTTTCTTGTCTGCAAGGTAAGTAAGGGGTAATTACCTTGGGAACCTGTTTAGTTTGTCCATAAACTTCCCCCTCCTCCCCTTTCCTCCTGTTGGGAACAGTTTCTTCTGGCCTGGAGCATCTCTCCCACAGGGATTGCCATTATTGTTTGAAAGGGATAGCCGCTACTTGGCTTCCTAAATGCTTTAGTTATAATAGTGCCCATCCTCACTCACAGATAACTGCAAATCTTAATACTCAATCATAGTTGCCTCATGATGAACTGTAAAATGCTAATTAACCTGGTTGTTATTAACGTAGTCCACAAATGCCATAAGGGAAACCTCTATGCCACCACAATCCACTTGCAATGCAAGGCAAGCTCGGCTCTCCAACTCCTTAGGGGTGCCTCCACAATCTGCAGCCCTGGGTCCACATGCGTCCCGCAGTCCCATACTTTGGGTAGATCCAGTATCACCCCATCTTTTTCCTAACACTATGGAGGTCTTGGTAAAATTGCACCCGAAACATTTTGGATATATTGAGGTAATCACTAAAATGTAAAAAGGCCTCCACTTAATGTGGGAGAGCCTGTGACTTTATCTACGTGGCAAGCTCAATAGCTCACGAGAAGGGCTCTACATTTTCTCAAAACCTGTAGAAAGCAGTTATTGTACATTGTGTGGAAAAATACCATTTTGTGATTACTGCTTCAGAAGTATTCATTACACGTGGGTTATGTCCAGTAGAGGGCGAACTTCTGCAGAGATGACTAGAAAAAAAGAAGCCCCTCCCAGTCCATAAATACCTGGGACCTCTCACACATTCTCCCAGCATAATAAAGCAGTAAGGGGACCAGGAAGAGCCAATAAAAATCTTAACAAATAAAAGGTTCACCATATAGAGGATCCAAGATACAACTCAGGGCGGGACGAAGCAGGGTGTAAGACATACTTATAATACCCATTTTACAGGTGAGTAATCACAAAATGGTATTATTCCAAGTATGTCTCACACCCTGCTTCGGAAGTATTCATTACACGTGGGACATCCAATAGCAGTGTCCAAAAAGGGTGGGGATCCAAACAGGCAACAATGCACAATTTAAACCACTGCAGCTTGCAGAACCTTGCGCCCAAAAACAGCATTTGCTGAGGCCCGCACATCAACCTTATAAAACTTGGAAAAAGTATGAACAGAAGACCAAGTAGCAGCCTTACAAACTTGTTCAACAGAAGCCTGGTGCTGAAAAGCCCAGGAAGCCCCAATGGCACGAGTAGAATGAGCAGTGATCTGGAAAGGGGGATCCCTCCCCTTGGCAGCATAGGCCCTAACAATGGCCTGACGAATCCATTTACTAATGGTAGATTTGACGGGCGCCAAACCCTGCTTGTGCCCAGAGGGCACCACAAACAAGTCGCCCGTCTTACGGAAAGCTGAAGTAGCCACCAAACAGTACTTCACACATCTGACTACATTCAGAGAGTGCAAGGCCCTCTCCTTGTCATTGCTAGGCTTAGGACACAAGGAAGGAAGCACAACGTCCTGATTGAGGTGAAAGGAAGAAACAACTTTTGGCAGGAAATCTGGCTTAAAGCGGAATACCACCTTGTCCTGGTGTCTCTCAAAGTAAGGGGCCTGAATAGACAGAGCCGCCAACTCAGACACACGACGAACGGAGGTGATAGCCACCAAAACGGCAACCCTTAATGTGAAAATGGGTAGTGCAGCATCCTGCACTGGCTCAAAAAAGGAGGACCCTGAAGGGCAGACAATACCAAATTTAAGTCCCAAACAGGTAACATGGGCTTGCGAGGGGGACGCACACGAGTGACCCCCTGAAAAAAAGTCTTAACCAAAGGATGAAGGTCCAGACCATGTAGAAACTCCAGAATCCTAGGAATGGAAAACACCCTACAAGGAAAGGCCCTAGCCTCACACCAATCAATGTAGGACCGCCAAGTCCTGTAGTAGATGTTAGAGGAAGACTTCTTCCTAGCTCTAACAAGCGTCTGAACCACAGCATCAGACAAACCTTTTAGGATAGAGGTTTCAGCAGCCACGCCGTCAAAGCCAGCGTCTGTAAATTGGGGTAACAAAGCAGACCTTGAGTGATCAGATCCGGAAACAGAGGCAACCTGTACTGATCGACCGCCAGCCGCACAACGTCTGCGAACCACACCGGTCTTGGCCACCTTGGAGCCACCAGGATTGCTGGCACCCCCTCGTGAACTAGCTTGCGCACCACCTTGCCCACCATGGGAAAGGGGGGAAGCAGATACAGGAGACCCAGATCCCGCCAGGCCAGAGACATGGCATCCACTGCCAGAGCCAGGGTGTCCTGGGACAGAGACACAAATACAGGGAGCTTGTGGTTGTGACGGGAGGCAAAGAGATCCACTTCCGGAATCCCCCATCTGTGACAGAAGGATAGAAATACCTTGTTGCTGAGGGACCATTCCCTCCGGCGAGAGACCCCCCTGCTCAGAGAGTCCGCTTCCAGGTTCTCCACCCCTGGAATGTACACCGCCGAGATACATGGAACATTGCTCTCGGCCCATACAAGAATCAGAGACACTTCCCGGAGGGCACTCCTGCTGCGAGTCCCTCCTTGGCGACTGATGTAAGCCACCGCAGTCCGATTGTCCGATCGAACCTGAACCGGTAATCCCTGGAGATGATGCATCAGGTGCGACAGCACCAACCGTACCGCCCTCAGCTCCAGGATATTAATGGGGACGTGAGCCTCCCGAGGACCCCACAGAACTGATGTTCCTTCCTGAACACCCCCCCAGCCCGACAGGCTGGCATCTGTGGTGACCGTCTCCCAGCGGGGCACCAGAAAGGATCTGCCCCCCAGAAGATTCTTCGGGTCCAGCCACCACTGGAGGGACAGCCGGACCAGAGGAGACAGCACAAATGACTGATCCAAGGACAGAGGACATCTGTCCCAAGCCGATAAAAGATGTAGTTGAAGAGGCCTCATGTGAAAATGAGCAAAAGGAACTGCCGCGAAACAAGCCACCATCAACCCCACCAGTCTCATCCCTTGCCTGATGGACGGACGAGGGTTGGACAAAAGGAGACGAATCAGAGCTTGAACAACATCCACCTTTGACTGGGGTAGGAACACCCTGGTCTGAATGGTATCCAGATTCATGTCCAGAAACTAAGCCTCCCTTGATGGGGAGAGAGAAGACTTGGGGTAGTTGATCATCCAGTCGAACCTCTCCAGCGTTGTCACCACCGTCCTGGTGTCCAGCTCTGCCTGGCTGAAAAAGGATGCCGTGATGAGAAAGTCGTCCAGATACGGCACAATAGGAATGCCCTGCCCCCGCGCGAATCCGAGAAAACCGTGGATGTCCCGGGAAAACCGGCACATGAAGGTAAGCGTCCTTGATGTCTATTGAAGTCATAAAGTCCCCTGGACGAAGGGAGTTGACGGCAGAGCACAAAGTCTCCGGGCCAAATTTCTTGGATCAGATGAACCTGTTGAGAATCTTTAAGTCCAAAATGGGTCTTATGGAGCCATCCTTTTTGGGCACCGTAAAGAGGTCGGAGTAGAACCCTGACCTCTCTCTCTATAGGGGGAACTGGACAAACGACCCCCATGTCCCGAAGGATTTGCACCGTCATGAAAAGTACCTGTGCGGCTCGGGGGTCCGCAGGAACCCGAGACCTGAGGAATCTGGGAGGAGGCCGGTATGAGAACTCCAGCTTGTACCCAGACGAGACCACCTCCAGGATCCAGTTGTCTGTGACCTCCAGGGTCCAGACCGGGGCGAAGAGCCGCAGCCGTCCCCCCACCCATGAGGGTGAGGGTGCCCCCTCATTGCTGAGTGGATTTGGCAGCAGTCTTGGGTTTGGAACCCCAGGCAGTCCCGGGTCGGGCGCGTCCTCTGCCCCTACCCCAGGAATCTCCTCTGAACGCAGGGTAAGAGATTCCCCTGCTCGCTCGAGAGCCACGAAAGGCGAGATTGAAAGAGCCCGAACCCCGAAAGGGCCGGCCCTGCTTCTTGCGCTGAGGCAACTTACCTCCTTTCGCCACTGAGTCCAATTTATCACCAAACAGGCGCATATCCACGAAGGGTAGCCCTGTGAGCGCCTTCTTCGCAGCAATATCAGGCGCCCATTGGCGCAACAAGACCGATCGGCGAATAGCCACAAGCAATGCCGAGGTCCTGCTACACATACGGATCGTGTCATCCAAAGCTGATAAGACAAATGCAATAAACATCTCACAATGCTTTAATGCTGTAAATTTCTCACTGGAAGGATTTAATTGGGGACCTTCCAACATACCCCTGATTAAGGCTCTAGTAGCCACGGCCGTGAGAGCAGAGGCACAAACCGGGCGTAAGGCCGAACCCACACAGGCAAAAGCATGTGAAGCCATTTGGTCGAGACGTCGGTCCTCGCTATCCTTCAAGGTAGTGGAATCAGGGGAGTGCACAACCGATGTATTGGACAATCCCAGAACCGGAGCGTCGACCTCTGGGAGTGACGACCAACGCTTAACCACATCCACAGGAAAGGGATACTTCCTATCCCACCCTGAAAGATACCAGGAAGCCGGACGGACTTTCCCAATTCTTTAAGGATCAGATTGTTAAAGTGTTATTGATCCGGGAACTCCAAACGAGGTTTGGCGGTCCCAAAAAATTCTCCCTTTGCGGAGGGGCCTCCGCAGGGGAGGGGAAATAGCAAGCACTTCAAAGATAAGGGTAAGGAGTCTGGGAATATCAATGATATCCCCACGCTCCTTACCAGCATCAGCATCCAGGAACTGCTGATCATCAGAGCCATCAGATTCTGAAAACAATTCCCCTTCTTCAAGCGAGGAATAATCAGACCAATCAAAAGAGTCATAATCGTCATACTCAAAAGCCGGCGCAGCGGGCGCCAAATGCTGTCTCTTAGCTGGGGCCCTCCTGGCCGCAGAGCTAGCAATCATTTTCTCAATGTTGGCCAGTCTGGCACTGACATCGGATTGCGACTCCCCACTCATGACAACGTCACTTGGGGTCAAAGCCAGGCGTGGGGGTGTAGGTGATGAGGCCAGCAGGGCCGATCCGTCCACCCGGGACCCGGATTGCCGTGTAATGGCCTGCTGTGCACATGGTACACGAATAAGCACATTATCCCCCACAAGGGATACCCCACAAACCACACACTGCCGGGGTTGCCCCGAAGGGATCCTGAGCCCGGTATCCTGGGAAGCCTCCATATAGTGATTTTTTATGGTAGTCGCAATGACCTATGGGAATTACGCTATGAAGCTACCCGGGATGCCCTTAACGTCCGTTAGTGGGAGGATTTTTTAATGACAGGAAAAAGACCCCAATTTGAGCAAGGGCCTGAGGACCGGGAGAAACCCGCTTTTTCTTTAATACAAGGGCAAGGTAGTCCCCCAGAAGGACACAAATAAGGGACCCTTAAGAATCACAGAAAAAAAACACCAGGCGCAAAAATTATATATATATATTCATATATATATATATATATATATATATATATATATATATATCTCTATCATATAATACAAAACATCCAGGGGCCAAGAAACCAAGGGTTACATTAGCAACCCCCAGCGCTTGTGGTGATAGAGCAAGGCATGGCAATAATACATTAAATAAAAACAAAGGCCCCACAGGGCCACTCACAGCCTCCAGGAGGGATAATGGCATCCTGCAAACGACAAGGTCTCAGGAAGAAGGGCGGGCCAGCGCGGATCGCTTCCCTGCCCGGGAAGAGACAGTGGCTCCCAGCCAATGGCTGAGGGCCACAATACGAAAAGGCACAAGAGGGGGGCGGGCCACGACCAGCGCGCCGAGCGACCAGCCCTGCCCCCTCCCCTGACTGAACGAAGGAGAAGGCCACACTCCCAGCAAGGCTGCGGAGCCGGCAAAGGAGACCGACCCGCCGCCGCTGCAACAGCGGGCGTGCGAACCACAGAGTGCCAAACACACACACTCACTCACACAACACACACGCGCTGGAAGAGCCAGCAAGTGAAACACAAAACATACACAAGAAAATAATATATATATATATATATATATATAGTCAAAAATGGAGGGTCAGGCCCCCCCCCACACTATACGGGAACAGGGAGTAATGGAGGGGAACCCCAAGCTACCTCAGTTATGTAGCGAAGGTATAAACGGACAGGGCATCCCACACCAGGATCACCAACCTGGCAGCCGCCTACCCCTTGGAGGGGGTCTCACGGAGGAGCGTGGCTCCTAGACAGTACACCTCTAAGGTGTACCCTACCTTCGCCTGGACCCACAGCAAAGGATGGGAGGCATGGGGACTTTAAAAAACAAGGTCCGGGCGGAAATAGGAAAAAATTGGACGGGTGTGCACCCGGCTTACCTGCAAAGGAAAGAGACAGCCATCTTCTTGACTTGCTTCGCCGTCTGCAGAGACTTATCTGGGGGAATGTGTGGGAGGTCCCAGGTATTTATGGACTGGGAGGGGCTTCTTTTTTTCTAGTCATCTCTGCAGAAGTTCGCCCTCTACAGGACATAACCCATGTGTAATGAATACTTCCGAAGCAGGGTGTGAGACTTGGAATAACTACAAAATCACACCCAAAGACATACTCCCCCTCAAATTCAATCAGGTGTTTGAGATTAAAAATCAAAAGGAGTGACCTGCACACAACACACCAGGTGTTATACAGACTTCTCAAAACCAGCCTCATGGTTGGCTATAGTCACCAGAACCAGGCCAGATCTCCTTGAGACAGAAACCTGTAGTGCTTATTGGACCAAGTGAACATAGAGGGGGTGCCTGTGCTTTTGGGAGACCTATTCTCTTCCCCAAGACAACAAGACTTCCTGACTGGATGTCATATTCTTCTATGCAATGTATACAGCCATAGTCGGACAAATACACAGATCATGACATCCCGAACCTAATCACTACAGAGCACATCAGTTTCAACCACAGAGCTAACTATTTAACACCATTCAATTGTGCAATGATCTTCTGCCAAGCCCTGTTACTCAAACAAAATACAGCATCTGCTTAAAATAACCTAAGATCTATTAATAATCCATAAAAACGACTGCTCGATACGTTTCAAGTGAAAAACAAGAAGCACTATGTAAGACATTCTGGGTAGCATCACCCACCTGAGTCATTGCCACTTTAGGATCTTAATTGCTGCCGCATGTCAGGTAAGTGCATCTGAATGAGGGAAATCTTTCTCTATTACTCCACAGGGGTCCATTCGAGAATCACAGCACAGCATAATAGGGCTGACATACCTTAGGCGTGAGGCTCACTGTTGATATCTAGTTCAGCTTGGAATATCTTTTTCATTTAATTACATTTAATGACACTTATAGCAGAGATTAAAGCCACGCCAGGCAATCGACCTGATGCATCACTTATTACTGCTCTATTTCGAAGCAGGCACCATGAATGGTGACAGTCTTGCTCTTTCAAATGTTTACAAGCAATTCTGGACTTTAGGTCTGTATTAACTGAATGACCACTCACACCGTTTATGAAATGTATTTAAAATATGAACACTAGATTTTTGGCATAAGTGGGTAACACTTCCCAAAGTGTTCTGCCAAAGTCAGTTTTTAATACATTTAGCAGTTTATTTTATAATTTTCTCATGTGTACTGTACTCTGATTGCTCTTCTGTTACTTTTCAAGACTCCTAAAGCATTAACTAATTAAGCCATCTACATCCTAAACCTAAAATAGCTCTGTAGAAATAAATTAGGGCATTTGGATTTTTTATTTTATTGAAGACGTTTCACTAGTCATACGACTGGCTTTCTCATTTCAGAGTGACTTGTAAAGGAATCTGGCAGCAATAAATGGTAGCCTCAGCCACTCCCTCTGTACCATAAACAGTAGAGAGGTCAAGTGTAGATGCAACAGCATGACTAGAGTTATGTGTTACTAGATTCCTTTTTTGTTAGCATGGACTTGTAAGTCCCAGACAGTCTCCGTCTCTTCAGTTAGCTTCAGTATCTAAAAGTCTTCAAAGGAGTGCATTGTATCCTTCAGCTGTAGGTCCACAGCTTAGTCCTGGCTAATGGAGTTTCTGTGCTGTGCCATCCACTGGTGTAACTGTTTGGATTGACCATCATAGGCAGATACCATATGGGCAGTGCAAAAGAAAAAAAATGAAAACTCACTTTTGCACACACAGAGCAAAAACCCGGATCCTCTCACCTGCTGAATGGAGCCGGGTGTGTATGCTGTGTGCAGGAGTCCAAAATCCAAGAACAAAGCTGTAGCAGGAATCCTGGGTTTATCTGCAGATACGACACAATTCTGTTCTACAGGTTGCAGGGCTGACCAGCATATGAAGGGCAGCCCCTGTTCAGTGCAGATTCTGGCTAATTACTAGCACCTCCTGCAGCAGAGGACCACCTGCTGGTGAAGCAACATACCACAGGCTAAAGGCAGGGAGACAGAGTTACCAACAGCTAAGCCAGGGAAACTGCAGGCTTCCATGTTGAGGCAGAACCTGGACCTTACATTACCTTCCCTTTCAAGGAGTGGAATCTGGGCGGTCCCAAAAATTTGTGCTCCTGGAGATACTGTTACAATATTTATTTAGGAAAAGTAACCCGAAATGCACTAAATCCCAAGCTATTAGATTTTTACATGTCCCTTTTGCTTCTCTCCCTCCTGCTGACCAATGTATTAAGATGAGTTGTGGACTTGAATTGTAAAAACCAGAAAGCTTTTGTTATAACCAAGTTGTGGCCCATGTTACAATTGTAAAAAGAGCCACACCCTGCTACACTACATTGTGTATCAGTAACAAGCTGGCTATTAAAATGTAAGCAGCTCACAGCAGACAGCAGACCCACAGCTTTCTGTAAGGTATGATTGATTTCTCAACAGGTTACAATGAAGATGAAGATTGTTGCATTTGTAGGAAAAGTAAAACAGCATATTGGGCAAAGTACTTTAGTCAAAAAATTGTCCAAAGCAACGCTACATTTACCAAAGAATTAGTCAACTAAGTTAATATATTGCTTAGGTGAATGATCATCACCGATCACACATGAACTTTATAGTGCTTTTATGAATTGTTCGGGTTAAGCCATCTTAGACAACACACAGTATTGAAAAATAAGCAGGGAGTGTGGAATTTACAGAGGGATCTGCCAAGACAACAGCATACACATGTTAATCCACCATCAGCAGTCCAAACACACACACATACATACATTTTATAAATATATATGACAGGGACAGCAGAACATGCAAAGGAACATACATATGACTTCCTACAACCTATAACTCTAGGGGACTGGGAGAATTGAAGTTTCACAATAAATAGAAGTAAATGTCATTTTCATCCAAGCAGGGGGGTGGGGGAGGAGGTAAGGGCTAGGACCTGGACATGACGGCATTTAGTGAATAACAGGCAAAGGAGAAGTAAATAACATTCTTTGGTGTTGTAGTACTGTATATTGTAGTGTTTTGCAGATATTAGGCCATTAATAAGCAAGTAGAAAAAAAAAAAAAAAAAACAATGTGTTCTTGGTAAACCTTATTAGCTCTTTTGCTGAGATATTAATGAATTATCCTCTTCTTAGATACCTCGACTTCTCATAGCTGGAGCAGCTTGCTACTAGAATTCAGCTTTAGCTGATGCTTTAAAGTTGACCTATCACATCCATGGTGGCCCTGGAGTCTAAAAGATCACAACTACAACACCAACTAAGGACCTGGACCAGCAATTTAATTCACCGCATACACCTCTAGCTGTGGACATGCACGCACTGGCCATTTGGACAGGCCTGGCACAGGTACATGCCCCAGCTACAGATTTGCTGGGGATGCAGCTTCAGGGCCAAGATGCAGCAAGGACTTTTGGAAGATGTGAGATGATCAGGTATTCTGGGGGGCATCGCAATTGAGTCCAGGGCCTAAAATACTTCTTTTTAAAGCAATGGGACTAAAGGTTTAGTATCGTATGGCAGATACTGGGACAGTGGTGGATATGCTCCACCTACCACCATTCTACAAAGGCTAGGGTGTCTTGGCTTGGGGTAGAGTGGTTCTGGGTATGAGGGGGTGAGTTTGGCGGCTAAAGCTAGATGGCCAGGAATGGAGGCGGGTGAATTCTGGAAAATGATTTGGTTGAGGTGGGCTGCAAGCAGAATGCTATGATTAGTTCAGATGTTCTGAAAGCTGTGTGGGCCACAGGGAATTCTCCCTGAGCTCCCTAGGTCCAGTAAGCCCCTGTCTATGATCTGTATATAGCAGCTGCATCAGTATACTGAACATGTGTAGAAAAGCTATACAAGTACTTTGAAGAGGAACATCACGCAGGAAATTTACTTGGGCTTTGTTCCTCTCTGGCAGGACATCCTGGTTTGAGTTGCACTTGGGAAGCAATCCAGCAAAGCTCATTCTCACTGACGTCAGTTTGGCAAGGAAATCTAGATAGAGTAAGTGCTGCAGTCGCATCCCCGTCCCCGGCTGTGGGCATGCCCAAGGTATGCTGGAGATGCAGTAAAAGTAGTGAGTAGATCAAGCGATCTGTGGTGTTTCACACGCCAGAGCATCCTGATTAAAAAGAGTTGTATAGACCCAGGGTGGGAGGATGTTGCTCCTTTTTTAAGTTCGATCCCAGCTACTACAATTCATAGAAAACTGTTAAGTTAACCCTTTAAGTGCCAGCCTACCTGGAGTTTTTGTCACGCTTTGTTGCCAGACCATTTTGCACTATTTTTTACAATTTGTAGTGTTTTTTTGTAATAAAAAATGTAAGTTTGTCAATAAAATCTTATTGCGTGTGAAATCCCAATTTCTCCCGGTTACAGCAGTACCACAGTTCCTGCCCAGGAGACTCCCCCAAACTGAAACAGAGCTTTAGGGGATTTTCAGAAAAAATACAACTGTGATATGCGCTATGCGCACCTTGCAGTTTTTCCAGAAAAACAACCCTTTACATTTGAAATACCCCCCACAAACTATATATTCTCTGGAAGTACACACCTCAGGCTTTCTATTTGTACCAGGCTTGTTGATGTGGCCACAGTTTTCTGGAAGTAATCCCTCAATGTATATTCTTTGGTTGCAAGAAGTTTCCCTAAAAAAAAGGATAAAAAAGCAGAATCAAAGCCACATTTTCCTAAAAAAACTATATACAAACAAGAAAAAACAAGTATAATCTGAAAAAACAACATCCCCCGAACAGAACGATACCCAACATGCATAGCTACTGTCAAGGGAAGAGTTGCCAAACACCCCAAAGTAAAGCATGAGCATAACGGTAATTTTTCTTGAAAATTTCAGCTCTGCAGACAAAGTGCGCACCTTGCGATTTTTCAACCAAAACAACCCTTTACATTTGGAATATCCCCCATAAACCATATATTCCCTGAAAGTACACATGTTAAGCTTTCTAAGCGTACCCAGCTTGTTGTAGTGGGCTCATCTTTCTGGAATTGATCCCTCAAAGAATTCTATGGTTGCGCAGGGTTTCCCTAAAAAATGTATAAAAAAGCTGAATAAAAAACACCTTTTAATAAAATATAAATATGCAAACAAGAAAAAACAAGCTAAGTCTGAAAGCGCAAGGTCCCCCGAACAGAACAATACCCAACATGCAGAGGTACTATTAACCCTTTTAATTGCCAGCCTACTTGAGATTTTGTCACCCTCTGTTGACAGGTCATTTTTCCCCATTTTGCGCCATGTTTTGCGACATTTTTGCTGGAATTTTCAGGAAAATTATATATATATTTTTTGCAGCAGAGTTTAGGCTTTAACATGAAATGTCTTGTTTGTAAATTTTATTTATTATTAAAGGGTTAAAAAAAAAAAAAAAATGCCCCCTTACCCAAAGTAACCAGCCCGGGACCAGCTATGCAGGGCTTGTAGGAACAGGGCGCAGGGGCCAGCTTTTGTGGCCACTGGCCCTGCAGGCTACAAGCCCACATAGCCCATGCCACGGGTTCTTCTGCCCCCCCCCCTGGCCTTTGGGGAGGCAGGTAATGGGGGTGCCGGGGGTTAATGGCAAGTCACTGGCTAGCGCAGGTGACTTGCCATCCCCCCAGCCTTGAGAACTGGTATAGGGGTCTCATGGACCCCTTACCAGTTCACAAGGGATTAAATGTAAAAAAAAAAACCACACAGAGAAAAAATATATATATTTTTTTTTAATACTTACCTCCCATCCATACTGGAGCACTCTGTCCCTCGGCGATCACTGGCTTCTGCTCCCTTGCTAGAAGCCTTTTATAGCTGCTGGATGACAGAACACAAAAGGGTTAATTAAAAGGGGGGGCTTTTTTTGGAATTTTAAGGGTTAAAAACCCTTAAAAATCCCCCCCCCCCAAAAATGACGTAGGGTCCCCCCTATCCAGCATTACCGACTCGGGTCAGCTATGGGGGCTTGTAGAACAGGGCGCAAGGGCCAGTGTTGGTGGCCCGGGCTCTTCTGCCCCCCCCTGGCAGTTGGGGAGGCAGGTAATGGGGGGCTGGGGGTTAATGGCTAGCCGCAGGTGACTTGCCAGACCCAGAGCCTTGTGAGCTGGTATAAGGGGTCTCATGGACCCCTTACCAGCTCACAAAGGGTTAACTGTGAAAAAAAAAAAAAAGTATTTTATTTTTTTACTGTACTTACCTCCGATTGTAAGCTCTTGTCCCTCGCCGCTCTGATGCCGGTGATCGGCATCCAGAGAAGGGGGAGGCAGGAGATCAGAGGGTCTCCTGCCACCTCCTTCCCCGGGCACCGATCACCGGCATCTGACAGCTGAGAAGGCTGAAGCCGGAGATCGGGGCCTGGATGACGTCATTAGGCGGGTGCGGGGCTTAGCGGCAAGATGGCGGCCGCCATCGAGGAGGAAAGGGGAGAGAGCCTCCCGGGCTCTCTCCTGAAGATCCGTAAGTCCTGGGGGGGGGGGGGATCGGAGGCCCCCCAGGTGAAGAGGAGGGACAGCGGGAGCCAGCACACACGCAGGTAAGTGAATGTCATTTTTTTTTTTCACAGTTACCAGCTGCTGCTGCAGAAGCGGGGGGGGGGGGCTATTCCGGGGGCTCTCCTGGAGCCATCACATTAAAGAGGAGACCCGGCCGGATCCAACGAGGGGTCAGGTGAGTATTTTTTATTTTTTTTTTTCCCGCTAGCAGGGGTAAATGCCAGGCACGGAAATTTTACGTGGCTGGCACTTAAGTGACGGAGAGGCAACCACGTAAATTTTACGTGGCTGGCATTTAAAGGGTTAAAAGTTAAGGGGCTGTGAATGTTTGACACTTTGACACCAGTATTGCGCTTGACAGTCTTGGATGACTTTCAGACTCGAAATATGAAGTTTGTAATTTAATAGTCTTGGAAGACTTTCAGGCTTGCAACTTCATTTATCATGGACATTGATAGTGCCTTGCAATTTATTATATCCTATCCTAAGCGTATTCAGATAAATGACCAATAAAAGATAAAATATGACCGTGGGTCCAACGGGATTTTAATTCTAACAGCAACAACAATCTATCATCTCAACTGCTGCACTGCCAAACCCAGGCCATATTTTCATGACATTTCTTGACTGTTGGAAAAAGATACATTGTTGGGGATTTTGGTATGGATATCCTTAAAGGGACTCTAAACTCAATGGCAATAATTGACCTAATTTCCAACAGTGAAAGGGTCGAAGGGCTCCAAAGTTTGCATTTTTTATTGCATTTCATTTGCATTACACTGCAAAAAATGGTCCTACAACTACTTGGTCCCTTGAAGCTCTCAGCTTGAGCAAGCACCACAACGGTGCTATTGCTTTCTCTGACCACAGTAGAGCATACTCATGACTCATAAATCTGCTTCATGACAGGCCCTTCCCAGCTTAGCCATGACACTTTAATGAAATTTAATGCAAATTTGTTTCGCCTAGAATGGTATTTACATACAATTAGAGATTTTCAGGTGCATTAAAATGGCTTCTTTTATACTGTTTACAAAGGGGGGGGGGTAGGTGGGAGAAAGTGTCTTACTGTATAGGGACTTTAATCAGATATCATGCTAGTTGATGGATTGTGATGGGTGCATTATTACTCCCACACTCACTACATCTTCATATTTTCATACTGCTTTTAGTGTAATCGATGTATAGTATATGAAACCAGTGTCCATAACTCCTTATTCAAGGTCTTTAGTGGTAGCTACTTCCACGCTTCCAAGTCAAATCACTTACCTTCTTGGGGGGGGGGGCGCTCGTCTTAGACGATGTGACATCAGCGGATCCGAGTGCCCCCCCCCAAGAAGGTAAGTGTATGGGCGACCTCGGGGGTTTCACACAGCGAGGCATCCCGATGTCGGATGCCCCAGGGAGAGGGAAACGGTCAGTCCGGGAATCTTATAGATATATTATGTTTTTAGTCACTTATTATTCTTTCCCCCAGTGGGCTGCAACTCTGTTCAGCCACCACCATCTTGTCTCACAGGCATCACATGCTGAGAAGAGAAGAGGAGGGTCAAATGCAGGGGGTGGGGTTATAGTTGTGCTTTGCACTGACAGAGCAGAGCTGGGGTCAGGAAAAGGACAGCAATCCCACAATGCAGAGTGGCATAGTCAGAAGATACATAGATGCGGTTAGGATGATTTTTAATGTGGGCAATCTGTATGTACAAGGTGGGGGGGGGGGGGGGAATATAAGATAGGCTCTTATTCAGGGTGAAGGTCCTGCTTAACACACAGATAATGACACAAACGCAGGGAGACCATATAAAATTCCAACTATTAGATGAGAACTAGTAAAAGTTTTCAAAGATGATCTACAAAAATTACACACAGGTGGGAAAAAGGTCTGAGATCCAGAGGGAAACACAAACAACAAGTGCACATTCAGTATGTAAACAATGGCTTTATGAAAAAGTGATAATGTTAAATAGTATGTAAATATACTGCAAGGTGAGTAACAGAACTATATTGGCATTGCTCACTTATTATATAAATATATATTATGAGAATGTGAGCAGCCTCAGCAGCCTGGGCGAGGCCAGAAACTGTAGTTGAATTACTCTTAAAAAACTATTCCCCGGCATCTAAAATTAACATATTTTAAGGTTTTAGTTGCTTACTTATTATTCCTTTACCTGCTGGGAATCTACTCTGTTCAGGAGTCTAGGATACGGGCACCGCCATCTTGCTTCAGAAGCATCACATACTGAGGAGAGGGGGGGAGGAGCACAGGGGGGGGGGGGGGGGGTTATAGCTGTGCTTTGCACAGACAGAGCAGGGCTGGGGTCAGGAAAAGGACAGCTATCCCAGAATGCAGTGCAGCATATTCAGAAGACACTTTTGGGTGCAGGCAGCCTGAGAATCCATGGGCTGCCATCTTGGATGTTAAAAGGTTAAAAAAAATGCAATAGGTGCAGGTAGGATGCTTTTAATGTGGGCAATCTGTAAGTACAGGGAGGGAGAAACATACAAAATAGGCACTTACTCAGGGTGAAGGTCTGGTTTAAGCAAGTTTGGGGACAGCTTCTGGGAAAATCCTGTAATGCTGAGTAGTGTCATCAAAATTGTTTGACAAGTTTGCAGTGTCTGGGAAAATCTAGAAATTCTCTGCCTAGAGTCCGGCAAAGTGGGTTTTCACAGCTTCAGACTAGCAGAACTGAGAGGACAGGTTCTGGACTTTAAAGATCGGGTTATAACTGGGCAGTGACAGGCCAGGGAGGGAGACACCCAGCCAGGAGCCAGTAGAGCAAGAGGGAGACCCGATAGCCCACCAGGATGGCCGTGCTATAGCCCTTGGGAGAGACCAGCATCAAGAAAGCTGGGAGAAACAGCGGGGACAGGCCAGAGCATTGACCAACAAAGGTAACTGAGATATAGCTGCTTCTGATGTCTTGCCACAACTAACCATGGTAGAGGGTCTTGTCAGGGGGGTATCACTATGCTGTAATCAATAAATGTTTGCAGTAATAACTTGTTGAGGTGTTTCCTGTCTTTTCCTGTCTGCATGGTTTTAATTTAATTATTATTGTTTTTTCTCTCAGAATGTTGTTCATGATTTAAATCCACTTTCGGTGTCTATTATTTGAGGTGTTGCATGTGGATTGAATTGCATTTGTATTTTAGAAACAATATATCTCAATATTTACTATTTGTCTCAATGCGAGATGTCTAAAAGTTCCTACAATCTTTGTGTTTATCCACTGCGTTGATATTGTCCAGTTAATAATAATATATTTATTTATTTATTATATAAATATAGTTATTGTTTTAGTTATTAATAATAATTGTTTACAAATTAGCCAGACAGGGTTATTGGTGTATTAATCATTGATATTTATTGTTAACTGTTAACAAGTATACCGTTATTGTTAACAAGTATACCAATATTTTGTACACAAATGTTTGTTTTGACTGGAGTAATTGACACTAGACACATTGATGGTCTATTATTTGCAAACCATCTCCCATTGGTAAAATTAGCATTGTAGTAACTTCATGAATGTTTCCTATCAGACAGCATATGGGAGCTATGAAATAATGGAAATACACAATCCTCTCCGCTCCTCTGACATGATGAAAAAGGATTAGAAAGCACATGATGACCTGAACAACGTCCAGATGAGCAGAGGAATGATCAAATGAAAGCAGCATCTCCAAGTCAATGAGGCAGAAAAAGAAGAGTCTGAGGAGTTGCAGGTGCGATCTCTGACATTCCATCCTGATTAATAATTATCAGCGGAAACACTTCATTCCAGTGCTGTGATCAAAAATCATAAGTGGGGCTTTGCTATTAGATGTACAAAGTGATGAACATGTCTCTATGCAAACTATATGTCTTTCCCGGTTTAACTGTAGCAGGCAAAAATATATGTTACAAAAGTGGCACCCTAAAGTTCTACCCTGCCATAACTCTCCCACCCCTTTCCACAAATTATGTCCCAAGAGGTGGGTAAAACAAAATAGCAAACAGACCTGTTCCTGGCTTGTTGCTGGCTCCAACAGTGGAAGCGGTGACAAGTGTCCTGCTGCCGGCTGCTGTGCTTAATGAGTGACAAACATTTCACGCATTCAAACTAGCCATAGAAATTAATCAGAGGACAAATACAGAGATTCCTGAACAATTTTCAAACACAGGTAGAGGCCTTACCACCCATGGCCATCCTTCAAAACCCAACTTCTGAATCATTTGATGGGGGTTGGAGTTCAGCATCATGTAAAAATGTTACAGTACTAATAAAGTAAAAAAATAAATAAAAAAAGCAACAATAACAATTTTGGAGGCATTGATTAGCACAATATTGGGGCTCATGTGCCAATGAACAACCTGTCAGCGCCTAAAAGTGGTCACATCTAAAGTGCTCTTCACAGATTTTGGTGGCCAAAGGAACCTCAGACCACAATTGCAGGGCCTGATTTCACCAGGGAAACAAGGAGCAGGTCGTGCCACTTCTTGAAGCAGGCCGTGCCATGCAATAGGAAAAATACAATTCTGTGAGTACTCACCTGTAGAATTGTTTTTACTATGCATGGCACGGCCTGCTTCAAGAAGTCCTTACGTATGGGATATTCTGCCACAAGGTGGCGCAGTGTACTGCAGAAGAGTTGTGGCTCCTCCCGGCACCATATAAAAACAGGATCACCAATAGACCTCCCCAGTGTTGACAAGCAGTTATACAAGAAGCCGGGAGATAATAAAGGTAAAAAAGGTAACAACTCCAACTAACTTGGAACAATCACCATAAAGAGGCAACCAAGAATAACGATAATAAGGGTGGGGTGAAGCAGGCCATACCATGCATAGTAAAAACAATTCTACAGGTGAGTACTCACAGAATTGTATTTTTCATATTGCATGGCACGGCCTGCTTCAAGAAGTTCTTACGTATGGGACATCCAATAGCAGTGTCCGTAAGGTAGGGTGGGATCCCCAAAAAGTAGCAGCAGGCAGTTCAAACCACTACCGCCTGAAGCACCTTGCGGCCAAAAGCAGCATCAGCTGAGGCCTTAACATCAACCTTGTAAAACTTGGAAAAAGTATGAACAGAAGACCAAGTTGCAGCCTTACAAACTTGTTCAACAGAAGCTTGGTGCTGAAAAGCCCAAGAAGTACCAATAGCTCGAGTGGAATGAGCAGTAATCCGGAAAGGAAGAAACTTCCTTTAGCAGAATAGGCCTGAACCACCGCCTGGCGAATCCACTTGCTGATAGTAGATTTAGCCGGAGGCAAGCCCTTCCTAGGTCCCGCAGGAAGAACAAAAAGAGCATCAGATTTCCTGAAAGACTCCGTAGCAACCAAGTGAAATTTCAGAGCCCTGACAACATCCAGAGAATGCAGGGTCCGTTCCTTGGAATTAGCAGGGTTAGGACACAAGGAAGGTAAGACAATGTCCTGATTGAGATGAAAAGCAGACACAACCTTGGGCAAGAAATCCGGCTTAAGCCTAAACACCACCTTATCCTGATGCCGCTCAAAATAAGGAGGTTTAATAGAAAGCGCCGCCGGCTCAGACTTGCCTGACTGAAGAGATAGCCACCAAAAAGGCCACCTTAAGAGTCAGAATGGGTAACGCCGCCCCACGGATAGGCTCAAAGGGAGGACCCTGTAGAGCAGACAACACCAGATTCAAGTCCCAAACCGGTAGCATAGGTTTACGCGGCTCACGCACATGAGTAACTCCCTGGAAAAAAGTCTTGACCAGCCGGTGATTGGCCAGCACTGAGGGAGAAAGGGCCTGCCCACTAGAAGGTTCCTTGAGTCCAGCCACCACGAGAGGGACTGTCTGGCCAGGGGGGGCAGAGCAAAATCCTGATCCAGGGACACAGAGTCCCGATCCCAAACTGACAAGAGGTGCAACTGAAGAGGTCACATGTGAAACTGACTGCCTCGAAGCAGGACACCATCAGGCCCACTAACTGCATCCCCTGCCGGATGGAGGGATGGGGACACAAGAGCAGAGCCCGTGCCTGCTCCTGAAGGCCCTGCACTTTCTGCTGAGGCAGGAATACCTTCACCTGAGAGGTGTCCAGAGTCATGCCCAGAAAGGACCTCACCAAAGACGGAGAAAGTGAAGACTTGGGAAAGTTGATCACCCAGCCGAAGGACTCGAGAGTGGAGGTCATCACCTGGGTATCCTTCTTGGCCTGAGGAAGAGACTGAGCCGCAATCAGAATGTCGTTCAGGTAAGGGAGGATGCGATTGCCCTGGTTCTGCAACAGAGCCATCACACCCTCCAGCACCTTGGTGAACACTCGAGGTGCCGAGGTGATACCGAATGGTAAAGCCACAAACTGGGAATGCTGATCCTCTAGAGTGAACCTCAGGAATCTCTGATGACCTGGAAAGATTGGCACATGAAGATAGGCATCCTTGATGTCCACGGTGGTTATGAAGTCACCCGGGTGAAGGGTACTGACAGCCGAGCGTAGCGTCTCCATGCAAAAGTGCTTGAACCTGACAAACTTGTTGAGACCCTTCAGGTCCAGGATGGGCTCAAAGACCCGTCCTTTTTGGGGACCGTGAAAAGATTGGAGTAGTACCCCTGACCCTGTTCTTGGGAAGGCACCAGGCAAATGACTCCTGACTCCAACAGGCGTTGAACTGCAAGGCGCAAACCCTGAGCTGACAGAGGGTTTTGAGACATCTGGGATCTGAGGAATCTTGGGGGTGGCCAGGCTGCTAACTATCTTGTAACTGGAGGACACCACCTCCTGAATCCACCGGTCTGAGATGTGGAGCAAAGAGTCGAAGCCGCCCCCCCACCCGGATGGGCGAGGGTGCCTCCTCATGCCTGAGGGGCCTTAGGAGGGGGTTTGGGCTTGGAACCCCAGGAGAGACCGGGACGACCACGGGATCTGCCAGGCCCTAAGAATCTCTGCGGCTACCCGAGAAGAGGGGGCCACGACCTCCTCTGGAAGCACGAAAGGAGGGGAAGGAAGCGGATGGCCCCCGAAAGGACAGAGTCTGCTTCCTACGCTGAGGTAACCTACCATCCTTGGCTAGAACATCCAGACGCTCCCCAAAGAGCCGTAGCCCCGCAAAAGGGAGCCCAGAGGGAGCCTTCTTAGCTGCAGTGTCAGCTGCCCACTGACGCAACCAAACAGAGCGGCGCATAGCCACCAAGAGGGCAGAGCCCCTACCACCCAGCTGGACCGCATCATCCATGGCAGTAAGGACAAAGGCAACAAAATCAGAGCAAAGCAAGAGGGCCCTATAATCCTCCCTCCTCCTACCAGCCATAGCGCCATCAGTGAGACGCTTGAGCTTTTTCTTAAGGGCAATAGCTGTAATTGCAGCGGCGCAGACCGGACGCAGCCCAGCCCCCACAAATGTAAAAGCATGGCAGGCCAGCTGATCCATGCGCCAGTCCGCGCTGTCCCGCAGTGTAGTAGTGTCAGGGGAAGGCATGACTGAGGTGTTGGACAGCCCTAGAACGGGAGCATCCACCTCAGGGGGACACGACCCTTGCTTGACCAGGTCAGCAGGAAAGGGATACCTCTTATCCAACCCTTTGGGCACCGCAGGCAATCTATTAGGACATTCCCACTCCTTGAGCACCATATTAGAGAAGTGGCGTTGTTTATCAGGACGAAAAAGCTCACCCTGCTTCCTCTTAGCCACCTCGGGGGGGGGGGGGGGCAATGTGCAAGGTTTCAAAAATGACAGCAGTCTATCAGTGTCATCGGGGAGCCATGAATCCTCCCCGGATGCAGACCCAGGGTCACTGTCGTACCCCTCCTGCTGGTCCCCAGAGGAGTCAGAGTCCTGGAAAAGCTCCCCCTCCTCTAGGGAGTAACGGCCACCAAGGGGGTCAATTCCCTCATCCTCCTCAGCAAAGCAAAGGTGCCGCTTCTTGCCAGAGGCCTTACCTGGAACAGGCCTGGCAACGTGCCTTTCAATGCTGGCCACACGAAGTGCCAGATCAGATTGTGACCCCCTGCTAGTATCCCCCTCACTAGTGGCTAAATGCAGGCGTGGGGGGGTAGGCTATGCCGAAGGGAGCGCAGAACTGGGAGGAGAAGTGTTCAGCCCAGCCTGGGCCGCAATGATACCTTGGGTGCACGGCACACACACTGCGGCACTATCACTCAAAGGGGATTCGCCGCACATGGCACACAGCCCGGGATTGCCCCGAAGGACCCCCAAGCACGCTATCCCCAGAAGCCCCCATATGGTGATTAACACAGGCGCAATAGGCCAGCACAGGGTAAGGGCTAATAAAAAGCCACCCAGGATGCCCCCAAGGGATGCCCCCAGAAGAGCCAGTAAGGGGGAGATGATGGGGGGGGTAAGGAGCAGAACCGGGAGAAACCACAACCCACAGTTGTCCCGCCTGAAAGACATAAGTAAAAAGCACATAAGCATCCCGCAGCCCATGCCCCAAGGAAACCAAACCCCCAAAGGGGACTCACGGACCAAAGAGACCGAAGGATCACCAAGCCGCCAGACCATGGGAGGAAGCGACACAGTAAACGATGACCGCCACAGCTCAGGAAGAACGAGGGGCCCCAGACACGCAGCAGGCTCAAAATGGCGCCGGCAGAAGAACCTCGAGGGGTGGGCCGCGGGGGGACAGCGAGACGCGTCATCCCCCGGCCCGCCCGCCGAAGAGCGCGAAATCGGCGCTCACGTGACCGCGCCATCACACTAAAAAACGCTGCGCCGCCCGCCGCGGAGCGAAATACAAAGCGGCGACAGCGGCGAAAACAACGTTAAATTAAGAAATACAATTCTGTGATTACTCACCTGTAGAATTGGTATTATAAGTATACAGCACGTCCTGTTCCAGAATATTCCTTACATATGGGTAATACATCCACAAGATGGCACTGGACTGCAGAAAACAACTTGTGGCTCCTCCCGGCCCCATATAAGTCAGGGACCTCCCAAAAATTCCCCAGTATTGACAAGCAGTTAACAAGAAGCCGGGAGAAAAAAATAACAACAAAAATCCAAAATGAACATTTGAACAATCGCCATACAGAGGTAACTAGAAAAATGATAACAAGGGTGGGATGGAACAGGACGTGCTGTATACTTATAATACCAATTCTACAGGTGAGTAATCACAGAATTGTATTATTCTTAGTATACAGTACGTCCTGTTCCAGAATATTCCTTACACATGGGACATCCAATAGCAGTGTCTGTAAGGTAGGGTGGGATCCCCAAAAGTAACAGCGGGCAGATTAGTCCACTGCCGCCTGCAGAACTTTGGGATCAAAAGCAGCATCAACTGAGGCCCTAACATCAACCTTGTAGAACTTAGAAAAAGTATGAACAGAAGATCAAGTAGCGGCCTTGCAAACTTGTTCAACAGAAGCTTGGTGCTGAAAAGCCCAAGAGGCACCAATAGCACGAGTAGAATGAGCAGTAAGGCGGAAGGGAGGCTCCTTCCCCTTAGCAGAATAGGCTTGAACCACAGCCTGACGGATCCACTTGCTGATAGTGGACTTAGCCGGAGCCAAACCCTTCTTAGGCCCAGAAGGGAGAACCAAAAGAGCATCAGTCTTCCTGAAGGATTCAGTAGCCACCAAATAGAACTTCAAGGTCCTGACCACATCCAGAAAATGTAAGACCCGCTCCTTAGGGTTACTATGATTAGGGCACAGAGAAGGCAAAACAATGTCCTGATTGAGATGAAAAGCAGACACAACCTTAGGCAGAAAATCTGGCTTAAAACAAAACACCACCTTGTCCTGGTGTCTCTCAAAGTAAGGAGGTGTGATGGAAAGCGCCGCCAACTCAGAAACACACCTAACAGAAGTGATAGCCACCAAAATGACCTTAAGCGTCAAAATGGACAAAGGGGCCTCACGCAAGGGCTCAAAGGGAGACCCCTGCAAGGCAGATAACACCAAGTTCAAATCCCAGACTGGTAACATAGGCTTACGTGGAGGATGCACGTGAGTAACCCCCTGAAAAAAGGTCTTAACCAGACGATGGTTGGCAAAGGATCTTTGGAAGAAAATGGCCAAAGCTGAAACATGACCTTTGAGGGTACTAAGTTGAAGACCCAAATCCAAACCACGTTGCAGGAATTCCAGAATCCTGGGGATAGAAAACACCCTACAGGGAAGCGACTTAGACTCACACCAGTCAATGTAAGCATGCCATACCCTATAGTAGATAGATGACGAGGACTTCTTCCTAGCCCGAATCATGGTATTAACAACAGAAGCAGGCAGCCCCTTTTCCATCAAGATGGAGGTTTCAGCAGCCAGGCTGTTAAAGCCAGCGTTTGTAAATTGGGATGGCGTAGCTGCCCCTGAGTGAGCAGATCTGGAAACTTGGGCAGGGCGTACTGATCTACTGCCAACTGCATGATGTCTGTGAACCACACTCTTCTTGGCCAACAGGGGGCCACCAGAATGGTTGGCACCCCTTCCTGGGCTACCTTGCGCAGCACCCTACCCAGCAGAGGAAACGGAGGGAACACAGAGGAGCTGAAAGCTCTTCCAAGACAATGCAAGTGCATCCATGGCTAAGGCCAGAGGGTCCTAGGACAGAGAGACAAAAGCTGGAAGCTTGTGATTGTGACGGGACGCAAACAGATCCACATCCGGCTGACCCCAGCGGTGGCACAGAGAGCGAAACACCCTGCTGCTGAGTGACCATTCTCCCAGACGAGAAGTCCCCCTGCTCAGGGAGTCCGCTTCCAGATTTTCCCCCCACGGGATGTACACTGCCGAGATGCAGGGAACATTCTCCTCCGCCCAGGACAGAATCAGAGACACTTGCTTGAGGGCCCTCCTGCTCCGGGTCCCTCCCTGATGATTGATGTAGGCAACCGCCGTCTGGTTGTCTGAGCGGACCTGAACAGCCCGACCCTGAAGGTGCGGAGTCAATTGTGTGAGAACCAACCTCACCTCCCTCAGTTCCAGAATGTTGATAGGGGTATGGGCCTCCCGGGGGCCCCACCGACCCTGGACTTTCAAGGACTTCCAGAAGTCCCCCCAACCTATCAGACTGGCATCTGTGGTCACTGTCTCCCAGCAAGGGGCCAGAAAGGATCTGCCCACCAACAGGTTCCTTGAATCCAGCCACCACGAGAGAGACCGCCTGGCCGGAGGGGACAGAACAAACACCTGATCCAGGGACACAGAGTCCCGATCCCATACTGACAAGAGGTGAAGTTGAAGAGGTCTCATGTGAAACTGAGCGTATGGAACCGATTCGAAGCAAGACCCCATCAGGCCCACCAGCTGCATCCCCTGCCGGATGGAGGGATGAGGGCAAGACAGAAGAAGCTGGGCTTGAGCTTGAAGACTCTCCACCTTCTGCTGAGGGAGAAGAATCTTGACCTGAGATGTATCCAGAGTCATGCCCAGAAAGGACCTCACCAGTGACGAGGAAAGGGAAGAATTGGGGTGATTGATCAACCAGCCGAAGGACTCCAGTGTGGACACCACCAGCTGGGTATCCAGCTCGGCCTGCTGAAAGGACTGAGACGTGATGAGAATGTCGTCCAAGTAAGGAAGGATGCAAATGCCTTGAGATCTCAGCCATTACGCCCGCCAGACACCTTGGTGAATACCCTGGGAGCCGAGGTGATACCGAAAGGTAAGGCCACAAATTTGTAGTGCTGATCCTCCAGAGGGAACCTGAGGAATCTCTGATGACCTGGAAAGATTGGTACATGAAGGTAAGCGTCCTTGATGTCTACAGAGGCCATGGAGTCGCCCGGGCGCAGAGGATTGACTGCAGAGCGCATGGTTTCCATGCGAAAATGCTTGAATCTGACAAAATTGTTGAGACGCTTTAAATCCAGGATGGGTCTGAGGGACCCGTCCTTTTTGGGGACAGTGAAAAGATTGGAATAGAAGCCTCTGCCCCTTTCCCTGAAAGGTACCGGGCAGATGACCCCCAACTCCAGAAGGTTTTGGACAGCAAGGCACAGCCCCTGAGCTGACAGGGGGTTTTGAGCCATCCGGGATTTGACAAATCTTGGGGGTGGCCAGGCAGCAAACTCTATCTTGTAACCGGAGGACACTACCTCCTGAACCCACCGGTCTGAGACGTGAAGCCTCCAGGCGTGAGCAAAGAGCCGAAGCCGTCCCCCCACTCGGATGGGTGAGGGCGCCCCTTCATGCCTGAGGGGGCTTGGGGGAGGACTTTGGCTTGGGACCCCAGGAGGGGCCGGGGCGGCCCCGTCCCCTGCCCCAATTGTCTCCGCGAGCCCCAGCAAAGGAGACTCCCCGACCAGTTCTGGAACCACGGAAGGAAGGGAGAAAGGCACCCGTCCCCCGAAAGGACTGGAACGGAATCCTACTTTAAGGTAACCTACCGCCCCTGGCAAACAAGTCCAAGTGTTCCCCAAAGAGGCGCAGCCCCTTAAAGGGAAAACCAGTGAGAGCCTTCTTAGCAGCATTATCAGCTGCCCATTGACGCAGCCAAACAGAGCGGCGTATAGCCACCAAAAGGGCAGATGTCCTTCCACACATTCTAATGGTATCATCCATGGCAGAAAGAACATATGCAACAAATTCATAGCAAAGCAGGAGAGATTTATACTCTTCTCCTCCTGCGTCATCAGAGGCCCCTTCTAATAGACTCTTAAGCAGCCCTTTAATAGCAATAGCTGTAATGGCAGAGGCACAAACTGGGCGCAGTGCGGTCCCCACACAGGCAAAAGCATGACAAGCCAGCTGGTCCATGCGCCGGTCCTCACCATCCCTCAGGGTAGTAGTGTCAGGAGAATGCATGACAGATGTATTTGACAGCACCAGAACGGGCGCGTCCACCACAGGAGGACATAACCAACGCTTAATCACATCAGCAGGAAATGGATACCTCTTGTCCCAACTCTTGGGCAGCTTGCTAGGCTGTTCCCATTCTTCGAGCACCAGATTATTAAAGTGAGTCTGCTCCAGGAACTCCAAGCGTGGTTTAACCGTATGAAAAAGCTCGCCCTGCTGCTGCAGAGACACTGCAGGAAGGGAAATACAAAGTACTTCAAAAATGTGAGACAAAAGCCTGTCAGTGTCATCTGAGGACCATGTGTCTTCTCCAAAGGGAGACCCGGTACCGCCATAAATCTTAGGCTGTTCCTCAGAAGATTCTGAATCAGAAAATAATTCCCCCTCCTCAAGGGGACAATGACCAGGAACGTCAGGAAATTCCTCAGCCTCAACAGGGAGGTAAACAGCGGGGGGAGATAAATGCCGCTTCTTAGCAGAAGCCTTACGCGGGGTAGACCCAGCAATATGTTTCTCAATGCTGGCCACCCGTGCAGCCAAATCAGGTTGAGACTCCCCGCTAGTATGCCCCTCGCTGGGGATCAGATGTAAGCGTGGGGGGTAGGCGAAGCCAGAGGGGGCGCAGCACCAGGCCCAGTAACAGACAACCCAGACTGCAGCGCGAGCACCTGCTGGGCGCAGGGTACACACACCCTGACATCATCACTTATAGGGGATACCCCACACGCAACACATAGCCAGGCTTGTCCCGAAGGAACCCCAACCACATAATCCCCAGTAGCCTCCATATGGTGATTTGAGTGGCACAACAGGCCAGTAAGGGTTAACGCTAAAAAGCTACCCGGGATGCCCCAAGGACCCGCTAGGGAAGTGGGAGACAGCGAGGGGAGAGGGCCGGGAGAAACCACAGATGTTAAAGTTTTAACCCGCTTGAAAGACATAAAAAACATTTCCATAAGAATATACACTAAGGAAAAAACCCCAGGAGAACCACCCCGCAGGGATACTCACGGACCGCAGGGAGCCAGCAGCGCACACAGCACAAGGAGAGGGTAAAATGGCACCTGCAGGGACCTCGAGGGGCGGGCCACGGAGACGTGATGCAAAAACGTCATCCGCAGAGCCCGCCCCCCCCGAAGAGCGCGAATCGCGCCCCACTTGATGCGCCAGCCAATAGCGTCGCTGCAGCCTCAGAAGCAATGTCACCGCCATCTGCAGAGCGTTGTACAAGCGCGCGCCGGCGGCATACACGGTGAAAACACCAACAATCGTGCAGACCACCAGTCCCCCCCCCCCCGGAGATCTCCCCGAGGGAGAGCGAGGCAAGGAATTTAGGGGGTTATCAGCCCTAGAGAAAAAAAGGGGGGAGGGTAGGGTGGGAAGGGGCACCTAAGGGGGGAAGGGTTAAACAGCACAGGAGCCTGGCAAAACCCATAGTGCAGGGGGGGGCATCCCAAAAGGCTCACCATCAGCCTAAACCGCCTACCCTGTCAGAGCAGGGACTGCGGCAGGAGCAGTGCTCCTCAGCACCTAACCTGGTGCTTACTGACCTACCTTCACCCGAACCTTGTCGGAACGGGTGGGAATAGTCCTGCAGGGCCGCAGGCAGATAAGCCCCGCTCATCTGCGCAACATAGAGAGCCATCTTCTATCTTCGCAGCCCAGACTGCAGATAAGAACTGGAGAATTTGTGGGAGGTCCCTGACTTATATGGGGCCGGAAGGACCACAAGTTGTCCTTCCAAGGACGTAGGATCTTTGTCCCATACTGACAGAAGGTGAAGTTGTAGAGGCCTCAAATGGAACTGAGCAAAGGGCACCGCCTCGAAGCACATCACCATCAGGCCCACCAACTGCATTCCCTGCCTGAGTGAGGGCTGGGGGCACGATAGCAGGAACCTCACCTGCGCAGTTAGAGCTTCCACCTTCTGCTGAGGAAGGAATATCCTTGACTAAATCATATCCAGAATCATTCCCAGGAATGGGGTCACCGAGGAAGGGGACAGGGAGGACTTGGGGTGATTGATCACCCAGCCGAAGGACTCCAGGGTGGACACCACCAGCTGCGTGTCCAACTCTGCCTGATGCAGTATGCAGATGAGTATGTCGTCCAGGTAGGGTAGCAAGCGTATGCCCCTTGACCTCACCAGAGACATCACCCCTACCAGCACCTTGGTGAACACTCTGGGAGCTGAGGTGAGACCAAAGGGCAGGGCCACAAATTGGTAATGTTGATCTTCCAACGCGAATCTGAGAAACCTCTGGTGTCCAGGGAACACAGGGATGTGAAGGTAAGCATCTTTGATGTCCACCGACGTCATGAGATCCCCTGGGTGCAGGGAGCCAATGGCCAATGGAGTTTCCATGCGAAAACGCCTGTTTCTGACAAATTTGTTGAGGATCTTTAAATCCAGAATGGGCCTGACTGACCCATCTTTTTGGGGGACTGTGAAAAGGTTGGAATAGAACCCCTTGCCTCTTTCTCTTAAGGGGACCCTGCAAATGACCCCCATATCCAGAAGGCCTTGCATGGCCTGCATCAAGACCTGAGCTGAGGCAGAGTCCTGGGGAATCCTGGACTTGACGAATCTTGGGGGGGGGGGCGCACAGCAAACTATCTTGTAACCAGAGGACACTACCTCCTGAATCCACCTGTCTGAGACGTGATGCCTCCAGACATGCGCAAAGTGCTGTAGCCGTCCCCCCACCCTGATGGGCGAGGGCGCCCCATCATGCCTGGGAGAGGGTTTTGGTTTAGACCCCCAGGAGGCGCCGGGACGTCGACCTCTGTTCCTGTGCCAGGAATCTGTATGAGCCCCCGCGAAGGACACCCCTTTGCCCTGCTTAGCACCGTGGTAGGGGAGTGAAGGGGGCCCCTGGCCACGAAAGGGCCGAGACTGCCGCCTGCGCTGGGGTAACTTGCCTCCTTTAGCAAAAAGGTCTAGGCGGTCCCCAAACAGGCGTAGCCCCTTAAACGGAAGCCCAGTAAGGGCTCTCTTAGCAGCACTGTCAGCAGCCCACTGGCACAGCCAGACCGGGCGGCGTATAGCTACCGCCAAGGCAGAGGATCTGGCACACATCCAAATTGCATCATCCAAGGCAGATAGGATAAAGTTCACAAACATATCACAGTTAGACAGTGCATTACATGTATCAGGTTGCCCTTCATCAGACCCGTCAAAAGCACTTCTGATCAGGGTCCTGAGCGCCACAGACGTGATGGCCGAGGCGCAAACCAGGCGCAGCACCGCCCCCCACAAACGCAAAGGCATGGCACGCTAATTGGTCAATGCGCCGGTCCTCAGCATCCCGCAGCGTAGTAGTGTCAGGGGAGTGCACAATAGAGGTGTTAGACAACCCTAGAATAGGGCGCGCACGGCGGCGGCGTTTGCAAAAGTAAAGGTAAGTCAGCGCGGCGGTTGACACACATATACAAGTCCCAACACACATGCCAACAGGCAATATACACGAATCACGGTACATGCTCAACCACACCCCCCCCCCTTCTTTTCCTCCCGAAGGCTATGGGGAGAATGAGGGAGGATGGCGGCCCTTTGTACAGGACCCACTGCTACCGGGGCATGGGACAATAGTGCGGGAGGGGCATCCCATAAAGGCTCACCATCAGCCTATACTGCCTACCCTTTGGTGGGGGACTGCGGTGGAGCAGCGCTCCTTAAGCACACATGGTGCTGCCTACCTTCACCCGACCAGCGCAGCCCAGGCTGGGAGACACATCACATCAAGGACGGGTGGGAATAGTCCAACAGGGACGCAGGCTTTAATAGCCCCACTCACCTGCGACAGAGTGATCATTTCATGTCTTCGCAGTAAGCACTGCAGAGAAATCTGGGGATTTGTGGGAGGTCCCCGGGTATTTGAGGGGCCGGGAGGAGCCTGTTTTGCATGTCTCTGCAGTGCAGCGCCATCTGGCGGAGGATAACCCAAGTGTAAGTAATCTATCTGGAGCAGGACGTACTGTATACTAAGAATATACCTGGATTTATAAAGGGTGTATGTCGGGAGGAGGGGTACACTGTGTTAATCTGTTCATTTATTAAATTATGTAAATCCTGATATGCTGTAGTAATGTGACATGTTTCTGGTAATATTAGCTGGTGACTTACATAGTAATGGAGCAACTCCCTCCCCCTTTACTTAGCTGGTTTCTTAGCTGGTTTCTACCCTGACAACTAGTTACACGTTTTGCTGCTAAATAAGGGGGTTAATCCAGCCCTTACAATGGTATACTTTTATAAAATGAGCATGAGCTTTGGTCAATGTCACTGGAATGGAGCCCCAGTGGGCCCCAGGGTTAGGGCTTGTGTATATTTAATAAACTATAGCCTTTAAATGGTGGTTTTAGCCTATAGTAATCATTATATTTTGGGGTCACTGGGCTGCTGCTTCTAATACCCCCATCATATTCCTGCCTCTCCAGACTCTCCAAGCCCCTCGGTACCCATCCCCACTGTAACCCCAGTCTATGCTCTGGCCCCCCTCCCATGACCTCAGTATCATGGCTGTCATAAGCCATACCCACCTCTGCCACATTATCTGTCCCTACAATATTAAAGCTTCAGTACTATCAATTTAAACCAGACAAACAGCATTGCAAAAGAAAACTCCACAAAACTCACTTGCCCCCATCTGCATGCATGATACTGAATCATTGTCAGCACTTAATTTGCACCTACATCCACTCAAGGCTGAAATGCAGCTCTCATGGTCGCGACCACCTTGGAGCTCTCAGAGGCTTTTTCTTTTCCCAGCATCCTGCAAGCTGCCTGGGCTTAACCGACATTGCTGAAAATGCCAAGCAACAGGAAACCTAGTGGCATTTCTCCTTTGAACACCATTGGCAGATCTATTCAATGTGCAGCATCTAAATAGCCCTGAGGCCCAGGCCCAGACCAAAATCTTGATTTCACAATCCCAGGTTTTGGTTCGTCCCCCTGCGACACCCTGGTTTGGAATGTCCTATTGTGTGAAACCCCCCTAGATCACCCACTTTTCTTACCTTTCCTGAAGCCCACTGTGCATGCGCATCACTTACTTCCTTTTTCGGCTGCACCGCCCGTGTTCGGCTGGGATTCCATTCAGCTTATACAGCCGCACAATTATATGCTGACTGGACGAGAGCCACACCTGCGCCGAGAGCTTGGGGTAAGGTAAGAGAAGTGTGCAATTTGGGGGGGGGGGGTGTTTCACACAGCGGGGCATCCCAAACTGGTGTGCCCCAGGGGGCGGACCAAAGCCTGCGATAATGAAAATCCCGGGATTTGGTCCACTTTAACAGTGCTGTATCCAATTTTGCACATGATCTGTCCCTGCAATGCTAAAGCCTTGGAGTACACCTGCAGATGAATGGTCATTGCTATGCACATTGCGAGAGTACTCCCTCCAGCTGCACAGACCCCTCCTAGACATTTAGAAGGGCCTGGTGTGCGCAGGGGATGATGGATGAGGCCTGCATATGTGCTGTGGGCTCTCTAGTTCGAGGTAAGGGGTTTCACAGACTTTTTGGATTCTAGGGCTGGGTGAGAAGAGTTTTGGTTCCCTCTAACTTTTAAAGATGTACGGATGCGGGTTTAGAGTGTCAGTTAGGTGGTTAGTCGGTTAGTAACCTGTTTAGATTTAGAGGTTGAAAGCATTAGAATCATTCTAGTGGTCATAGCTCCACAGAGGAGCTTACCAATTAACAGAATTAATTGCTAAGTGTTAAAAGTGATAATATTTAGACACAAGATGGCAGTTTAGAAACCTTTGCCACAAGTTAAAATTAGGAATCTTCTAGAAGGAAGTGGTAGTACTAGAGGAATAAAGAAGCCTTAAAGTGGACCAAAACCCTGGATTTTCTCACCCTGGGACATCCCAATTTGGAGTGCCCCGCTGTGTGCCCCCCCCCCCCCAGTGCCCCAGTTTTCTTACCTGACCAATAAGCCCATGACACAGGCATGGCTCTCCTCCAATCAGCTTCTCATATTAATGCGCAGCAGGAGAAGATGAATGGAATCCTAGCCACACACACGATGCGCAGCATCACTCGCATCCTTTGGCTTTGCACGGCCATGCCTGCCAGTTACACCGGGGGGTAGCCATGCACAGCCCGAGAAGGATGTGAGTGCTGCTGCTGCCAGCTGTGCATGCAGCTTGAGCTCATTGGCTTCTTAGCGAGGTAAGCATATTGGGTGGGTGGGGGAGTTCACACAGGAGGAGAGGGAATCAGACCAAATTTGGTCCACTTTAAGAGTGAGTTATGGAAAAGACTGGACAACGGGAAAATACCATTTTGTGATTACTCACCTGTAAAATGGGTATTATAAGTATGTCTCACACCCTGCTTCGGAATGATTAATAACACGTGGGTTATAGCCAGTAGAGGGCGAACTTCTGCAGAGATGACTAGAAAAAAAGAAGCCCCTCCTGGTCCATAAATACCTGGGACCTCCCACACATTCCCCAGTATAAGAAAGCAGTAAGGGAACCAGGAAGAGGCAATAAATCTAAGAGAAAAAAAAGTTTCACCATATAGAGGATCCAAGATACAACTCAGGGTGGGCCGAAGCAGGGTGTGAGACATACTTATAATACCCATTTTACAGGTGAGTAATCACAAAATGGTATTATTCCAAGTATGTCTCACACCCTGCTTCGGAATGATTAATAACACGCGGGACATCCAATAGCAGTGTCCAAAAAGGGTGGGGATCCCAACAGACAGTGCACAAATTAAACCACTGCAGCTTGCAGAGCTTTGCGGCCAAAGACAGCATCCGCTGAGGCCCGCACATCAACCTTATAAAACTTATAAAAAAGAAGACCAAGTAGCAGCCTTACAAACCTGTTCAACAGAAGCCTGCTGCTGAAAAGCCCAGGAAAAACCAACAGCACGAGTAGAATGAGCAGTGATCTGGAAAGGGGGATCCCTCCCCTTGGAAGTATAGGCCCCAACAATGGCCTGACGTGTCCATCTACTAATGGTAGACTTGACAGGCGCCAAATCCTTCTTGGGCCCAAAACAAGGCATCCATCCTACAGAAAAGAGAAGTAGCCACCATTAAGGCAACCTTTTGTGTGAGAATAGAAAGTGCAACATCCTGCACCGGCTCAAAAGGAGGCCCCTGGAGGGCCGACAAAACCAAATTCAAGTCCCAAACAGGCAACAAGGGCTTGCGAGGGGGCTGCACATGAGTGACCCCCTGGAAAAAAGTCTTAACCAAAGGATGAAGAGCAAAAGACCGCCAGGTAGAGTACTAAGCTGAAAACCCAGGTCCAAACCGTGTTGGAGAAACTCCAAAATTATGGGAATCGAAAACACCCTACAAGGCAAGGCCCTAGCCTCACACCAAGCAATATAGGACCGCCAGGTCCTGTAGTAGATGTTAGAGGAAAACTTCTTCCTAGCCCTAACAAGCGTCTGGATCACAGCATCAGACAAATGTTCCTCTTTTAGGATGGAGGTCTCAGCAGCCACGCCGTCAAAGCCAGCGTTTGTAAATTGGGGTAACATAGCTGACCTTGAGTGACCAGATCCGGAAACAGGGGCAACCTGTACTGATCGACTGCCAGTCGCACGACGTCTGCGAACCACACCTGTCTTGGCCACCTTGGAGCCACCAGTATAGCTGGCACACCCTCTTGAACCAGCTTGCGCACCACCCTGCCTACCGTGGAGAAGGGGGGAAACAGATACAGGAGACCCAGATCCCGCCAGGCAAGAGACATGGCATCCACTGCCAGAGCCAGAGGATCCTGAGACAGACACAAAAGCAGGGAGCTTGTGGTTGTGACGGGAGACAAAGATCCACCTCCGGGAACCCCCACTTGTGACAAATGGATATAAATACCTAGTTGTTGAGGGACCATTCCCCTCTGCGAGAGGACCCCCTGCTAAGGGAGTCCGCTTCCATGTTCTCCACTCCTGGAATGTACACCGCCGAGATACATGGAACATTGCTCTCGGCCCATGCAAGAATCAGAGAAAACTTCCCTTAGGGCACTCCGCTGCGAGTCCCTCCTTGGTGACTGATGTAAGCGACCGCAGTCCAATAGTCTGATCGAGCCTGAACCGGAAATCCTTGGAGATGATGCGTCAAGTGCGACAGCACCAACCGAATAGCCCAAAGCTCCAAAACGTTGGTGGGGATGTGCGCCTCCAGAGGACCCCACAGCCCCTGGAACTGATGTTTCCAGAACCCCCCCCCCCCGCCCCAGCCCGACAGGCTGGAATCCGTGGTGACCATCTCCCAACAAGGAGCCAGAAAGGATCTGCCCCTCAGAAGATTTCTCATTTCCAGCCACCACTGAAGAGACTGCCGGACCAAGGAAGACATCGCAAAGGACTGATCCAAGGCCAGAGGACATCTGTCCCAAGCCGATAACAGATGGATTTGAAGAGACCTCTTGTGAAACTGAGCAAAAGGAACTGCCTCGAAGGAGGCCACCATCAACCCCACCAGCCTCATCCCTTGCCGGATGGACGGGCGAGGGTGGGACAGAAGAAGACGTATCAGATCTTGAACCATCTGCACCTTCGACTGAGGTAAGAACACCCTGGACTGAATGGTATCCAGATTCATGCCCAGAAAGGAAATCTCCCTTGACGGGGAGAGAGAAGACTTGGGGTAGTTGATCACCCAACCGAAACTCTCCAGCGTAGTCACCACCAACCTGGTGTCCAGCTCCGCTTGACTGAGAGAGGATGCCGTAATGAAAAGGTCGTCCAGATACGGCACAATGCGAATGCCCTGGTCATTGAAAAGGGCCATTATGCCCGGCAACACCTTGGTGCTGAGGTCAGCCCGAAAGAGAGAGCCACAAACCGGAAGGGTAAGCGTCCTTGATGTCTATGGACGTCATGAAGACCCCTGGACGAAGAGAGTTGATGGCCGAGCGCAGAGTCTCCATGCAAAATTTCCTGGTTCTGATGAACCTGTTGAGAATCCTGAGATCCAGAATGGGTCTTATGGAGCCATCCTTTCTGGCCACTGTCAAAAGGTTGGAGTAATAGCCCCGGCATCTCCCTGAGGAAGGCACCGGGCAAACGACCCCCCTTTCCAGAAAGTTTTGTATTGCCAATAACAGCTCCTGCGCGGCCCGGGGGTCCGAAGGAACCCGAGACCTAAGAAATCTGGGAGGAGGCCGGTACTCGAACTCCAGCTTGTACCCGGAAGAAACCACTTCCAGGATCCAGTTGTCTGTGACCTCAGACCTTGGCAAAGAGCCTTAGCCGTCCCCCCACCCACGAGGGTGAGGGTGCCCCCTCATTGCTGGGAGGGTTTGGAAGCAGCCTTGGGTATGGTACCTCAGGCAGTCCCGGGGCGGGCACGCCCACTGCCCCTACCCCAGGAGTCACCTCTGAACGCAGAGTAAGCAACTCCCCTGCTTGCTCGAGAGCCACGAAAGGAAGGATTAAAGGAGCCTGCCCCCCGAAAGGACCGGCGCTGATTCTTGCGCTCTGGCAACTTTCCTCCTTTCGCCCCCGAGTCCAATTTATCTCCAAACAGGCGCCTACCCAAGAAGGGTGGCCCTGTAAGTGCCTTCTTAGCCGCCATATCAGCCGCCTATTGGTGCAACCAAACCGAGCGGCGTATAGCCACAAGCAAATCCGAGGTTCTACTACACATACATATTGTATCGTCCAAGGCTGATAAGACAAAGGTCATGAACAGATCACACCGCGTAAGTGCTGCAAATTCAACACTAGCAGGGTTAAGAAGGGGACCATTCAACAAGCCCCTAATTACAGATCTGGTATCCACGGCCGAGAGTGCGGAAGCACAAACGGGACGCAGGGCCGAACCCACACTGGCAAAGGTGTGTGACACCATTTGATCAAGACGACGGTCCTCACCATCCTTCAGCGTGGTGGAGTCAGGTGAGTGAACAACCAATGTATTGGACAACCCCAGAATCGGAGGGTCGACTTCTGGGGGTGACAACCAGCACTTCACCGGGTCCACCGGGAAGGGATATTTCCTATCCCGCCCCTGAGGGACGCGGGGAAGCCGGCTGGGCCTTTCCCATTCCTTAAGAATCAACTTGTCAAAAAGTTTTTGATCAGGAAACTCCAAGCGCGGCTTAGTGGCCCCAAAAAAAAATAGTCAGATCGTCAGAACCATCAGATTCTGAAAACAATTCCCCTCCTTCCAGCGGGGAATAATGCCTTCTCTTAGCTGGGGCCTTTCAGGCCTCAGAGCTAGCAATCAATTTCCCAATGTCAACAATGACAACATCACTTGGAGTCAGAATCAGGCGTGGGGGTGTAGGTGATTAGGCCGGCAGCGCTGACCCAGACGCCTGGGACTCCGAGTGCCGCGTAATGGCCTGCTGTGCACATGGAATGCAAATAAATAAAAAATCAATGAATACATGTGATAAATAATGCTCAACGTGAAATGTCCTCAACCCCAAAAAGAACACAAATAAAATGTTAATATAAACACAGAGCAAGCTAGATTGAATAAAACAAAACAAAAGTCCCAATTTTTAATCCTTCAAAGGTGCTATAGTGCTCAATATAACTATGTCCCACGGTGCATGCACTCCACGCAAAATTGTGCAAAGGAATCCTCCACCAATCGTGCAAACTCTTACCAACTTTAAGAAGGCAATGCGCTTAAAATTGATTTTACACGGCGTTGTTGCCAATTCTGATGTAATCCACTTTTAAATAAACGCTTATCCAGCAATGCTTCCACACTTCAACCCTCCAGCATTTACAGATGTCACAAAGGTACTATTTCCATACAGCCCTCCGCTGTGCAATCTCTCTTTTCCAGGCAAATCTCAGGGGGTGACATACATGGAGAAGCAGAAAGCCCAAAATAGTGTAATATTGCAAAAACTATAACTTTAATAAAAAGATCCAAATCCACTCACAAGGCAGGTAAAATAATCAGCATTGAGATACAGTTGTAATCTCACCGATCCTGGAATCAGACAATCCCCATTCGGTCCAATAAAAGGGCGATCCCATAAAAGTGAATAAAATGTCCAAAGGATTTCTTTAAAAACTCCAAAAAGCTCTGAAGAATCTACCGCTCGCCACCGCCGACGCGTTTCGTCGCCGCAAGGCAACTTTAACTTGACCCACCGCCGACGCGTTTCGTCGCCGCAAGGCAACTTTAACTAGGCCTAAACTCCACAATTTTGCGTGGAGTGCATGCACCGTGGGACATAGTTATATTGAGCACTATAGCACCTTTGAAGGATTAAAAATTGGGACTTTTGTTTTGTTTTATTCAATCTAGCTTGCTCTGTGTTTATATTAACATACATCCAGATATAATCACAGCCATACAATATATCTGTATAACCTTAAAGTATATGTCAAAGATAACGCAGCATACAAGGCACCCCAATAGCAATACGATTATGCATAATAAAAAAGGCAGATAATAGAACGAGCCCCGCAGGGCACTCACAGTTAGGATGCAAGATGGCGACCGGACACCCAGCAGCAGCAGCATCAGCCAGGCCAGGGGAAGAGAAGGAGGGCCGGCCAGCGCGGATCGCGCCCCCTCCTGCTGGGAAGAGTAACCGTGGTTCCCAGCCAGTGCTGGGAACCTCCGTGGGTGCCAAAAGAGAGGGGGGCAGGCCGCATCAGCGCGCCAAGCGCCCGGCCCCGCCCCCTCTCCTGACTAACAGAGAAGTAAAGAACATGGCCACGCTCCCACAAGGTTGCGGAGCCAGCCCGTGATCCGGGCCGCCGTCTAATAGACACGGCCCAGCAACAAGTGAAGCAAACAGCCACACACACCTACACTCATACCACACTGACAGCTAATTGGCCAGGCAAAGTCTGAGGTAAAAAATTGGAGGGACATGCCCCCCCCCCCCATGATCCAGGGACATGGAGCAATGGGTGGGGGAAGTCCCAAGCCACCTAATGCAGCGCAGGGAAAATGATGGACAGGGCATCCCAAACCAGGATCCCGAACCTGGTATCCGCCTACCCCTTGGAGGGGGTCTCACGGAGGAGCATGGCTCCAATTTATCACACCACTAAGGTGTATCCTACCTTCACCCGGACCAACAGCCAGGGCTGGGAGGCATAGGGTCTTAATAAAAACAAGGTCCAGGCAGAAATAGGGAAATAAAATGGCCGGGTGTAAACCCGGCTTACTTGCAAGGAGGAGACAGCCAACTTCTGACTTGCTCGCCGTCTGGAGGTCCCAGGAATTTATGGACCGGGAGGGGCTTCTTTTTTTCTAGTCATCTCTGCAGAAGTTCGCCCTCTACTAGCTATAACCCACGTGTTATTAATAATTCTGAAGCAGGGTGTGAGACATACTTGGAATATGTTAGCAACTGCTTGGGTAGATTTGCAGGCAAACCCGTCATGGCCACAAGGTATGTGTCAGGTTCCAGAGTGGTAGCTGACTGGAGACAGGAAGGTGTAAAAGGAAGATTGCCCTGGGTGACAACAGAAGGGGGGTAAGACCTGCTGTCTAGGATCTTTGCTGTTGACAGATAAGAAAATTCTGCAGTCAAGCGTGTCTACATGCCACCAAAATGTGAGTGAGTAACCCCCAAGTGGTAGAACACAAGTTTGCCACAAGTTAAAATTAGGAATCTTCTAGAAGGAAGTGGTAGGACTAGAGGTATAAAGAAGGCTTAAAGTGGACCAAAACCCAGGATTTTCTCGATACGTCCCCCTGGGGAATCCCAATTTGGAGTGCCCCACTGTGTGACCCCCCCCCCCCCTCCAGTGCCCCAGTTTTCTTACCTGACCAACAAGCCAACGACACAGGCATGGCTCTACTCCAATCAGCTTCTCCAGCTGTGCATATTAATGTGCAGTAGAAGATGAATGAAATCCTAGTCACACACACGATCACTCGCATGCTTTGGCTATGCACAGCCCGAGAAGGAAGCGAGTGCTGCTGCTGCCGGCCGTGCATGCAGCTTGGGCTTATTGGCTTCTTGGCGAGGTAAGCATATCGGGCAACTGGGGGGTTTCACACAGTGGGAGAGGGAATCATATTTGGTTCATTTTAAGTGTGAGTTATGGAAAAGACTGAACAGAAAATGTCAGCAACTGGTTGGGTAGATTAGGAGAGAAACCTGTCATTGCCAGAAGCCATGTGAACATGAGCGAGTCAGGTTCCAGAGTGGTAGCTGATTGGAGACAGGAAGGTGTAAAAGGAAGATTGCCCTGGGTGACAACAGAAAGAAGTTAGACCTGCTGTCTAGGAGCTTTGCTGTTGACAGATAAGAAAATTCTAAAGTCAAGCGATTCAGCCAACAAAATGTGAGTGAGTACCCCCAAGTGGTAGAACACCCCAGCACCTTAATTCCCTCCCCCCCACACAAGGGAAACACAATGGGCCCAGAAGGACCAGGCGTAGAGGGCTAACAAAGAGCATTTTAGGAGCCTATTACACAATTTTAAAACAACAAACAATGAAAAGGTTAATTCACGAGGAATCAAGGAAAGGCATTAAAAAACCTACATTGGCTCTTGGTTATGGTAAAATGGGTTTTGGCCTATTAAAGTCTATATAATATCTATGATCTATGTAACTGCACTGGCACATGCATCATTTTGGGATTGCAATTCTGTTGATGAATGGTTGAAGTGACATTGCCCTTCACGGTCTTCTAGATACCTTATAAGTGCTGGGATTCAAGAGGACCCCATTGCACAATGCTTTAAAAAAAAAAAGAAAAAGAAAGAAAAAGCTCTCTGGTGTAATAATCTGACAAGGAATTCCATTTTGTTTTTCAAAACAATTGTTCTAATTGTCATGTGCAAGGACAAACTAAAATGCACAGGCAGAGGATTCTGGGAGTTATAGTCCTGGAGTAGCCGCAGGCAATTATTCCTATGGATAAACCAATTCTATGCTCTCCAGTTGTCAGTGAGATACCTGTCAGCAGCTTGTTCATCCTGATTGCTGGGATGTGACCGGATTCTTAATAAATCACTTACAGCAATAAGTTGCTGACGAGAACATCATCACAATAGTCATTAGCCTGGTGCTAAATTGAAAATATACAGCGCTGATTTACATTTGATTTGATCTCCAGGCATATATGCTGCCATCTGGCAAGAGAAGCCCACATCAATAAGCTTTAATATAATCAGAGTACACACACAGCATTGCCGCCATCCATCCCTGGGAGAAGAAAAAAGGAACGCACTCAAGCAGCAGTAATAGTACACAGGCTCCATAAATGCACCCAGTGCTGACACACTAATGCCAGCTGAAGACTCTATTAATAAGGCTCATTGAGGTAACTGCCGATCGGGTGCTCAGTCCCCCTATGATGGGGATAGGCAAGGCGGCTGCTCCCTAGATGCACTTACTGCACTGTCATCAGCATTCCTGGAGAGACAGTGTCCCAGAATGTAATGCTCCCCATCTGCCAAATCCACTTCCATTCAAAGGGTCTTGTAACAGGAAATCTAATAAACTCTACAAATTATATGGAATTTAATAAATCCCTGATACCGATCAGCAAACATAAAAAAGGAAGTCTAAAATCCCCCCCCCCCCCGGCGCTGTGTTAACCCAATTTCAGCAATAACTAAATAAAACAACTCACTGGGGGGGGCAAGCAAGTTGCAAGAAAATGGAAGCTGGGACCTTAAAGTGTACCTGAAACCAAAAAGGATGTTTATGTCGACACCTTCCCAACTCATTGCCCCATATTAGCCTTTTTTTTTTTTTAAACTAAAGCCTTTGCCCAAAATATAAAATAAAAAAAACTAACCGGATACGGTCTCATGTTCGATTGGTGGGCCTTTGGCTGTGGCATTTGCCAGCTAAACTGCCACATGAGCCGAATGTGGCAGTTTAGCTTGTAGTGCTTTCAGATTTATTGCAGTTATTATAACTGATAAGACTGACCCTCAATGCTGAGCTGTGTGTTACTGAATGTATCATTGCTGGAAAGCAACAGGCCCAAATCCGGTTAGTGTTTTTATGATTATTGAGCAAAGGATTTAGTAAATAATTAAACAGTTTGTTTTGAGCCACTGGGCTGGGAATAGAAAGTGACAGCATAAACTTCTTGTCTTGGTATCGAATCACTCTAAACCGGAACTTCACTGAAAATACCACCCTACCCTGGTGCTGAGGCAGGATGGGGGGGTTATGGATGCGGCTCTGTGTCTGTCACCTATGGCGGCAGCGCCCAGGATCTGGAGCATGCCGACTGTGGTGTGGGCGTCTGCCTAAGGCAGCGATACTCAACTGGCGGACCGTGGTCCAAATGTGGACCTCTGCGCCAGATTTCCGGACCCCTGCCCTGACAGCCGTGCTTCTGTGCTTAGAGCTGCCCGCTTAATCAGCGATGTAGTGCTTAGTCTCCCATGGCTCCCTGGCACCTAGCATTGCAATATGAAATACTGTATGGGCGTTAAGTGGCATTGCAAGGTACACACAAACATTGTTTCTTGGTATCTTTGCCCCATCCAATCCTTTCAAGAAGCCTTTTTTAGTTTTGCCTGGGGAATCTATAGCCCCAGTGTGTTGTTTTATACCTATCCACCCCCCGCCCCCGCCCTCCACCCGGACCTTCACCTCTCATCAGATGCCTTTAAATGGACCTTTACAAGAAGTGGTTGAGTACCCCTGGCCTAAGGTAAGGTTTTCAGTGAAATTTCACTTTAAGTGGCAGGTCAGTCACCCACTGCAGCAATGACTGTACTAGTCTGTCACTCAAGTCTATGGCTGCCATGCACAGCCCCGCTGCGGCACTCCATTTTGGTTTAATCTACACACTTACAACTTAATTACACAAACAACCACCAACATCACTCCCTTATACCCCCCACACATCGATCCCAAACACTTTCGAATAACACAAACACACGCACACACACACACACACACACACACACACACACACACACACACACAATCCTGATTTAGACTATCATCACAAACTCCATTAACCCCATAACAGTCCTAGTAGAAATGTAAAAAAACCTAATGAAAATGTCTTTAGTCTGCCTCCATTAGCAGAGACAGATCCAGGCATAGGCTTCTGAATGTCCTTGGAAAAAGAAAAGTGTGGGGTTCTGGCACACAGGCTGAGGATATTTTCAGCAGCAGGCTGTAAGAGTCAGCTTCCTGCTAGGACAGAACTGGGAGCTTCTTTTCTCACTGCCGAAGCATGGCTCGAGCAAAACTGTAGGGGGGGGTTAAAGAGATTCTTTGTACTCTTATGTCCTTCCACTTACACCACCCAGTTACCAAATTCATATGTTACATGCTATCAATACACATGCTGATACCCTTAGTCCTTTTTTTATACTGGTTCTATAGTTATAGCCCTTAGCCTATATCCTCATTGATTACTGTACTATTACATCGGAGATTTCACTCAGGGCCGCTGGCGGTGACAATAAATGTCCCTCTTAAATACTATCTGGGCTTCCTCCCCCAGTCATTGTCACTGCATTACTTCAAGCTGCCGTTGTCACTTCTGTTTGCCAAGCGATCCCTCCATTATAGGTCTTCCCTCCTATATAGGTCTCCCATCCTAAGTGAGCCTCTATTTAATTCTATGTACCCCTGCCACTATTCCAACAGCGGGTTAGGGGCCGAATCAGATGATCCATGGGCCACAGGTTAAACATGTCTGCCCTCAAGTGTCCCCTTGGCTGCATGTGGGACAGCAACATGAATAAAAGATCTGTGATTAAAATACAACAGATCTAACCCTTCACTGTGTTATCCAGAACTATTTTAGTTTGACTTCAATGCTTTATCTTGTGACCAATTTATCCATCAAGATCATGCACATCAAGGGATAATATTTCCAACTGACTTGCAGATAATGCTTATTTGATTAATTTATATCATTGTACCAGATGCTTTCATATATCAAGAGCAGAGCACACTGACCACATTAACATTTAAAGTGGAACAAAACCCACTTCCCCTGGGGCATCCCAAATCAGCATGGCCCGCTGTGTGAAACCCCCCGGGGTGGCGGTAAACTCAACTTCTTCCTGGCTCCCTCACCAATGTAAAGATCGGGTGGCATCTCCTGTATCTTTTGGCTATGTGTGCGCTACCCCCCCTCATTCAGATAGACTGGGGATGGGCGCACTTGTGATTCAAGGGGATGCGGCCACACAAGCTCACATTTGCCATAAACAGACGTTTGCTGAACCTTACATATGCATGGCAAATGGATCTGACTGGACGAAAGCCCACGCTTGTGCCGTTGGACCAGGAAGTCCCCCAGTGCGGCCACATGGGGTGCAGTTTCTATTGTCAGATGGCACAGTCATGGCCCCCCCTGCACCTGCTATAGTGCATGTGTCAGGAGTGACCACTTGCTTGTTGATTTTCGGGGACACAGATCAGATGCGCACCTCAAGAAAGGGGCAGGGAGACCTGGTGCGTATCCCTTTGGACAAAGCTACCAGTCTTGCGATAAGATGCACTTGGGGCTGGGGGACAAGGTGACACGTTAAAAACGCAAGTGCCATTTGGTTGGATAAAATGTGGAGTGGAAATGGAAGTGAAGAGGCCTGGCTTCCAGAATCTTGGCAAGAAAAGCAGTTTCTGTCATAAGTATCAGTACATAAATTTGCACAGTGGTGGTGGGGGTGATTAGTAGCTATACTTCGGGGTTTATGCATGAAGCTCTAGCGCCAGGTAGTGCTTCGTAGCGTCTGGTGAACGCAGGGCACTGTACACAATACCACATGTATGAAAGCGATTTCGTTGAGCGTCTGGAACAGCGGCATGTAGCGTACAATTCATCATTACAGACAACTCAGCGTATAGCGCCTGCGTTCTAGCTTCCAGAGCGACAGGTAAGACACGTGGCTACCTTTCGCCTTCCCATACATTTCAATGGACGTTCCTTCTAATCCCTTTCCTGATCCCATTTTTAATTTTTTTTTTCTCTCAAAAATCATTAGATCTCGCCTGGGCTGGAATTATATATTTTTGAAAATACAATTTTATGCAGAATTGTTCTTACAGGTCTGGCACTAAAGTGTTAATGCCACAGTGTTCCAACAATGTCATTCCATGTTTTTTCGCTTTCATACTGGTGGAAATGTGCCCAAAAATCACTTTAATCACACAGTCTGCCGCTCTATGCTACAGTGAACCAAATTTGAGCGCCGACGCTGTGTGAGCCTGATTTTTTGTTGAATATGGTGTGAGTCGCAATGAGCTGGCGCTACCTTTCGCTCCCTGCAGCGCTGTACTGGTGTTAGAACGCCCAACATACATCACATTCATCAATGCTGGCCAGGTTACTAGAGCGACTGAGGCGCTCTGTTACAGAGCCCGATAGCCGATCACAGCGTATACTAGCGGTCGCTTTTAGTGCCTCTGTACAGACGCTCAACTGCCGATAGCTGGCGCTAGTAATGACTGTTGGTCGATGACTGTTGGTCTGCTTTAAGTCAAGGTGTGTAAAGACCTGAATGCCTAGATAGACAGGTCAGGCTTAAAAGTTTTTGTCCAGTCAAAGACCACTGTTTACTCCCACTATGACCTGAACCCCTCAATCACAAATCATACTAACTGCTGAACACTGAACATTGAAGCAATGCACACTGAAGGTAGGATGGTGGCAGCAGCAGATACCCGTCCCCTGTCAGCGTCTGATTTCCTTGGATTGGTACCTAGGGGTTTGGCACCAGGTGTGAATAGAGCAGTTCCCTTTCATTTTTCATCAAGAGTTTTCTCTAAATCAACCTCTTTATTTGAACACCAATAAAATCTTCAGATCCAGATGCAATCCAGTTTTGCTTGTCAATAGGTTTATAGCGTTTGAAACTGCAGCTGGATCTGATGATTTGCGTGGCTTTCAAGTAAACTCTTGATTGTTATTGGTGCTGTCACTTTTTCCACTCTAAACCAATCTTAGGAATGGAATGTCATATTAGAGACATTTATTCAAGCTGTGGGATATGGACAGTACAGTAGCTCAGGTTATGCAAGGCTAAATGGTCACTTACAGGATTACAAGTCAGTTTAAGCATGGATTACTGGTGACCATTATTTATGATTTCCACAATATGGAAGTGAGGATTACCGTGGGGGAACATCTCCAGAAGCTGACTGGCACGGGTAGAGGGTAGAAGCTGTTCTTCTTCAATACCATGCAAGTACAGTGCAACCTGTAGGTCAGTGCTGACTGTTTTAGCACTTTCTATTGCACTAAAGCTGAAAGAGTTAAAACAGTCAGAACCACTGTAACCATTGGGGTTTGCTGAGCAGGCTTGCACATCAAACTTGAATGGTTGCTGGTGGTTACGTGATTGGCTGCCATTTGCTGCCAAATATGTGAATGAGGAAGTGATGACTTGACTTTACGGTCCTTTTAAGGAAGGAAGGTTGAGCCAGATAAGGAATTCTAGGTAACAGTCTAGGCAACTCTGCCTTTCTTCCCAGAAAGAGATTCCAGGGCTTGTGGTCTACCCTGTTTTGGGGGCATCCCAACTTCGGCTGATGTGTGAAGCAGTCTGCGATCATTGCCAAACTGCATCCCGGCTGATACGCCAAACCTGAATCGCAAAAGAACAATGGCGTCACTGGAAAAAATCAGGAGTACTTCTCAAGTGTTCACAGATATACGTCCACCTACAGCAAACACGGTTGTACAAGGCAGGTGTTCTGTGAATACAGCAAATGCAGGTGAACACCAACAAATGGGCAAAGCAGTTGGTAAATCAAGCCTTAATTGTTTTGACTGGTCTAACATTATTATTATTGTTTAGTTACATAGCACCATCTTCGTCCATAGTGTTGTACAGGGTATTATTACTGACAAGGTAAAACATATAGTACAGAGACCATTACTAATTAGGTGCTACAAAGTGCAGACCGAATTTATAGAACAGAAAATAGCAAAGAGAGCCCTGCCCTTTTGAGCTTACAGTCTAAAGCTTAGGGGGAGACGAAGGGGAGGGATCACAAGTAGCAGAGCTTGAGTTAGGCGGCATGTACCCTGTAAAGTTTATTGGAGTTTATTGGATTGGAGGAACTCCAAGCTTTTTGTAGCGCCACAGCCAACCCCCCCCCCCCCCCACTTGTGCTAAGCCCAAATGTGGGCGTTACTTGTTTCCAACCAAACAGCACCAGGGGACACCATCTCTGAGCAGCTCTCTTTAGGTGAACTCTTTTCATGTTACTATTGTATACACAAAGTTTGGAGCTCCTTTCCTATGAGTAATATATTTAATATATATAATCACCCTTATTTTCCCATGATTCAGGTGGGAGGCTGGACTCTGAATTGTGTGAATGACCAGTACAGTCACACTGCTGCACGGAATTGGATGACAGACTTGTCACGGTGCATGCTCTCCAAGATGCGCCCAGGACCTGAGGTTATCTAGAGCCTGGACTTTCACTTTAAAGTGACCAATCACCTGGATTTTTACTATCCTGGTGATTGTTCCTTGTCCCTGGGGCATCCCAATGTCCCATCCCCCCTGTGCCCAGTTAATCGAAATTGCTGGACAAGGGTACATGCACATTTGCAGGGATGCGGACTGATGGAAAGGTAAGAGGTTTCTGGGCCACTTCAGGGGTTCTTCCAAACTGGATGCCCCAGGGACACCTAGTCGGCCAGCCCTGGGGGCTTTTAGACTCCAGGGCCGGCGTAGAAGGTGATTGAGCCAACTTAAGCCAGGTTAAATTTGAAAGCTTGGAGCTTGGGACAGTGACAGATTGAGCAGAGAAGTAGAGAGGCATGAAAGAAATCTTGAAAGTGGGAGTTTGAGGAGGTGAATATGGAGGAGAATAAAAGTATGACAGAGGCAGAGCAGAGGTTGCATCTGGGTTGGTATCACTGGATTAGAGGTGAAATGTAGGGAGGAGGATGGCTTTGTAGGTTAGTGTCATGAATTTGAACTGGACTCTCTCAGAAAGAGGTAACTTTGCTCTTGACCTCCTTAAAGTGGAACAAGGGATTTTGGTTTCCTGGGTTTTGTTCCTGGCCCCGGGGGGAAATACCCCAAATAGCCCATACAAACTCCCCTTTCCCCGGTCCTACAGTGCATGCATGGGTTCTCGCCCAATCAGAGCCACTTGCAGTGCATGTTTAATGCTCACAAACACCTGGGTGCATCCCAAGCAGCACCGTTCTCCTGCTCCTTACCAAAGAAAGGAATGATGTGGATAGAACGGGTAGCAGTGTCTTACCAAGGTTACCGAGATTCTCAATGGTCACCAAATTATTATAAGCCATGGGATAATCGGGGCAAGATTATGGGGCTGAAATAGAAAAGTACTTTTTACATCTGGTGCTGATCTCAGTTAATGAACTAAATATTCAGTAAAACTTGAATGTAATGTCAATAATATCCGGAATTTTATTATTAACGAGTCACTAGATGGTGAAAAGTGATAAACATTTAGCTGCAAAAAAGGCAGAACAATCATAGACCACATTGTCCATATCAGAAGAGAATCAGGCCAAGCTTACAGAATTACTTTAAGGAGAGTGGAAGAATTAGAATACAGTAACAGAGTAAGGTGAAGTTTTGGGGTACATGCAATAAAAGAACAACACTCACAAAACTACATGTAAGTATACAGTATAAGTAAACAGGGGTCAGTCATTAAAGAGGAACAACACACCCAATTTTGATGTTTTGTGGTGTTCCTCAATGCGGTGGCATCCTGAAATTGGGATGCCCCGCTGTGTGTGTCCCCCGCAGGTCACCCCATACACTCCCATACATTCCTGATGCTCCCAGACTTGGGCAAGAAGGAGCGAGCTGATTGGCTGATTGACATGCTCAGCTAGTCGGTGCACTCACTTCCACTCGGCTTCCGTGGTGTGCATGCGTGGCTAAAGGTAAACAGGAATGCAGCCGCGGCACAGCTCTGGTAGAAGATGAGGTTTCGGGGGGGGGGGGGGTACACAGTAGGGCATCCTATTTCGGCATGCCCCAAGGAGTGGAACTCGGAAGGCCCTGGAGTCTTTTCAATTCCACAGCCTGTGAAGTTACAAAGCAGCATCAGAGGCATAGAGAAGAGCCACTTGACCAGGACAATTCTATTCCAGCATATGGTGAGCCTATAGAGAATAACTCCAAAGGGTTTATTTAAGAAGCACTAAGGCCTCGTAGTGTCAGATGAGTGTCAGGTCCCCATTCAAAATGTATCAAGTCAAAAATCTAAAGCACCTGTGATAGTGGCAGGTAGTGTCCCATCTATCAACAGCACCAGGATGAGTGCCGGAGCCGAGTTTCCTAAAGTGCCGGATAAGACCAGGCGCTCACCCTGCACTGTGTGGCCTTATCCCATACATGTAAATGGGCTGGGATGGTTGCAATTATTTGGGGAATTGTGTATATTTATTGGGGGGGCCTGGTGCATGTGCCATGGGATCCCTGGGCTATTTTGGATTATTTTTGTATGCATTTTAGGCACTTCTGTGTTTGTGTTTCTTCGCTGCAATCGTATCATTTGGGCCTTGAAAAAGCTGTGTCACGTCTTTCAAGTGCCCACAATGCAATGCCCATTGAAAAAAACAAAAAACTGCCCTGACCATAAAAAATAAAAAATGGGGATTATAACAGGGGCTGTGTGCCTAGAATCCCGTTTGAGCGCCCCTGCAAGCTCTATTTCATAAATGTAAACATTTTGCAGCGCTCCTGGCCGACGCTGGGTGCATAAACACTGCCTTGTTGGGAACGCCGGTAGCGCTGGCAGGCTGAAGCAAGCGTTGCGAGGCTGCTGAGCACCTCGGGCAAGGCGCTCAAGTGCCGCCCGCACCATTCGTCATAAATGACCCTCCATGTTTACAGAGCCTATGGGTACAAAGGTTTATTCATACGCGGTAGCTTACCGACAACGTGGTTAAATTACTGTAACAAAGATGCAGGGGGAGCGCACTAAGCCCACAAGACATCATGTACCTGCTGGATAAAGAGACTCTCCAGTCAAATAAGAGTGAACCTGAAGTAGGCAGCCAGGGCATCCCAGGAAGAATGTCCTGCTCCACTACCCAGGGGAGGAAGCCAGAATACTGATCGCCACTCACCTGCTTCTGCATTCCCATTTGGCATCATGGCCCCATGTGACAGCCAGCACCCTGTGAGGTTCAACGGAAGGCTTGCACAAAGCTGTACGTCCACCTGGCCATCCCCACAGGTTGGTGGCGTTTGGGTAGAGTAGCAATCTGTCTGCCAAAAATAAGGATCGAGGAAGTGATGTAGAAGCGCCCCACCAGCATGTGAAGAAGGACATACCCTCTTGGGATGCCCCCTTGCCTGCCTAGTTCAGAGACCCAGTCTTATTCTGTCCCTTTAAGCCTTTAGTAGGTCAACAGAAGGCAAACATATCAAATGCTGTTCAGTTGAAAGCTCTGTTCACACCTCTCTGTTGCGTTAAAGTGGACCAAAACCCAGGATTTTGACTATCCCGGGTTTTGGTCCTTGCCCCCGGGCCACCCCAATCGGTGGTGCCCTGCTGTGTGAAATCCCCCAGGTCGCTGAAACGAAATCACCTCTTTACTGTCCTACAGCGCATGCGCGGCCACTCCTCCAATCAGCGCGCTTGGATCCGTTGATGTCCCTTCGTCTCTGAGCGCGCTGACTGCCACATCCCCCGCTACCCTCTAACAGGGAGCGTGACCACGCCAGGCATGAGAATGTGCCCTGCTAGAAGGATAGCAGGGATGCGGCTTATGCTGTTGGACCAGAAAAGAAGGTAAGTGTATGGGCGACCTGGGGGGTTTCACACAGCGGGCATCCCGATTTTGGATGCCCCGGGGGGAGGGAATCGATCGGCCTGGGAATCTATAAGATTTATAAGGGCCGATCGTCGTGGGGGGTTTTGCATGCGTTTGCAATGTGTTTGCGTTGCATTTTTTAAAATAAAAACATTTTTTGCGCAATAAGTAAATGGGAAATTCTACGGTAATGCAACGCAAGCACAACGCAGGTACAGTGCATTATAAATGCGTTGCACTTGCATTGCCATGTACTTCTATTGACCTGCACGGTTACTACATTGCTCTTTAAAAGGTGTCTGCAGTGCTTTTCTGATATGTTGCGTAACGCAGCGCAGTTGTGTGAACTATCCCACCTAGAAGTATGTGCAGTGTTTTCTCTGCATTATAACTATGTTGCAACGCACAGAAAGCGATTCATTGCGTTAGGAGCAAGCGTTTTGTAAATATGCCAGAGGGGCAATGTATCAAAATGCTGTGCTTTTGATGCGTTAGCAATACAGTTGCGTTGTGAAATGGTAAAGTCTATGGCAACGCAAGCGCAGCGCGGGTACACTGCGTTATACATGTGTTGCCAGAAACTTCTATTGACCTGCACAGTTACAACGTTGTGCTGAAAAAGGTGCCTGCAATGCTTTTTTTTAATGTGTTGCGCAATGCAAAGCAGATGTGTGGACTATCCCATCTAGAATAATGCACATTTCCTCTGCGTTGTAATTGCATTGCAGAGAAAGTGCCGAGGTGTGAACAGAGCCTTACACATTAGCAGCCTAAAGGATGAATGGAAGAAGCAGAGGTCCCAGGATGACCTCTGTGATAAACCACCAGGACCTGACAGGCAGCGTTTAGTTACTACTCTTTTTGGCAATCACTAGCCCTAGTCCATATGATCAGCATTGTACATATTACAAAACAGCTTATTTGAGCACTACAACATAGAAGGCAAGTCTCAAAAAAAGAGCCATGATCTGGATGGAAAGATGCCTCATATCATCTTCTGCTAGTTCCCCCAGACAGATCTTGGTCAGAGGATACAGGTGGGTTGTGATGTTTATTCACATAATCCTGGACAGAATTATCTCCAGGCTCATGTGTGGCCCTTTACCTTGTCTGGTCAGACCCTACTTGCTTCTGAGCTGGTGACCTTTTGAGACCTAAGCTAGTTCAAGACGTTCCCCTGGAGCCCTCATGACCTCTGTCCTGTGGTCCTTCCCTAAGTGATGCTCATCTAGGGTGAACACCATCCAACCATTACCTCCATGTAATCATCACTAGGAGGAAGGTGGAGCCATACCTGGGGCCAATCCAAAGTCTGGGTCCTCATTAACAACTGTTGGAAGTTTCCATTGAGATATGTCAGCCAGGGAATGCCCATCAATGACCAAAGTAATTTCTATTAATTAGGCTGATTGAGACAGGATGGGATTAGTGAATGGGCAAATAGCATACCTCCCAACTTTTCTGGGTGGGAAAGAGGGACAATATGTAAATCAAGCCATGTCCCTCATTGATTGATGGATAGAAGAAAAAATGTAACAGTTAGAACAATATACATTTTGAATGTATCATTTATTGCTGCAGATCTGCATGTTAAACGTCAAAGAGGTGTGTGCATAATACATTTATATCTTTTTTTGTATTGTATTGTATGGTGCTCCTTTTTTGAGGTGAGTGCGGCAGGGTGTCTGCAGTCCCTCTTGAGAGAGTTTAAACCTCAAAGAAGGGCAGAGAACAATGAGAGACAGAGGGGCATGGACTCAAAAGAGGGACAAATCAGGGACACTTGGGAGGTATGGAATAGAGTAAAACTGAAGGAATGAGCAGTTTAGAGAAATTCAGGGCACATAGAACTTATCTCATGTTCTGATTAGACATGTGATGAAACTTCTGATCACACAGCAGACACTGAGCCTGGCATTGGGGCAGATCCCCAGCAGAAGCAGTGGCAGGGGGCTGCAGGTCATACAGGCAAGTCATGCCATACTCCGGGGCCACTTACCTGCGTTCCTCAGCTTCCTGTTCCTGAAGACTGACAGGATGACCAGCAGGTTGCCCAGAATGTCAATGACGATGGTGAAGATGAGGATGGCGGCCAGGGCAGAGGCCACCCAGGGCGGCCGCTCCAGCCCCAGCTCCTCGGGGATATGGAGGGAGCCGTTCCCGCCCCCGCCGCTGCCATTGTAGCGCATCTTCCTGCCGATACCACTGATATAACACGGCTTCACCTCATCTCAGGCCGCCCGCCGACCGCTCTGCCAGACATGTGACGGGGGACGGGAAACAGGCTGCAGCACGAGCCATCATCCTGCGCCCAGCGGAGAACTTCAGAGTTTGCATGTTGCTGCGCCGCTCGCCACACTTTTATAGCATCCGAGGAACGCGTCTCTCCGCCAGCCGCTGCCTCACTCGCAGGATGATGGCGACATCTAGCGGCCATGAGAATTAGTGCAGCGACCAATGGAGCCCAGTAACGAGGGCGACATCTAGCGGCCACCAGAGATACTGCAGCGACCAATGGAGCCCAGTAACGAGAGCGACATCTAGCGGCCATGTAAATTAGTGCAGCGACCAATGGAGCCCAGTAACGAGAGCGACATCTAGCGGCCATGCGAATTAGTGCAGCGACCAATGGAGACCAGTAACGAGGGCGACATCTAGCGGCCATGCGAATTAGTGCAGCGACCAATGGAGCCCTGTAACGAGAGCGACATCTAGCGGCCATGCGAATTAGTGCAGCGACCAATGGAGACCAGTAACGAGGGCGACATCTAGCGGCCATGCGAATTAGTGCAGCGACCAATGGAGACCAGTAACGAGGGCGGCATCTAGCGGCCATGCGAATTAGTGCAGCGACCAATGGAGACCAGTAACGAGGGCGGCATCTAGCGGCAACGCGAGATACTGCAGCGACCAATTGAGCCCAGTAACGAGAGCGACATCTAGCGGCAACGCGAGATACTGCAGCGACCAATTGAGCCCAGTAACGAGAGCGACATCTAGCGGCCATGCGAATTAGTGCAGCGACCAATGGAGCCCTGTAACGAGAGCGACATCTAGCGGCAACGCGAGATACTGCAGCGACCAATTGAGCCCAGTAACGAGAGCGACATCTAGCGGCCATGCGAATTAGTGCAGCGACCAATGGAGACCAGTAACGAGGGCGACATCTAGCGGCCATGCGAATTAGTGCAGCGACCAATGGAGCCCAGTAACGAGGGCGACATCTAGCGGCCATGCGAATTAGTGCAGTGACCAATGGAGCCCAGTAACGAGGGCGACATCTAGCAGCCATGCAAATTAGTGCAGCGACCAATGGAGCCCAGTAACGAGGGCGACATCTAGCGGCCATGGGAATTAGTGCAGTGACCAATGGAGCCCAGTAACGAGGGCGACATCTAGCAGCCATGCGAATTAGTGCAGTGACCAATGGAGCCCAGTAACGAGAGCGACATCTAGCGGCCATGTAAATTGGTGCAGCGACCAATGGAGACCAGTAACGAGGGCGACATCTAGCGGCCATGCGAATTAGTGCAGCGACCAATGGAGACCAGTAACGAGGGCGACATCTAGCGGCCATGCGAATTAGTGCAGCGACCATTGGAGCCCAGTAACGAAGGCGACATCTAGCGGCCATGCGAATTAGTGCAGCGACCAATGGAGACCAGTAACGAGGGCGACATCTAGCGGCCATGCGAATTAGTGCAGCGCCCAATGGAGCCCAGTAACGAGGGCGACATCTAGCGGCCACCAGAGATACTGCAGCGACCAATGGAGCCCAGTAACGAGGGCGACATCTAGCGGCAACGCGAGATACTGCAGCGACCAATTGAGCCCAGTAACGAGAGCGACATCTAGCGGCCATGCGAATTAGTGCAGCGACCAATGGAGCCCAGTAACGAGGGCGACATCTAGCAGCCATACAAATTAGTGCAGCGACCAATGGAGCCCAGTAACGAGGGCGACATCTAGGGGCCATGCGAATTAGTGCAGCGACCAATGGAGCCCAGTAACGAGGGCGACATCTAGCGGCCATGCGAATTAGTGCAGCGACCAATGGAGACCAGTAACGAGGGCGACATCTAGCGGCCATGCGAATTAGTGCAGCGACCAATGGAGCCCAGTAACGAGGGCGACATCTAGCGGCAACGCGAGATACTGCAGCGACCAATTGAGCCCAGTAACGAGAGCGACATCTAGTGGCCATGCGAATTAGTGCAGCGACCAATGGAGACCAGTAACGAGGGCGACATCTAGCGGCCATGCGAATTAGTGCAGCGACCAATGGAGCCCTGTAACGAGAGCGACATCTAGCGGCCATGCGAATTAGTGCAGCGACCAATGGAGACCAGTAACGAGGGCGACATCTAGCGGCCATGCGAATTAGTGCAGCGACCAATGGAGACCAGTAACGAGGGCGGCATCTAGCGGCCATGCGAATTAGTGCAGCGACCAATGGAGACCAGTAACGAGGGCGGCATCTAGCGGCAACGCGAGATACTGCAGCGACCAATTGAGCCCAGTAACGAGAGCGACATCTAGCGGCAACGCGAGATACTGCAGCGACCAATTGAGCCCAGTAACGAGAGCGACATCTAGCGGCCATGCGAATTAGTGCAGCGACCAATGGAGCCCTGTAACGAGAGCGACATCTAGCGGCAACGCGAGATACTGCAGCGACCAATTGAGCCCAGTAACGAGAGCGACATCTAGCGGCCATGCGAATTAGTGCAGCGACCAATGGAGACCAGTAACGAGGGCGACATCTAGCGGCCATGCGAATTAGTGCAGCGACCAATGGAGCCCAGTAACGAGGGCGACATCTAGCGGCCATGCGAATTAGTGCAGTGACCAATGGAGCCCAGTAACGAGGGCGACATCTAGCAGCCATGCAAATTAGTGCAGCGACCAATGGAGCCCAGTAACGAGGGCGACATCTAGCGGCCATGGGAATTAGTGCAGTGACCAATGGAGCCCAGTAACGAGGGCGACATCTAGCAGCCATGCGAATTAGTGCAGTGACCAATGGAGCCCAGTAACGAGAGCGACATCTAGCGGCCATGTAAATTGGTGCAGCGACCAATGGAGACCAGTAACGAGGGCGACATCTAGCGGCCATGCGAATTAGTGCAGCGACCAATGGAGACCAGTAACGAGGGCGACATCTAGCGGCCATGCGAATTAGTGCAGCGACCATTGGAGCCCAGTAACGAAGGCGACATCTAGCGGCCATGCGAATTAGTGCAGCGACCAATGGAGACCAGTAACGAGGGCGACATCTAGCGGCCATGCGAATTAGTGCAGCGCCCAATGGAGCCCAGTAACGAGGGCGACATCTAGCGGCCACCAGAGATACTGCAGCGACCAATGGAGCCCAGTAACGAGGGCGACATCTAGCGGCAACGCGAGATACTGCAGCGACCAATTGAGCCCAGTAACGAGAGCGACATCTAGCGGCCATGCGAATTAGTGCAGCGACCAATGGAGCCCAGTAACGAGGGCGACATCTAGCAGCCATACAAATTAGTGCAGCGACCAATGGAGCCCAGTAACGAGGGCGACATCTAGGGGCCATGCGAATTAGTGCAGCGACCAATGGAGCCCAGTAACGAGGGCGACATCTAGCGGCCATGCGAATTAGTGCAGCGACCAATGGAGACCAGTAACGAGGGCGACATCTAGCGGCCATGCGAATTAGTGCAGCGACCAATGGAGCCCAGTAACGAGGGCGACATCTAGCGGCAACGCGAGATACTGCAGCGACCAATTGAGCCCAGTAACGAGAGCGACATCTAGTGGCCATGCGAATTAGTGCAGCGACCAATGGAGCCCAGTAACGAGGGCGACATCTAGCGGCAACGCGAGATACTGCAGCGACCAATGGAGCCCTGTAACGAGAGCGACATCTAGCAGCCATGCGAATTAGTGCAGCGACCAATGGAGACCAGTAACGAGGGCGACATCTAGCGGCCATGCGAATTAGTGCAGCGACCAATGGAGCCCAGTAACGAGGGCGACATCTAGCAGCCATGCGAATTAGTGCAGCGACCAATGGAGCCCAGTAACGAGGGCGACATCTAGCGGCCATGCGAATTAGTGCAGCGACCAATGGAGCCCAGTAACGAGGGCGACATCTAGCGGCCATGCGAATTAGTGCAGCGACCAATGGAGCCCAGTAACGAGGGCGACATCTAGCGGCCATGCAAATTAGTGCAGCGACCAATGGAGCCCAGTAACGAGGGCGACATCTAGCGGCCATGCGAATTAGTGCAGTGCCCAATGGAGCCCAGTAACGAGGGCGACATCTAGCGGCCACGCAAGATATGCAGCGACCAATGGAGCCCTGTAACGAGAGCGACATCTAGCGGCCATGCAAATTAGTGCAGCGACCAATGGAGACCAGTAACGAGGGCGACATCTAGCGGCCATGCAAATTAGTGCAGCGACCAATGGAGACCAGTAACGAGGGCGACATCTAGCGGCCATGCAAATTGGTGCAGCGACCAATGGAGCCCAGTAATGAGGGCGACATCTAGCGGCCATGCGAATTAGTGCAGCGACCAATGGAGCCCAGTAATGAGGGCGACATCTAGCGGCCATGCGAATTAGTGCAGCGACCATTGGAGCCCAGTAACGAAGGCGACATCTAGCGGCCATGCGAATTAGTGCAGCGACCAATGAAGACCAGTAACGAGGGCGACATCTAGCGGCCATGCGAATTAGTGCGGCGCCCAATGGAGCCCAGTAACGAGGGCGACATCTAGCGGCCACGCAAGATATGCAGCGACCAATGGAGCCCAGTAACGAGAGCGACATCTAGCGGCCACCCGAGATACTGCAGCGACCAATGGAGCCCAGTAAAGAGGGCGACATCTAGCGGCCACCCGAGATACTGCAGCGACCAATGGAGCCCAGTAACGAGGGCGGCATCTAGCAGCCATGCGAATTAGTGCAGCGACCATTGGAGCCCAGTAACGAAGGCGACATCTAGCGGCCATGCGAATTAGTGCAGCGACCAATGGAGACCAGTAACGAGGGCGACATCTAGCGGCCATGCGAATTAGTGCAGCGCCCAATGGAGCCCAGTAACGAGGGCGACATCTAGCGGCCACGCAAGATATGCAGCGACCAATGGAGCCCAGTAACGAGAGCGACATCTAGCAGCCATGCGAATTAGTGCAGCGACCAATGGAGCCCAGTAACGAGGGCGGCATCTAGCAGCCATGCGAATTAGTGCAGCGACCAATGGAGACCAGTAATGAGGGCGACATCTAGCGGCCATGCGAATTAGTGCAGCGACCAATGAAGCCCAGTAACGAGGGCGACATCTAGCGGCCATGCGAATTAGTGCAGCGACCAATGGAGCCCAGTAACGAGGGCGACATCTAGCGGCCATGCGAATTAGTGCAGCGACCAATGGAGACCAGTAACGAGGGCGACATCTAGCGGCCATGCGAATTAGTGCAGCGACCAATGGAGCCCAGTAACGAGGGCGACATCTAGCAGCCATGCGAATTAGTGCAGCGACCAATGGAGCCCAGTAACGAGGGCGACATCTAGCGGCCATGCGAATTAGTGCAGCGACCAATGGAGCCCAGTAACGAGGGCGACATCTAGCAGCCATGCGAATTAGTGCAGCGACCAATGGAGCCCAGTAACGAGGGCGACATCTAGCGGCCATGCGAATTAGTGCAGCGACCAATGGAGCCCAGTAACGAGGGCGACATCTAGCGGCCACCCGAGATACTGCAGCGACCAATGGAGCCCAGTAATGAGAGCGACATCTAGCGGCCACCCGAGATACTGCAGCGACCAATGGAGCCCAGTAATGAGAGCGACATCTAGCGGCCACCCGAGATACTGCAGCGACCAATGGAGCCCAGTAATGAGAGCGACATCTAGCGGCCACGCGAGATACTGCAGCGACCAATGGAGCCCAGTAATGAGAGCGACATCTAGCGGCCACCCGAGATACTGCAGCGACCAATGGAGCCCAGTAATGAGAGCGACATCTAGCGGCCACCCGAGATACTGCAGCGACCAATGGAGCCCAGTAATGAGAGCGACATCTAGCGGCCACGCGAGATACTGCAGCGACCAATGGAGCCCAGTAATGAGAGCGACATCTAGCGGCCACGCGAGATACTGCAGCGACCAATGGAGCCCAGTAATGAGAGCGACATCTAGCTGCCACGCGAGATACTGCAGCGACCAATGGAGCCCAGTAATGAGAGCGACATCTAGCGGCCACGCGAGATACTGCAGCGACCAATGGAGCCCAGTAACGAGGACGACATCTAGCGGACAAATGGCAATATACAGTGTTACAATCACAAATGTCCATTCCTTCAATAAAAGCAGACCTATAGTCATAAGATAAATCTCATTCACATCTCCTGCTGTCATACCTTCTCAGGGAGGGAAAGAGGGACATTTGTTAAATTAGGCCACGCCCCCTCAATGAGTGAAGGATAGGATATAGGATGTTACAACAAAAGAAACACTTTGAATATGCAAATGAATCATTTATTGATGCAGATCTGCATATTAAACCTCAAAGAAGCACAGAGAAGAACAATGAGTGACACAGGGACATGGATTTGAAAGAGCGACAGTCCCTCCAAATCAGGGACAGTTGGGAGGTATGCCTGCTGTGTCCCAATAACATGTATAGCTTTTACATTAAAGAGACTGAAAACCCACTAGCAATAATAAGGCAGCAAGCAGCTCACATGATGCCCATCCGTGACTGGGGCCAAAAGTCAGCCCTGGATTTTACCAGTCCCTGCCCAGCTCAAGACAAGTCCCCCCTCTGATATTAGCTGGGGCTATAGCATTGGGGACTGGGGTTCCTTAGCTTATGGGTACAGGGGGCTGATATAGACTAAGGGGCCAGGCATTTTATGTGGATGTTAAAAGCAGCAGCCCAACTGGCCCCAAAGCAGTGCAGCTCACCAGGCATTGTCCACAGTCTCCCTATGGCCAGTCCACCACTGTTGTCCGATGTGCCTCTCATTGGTTTCCTGCAGCACTGGGTAGAAGCTGTAGCAGGGCCCCACAATTTGCCCCACGTTTCAATTAAATTTCTCCAGGGACACACAAAAGAAGTAGTTTAACAGCCTTTTCTGCTCACAGTGCAGGTAAGCGTGGCAAGCCACAGTGGTCCCACAACTTCTGATCACAGCAGAGTGGGTACATAACACTCCTTTCCCAGCTCAGACACAACCCAGAAAATGAAGCAAAGTAAGTGGCTTGGCTTATAATACATGCGCTATTTACCATTAGAGGTTTTCAGGTGCTTTGCCATGGCATAGTTTACACTGTTGCCAAGGAGCAGGGCAGGCATCAGCTCTAGGCATACCCGGGCAAGTGCCAGGGCCCCTACACCTTGGGAGGGCCCACCTCATTCCCTCTACCCTGGGCAGCTCTATGCAGGATGCAGGGCTGTGCAGTAACCAGTACAGAGGACTGTTAGCCAGGGGCAGATTGACCATTGGGGCGCTTTCTTTCTTTCTCTTTCTTTCCTTCATTAGTTCATTCTGCCATTTGTTTTCTTTCTTTCTTCTTTCCTTCTATTATGTTTTCTGTCATTCTTGCTATTCTTTCTTTCCTTCCATCTCCTTTTTTCTCCATTCCTTCTCTTTCCTGCTTTTCTCTGTCAGTCCTTCTTTTCTGTATTTTCTTTAATCTCTTTTTTTCTCCCATACCTTCTGTCTTTCCTGCTTTTCTGTCAGTCCTTTTATTCTTTCTTTGTCTCTGTCTTTCCTTAATTCTCTTTATTTATCTCTGTCTTTGATTCTATGCATTTGCTTCTTTCCATTTATTTTTTATTTCTTTATCTCTTTCCATCTATTCTTTCTTTTTTCCCAGTTCATTTTCTCTTTTTCTTTACTACTGTCTTTTTCTCTGCCATTGCTTCTATTCTTTCTTTCTCTTTCTTTCTGTCAATTCTTCTATACTTTTTTCTTTTTATTATTTGGCAGTATTCATCATACACCTTATCATAATGTATGGAGTTGCATACCACACAGCAAGAGGCCCATGCAAACTCTTATGACCCAAGGGCCCGCATAAACCTGGAGCCGACCCTGCCAAGGAGGATGTGGTGGGAGAAAGTTAGTGTGTGTCTGGACAGGGAGTTTAAACATACCAAACAGGGCTGGAGTGAGTGTGGTGGAGGCCCCTGAGCACAAAATCTGGTGGAGGCCCTAGATAAAATAATAGTCCAGCCAAGTCACTGATCGGTGGTTGTCTGTCCCCGTTGGTTGCTGTGGTCTGGAGCAGTAGAAATGGCCCGCCCCCTCCACCATGGTCACAGTAATCAGAAGCACACCACTGCACATCACAGTAGCAGTCTGGCCTGTGTAGAATCAAGGCTGTGGGAGGTGAGGTAAGTAGTAAACTAGAGTTGGAAATAGGCCTACCTGCTTCCATCCCTCCTGTCTTTGCTAACCCCAATGTTGGGTATCAAAATACTCACCTGGAAATGAGGCATTGTGTCTTTAGATCAATCAGCAGCCACAGTGCCTGGTGATAATGGGAGTTTTCATCACCTAGTCACTGCAACAGCCATGTTCCCCTACACTACAGAATGAAGGCTATGGAGAAGGTAAGGTGAGAGGAGGATCAGGAGTCACTCTCCTATTTGGACCAAAACTCTAGCTTTGGTCTACTTTGAAGCGCACCAAACCCCTTTAAACCTGACTTCGGAGACTAAACAAATCTCCTGGTTTTGGATGCCCCTGTGTCTGCCCCCCCCCCCCCCCCCCATTTGTTCATTACTTTCCTCGAACTGGTGAATGCACTGTGGGATCGTCAGTTTGAGTTAACGGCCAAACCAGGGGGGTTCTTTCACGAACAGGCCAAATTGAGATGCCCCTGTAAAGAGGACTAAAATTCAGGGGTGGAATTGCTTGCATAGTGGGTATGTCAGCGATCCCAGGGTGTCTCACACAGTAGGGAATCACAGATTGGGATGCTCCAGGGATAGGAAATCAGCTGGGATAGGCAACTTAAAAGCAGAACAAAACCCAGAACTCCCCCCCCCCCCCCCCCCCCCGGAATCTAAAACAAGATGCCCTGTTGTGTGGAACCCTACCATTCAAGGAAATGTGGGCACCAGCGGGCGGTGCTCTCCCAGTCCGGCGCTGGTCAAGCACACCCCAAAGGCTGGCCCCAGAGAGTGGGGGCCCCCAGCAGCTGCTCCACCTTGCCGGGTGCTGACGCCGGCCCTGCTGTGGGGTGAATGGTAAAACTGTTTACTCTGGTTTTCCAAATTGATGCGGGGATACTGTGTCTTCGCTCCATGCAGCAGCTTTAGCATAATGAATCATGGGTGACTTATTTATCACCACCACAAAACATGACTTGTTGGTGGCCCACAAGGAGAGGGTTGGGGAAAACTGGCCTAGAGTATATGGAGACTTCCTGGTACTTTATAATACTTAATAGGTATTCTTCACACAATCCCAAAACTTTGCGCCGCTTCATAAATTGGGTTACTAACTTGTCACGCAATTTCTTGCATACAGAATGCTTGAACCTCAGCTTTAATGTTTATACACCAGCATATATACTCTGCAGGCTTTCTGTGTTAAACCGCCAAAAGCCAAACAGCCTGAATGAATTGGTCAGCGGCTAATTTGGTAGAACCTTACTTATGATTGATTTGTAAGTAAAAATGTTTTTTTTTCTCTGTTCACAGAGGTTAATAAGATTATGGGATTATATTGAGATAATTCGATTTTCCTTTTATATTTTTATGAAGGAATCTGTCACCAGGAAGGCTTAGGGTGCCGTTTGGAGACTTCAATGCGTGCACAGTAGGTTCTTTTTGGAGTCATTAAGCATTTTTTTTTTAATTATTTAGTTTATTTAGTTTTTAGTTTACCAGGGGGCTTCAGTAAAGGTGGAAATATTAACTATGCTTGCAGGTTTATATCCAAGATGTTTTTATATGATGGGTTGGCAAATATTAGGTATGCCCAGTAATGACAGGTGTCCAAGAATCCAGTTTTTAATGTTTCCACCCACTATTTTATTCAAATGTTTTGATTCTCTGCCTCAAACAAGTCAAGGGGTGATTTATTGGTGTGCCAAGGTAGTGGCTGCTGTTGTGTGATGGTAGGAATGGAGGAAGAAAAAAAAAATGTTATTTTTACATTTACATATTGAAAAAGTCTCAGTAATGTTCAATCTGTTTAACCCTCAAGCTTTGAACAGTCTTATGTTGTCCTTTTCTACTTGTGGGAAGTCTAGGAACTTGCAGAGCCCGGGTGTCATGCCCAGATCATTTAAATCGCTGGGTGCTTAAGGTGGTTTTGGATTGGGGTGCTGGCCAGTACCCCTGGGCATTGCCATGAAGGTTCTGGTCCCCATGGGCACTGTTCCCTGGTTTGTGCTTGCAGTGAAGAGTTCCTCTTTAACTTTGACCCTGGAGTCCTACAAGCACCTAAGCAATCCAAAAAAAGGCATCTGAAAGCCTCCTTATAGAGGTGGGGAGTAATGTCAGGACTGGCATAAACAGGGTCATCACTCAGAATCCACTGCTCTAGCCACTGTGCTATTTGCTGTGGTGTTCCGGTGAAGTGTTTGCTGGAGTGGTGTGGACCTCGACTGGGTCTTAGAGCTGCCTTGTTTAACCTCACCTGGCATTCATTTTGCTGTAGTGGTTCTTATAAATGCATGTGCCTGGCTCCGTCCCCATGTTGGATCATTGCATTGTCTTCCTGAATTCTAGCTGTGTTCTCCAACCCTCTGCTATATGTTCTTGTCGGGCCCACAGACTCTTGTATTTGTGATTATGTCCTCCTGCCCTTGCTGGGGCCATGGTCCTTTCATGCGGTTTGTGTTGGGCTTGCATGCCTTCCAGTGTCAGTGCTATTGTCTATCATAGGCCCATGATCCTTCACTGTCTGCGCTATTGTCTGCACTGTGCCCACAGCCTTCTATTGCCCACACCGGGGACCAGATTTGTTATAGTCTATTCTGGGGCCCAGTTCCGCCATTGTCTGCAGACCATCCGTTTTTGTCCTGTGCACATCTACCTTGTGTATCCCTTCCCCAAGTCTGCGACCATCAAAGGATTACCTGGGGCCTGTGTACCCTCCAACTTAAGAAGTGCTTCTGAAGAACTGGGTTGGTTAAGGGCTCTCGGACCACCTACCACGCCCTGGGTGGATAGCAGCTTCCCTCTTTGGTGGCTAAGGCAGGTTATATGTCTTTTGTCCATCTGCTCTCAGTCAGCTACCTAGTTCCTCTGTCTCTAGACAGTGACCATTGACTATGGCCTCCAGGAAGGAACTGGCTGCCTAGCTGAGAGCTGCCTCCTTGTGCTGAGTCCTGATCCCTAAACCAGGTAAATCCCAAACCACCTTAACGTGGACCAAAACCCAGGATAGTCAATAGTTTCGACTTTCCTGGGCTTTGGTCCTTTCCCCGGGGGCACCCCTAAAATTTGTCAGTGGCCGACGCGGGCACGCTCCCTGTTAGAGGGAAGCGGAGGATGCGGCTGTCGGAGCCGCCATTCTTAGATGCGCCGTGCGACCGGGAAGAGGTAAGCTGGGTTCTGGCAATCTTTTAATAGGTTTTGGAACATGCCAGCAAAGAGACACAAACACTAATGGATGTTAGGGCCTTGCTCGCAAATGTTTGTCAAAGAAAACATATGGTTCATTGTACGCACCTGTCTAGAAGCCAAACAGCCAAACTTTTATTACATTAAACTTTTGTTAGATCGGGAATCAAAACCTATTGTCCATCTGTTTTATATTAACCCTGACCTATAACCAAAGTAGCCCTTAGGGATAAAATACTTATTGTATTTGATGTATTTATATATTTAATTATTCACAAAATGGGTGTTGTTCCTAGCGCAGGGGGGCATCCTGATTGCCCATGCCTCCTGCGCATTACCCGCATAAAAACCTTACCTTTTTCCTCTGTCCCCCGGCAATTGCCACATGTCACGTGTCACATGGATTTCCAAAAGAAGCTTGCTGACCATGTGACTGCAGATGCCAATTTTTGGGGTTATTGAGGGTAATATGCAGAGGAGCAATGCAATTGGGATGCTCTCCTGCGCTAGGCTAGGAAAACACCAATATTTGGAATAATGGATGTTGGTCCAGTTTAAACATTAAACTGTCACCTTTAACTGGTTTTGTGTCTAGTAACGACTTATCTACTACAGCTGTGTCTCCTATCAACTGCATGCAGGTAATATGAGGGGGAGAGCAATAGTATTTACAACTGGGTTCTTCCAGTTCACAATTTACTTGCATGTCCAACTTTCATTTAAAGCCCAGCAAGATCTGGGAAAACCCTATACTATGTAAATGGCAGTGACCTCCATCAGGGACATCTAGCCTTACATGGAGAACAGGAATATAATTTTACATTTTATTTGTTACAAAGGGACATGTTTGCTGTCAGATTTGCTTTAAGCAATTTTGTAATTCTTCGTTAGAGTCCGACTTTAAGAATAAAAAGAAAATAAAGGGGTAGGAGTTACTCCATCACTAATATTTATATAAAATTATTCAGGGCCTGAAAACCAAACTTACATTTTTTTATATAAATATTAGTAATGGAGCAACTCCCACCCCCTTTACTCAGTTTGAATTGCCATGAGCACACACAGGAAGAGATTCAGCCACCATGGTTCTCTTTTGGTAGGGGCACCACCAAAAGGGGCGCCTTGAAGTAGAGTAGGTTGTAATGCATGCAACTGCAACTGTATGCAAACTAAGGCCCCTAGTTTCTGTACAGGATTCATATGCCTGTTTGCTGAATATTATATAGTGATGAGAGGGTAAACTGGGCTCTGAATAATTTTATATAAATATTAGTGATGGAGCAACTGCCATCCCCTTTACTCACAGTATGCAATCTAATGTACTGTACTGTAATGTAAATAATGTTACTGGATGAAGCCTCAAACCTCTCCCTTGCTATGTTGTCTACACTGATGTGTAATGCAGTCCAGGGTTTTCCTGCAGTTACACTGACATCTAGTGGTTACAATAAATAATAACAAACAGCTGTGACAGGAGAAATAAAAGGACAACCTTATTTTTTTAAAATAATTTATTGTCAGTAAGAAAGACTGGCTAATGGTAGTTTTCAGTAAAAACCTTTACAAGACCATTGCATCACAAATATACAGACACCATAAAAACTGTGTCATGGTGATTTTGGTTCTAAACAGGTATGCAGTGGGTCCCCATTAAACTTTCCAGCTCAGGAAAGCAATCCAAAATACAGGCTCTCTGATAAAGATCTCTTCATTTTGATCTATGGAGGATCAGGCTCGGCCTCAATTATATACAGTCCTTGTAGCAGCTGTACCTGGAAACTGTTCAATTTCAGAAGTCAAGACCTCAGTGGAATACAGAGATACAACAAAGCCCAGGTTATTGGAGCAATCAGCCGGTTACTAAAAAAGGGCAAATCTTGAAATAACTCATGTTCAAAAAAGAAAGCAATACACAAAATATCTACAAAAATCTAGTTAATGCTATTGAAATCAAAACTGTACATTACATTTACAAGTGGAAAAAAAAAACACGTTCAAATTAAGTTGAATAAATACACATGCTACCATGATGTAGTGGTATTTTTCTTTCAAAAATAGAACATATGGTTAAAAAAATAAAATAAAGATCTAAAAAGTGGAGTGGAAGAAGCCTATCCAATTGGTTTATTTGTCTTTATTCTTAAAGATCCAGAAATTAAATACATCGTACACACTTGTATACTCTGGTAACTATGCCAGATAGATGTCACCAAATCAATAATAAGTAAAAAAAAATAAAATAAAATAAAGCTACAGAAACAGAAAAAAAACAACAAATAAAAATATGAGCTGAAAAGCTATGAGTTCATAATGAAATGCTGAAGCTGATGAATGTCCAGGCACTTTTGATGGCATTAAACTTCGGTGTGATGCTTGGATTCTAGGGCAGGAATTGTTATGTCAAAGTGGCCATCGTCACCGCTCTCATAGTCACTGATCATGGCCTCCGATTCCATTTCACAGCATGCAGACACGTCAGTGCATGAAGCTGCAGAAGTGTATCCTGACATGGACATGTTGTCCATCGTGGGGACTTGGAAGTCTCTGTTGTACCCTATCATGTAGGACGTAGCGTAAGGCTCTCTGTAACCACTGTTATCGCCACTGGCGGAGTTTTGAGGCTCTGACATACTCGCTGGATATGGGTGATGTGGAAGGTACTTATTCAGGTTGAATCTCTGACTTTTTGTTGAAGAACCCAAGCTGCCTACTGTGGACATTTCTCGTAGCGGCTGCATAGAATCCGCCTGTTCGTTGTACTGTGGAGGCAGTGGAGGCAGCTCGTCCGGCAAAGGAAAGTCTTCTGGTGGTGGAGGAAAGTCGTTCTCTATGTCATAGCCTCCAGGGTAATAATCCGTGTCAATGACATTGGGGTCTGTGTAGTGAGGAGTAGGTTCTTCAACAACTTCGTAATGAGGGTATTCCTGAATATCCGGCAGTTGGACACTAGGCATCCAGTCTGAAGTATCCCAGTGATAACCTTTAAAACACAAGCAAAAGAGAAAGTACATTAGATTAAAAAGGTTGTTAAACATGGGAAAATGTTACATGTTAATGTGCACACTTAGCAAACGTTTTGAGACACGTCATGCAAAGCTGCCAGCAAACGTTCAAAAACACGTGTTCCTGAGCCTAAGGTTATTGGCATGTTATCACTTAATGTTAATATAGAAAATATTTGTAATCGTTCCATACAGGAGATGATGCAGCAAACAATGGGCAAATGTTTTAAAGTGGACCAAAAGTCCAAACAGTGTCCTGGTCCACTGACTAAAAAAGGGGGCATTCCAATATGTGATGCCTTGCAGTGTGGAATGGTGCAGAAATCACTGGGCTACCTACTCACCTTGTTCCGGGTTTCCTGCATTCCCTCTGCTCTGCCTGTGCTGGAGAGTCTGGATGCTGCTTCTGCCGAATGCCGCACTGTCCCGCCACAGGAACCCCCAAGAAGGTGAACAGGTAGCCTGGCCCAATGTTTTCTGCACAATTACACACTGCTTTCTGGAGACCTTCGGCACCAATAGTTTTGAATTTTGGCCCAATTTAAATACACATTTCTGTAGCAGCAATTCAACTTTTTCTTGAACACTTCGCAATTTACACTGTGAATCAGATGACTGGTGAAAGTCTTCAAGAAAAAAACCCAAGTCCAATAGCCTTGATCATAACCTATGTGTAGGAGAAAAAGATTTGGGGCACCTAAATACATAAACCATTAAAAATTGTGGAAAGCTGGGAAATGTGGGGTACAAAAACTTATGGGAAAGGCAATGGGGTTACAGCAGACCTAAATCTCCCTGGCAAAAGTGCCAGGTAAAGGGTTCAGGTCTGCATGGATCCCCAACCCACCTACTGCCTCGGCACATGTACCCCAAATTTAGCTTTTCCTCAAGATGTTTTCTGTCCCTTTTTATCCTCTGAAAACCATATCTTTAAAGTGGATGTCGAGTCTACCTATAACCCCCTGTCATCCTGCTACCCTACCCTGCTGCTGAGACAGGGTTCCTTACCTCATCCAGGATCCAACGCCGTCCCTAGAGCACCTGCAGCAGTCAGTGGAGGAACAGTGACAGTGCATTCTGTCCAAGATGGCTGCACCCAGTGCTAGAATTGCCGGATCGCTGAATCCCCACCTCAGCACTAGGGAGGGTGGGCAATTATAGGTAGATTGAACTGGGTAGGAGAGGTTAGTTTAGTCTTGGCCCATGACCCTTTCAGGAAGTGAGTGCCTAAAGAAGGTTAAGGTCCCCTTTATTTAATTGTACCTGTCTACCTGTTACAATCATAATGATTATATTGTGACAACTTCATTTGTAGATCCTACTGTTGCATATAGTAAAACAAGGGATTTTTTTTTGTTTTCTGTCTTTAGCCATAAATGTTTAATCGCATCATCGCTAGTGCTTTTTTAACACACAACACAAAAGCATTTAAGCATTGTTTGGATGACAATATTTATCAGTAAACACACAAACACTTATAATAATGTAGCAACACAGTTGGCAGCCTCAAAAATACAACAAAAAAAACTGCAAGTGAAGGTTAACCAATGCAAACACAAACTGCAGCACTATTAGTTCAAACAACACGACAACATGCAGAAGTCACCTCTTGAATTCCTGACTTCAGGAACTGCAAATGACTCTTTGAAGGCAAAAATTAAAGAGAATGGAAAATATATCGCATTAGAAGCAAGAAAACAGCAGGATCGGGTTTGAAAATAATCAATACTCCAACAAACAATGCGTCACATACACATTTACAAGAACGCCCAACACATCATTGCAGTAATTAGAAAATAAGGATTAAAACTAAAATAAATAATTTACACCCACATCAGTCAGTAGAGGAGAACGTTAACCCCCTTTTTATTACACAATTTGGGTTAATGACAGTTGTTGTTTTTTTATTGGAATAAAAAAATAGGCACTTAGATTAGAAAATTATTTCAACTCAAAGCCAAAACCCCCCAAAACCCCCTAGGATTATACGTTTAGAAGAAAAAATACAACTACAAAAGCAAAACATGCTGAGTCGGCTTTGTTGAGCCAGAGAATGGATCTACATTTCACTGCCCTACATGCCTAAAATTCATGCACCTCCGGCTAGCTATGTGAGCTGCTGGCTTTGGATGACCAGCTAATGAATGGACTGAGGTTTTATTGGGTGTAGGTAACCTTTCGTTTCTAAGAACAACCCACTAAGTGTTATACAGAAGGAGGCCATGACCCCACACAGCTCCAGCAATGCCCCCGATGGCTATGAGAAAATGGAGCAGATGCAGGTACTTCTATTAATATAACCATAAAAGACAATGGAAGGTGGCACAGCCCTATTTTTGATTAAGAATGGGAAGACGGCCAGTTGGGTCAGAATTAGGTTGACATTTACTGGGATTATAATAAAATATAACAAGGGAACTGGTGCAGCTCTGATGTTAAATTAAAAGGAAATGAGGAAGGATCACTACCAGTGTGTAAATAAATGAAATAAAATGGGCTTAGCTGTCCTCAGCTTTAAAATAAACCATTGCAAGCTAACAACATAAAGTTCCTTCAGAGTTACACTGAAAAGGCATTAGCTGTCTGTGTAGGTTGCCTTTGTTGGCCTTTGGTGAGTAGAACCGCACCACACTGCACGTAACAGAATGACTATAATTTATATAAGATGTGGCTTCATAGTGTGTCTGGGAACAAACTATAGATGCCTCCACCTATATTGCATTGTGTACAGGAAGCTATATGCTTCTGCTGTTAAGTAGGTTGCTTAAAGAGATTGTCCGGGCAAAAATAAAAAAGGATAGATACTCACCAGTAGTCCTGCAGCTGATCGGCCATATACTTAGAGTTTCAAACTCAGATCCAGACCACAACAACCTCACTCGCGACCACATCCTGCGGTCACCTAGCTGCTTCCTCACATCACATGACCACACCCACACATTTATTTTCAATGGAGAGGACGTGTCAAGGCACACCCCTTCCATTGCAGAAAATAGAGATGAGCAGCCAGTCACCATGACACCCCGTAATGTGAAACCACTGACCCACCTTCTTGAATGTCTGCCAGTGTGGATTTACAGGGTGGAGGAAGCGGAGATGCCACCTGCCCTGCAGAAATGCTGAGTGCACTATGTATTGCTGCAGCACCTGGCTCCAGGCATACAAGTCTGCCAGGCATGCAGAGCATACAGAGCTGGAATATAACAAACATGAATAATTGCCTAGCATCCTTTGCAGCTGATATGTCCGAGTCTGATTGAATTCTGCTGACCAGTGACCTGAGTCAAATAGCCGCAGTGACTTGCCACCCCCACCAATCGCTGCAATGGAGTGCAGATGCCAGGCTATGACATGTCCTCTTTATTGCAGTAGATGGAGCAGGCATGACCAAACTGGGGGAGGAACATGGCCAGACTGGGGGAGGAGGGGCGAGTTTATGACACAGAGGCTGATCCTCAATCTCGGAAACCAATAAGCTTAATTAAGTGGGATGGATCAGCTGTGGGGGACAAAGGGCAAGTATGTTTGTCCTGCCACGACAGGAACAAAAAATTCAATATTGAAAGTTAATCATAATGCCTGTATTGATGCCTGATAATTACTTGAGAACCATATAAACATATCACATAGGTTACATCAAACATTTAGTATAGACATACAAAATAGCAAGACATCAAAATCAATTACAAAGTGGCATCCAAAACGGTCTCTCGCTGCATCAGATGTTTGTCATGCTGGGCAGATGCCAGGGAAAGGCCAGCTGTAATGCTGCTGAAAATTCAAGACGGATTTAGGCAAGCTTATGTCAGGCACTTTTAATTTTGAACGGTGTTTCCAATGTGCTCCCTGACAGCTCAAAATTTCTATCAATTTATTTTATTGGCTCAGTGCAAATTATCTAAGCATCTGTTCCTAGATCCTTAGAGTACACTTTCCATTTGTGTTGATTTAAAGTCATGACTTTAAATCCAGTTATAAAGTAAAAGTGCGGCGGCATTGCAGGCGCTGCTGAGTAGTCAGGCAACCCTCCCTAATGAATCGCCTGCGCTTATTAAACTCTAACCCCTACTCGCTATGACAAGCAGATGCAGTGACAGAGCAGCCACATGGTCAGCTACCAATATATAACATGGATCTATTGGAGTGCTTACATCTATGGGGACTAGAATACAACACATAATGCAGCTGGAACAGAAGGTTATCATAAGAAGAATTGGTACAATTCCAAGGACGTGCACACTTATAATATGCGATTAATAAGCTGAGAATATAGGCACATGACATACATATACATATAGAATTATATATACCTTCTTTATCCACCGAGTCAACAACAGCATTGACAAGGTGTATTACTGTCACAATGGAAGCTTGTAAAAGGCAAGAGAAAAACACATTAAAACAAGCCTAGAACATGACATCTTCATATGACATGGTATGACCTGCATCCTACCTTATGGACATTATGGGCTAACTAAGAGACTTTGTAGCTATACATATATAGAAGGGAATTTAAGAAGGCACAGGACATGATTTACTAAAGGTTCTTAAAGCAGACATCAAGTCAAATATGACTGGACGACAGTGCACTATGCCACCCTGATTTGGATTGCCCTACTGGACAGTGAAAACAAGGAAGCCCAGAATCGCCCCAAATCTGGCACAGCCCACATGCTTACTGGTGACCAATAGGGTTCACGGGCGGGTGTGCACATTGATAGATTGTGGTCATAAAGTAGCTAAGTTTTTGTCTTCTCATCATCAATGTGTGGTGCATCATTCTAAATCGGGGAGGAGGACCTCCTGTCATTTTTGACTGAAGGTCCTCTTTGAAGGGCCATATCTAAGCTTTAAAAAAATAAATACACACCTAATCTACTACACAGATGATTGGTTCTAGTCTGCTTTGTCAAAACTCTCTCGGTCCATAGATCCTACTTTGTTCTGCAGTCATGTCCTCGTAAAGGGGCAGAGTGGCACAGAGTAGGGGTGTGCAAAGTCGTTGAGTTATGCGGGTCACAACTCTGTCCTTAGCAGACTGTGGTCAGACTTGGTTTAAAGATAAGAAAGGGGCTTGAAACAGTTGTCCAGAAGTGATAGGCTAGATAGGAGGCAAGTTACTGAAACATTTGCAAACTCACAGGAGATATTCCCACTCTAGTGGAGTTCCAAAGTGAGTTAGAAAAGATCTAACTAAAGTACTGGGACGGCTACCCCTACACCTAGTTCTGGGTTCCCGTCATGGTCAAATGTGGCAATTCAGCAGAGTGAGCTGCAGAGCAGAGATGTTGCTGCTATACAGAGCCTTCTGCTGAATGCAGCATTTGACCGCCGCGGGGACCTAGAAGTGGGTCAGTAGGTAGCCTGGCCCAGTGCTTTCCGCATCATTACACATTACAGGGTGCCTCTTAGGGGCTAAATGACACTTTGTGGCGATAGACACTTTAATGTAGCCAATGCTAAATTGCTGACAGTGAATGGTTCACGTTGTGGGATGTAGACAATGTAAATAAAACATTTGAAAAGTCATTGTAAATACAAAATGAGTTCTCATCCTTGAAATAAATGAACTGCTGAAAAGGTAAGGAACTCATAATTTGGCTTAATTATACAACATTCCGGGCCATGTTATTCAGTTAAACATGCACATCGAGCCAGAACATTAAGGTGATAAGATGAAGCAGAATGATAGGAAGTATCAACAATATACAATGCTCGTGGGGGTGCGTCATAAGACATAATTCACACAAACTATTTCCTTCATTGGATTTTCTATGTAATGAAGTAAAACCATAATACCACTATGTAATAACCCCAGGACTGATGTGGTGCAAGGGAGGTCTGGTTTGTTTTGAGACTACAGATGCCCTTTAGGCTTTTTTTCACACTGTGCGCTGCATTTGTGGTGGTAGCGCACAAACGCAGCACAGCACTGCACACAATTGTCCTGCCCTGCACCGCCCCATTGTTTCCAGTCCCCCAGTGCCTCACCAGAGGATGGAGGCCAGGACAGCACGGGACCAGTGGCATGGACACAAACTGCCTGGTGTTAAAGGGGCCTTAAGCCTAACTCTCATTCGATTCATTTGAAGGTGATTTGCAAAAAGCTTATGTCAAAAGTTTGACAGCTGGGGGCTTTTTGCTAAAAGTTTTTATAAGGGGTCAATTCAGCATCAGGTGCAAAGGGTACAATTTGGAAAAAGTATAGAATAGAAGTACACTTTTTAAATCTGGGGCGGAACGCACCCCTGGGTGTAAAAAAAAAAAGTTAATGTCACTTTTCACTAAAAAAAAAAAACGTGGTGCAGTTTTTGCCCCTGGTGATAGATTGAAAGGGGTGATTCACTAAGAGGTGCAAAAATACAATTCTGTGAAACTCACCTGTAGAATTCTTTTTGAGTATATCCAGTCCAGGTCATCCCAGAGTGACGACATGTGGGTATTCCGCCCCCAGGGGGCGCTCGACTGCAAGATCAGAAGCTGTCGCTCCTCCCGGCCCCCTATAAAAGCAGGTGTCTCTCTATCATTTCCCAGTGGTTAAAAAGCAGTAAGAGGAGACAGGCCGGGAGGCCAATAAACCATGTTACTTCACATAGCTTCAGCTTGTACTCTCTCCAACAATAAACTTTAAGGACAACAAGTCCAAGAATACAAATAGTAATCACCATAACAGGCAAACAAGAGATAATGAACAAAGGGCGGGGTGGGACAACCTGGACTGGATATACTCAAAAACAATTCTACAGTTGAGTTTCACAGAATTGTATTTTTCCCTATATCCAGTCCAGGTCGTCCCAGAGTGATGACATGTGGGACATCCAAAAGCAGTGTCCATTAGGGCGGGTTCCCCAGTGCGGAACAGCATGTAGTTAATTTCACTACAGCCTGAAGCACCTTTCGGCCAAAGACAGCGTCAGCTGAGGCCCTAACACTAACCTTGTAAAACTTGGTAAAAGGTATGAACTGAGGACCAAGTGGCGGCCTTACAAACCTGTTCAACAGATGCCTGGTAGCTCTAGTAGAATGAGCTGTAATATGAAAAGGGGGTTCCTTCCCCTTGGCAGAATATGCTTGTCTGATCCACTTACTGAGAGTGGACTTGGCTGGTGGCAAACCCTTCCTAGAGCCCTCTGTTAGGACAAAGAGCAAATCCGATTCAGTCGCAACCAGGTAATACTTAATGGCTCTGACCACATTCAAGGCATGGAGGGTCCTTTCCTTAGAATTAGTCGGTGCTGGACACAAAGAAGGTAAGACAACTTCCTCATTAAGGTTAAAGGGAGACACGACCTTAGGCAAAAAAAACAGGTTTAAATCGAAAAACCACCTTATCCTTATGCCGCTCAAAGTAGGGAGGCTTCATAAAAAGTGCGGCCAGCTCCGACACGCGACGCACCGAGGTGATTGCTACCAAAAAAAACACTTTAAGAGTCAAAATAGACAATGCAGCATCGCACAAAGGCTCGAAGGGAGTACCCTGAAGAGCAGAAAGTACCAAATTCAAGTCCAAAACCAGTATTACTGACTTACGCGGTGGGCGGACATGGGTGACTCCCTCTAACTCTGTAGTATATCATGGAAGAAGACTTCTTCCGAACCTGTATCATGGTATGCACAACCGTGGCCGACAGCCCCTTCTCCGTCAGGATTGAGGTCTCGATAGCCAGGCCGTCAAAGCCAGCGTCTGTAAATTGGGGTGCCACAGCGACCCCTGAGTGAGAAGCCCTGGGTCGTCGGGCATGATGTAGCGATCCACTGACATCTGAACTATGTCCCCAGACCAACTCCTTCTCGGCCAGCGAGGGGCCACCAGAATGGTTGGTACCCCTTCCTGGGCTATCTTGTGCAGCACTCGGCCCAGGAGTGGAAACGGAGGGAGTGCATAAAGGAGCATGAACTCCGTCCAGGGAATTGCCAGGGCGTCTGTGGCAAAGGCCAGAGGGTCTCTTGAAAGGGAGACGAACCTTGGGAGCTTGTGATTGTGTCTGGATGCAAACAGGTCCACATCCGGCTGACCCCAGCGGAGACACAGAGTGTGAAAGGTCTTGTTGCTGAGAGACCATTCCCCCAAGCGTGAGACGTTCCTGCTCAGGGCATCTGCCTCCTGGTTTTCTACCCCGGGGATGTAAACCACCGAGATGCAGCGAACATTCTCCTCTGCCCAAGTCAGAATCTGGGTCACCTCCTTGAGGGCTCGCTTGCTCCGAGTCCCGCCCTGGTGATTGATGTAGGCGACAGCCGTCTGATTGTCCGAGCGAACCTGGATCGCACGACCCCTTAAATGTGGAGTCAAGAGAAGAAGTACCAACCGGATCGCTCTCAGCTCCAGGAGATTTATGGGTAAGCAGTTCTCCTGCGGACCCCACTGACCCTGGATCTTCTGCGTCTGCCAAACGCCTCCCCAGCCGGTCAGACTGGCATCCGTGGTAACTATCTCCCACCGGGGAGTCAGAAAGGACTTGCTCACCAATAGGTTCCTCGAGTTCAGCCACCACAAAAGGGACTGCCTGGCCAGGGGGGGGCAGTCCCAGCCGGTCAACAGGTTCAACTGAAGAGGTCTCATGTGAAATTGGGCGAAGGGCATGGCCTTGAAGCATGACACCATTAGGACCACCAGTCTCCTCCCCAGACAGATCATTGGTGCTGACAAGACAGCAAGGCCTGCACCTGCGTCTGGAGGCCCAAAACCTTCTGCTGTGGCAGAAAAAGACCTTGACCTGAGAGGTGTCTATCGCCATGCCCAGGAAGGAACTCACTGTTGAGGGAGTGACAAAAGACTTTGGGTAATTGACTACTCAGCCGAAGTCCTCGAGAGTGGACAACACCGTCCGGGTATCGCTCTCGGCCTGCTGAAGAGACTGAGCCGCAATCAGTAAATCGTCCAGATAGGGCAGCACACGAATGCCCTGGTTCCTCAGGATAGCCATGATGCCCGCCAGCACCTTGGTGAAGACCCGGGGGCTGAGGATATCCCGAATGGCATTGCCACAAACTGGTAATGCTGATCCTCCAGAGCAAACCTCAGGAACTTCTCAGGAATGTGCAGATGAGCATCCCTGATGTCCACCGTGGTCATGAAATTGCCGGGTCGAAGCGAGCTTACTGCTGACCGTATAGTTTCCATGCGGAAATGTCTGACTCTGACAAACCTGTTGAGACCCTTCAGGTCCAGGATAGGCCTCAACGTTCTGTCCTTCTTGGGAACCGTGAACAGATTGGAGTAGAAACCTTGACCCTTTTCCTGACGAGGTACAGGACAAGTCACACCTAACCGCAGGAGGTGTTGCATGGCCAATCTCAGGCCCTGTGCCTTCAATGGGTTTAGGGATATCCGAGACCGAAGAAATCTTGTGGGCGGCCTGACTGCCAGCTCTATTTTTTAACTGGAGGACACCACCTCCTGAATCCACCGATTCGAGACGCGCTGTCTCCAGATATGAGCAAATAGCAGAAGCCGTCCCCCCATCCGGATGGGTGAGGGCGCCTCCTCATGCCTGAGAAGACTTGGCAGGGGGCTTGGACTTGGCTCCCTCATCTAAGAAGGAACCAGACAAACTGTCCTCGCCAGCAGAATAATCCGCAGTGGAGCGTGAATCCTCTGGCAACTCACCTTCCTCCACAGAGCACAAACCGTCAAAAAGATCATCGTCATTACCTGAGTAAACGGGCTTGATGTGTCGTCTCTTACTCGAGGCATTCTTAGGCGCTGTTCACAAGATCTGTCTCTCTAGACTGCCCACTCTAATTGCAGTCGAGCGCCCCCTGGGGGCGGAATACTCACATGTCGGCACTCTGGGACGACCTGGACTGGATATAGGGAAAAAGTTAATTCCCCTAATTTCGATGTAAAAAGTGGAGTAACAAGTTCACCATTATTGGCTACCAAGGGGCAATTCAGCAGCGTGAAGAAAAACACAAAAATACACCTTTACTCTAAAGTGTAAAACTGTAAAGTCTTTTTTTCACCTGGTGCTAAATCAACCCCAGTGAATAATTCATAGGGTGGGAAATGTGGGTTCATAAATGGAGAGTTTTTTTTTAACTCACCTGGCTCTAAATTTTAAAGCTGTCCGCCTCCCAACCCTTCCCGGTGACAAACCTGAATAGGGCATTAAAATAAAATATAACATTCACCAAATGTTCCAAGCACCTGAGGCCCAGCCCAGGGGAAGGGCTGTGATCTAGCACTTACAAAATTCCCTGCCAAAAGTGACTGCCAAGTGACCCAAAAAGTGCTGAAGAGATGCGTCCGCTGCACTGTAATAGGGTGAATCACAGTTACTTAGTCTCTTAAAGGGAGTTTCACATGCTGCTGTCACGGAGAGCCCTGGGAAATGAGCCATGGGAACGGGAGGTAAGCAGTTTCTTTTTCTATAATTCCAAAATAGAGTATATTGCCTGGGAAGTGGAGCACTCGCAGATTCTCGTTTTAGACTGGACTTCCACTTTAGAAGAACTAAAATTCCCAAATCCAGAATATCGCTGGGGAAGATGGGCACCTGCATATTCTAGTTTTATTCTGGACTTCCCCTTTAGAAGAACACTACCCCTTAAAGCACTGCAAACCTTAAATCTACAATGACCTCTTTAGGAATATATGTTTTACTGCTACAATGTAAGGCCTGGTTTTGCCTTGTTATGACACCTCCTGCTATATCAGACTTATGCCTGCAATCACATCTCAGAAGGGAAGGGCACCTCTCTGACATTACAATACAGGGCACACACACACACACACACACACACACACACACACACACACACACACAACATATCTTAGCAATACCTCCTCGGGCAGTTCCATGAAATGTGCTGGTTATGAGTACACATACACAAAGTACAACACAAATAAACACAATACTAAACATGGGATATCTATGCATGAAGGGTGGGCAAATACAAACCCATTTAAATGAAATATAATAAATTAAGCTGCATTGTGAATTTAGAAAAATGAGTTAATTGCGGTGCCAGATCATTTATTTTCCCAGAACATCAAAAACAATGTTCCAGCTTGTCAAGGTGATGTATACTGTTAAAATCGCTTTGTAAATCTAGATTCACATTAAGTATGAGTAAATGATGTGAAAATCTATAATGCTCTGGGACCTAGAATAAATCTAAAAGGGAGAGATAAATAGAGAGAATAAAAGCGGCAGTCACTGCAGTAAATCAATTAGAAAACCAGCACAGGCAAGGGCTAAAGACGACTTCAAAACGTCTTAGAGCTAGGCGTCAATGTATCTCAACTCAATTTTCCTTTATTATTCTAATCAGCTTGGATGAATGACTCTTGTTTCATTTAGAGGCATGATTGATATTTAAATTTTTTGGGGGCGGGTTTCAAGTCGTTCAAATGAGCCTGACCTGTTAATGCTGTCAGTCTAGTTAGACTTGGGTGAGTTGAGACTTTGACTGGAAGAACTTGGCTGGAACTTTCAATTGTAGGCTAAACTAGACTAGACTTCGAAGGGGGGCTACATGGTACATTGCAACAGCAGCTCAAACTAGAGGTATGCTTGAAAGTCAAAGAATGGGGTCATCATTGGTATAATTGTATCTATTATTAGAGTTGTAGAGTGGTGGCGCTTTTTTAATTTACTAGACTGTTTTAATTTCCTATGATTAACAGAAATATGTTTTTTTCTCTTTACGTTGGGAGAATGTGATTACGGAGATATATTGTTCCACATTATTAATTAAATGCAGGACCAACTAGGAGTCAAATGTTACTAACTGACAGGTACCCCCTGTCGTGGATCCCTAGCCACTGAAGATCAGGACAGGGAGTCAGCTGTTGATAAGTAGTGATGGGCTTTGGATCTTGGACGAAGCTAGATTAGATCTGGATATTGCTGCTTCGGTCCTGCTCTGGCTCATTACTATTGATAAGCTGGTGCTTCTTCTCAAAGAAGGGACCAACTTATCCAATAGCAGCCAAGAACACACAGCTATAGCACCATAAGGAGCCTGTCAGTCAACTGATCCTTTCAGAACATCCACAATAACACAACTGCAGTCAAAGGTCCAACATTACTGATGATTCGGCTGAGGATCTCTGAGAACATATATATATATGTATTAACTGTTCATTGGGAGACTTATATAGGTACTGTTTTTTAGAGATTTCGATTAATAACAGTGGTACTTGAAAGCTTCTTGCATCAAGACTATGGTGTCTAAATAGGTTGTTCAGTCCTACAAAAGTGCTATCAAGAAGTAGTGCATTTATAGGTTCACACCTATATTTAACACTTCCCTTTGGAGGACAGCGGCCTGGGCAAATGTTGAAGCCCCAAAGCAATAATGTGGTATAGCCAAAAATAGCTATTTGATGTTTTTCAATGCAACTTCCTTTATTACCAATTCCATCAAACTTACAATGAGCCCCTTCTCAAACTCTGCTTTCGCTCATAGGTGATTTGATCCATATAGGAACTGCAGGGGCAGCATGAAAGAGAAAGGAAGGAAGGAAACACAACCAAAAAGCTCAGAGAACACTTTTTTCTAGTATTTTAGTTGAGAAAGTAAAACGGTAAAGCTGTAAAAATGTTTTTTTTTATTCTCTAGTTTAGCAGGTGATTTCAGAGATATGGCGAGCATTAACGCATGATTAACAGTCAGCTCTGCAAAAGGGGAAATAAGGAATGATGTTGCATCTGTTCTTGTACGCTAGCTTTTAACCTCAGCTCAAAGGTTTAATTAACCACTAATCAAGACGAGTAGCTCTTACACTGGAGAGCTAAGGTATAAGCACTTTATAAGAGCTCACTGTAAATCAGGGTTATATTGCTCCACTTGGACTCTTCTGAAACAACATTTTTCTAACAGCATATTTATAATATTAGTTGCAATGTAGGCTGTTGAAACTTGACAGAAATAAAGACGCAAGTTTTGGAGGCTGCCAAAATCTTCCTCCATTAAAAGAAGCTTGTATGACACTGCTGACACCATGTATCATTGAGATTTCAGCCATTAGTGCAGCATCAGTAAAGCCATAGTAAAGTTACAGTTATAGCCAAAAACACATAGCAGTCTCTTTGTATAAAAAAGTCATTATATAATATATTATACTGAAAATAGATATGCAGAATTAGGCAATTTGAGACAAACTATAAGGACCATGTACATGGCTTGACACTGTTATGAACAAGGTATAGCAAACTTGTGAAACATTTTTGGAAGGTTGTTAAGTGGCACTATACTCAAGTCACCACTTGTTGGTGTTAATCAGGTGACCAATGGAAATCACTAGGAAATCCAGATTGATTACTGGCATTCATGTGATTGCTAGCCATTCATTAATGAGGACGTAGTTAACATATGGGTATATGCTCTAAGGTTGTATATGCAAAATTGCATTTTTACATTATTAATATGATAGGGCCATTTCCTCTACTGCAATCCCGAAAAAACAATGGGGGGACTCATTACTTCTGTCGATTCTGATTTAAAATTGATATAATAGTTATCAAGAAATTTCCATCAACTTACGGACAACATGCATAGTAAATCTAATTCTCAGCAATTATTTGATGGAGGGCAGATATTAGTTTGTCAAATGACCACATAGAAATTGCTATGTTTCCAATCAATAAAGGTCTGCATTAAAATAAATATTATTATACAATGTCTCCTCAAACTGGGACATTGGTTGGATATCGCCTACCAGGATCATGGCTATATTTTTGGAACTGTGTCTGAAATAACTTTTCTCCACAAGTCTAAAAGTATAATAAACAGATGGATGTGAATGAAGAATTGGTCAGTTACATGACCAAGGAGCTGGTATGTGATCATATCAGAAAGGAGACAACCAAGTTTATTAGTGCCTAGCTTTGCCTATAGTGTGTGGTCACACCGCTCTAGCACCTCCTTGACTGCTATATATTGACTGGACAAGCACATCCCACCTTCCTTTTTGTTGGTGCCTAGCTCCTGCAATTTGCATTGCACATGTTAGTATTTTCCATCTCTCCAGCCATGTAACTGCCCTTTGTTGGATCTGTTGACTAACTTATTCCCAAAGGTCAGTTTTGGACCATATTAGATGCGTAAGTGGGTGACATTTTTGGTTCTGGGGTGTTAATCAGCTTTAAAGGGAATGTACAAGGTTGAACCAGCAGATGGCAATACAGCTACAGTAGGCGATGGCAGATATCTAGTAGTCTATACACATCCCTTTTAGTTTGATCCCCTGCATAATCAGCAGAAAAGGATCAACGACAACTCATGTGATCATTGGTTTGGATTTGGCCCATTTCTCATTCTAATCAGATTAAAAATTCTTAATTAAATAAAATGAAAGTGCAAATACAAAATAGAGGAAATGAAGCTTTTCTCTTTAAAGTGGACCAACACCCAGGGCCGATCAGATCCCTCCCTGCGGGGCATCCAAAATCAGGATGCCCCCCTGTGTGAAACCCCGCAGGACGCCCATAAACCTTACCTTATCCCCGTTCCAATGGCGCATGCGCGAGCCGCGGTGCATCTCGCGCTTCTCTCTAGCAGGGCGCACAGCCGCACCGGCCATTTGTGAATGGCCGGCGTGGGCGTGCTCACTGTTAGAGGGAAGCGCGAGATGCGGCCTCCAGCGTGCTCAGAGCCGCTGTGGTTGTCCGTCGCTTGTCTGTACATACCACAGCGGCTCTGAGCGCTCTGATTGGACGAGCGCTCGCTTAGGGGTGAGGTGAGTTTTTTAGGGCGATCTGGGGGGTTTCACGCAGCGGGGCACCCCCAATCGGGGTGCCCCACGGAAGTGGACCAAAACCCAAGATAGTGAAAATCATGGGTGTTGGTCCACTTTAATTACGAGCAGAAAGGGTGTTGCAGGAACTGCTTTTTCAGATTCTATACTAAAATAAACCATAACTTATCATAGGACTATTCTGTAATATGTCCACAAATCCAGCTTATTATGTATGGAGATATATTTGCAGTAGGAGTGAATTCTTTATTTTGCATCCATTAAAGTAGCATGTTATCCATTTGGCATCTATCTGTAAATTTGCATCCCATTCAGTACATACCATTATCATCACAAGACTCTGACTGGAAGGAACTGAGAGACTGAATCTCTGACACGCTTTCGCGAGGATTGTAGAGATGACAAGGCTTTTCATCTAGAGACTTCTTTGATAGACATGGGTCAAGATCAACCTTAGCTGTAAGCATGAAGAACAGACAGAATGTCAAAACGTTAAGGACACTCAATTAACAAGATAAATCTTTGATCATTTTCCCAAAGGACAGAAGGTAGCTGAAAAAACGGGAAATGAGTGTAACAATCAGAGAGGCTTTTTGAAACACATAACTGAAATGACAAAACATGGCCAGTCCCCTAGGAACAATATTGGCATTGAAAGGAATTTGTTATGTCCTAAGCAATGCCATATGACATTTTTCTAGCGATTATCCAATTTGCAATTGGACAATATTTTTAATTTAAAGGAGAAATAAAATGTACCTTTAATATTATATGTTTTATCTAAAATAATGCTGAATGACAGATAATGTTGGTGGCCATTGCACTAAACAACTATCTTTTATCACTGCACCTTGTACTTGGAGTTGCACCTTTCCTTCCTATTTGTGGGTCTATCGATGTTTAGATGTACTGAAGCGACTGATATAACTATAATTTCTCTGCCACATTATATTTTTTAGCTCATTAAAGCTGGCAAGATGGCAACTGCGAAAAATATATACCACAAGGCACCTACTAATATACTTACCTCTATGATGACTGAGGATGCATTGGCACTTTTTGATTGGTCATGTAGATGCTTACCAGCCAACTGAGTATATCCTCTGACTACATTTCTGTGGAGCTGGACCTGTTCTACAATTCCAACTATTCCTGGGTTTTGGTTCACTTTAAACAGGATCAAAACCCAGGGTTTTGTTTCTCCTTCCTGGTGGAACCCCGCTTTGGAATGCCCCACTGTGGGTATTCTAGGCCGCTGGTAAACTCACCTTACTTTCACTTGCATGCGCAGGCTGTTGGCCAAACACTGGTGCACATTTCACTCAGCTTTTGTTTGTCACTCAGATCTGAGCTCAGAGCAGCAAGCAAAGCTGAATATAGAGCGCACTGCTGGCCGCACCCATACACTCCTCAGACACAGGCTTTTCTGGTGCAGGCACTGTGGGGTCATCCGAAAGGTGAGTTTTTGGGACCAGGGTTTTCCAAATCGGAATGCCCCACAAAGAGTGAAACCACTGACCATAGAGCCTGGTGGTTGCTCCCTATCTCGGCCAGCCCTAGTGTAGAAGTCTCCTGGGCTGGCTAATTCCCTCTTCCTAGGATATCATGATTTGGGAAGCCCTGATGTGTGAAACTAAGGCAGCACTGAATGTATTGTAGTAGATTACATTTGTTTTGTGGTAACAGATTTATAAAGTGCTGCTAGATTATTGGTTTAGGATTTGTCTTAGCACTTTCATTTATGTTTCAATGCAATGAATTGTTTTACATATGTGCATCACTATATTATCTAAGTCTATTCTGTACTCATTTAGCTTAAATATTTTGGCTGAATGTGGTTCGGGGATGTTTATAGTTGGTAGTTAAAGTGGACCAAAACCCATCATTTTAACTATCCTGGGTTTTGGTCTTTGCCGGGGGGCCCCGTTGTGTGAAACCTCCCAGGTTACCCTTCCCCAGTACTATGGCGCATGCGCAGCCCTCTCGGATCCGCTTAAGCCCCTTCACCCAGGAGCTTGTCTAATGCAAGCAGATCCGAGCGCGCTGGCAGCTGCATACCCGCTATTTTTTAACAGGGAGCGTGCCCGTGCCAGCCATTCTCAAATGCCTGGCGCAGACATGCGCACTGCTAAAGGGATAGCTGGGATGCGGCCGCTGCTTTTTGTGCATGCGCCGTTGGACCGGGAACAAAGTTGAGTTTGCAGGTGACTTGGGGGGTTTCGCACAGCTGCTCACCCCCTATTGGGGGAGCGAGTATGCCTGCCCTGGAGTCTCATAAACTCCAGGTTGGGTTCTGGTCCTCTTTAAGTGCCTTGTGCGTATGTAATGGGCCTTATATACATCCCCATTTTTGATATGGTGGAGCAGAAATCGGCCATCGTTGAGTGAGTGGGAAAGAAGTCCTGTGTTGTGCTGCATGCCAACGTCTATGGAAAGCGAAGGTTATTTTGCTTTACCTGCTTTACATTTAGCAGTAGTGGTTTTAAAGCATGAGCTTACCATCATAGTCGAAATCCCAGCTTGGCTTTTGTATTGAGTCACTGTCGGATGGAGAGTTAGATGGAGGTGGAGGTGGCAGGTTCGGAGCTACGCTGCAAACTGCTACAGCTTTCCTGTGTCCATGCACAGAATCTGGATTAAAAGTACTAAACTCAGGGTGTTCTGGAATGGTGGAGCCCTCAAAGGAGTTTCGGTCCAAGTTATTTCTTGAGTCACTTGGAATGCTCGGAGTGTAGGAGATAGGTCGCACAGGCACCTGTGGGGGAATATCAGGGTAGATATTTTTGTTCACTTTAGGATCCAGGAATGGTCTTTGTAAAAAAGCGGAGGATGCCCCAGAGTGTTTGTCCTCTGATTCCCGTTGTCTCTTCCTCTTCTTAGCAGCCACTATTCGACAGACAACAAATATCACAACCAGACAAAAGATGCCAGCGATGAATACGATGATCCCGATAACTTCCGCTAAGCCAATGTTCCAGGTGGTTGAAACATAATGGTTGAGGGCAATTTCCGAACACAGCTTTCCACTATAACCATTGCTGCAGTTACAAGAATAAGAACCATAGGTGTTTTCACACAGAGCGCCGTTAGGGCAAGGGTTATCCGTACATTCGTCAACATCATTCAAGCATCTGAAAAACAGAAGATGAGGTTGGTAAGACTTTCAAAAGATTCTAAACTGACCATATTTAGGGTAATACATAATTATGTACATATATGTATACTAAGCATGAACTGCATATAGGATACCATTTGTTTTCCCTAACTTTCTGAAAACTAAAAATAGAACGATGTAATACAAAGAGACAAAGTCACATTTTGAAACTTCTTAAACTGGACCTTCATCCTAAATAAAATCTTATATGTTTCCCCCACCCTGTACATACAGATTGCTCACATTAAAAATCACCCTACCTGCATCTACTGCATTTTTTGAGCCTTTAAATATCCAAGATGGCTCAGGCTGCCTGCAGACAGGAAGTGTCCTCTGACTGTGCCGCTCTGCATTCTGGGATTGCTGTCCTTTTCCTGACCCCAGCTCTGCTCTGTCTGAGAAAAGCACAGCTATAACCCGCCCCCCTGCACTTTTACCCCCTCTCCTCAGCATGTGATGCTTCTGAGACAAGATGGCGGCACCTGTATCCTAGAGTCCCGAACAGAGTTGCAGCCCAGTGGAGGAAAGTATAATATATAAGTGACTAAAAACGTAAAATATATTAATTCTAGATGCTGCGGAATAGTTTTTTAAAGGGTTTGGGCTTTTCATTAAATTATGCTGATGGTCCGGTTTAAATAAGATTGATCTCACCCTGGTAGCAAGCTCAGCTACACGGTCCTCCTTTTACTCAGGGACAGAGCATGAGACTGAGAATGCTTAATCTTTTTAGATTAGCATTGCTGCTCTTCTCATTGGAACCAGCAAGGGGAAAGATGAAGAGAAAAAAATAGAAGGAAGGAAGGAGAAGACTGGAGATGAAAATGTTGCTCTGGAAATATGCCCCAGTACATAGGTGGGTATCTATTTTTGTATTTCAGGAGAAGCCTTTTAGTCTCTATTTTGTCTACCTGTCAAAGGTCTAAAGCATCTATGTGCACTAAGTAGAATCTTGGATGACCAGCCTTTCAGAAGAGACACCACTGAGACACAAGATACAATGGTAAAGAATGTCACATCTAGAAACAAAGAAAAAGGAAGATAGAAATACAAACCAGGGGACCTCAAATTTAAAGCACACCTACTGAAACTGGACCTTCAGCATCATTTACTGAAAAGCCCAAACCCTTAAAAACTATTCCCCAGCATCTGAAGTTAATATAATTTTTTAGTCGCTTACTTATTATTCTTTCCCCCTGCTGGGCTTCAACACTATTCAGGACTCTAGGATACGGGCGCCGTCATCTTGCTGCATCACATATTGAGGGGAGGAGAGGGGTTAAAAGTGCAGGGGAACAGGGTTATAGCTGTGCATTGCACAGACAGAGAAGAGCTGGGGTCAGGAAAAGGACAGCATTCCCAGAATGCAGAGCAGCATAGTCAGAGGACACTTTCTGTCTGCAAGCAGCCTGAGACTCCATGGGCCGCCACCTTGAATGTTAAAAGGTTAAAAAAATGCAAAGTGCAGGTAGGATGATTTTAAATGTGGGCAATCTGTATGGGGTGGGGGAAACATACAAGGTATGCTCTTATTCAGGATGAAGGTCCGCTTTAATGGATGTATGGCTAATAAATGTGTGCAACCATTTCAAGGTCTCCCCATCAAATGAGAGCTCCTTAAAGTAAAAATATCTCCTACAGTCATGGCTTACGGGATTCAGGTGCAGGTGGGTCGGGATCCTCACAGATCAGGACCTCCAATGGCAGAGAGGATTTATGTTCGCTTTTAACTGTATCAGAAAAAGTTCGAAAGAAGCAGGCAGAGGATGTTGTCATACAGTGTTTTTCCTATTTCCCATATGGTGTGTATATATATATATATATATATATATATATATATATATATATATTATGTGGGTTTGCTGAGCATTTACATTACAACAAAATACTCTGCATCAATCAGCATAATAGCACCACAACAATAAGACAAAAATACCTTTCTCCATGGAAACCAGGTTCACATTCACACACAGGGCCGTCCAAACTGTCAATACATTTACCGCTGTTCTTACAGGGATTGTCTTTGCAATATGGACCCAGCTGACATCTGCAACAAAGAAAATTGCTGGGATTATACACAATATAGCTGCAAAATGTAATACATATTCACAATACAATTGCCCAGTTATATTCAAATGTATATATCTGTGAAAATAATTGTTGTCTGTTTAATATTTTCATGTACTATATACCCACTGTAAATACCCGCAATATTCTTTCTCAAATATTAAAGCGGACCAAAACCCGCAAAAAGGAAGTACTGCTGGTTTTCCTGCCATTGTGGATTGTGGGTTATGTCATTCCAGGCAGCAGCACAGCTGGGATGCTGGGAAAGGAAGCCTCCCAGGTCCTGCAAGATGCCTGCGACCTGGTGCAAATGTGTTGGCGTTTTAGCTTTGAGAGGATGCAGGAGCAAATGTAAATGCTGACAACGATTCAGTATCATGCATGAAGATAGGGCAAAGGAGTTTTGGGGAGTTTTTTTTCTAGCTGCCAGGCTTTTGGTCTGGTTAAAATAGGTAAAATCAGATTTAGTACAGGTGAAGGGACAGAATAAACTAGTTGTATCTGGATTATTATTCTTTCATTACGTTATATTATTTTTCTATACTTATGAATAAGTAGAAATCATATAAAGTAATACTAGTGAACCACCTTGTCTGAAAATATGGACTGTTGTTGAGAGTAAAAAACAGCCAAGAACATGAGGAAACTCAATCAATCACTTTCTGCCATCCGCAACTATAGCTCGAGAAGCTTTTAGCATTCTGTATTGTTTTTACCAGCTAGAACTTCCAAAATCCAATACAGCTTCAATGTGACTGCTAGCAGCATCCATTCCCAAGCTGTGAGAAGTTATTTTTTCTAGGTGTTGTTTTATTATTATCTACAGTAAAATGGTCACCCACTGCTTCAGAGCACCACAAACAGCAAAAACAACCTACCACCCCTCACACACATATTTAAAGCTACAGTATGAGTGGAGAGGGTCTTCAACAAACTCTTACTGCTTCCCTTTGTACATTTTCAGTTACTTTATGTCTTACTATGACAACTAGCAATATATGAAGTTATTGTATATTTCCGATTAAAACAAAAAAAAAGGATTTTGGGGGAAGATTCGTGGTGACTGATATCAATGTTCAAATTAGAGCGCCAAAAAGCATTTCCAATTTAGCCCTAATGTTACCTTTTCAAAACTGGAACTCTGTCCTAATGTATCACCTAAAAAGATTGGGGTGCCCCTGGGGAGTGGACCACAACCCAGGATAGTTAAAATCCTGGGTTTTGGTCCACTTTAAAATATATTATTTTAGATGCTGGGGAATAGTTTTTTAAGAGTTTGGGCTTTTCATTAAATCATGCTGAAGGTCCCGGTTTAACTTCTTCAAGTTAAAAAACAAGGACCCGGGAGGTCACCTTTTCAGCACTTCTCTTCCGGGTTCTGGACCCAAAGACCAAGTCGCAGAGGAGGTAAGTTTTGGGGGTCCTGATTTTTGGGCTTGCAGTGGGGTGTAATCAGGATGCCCCCCCCCAGACACGAGCAGCGGTCCAACACCACCCTATGGGCATGGGACCGCTTTAAGGTAAAAGGGCGCATCGGGGGAAACGGATTCTACATGCCAGTATCACTTACCTCTGGCCAGTGTACTCTCCTCTACAGTGGCAGATGAAATCATCCTTAACTGCAATGCAAGTTCCACCATACAGGCAAGGGTTGGCCGCACAGGGGTTGACAGTAATCTCACAATGTGTTCCCACAAATGATGATGTGCATTTACAGTAGTAACCTGTAAAAGCAATTGCATGGTTATTTTGCAGAAAATATCAGTTTCATGGGTAAACACAAGGAACAACCATCAGCATCACCATCATGTTATTATCAATACATATTATAGAAACTCAAGAGTAAAAAGTCAATGTAACATTTTTGTACCATTATGTCCATAAAGATGTAAGTATCTTTTAGGCCTGTCAATCATTAACTACATGGATTCCAAAGATAAAATGGCCCACAGAATGTTTGTAGAGAAAGTGGTTTCTATGAGGAATTGGCTATTTAATGGATCATAATTAGAACACTATAATTTTAAAAGTCGCACCATAAACAATGGAGCAAAACAGGAATACATTATAGTTATATATTTTGACTTCTGTCTTTCCTGATGTACAAAATTAGGAAGTTTTTTTTTCATCTAAAATAAAATGATGCATAGTAATGTAGAAAGATACGTGTAGCCACCATTGCCTGCACTGCCTGACCCCAATACAGAACTATTTGTTAAGTTATCATTTGCATGCTGTGATGATGCAATGCAGTTTGGGATTTATACTCTCTCCCCATATGCTCCACAGTATTAATTCCACTTTTATTTTAAATAAAAGTGTTATGTGAATGTCTTCTGTTTTGCTGCTATTAATAATTTAGCAAGAGTGCTATTAAAATGATGGATCAGATCTTTGATGTCTCATGCTATGTGAGCCTTAAGATAAAAGCTGGAGATAGAAGGTCTAATCTAGCTTTTACTGCCCAAAGGGGAACATGATGTACAGTAGGTAATCAGCAGATTTGGAATATACAGTCCCTGATAAGCTATAGAATACAACAACAAATATACACTGTTAAACAGCAAAGTTTGATTATGTGCTTTTAAAAATAATAGTTTACCAAAAAGCTTACCTCCGTTAGACAAGGGTGAGCAAACCCCACCATTGTGGCAGGGGTTCAGTGCACAAGCATCAGCAGTCAAGGAGCATCCTGAAATAACGTCCATAGTTTCCTCTATGAGTGCGGCATTTTTTAATTTACTATGCAGAGGGAGCTCCTGACCATTTAAAATCACAGAGTCCATGCATCCTAGGAAGCCATTATTGACTTGTGGACCCCTGCCGTGTTTTCCGCCTTGCTGTCGCATGTGGCCACCAAAGTACACATAATTATCCAGATTGAGTGTTCTTAGGGTGCCGGGTGCAGTACCAGATGCAGTATGAACTCGATCCAAGACCAGTCTGGCGTAGTTGCCATCTACCTCTAATGACACTGTATGCCACTGACCATCATTGACATGGATACTCTGCACAGACACAATGCCAGGACCACTGCCACAATCAAACTTATACTGGAGCTTTCCCCCTTGGATCTAAAAAAAACAAGTACAAAAAAAGAAGAGTTAGAAGGGATTTATATTTTGTACTTAGGGTTCGGTGTCATGCAAATGTACATTTCTTAAAAATATAAACTAGCATATGGTTGCCAATGGGCGGTTAAACCTTGTGCACAGGTTACCATCCAGGCTTGAATCTGTACCTGTATTAAAGTGGATCACCTTTTAAAAATAGTTTGTGGAGCACACTGTGAAAGACAACAGCGTTGTACATAGCGGCCACACCCGCTGCCTGGTGATTGGTAGGCGGATAGCCCCCTTCTGGTTGGCCAGCGAGTGATCTGCACAGGGATTGGTAAGATGATGCCAGGACCAGATGGGTTGGCGGAACACGACGCAGGACAATAGATTCCCTAGACTATTAAAGTAAGATAACAGCTACTAAAATGTATATGAAGATGAAAAACACCCCGTGTTGGTGACACGTTTATGGATGCCCTGTGTATTTAAAACTGAATTGAATAAAGCCTAAGGATTTTATTAAAACCTTTTAGAGCTGGGATTTCTAATTAAAAAATGGTCAGCTCATTGCCAATTTTTGGTGCCCTGCTGCTCATAGCCCAGACAGAGCTACTTACCACTTCCTGTTTCCACACTGTGACTGCTGGCAGCCAAAGAAGTTTGCAATGTGGGCAAGTGAATGGCAAACCAGATAGATCACTGGTGGGGACACATCATTCTCCTCCCTGCTTTCACTAGACTGAATCTAACTGATGGGATGTTTCTTTTGAGGACGTACAGTAGACAAGAAGTCCTTTTTAACGGGACGCTCCAGTAACTGGCCATTGGGACATGCTTCACAAACCAGCACCGACAGTGCCAAACCTTGGCTCCTGTACTCATCCTACTTCTCCGTTCCCATGTAGCATAGCAGCCCCATGTAACCAGCAGTGGTTTATAGAATGGACTCATGCAGTACTGTGTGTCAAGTGGAGTTGATATCCGAAGGCCAAGGTATTACTAACTAGGAAATTACCAGGGGTTCAGTCTTCTATTGCTTGTAGGCCCCTCACACCTAGTGCCTATTTCAATCTTATTACTGTATTCTATATACAATTATATATTTTATATATTTGTAATTTATGCTAAATTACAAATATGCATATTGGTTTAAACCTTGTGCAATGCTCACATTGTACATGGAACCATCTGTAATGCCTTACATATGCTAACAGACAGCCAGTCAAGTCACAGTACTTTAAAGATCAGTGAAGAGCATAGAGTGCTGCTTGTGTAATTCCAGGGTCTCAACTAAAGCGCCATTCATGGCACGTTCCATTGTGTGTGTGCCAGAAACTGCTCACAGCAATCGGGTGACATCAGGCAGATAGGACTTGGCTGTGACACTGCTGGATGAGACCCTGTATCCCTGATGAAAAATTCAACTTCTCACTTTCTCTAAATAAATATAATCAATGTTGAATGTTTTACTGACAATATCAGAGGATTCACTTTTTATGTCTCCAGTCAAGCTGCGCTCTGGTTATGATGAATGTCTCCAGCTCTCAATAATGGAAATGCAAATTTACAGGAAAAAAAAAATGTTTGTTTACTCGTTTGAAAAGGAACATGATGACTGAGCAAATAACCTAAGCAAATAACAAATAACCTAAAGCATTACATGGGGGGGTGGCAAGACTTTATTAACCAAAATTCTTATTTTGACTTCCTTTAGTGCCTATTAATCTGAAAGTTGTATAACATAATTGAAAACCACACAAAACCTACAAAGTGATCCCCACTTAGCATTTTCCAGATCACTGATTAGCTGATCTCAAGAATAGGCGGACGTGACCTGCCTCTTGGCAGCATCCCCGATTACCCTATAGACTGGGAAGTGCTCCCATCTCTAGTGACCCCAGGGGTTTCACATAGCAGGGCTTCCTGATTTCAGGTTGCTAGGTAGCGGATGGCCATGGAGTATTTTAAATTTCAGAGAAGCACCACAATAGGTTTCGCTCTGCTTTAGGATCCAACATAAAGAGCTGTGAACCAACCACCTTGTAAATTAGCCGTGGTGTCCCCTAGGGTCTCTAGAGGTCACATTCCTAGCCCTGCCTCTTGCTGCGGGTGGGTGAGGTGGGTGTTAAAGTGGACCCAGAGCGATCGGCCTGGGAATCTATGAGATCCAAAATCGGGATGCCCCACTGTGTGAAACCCCCCAGGTTGCACTGTTCACTTACCTTGCTTCCCAGTCCTCTAGCAGGGCACATGCTCGTGCCAGGCATTTGTGAATGACCAGCATGGGCACACTCCCTGTTAAGAGGGAAGCAGGAGATGCGGCCGCCAATGTGCTCTGAGCCGCTGGCCTTAGACGCTGGCTTAGACGGCGTGATGTCAGCGGCTCTGAGCTGATTAGACAATTGTCCATGCATGCGTCTGGGGGCTTTCAAACAGTGGGGGTAGGACCAAAACCCAGGACCGTCAAAATCATGGGTTTTGGTCCACTTTAAACATGTATTAACATGTAATAATATGTGAATTTTTTATTGGAACTGGAACTTTTTCAGATCTTGGATTCTAAGGAATTTCTGTGCTCCACAGGATTTTGCGTACGAGTACCACTGGTTGAAAGCAGAGTAGCAGAAAAGTGAAGGTGAGACCTTTTGTAGACTGAACTTTCACCAATACCGACTTATCAGGTATCATTTCTGACGACTAGGTATTCTCGAACGCTCACATTGAAATATAATCAGCTGACCTACAAAGGGTACCCCCCCCCCCCCCTATTCCTGCTCTATAGGTTTCAGTGTGTGATGCTCATAGCATATATGAACATGGCACTAAGCCAGTCACAGACCACATTTACAAAGACAGAAAACCAGTTTAAGTGTTCCCATTGTGTTGCCATTAAACACACCTCAAGAATGCTGTAGTCGGTTCCTCTGGCATACATAACAACCGCATGAGCCGAGTAAGTTCTGAGCTTCATTGTCAGCTTCATTTCTTCCTTGTTTTCATTTTCCAGCAATCGGTATTTTATATAGCTGTTCCCACTGAATGTCACTGAAGAACCAACTTGAAGAAATAAACAAATGTATTTGAACAAAGAGACTTTCATTTGGTGTGCATATATTGACTATTAATTCAAAGAGCTAAATGATGAATCATAGCGTATGCTCCCCGCTGGCTTGTCTGAAAGATAGCACATCTATCATAAATGCCGTAAAATAAAACAGGCTGCGTCATTTGCATTTTATTCATGTAAATAAAGGCCTGACTTCCATCTCCCCCTCAGAGAAACATATGGTTGGCAGATGTGTGGCTATGGATAGAATGCAATGTAGAGCAGCACAAGGGAGGCAAACTTTGGTTTACTCCAGCACTGGCCATGCAAAGGCCGAAAGCAAAGCACTCAGAAATGTGACAGATTTAAAGAGGAACAACACACAGGAATATCACTTTCCCGTTTGTTGTCACTCTGTGTGGCAACATCCTGAATTGGGATGCCCCCCAGTGTGTAACCACCCAGGTCGCCCTGTTTCACTTACAGTCCTTCCGCTCCCACGCCACAGACTGGGTGCAAGAGCAAGGGCGCTGATCATTGCACTCACTGTCACTTGGCTCCCTTTGGTGCCGCTAACAGCGAATCAGCCATGTGGCACTGAAGGGAGTCGAGCAGCAGATCCCCCGTCCACATTGCAGCCGTGGCGTGCCAGTCCCCCATTCAGAAAAGCCAGGCATGCGCACGGCTAGCGGTTAGCAGGTATGCGGCCGGAGTGCACAGACGCAGCAAGGGCTCTAGGAGAAGGGTGAGTGAAAATGGCCATGGGGGGGGGGGGGGGGGTTCACACAGCAGTGCAATCAGGAGTCCAACTCAGACTTTAGAATCCAGGGCCTCAAATGTTCCTCTTTAAGATATCAGTCACTGATTACCCACATTAGAACAGCCATCTTATACCTGAAACCTCTGTGCCTAGCTAACTAGCAAACTGCATGTCAGTTTCAGTGCCCTCTGTAAGCCCAACCAGTTTGTACTTACTAATCTGGATCTTAGCTGTCGGCCTCTTTTTTACCAATAGGGTGTTTTACATTAGAGCTACTTGCATGTTAAAGTGGATGTACAGGCAGGTTGCTTACTGCTGGATAACAGGTGTGCTGGAGAAGTACTGGCTTTCTATGCATGGGAGGAGCATGTGCCATGAGGCCTAGTTTCTCTTTTGCTGGACCACCCCCGTATTCCGCCCAGAAGGCCTGATATTCTAACCTTCGAGACTCGCCAAAAATTGTTGTTTCTGACAATTGCGCAGCTGCTTTCCCAGGAGGCTTGAGGATAAGGTAAGACTACCTTCAGCTGCTTCAGCATTCTGTCTGCCCCCCTTCACTGACTTAATGCAGAGGTACCAACACCCCCACCCGATAGCGGGGAAAGGGATGTTGGTTTGCTTTAAAGGACCTGTCTACCCATAAAAACAACATACCTTTCCTCCAAAGATCATGCCCTGGCCCAGATGTTCCATACTTTCCAGTTTCGAAGCTTTATCACCACAATCTAGACAAGCACATGGTAGCGTTCTGCCAGCTACTGTTGTACATGTCTACAATCACTTTGTAGATATGGGCTCCAGGACCGTTCCAGTTCCACCCTTGGGGCATTCCATATTGGGATGCCGCGCTATGTGAGACCCCCCCCCATTGCCAGTTTCAACTTCTTCTGGAGCCCTCACTGTGTCTGTGCGCTCTGGCCGCATCCAAGCTCATCTCTAGCCATGCGTGTGTCCGGTCTTAATGGGTGGCGCAGACCGCAGACACGCCGCAGCTGTAAGGTTGTGGCTGGTGGCGGTGTTCGGTTCCCTTCTGCGCCACTCAGCTGCTTAGCCGCCCAGGTGGCTTAGCTGTCAGCGGCGTTGAAGGAAGCTGAGTGACAGGGAGTGCGCTGATTGGCTGAACAATCCGTCCGAGTCTGCACTGTGGGAGTGGAAGGAAGGTCACTGAAACAGGGCAACCTGTGGGGGTACACACAGCGCAGAGGAACAACACACAGGAAAGTGAAATTCCTGTGTGTTGTTCCTCTTTAATAGTTGATTTTAAGCATGGCTCTGAATAAATCTAATCTAGTAAATGCTATATTATTAAAGATGGTAAGCTTACTATTGCATTGCCGGTCATCTGGACAAACACAATTGTACTTCACTTCTTTGGCATCCACAACACATTCCATACCCTCTGGACATGGATTTTCTTCACAAATACTATTCAAAATGGGACACTTTCCTCCTGTCAAAAAAGTGACATCATTATTAAATTTGCTTCCTATATAAACATAGTCACCCACTGAGTCTTCCTTAAGCAGAAACACCTACCTTTGCACAAGCAGACTGCTTTCCGAAGATGTCTAGGCGTCACAAAGCTCAATCTTGCCGTACTGTGCGTTGACATGACAGTTTCATCTACAGATATCCACTCATCACAGAACCTCAGGGGACAATCCACATCAGCACAAAGTTTGTGAAAGACCTCAAGAATTTTAACACCGCTGAAGTCTTCAATCTCAGCCACAGAGGCATTTATCTTTTGTAGAAGAAGCTTTGGAACAAAATGTGCATTGCCTGGTTTATCTACAGCCAGCAGGACATCAAGGTTAGAAGGAGGGTCAGATGGTTGCAAGCTAAGGATCTGTACATCAATTTTGCGGCCACCCAATATATTTTTTAATGTTCTCTGAAAGTTACGCCAGTAATCCCCAATAAATTCTTCAGGCAAAAGGTTGGCAAAGCGGAATGTTATGCTGTGATTTAGCAGCTCCTGGGTTATCTGTTTGATATGGACAGTAATATCTGCTGAGGTTGTAAACATTCCATCGGTAACACTGACGTTTAACAGATACTGGCCAACATCCAATCTCTTGTGTGCTATCAGTTTCCCCCCAGTGCTTGAAACAGAAAATAGATTTTCCATTTTGGAGTCCAGACTGTATGTAAGTGTATCATAAACATCCTGATCCGTGGCATGAATCTTTCCAATCACACCCCCAGTGTACTCCTCTCCAAATGTCGTGATGTAGATTTCAAGTGGTAAAATGGCTGGTGGGTAAACACTCTCTTCAATCACCCGTATGTCAATGTTCGTCACTGAAGATAGCTGTGGCTTTCCATTATCTGCCACCTGGAGGTAAAAAGATGTGTTATTTATTCTCAACAAAGTGCAAAATAAGAAAGCTGTTTTCCAAAGAGAGATTCCAGGCGATACCGTGTTAGAAAGTCCAAACAGTTTAAAAGAAAATAAAGAAACAGCAACAACCAATGAGCTCAAGAGACGGACTCCTTCAGTAAAAGTCACCTTTTATCTAATAGTAACACCTCACATATTGTACCTATGGGTTGTCACTTAACTAACATTGTGTTAAAAATATAGAGATACTAAATTTAAAGTGCAAAAACACAGATCTTTAATTCTTTTCATCATTGTTTGGAGAAGTCTTGAATTTTTTAAGCATATAAGGTTTGGTAAGTATAAATGTGATTACATTCGGTTGGGGTAGAGATAATTCTGCAGCCTTGCGGTCTACCACCTGATAGGATATTTCACCATTAGTATGCTTAAGGGGACTGCTTAAATCCAAGATAAACTTAGAACATCACAATTTAGATTCCTTGGTTTCCTGATAGAAGAGAGCTAGACCACTTGCATGTGAGGTCTGATTTAATACTTTGTGGGCTAAAAGGAGATCAGGGAGCATGCCATAAGTGAACCAGGCTCCTTGGAGTTCACATGCTTCTAGGCAAGTGCCAAGAATAGATTGTGGATAATTCTTGGGAATGCTACAGTGGAAAAGTCAGAGACAGATTTACAACTGTTATAAAGGCCACTACAGTACATGTGAGAATGCCAGTGCTAACATGCTGACACTCAACAGTTTACTCTAAGTTAGTTTGAGTCTATTGCCTTCCTTAACGATGAAACAAACATCAAGTTCTAAAATCTTGTGTCGTATCATGTCAATACAAATAAGTGTTATTAAATAGAAACCAGCTATGTCAATGGTTTTCAGTGCCTACCCATAGGGGTCTGATTTATGGGGCTCCTGCATGCAAACCTCAGGACTAGATCTTTCTGGAGTAGTTTCTAGACCAGGGATTTCCAAAATTGTATATCAAGTACCATTTTCTCTTATAACAAGCACCCCTTGGGTAGTGTGTGAGCTTTGTCAGTCACCTAAAACTGTAATCAAAACACACTAAGCCATTTAAGTATTTACATCATTGATAAAAATCACACTTGAGTGAAGTTAAGATGGTAGCAAATTAGGTTGGGGTACATATGCAGCATTGTCAAGTATCATCTGAGAGGATCTCGAGTACCACCAGAGCTACTAGTACTATCTATTGGGAGCCCCTGGTCTAGACCACATATCCCACCATTCTGAGATGGGAAACCATTGTGAAAACATTTTAGATGAAACTGTCTACAGAAATGGTCACACAGATTATAAAGAAACAGAGCGTAAATCGCATGGAACCGCAATTCTTTTCCTAATAACAGCAGTTAATCATTTCAAGAATATGGAGGCTGGATGTTATTCTTAGTGCAAAATAAGATGGGGATCAAGGATTAAGTATGTAAAGGCTGCTCAAGACAGGGCAAGCAAGGTATGGTTGGGGTTGGCATAAATGAGGGGTATGTGCCCCCCCCCCCACTGTAAACCATCAGTCAAATGCCCAACAGTCAAAAATGACAGATGGATCGCTTTAAACAAGTGTTAATGGATTGCAAGAGTTGGTGTTCCAGATGACTTGCAGAATGGAGGTAAAAAAAATGTAAAACAAAATATACCTCCCAAGTGTCCCTGATTTGGAGGGACTGTCCCTCTTTTGGGTCCATGTCCCCCTGTCCCTCATTGTTCTCATTTGTCCCTCTTTGAGGTTTAACATGCAGATCTGCATCAATAAATTATTCATTTTCCGATTTAAAGTGTTTAGATTGTTTTAACTGTTACAACCTATCTCTTATCCATCCCTCAATGAGGGAGTGTGGCCTAATTTACCAAATGTCCTTCTTTTCCAGGTAGGTAGGTAGGTATGGAAAAAAGCAGGCTATGGATATGCAGTTATCTATTAGAATTTAGTTTTTATATTTTTAGCTGGTATTAATTATAACAAACAACCTGGCTGAAGCTTCAGTTTATTGAGTGTCGGAGGCTGAACGCCTTCTTAGGGATAGAGGATAAAACTATTTTTTCCACCAACAGCAGACATGGGAGCAGCAGTTTCCATGTACTGGAATTTCAGTGATACCGTGTTTATAGTACTGATAAAAATCTGAACTTTTTCCGAAATATATAAATACTCCCACAGTATATAAAGCAAAATGCTCAACATTGCTGAAATTCACATACTGCATATCTATCAGACTTGTATATGTACCACTTTTTTCCATTTGGAGGCGATAGAGCACCTGTCAGCAGCAGAAATGCAATGCAGTGAGCACGCTCTAAAACTGTTAACATCAGAACACCTCTTGACTGCAGCATTTTACCATTTTTATGGTTTGATAGCATATACAGTAAAATGTAAATGAACTGGTTTTAGCTTTCAAAGTATTAATCTGCAGGTGGAAAATATTTTAAAAAATGTACTTTCCTTAGGTACCAAAGGCAAAAAGGGTCATCACCAGGGTTCAAAGGGCTTCAGAGAATCAGTGAAGCCCCTGCTAGAAATAACAGGCTGGTCTTAGTTTTTCAGAACAAGTTGGGGCAGTTATAAAGGTGGCTGGTGCCTTATTTGAAATATAAATGATACCCAGGAAGGGTAATGTATGAGAGTTTGTTTGAGAGGGTCAGAGTGAAATGACAGTTTCACTTTAGTAGGCTTACGTCAGAATTAAATAGGTCCGAGCAGCACATAAAGTTGTAGGAGGCATAATCAAAGCTTAACATTTGACAAACATTCGCTGGCAGCAATCCGAGATTACTTGCATGGAAGGAATTCAGCGGGTCAGAGGAGATTTCAATTGGAATAATAGGTCTTCTGTGTGCTGGGTGTTTGATTCTTTTTCATTTAAACCAACAGGAAGTTGTTCAAAGCGGGATTCGGCTTAATTAACCAAGTATAAACAGTCTAGCCATCGGTTTTCAATAGAGGTGCAGTATTCTTTGTACAGTATGGCTGCTGGTTTATCTCGCCAAGGAACAATACCTGGATTACAGTGCTGGTAATCTCTGAAAGCAATCGATATACCAAGCATCTTACATCTCCAAATCCTAGCAGCCAACAATCCTCTAATAAGAGGCACTGGCTGAGATTAAAGGTACCAATCACCCTGGGATGATGATTTCAAGCCAGAGGAGAGGTGAGGTGTCTATGAGGAGGGTAAGGGTAAGGGTTGAGATGTCAATAAGGTTAATGGGGGGCTTCCACTGTGGAGGAAAAGTTTGCACCACTATCCTTCCCCTTCCACTCAGCCAGATGTAAATTCACTTTAACTCTGCATGTTACTTGCATTGCATGCATTGGCTTGCATGGTTGTGCTGTTAGGATTATATACATCAGACCTTGCATAGAAATACAAAGATACCTGTCACCTAATGTAAGGAACCTATTCTGGGTTCCCATCTTGTCTCCTGCTTACAAGTGGCAAGTGTTTTTAAAGTGGACAAGACCTAGCATATGCAACACACTTGTAAACCCATTTCAACATCTATCATAAAACATTTTATTAAGAATGGTATTAAAAAGAAATGCAAAATAAAAAGACTTTACTTACCCTATTCGGATTTGGGATTCTTTGCTGCTTCTTCATTCATAACAAGCCTATCGCTTATTTGTTTCAGCGATGGCAGCCATTCACAACTAATGGCCAATGGGATTCGCACCATGCCTGCAAGTCCACTCAGTGAACTTAATTGGTTGCCGGTGGTCATGTGACATGGCAGACTGACAGATGCATCCCTGAAACACCAGCATTGCAAGTACAGGGCTGTCCGGTCTATGGCTTTGCACCAAGAGGAGATGCAGCAGGGGTGTGGGAAAGGAGGCTTAACATGTACTATTCCTAATAAAACTGTAACTTTCCTAATAAAAGGTATGATGTTTCAGTATGTTTAAAAGTGTGTGGCATATACACGCCAGGCCTTCTCCGAAAACACAGGCATTAAAAATAAATGTAAAAACAACAATGAACTTTTCGTTTAATGCTAAATCTATTGTATTTGGTATATGTATTGAAGGCAGGCTAGGGGGCATATATGTCAGGTCCCAGTGAAAAAGGTGTATTTATCAAGTCCAATATCTATAGCACCTCTGATGCCAGGTAGTGTCCCATCTATCATCAGCACCGATGCGATGAAATGAGTGCCAGCGCTGAGTTTCCTACAGTGCCAGATGAGACCGGGCATTCACAGTGCACTGTGTGGCCTTAACCCATACATTTCAACGACCTGGAATGGTTAAAATTATTTAGGCATGTTGTAATTTTTTTTGTGCTGGTGCATGTGCCACAGGATCCCTGTGAAGGTGCCCCCAATGCAATTTGCAATAAAAAAAAAATTCCATGAATCTAAAAAATAAAAAAATGATATTACAACAGGAGCTGTGTGCTTGGAATCCCGTTATTTGAGTGCCCCTGCACTATGTATTAACTTTTCTTAAATTTTTACAACTTGTGTCGCTCCTGGCCGGCGCTAGGTGTCGCTAGTGCACAGGCATATACAAGCCGTGTGCTGAGAACACTGCCTGGTCAGGAGTGCTACAACTGATAGCGCTGGCAGGCCAGGGCCGGCGATGCAGTATGGGTGCGCCCGAGCATCTCGGACAAGGTGCTCCAGTGCCACATGCAACTTTTTAAATAAATGACCCTCTAAATGTTGTCTTAAATTCCGGTATCGACTTATGCAACCACATTATTGTATTTTTCACCCTAAACTATTTTAGTTTCGAGTCGATTCAACGCTTGCTAAGAAAACCTTTTTAGGAGATAAAACTGCCATTCACTTTCATTGTCTACTGGATGTAAATTTGCTGAATCAGCCCCAAGGTAGACAATAAAAGTGAATGCCCGTCTCACAGCAAGTCACTTACCTCCATGGCTGCATGCAGCCGTCATCCATCTTGCAGCACTTCCTCATGGCTGCATTCAGCTGCCGCCCTTCCCCCCCATGCTTCCTGCTCACATGCTCAGGTGCACGCACGTCTCTGTCCACTAGAGGGCGAGCGCACTGGATTCCTGAGATTTAAAGAGCCTGTACAGCACTGATTGGCACCTGCTCATCCAATCCTGCATCCACTTCCCCTATTTAAAGAGGCACTTCCTTTCCTTCAGTGCCAGATCTTGGTCTCTCCATGCTTGTTGAAAGTCAGACATTCTTGGATTGCTCACCCGTGTACCGACCTCTGCCTGTCCCCGACTCTGAACCTTTGCTGCCTGCCCCGACCTCGGCTACTCACCTTTACCGCGAACCTGTGCTGCCAGCCCCGATCTCTGCCTGTACTTACTACGCCTTTTTGCCTGCCACTTGTGTACCCCACTGAACCTCGGCTGACTGTGGGACTGGGCCGCTGTTAGGGGGTAGCGACCTGGGGGTCACTCGCCGCACAAGACCAACCTGCCTTGCGGTGGGCTCTGGTGAATAACGGTGGCCTCTTAGACTCCGCTCCCCTGACACGGTACCCGCCATCGGTTCCACAGTTAAAGCGGATCCACACCCGAGTCCGCTCCACCCGGTCCGTGACAACCCCTTTGTCTTTCAAATGAACTGTACAGATTCTATGTGACATTAAAGGTGGAAAAAGTTACTGATCTTGGTTTTTACAGGACAAAAACCTGTGTATTGACGGCAAACAGTAATATAGGCGGCACATCGTAATGAAAACATTTTACCAGCATACAGACCTGAACCTGAAGGAGAAAGTGATCATTGGATTTTCGGTTTAGTGTGGCAGCAGTTGTTAACACTCCTTGCTGGTTAATCTGAAAAATATCCTCCTCGTTCCCACTTAAAATTATAAATGTAAAAGGAGGGCCATTGTGAGATGAGTCCTTGTCTGTCACCACCAAGTGTAAGACGCTGAAGCCGATTGGCTTATTTTCCTGCAAAGACACATTTTTAAAAGATTATAAGACTGCCAGAAAGCCGGGTATATTTGTCTAGAGGCTGACATGACGCAGGATCTTGTTAGTGAAGGACAAGGTTAAAAATCCTACACTGCAGAGCTGCTGGAATGAAGAATACATAATGGCAAAACTAGAGATTGGAGAAGCATTGTCTGGAACATAAACATAATATAACCCACAAGAATGTTTGAAAGGAATAAGGGCAACGCCTTGCATCGGCTGCCTGCACTATGTATTATTTGGCCTACATGAGCTTGTTAAGGGTTCAAGGCAGATAACAGAAACTTTTGGCGTCTAAATAAAGAAGAAAGAACACAGTAAAATCCATTTAGCCAGTGTTTCCTTAAATGATCCTGTATAGACAAAAGCCCGTTTTGATATAAATGAAAGTGCTTGTTAGGCTACAACTGTGTAAAAATTGTTGTCAGGCTAATTTAAAATTTCCCATTAAAAAAAAAAACATAAGACATGAAATGAAATCGAAGAACTTTGCTTAGCCTTTGGCATTTTCTCCCTAATAAGGAAAAGGAATACAGACAGCCTGAAGCAAAGCCGCAGGTTTCTAAAGAGCAGGAGAAGAAGAAATCAGCAGGACGAGCATAGAGAGTAGAGACGGGTACACGCCTGCCACTTCAATATCTGCTGACGATACATCAGCCACCTGCCACCTATGGCAGAAATATTTTATTATATGGTCATTTGTTTCATGCTGAAGGCCTCTTATCTGATGCTGTCTAATATTTCTAACATGATGCAGTGGACGTTTTCAATAACCATATTGCTTCTGAGTGACAGGAATATAAAAAGCAAGGAAATCTTAAAGTTACAAATATAAGAAGAAGTCTATGACAGTAAAATAGGAATAACATACAGTAGAACTACATAAAAAAGGTTAGATTCTTTGTGTGGTCTGTAATCCTGTTGGGAAAAGCAGCAATCAACAAAATGGTTGTTAGTATGAAAAAGCAAAAGAGAGATGAGAGAAAGATTAGCTACCTGTACTATTGAACCCAACAAGCCACTTGGGTATTAGTAATATTTAAAATAAAATATAATATGTAAAATAAGGGTTGTAATATATAGCTTGTAAAAAAAAAAGTGTCCACTGATGCTTGGGACACTGGCATTTTGCCGGAACCCAGGGCACATCTGCATTCCCAGTACTGAGTGCTCCCCACGCCAGGTGGCCATGAATTGCTGCACACAGCTTGAGATGCAAGGAATAGGGGAATGGATTGAAAGGGAGTTTAGGGAGTGGAGGGGGGAAATAGAGGAGAAATGTAAGTAGGATTGTTTGAAACCTGGCACAAGTGTCCAGTCCAGCCACCCTAAAAGACAGTGTAGCCTACTAGGAATTCTCTATTTGTTCCCTATATGCCCATCTGGCTGAAACCACAGTGTAACAGGTTCCCTTTCTGATTGGAGTGAGAGGCAATTCTTATCTCAGGGTGGCCTGTTTGGAGGAAGCGGGTAATGGCAGAGGAGTGTGTTGGCAGGCCCAATGCTAACAGCTGTATATCTGCAGCATTTTTAAGAGCCACATAGGTGAGTAATCAGGCGGGTTGGGTGGGGGAGTTTAGGTGTTTTTTTAGCCCACAGATGACCTTAAAGCTATTATCTATGGAACCTGGACACAAATGCCAGCCCCCAAAATAATTGCTGATCTTAATGTTCAAGTACAGTAAAGTTAATAGCACCTGTGAGTAAATAAAAATACAATTCTGTGATTACTCACCTGTAGAATTTGTATTATACGTATACAGCACGTCCTGTTCCAGAAAATTCCTTACACATGGGAAATACATCCACAAGAAGGCGCTGGACTGCGGAAAACAGCTTGTGGCTCCTCCCGGCCCCATATAAGTCAGGGACCTCCCACAAATTCCCCAGTATTGACAAGCAGTTAACAAGAAGCCGGGAGAACAATAATAACCAGAATTCAAAAATAAACATATGAACAATCACCATACAGAGGTAACTAGGTATAATGATAACAAAGGGTAGGATGGAACAGGACGTGCTGTATACGTATAATACCAATTCTACAGGTGAGTAATCACAGAATTGTATTATTCTAAGAATACAGCACGTCCTGTTCCAGAATATTCCTTACACATGGGACATCCAATAGCAGTGTCCGTAAGGACTGCCGCCTGCAGAACTTTGCGACCAAAAGCAGCATCAGCTGAGGCCCTAACATCAACCTTGTAAAACTTAGAAAAGGTATGAACAGAAGACCAAGTAGCAGCCTTACAAACTTGCTCAACAGAAGCTTGGTGCTGAAAAGCCCAAGAGGCACCAATAGCACAAGTAGAATGAGCAGTAAGGCGGAAGGAAGGCTCCTTCCCCTTAGCAGAATAGGCATGAATCACAGCCTGACGGATCCACTTGCTGATTGTGGACTTAGCTGGAGCCAGACCCTTCTTAGGTTCAGACGGCAGCACAAAAAGAGCATCAGTCTTCCTGAAGGATTCAGTAGCCACCAAATAGAACTTCAGAGTCCTGACCACATCCAGAGAGTGTAACACCCACTCCTTAGGATTACTAGGATTAGGGCATAGAGAAGGCAAAACAATGTCTTGATTGAGATGAAAAGCAGACACAACCTTAGGCAGAAAATCTGGCTTAAAACGAAACACCACCTTGTCCTGGTGTCTCTCGGAGTAAGGAGGTTTGATGGAAAGCGCCGCCAACTCAGAAACACACCTAACAGAAGTGATAGCCACCAAAAAGACTACCTTAAGAGTCAAAATGGACAAAGGGGCCTCACACAAAGGCTCAAAGGGAGACCTCTGCAAGGCAGATAAAACCAAGTTCAAATCCCAGACTGGTAACATAGGACGCACGTGAGTAACCCCCTGGAAGAAAATCTTGACCAGACGATGTTGAGCAAAGGATCTTTGGAAGAAAATGGCCAAGGCAGAAACATGACCTTTGAGGATACTAAGTTGAAGACCCAAATCCAAACCATGTTGTAGGAATTCCAGAATCCTAGGGATAGAAAAAACCCGACAGGGAAGCGACTTAGACTCACACCAGTCAATGTAAGCATGCCAGACCCTATAGTAGATGGATGACAAGGACTTCCTCCTAGCCCGAATCATGGTATTAACAAGAGAGGCAGGCAGCCCCTTTTCCTTTAAGATGAAAGTTTCAGCCACCAGGCCGTCAAAGCCAACGTTTGTAAATTGGGATGGCGTAGCTGCCCCTGAGTGAGCAGGTCTGGATCCTTGGGCACAACATACTGAACTACTGCCAACTGCACGATGTCTGCGAACCACACTCTTCTTGGCCAACAGGGGGCCATCAGAATGGTTGGCACCCCTTCCTGGGCTATCTTGCGCAGCAGAGGAAACGGAGGGAACACATAGAGGAGCTGAAAGCTCTTTCAAGACATTGCTAGTGCATCCATGGCCAAGGCCAGATGGTCCTGGGACAGAGAGACAAAGACTGGGAGCTTGTGATTGTGACGGGACGCAAACAGATCCACATCTGGCTGACCCCAGTGGTGGCACAGGGAAAGAAACACCCTGCTGCTGAGGGACCATTCTCCCATACGAGAAGTCCCCCTGCCTCCAGTCTACCTCCAGATTCTCCACCCCCGGGATGTACACAGCTGAGATGCAGGGAACATTCTCCTCCGCCCAAGACAGTATGACACTTCTTGCTCCGGGTCCCTTCCTGATGATAGATGTAGGGAATCGCCGTCTGGTTGTCCGAGCGGACCTGAACCACCCGACCCCGAAGGTGTGGAGTCAATTGGGCGAGAACCAACCTTATCGCCCTCAATTCAAGAATGTTGATAGGGGTGTGGGCCTCCTGAGGGCCCCACTGACTCTGGAATTTCAGGGATTTCCAGAAGCCCCCCCAACCTGTCAGACTGGCATCTGTGGTGACTGTCTCCCAGCACGGGGTCAGAAAGAATCTGCCCACCAACAGGTTTCTTGAGTCCAGTCACCACGAGAGAGATCGTCTGACCAGAACTAACACCTGATTCCGATCCCATACTGACAAGAGGTGAAGTTGAAGAGGTCTTGTGAAACTGAGCGTATGGAACCGCCTCTAAGCAAGACACCATCAGGCCCACTAGTTGCATCTCCTGCCAGATGGAGGGATGAGGGCAAGACATAAGGGACCTGGCTTGGGCCTGAAGACTCTCCACCTTCTGCTGAGGGAGAAAAATCTTGACCTGAGATGTATCCAGAGTCATGCCCAGAAAGGACCTCACCATTGACGGTGACAGGAAAGACTTGGGGTGGTTGATCACCCAGCCGAAGGACTCCAGTGTGGACACCACCAGCTGAGTATCCAGCTCGGCCTGCTGGAGGGACTGAGACGTGATGAGAATGTCGTCCAAGTAAGGAAGGATGCGAATGCCCTGAGATCTCAGCAGAGCCAGAACGCCCGCTAGCACCTTGGTGAATACCCTGGGAGCCGAAGTGATACCGAAAGGCAAGGCCACAAATTGATAGTGCTGATCCTCCAGAGGGAACCTGAGGAATCTCTGATGACCTGGAAAGATTGGTACATGAAGGTAAGCATCCTTGATGTCTACAGAGGTCATGAAGTCCCCTGGGCGTAGTGAATTGACAGCTGAGCGCAGTCTCCATGCGAAAATGTTTGAATCTGACAAATTTGTTGAGGCACCTTAAATCCAGGATAGGTCTGATGGACCCATCTTTTTTGGGAACAGTGAAAAGATTGGAGTAGTAGCCTCTGCCCCTTTCCCTCAAAGGCACCTGGCAGATGACTCCCAACTCCAGAAGGTTTTGGACAGCAAGGCACAGACCCTGAGCTGACAGGGGGTTTTGAGCCATCCGGGATTTGATGGATCTTGGGGGATCTTGTAACCGGAGGACACTACCTCCTGAATCCACCGGTCTGAGACGTGAAGCCTCCAGACGTGAGCAAAGAGCCGAAGCCGTCCCCCCACCCGGATGGGTGAGGGCGCCCCTTCATGCCTGAGGGGGCTTGGGTGAGGATTTTGGCTTGGGACCCCAGGAGAGGCCAGGACGGCCACGTCCTCTGCCCCTTCCCCAGTGATCTCCGCGGACAGAGCGGCGTATAGCCACCAGCAGGGCAGAAGTTCTACCACACATTCTAATGGCATCATCCATGGCAGACAGAACATATGCAACAAATTCATAGCAAAGCAGGAGAGATCTATACTCTTCTCCTCCCGCATCATCAGAGGCCCCCTCTAAGCGACTCTTAAGCAAACCCTTAATAGCAATAGCTGTAATGGCAGAGGCACAAACTGGACGTAGCACGTCCCCACACAGGCAAAAGCATGACAGGACAGCTGGTCCATGCGCCGGTCCTCACCATCCCTCAGGGTAGTAGTGTCAGGAGAATGCATGACAGATGTATTGGACAGCCCCAGAACGGGCGTGTCCACCTCGGGAGGACATGACCAACGCTTAATCACATCAGCAGGAAAGGGATACCTCTTGTCCAAACTCTTGGGCACCCCTGGCAGCTTGCTAGGCCACTCCCATTCTTTGAGCACCAGATTATTAAAGTGCAACTGCTCCGAGAATTCCAAACGTGGTTTAACCTTATGAAAGAGCTCACCCTGCTGCTGCGGAGTCACGGCAGGAGGGGAGATACAGAGCACTTCAAAAATATGAGCCAAAAGCCTGTCAGTGTCATCTGAGGACCATGGATCTTCCCCAAAGGGAGACCCTGTACCACCATAAACCCTAGGTTGCTCCTCAGATGGTTCTGAATCAGAGAACAATTCCCCCTCCTCCAGGGGGGAATAACCAGTAGTGTCAAAAATGTCCTCAGCTTCCACAGGAAAAAGGGGAAATGGCGGGAGATAAATGCTGCTTCTTAGCAGAAGCCTTACGCGAGGCAGACCCAGCAATATGTTTCTCAATGCTTGCCACCCGTGCAGCCAAATCAGGCTGAGACTCCCCGCTGGTATGCTCCTCGCAGAGGGTCTGATGTAAGCGTGGGGGGGTAGGCGAAGCCCGAGGGGGCGCAGGCCCAGCAACAGGTAACCCAGACTGCAGTGCAAGTACCTGCTGGGTGTAGGATACACATACCCTGACATCATAACTTATAGGGGATACCCCACACGCAACACATAGCCGGGCCTGTCCCGAAGGAACCCCAAGCACATTATCCCCAGAAGCCTCCATATGGTGATTATCGTGGCACAACAGGCCAATATATGGCTAACGCTAATGATAGCTACCCGGGATGCCTCCAATAACCGCTAGGGAAGTGGGAGATAATAAGGGGAGAAGGCCGGGAGAAACCACAGGACCGAGGCTTTAACCCGCCTGAAAGACATAATCAAACATTCCCATGAGAATAAGGCATAAGAAACAACCAGAAAAAAATCACCCCACCGGGGTTACTCACAGACCGCCAGCAGCACACAGCAGGAGACAAAATGGGGTCCGCAGACCTCGAGGGGCGTGCCGTGGAGATATGAGGTAAACTGCATCATCCACAGAGCCCGCCCCCCCCCCCCCCCAAAGAGCGCAAAGCGCGCCCACATAATCCGGCCGGCCAGTAGCGGCCCGGCATCTCTGAAGTGTATGGAGCTGCCAGCCGCGGAGCGCAGTACAAATGCGCGGCGGCGCGAATTAATAAAAGTGACAAGGCACAACATATGTCTACAGTCTTAAACCACTAGACAAACGCCCCCCCCCCCCCTCCCCCGGAGATGAGGGAGGATAAAAGCAGAATTCCCAGGGAGAAACGGCGCCCAGGGCCTAAGATGAGGAGTGAGGGTGGAGGGGGAAAATGGGAATAGGGTTTAACTGCACAGGATAAAAATACATTTCAGAAATAAAGAAGTTGTAAATCTTATGATACCTAAACATTATTATATATTAATGTTACTTTGTGTCTGGTGTTCAGGTGGCACTAGGTCACCACCCATTCATGGTGTATGAATCAATCAGGTGACCAACGGAAACTATGCAGGTTTAATGTGCAAGCCCACTGGAAAACCCAGATTAGTCACTGGCAGTCACGTGATTGCCATCCACTCATGAATGAGGAAGTGGTTAACATATGGGTATAGGATCACTTTAAACCCCAAATAACATTTAGTAAATATAATCAGTGTATTAGTAATGTGGGAGCTTACCTGAATTATGACACTGTAATTCCCTTTAGAGAACATAGGGGGGTTGTCATTAACGTCAGATACATCAATGTTAACTGATGTTGTGTTTTTTCTTGCCGGAGATCCACTATCCTCTGCTTGAATGGTTAATGTGTAACCAGATATCTTTAAAATAGAAAAAAATATAAATATTATTTTATAACAATATTGAAAAAGTCTTTTTGTAGCATACTTGAGAAATAAAAAAAACAGATTAATATCCTCCATGGAAAACTATTATGTTGTTTTCCAGATAATTGGGGAAGAGAAAGTGAGGCATGACTCACCTTCTCTCTATCTAAAAGTTTATTCACTTTAACTTCCCCTCGCACTGGATCGATGATGAAGGTATTCCCCAGATTGCCATTCGTAATGGAGTAACGGATGTGACTGTTCAAAGGTCCATCAGCATCATCAGCAACAACCTAGATGAAAGCAGATTGTCATTTGGAATACACACTGGAAGACAAGGAACACTTTTGAAATCATTCTTCCTCATGTCCCAGTTTTAACTTATTAGAAGATCTCCCAGCAGGTTTATTTCAATGGTTTCACCATTACTTTCATGAACCCAACCATTGGAATGAAAAATAGTGCCTGAGGGAACCCAATGTAATATCATGCAGTATTGTTCCTAGGTAGAAAGTGTTACAAGTGTATGTGCATTTATGTGGAAGTTGTTTCAAAGTATAAAGACGGATGCTAAAGTACTAATGTATAAAGGTAGAAACTAAATACAATATTCACATTCCCTGTCACTTACTTTGTTTACCATGCTATTTCTGTTTAAAAGCATCATTTATTTCATATATATTGTGTCTTTGAGTTAGAGAGCCTCTGCCGTGCCAACACACAGCATTGCTTTTGCATTGGGGCAGTTCTGTAGATGAAACTGCCACAAGGTAGAGATTTTCGATAACAGTGCTGAGCTTGGGGACCATCCATTTTAAATGTGAATATGGCATGGATGCATTACACCACTTCCACTTTGTGCCCAATCTCCTATTTTAAACCCCTATTAATGCTGCATTTCTATTCAGGGAGGCTAACACCATTCCACAGTATCCCCTCGATTCAAAGAGCAAAAGTTATTTGATTTCGGATCGAGAATCGTAAGTTTGGGTGGGTGTTAGTTATTTTTTCCTGTTTTTTTGGCCATTTACGACTCGCGCGAGCCTACGTTCGAATGCGTATATGCTCTTACGATCATCGCAAGTTCGTTCCTAAATTTTAGGATCAAAACGTAAAACTTAGGATCAAATCCTAAAACTTAGGATCAAAACGTAAAACTTAGGATAATCGGATGTGTTTAGGTGTGATTCAGAGAACAGTTTTCAAACCTCTAAATCCGTTTTAAAAGAAAGCCACTGCCGACACCTTTTAGCAGTCGGATTGCTGTTCTTGAACAGGTTTTTGGGCTATGTGGAGGAGTCTGCGCGTCTTGAGCTCCAATGAACTGCATGTATCAGCATGGCCGAGGCCATAAATTGTATAGCAATGCATACCTGATTCATGTATGCCTTATAAAAGCATTTTAATGTGGACCTTAATTAGTCCTTTGCATGTAAACCTTTATTTTGCAATATATTTGCGTTAATTAAAGAAACTTATGTCCTTTGGTATTTATTTTTAAATTGATGTACTAGAATAATATTTTTAGATTGCATTTATTGGTGTAGTTGTTTACCTTTGCTTTGTTTATTATTTAAGCACATCTTTGGTCAGATGCATCACACTTACTGAGGAGAGGAGAGCGGGATAAAGTGCAGGATGTGGGTTACTGCTGTATTTTGCACAGACACAGCAGAGCTGGGGGCACGGAAAGGTCAGAAATCAAAGAATGCAGAGCAACACAGTCACAAGGCCCTTTCTGTTTGCAGGCTGCCCGATAATACCTGAGCCGCCATCTTGCCTGTTTCTAGGCTCATAACATGCAGAAGCTGCTGGGTGTTTTTTTATATTTGAGAGCAATCTGTATGTAGTGGGTGTGGGTAACCACACACAAAATTTTAAGTTGTACCATTTGAAGCCTAAATATTAAAATTAAATCCACAAGTAAAAAATGCAAGTTAACTAAAAATTAAACAAAGTAAGATTTACTTATGCAAATGCATTCATTAATGGTTGGTTACTACAAAATGAATGAAATAAAGAAAAATAAAAGACCAAATATTTAGAATGCACTTTAATGAGGTAAGTTTGTAGTGCGCAGCCGCAAGATCAGAAGGATTTACGTCCAGACAAAAAAGGAAAAAGGCCAAAACCAATGTTGCAACCTGAGAAATGAAACGGAAAATTCAGGATGGAAACTGACATAGGTCTGATTTCCGAACTGCCATACGAACGGACGTACATTTTAGGATAGAAACGTATTTGCTTATAGAATCACTCGCAAGTTCATACGAACGCACGAGCGGACGGCAAAAATAGGATGATCGGCACCAAAATCCAAGCTGTTACATGTTTCTTTGAATCGACCCTTATGTGTCCTCTTCTATGACACCCCTCTCTATCCATATCACAATGTTTGAATGCTGTACCTACAGCTGACTCCTTCATGTATTGATGGCGACATGCCACACCATACAAAGGTAACCAAGAACAATGATAACAAAGGGCAGGGTGGAACAGGATGTGCTGTATACTTATAATACCAATTCTACAGGTGAGTACTTACAGAATTGTATTATTCCAAGTATACAGCATGTCCTGTTCCAGAATATTCCTTACACATGGGACATCCAATAGCAGTGTCCGTAAGGTAGGGTGGGATCCGAAAAAGTAACTGCGGGCAGTTTAAACCACTGCCGCCTGCAGGAGGCAAACCCTTCCTAGGTCCAGAAGGAAGAACAAAAAGAGCATCAGTCTTCCTGAAGGATTCAGTAGCTACCAGATAAAATTTCAAAGTCCTAAACACGTCCAGAGAATGTAATACCCTCTCCTTAGGGTTACTAGGATTAGGACACAAGGAAGGCAAGACAATGTCCTGATTGAGATGAAATGCAGACACAACCTTAGGCAGAAAATCTGGCTTAAACCGAAACACCACCTTGTCCTGGTGTCTCTCAGTAAGGAGGTTTGATGGAAAGCGCCGCCAACTCAGAAACACGCCTAATAGAAGTGATAGCCACCAAAAATGATACTTTAAGAGTCAAAATGGACAAAGGAGCCACACACAGAGGCTCAAAAGGAGAACCCTGCATAGCAGACAAGACCAAATTCAAATCCCAGACTGGTAACATAGCTTACGTGGGGGGCGCACGTGAGTAACCCCCTGGAAGAAAGTCTTAACCAAACGATGATTAGCAAATGATCTTTGGAAGAAAATGGCCAAAGCTGAAACATGTCCCTTCAGGGTACTGAGTTGAAGACCCAAGTCCAAACCATGTTGCAGGAACTCCAGGATCCTGGGAACAGAAAACACCTGACAGTGAAAAGATTTAGACTCACACCAAGAAATGTAAGCATGCCATACCCTATAGTAGATAAAGGACGAGGACTTCTTCCTAGCCCTAATCATAGTATTAACTACAGAGGCAGACAGCCCCTTGTCCATCAAGATGGAGGTTTCAGCAGCCAGGCCGTTAAAGCCAGCGTTTGTAAATTGGGGTGGCGTAGCAGCCCCTGAGTGAGCAGGTCTTGGGTCTTGGGCAGGACATATTGATCTACTGCCAGCTGCACGGCGTCTGCCACACTCTTCTTGGCCAGCAGGGGGCCACCAGAATGGTTGGCACCTCTTCCTGGGCTATCTTGCGCAGCAGAGAAAACGGAGTGAACACATAGAGGAGCTGAAAGCTCTTCCAAGACATTGCTAGGGCATCCATGGCTAAGGCCAGAGGGCCCTGGGACAGAGAGACAAAGACTGGAAGCTTGTGATTGTGACGGAACGCAAACAGATCCACATCTGGCTGACCCCAGTGGTGGCACAGGGAGCGAAACACCCTGCTGCTGAGGGACCATACTCCCAGACGAGACGTCCCCCTGCTCAGGGAATGCGCCTCCAGATTTTCCACCCCCGGGATGTACACTGTCGAGATGCAGGGAACATTCTCCTCCGCCCAAAACAGTATCAGGGACACTTCCTTGAGGGCCCCTCTTGCTCCGGGACCCTCCCTGATGATTGATGTAGGCCACGGCCGTCTGGTTGTCCGAGCGGATCTGAACAGCCCGACTCCGAAGGTGTGGAGTCAAATGGGCGAGAACCAACCTTATCGCCCTCAGTTCCAGAATGTTGATAGGGGTATGGGCCTCCTGAGGGCCCCACTGACCCTGGAATTTTAAGGAATTCTAGAAGCCCCCCCAACCCGTCAGACTGGCATCCGTGGTGACAGTCTCCCAGCAAGGGATAAGAGGCGAAGCTGAAGAGGTCTCATGTGAAACTGAGCATAGGGTACCGCTTCGAAGCAAGACACCATCAGGCCCACCAGCTGCATCCCCTGCCGGATGGAGGGATGAGGACAAGACAGAAGAGACCGGGCCTGAGCTAGAAGACTCTCCACCTTCTGTTGAGGGAGAAAAACCTTGACCTGAGATGTATCCAGAGTCATGCCCAGAAAGGACCTCACCCGAGACGGTGACAGGGAAGACTTGGGATGGTTGATAACCCAGCCGAAGGACTCTAGTGTGGACACCACCAACTGGGTATCCAGCTCGGCCCGATGGAAGGACTGAGACGTGATGAGAATGTCGTCCAGATAAGGAAGGATGCGAATGCCCTGAGATCTCAGCAAGGCCATCACACCTGCCAGCACCTTGGTGAATACCCTGGGAGCCGAGGTGATACCGAAAGGCAAGGCCACAAATTGGTAGTGCTGATCCTCCAGAGCGAACCTGAGGAATTTCTGATGACCTGGGAAGATTGGTACATGAAGGTAAGCATCCAGGAAGTCGCCCGGGCGCAGTGAATTGACCGCTGAGCGCAGGGTTTCCATGAGAAAATGCTTGAACCTGAAAAACTTGTTGAGACGCTTTAAATCCAAGATATGCCTGAAGGACCTGCCCTTTTTGGGGACCGTGAAGAGATTGGAATAGAAGCCTCTGCCCCTTTCGCTGAAAGGCACTGGGCAGATGACCCCCAACTCCAGAAGGTTTTGACCAGCATGACACAAGCCCTGAGCTGACAGAGGATTTTGAGCCATCCGGGATCTGATGAATCTTGGGGGCGGCCAGGCTGCAAACTCTATCTTGTAACCTGAGGAAACCACCTCCTGGATCCACCTGTCTGCTACACGTCGCCTCCAGACATGAGCAAAGAGCCAAAGCCGTCCCCCCACCCGGATAGGTGAGGGTGCTTCCTCATGCCTGAGGGGGCTTGGGGGAGGATTTGGGTTTGGGACCCCAGGAGAGGCCGGGGCGGCCACGTCCCCTGCCCCTGCCCCAATAGTCTCCACGTGCTCCAGTAAAAGAGACCCCCCCGTCCAGCCCTGGAAGGCCGAAAGGAGGGGAGAGAGACACCAGACCCCCGAAAGGGCCGAGACGGCCTCCTGCGTTGGGGTAACCAACCCCCTGGCAAACAGGTCCAAGCCTTCACCAAAGAGGCGCAACCCCTTAAAGGGGAACCCAGTGAGAGCCTTCTTAGCAGCATTATCAGCTACCCACTGACGCAGCCAGATAGAGCGACAAATAGCCACCAAAAGGGCAGATGTCCTTCCACACATTCTAATGACATTATCCATGGCAGAGAGGATATAAGCAACAAAATCATAGCAAAGCAGGATAAATCTATAGTCTTCTCCTCCCGCATCATCAGAGGCCCCATCTAAGAGACACTTAAGCAGCCTTTTAATAGCAATAGCCGATATGGCACAAACAGGACGCAGCGCAGTCCCCACACAGGCAAAAGCATGACAGGACAACTGACCATGAGCTGGTCCTCACCATCCCGCAAGGTAGTAGTGTCAGGAGAATGCATGACAGAGGTATTTGACAACCCTAGAACGGGCGCGTCCACCTCAGGAGGACAAGACCAACGCTTAATCACATCATCAGGAAAGGGATACCCTTTAAAATGAGACTGCTCAGGGAACTCCAAGCGTGGTTTCACTGTATGAAAAAGCTCACCCAGGTGCTGTGGAGCCACTGCAGGAGGGGAAATACAAAGCACTTCATAACCTGTCATCTGAGGACCATGGGTCTTCTCCAAAGGGAGACCCGGTACCACCATAAATCTTAGGCTGTTCCTCAGATGATTCTGAATCAGAGAATAATTCCCCCTCCTCAAGGGGACAATAACCAGAAATGTCAAAAAATTCCTCAACAGGGAAGAGGGAAACAGCGGTGGATAAATGCCGCTTCTTGACAGAAGCCTTACGCGGGGCTGACCCAGCAATATGTTGTTCAATGCTGGCCACCCGTGCAGCCAAATCAGATTGGGACTCCCCGCTAGTATGCCCCTCACTGGGGGTCAAATGTAAACGCGGGGGGGGGGCGAAGCCAGAGGGGGCGCAGCCCCAGGGCCAGTAACAGACAACCCCGGCTGCAGCGCAATCGCCTGCTGGGCGCAGGGTACACAAACCCTAACATCATCATTTATAGGGGATACCCCACACGCCACACATAGCAGGCTTGTCCCGAAGAAACCCCAAGCACATTATCCCCAGAAGCCTCCATATGGTGATTTGAGTGGCACAACAGGCCAGTATAGGGTTAACGCTAATAATAGCTACCCGGGATGCCCCAAAAGCCTGCTAGGGAAGTGGGAGATTGCCAAGGGGAGTGGGCCGGGAGAAACCACAGTCTGAAGTTCACCCCGCCTGACAACCCCATAAGTGTATACACTAGAAAAATACACAGAAAAAAAACACCCCGCAGGGGTACTCACGGACTGCACAGGGAGCCAGCAGCACATGCAGCACCAGAGAGGGGTAAATGGCGCCCGCATAGACCTCGAGGGGCGGGCCGTGGAGATGTGATGCAAAAGGCGGCATCCACAATTAAAGTGATCACCGCCACGCCCCCCCCCCCCTCCCCCGGAGATCTACCCGGGGGAGAGTGAGGCAAGGGAGAGCAGCAGCGGCCCAAGTAAAAATAGGAGAAGGGAGGGGGGATGGGGGGCACCTAGAGGGATATGGGTTAAAGCAAAACCCAGGGTGCAGGGGGGGCATCCCACAAGGCTCACCATAAGCCTAACCGCCTACCCTGTCAGAGCAGGGACTGCGGTAGGAGCAGCTCTCCTCAGCACCTGACCTTGGTGCTAAACCGACCTTCACCCGAACCGGTCAGCCGAGGCTGGGAGGCAGTGGGTTCGGAACGGGTGGGAATAGTCCTGCAGGGCCGCAGGCTAATAAGCCCCGCTCACCTGCGCAGAGTAGAGAGCCATCTTCTATCTTCGCAGTCCCGACTGCAGATAAGAACTGGGAATTAGTGGGAGGTTCTTGGCTATTTAAGGGGCCACGAGTGGCCACAAGTCTTTTTCTGCAGTCCAGCACCATCTTGTGGATGTATAACCCATGTGTAAGGAATATTCTGGAACAGGACGTGCTGTATACTTGGAGTAATAAATATATGTATTCGCAAAGTAAAGGTACCACTACTAGTGCTGGGCGAACCCCTAGAGGTTCGGGTTTGGCTAGTTCGGCCGAACTTTGAAAAAAGGTTTGGTTCATGTACCTGAATGTGACCAGAACCTGAACCTGAAATGAGTGTGCAGCAGGAAGAGGCTGTACACTTACATGAGCCAGCAATCCGGTATGCGGTCGGAGGTTGGCATTCTTTCCCTGTCAAATTGGCTACAGCCAGAGCTACAGAAAGATGGCCGCCGCTCCCATGAGTGAGGATACTGGCAGCAGCTAGCAGTACTTTTGGTGCCAGCTGTCAGCCAATTTGACAGGGAAAGATTGCTGACCACTGCACAATCTACATAGGCTATGCTGGTTGAGGCCTGCTCAGCAGCCTATCAACTAGCTTTTTCGGGTTCAGGCCGAATCCAAACTCGAACATGGACTTCTGGCTAAAGTCCGTGCTCGGGTTTGGGAACCCTGACAGTCAAAGTTTGGCACTAACCCGAACTTTGTGGTTCGGGTTCACCAAACACTAACTATTACTTGTGATGCCAACATTCTTAATAGCAGAGATATGATTTAATGAGACAAATTACCATTAAGACAGGTTGTCCAGAAACAGCATCTTCCCCAATCACAGCATTGTATGTGCTCTGACTGAAAACCGGTGAGTTGTCATTGACGTCTGTTACATTTATGGTAATAGTTGCAACATCATTTAAAGGTGGTGTTCCGGCATCTGTGGCTTCAACTGTCAGATAATACTCTGCGGCGCTTTCATGGTCAAGACTTTCAATGAGAAACAGAATACCTTTTGCAAGACAAAAAGCATGACTGAACAGTCAGACTGATGTAATCTGTAAACTTTGCAAGCAGTATCTTTAATTTGCATAAAAGTAACTTGCAGAGAATCCCTATCCCCAAGACAAGCTCAAATCCCACAGCTTTGAATGCATTTGATGGTAGATCAGGGAAATGACTCATCTAGGATTGTATTTTAATACAGGACAGCTCTAAGCATAAAATTACAGGTTTAAAAAAATGTAATGAAACCAAAAAGCTCTGAATGTGCCATGATAGGTGCTACTAAACTGCAAGATCAGAGGTGGGTTAGAGGGTGGAAACATAAACAAACCTCTGTTTGCCCTTTTGATAGACCTGGGCCCTAAGCTGACCCATACTGCTATCTAAGTTTGTGTGCCAGGATCCCACACTTTACACTATGTGTCTGGAGCTGTCCCTCCTAATGAAAACATATTTTGGACGCTTTGGGATTTTAACATTTCACTAGGACAGTTAGGGGGTTAAAGTGGACACCAGCTGTTCAGCTTTGCTCATGCAGAACCCCCCCAGTGCCAATGGACATCCCGATTAGGAATGCCTGAATATCTCCCTAGAGCAGCTATACGCAAGGTGTCTGCCAATGGGAGCCACAGAAAGCCACTGGGCAGAGTTGAAGCTGCTGCATTTGTGAAGCTGTGTGCAGTGGCTTCCTCTATCCCCCATCAGCCGGTTGGTAAACCAACGTAGGGTAAGTATATTCAGGCTGCTGCAGAGTGGACGACCAGGCTGCCCCATTTTACGCAGGGAGCCCCATTTTACGCAGGGAGTGAAATCACAAGTTAAGGGCCCTGTTGACTATTTAGAGCCCTGAATATTCAACAAAAGTCAACAATATATATGCAGGGTGAGCTTAAAAATGATTGGATGTTCACTCACCCCCATTTAAGCTTAAAATGTCCCACCAGATAAAACTGGTGCAAGCCTGAAATGGAGCAAAATAATTTACATGATCCACACTTCCACGTCTCATATAGCCACTGTTGGCCAATGGAGTTGGTGCAAATGTGGCATAACAGCGAGGACCCTGTGTGGCTGCCACTAACAAATAGTACTTTTTTTTAGGTTTCTTTGAACTTTTAGCTTGCAGGGCATCCCAAATTATGATGCCCCAGCAGCGAGAGAACATCCAGTTATTTTTACTGGAGGTCCGCTTTCTTTCTTTGTCTGTCTTTTAAATCTAGACATGCTACTTTGACAATAATTCAACAGCTAGAATAGCATTCTGCGTCAAAAGAATAAATGAAAGTAACTATATTTGGCCTCTAAAATGCTAATAGGATCAGGCAATTGAAGTGCTACTGTCAATGGCCACCCCATAATAATATAATATTAATCCTAATAATAAAGGTGTGAAGAGGTTTTAATCTATCAATGCTGCTGAAACGGGTAAAACTGGTTCATAGCTAATGTACAGTTGGGCCATGGAAGATTCATGCTTGCAAAAATCAATAAAGATAGATAACCGAAAATAAATACCTGTTACTTGGTTAATGCTGAATTTTCCTTGCTCATTACCGCTGACGATTTGATATGAAATCTCAGCATTTGCTTCGATATCCCTGCTTGTGGCATACACTTGGAGAACTTCAGTTCCAACAGGCACATCTTCTGACAATGTGGCCCCATATTCTCGGTGTTCAAACACTGGCGGGTTATCGTTTATGTCCAAGACTGAGACCATAACAGTGGCAACAGTGGAATGCTTGCGAGGTAAACCCTGGTCAGTGGCTTTGACAATCAGCATGTAAACGGCTTGCATCTCCCGATCAAGAGGTTTCTCCAAAGTTATTATTCCAGATGATTCATCAAGAGAAAACTGGCCCTCAGCAGAGTTGGCAAATGAATATTGTACCTTCTGATTGAGACCTAAGGTAAAAAAAGAACAGCATTTTGTTTAGCAGGTTGTAGCAGGCTGAGTGTGAGCTCATGAAGATTAAATGGATTAAAGCTTAATTTACAGGACTGGAAAGATTGTCATTTAAAACAGCCAGGGGGTGAATTACACTAAGCCATGGTTCCGTGCAAACCTCTTATTAAACATTAAGATGCTCTACAAAGTGAACAGTATGGAAACACTCTGTTATTAATGGTTATTTGTAAAAAGTATAAAGAGTAAAAAATAAACTTTGAAACATGTATTGCATGAATCACAAGAGTGGTGAGCATGTTTCTGCTTCTGAAAACCTAGACCTGGGATACCACTGGAGATTCTTATTTTGGAATTATTCGAAGAAACAAACTGCAAAACGTAGACACGTTTGAGACTATGGGGGAAATCCAGTTTGATTGTGAAGCCTTTGCAACTTTTTGAAAGGTAGAGTTTTTATGAGTCTCTCCACAAAGTAATTCAAGCATTGATTGATTTTGACTATCCTGGGTTTTGGTCCACTTCGGTGGGGCACCCCGATCGGGGGTGCCCCGCTGTGTGAAACCCTCCAGAAAGCCCCAAAAACTCACCTGTCCCCCCTCCCACGTGACTGATGTAGCCAAGCGAGCGCGCCCACCGCCGCCTCCCGCGCGTCACTGTTACAGGGAGCGCGCCCGCGCCGGCCATTCACAAACGGTCGGCGTGGGTGTGCGCCCTGCTAGAGGGATGCGCAAGCTGGGGCGGCGGCTCGTGCATGCGCCGCTGGATCGAGAAGCAGGTAGGGATTTCGGAGCTTTCTGGGGTCTTTCACACAGCGGGGCACCCCCGATCGGGGGATCAGCATCGGGTGTTGGTCCACTTTAAAACTAAAAATGTTAAACTATTTGTAGAGCTATACTTAAATCCTTCTGTTTTTAGAATGTGTTAATGACAAATACAATGTCAAGAAAAGCATGCAATGGCAACTGTTATCAACAAATAGAAGCAGTCATTGCACAGACTTTAAAAACTAGAGTAACTGCAAATACATTTTTCATGGCTCAAGAAGATACATTACTGAATTCAGTTCAAACTCCTAACCTACAAGGCTCTCTATAACAAAGCCCCCTCAAACATTTCCTTATTAGTCCAAACAGTCTCTGCTCTGCTCATGATCGTCTCCTGTCCTCTACCTTGAGCACCTCCTTCCACTCTGGAGTCTTATGACTTTACACGCACCACTCTACTCCTCTGGAATGCCCTCTCTCATATCATTTGCCACGCCGCATGCCTTAAAACCTTCAAAAGCACCCTTACAGTCCACCTATTTAACTTAACCCATCCATCTTACAATTTTATCACCTCTCAGAACACTGGGCACCATGCTTAGTACATACTCTTTGTGAACAGACCTCTTGTCTCCACACCCTTTACTTTAGTTTGTAAGCTCACAAGGGAAGGGCCATCTCTCCTAATGTATTCATATATCTATGTGTTAAGCTACTCTTTTGTTACATCTGACTGATATTATTGTGTGTATTACATGCATTGTTGCCAATGATGTATCATATGTATTTTACTTGACTTACCCTCCTGTAATTTGTACAGCACCACAGACTATGATGCCGCTTTGGAAATAATATTAATAATGAATATACAATATTAATATCATGTGCTATACTTAGAAAAAGGCTCAGGGTGGTAGTCATAGGCTTCCGTGCATGCTTTTATTAGAATTATCAGTCTAAGATACAAGCCATACGCAGCCAATACAAAAAATACCATTTTGTGATTACTCACCTGTAAAATGGGTATTATAAGTATGTCTGTTTGTGAATGGCCGGTGCGGGCGTGCCCTGTAAGAGTGACGCGCGGGGGGCGGCGTGCTTTCTTGTCCGTCGCTGCCTCCCACTTGTCCGTCGGCGGGGATTGGCAGCGGCGGTCACGTGGGAGCGAGGAGAGGTGAGTTCTTCGGGGTTTCTGGGGGGTTTCACACAGCGGGGCACCCCCGCCGAAGTGGACCAAAACCCAGGATAGTCAAAATCCTGGGTGTTGGTCCACTTTAAAGGTACAAATTTCAAACATAATATACCTGAATCAGCATCTATCGCCTGCACCCTCGTGATTGGTGTTTTGGGTTCAGTGTTTTCAAACACAGTCACACTGTAAGGATCAGCTGAGAATTCCGGTGCATTGTCATTCACATCTTCTAATATCAACTCCAAGCTGGCTTCACAAAACTTGCCACCTCCATCTGTGGCTTTAACAATGAGATTGTACACTTCCTGGATCTCACGGTCAAGTGGCAATGATGTTTTTAGTTCGCCTTAAAAGCAAAAAAACAATAGTTTCATAAAGATTTCACATGTAGGTTCAGATGCAAAATGGCCTTTCCATGCAATCCTAGGTATGATAACTAACATAGCATCTAAGAAAAATTGATCCTCCAACCAAAAAATACTGTACATTTGGAAAAATTGGTAAGATAACCATTCCTTAGCTTAGCTCCTTGATGGGAATGTATGTTGCTGTCATATGAATGCTAAAACCCACATCTACATGTTTAAAAAAGGTTGTCACACTGGGGTGTGAAAAAATACAGTTTTGTGAGTACTCACCTTTAAAACGGATATGAGTGTGACATACACTCCGCTTCATGACATCTGGGTAATCTCCAGTAGAAGGCAAACGTCTGCAGAGATGAATGCAAAAAAGGAGCTCCTCCCAGTCCACAAATACCTGGGACCTCCCACCAATTCCCCAGTGTAAGAAAGCAGTAAGGGGACCAGGAAGAACCAAATATAACAAAACTAACAACCAAGAAACAATGGTTCAGCATATAAAGGATCCAAAATACCAAAGGTGTATGTCACACTCATAATATCCATTATAAAGATGATTACTCAAAAAACGGTATTATTCCAAGTGTGACATACACTCCGCTTCAACTCTTCATGACATTTGGGACATCCAATAGCAGTGTCCGTCATGGGTGGGAACCATAAACAGTAAAGAATGCACCAACTTAAACCACTGCAGCTTGCAGACCCTTGCGGCCAAAAACAGCATCTGCTGAGGCCCGCACATCAACCTTGTAAAACTTGGAAAAAACGGAAGACCAAGTAGCAGCCTTACAAACTTGTTCAACAGAAGCCTGGTGCTGAAAAGCCCAGGACGCACCAACAGCACGAGTAGAATGCGCAGTGACCCTAAAAGGGGGAGTCCTCCCCTTAGCAGAATAGGCCCCAACAATGGCCTGACGAATCCTTTTGCTAATGGTAGACTTGGTGGGCGCCAAACCTTTCCTGGGCCCACAGGGCACGACGAAAAAGGCATCCGTCTTGCGGAAAGAAGAAGTAGTCACCAAATAGTACTTAACACAGCGAACCACATCCAAATTGTGCAAAACCCTCTCCTTGTCATTGCTAGGCTTAGGACACAAGGAAGGGAGAACAATATCCTGATTGAGATGGAAAGCAGAAACCACCTTAGGAAGGAAATCTGGCTTAAAGCGAAAGACCACCTTGTCCTGGTGTCTTTCAAAGTAAGGGGCCTGAATCGACAGATCCGCCAACTCAGAGACCCGCCGAACAGAGGTAATAGCCACCAAGAAGGCAACCTTTTGAGTGAAAACAGAAAGAGCAATATCCTGTAACGGCTCAAAAGGAGGACCCTGGAGAGCCGAAAGAACCAAATTCAAATCCCAAACAGGAACCATAGCCTTCCGAGGGGGTCGAACATGAGTGACCCCCTGGAAAAAAGCAGGTGTAAGGCAAAAGATCTTTGGAACAAAACAGACAGAGCAGGGACCTGCCCTTTCAAGGTACTAAGCTGGAACCCAAGATCCAGACCGTGCTGAAGAAACTCCAAAATCCTAGGGATCGAAAACACCCTGCAAGGCAAGGCCCTAGCCTCACACCAGACCGTCAAGTCCTATAGTAAATGCCAGAAGAGGACCGCTTCCTAGCTCTAATCAAGGTCTGAACAACAGCCTCAGACAAACCTTCCTCCTTCAGAATGAAGGTTTCAGCAGCCAAACAGTCAAAGCCAGCGTTGGTAAATTGGGATAAGGTAGTTGACCCTGAGATCCGGAAACATGGGGAGCCGGTACTGATCCCCCGCGAGCCTTACAACGTCTGCGTACCAAACCCTTCTTGGCCACCTTGGAGCCACCAGAATTGCTGGTGCCCCTTCCAGAGCCAGTTTGCAAACTACCTTGCCCAGCATGGAGGGAACAGGTACAGAAACCCCAGATCCTTCCAAGCAAGGGACAAGGTATCCACTGCCAGAGCTAGAGGATCCTGAGATAGAGACACAAAGGCCGGGAGTTTGTGATTGTGCCGTGAGGCAAAGAGATCCACCTCCGGAGTCCCCCACTTGCAACAAAGAGACCAAAAAACCCCGGGGTTGAGAGACCACTCTCCTTGGCGAGAGGACCCCCTGCTCAGGGAGTCCGCCTCCGTGTTCTCCACTCCCGGAATGTAGATTGCCGAAATGCAAGGAACATTGCTCTCCGCCCAATGTAGGATCAGAGAGACTTCCCTGAGGGCACGCCTGCTGCGAGTCCCTCCTTGGCGATTGATGTAGGCTACCAGAAGACCCTGTAAGTGCGACGTCAGCCGTGACAGGACAAGCCGGATGGCTCTGAGCTCTAAAACATTGATGGGGTTGTGAGCCTTCTGAGGACCCCACACCCCGCTGAACTGATGACTTTTCCAGAAACCTTCCCAGCCCGACAGGCTGGCATCCGTGGTAACCGTCTCCCAGCGAGGAACCAGAAAGGACCTGCCCCTCAACAGGTTGCTCGAATCCAGCCACCACCGAAGGGACTGCCAAACCCTGGGAGACATCCTGAACGGTTGATCCAATGACAGCGGACACCTGTCCCAATGCGTCAATAGATGAAGTTGAAGAGATCTCATGTGAAACTGCGCAAACGGAACCGCCTCGAAGGAGGCCACCATCAATCCCACCAGTTTCATCCCGTCGGATAGAGGGATAAGGATTGGCCAGAAGAAGGCGGATCAGATCCTGAATCCCCTGCACCTTGGTCTGGGGTAGAAACACTCTGGCCTGAATGGTATCCAGATTCATGCCCAGGAATGAAATCACCCGTGATGGCGAGAGAGAGGACTTGGGGCGGTTGATCACCCACCCGAACCTCTCCAGGTCGACACCACCTGGTGGGTGTCCAGCTCCGCCTGACGGAGGGAAGAAGCTGAAATCAATAGGTCGGCCAGATACGGCACAATGCGAATTCCCTGAGCTCTGAATAGGGCCATTATGCCTGCCAGAACCTTGGTGAAGACCATCGGCGCTGAGGTCAACCCGAAGGGAAGGGCTACAAACTGAAAATGTTGATCGTCCACAGCGAACCTGAGGAATCTCTGATGCGCTGGAAAATATTGGAACATGCAAATATGCATCCTTGATGTCTATGGATGTCATGAAATCCCCTTGACGAAGGGAATTGATGGCCGAGCGCAGAGTCTCCATGCGGAACTTCTTGGTTCTGATGAATCTGTTGAGGACCTTGAGGTCCAGAATGGGTCTTACAGAACCTTCTTTTTTGGGGACCATGAAAAGATTGGAGTAGTAACCCCTGCCTCTCTCCGACGGAGGCACCGGGCATACAACTCCCATGTCCAGAAGGTTTTTCACTGCTAACAGGAGCCCCTGTGCAGCCTGAGTGTCCAAGGGCACCCGAGACCTTAAAAATCTTGGAGGAGGCCAGTACTCGAACTCCAGTTTGTACCCAGAGGAGACCACTTCCAAGATCCAATTGCCTGTGACCTCCCGGGCCCAGACCTGGAAGAAGAGCCGCAGCCGTCCCCCCACTCGTGCGGGTGAGGGCGCCCCTTCATTGTTGAGATGGTTTACCCGCAGGCTTGGAACCCCAGGCAGAAGCGGGACGGGCCCGACCTCTGCCCCTGTTCCAGGAAGAGCCTCTGACACCCGAGAAGGCCAAACCTCTGCCAGCTCTGGCACGTCGAAAGGAAGGATTGAAAGAGCCTGCCCCCCGAAAGGGATGGCGCTGTTTCTTCCGCTGAGGTAACTTACCTCCCTTTGCCACAGCATCCAACTTATCTCCAAACAGCCGCGTACCCAAGAAGGGAAGAGCTGTGAGCGATTTCTTGGCCGCAAAGTCCGCCGTCCACTGACGGAGCCATACCGATCGGCGCATGGCCACCAATAAGGCTGAAGTCCTAATACACATAACAATAGTGTCTTCCATAGCAGCCAAGACAAAATCCATGAACAATTCAAATCTTTTAAGCGTAGTGAACTCAGCGCCGGCCGGATCAAGGTGAGCGTCATTTAACCAGTCCCTAATCAGAGACCTAGCAGCCACCGACACTAGCGCAGATGCACAAACAGGCCGCAAGGCCGAGCCAACACTGGCAAAGGCATGGCATGCCATCTGATCAAGGCGCCTATCCTCACCATCCTTTAGGGAAGTGGCGTCTGGGGTGTGAAGCACGGAGGAGTTGGTCAACCCCAAAACTGGCGCATCGACCTCGGGAGGAGAAGCCCAGCGCTTAACCGCTTCCACCGTGAAAGGATACTTCTTATCCCATCCCTGAAGAACACCAGGAAGACGACTAAGTTTCTCCCATTCCCTAAGGATCAGTGAATCAAAATGACCCTGGTTAGGGAACTCCAAACGAGGCTTGTGGGCCCCCAAAAATTCCCCCTTCTTGAGAGGGGGCGCCTCAGGCGGCGCAATATCCAAAACCTCCAAGAGACGTGACAAAACCGTGGCCGTGTCAACAGCATCCCCCAGCGCCTGCCCAACATCAGCCTCGCCAAACTGTACATCGTCAGCCTCTGACTCCTCATACAATTCCCCCTCCTCTAACGGGGAATAATCCGACATATCAAATGAATCATCATCAATATCCCAAGTCGCCTGGACCGACGACAAATGTGTCTTTTTAGCCTGGGCCTTCTTGCCCACCGCGCTAACCATAAATTTCTCGATGCAGCCAACCTAGCACAAACATCAGAATGCGACTCCCCGCTGACACCAATGTCACTTGGGGTACGGATAAGGCGGGGAGGGGAAGGCGATGGAGCGGGGGGCGCCGACCCAGAAGGCTGAGCACCCGACTGCCGCGATATGGCCTTTTGTGCACATGGTATATAAATAAGCACATTCTCAACCGTAAGGGATGCCCCACAACCCACACATGGCCGGGATTGTCCCAGAGGGAGCCCAAGCCCGGTATCCTGCGGAGCCTCCATATGGTGATTCTTGTGGTCAGTCGCAAGACCGCAGGGAATTTAAGTAATAAGCAACCCGGGATGCCCCTTAAAAGTCCCAGTGGGAGGATTTGTGGTGATCTATTTTAAGACTAGGGACCCCAGGACCAGGAGGATCCCCTTATCATGCACATATACGATGCAATCTGTAACACACAATGAAGGCATCATAAGTCACAATCGCCTCAAAATATATATATATATATATATATATATATATATATATATATATTTACATATATCTCCATATATACCTATATACACACATGCGAGAAAAAAGGAGGCCCCCCTGCTAAAGAGGGGCCCCCGCATAAGCTAAGGAAGTGGCCAACAGGCCCTTACCGGCCAGGAGCACGCAGGATCAGCCACAGCGGCCCCCAGAGAAGAGCCTCATGAGAAGAGGAGGAAGAGAAGGGGGGCGGGCCAGCGCAGAACGCGCGCTCGCCAGGCCACGCCCCCCTCCCAGCAACGCGGATTCCAGCCATGGGCTGGCCTGCAGCATTGCGCCAAACGAGATGGCGGGGATACCGCGGCCGCGCCGAGAACCCGGCCCTGCCCCCTCCCCGAACAAAGCCTGAGGGGGAGAAGCTCCCCAGGCTGAATGAAGGAGGCCAGTACAGTTATGGCCCCATGTACAAGGCCATAGGAATGAAAGGGACAGGGCATCCCACACCGGGATCACCAAACCCGGGCAACCGCCTACCCCTTGTAACGGGGTCTCACGTTGGCGCAAGGCTCCTTGCACACCCATAAGATGCTACCTCACCAGGACCCGCAGCCAAGGCTGGGAGGCTCGAATAGGGATAATTTAGAAAAGGCCCTGGCAGCAATAGGGACAAAAATGGCCGGGCGCGAGCCCAGCTTACCTGCAAGTAAGAGAAGTCTTCATCTTCTGTCTTGCTCACCTTCCTGCAGAGAAGAAACTGGGGAATTGGTGGGAGGTCCCAGGTATTTATGGACTGGGAGGAGCTCCTTTTTTGCATTCATCTCTGCAGAAGTTCGCCCTCTACTGGAGAATAACTCAAATGTCATGAAGAGTTGAAGAGGAGTGTATGTCACACTTGGAATAGAGGCTTAGCAGGTATTCCCATAGCCTCGTTCAGATGCCAGTGCAGGAAAACTGCCAGTTTAAGATTCTGGGTTCATCTTCTTAGAGCATCACCTGGGCTGCAGTTTAGCCACATTCTAGATACAGTTTAGGTGTCTCCATGGATGACAAGTTAAAGTGACAGTCCAGGAAAAGGCAATAAAAATACCATTTTGTGAAATACTCACCTGTAAAATGGGTATTATAAGTATGTCACACACCCCGCTTCAGAATATCCATAACATGTGGGTAATACCGACCTGAAGGGGCGTTCCTGCAGAGATGATAGCAAAAAAGAAAGCCCCTCCCTGATCCATAAATACCTGGGACCTCCCACTCATCCCCCAGTATATAGAAGCAGTAAGGTAAGGGACCAGGAAGAGGCAAATATAAATCAAGATAACGCAAAGTTCACAATATAAAGGATCCTGAATACAAAAAAGGGCGGGTGAAGCGGGGTGTGTGACATACTTATAATACCCATTTTACAGGTGAGTATTTCACAAAATGGTATTATTCTAAGTATGTCACACACCCCGCTTCAGAATATCCATAACATGTGGGACATCCAATAGCAGTGTCCATAACAAGGGCGGGGATCCAAAACAAGGCAACAATGCACAACTTAAACCACAACAGCTTGCAGACCCTTGCGGCCAAAAACAGCATCCGCTGAGGCCCGAACGTCAACCTTGTAAAACTTGGAAAAAGTGTGAACAGAGGACCAAGTAGCGGCCTTACAAACTTGCTCAACAGAGGCCTGGTGCTGGAAGGCCCAGGACGCTCCAACCGCACGAGTAGAATGAGCAGTAACACGAAAAGGGGGACTCCTCCCCTTGGCAGAATAGGCCCCAATGATGGCCTGACGAATCCATTTAAGCCTCTGTTGAGCAAGTTTGGCAGGAGCCAAACCCTTCCTAGGCCCAAAGGGCACCACAAAAAAAGCATCAGTCTTACGAAAAGAAGACGTAACCACCAAATAATATTTCACAACACGGACTACATCCAAGGAATGCAGCGCCCTTTCCTTGTCGTTGCTGGGATGAGGACATAGAGAAGGCAGAACAAGGTCCTGATTCAGATGAAAGGCAGAGACCACCTTCGGAAGAAAATCCGGCTTGAAACGAAAGACAACCTTGTCCTGATGCCTTTCGAAGTACGGAGCTTTAATGGATAAAGCTGCCAACTCAGAAACACGCCTAACCGAAGTGATGGCCACCAAAAAGGCCACCTTTTGGGTAAGTGAAGACAAAGCAATCTCATTCAAAGGCTCAAAAGGGGGACCCTGAAGAGCAGAAAGAACCAGGTTCAAATCCCAAACTGGAACAAAGGGCTTCCTAGGAGGCCGTACATGCGTAACTCCTTGGAAAAAGGTCTTGACTAAGGGATGAAGAGCAAATGACCTTTGAAAGAACACCGCCAGGGCAGAAACCTGCCCCTTCAAGGTACTAAGTTGAAGCCCCAAATCCAGACCATGTTGAAGAAACTCCAGGATTCTGGAAATGGAAAACTCCCGACAAGAGAAGGACCTACTTTCACACCAGTCAATATAGGACCTCCAAGTCCTATAGTAAATAGTAGAGGAAGAGCGCTTCCTGGCGCTAATGAGAGTCTGAACCACCGCGTCAGAAAGACCTTCTTCCTTTAAGATGGCGGTTTCAGCAGCCACGCCGTCAAAGCCAGCGAAGGTAAATTGGGATAGCGCAGCCGACCCTGGGTGAGCAGGTCCGGTAAAAGAGGCAGAACGAACTGATCCTCTGCCAGTCTTACCAGGTCTGCGAACCAAACTTGCCTTGGCCACCTTGGTGCCACTAGAATCGCCGACACGCCCTCCAGAGTCAGATTGCGCACCACTCTGGCTACCATTGGAAACTAGATTGGTAGATTACCTGTTGGGGCCTAGTAGACCATCTCCCCAACTCGGTGGCTTGGTAAACGGGGCTCAATAATACATTGACCTCGCCTTCTATTAATTGCAAAACTTTGCTTGACTTTATATTAATACACATTTATTTATTGTTGTTCTACACTAAAAACATATAATATTGAAAATACATGATTAAAAAAGATAATTCATTATTGCAACCCAAAAATACATAGCTGATATGAATACATTTTTGTACATTACAGCCTCTAATAGTGCAGTTTGTTCCTTTTTAGCCTGTAATTCTGTCCCTGCAGGAAACGGAGGGAACAGGTAAAGGAACCCCAGATCCCTCCAGTTCAGAGACATGGCATCCACTGCCAGAGCCAGAGGATCCTGCGAGAGAGACACAAAGACTGGAAGCTTGTGATTGTGACGAGAGGCAGAGGTCCACCGCTGGGAACCCCCACCTGAGACATATCGAACGAAACACCGTGGGACTGAGAGACCACTCCCCCTGACGAGAGGAGGCTCTGCTCAGCAAGTCCGCCTCCGTGTTCCCCACTCCCGGAATGTAGACTGCTGAGATACACGGGACGTGACTCTCCGCCCAGTCCAGAATCAAGGACACTTCCCTGAGGGCACTCCTGCTGCGAGTCCCCCCTTGGTGATTGATGTAAGCAACCGCCGTCCTGTTGTCCGACCGGACCTGAACTGGCAGGCCTCTCAACTGATGAGTCAAGCGAAACAGAACCAACCTGATGGCCCTCAACTCCAGAACATTGATGGGCTCGTGAGCCTCCTGCGGACTCCACAGACCCTGAAACTGGAGGTCCTTCCAAACACCCCCCCAACCTGACAGACTGGCGTCCGTGGTGACAGTTTCCCAACACGGGGCCAGAAAAGATCTGCCCTGCGACAGGTTGGCCGACCCCAGCCACCATTGCAGGGATCGACGAACTCGGGGAGTCATCAGAAAGGACTGATCCAACGATAGAGGAGACTTGTCCCAAACCTTCAACAGATGAAGCTGAAGCGTCCTCGTATGAAACTGCGCAAAGGGAACTGCCTCGAATGAAGCCACCATTAACCCCACCAGCCTCATCCCTAGCCGGATAAACGGACGAGGGGCCGACAAGAGAAGCCGAGCTAATTCCTGAATCAAAAGAATCTTGGCCTGAGGCAGAAACACCCTGGCCTGCGAAGTGTCCAGAGACATTCCCAGAAAGGTCACTACCCTGGACGGAGTGAGAGAAGACTTGGGGTGGTTGACCACCCAACCAAACCTCTCCAGGGTGGACACCACCATTCTGGTATCCAACTCCGCTTGGTTGAATGAGGAGGCCATGATCAGAAGATCGTCCAAATAGGGCACAATGCGGATGCCCTGAACCCTTAGCAGAGCCATCACCCCTGCTAGCACCTTGGTGAACACCCGAGGGGCCGAGGTGAGGCCGAAAGGGAGTGCTACAAACTGAAAATGCCGATCCTCCACCACAAACCTGAGAAACCTCTGGTGTGCTGGAAAAATTGGAACGTGTAGATAAGCATCCTTGATGTCTATGGACGTCAGAAAGTCTCCCTGACGAAGAGAGTGAATGGCCGAACGTAGTGTTTCCATGCGGAATTTCCGAGGCCGGATGAACCTATTGAGAAACTTCAGATCCAAGATGGGTCGGACCGATCCGTCCTTCTTGGGTACCGTGAACAGATTGGAATAAAAACCCCTGCCCTGATCCGAAGGAGGCACTGTGCAAATGACAGCCATGTCCAGAAGGTTCTGCACTGCCAACAGAAGCCCCTGCGCCGCCAGAGGTTCTGAAGGCATCCGAGACCTGAAAAATCTGGAAGGGGGGCGGAGCTCGAACTCCAGCTTGTAACCGGAAGACACCACTTCCTGGATCCATCGGTCCGAGACCTCTTGATCCCAAACTTGGGAAAAGAGTCGCAGCCCTCCCCCCACCCGCAAGGGTGAGGGCGCCCCCTCATTGCTGAGCCGGCTCGGCAGCCAGCTTTGGCTTAGAGCCCCAACTGAATCCTGGACGGGCACGACCTCTGCCCCTGCTCCCAGAATCTCCTCTGGAAGAAGGGAATGCAAATCCCCTGCCAGATCTGGCCCCACGAAAGGAGGGGGTAAAGGAGGGCGCCCCTCGAAAGGGGCGACGTTGTTTCTTGTGTTGGGGTAACCTACCACCCTTGGTGACCGAGTCCAATGTCTCTCCAAAAAGCCGTAACCCAACAAAGGGTAGAGCCGTTAGTGACTTTTTGGACATAAAATCTGCCGCCCACTGGCGCAGCCACACCGAGCGCAGAATAGTGACCAGCAGCGCCGACGTTCTACCACACATCATCAAAGTGTCATCCAAGGCTGTCAACACAAAGGATAAAAACAGCTCACACCGTTTGAGGCTAAGGAACTCAGCACTACCGGGACGCAGCCCGGAAGAGGTCAACAGGTCCCTAACCACGGACCTAGCGGCCAACACCATCAGCGCCGATGCGCAAACAGGCCGCATGGCTGACCCAACGCTAGCAAAACCATGACAAGCCATCTGGTCAATACGTTTATCCTCTCCATCCTTGAGAATAGAACAATCAGGTCTATTTAAAACCGAGGAATTGGACAACCCCAAAACCGGCGCATCCACCTCGGGGGGAGATGCCCAGCGCTTAACTGCCTCTGAAGGAAAGGGATATTTCCTATCCCATCCCTGAGGGATGCCAGGGAGCTGAGCCGGCCTGTCCCATTCTTTGGCAATAATTTTGTCAAAATGCCTTTGTGTAGGGAATTCCAAGCGCGGCTTGGATTCCTCAAACAATTCACCCTTCTGCTGTGACACCTCCTCAGGAGGGGATATATTCAACACCTCCAACATCAGAGCCAGAGCGTGGGGAGTATCAGAGGATCTCCCCAAATCCCCCAGCTCGGCATCAGTGCCAAAGGACTGCTCATCGTCCGAAAAATCAGAATCCTCATAAACTTCCCCTTCCTCTAGCTGGGAATAATCAGACCAATCCAGATTATTAACATCCTCCAGGTCCTCCACCAGCGGAGCCGGCGACAAATGCTTTCTCTTAGTCGGAGCCTTACGGGCGACCGAGCTGGAGATAATTTTTTCAAGGTTAGCCAATCTGGCGCACATCTCAGATTGCAGCTCCCTGCCCATGACGACATCGCACGGGGCGATTGTCAAAGCGGGAGGTGGAGATGAAGCGACCGGCGGTGCTGACCCAGACGCCTGTGGTTCGGACTGCCGCGTGATGGTCTGCTGTGCACATGGTATACACAGAAGTACATCGTCCCCAGAAATGGATACCCCACATAACATACACTTTCGGGGATGCCCCGAAGGGGCCCCGAGCCCAGTATCCGGGGATGCCTCCATAAGGTGAACTTTGTTTAGGAAAAGTCGCTATGACCCAGGGAATTACGCCGTTAGACAACCCGGGATGCCCCTTTAATGTCCCGAGTGGGAGGATTTATGGCAAACAATTAACCCAGAGATAAGGATCAGGAGGGACCCCCTAAATGCTACTGGCGAACCTCCTGAACCACCATCTGAAACACAGAACAGAAAGACTGTTTTTAGATAAGTCTAATAAAAAAGACAACAAGCAAACAAGAAGAAAGAATGGCCAGAGGCCACTTACAGATCCAACGACCAAAATGGCGACCGTGAGGGAAGATCCAGACGCTCCACAGCAACAGGCAGGGCCGCAGTCAGAGAGGGAGAAGGGGGCGTGGCCAGCGCGGGACGCGCCCCCCCCCTCTCCCCTCCAAGCGCTCCGCAGTGGCACCAGCGAGGGCAGGAGGCGGGGAGCGGTGACGCGTCGTCACTCCGGCCCCGCCCCTCCCCAGCCTGCGTGAGGTGAACTAAATCACCTCATGAAGAAATGTGCTCAGAGCCGGCCGGCGCCGCAGTAGTAAGAAGCGGTCGCCGGCCCGGCCAAGTAAAAACACCAGACTCACACACATACACCATGGGAAAAAACGGGAGGGACAAGTCCCGGCCCCACCAACGGTCCGGCACCCGCCGCCCCCCCACAGCAACATGGCGTGAGGTGAAAAACCTCCGCCATTAACAGAGAGGAAGGGAGAAAGGAGGGAAGAAGGCAGCCAGCACCGCAAAGGCTGCAGCGTTTTGCAATTAAAGTGAAAACACACGCACACACACACACTATGTAAGCCGTCCATATAAAAGAACTAATAAACTAATGAATGTATACACTCCCCCACCCCACCTATGGAAGGGGATCCTGGGAGGGACAAGTATGAAAGTAAGGAACAGGGCATCCCAAACCGGGGTCACCAACCCGGTAATACCGCCTGCCCTCTCATATAGGGTCTCACGGTAGAGCATAGCTCCTGAGCACCTAATGTGCTGAAATACCCTTGCCTGGACCCTCAGCCGAGGCTGGGAGGCATATGGATTTCTGGGGAAAAAGGTCCAAACGGAAATAAATAAATAACGGGCCGGGAGTTACCCCGGCTACCTGAAATCCCCCTGTGCAAGGAGGAGCCATCATCTTCTGACTTGCTCGCCGTCTGCAGAGATGGAAAACTGGGTGATGAGTGGGAGGTCCCAGGTATTTATGGATCAGGGAGGGGCTTTCTTTTTTGCTATCATCTCTGCAGGAACGCCCCTTCAGGTCGGTATTACCCACATGTTATGGATATTCTGAAGCGGGGTGTGTGACATACTTAGAATAAGGCAACAAGGAGCTCACCTGATGCCATGAGCCTCTCATCAATTTCCAGCAGTGCACTGTAGTTGAAGTAGCAGGTCTCCAAAGCTTGCCCCCTACTTTCCCTTCCATTTTTCGACCACAATGCTTCAAAGAAAGGAAGGGGCAAACTATGTAAGCCTGCTACAGCATCTACAACATGCTGCAGGAAACATGAGGAGAGGCATATGGGGCAGGAATCAGGTAAGCTCCTTGATGTCTCATTATTTCCATCGCCTGCACCATCTCTTTTAAGATATGGCCAAGATGTGGACATGTGTTTTTAAAGACTATAAATAATTTTTGCGATTCTTTTTGGTCACCATAAACAGAAACTGATATTAAATCCTACAGAAAGGGTCACCAGCCACTAGACCTGCCATTATGGTGGCTTAATCCCTTCCCACTCTATTCAAAATTGAAAAGAAGTCTTGGCTGGAGTTAGGGTTTTGGTCTCTTTACTTTAGTTGTATACTACCAGCTAATCGATTTATTCCAGCCGAACATACCTCTTCTGAAATAATCTCCATGCTAGCAGCAGATTAGCACTGACTACCTCTCATAACATGTATGGAAACTCCACGGAAAACTTTTAATGTGCCTAAATATTTCAATTAATACAGCATGAATAGGACAGAGATACAGCATTCTCCAGCTGCTAAATCTATCAGCATTTTTCACACATCACAAACCAAATACAAAGCATCTCATCTGCCAAAAAGTAATGATATCATAATTGGTATTTTGGAGGGCGGTAATTTGTCCTGACCTTTCTAATTCTGGTTGCCTAGATAAGAACAACTGAATGTGAATAAGATGTATGATAAAATCTCTTCTGCTTTTCACCATGATGTCTTGTTACAAATTCATTGCTCTCACATTTACTGTATTTCCAATGTTTTCTTTGAAATATTTTTTACCGGTGGATTCCGCAGGCACCAGCACCAGTAAATGTATTGTGTATTGTCTGACTGTTGACTGTTGATAACATGGACAGATGGGCAGAATGCAAAGCTGCATCTACCACCTTTCCCATTCCTCCTCAAATCAATAGTGTCACATTATTATTAATTGCCATAAGGGGCTGTGTATTACTAGAGCTTTGTTTTAATTATATCACGCATTGACATTTATTTTTTGATGCAAAGTCTTTAAAAGGCCACTCTAAAATTTGATTTGAGTCTCCTAAAACTGCTTGCCATGTTCCCACAATTGCTTTCCACCAAATCCCCCTGATTATTAGTATCCATCTATCAACTGCTCCCATGCTTTGTTTTCTCCAGGTAATCTGTAAAATTTGTCAGTTTTCTCCCTTGACTCTTGCTTCCTTTTTGGAACTGTTGTAGGCATTCCTTGTGCCTTATACTGGTTACAAGTGTGCCCTAATTGAGGGCAATCCTTGCATAGTCTTTTACTAGTTAAAGGTGAGTATTAACTGAGGGAAATGGTTTCATATCCGTTTACTAGTTAAAGGTGTGCACCAACTGAGGGCAATCCTTGCATATCCTTTTAGTAGTTAAAGGCGTCAATCAATTGAGGGCAATTCTTGCATATCCTTAACTAGTTAACGGTATTCATCAATTAAGGGCAAACCTTCCATGTATACTAATTAAAGGTGTGTATCAACTGAGTGCAATTCTTGCATATTCTTTACTAGTTAAAGGTGTGCATCAATTAAGGGCAATTCTTGCATATTCTTTACAAGTTAAAGGTGTGCAGCAATTTAAGGCAATCCTTGCATATTCTTTACTAGTTAACGGTATTCATCAATAGAGGGCAAACTTGCATAGATACTAATTAAAGGTGTGCATCAATTGAGGGCAAATCTTGCATACACTTTTCTAGGACACAATTCTTAACATGATTCACATTTGTGTGCTTATCATTTGCAAGATGTATTAGTCCTAGTTTTCCTTAAACAGTGGTACTGCAAGAAAGATAAACATAGAACCTCATCAAAATCAGAGTTTAACTAGTGAGCTGCGTGAAAATTGAGCAAATGTAGTGGAAAATCCAAGGTAATGAGTAAGCATGTGTAAATGGGCTTTGAGACAATTTTTCATTTAGAACAAATCTTTTTACAGCTATTAGATATGGAGAAATGCTGTAATGTTGCAGATGAGCCTCAAAAGTGCAACCATACACTGGTTAGCTATAAATACAGACCATGTAAATGCTGTTCAAAGTATATATAAAAGGAACAAAGTACAGGACAGGATATTATTATATAATTATATGGATACAACTTACACACATTGTATTTACACAACAATATACATCACTAAGCTGATTGTGTACACGGAAACAGGCCCTGAAATGGGAAAGATGATGAGGCGAGTTCTGTGGGGGGTTATGCGTATAGGACGGTGCATTATCACAAGGATTTGCCCTCCCCCCTCAGTCATGAGCAGTGGTAGGTTTGCCACATTTAAAGTGGACCAACACCCAGGATTTTGAGTATCCTGGGTCTTGGCCCACTTTGGTGGGGCACCCCCGATCGGGGTGCCCCGCTGTGTGAAACCCCCCCGATCACGCGAAAAACTCACCTCTCCCCGCTCTCAGCGCCGACGGACAAGCGGTTTGACAGCCGCGGATAAGCGGCTCCTCCGCCACCGCCTCCCGCGCGTCACTCTTGACGCGCGCGCGCGCCCGCGCCGGCCATTCACAGACGGCCGGCCCCGCCGCCGAAGACAAGGTAAGGGGATTTGGGGTGTTTGGGGGGGTTTCACCCCGCGGGACATCCCGATCTCGGATCTCCCGCGGGGAGGGAGGTGATCGGCCCGGGAATCTTATAGATTCCCGGGCCGATCACCGGAGGGTGATGGTCCACTTTAAAGTGGACCAACACCCACGGGTGATCGGCCCGGGAATCTATAAGATTCCCGGGCCGATCACCCCTCACCCCGCGGGACATCCGAGATCGGGATGTCCCGCGGGGTGTAACCCCCCCAAAACCCCCGAAAAACCCTACCTGATCTTCCTCCCTCGCGCCCCTGCAGGCGTGCGCGCGCCCGCGCCGGCCGTCTGCGAATGGCCGGCGCGGGCGCGCGCGCGCGTCAAAAGGGACGCGCGGGAGGCGGCGGCGGCGGCAGCCGCTTAGACGTCCTGGAATAGAGCTTGTACGTTGGCGCTGGGAGCGCGGAGAGGTGAGTTTTTCGGGGGGTTGGGGGGGGTTTCACACAGCGGGGCACCCCGATCGGGGGTGCCCCATCGAAGTGGACCAAGACCCAGGATAGTCAAAATCCTGGGTGTTGGTCCACTTTAAGTGATCCAAGGTGTTAGGATAGTTTTAAGCAGTTCACATTCTATATCCTAAAAAACGTACTTGCTATTCGAATAACTATTTTAAAATGATCAGTTTATGTACAAGAGCTTATTGTCCCAAGTGAACTGGTGAAGGGCCAAATACACATACGCTGTGTTTATATGTGTATGTCTACCTTCGGATCTAGTAAACAATTTTTCCCAAAAGGGGTTATAGTTTGTAAAATGACAATTTGACACCTTAACAGCATTGTGCATATTTTTATTTTGATTTAGACTAGCTGCCTCTATTGCCGGAGCTAGCACTGGACCTTGCAGAAGTATAGATGTGGGTCTGAACTGAGACCTGTTCCACAGCCAAGGTTAAATCTGATCTATAACCGCTCAATATTAATGAGATCGCGGCCAAGCAAAACAACACATTTTGTCTAGCTTTCTTCCTGTAAATGAATACTCATTGCCAGTGCAGAACTTTTTATATCTGTTTCATACAAGTTTATTGAGTTCCTTAATTAATAAAATTGCTGCAATTAGGTGCCTATTTCTGCCACAGGAAATCAATTCTGGCTTTTCCTTCCAAAAAAATTAACTGTAATGATGTCTATAAGACACCATTAACCCTTTCGCTGCCAGGCTACCTGGAGTTTTTGTCACCCTTTGTTGCCAGACCATTTTGCACTATTTTGCGCTCCACATGTTCAACTGTGATTTTTTAAGGGATTTCCCGGGATTTCCCAGGGAATTATATATTCTTTTTTTCAGCAGAATCTGGGTTTTAACATGAAATGTCTTTGTCATTTTTTAGGTGTATTCTCAATATTTTGGGGTGAAATATGTGCAAAAAAAATCTATTTTTTTACAATTTGTAGTGTTTTTTGCAATAAAAAAAGTAATTTAGTCAATAAAATCTTATTGCATGTGAAATCCTAATTTCTCCCGGTCACAGCGTTACCACATATGTATAGGTAGACACCCTTTCCTGCCCAGGAGACTCCCCCAAACTGAAACAACGCTTTAGGAGATTTTCAGATAAAATACAAATATGCTAAGCGCTAGGCGCACCTTGCAGTTTTTCAAGAAAAACAACCCTTTACATTTGAAATACCCCCCACAAACTATATATTCCCTGAAAGTATACACCTCAGGCTTTCTAGGTGTACCCAGGCTTGTTTACATAGGTGCAGTTTTCTGGAAGTAATTCCTCAATGAATTCTTTGGTAGCACAGAGTTTCACTAAAAAAGAATAAAAATCTGAATCAAGCTCATATTTTCCGAAAAAAAAATATGCAAACAAAAAAAAACAAGCCCAGTCTGAAAAAGCAACATGCCCCGAACAGAACAATACTCAACATGCATAGCTACTGTCAAGGAAAGAGTTGTCAAACACCTCAAAGTAAAGCATGTGCGTAAGGGTAATTTTACTTGAAAATTTCAGCTCTGCAGACAAAGTGTGCACCTTGTACTTTTTCTACCAAAACAACCCTTTACATTTGGAATACCCCCCAGAAACCATATATTCCCTGAAAGAACATATGTTAAGCTTTCTAAGCGTACCCAGCTTGTTGTAGTGGGCTCATCATTTTAGAAGTAATCCCTTGAATTCTTAGGTTGCACAAGGTTTCCCTCAAAAAAATTATAAAAAAACAGAATAAAAAACACATTTTCTTAAAAAATCAATATGCAAACAAGAAAAAAACAAGCTAAATCTGAAAGAGCAAGGTCCCCCGAGCAGAACAATACCCCACATGCATATGTACTATTAACCCTTTTAATTGCCCCTCTACTTAAATGTTTCACCCTCTGTTGACAGGTAATTTTTCACCATTTTGCACCATGTTTAACCGTGATTTTTGGAGGAATTTCCAGGAAAATTATAGATATATTTTTTGCAGCAGGGTTTAGGCTTTAACATGAAATGTCTTGTTTGTAATTTTTCTACTGTTTTTTTAGATAATTTTGCGTAAAAAGAACAAAAAAAAAAAAAAAATTATTTTTTAGAAAATTGTCTCCTTTATTTGAAATAAAACATTTACTTTTAGGGTTAAAAACCCTTAAAAATCAAAAAGAAAAAAATGAAATGGGGTCCCCCTTACCCAGCATTACCAGCCCGGGACCAGCTATGGGGGCTTGTAGGCACAGAGTGGGGGGGCCAGCTTTTGTGTCCCCCCACCCTGCAGCCTACGAGCCCACATAGCCTATGTGGGCCCAGGCTCTTCTGCCCCCCCCCGGGCTTTGGGGAGGCAGGTAATAGGGGGTGTCGGGGGTTAATGGCAACTCACCTGCGGCCAGCAGGTGACTTGCCAGCCCCCAGCCTTGTGAACTGGTATAAGGGGTCTCATGGACCCCTTACCAGTTCACAAGGGGTTAACAGTAAAAAAAAAAAAACACTGACACATAAGAAAAAATTAGTTTCATTAAAAAATAAAAACTTTTTTCTACTTTACTTACCTCTGATCGTCAGCTCCTTTGTCCCTCGATGTGATGACAGATGCAATCATGCTGGCTGCAGTAGCAGAGGGGCAGGTGATGATCTGATCACCTACCCCTCTGCTCCTGTGGCCAGCATGATCGCATCTGAATGAAGAGCAGCAGGGAGCCTGGACGACACCCGGTGAGTGACGTCATAAGCCCCAAAGGGGCGGGGCTTAACGGCAAGATGGCGGCACCCGTCGGGAGAGGAGGGGGAGAGCCCTTTCAGGCTCTCCCCTGAAGCTGAAGAGCCGGGGGGGGGGGGGGCGATCGGAGGCCCCCCCAGTGAAGAGAAGACCCGGCAGGAGGCAGCGCGGCCACAGGTAAGTAAATGTCATTTTTATTTTTTATTTTTTTTTTACAGTTAGCAGCTGCTGCTGCCAAAGCGGGGGGGGGCTATTCCGGGGGTTCTCCTGGAGCCATCCGAGCCCCCACGGGGAATCGGATGACACCAAATTAAAGAGGAGACCCGTCCGGATCCAACGAGGGGTCAGATGAGTATTTTTTTATTTTTTTTTTTTTTAACTAGCAGTGGGGAAAGTCAAGTACGTAACACCTACGGGCTTGGCACTTAAGGCCCAGCCAAGCCAGCATGTAGGTGTTACGTGCTTGGCACTTAAAGGGTTAAAAGGTCAAACCTGAAACTGTACAATTTATGACATTTCTAGAGCTCACCTGTAAAAGGGCTGAGATGGAATTTCTCCGAGCCGGGTCCATGCAGTGTATAAATTATCTCAGCATTGGAGAGGATGTCAGCATCACTAGCTGAGACTTGCAAGATTGGCTTTCCAGTGGGGGCATCTTCTGAAATGGTCTCAGAATAGGAATCCTGTAAACAGTAGTAGTGAACATTAAAATGTATAGTGACAGAATCTGCTTCTACAGAAAAGGAATTCATTTTCAGTGCACTGCAGTACTGGGAACTGGTATTTCTGCAAACATGCAGTCTACTAAAACCATCAAAGAGTACCAAAACCTTGCAAAGGAACGAGGTCTCAGTAAATTCCTATGCTAGAGGAATCTCAATTTGAGATACCCGCAACCACTTGCCTTCAACCAAGTGAATCTTTTTAATAATATATTGTGACCTGGAATGAATCAGTGAACAATGGTACCAGCAATAACGGAGACAGCCATTGCAAACCACCCCCTTTGCAGACATACACTGAATGGAGGTCAATCAGCTTTTTTTCTACTACTGTTGGTTCAAATATTATTGTTAACTGTTAAGTGAGTCAAATGTATTAAAGTGAAGACTCTTTTATTCTTCTATTAGCCTGTCTGGAGCTTGTTTTTTAATGACTTGCCTTATATATATTGAGATTTCTGTGGCATATTCAGAGTCAGTGACCTGGAGTTAATTAGTGCACAATGGTCTCTATTTACCAATTGTACCAATCACTCAGTGATAATGGAGCCATTCAAAATTGCTTTGATAAAAGTATGGACAGGGTAGCTTTATTACAAACTAGTGCTCAGAGAACTTTGTGGTCCCTTTAGTACACAACTAATGCTGGGTTCACACCAGCAGATAAACTGACTGTTCAGCAAGCGACCAACCATACAAATCGTATGAGATTTAATGACAGACGGTGTTCAGACGGTGAAGATCTGCTGGTCAATCAGTCGCTAGAGCGATCACTAATGTGCTCGCTCGTGTGCTTGATCTAATAGCAAAACACATTTTTGGAGGGCGACTTCTGTTTCCACATTTTTATTCCATCACTAGATCGCAGCAGCCGTTTCCACTAAGCAAAAATCTACAACTGTCCCACCTGTAAACACTACTGTCCCCCTGTTCTGACTAACAAGTATGCGCCTCTGCAGAGATTCTGCCCTTGCATACAGACAAAGCATGTAATACTTTGAATTCAGAAAACCAGTCGGCGAACAATAAACATCTTCAATAAAATCTGTCCAGTTGCCTAGATTTATTCCTACAGCTATAACATGACCTGGATGAATAAGAACCTTCCAGCACACCTTTTCACAGACTGGGGCGTTGTCATTGGCATCCAGGACCTTAACTTCCACCACAGCTTTACTTGCAAATGTTCCGTCTGTGGCAATGATGTTTAAGAGATAGTTGTCCTTCACTTCCCTGTCCAACGTTTTTTTCACATACACCTTCCATTCATTGTTCATGTTTTCAATGGCAAACTGCCCCAGGGGATCTCCTCCTATAACAGATCATCACAGAGTTTCACAGAAAAGAACTTCTATGCATTATTTATATTACAAAAGGACAAAGCAGCCATCCAGTGAATACACACTGCATACTTGGCATTTCTGGTGATTTGACTTTAATAGACAGGCAGATGTGTTACCAGAAATGGTCAGGGCGACATCTGTCAGTCCTTTCTGATTTTGCAATACAGATGTAACCCCTCATGCATGAATGTCAAGTTACCACACCCGCTTTTGATGAGAACAAAAAAAAAAGGATATGTACACATACACTACAAAGCCACATCTTTTATTGGGTTTAACTATTTGCTCATCAAAAAATTCTATGTGGCATAAAATCAAGCACAATGTCCATACACTTTAGGGCTGTAATCTCCCATGTTAAAAAATCTACAATAACGTAGAAGGGTGACAGCAGGAGACCACATGGTCTATTTAGTCTAAAAGGAACACTATCGCGAAATTTTGTAATGTTAAAAATCTATATAAACCCATCGGCTAATGAGAGGAGGGGTCACTTATACAATCGAACTGAATAAAACTTCCACCAAGCTTGTGGTTTTCCTCTCCTGGAAGGAATAAAATCCAGGGGTGACAGGTTTAGTCTATGAGGGATTTCTTTTTTCTTCCATTAAAATAAACAAACAAGCCTGGATATTTCCTGATGCTGGGTGTATAATTGACCCCTATTCTCGCCTTCCAGCATATTTATATGAATTTTTATAATTGGGCCATTTTCGCGATAGTGCTCCTTTAGGTGAATACATGCATTGGTACCCAGACATGTATAAATTCACTTACTGTTGATTTTCATTTCATTGCCTCTGCTGGATGTTTGTTCCAATCATCTAATACACTCTCAGTAAAATAATATTTTATGACATTACACCTGGTATTCCCTCCAACTAGCTTCAGTTTGTGCCCCCTTGTTTTATAAATAATGTCCTTGCCCAGACAAGAACACAAATAAATATATACTCACCTTTTGTCCGCAGCAGCGGTTCTGCCTTGCTATAGTTTGTGAAAAGTTGCCGAAATCGCATTCCTCGTCAACCAGCACTAGTCTCCATTCACAAAGGATGTGCGGTGGAATGGCCACCTCCCCAAAGATGGAAGTTTGTTCCTCTGCATGCCCACTCCATTCACTGCAATGAAGGTGGCATACTGCAGGAGGGACACAGCATCCAGCAGTAAGGTTACACACACCAAAAGGAACACAACCACTGCAATTAAAGATGAGTATCCTGTATTGTCCCCTTCAGTTTGTTTTGTGGCCTATTTCAACTTTGGATTGACTTAATCTCTGTAAATTCCAAATTCTTCCATAACCCCATCTCTCCAGTGTTTCCCTAACTAATCTTCCCAATCCTTCATATGTTCTCATTCTGTGGTCACCTTTAAATAATCTATGACAGTAAAAACTGTGTCATTCAGACAGTTTGGGCAAAAATAACAAATCACTAATATTGTCCCTTTGTCCTACACAGCAGCTTTTTCCTACTAGACCAAGTTAAAGTGGACCAAAACCCATGGCGATCGATTCCCTCTCCCCGGAGCATCTAAAATCAGAATGCCCCGCTTTGTGAAACCCCCCCGGTCACCCTATACACTTACCTTATTTCCCGGTCCAACGCAGCTTGCGCGAACCACGGCCACATCCCCGCTATCCCTCTAGCAGGGCAAGTGCACACGCCAGGCATTTGTGAATGGGCAGCGTGGGCACGTTACCTGTTAGGAGGAAGTGGGGGATGTGGCCGCCAGCGCGCTTGGAGCTGCTGGCCTTAGACAAAGGCTTAGACGACGTGACATCAGTGGCTCCGAGCGAGCTGATTGGACAGGCGGCTGCGCCCGATCTGGGTGGGTCTCACACAGGGGGACAGGACAGGGGGACAGGACCAAAACCAAGCAAAGTCAAAATCATGGGTTTTGGTCACTTTAAAATGTACCTATCCCCAAGATCAAGTTCAACAACGGGATTCCTTTAGCTTGTGCACCATTTGCAAGCAAACAGTTGGACAAGACTCCAGTGATGGACAGCCTCCATCACTGGCGTGTGTGGCTCTATTCAACTGAGCCACGCTCCTTCTGTAGGAGGTTGCATAGGTGTACCATGATACTGCAGAACCCAAACTCTGTACCTGTCATGAGGGCATAAACTGAGAACCTGTTGGTTGTTACTTTAGCCTGTATAAGAATTTTAAAAGCCCTCATCTACAAAGAGAAGCCACTGGACTGGTAGTTCTAAGACTATAGAGGAGGGCGTATGGAAAAATGTTTATGTCAAGGCATCAGTCATCAATCAAACATCCCCCGCAAGACTGGACCAAGAATAAAGCACTATTAGAAATACAATTCTTGTAAGTGTTGGCAGTAATTTCATTTTGTCTGCATTTAAATACAGAGGTGTAAAATGGATTATAAACGCATAAACAATCACACGCATAAGACAAACCACCACCAATAACATTATGGAGTGCGAAAATGATTAACATTTTAGCAGTAAATTATGCTGCACTTGTAGCCTAGCTAATGAAAAAGCCACTAATTATCATGCAATGAAAATAGATGAGAATGCCATAAGTGAGAAAGGATGATTTGCTGTAGAGCTTGGATGGGAGGAAAAATGATTTCCACATTTGTAAAGGAAATAAAAAACAAAGCCGTAATTTCAAATAACATGATGATAATTGAGTAAAAAAAACATGACCTTACTCATTCTTATTTGTGAGAACAAAATTGTTTGAAGGCATTTACAGAAGAATAAATACAATACATTTTAAAGGCCAATTTGTCTTCAAGCCTAACCTCAGGCAACATAACCTACCCCCTCCCCTTGTTTCTGTACTCCTTTTTTTCAGAATACATTTTTCTACATTTCTCTCCTCCCTCTTGCAAAATAAGTGAGAAAGGATTCAAAAAGCAATGTAACCATCAATAAAAAGAGGCAAAGAAATGAGAATGCAAAATAATATAAAAGATAACACAAGCTGCTTAGTCTGCTAACAGGACACAATAACACATAAGTTCTCGGGTGAGGGGGCTGGTTAAAGGGATATTCCAGGCAAACGTTTCATTCACCCTGCTTTCTGCTCATGCTGGTTGTGAGGGGCTGTATCATTCATTTAGCCTGCTTTATATTTCTTAATGTGTAATACTCTCTCCCTCCTCCTGGGCGTCCGTATGCATGGATAAGTCATCAGCTCTGCTGATGTCTGAATATGAAGGTGCCTCAGAAGTCAAAGTCACTGAGAGGACCAAGTATGATAAGTCAGCAGAAGAGAGCAAGGTCAAGGAAATGCTGGTGAATGATGTAGCCCCTGATAGTCAGCATGGGATAAGCAGAAAGCAGACTATTCCAGCCATTCAACTAGAATGTCCCTTTACCAGAGGAGTCCTTTTAGGGGCAAAAAACAATGGCAGAGCCTCAGCGCTGGTATAGAAAGTTTGAATACATGTTTAATGGGTGCTTAATAGTAAGAAAACAACTGGGAAAATGTTAGATCATTTACCTGTAATGTGCATTGTGACTTCTTTGTGGATATCTTCTGTATCATCATCAGTGGTGCTAAGAATTGCAACAACACCATCAAGAGGGTCATCCTCACTCGCTGTGCCTTTGTATATTTCTGCAGTGAAGCGGGGAGGATTGTCATTCATGTCCATCACCGTTACTTCAATTACAGTAGAGGAGGAGAGCACTTTATCACCATGATCATAGGCAACCACTACAATGCTGTAATTATTCCTTTTTTCATGGTCAAGCTCTGCAAGAGTGGTTACCCATCCAGTGTCCGAGTCTACTGAAAAAAGATCCTGAATTTCTTCTGGGTCCTGTGTTGGTGCCAGCATATATGAAACATGCCCATTGAGTCCTGAATCGACATCAACAGCTTTAACCTGTATGGCCTTTGATCCTGCAGCCAGATTCTCCACAACAAAGGCCTGATATGGGTTGGCTTCAAATACTGGCTTATTATCATTAACATCTTTAATTTGAATAGTAACATCCACAGACGAAATTACTTCATGCTCGCCGGTGATGGTTTGTGCCATTATTGAAAACTGATACCATTTAGTTACTTCATGATCTAATCCTTTTTCAAGTTTTAATCGGCCATTTTGTTTGTCTATTACAAAAATATCATCAAAATTACTTTCTGGCGTATTTCCTTTCATGAGATGGTATATAATAGGTTGGATGCTCTCTGCTCTAATAATATCAAGTTCTGTGCCAATAGCAGTGTCCTCAGAGATGCTAAAGGTATAAAAAGGCTCAGAAAACTTTGGCAGCTGCACTTCAGGTGGGAGGATCTGAATAACAACAGGAACAACGCTCTCTCTTTGAGGTGATCCACCATCAGATGCTTTAACAAAAAATGAAAAGACCTCATTATCTAATCCAACTAAGCTTTCTTTGGTGGTAATGATGCCTGAATATTGATTGATTTCAAAGTTTTCTTCCACACTTTCTGACTTTGCATCAATGCTATACGATATATCTGCATTTGCACCCTCATCTGTATCAGAAGCCAAAACTCTAACAATGTTAGTACCTCGAGGAATGTCAGATGCAACACTTAATTTATACTCAGAAGCACGGAACTTTGGATCATTATCATTAAAGTCTGTCAAAATAATATTGACAATGCAGAATCCAACTTTTCCACCAGCATCTTTTGCCATTACACTCACAGGGATGACTTTGTTAGTTGGACTCTCCCGGTCAAGCTTTTCTGCGGTAAACAATTGTCCTTTCTCGTTAAAGTGGAAATGATCCCTAGCGAAATCATTTAGAATATGGTATGTGACCTGCCCATAGATTCCCTCATCTTCATCAGTGGCTTTGAGTTCTGTTACAAGGGTGTGTACTGAAGAATTCTCTGAAAGTTCTACTTCATACTGACTATGTGGAAATTCAGGGCTATGCAGATTGGAGCTTATAATGGCAATGTGCACTTGTGCCAAACTTCTAAACACTCCATCAGAAACTGAGACATTGAGTATGTAAAAAGGTTTGAGGATTGTTTTCCGTACATGTGAAATGCTAATTATTCCACTTCTGCTTTCAATGATAAAATTCATGTCTTCATTTCCAGAAACTATGGAGTACTCTAATTTCTCTGCATCTGTGTCGTCTGGATCGGTTGCTTTGATAGATGCTACAAAGCTGCCTTGTTTAGAGAGATCACTAATCTTGGCTTCATAAACTAGTTGAGTAAATTCTGGGGGATTATCATTAAGATCAATAACATGGACATTGACAGTGGCATCACTGCTTAACGGTGGGATTCCTCCATCAATTGCTCTAACTAATAAACTGTACATGTGTAAGTACTCATAATCCAGAGGCTTTGCAACAACAATTACCCCACTGTTGCTTTCAATGTGGAAATACTGAGAAGCATTGCCATGGTTGCTTACAATGTAGTATGAAATAGCTTTATTTTGACCAGAATCAGCATCTGTGGCCTTTACTTGCAAAACTGATGTTCCAACTACCGAAGCCTCAGACAAGGTAGCAGCATATGTTCTTGGTCTGAACTCAGGTAAATTATCATTAACATCTTCCAGGATAATATCAACAAAGACGTCAGCGTGTGCCCCGGTCACAGAGTCTGTTGCTCTAACTCTTAGCTTATACGCCGGATGGGACTCAAAATCAAGGGGAGAAAATACATTAATTACACCTGTGTTGAAGTTAATATTAAACTGGCTGAACGGATCACCATCTGTGATGCTGTAAATTATTCGGAGACCTTCTGGGCTGTTGGCTTGTACATGCACAACAGGGCTGTGGAGCTGGGCATTTTCAGCTATCACTGCACTGTAAAATGTTTTTTCAAAGACTGGCATTGCTTTATTCATTACTGTAATTGGAACAACAACCTCTGTCGAATAGGATGGGCTTCCACCATCTGCCGCTACAATAGTGATAAAATATTCTTTATTAAATTCATCGGGATCAAATTGTTTTTTCAGTGTGATGGCACCTGATGGGCCTATTTGAAAATGTTGAGAATGTTCTTTCAAATAGTAATGTATCTCTCCATTTTTATCAGTATCCTTATCCACAGCAGTAACATGTCGGATAACATGACCCTCTTCTGCATCCGCCTGTACCATTGCATAATATGGAAGATTGACAAACACTGGACTGTTATCATTGATGTCTTCAATAAATAATTTCACCAAGACGTGTGCAACTTTTGGGGGTTTATGCTCACTGGTGACTTCAACAACTATTTCATATAGATTCTGTTGTTCTCGATCAAAAGGTATTCCTGTTGTTGAAAGTACACCAGAGGTTGGACTTATTTTAAATCGGATATCTGGGTTAAGTATACGGAAGAACAAAGGTTCATTGATACGGTTGCCAACTGAACCAATGACAGTCAACATTTTAATCTGTGTCATATTTTCTTGCACATTTGCAGAGTAAGTCTTTTGTGTAAATTTCAGAGAACTTTCTTTACTTTCTTTTATATTAATTTTAACTGAAACAAGACTAGAAAAGTGTCCATCAGATGCCCGTACAGTCAGCTCATATCGGCTCCTCAGAGGACTAGTGTTTTGAATAGATATTATGCCTTTAAGGGGATCAATGGCAAATTTTTCTCCAATGTTACCTTCAGTTATCGAATACATGATTTCTGCGAAAGAGCCTGAATCATCATCTGTTGCATTGACTGTAATTACTCTTACCCCTTTGTATGTTGGTATTAAAATTGAGGCCTCGTAGCCATCTTTAGAAAAGACAGGAGCACAATCGTTAATATCAACCACATATATAGTTACATTGGCTGCATATTCTGCATACAGCCGAGGATAGCCCATATCATGGACTTGCACAGTGAAATGAAATATATTTGTTTGCTCATAATCTAAGCTGACTAGAGTGCGTATTGCACCAGTGCTGGGGTCAATAGCAAAGTATTTGTGGACAGATGGCTCGACAATTTGATAAACAAGCAACGCATTTGTTTCTTTGTCAGCATCTGTGGCTCTTATTACCAGAGGGGTGTTTTCTTCCGTTAGTACAACACTGTTAGCTGGCGCAGATTCACTGATGAGTCCCTTGTAGGCAGTCTGCACAAAAACTGGGAAATTGTCATTCTCATCTCGAAGATGCACAACAAGAGTTGCGTTGGAGGACAAGCCAGCCATATTTGTAGCTTGAACAGTAAGTGTGTAAAAAGGCATTGTTTCAAAATCAAGATGGTTTTGTGTTATGACAACGCCAGAAGTTGGATTGATGTCAAATGCATTCATAATATTTCCGTTCTTGATCTCATAGGTGACTGAGGATTGGCTTTGAGTGGAAAGTAGTGCCACAAAACTTCCTATTCTTGCAGATTCACTAATTTCTGCAAAGTATTCCTTCTTCATAAATTTCGGCGATGCGTTGTCTGATATTGTAACAAGGATAAGTACAGATGCTATTTGGCTCATTGTTGGCATTCCATGATCTGAAGCTTTGATCACCAGATCATATTGCATTTGCCCATTTCGATCAAGTTCTTTTGCGGTCTTTATAATCCCCAAAACTGGATCAATTGAAAACATATTTGCAGTGTTTCCTACAAAAAGACAAAACATTACATTGTATTAAAATATATTTAAATAACTATACATCAGACATAGCCAAAGGACATAGTCAAATAGATATAATAAACCTACAGATTATTATTTATATTCAATTTTGCTCTTTTAAATAGTTTGTGTTGTGCTGTGTTGTGTTGTACCAATTCTAAGCTTCTATTTATTGATACTTTAAGCTCCGCTACATTTTTTGTTACGTTTTTTCAAAGGCTCATAAAAACCTATACAAATAATTTGGTCTGAAAGCCACCACATTGCTGCTTGTGCCAATAAAACGGAAAGGGAAACGAGACACTAATTTCAGCATTCACATAACCATCCCTTTAGCTATGGATATTTAGGCCAGTGTTTAACATTTAGAACTTCAAGGGCATATGAGTTGGGGACTGGGGTGAAAACCTCCTTAAGCCTAGAGCTAGGCATTTACCTTAAAGCGGACCTTCACCCTGAATAAGAGCCTATCTTATATGTTTCCCACACCCTGTAGATACAGATTGCTCACATTAAAAATCATCCTACCTGCATCTACTGCATGTTACGAGCCTTTAAACATCCAAGATGGCGGCCCATGGAACAACAGGCAGCCTGCAAACAGGAAGTGCCTTCTGACTGCTGCTCTGCATTCTGGGATTGATGACCTTTTCCTGACCCCAGCTCTGGTCTGTCTGAGCAAAGCACAACTATAACCCGCCCCCCCTGTACTTTATCCCGCTCTCCTCTTCTCAGTAAGTGTGATGCTTCTGAGTCAAGATGACGGCGCCCGTATCCTAGAGTCCTGAGCAGAGTTGCACCCCCGTGGGGGAAAGAATAATAAGTAAGTGAGTAAAAATGTAAAATATATTAATTTTAGATGCCCAGGAATCATTTCTTAAATTTAGGTGGGGCTCCAGGGCTGACCCACCTCAATGTCCCTACTGATTTAGGCTGCACACCACTTCATTTTAAAAAATTCAAATATTTATTTATCAGCAATTATCTATACACTGATCATACATAAGACATAACAACACATGACATAATAAAATACATATATTTAAAAAAGATGCCGGGGAATCGTTTTATAAGGGTTTGGGCTTTTCAATAAATCATGCTGAAGGTCCGGTTTAAATTTTTTATTCTAATATACATATTATGTATTTATAGATGCGCATGTGGGAAATACATTTATATCCCTTGTGAATGCAAAAAAGAATGTTTTCTGAACAAATGCACATAAACTGCAAGCATCTTAGGTGATAAAGTTGTTGAACGGACCCTAAAACTATCAGTAGGGGAAAAAGGTGCACAAAACGCACATTAGAAAAACATAAAAATAAAATCACAGTGTTTATAAACGTATAAGCTTGTTAAGCTAAAAGCTGTTATGAAGAACTACACACTTAAGGCTCATTTAGTAATACTAAAATAGGGGAGAATAGGCCCATGACAACAATTTAGGTGTTGACTTTCTTGGTTAGGATGAAACGAAAATTCGAGTTCATTTATAAAAGCTGTATAAACTGTAAAAGCAAAGCTTTCCCTAAATACCCAACCAGAATATAATTCCTTAAGTGTACCAATCCACAAAATGTAATCAGTAACAGGAGTGGTGAGGTGTGTATTACATACATGTCTACTATGCATTTTGAGCTGGCATTATAGCCTTTTACCATTACCCCTTTTTCAATCCCCCACTTTTCTGGACTGGACTTACATTAGAAATGCATCTTGTTTGTAAAAGGAGCAAGGAGGAAACTGGTTAAATTAGTCATTTGCTGGCTGTCAGAGGTGGCATCTTTCTTTCACTAGCACTTTGCATTCACTGATAAACCCTATAGAACTTGCTCCCTTCTGTTGACTAATTTTCCAGGGCCCCTAAAATGAACTGACTTCTGAAGGAACCTTCACATTGTAACATGCACCTGCTGCTAAGAAGGGAGAGAGAGTTCACTGGGAGGTATGGAGAATATAAAGCAGGCTGAATGATAGCTGGGTGGATGATGCAGCCCCCTACAGCCAGCATAAGGAGAGCAATGTGTTTTAGCCTTAGTCCACAGAACAGTTTAGTGACCAATAGCTACTTAACATGTTAAAGATAATTTGGTGTCTATAACCTAACTGAGAAGATCTACAGTAGCCTCACTGCCTGCTTGGTCAATAAAGGTAGGTAGGTTCATTCAAATTAGACCTATACTATGGTTACATTTTAATAGGAGTGGGTGAGATAGGTGAAGGATTTGCTGTAATCTCTGTGGCATCTAGACCAGGAGTTCCCAACCAGTGGCACGGCTTGGTGCAATGGTACTTGAGGTCCTATCAGGTGGCACCCAGCCAGGTTGCAGACTGTTCTGTATTTCAGCCTGATCCACTGTTATCTAGATTTTACCACAGCCAAATTTGCTTCTAAGAGGTGGTAAGAATTAAGTATGCCCATTGCTGTGTATTCATAAACCTTATATGGTGGCTTGGGGTGTTTTTAACATGTTTAGGTGCTGGCAACCCACATGTAGGTGGTGTTATTTCCAAAATGGAAAGTTGTAATTGATGCTATGGCCATAAGCTATGGACTTTCTTGAACTTCCTGCTTTATAAATGCAAACAGGGAATTAGGATAGATCACCACAGTTATAGTCACACTATCTATCAAGTAGGTATTACCTGTCCCCTAACACTAGCTGCTATACTATAGTTCCAAAAGTGAAAGCAACCACAACTCAACATATCCTGCAGTAGTAGTTCATGACTGCTGACCAATTTTGAAATAATTTATTTAGGTTACTAAAAAAAATTGTACAACAGCTATTACCCCTAAGCGAAAGATCATCAAACTTGACCAGCAATTTACAGCTCACAATTTAAAGCTCTATAGCGATCACTCCAAATAATGTTATTCATGATTTGCATAACCCTGGTATGGATCCTGTTGCCAGAGCGGCAATCAATCACACAGTCTACATTCTCAACTAAAACTTTTAACAGCACAGAGCTCTTAAAATCATGATTATCCCATTACTGTCCTTAGCAAAGCAAATGTGATTACCGGCCTGGCTACACAGTATGGTTTTGATGAAGAGATGATGTGCTGTGCTTATAAAGGGTCCATTTGCTGGGAAATCTACTTTAGAAATATAATTAGTTTATTCATTTTTTTCCATTCAACAGTAAAAGTGGAGGGCCAGTTTGTAAAAAGCAAGAAGCAGCATATGATGAAATGCTCCATTCCAGTGGAGAGAATTACACCCGGGAGTCGGTAAATGATAATATCTGCTCTGGCTGTTATGCTATGAACACTATGCTATTCTTAGCAAAGAACATTACTAAGTCCATAAAATATCACAAGAATGCATGGAATCCCTATGCTGCTGCCTTGGTAGATTGACAGTTATAATTTATTCCCCCAGAATTTGGATGGGAAAAATATGACATTTAAACCCTTTTCAATTGTATCGTCCCTTCTTTCATCACCCAATCAGCTGATAACCCCACATAATGGCATTTGAAATGCGCAAATATTACAAAGAAGATCACATGCCACCCACAGGGCTGGAAATGCTAAATGCTACTTTTAGATTACAATTACAAGCAGAAATATTGACACACAGATGTGTCTAATATTGCTGCCACCTACTTCTATTGGGTGGAATGCTTTCCAGGAAATACATGAATAAACACACAGGTGGTGATTAAAAAAATAGACACATGGGCACCAATTTCTGCTGTTTATAAGAAGAGGGATTTTTTTATGGAAGATGTAAGTGGGAAATACATGTTAAGTGGAAGTCTACTATGGAAGTAACCCCCGCCTTGTCTCCCACCCCTGGTGCTAAGACAGGATGGGGGGGGGGGGATCGGGAGGGTTGCAAAACCAAAAAAGGTTAACCTCACCGGGAATCCTGCGACATTACCCTTGCCCATTCTAGTGCTGGGAGAAGCCATCTTGCAAAAGCTGCACAAAGTTCCTCCCTGCTCTGTGCACCCTATATGCGGCTGCTGCACGAACTGGGTCCCAGGCAAGGCTTTTTTTGTAATATTTGACTAAACATTAATTTAAAGCCCATTCTATTGAGAAATGTCTTTTCACTGTGTTTTGATATGTGTTTAGCTACACAGGGAGGGAACCGTTCATTCCCATTTGAAATCTGATTGTTTTACAACCTTCCATTGAAATGACTTTCAGCCAAACTTAAGGAATGCATAGAAGAGTTTTTGACTAATAAGTATAGTAGTAATACTTTTTTTACTAATAAGTAATTCCGCACTATGGAAAACATTGTCAGTGTCTACAACTATTAAGAAATATGGGACCTGGAAGGATTAATGTTACATGTACATTTCTTGCTGTAGGTAACCAGGTCTCTGTGATGGGCTATGGTGATGCCCTATGGCATCTGCTGTCTTGATAATAGGCAGAGTAGAAAATCTGCTGGATTTCAGAGTCCTGGCAGTGAGGAGAGGTGGTTACATCATTTTTTTTTTTTTAAACACGTTTCAATACAACAATCAATATGATTGCCCTGTTGTTTTCCTTTAAAAACTACTCTGAATGGATCTCAGCTATCAGTTTAACATTTATTTCCATCTATTTCTCTCACCCACCACACCAGCTAAACATTTTTTATCCATTCATGATCGTCTTCTGCTGTAACTCAAAATTGGACATATGATCATATTATTTAACAGCTCAGATTTTTACAAGAGGTTTTAAAAAAGTTTTCAGGTACTCATGGATGGTCATTTACAATTCCCCCAACTAAGTTGTACAGGTCACAGACCCCTCTGTGGTCCATGATTCCAGGAGTAAGATGGGTAAGTTGCTAAATTGGGTTGTGAGGGTAGTTAATTTGTTGCTATGATAAAACATTTTTCTTTGCAAATTATTATCAAATTAAATGTAACAAGAAAAACTAATATTTTACTTTTCCTTCCAAGCAGGTAAATGTTAAAACATCTAGAAATGATAGTAATTCCTGGTCATCAAGGAGAAAGGATTATAGTGCCTCTAATCATGGAAATCTGATCATTCAGTGTGAACGGGAAAATTATAACCTAATTTATATAAACCAAAGTTGTCAACATGCTTTAACCTACAGTTTAGCCTAGTTTAGCCCAGTTTTGTGAACAGAGCATGTGTCCTATTTGTAAAACAATATATCAATATATATATAGTCCATTATGACTAGTGCGTAAGGTCCAGGAATATGTAAGAGTATGCTTTATGATAGATAGAACTGGTTCGGCTTTGAAAAAGAAGAAAAATATACTGTACCAGACTCAATAGAGTAAACAATCTCAGCATTTTTCCCTTTGTCTTTATCTAACGCAGTGACTTGAAGCACAGCAGATCCAATGGCAGCTGATTCATAGACTCGACCTTCATAGAAAGAGCTTGTAAACCAAGGTGCATGGTCATTGGTGTCAGTAACATTAATAATAATCCTGGCATAGTTGCGCATGACGGGAACATCTTGATCACGTACCTGAAAAATGAATGCTCAGTCAATATACCAGCACATGAATTTTATAGTGAAAAATAAAACATGTCTCATTCATCAGCTCCAGGAAGAAATTGCTGCTTACCATTACAGTTAGAATATGCTGCTGCATTGCTTCGTGATCCAATTTTTCAACAATGTACAGGGAGCCGGTGGCAGGGTCTATTCGAAACTTCTTAAAACTAGCAGGGTCAGTGCTGCTCTGTAAGGTGTAAATCAATTTATTCTTCTCATCTTTGTCAGTGGCGACGACTTGTAAAATCTCTGTCTCTGGTCTGATGTCTTCCGGGATCAGCACTTCATACTTTGAAGTAGAAAATTCTGGTCGGTGGTCATTGGTGTCAATAACTTTAATAAAAACCTAAAAGGATAACAAGAAAAATAAGTTGTGGTCGCACTTCAAACTTTATATTACACTTACAATACATTAAATCAATCTTGCTCAGCAACATACACAATACACTGTCATCGCTTGCCCAAATTTGCCCATCCTTCCTGTAAGTCCTCCTCTTGAACCATGGCCACATCTGCCAAACCAATGCAGAATATTCAGGCTTCTCTCACCTGAGATCAGAATCCTGGACCTTGTCAGACATTGTCACCCTCTCTTTTAACATCGACCTGCATTCTGTGCATTCTGCCTTAAAATGAGTTTTTAAAAAATGTTCACAGAGTTTAAGGGATAATAATAATTAAAAAGGTGCTTAGAGCAAACTTGTGAAATATATCTGGCCAAAGCCCCTGCCAATACTCAGCTTCATGAATTGTCCTAGAACACTGACTTTTTTGGCTGTCCCTCTCTGTAAGATGGCAGGTGATCAGTCATTGCATAGATGTGGCAATGATATAGTTGCCACACACACACAGTGGCAATGAATGGAGGAGGCTGAGCTTTACAGCTATATCAGGCGGCATTATCAGGGATTAGAGTGAAACGGGAGCAGCGAAAATTAGCAAAAGGTCCTTTTCATGGGAGGTACAATTCAGGGGATGCTAGTTAAAAATATGGGGTTTGGTTTGCTTTAAAGGTAAGGGCCTTATTCATGAAGGGATAGCGTCAGGTAGTGCCTTGTAAATGACAGGTAGCGACAGGTAGCGGCAGGTGAACGCCGGACACGGCACGCAATTACACATTTATCATGCATATTCTGTTGAGCGACTGGGATAACGCCATGTAGCGTCCGATTCATCATTATACCAGCCTCAGCGCACAGCGCCAGTGTTCAGCCTTGCAGAGCGCCACGTCTTACCTCTCGCTATCTGTCGCTCTCCCATACATTTCAATGGGCGTTCTTTTATTTCTCTTTAAACAGGGGGTTTTTATTAATTTTTATAAATGTTATAAATGTTTTAAATCTCAAATAATGTTGTTACCTCTCCTAGCCTCGAAAAAGCCATTTTGGAAAATATTTTTCATGTTTTATATATTTATGCAGAATTGATATTACAGGTCTGGCATTAATGTTACAATGTTATTACAATGTAATTCCATATGTTTTCGCTTTGTTACTGGTGGATACATGTTAAAAAACAACCTTTAATCACACAGCCTCTGGCGCTCTGGTCTACAGCGAAGCATTTTTGAGCGCCGGAGGTGTGTGAGGCTGTTTTTTGATGAATATGTTGTGAGTCCGTCGCACTGACCAGTCGCTACCACACAGCGCTGCTGTACTGGTCATATAGCGGCTCCCCCCAATGTATTCATCATTGTTGCACAACGACTGAGTCGCTCTGAACTAGCGACCCACGGCTGAGCACTCGGGTTGAGGAATGATCCATTTGATCAAATTTCAATCCTTTCACTTTAAAATTACTAATTTCAATGAATTCAGTTAACAATACAGTTTCAAAAATCCTAAAAACCATGGGGTCTCTGAAAGTGTCATAAATACTCACTCTTCTTTCCAAAGCATACATAAAAGCCATGCAGACTGAGCAAATATCATGGGTTTCACATGTGAATGCTTATGGTTGGAGGCCAGACTTGGCAACTATAGGTATGTAACTTAACCACATTAAATATGTACAATAGTATAGGACTGTGCATACAGTGCAAGTAAAATGTGTTTAGGTCAGACAGTAGATCATGTTAATGCAGTTGATCAGCGTAAAGGAGGTGTATAGCGAAATAGTGTAATACTAAAAAATATATGCCAAGTTTGAGTGTATCAGGGGGAAGAGGGTCTGTGACCCCCTGATTTCCTCTTCCTTCCATTAAAAGAAATAAACAAGCCAGGCTGGATACACAAGCATATTTATATGGAATTTTATCATTGGGTCATTTTTTCACCATAGTTCTCCTTTAAACATTTATCCCAATATGATGGACCTATTGGCACCTATCTCATAGAAATGTATGTGTTTTGGAGTAATGGATATGCTTAAAAGGTTTCTGACATCTGTGTAATGTTACATAACAGTTAGAGTTGTGGCAGAGGTGAAGGTGTTGTTGGACGAGGAAAAACTTTAAAATAATAAGGATAGATTACTTTCAGGAAACAAGTCTGCCTTTGCAATGTTTTCATCCTGTGCCCTATGCACCGAGGGTTGTAATGCCCAAGTTATTACATTTTGTTTTAGAAACTCTAAGAACCTATTCAGATACGATTTTCTATACTCACTACTGTTTCAAGAACCTATAGGGTGTGTCAGCTCAATGTTTTATCTGATGCCTTTCCCAGTTTTAAAGAATGATCATACGGTATATCAGTAACGTAGTAACAGTTTCCAATTTTAAGACCATTTTTGCAGTGTAGGTGGAGCTTTACATAACAGGACCTTTTCAAAAGCCCCCAACTGGAGATAGGTCAGAGATAGAGATCTGGTCAATTTGAAAATAAAGACCAACTTGGAGATATATTTTAAGACAAAACAGGATAGCCCTGCCCCCAATTAGCAGACAGTGAGGGTGGGATGGACTAGAGCAGGGGTGCAAATCCTTTTGATGAGTGCGGGCCACCTAAAGGATTTAGAACTAGAATTCTTTCTCATTTGGAATGACAGTTTTTTTTACAAACTTTACTCGTATGTCCTTCCACCACAACCCTACATGCATACGCAACAATCCCCACATGCTAGCAATACACATGCCGATTGGTTTACTTATATGAATATATGGGTCCCTTATTTATAGCCTTTCCCCATTGACCCCACAGTACTCAACCTATCTAAGCTCCCACTAATACAAAACATACAATTATAGACAGACACATCAGAGGCCCCTGACCCCCAGGGCCACAGGTTGAGCACATGTGGAATAGAGCATATCCAGCATATCCTGAGCCTCATAACATAACTGAATTGGCTGTAAGTTGCATATTAATAGAGTGAGCAATGCTTATTAAAAATATTTGAGCAATATATTTACATTAAAACTATTGGAAGGCAACGTTTAAACTGAGAATACATAACCAAAATGGCAGGTGCACTTTTGAAAGCAATATTCAATGGTCCATTGTAGGCTGACGTTGTCTGACATTGAACAGAAGAAACTCAGAAGCGTGTAGGCAAGCAGTTGTGCTTTTGGAGTTGCTCCCTAAGGTACAATCTGCCAAATGACTCTGCCATAAAAGAATCGTTATCTCAATTTGGACACATTCAATAAACACTTGTAAGCGTGTTTGTGAATGTCACAGTTGTTCCTTCATATCATACACATTGTACTGTTCCTTCTACTTAAACAGCGTGTGTGTAAAATTAGCGTGATTACACCTCGCAGTTTCATCTGCCTTCAGTAAATGGTGGGAGACATCCTTTTGCTCCTGAGAACACTGCAGGTGGAAGGAAATGAAAGCACTTGTGTTTACTACAGCTCTGACAGATTTCATTTAGAACTTTCATGTCATCATACAGTCAAAAACACATGAAATAGTATGCCTAAGGGTGTCACAGATTGCAATTCAATCTGCAAAAATAATCATAGGTTATCTTTTTCTAAATGGCAGTGCTTTCAAGATTTCAGTCAAACATTGCAAATTGATGGCAAAAACCAATCTGTTCAGAAATCTCTCTCACTAGCTTCATTTGCTTTAAACACAGTAACACGCTTTTTGTATGTGTGTTTTTAGTGACCTGACTCTCATATTTCTGCCTGTATGATGGGACCAGAGGTTAAGGGAAAACAATAGCTTATCAATTGCTATCCACTCACACCTTACAAGACAGTAGTATGGTAGGTGTGGTGTCAGTGCAGTAACATGGGTAAAGCAGTCTGGGGAAGGCATTTATTAAAACACACACACACAAACATACTTTTTCATTGGACTCAAATCCTGCCCTATCCACTGCACCATCACAATTAATAAACCTGTCAATGTCCCATGGCCAAAAAAATGGTGTTTGGTTTGTCATGTGGCTGTTAACCAGCCAGAGGAGCTCTGAATGACTGACTAGATGTCCTCAGAAACTCTTGCTAGATCACTCCTGTGTCTGATGGACCATACTGTGAAATAAGCAAGCCGTGATGATTATAAGCAAGACTCCCTACCAACTGATCCTCTAATCAGGACTCTTTCTTCCATCTGTATCACTTAACCAGCAAATGCATACAAACATAGAAGGGTTGATTCTCCACCACGAGCATTTTTTTTTTCATGATTTTTTCCCTCTGTGCTAGTCAACAACCTACCGTATATACTCGAGTATAAGCCGAGTTTTTCAGCCCACTTTTTGGGCTGAAAAAAGCTGCCTCGGCTTATACTCGAGTCAGTGAAAATTTCCCGCCCCCGTGCCTGCTCCCGCACTCACCCTTGTGTTGTGGAGCAGGCGGCTGGGAGCGGAGGAACGGCTGTGTCGGCCACGTGCGTCCCCGGATCTGCGGTGTGAATCGAGGCGGAGGAGCGGGGAGGAGGCGGCTGTCCCCGGCGGGCGGCAGCACAAGACTGCTCCGGACGGCGGCGGAGGAGAGGAGGCGGCTGTCCCCGGCGGGCGGCAGCACAAGACTGCTCCGGACGGCGGCGGAGGAGCGGGGAGGAGGCGGCAGAAGAGCCGGTGACACTGCAGCGCCGGGAGGTGAGAGCGGAGATACACCCACACAGTGCTGGGTGTAGCAAGATGGCGGCCGCCGAGTTCCGCATTAGCTCTCTGCCACAGAGAGGTCAGATGACGTGGGAGGAGGAGGGGCAGGAGCAGGGAAACACAGTCACCGCTGATGCGCCCCCGAGGTAAGCGTGTGTGTGTGTGTGTGTATGTCTCTCTCTTTGTGTTTTGTGTCTCTGTCTTTGTGTGTGTGTGTGTGTGTATTTCTGTGTGTGTTGTGTCTGACGTTCTTTCCAGCCGCGAAGAGAAATAGAATGGGGCATGAAAGGGGGGGGAGAATATTATGGGGCATGGTGTGTGAGAGGGGGGTGGAATAGTATGGCACATGGTGTATGAGAGGGGGGGGGAAATAGTATGGCACATGGTGTATGAGAGGGGGGGGGAAATAGTATGGCACATGGTGTATGAGAAGGGGGGTGGAATAGTATGGCACATGGTGTATGAGAGGGGGGGGGAAATAGTATGGCACATGGTGTATGAGAAGGGGGGTGGAATAGTATGGCACATGGTGTATGAGAAGGGGGGTGGAATAGTATGGCACATGGTGTATGAGAGGGGGGGGAAATACCGTAAATACTCGAGTATAAGCCAAGTTTTTCAGCCCACTTTTTGGGCTTAAAAAAGCCGCCTCGGCTTATACTCGAGTCAATAACTTTTCCCATTTTTTTGTGGTAAAATTAGGGGCCTCGGCTTATATTCGGGTCGGCCTATACTCGAGTATATACGGTATTTAGCTGTGCATATTTTTTGAAAAGTTGTATAGCTAAATATGGTGCTGAATTGCATTGAGGAAATAAATAATGAGAAAATATGTCTTCTCTCAAAAAAACATGAGTAAAAAATATGGTGCTCAATCCACCCTAGAATGAGCCCTTTCAGCTATAAAAAAAGACTCAAATAAAGAACTGAGTAACACCGCGCTCATAAAATCCAATGTGTTAAGAAAAAATGTGTCTTAAAGTGAAGCTCAACGTGTCAAAAAAAACTCCTAGATTTTCCAATAAACTATAAAATAATAAATACACAGAGCTAGTTTTCTTCAAAAGATAAATAAAGTGTCCATATGTGCATACAAATGAACTATAAAGTCTCTAAATGCTTTGACCATATCCCGAAGTGCATGTGCTCCAAAACGTCTTCTGTGCTCTTATCACCCCTATGTGCACATCCTTACCAAAAGGGAATCTTTAATACAGCCAAAAAACCGAATGATCAATCGATGCTCCCCCACATCAATAAATGGTACGCTTGATATCAGATTATCCACATCCAATCAAGGTTCAATGAGATGTATCAGATAGAATCTCCCACAGATGCTCGATATTATAAATGACGGATGTTAGTATGGTGACAGGAAGGCCCCCCTCAGGCGCAGACCAACGCGTTTCGAGCCCCCTATGGGCTCTTGCTCACGGTCAGTATGTGACACACATACTGACCGTGAGCAAGAGCCCATAGGGGGCTCGAAACGCGTTGGTCTGCGCCTGAGGGGGGCCTTCCTGTCACCATACTAACATCCGTCATTTATAATATCGAGCATCTGTGGGAGATTCTATCTGATACATCTCATTGAACCTTGATTGGATGTGGATAATCTGATATCAAGCGTACCATTTATTGATGTGGGGGAGCATCGATTGATCATTCGGTTTTTTGGCTGTATTAAAGATTCCCTTTTGGTAAGGATGTGCACATAGGGGTGATAAGAGCACAGAAGACGTTTTGGAGCACATGCACTTCGGGATATGGTCAAAGCATTTAGAGACTTTATAGTTCATTTGTATGCACATATGGACACTTTATTTATCTTTTGAAGAAAACTAGCTCTGTGTATTTATTATTTTATATAAAAAAACACTAATGACCTTATCGGGAAAATAAACTAGAAAGATGACCACTTATTATTACATTTTATTCAAAACATGCATATGTAGTAAAATAAGTAACTACAAAAAGTTATTCTCCATGACCTGTATTTCAGGTTGTTACAAGTTGACTCTAATGCCAGGTTCGTCTTTCCACTAGTATTGCCAGTTCTATTGAAATTGCATCAAATCCAATCAGGTAATTTACATACAGTTTTTGTAATATGTTTTGGTACTAATTCAATAAAAGCTGACACCTGGTGGATCTAGATCAGTGATTTTCAACTAGTGTGCCGCGACACATGGTCAGGTGTGCCGCGGGGAAAGTTCCCCAAACTAAGGTGCCCCCTGTTCCCCGGCAATGCGCAGCGATGCGGCTTCCGCACTAGGAAGTAACGCTCAGGCTAAACAAGTCTCAGCCAATGCCTGGGCGTCTGGCAGAATGGGCAGGACAGTTACTGCCCAATAAGGAGTGGAGCTGGAGGCGTGGTTAAGTCAGCGAGGCGCAGTGTGCCCCTGGCCCCACAGCCCGATGATACATATGTCTCTGTACGTCCCCCCCATCAGGCTCCGCTTTGAACTGCCGGCTCGCCCGCCCACCCCGTTGGTGAAACTGCCAGCGCGGCCCGATTCACAGCACATGACAGCAGGCCGTCTGGCTCCGCACACCTGCTGTGTTGTAATAGTCTTCCCTGCGCGGGAGAAGAGACTTGCTCGCTTTCTCTATTCACTCCAGTTCTGCAAGTAAAGGGTTCTGCAAGTAAAGGGTTCTGCAAGTAAAGGTAATGGAGGGGTGGGCAGAGATTCAGGGAACCGTGACTGTCACTTGGCATAATGGAGTGGGAAGAGAGTTCCCGGACTTTGCAGCTTTTATAAAAATTAGATGATGATGATGATAAAGTTTTGGGGGGAGGGGCATATTGTGTTGTATTTGTGTGCATGAATGTTGATAGGTGGTCGGTACTTGACACTGGAGGAGCAGGGCGGGAGGGAAACACTGATCCAAATGTGACTTATTTTTTAAAGAGGAATGCCTCTCCTTGGGGCATCCTGAATTGGAATTCCCCCGCTGTGTAAACCCCCCCCAGAAGCCCTTTTCACTCACCTTGTCCTGGAGCCCTCACCGTGTCTTTGCACTGTGGCTGCATCCCAGATCACCTTTAGCCGTGTGCATGCCCAGCCTTGTAGGCAGGTAGGCGAGTAAATGTTGCGGGATACACACAGCTGGGCATCCCAATTCTGGATGCCCCCACTGAGAGAAACAACACCCTGAGAAGTGAAAATCAGGCGTGCTGTTCTTCTTTAAAGCAGAACAAAACACTGAGAGGCTGGCCCTGAAATCTAAAAGCAAATCGCCCATAACAAAGCTATTTTGATATTGCTGCCATTTTCAACCACATATCTATGTGAGCTGGGCTTCTCAAGCTTGACTGCGATAAAAACTAAAAACAGGGAGAGACTGAGAACTGTTGAGGAAGAGCTTCGTGTGTGTCTTTCCACCATTCCTGCCAGGATATCCCTTTTGTGTTCATCGAAACAGGCCCAGGTTTCACACTGAGTGGTAAGAAATACATTTAGAATCTATATTATTAACTATATGTATAGTATGTACTGTTTTAGTGTCATTTTGTACCATTTTGGTTGGTGGTGTGCCGCAGGATTTTTTAAGTATAAAAAGTGTGCCGCGGCTTAAAAAAGGTTGAAAATCACTGATCTAGATGACCACAGCCAACAATGGATCATCTCTTTATTCAGCCAATTTGGTCAATTCTGGCAACAGGCCTATGTCCATAAATACCGTTCCTACAAAAAATGCAAAAATCCATGAGGGGACAAGGGGATCAAGGAACTAGGAAAGCAAGGGTGACTATTACTATGATTTGACTCTTCTTTAAAGAGCATCTTTAGGCATTAAAAAAGGATGATTATGTCTGGGCAGCAGTATCAAAATGTACCTATTCAGTAGATTCAGTCTTCAGCCACACTCTCCCCGGATTCGCTGATCCAGCAATAATTTGCCAAGAAGAAAACTCTAGCTGGAAAATCCACCACCTCCACTGTTTTCAACAATGTCAAAGCATGCAGAATGTGATTGTGGAAATGCAGTGCAGTGTGGCTGAAGACTAGATTCTCAATCCATAGGTAGTTAAAGTAATTCTTGTAATGCCCGCAGGTGGCCTTTAATGAAAATTGTGTGCTCTTACTGCCTGGAGAATGCCCCTTATACTAAGGGGTAATTCACTAAAATGTGGCAAGTTCTTCCCGGTTACGATCTTGTCACCCTGGCAAGCTCACTATGCAATGTAATGAGCTTTCACACTTCAGTGAGCATCCCACAACAAATAGTTATCTTCTAATTTGTGGACAATTTCCCCAGCTCTTAAAAAACTTCACCTGACAATCCATTCAGAGGCAAGTAAAAGCAATATACTTTATATTGTGTTGAATTGTGTCTTGACCAACTTGGATGCCAAGAATATCATATAAGTTGACCAGCTCTGCTACTGATGCTGTAAAGCATGCCACGTTTTAGTGAATACCGACTCCACTCCAAAGTGGGCAAGTTTCTCTTAAAAAACCCTAAGGGACAACCCTAATGGAGAAAATAAAGTTCACTATGCTGTAAAGTCAATATGACAGTTCATTGTTCCCCTGGCAATTACTGCCTGTGACGTCATATATTTCAGCCTATTTATTTCTTCATGTTCTTTTTTTTATTTCTATTCATGTCCATACAGTAGAAAGGGTATAGAACGTCAAGGTGAATGTTGATATAATTTTCTATAGAAAGGAAGACCCTGGAGAACAAAATATTGCCGCAACATACACAATTCACAATTCAAAAAAATTAGCATAGAGAACTGGACAGAACACGCTGCATTTTTAGAAAGCAATTTATGTGTGTTTTCAGTGAACCTGACCTTGGGAGTGTTGTGGAATGGCGAGTTAGAATAAATGAATATATAAGCAGTTTGCTAAGACCACATCACACCAAAATGCATGTGCATTTCAGGGTGTTTTTATGTGTCGCTTTGCATTGTGTCTATCGTTAAAACTAGACAACTAGGGGGCGGGGCCAGACTAAACCAAAAATACATCCTGTCTGACTTTTCAAAACACCGAAATGTAGATGATCAATTGTGAACTAGCCTGATCGATTGTGAACATAGAATTGCATTGAAGTGTTTAGGAACACAGGAAAAATGAAATAGGGCACAGCTAAAAAGTTGAAGTTGAACTGAAATTTATATTAAAAAAACACACAATGTTAACCATTTAGATTGGAAGCTTACAATCACAGGGCTCTCTTTTCTAATGTACTACAGTATCAATGTGTATTAGTTGCATTTCTGTCACAATTTACTCATGCCGTGTATATTATATGCATTTATTGTCATTTTTATGTCAAATCCAACTCATAATACCCAGTGTATTATAAGCATATTGCTGGTCTTGTGCGCCATATCTGTACTTTGTACAGTACATTGTAATATAATGGCGCTTTATAAATGAACAATAATAATATCTGTTCTTAAATCTTGTAGTTTTTGTATGTAGAGCAATGTATCTATCTAAAAGGGTAGAAAGTGAAAGAGAGTATGACTGCAATCCACCTTAGGGAGATTCACATGTTGGGCTTAATATAGTAGATGAAAAAGAGACAGGGAAGTTCCCTAGACATAAGGAAAATAAATAGTGCTTCCTTAAAACAGAAAGTAATTACATGTCACATACAAACCAATAATAATGGGATTACCTATCACTGTTTTAAGCAGGCTAAGCCATGCAAATCATCTCCTTATCTCTCTTTGCTATTCCAAGTACTTTGAATTTCTGATGGTATTTTCTGGTAGTTTCTGATGGCTTCCAATGGCTCATTACTTCCAAATTGTAGATACCTGTTTTGGGCTTTTGGCCCTTGGTAGCAAAAGTCTCTGAGGTTCTCAGTACTATGGCAAGCAAAGAAGAGATGAGTGATGAGTAATTCCGGTATTATTGGTATGTGCCATATAAATACTTTCTGTTGTAAAAAGAGGGACCACCAATGTAACCCAATATATTACTGTATTAAGGAGGCCTCTTTAAGCCCACTATATTACACTTAACATGGGTATGCCCCTAAGGTGGATTGCTGCTATATTACATCTCAAGTCTCACCTCCCCCCCTCGGCTATTAACTTTTGACCTTGTGCTGATAGGGGTCTGAAGCAGGAAAGCATATTCTGTATTTTATCTCACGCAATGTGTACAGTGGGCACGTCAGTGCTTTAAATAAAGAATAAAAAAAAATGCCAGAGAACTCTGTCCACAAGTGGTAGCCACTGGCTGCATAAATATTTTTATCCAAGCTTTTCATGCAGAGTGTTTGAAATAGCAACGTGAAGACACATGGCTCCACCTACTCACAAAGAGTGATGGGTAATATTGTTATTCTTAGTTGGTCTTTAAATACATTCTGCTATAAGAAAGCGACTGTTATAAGAAAGTGACTGTACAAAAGATGAGGCTGAGGCAGCCCCCACCAGCTCACTTAAACTGGCGAGCGGAAGTGCGCACCAATCGCCTGATCATCACTGCTGGATTTCGGGCAAGGTAAGTGCATATGTGTAAGTGTATGTAACCGACCCCCCCCCCCCCTCAGTGCCAGGTGAGGGTGGCAGGGTGGGGAGGACTTTAAAAACAGGCCATCTGGCTGAACTGGCCCTTTAAGCCTATCATGCAAACTAATTTTGCCCACAGGAAATATAGAAACATTTTTGCAACTTTATTTTGCTGTGATAAAATAAATGGAATAGAAGCTGCTCGTGCAGCTGTGGATTCTAACTATTGAAGGGGAGTTCGGGCTTTTTTCACACAGAACTCACTCCTAGTATTTTGAATCCACAGCTGCATGCCCTGTATTATAGCCTGTGTACTTACAGGAATGTGAGTTAATTAGGTTCTGTAACACAGGGCACATTCCCTGCATTCTTGCTTGGGCAAATCCCTATGATTACTTAACTGTTTTAAGCTTAGACTCTGTGTCGAGTAGGACATAATTCTACAAGTTTAGCAGTAAAATAAGATTGAAATTCCCTTTCCTAAAGTCTACTGCTGCAATTCATGAAGCCCAACTGTTAAAGAGGAAATTCAAGATATTTGCTGGGCTGGGCTCTGCACTTCAGCCATGGATTTCAGTGTCAGTTGGACCTCAGTGACAGGCCAGTCATACAATCACAGAAGCAAAACTCCATTGATTTGGTGACTGACTCTCAGGGTCACAGCTTTAGCTTCCATGCAGAGTGCCTGCCTCTACTATGCCTCTGCTACTAAGACTACCCACCATTCACAAGACCTGCTCAAAGTAGCCCAAAATAAGTTTCTCAGGTTTAAAGATGTCAGATCTAATGAGCAGAGTAAGTTTTTTTTTGATAAAAATATACCTCATACATTGACAACCCTGTCCTTGAAATGGGGCAGCATGCTTGGGAACTCCAAACATTTTTGGGTGGGTAGAGGTTCATCTTCTCCACAAACTTACAGATGCCCCTAGATATCGGGACTGCTCTGTCTGTATGTCTCTGCAATAGCTTAAAGGGACATTCCAGACAAAGGGTTAATTTATCTTGCTTTCTGCTCTCCTCATGCTGTTTATGAGGAACTGCAACTTTCTTTCAGGCTACTTTATATACAAACCTCAAGTGAACATTCTTCCTTGTGATGGGCCTCTCTAGGCATCAGCTCTGCAAGTATCTCTATGGTGGACAGTGAATTCAAACAGAGGACTCTGAAAATGGAATCAGCAGAAAGGCTCAAGTTTAAAGGGGTTTATCAAGTGCTGGTGAATAAAAGATGCAGCCCCTCACAACTAGGATGGGGTAAATTGTAAGCAGGTTAATTTAAAGAGGAACTTCATGACTTTAAACTGCTAGGTCCTGACAGCCCCCGCTGTTTGGATGACAGTGTCTTCCAGATTGCTGTCATCCTGCTGCTTTGTCACCCCCGGTGTCGCCTGTGACAGGTGTCGTGGGAGCTTAGCCAACCTGCCATCCTCCCCCTCTGTCCTCACTAGGCGTTCGACATCTAGCGGCGCTTCTGATCCTCCTTGCAGCCGGCTGAGATAAGGACTTCACTGTGCAGATGCAAGATCTCGGGGGTGGCGCAGTGCATTGTGGGACAGAGAGGAAGACAAGATGGTGCTGCCCTACGTAAGGCCCCTGAGAAGAATAGTCGAGCGCAGGAGGATGAGCAGAAGACAGGTAAGTTAAACCTACCAAATGGAGAATCACAAGTTTAAAGGGAGTTTTTGAGAACTCCCCAGACTGTCCAATGTTCCTCTTTAAACCTTTGCTTAAAAGTTCCTTTAACTTACAAAATCCTACCCCCTCTGCCATGAAACTGTCTGCCTTTACAAGTTAATCCCCCCACACTCCACGGAAAATAAACATTAGTTCAGTAACCTGTACGCTGGACATTTTGACTGTATCAGTTCATCCAGAGTCAAAAATCAGGTCAACGAGGCCGAACAAGTAAAATGCAATCACATTTTTTTCTATGGGTAGGAACATATATAATTTATAACAGGAAAAGTAAAGCATGGAGGAGATTTGTCTATTTTCCCTCTAACAACACTCCACTGACCCTGCATGGCCTTCTATAGTCAGTGAATCTCAACTTCCAGTCCGTGCTTCAGAGGTTTGTACAAATAACTCAAAATGCCAAAGCAGGAAATGTAACCAGGGGATTATTCCACTCAGAACAGCAATGTTTCAAAAGCTGTGTTATTGTCTTGGATGCCATGGCAGCAGAGTTAAATTCATCCTGGGAAGGCTAAGGAGCTAGATCTCTGCGGGCCATAAAAAGTACACTTGCGCTATATTACAAAAAAAAGAGCAGGATGTGAGGCAAACAAACAAGGTAAAAGCACTGATACGTTGGAGGGAAGGTGTCTAGAAAATGTCCATCTTGCATCAGGTTAAAGAGGTAAATATCCTTCCAAGTTTCCTTCTAAGAAATTATTTACAAAGTATTATTTTTTTACATCTGGTATTTTTTATCTACTTGTCTCATTGCTGGGAGCAATATATTCTCAAGGTGCTAGCTGCCTTGTACAGCAATGTTAAACAGGAGTTTAAAAAAAGGCCTTGAAACGCATCTTGGCAATGTTAACGTCTAAACTAAAACACCATTGTAAAGTCTCTGTTCAGGCTAAAATAAGAAGTAATCGATATTCCCCTTTTATCCCCTGCAGCGATTTTTATACCACTCCTCGCTCCCCCCTGTCCTCTGTTTGTGATGGAATGGTGGACAAGAGACTGAGAAATCTCTGGGCAAGTGCATGCCATGACACTCAGGAGTAGGTTCAACAAAAGTGGTCCGAAACTCTTTACTTTGAATGTTTCCAAGAGGGCACCCTGATTGTGAATGTCCTGCAGTGGGAATTGCTACTGACAAGAACTGGGCTGTGACACGTACTCACCTTCTCCTGAGTTCCCGTAGCGATCACATGCAGCAAAATGTTAAACAGATAACCCGGCAGAGTCAGGCAGTGACTTGCAAAGCAACGATGCCCTTTTGGAAAATAACTAGTATAGTCCACTTTAAAGGGCCATTCCAGCAAGCATAGCCATTCTCAGAATCCCCCCGCCCTGCCACCCTAGCACTGAAGTAGGGCGGGGGGATTTTGAAAATGGCCATGCTACAAACCTCTTGCCGATGATTGCATGATTGGAGTGCTGCCATCTTCCTTCGGCCGCCTGATGCAGCCCGTAGAGTGCGGCCCCCACTCCTGTGTGCACTCCCGTCCGCCCATTCAAGTGAATGGGTGGCCAGGGCTGAGCATAGTGCGTGCTTCTAGCCACACGCTCAAGTGAATGGGTAGGCAGAATCGCACACAGCACAGGGAAGACTACGCTCTATCAGTGGCAGCAGATGGCACCGAAGATGACGGCGTCCCAATCAAGCAATCGCTGGCACTGGATTGCGGCCCAGGTCAGAGAATTTTTTATGTAACCTCTGCCCTGGAGGGCTTTGAAAACGGCCATGCTGGGTGGAATGGCCCGTTTAAGAAAAAACATTTCCATGGGTGAGCAGTGTCCTCTTTACATACTGAGCCCTTTTTATTATTTTTTTTAATATTATAGAATAGTGAGTTTTTATTGGAGGAAAATACAGGCTATATAGTTCAATCAAGTTGAAAATTCTGCCAACGATCCCCACCCCCAAAAATTCAAATCCAATTATTTTATATAGTGCATGTGGATGCTGAGGCTTATGCTGCTTAGCCCTGCATCAAGAGTCTCATTTCCAAAAGCCTCTATCACATAAATGCAAGTGAAACGGCAGATACCTTAAGATATGCACACGCACCCACACGCGCAATGGAGCTGTTTTACAGACGATGAGTAGATATTTTCTGATAGAAATAACAGCACCCTATGGGGAATCCAAACTAAAATAATCTTATACCTATAGCTAGTTAGAATCAATCTACACCTCACCGGTAGAACTTCCCCATTGCAGGTACATTTCCTTAAAACAAGTTAAAAACATATTTTGTTCCACTTTATTATAAATAGCCACAATGTCTCTCAAACCTCAGCCTTTCCAAATGTTCCAGAAGTTATCAAGATCTTTTGGCTAGCCCTCCGGGTGTGACAGAGCATGAAACAATAAAACTTTTTTATTTCATTTCAACATTTCATAAGCATTTTAGTAAGTTTATTATACTAGAGTTACCTGCACAAAAAATGCAAACACTTCATTAGCAATTCAATTACCTGTGTACTGATAGATCTCGTCCCATCTGTTGCCTCCACTGTCAAGTTGTAATTAGATTTCTGTTCTGCATCGAGAGGTCTAGCAACAATGATGGTTCCAGTGCCCTTGTCCACATCAAACCCGCTGTCATGGTTTCCACCTGGTTAGAATGAGTGGGATATTTATAAATTTCTATGTGGTGTGCCGAAAAACAAAACAGAAAATCACAGGAAGTCATGACACTGCTGGAATTGGAAACAAGGTGTCAGACACTCTATTTTGATGATCAGTGGATTTAGGACAAGACGAACAAGAACAATGACAAGTACTACAGTTACAGACATGTGCTCAAACTACACAGAAATAAAAAAGAAAACGGAGAATAGTTCAACAGTTGCAACATTACAACATGGAAACTATAATAGTGATATTAGTAATGATCATCAACACAAAAGCTCAACTCCAGCAAACAAAGAAGCCTTTTTAGTTTACAAAAGCGTGGGGGCGAGCTCATCAGTGTTGTTTATTTTATATGTGACCTCATGAGGTAAAGTTCTAGATGAACTTCCTGTTCGATCATTATAGAGCGGAAGTGGGGCAAACAGAAAAACTCTGCTGTTGACCTTTAAGGAGTAAGCAAGACATGGCTCTTTAGGTGTCTGAATTTAAAGAAGAACCCTATTTAATACGCCGCAGCAGGGCTGCCTGGATCAGCACCGCTAATTAGGGAAATGGGGCCATCAAGATACTCAACCTTTTCCGTGATCCTTAGATGACAGCAATGCAAGCTGCTCCGCGGCTGCAAGGAAGGATCAAGGAGAAGTTGAGTATCTGGACGTCCCCATTTCTTGGGTTAGCTGTGTCAATCCAGAATAAAAAAGGTGTTTATCCCACGTTCCATGTGCATGATCGCTGGCAAGCCTGACAGGCTGCTCCCGGTCACATGGGACGTGCAACCTGGTTTATCTGGACTTCCTCATTAAAATGATGAGCTAGGTCCTCAGGTTGCTTCTAGTGTAAAGGTAACCTTTAATGATGACATATGTCTCGACTCTTTCGAGGCACTGCTTAGAATCACTAACTATTCTCATGTACACATGATAAATGTAAGCCCAACTTTTCGCTTTTAGATGCAGTGGTGCAGGATTATAACCTGCTTTAATTCTCTTTTTGCAGTAACTGTAACTGTGGTGGAAGATACTATAGTGGATCAAAAGTCTAAAAATACTTTTGTTCCAATCAGAATGATCTTGATTTTGGATGCCCTGCTGTGTGTATTGCTAAAAAAAAGGCCAGCTGGTGTGGCATACTCATCTAATTCTGTGATCCCGTGGCTGTCAAATGCTCCCTCTGCTCTGCACACCACTGTTGATGGACCATCAGATCTACAGGGCGCGCAAAATAAGCAGCACAGGTATGCCAATGCAGGAGATAGCACTTGCCTTTGACCGCCACGAGATCCAAGAGCTAGGTGTGTTTCTGTAATGATAAACACTGCAGTGCATCTGTTCAAATCAACTGATCAGGTTCATCTAAGTCAGGAATTCACAACCCTCCTCCTCTATGCCCGCCAACCGGTCATGTTTTATAAGCCTTCACATAACCAGCTCTATAGCCCTGCTACTGCACTAATTATTCCACTTGTGCATCCTGTGAGGAGATCTGCAAAAATGGCCTGTTGGTGGGCCTTGAGCAGGAATAGTTTATAGCGGGGTAGGTTCTTTGGGTATATTTTTCTTGTAGCACTTTAATAAACGTGTCTATAGTTTAGTCTGTTGGGACCATTAAAACAATTTTGTCTAACAATTGGAAAACAAGGAAAAATGGAGTGAATTCAATGTTAATAATAAAATAATGAAGGTGCCAGTCTCTTCAAAACACTTCTGATGCATTAGCAAGGACAATCTTCTTATGGATCCATGTATTTATAGGCCGTTTTTCCAGAATCTGAAATAGTTTATTGCCAATATATGTTTACACATATTTGGAATTTGTCTTGGTAGCATGCATAGGGCATCTGGATCCTGTCTAGCCATTGCACTGCTTTTATGCCTTTATGCTGAGCAACCAATCTTTCTGGACATCTAAATAGAGGTTTGGAATTTCAGAAAACAAGATTCTTGTGAGTCTGCGTTTGGAAACAATTATATTGCCTTATGTAGGGGCAGCTTTGAGATTCTATTTAGAGGGCCACAAATTGTCCACCCCAAAATTCTTCATCAAACAAAATAAAAAAAAAAAAAAAAAAGATTGATCAAGGAGTATTCTTGGAGTCACCAAAGGCCAGCAAGTTTCTATTTTGGATACTGCGATCATGCTTATAGTCAAATGACATTAAAAGTTAAACCGTTGAAGCAATCTACCATTTAAACATGATCCGTTCTGTCAAAGCCAATCAAACTTATCATGACTATTAGATTGAGGGGCGGTGCAATTTTCTAATTAGCTGTCAAAATAAAATGATAGCCACAAGCTACTGCTTATGCCCTAATTACTCCAATATCAATCTTTTAGGAAGCCGGTGGTGAAATATGTCCTTGGACATGACAAACACACACACAGACACACGGTTCTTTAGCTAATTTCAGGAGTCCTGATAATGAATAAAATAAAAAACACAAAAGTATTTTATTTTTCGGTAACATCCTATTGTAGCAGATACCTTCTGCTACACAGCTGTGGTCACAAGCCAACTGAAGGATGTAAAATACTTCACTAGACAGGTCGTCTCCTGGCAGCACACATAATTAGGACAAAGAAGACACAGAAAAAAGACGGAAAATTTAAATGTTGGTTTGGATAGTACATTCAAAGTTTTATGGGAATCAGCTATTAGACATATTTCAAATGTATAATCGGTTTATTGCCAATAACCAATATAATAATAACAACCATACTAAATAAATAAATAACAAACCCACAGAACACATCAGGCAAACCTAAACCACTGGGTTATTCTTTGCCCTCCTGTACTGCCCTAATGATGGACCTGGGTCAGTCTTTGAAGATCACCAGAGGTTATTCTAGTGGCCCAGCCTGACACTGACCATAATCCACCTACTCCTGCCCCAAATTTAAGTGATACTCATTTTTCTCATGGAACGCTGTAGCAGGAAACGGTGTCCCTGTGAAGGACAGGGCTGCAAGGTTCAGTTTGTGTCCACTTTCATTAATTAAGAGTATTATACAGAGACATGGAAAAGAGACATGGAGGGAATGTATAAAAAAAAAAGAAAAAGTGGGAGGGGCACCGAGTAGACAAGGTAAAATGGATAGCGCAATGAAAAGAAAGAGAAAAAAGAAAGAAATCTTGAAATGAAAGAAAGACTGAGGCAAGGTTGAAAAGAGAGAGAGAAGGATGGAATGTGGAGATGACAATGTGGAGAAAGTAAAAACAGGATGGGAAGGGACGGCTGCGTCGCTGACTCAGATCCAGGTGAGTTCCTGAACACTGGACTAGCACTGATCAGATGCAGGGGACACGACATAAGTATCCTTTTGTTATTTGATATACATTTTCAACCTTTTGATGATTTGTATAATGAATTTGGGTGAAATAGTATTGTTAATTTATATAGCGTTCATCTAACGCAGTACAGGGGTAGTAATTACAGACAGGGTAAAACAGTACCGAGATACTTATAAGCGAGATTCTACAAGAACCAAAGTGGCTTTTTGCTAGATCATGACCTTTATTATGCACGGTCAAGAATACTTTTGTACCTAAACATCCAGTAGACCAAAACCTTCAGGGCCGACATTCACAGGTTTTTATCTACTTTAAGTTATGCTTCTTCAGCTACACAAAGTGTGGACACTAAGGCTTGCACTAAGATTAGAGTATCCCGCCAGCCTGGAGATGCAGCTCCAGGGAGGAAGAGGCAGGCTGACCACAATTCCCTTTTGTGCTCACTCTTCCGCAACCAAGCTATTATGAGCCATGATATTACATAAAAGCTCTTGTCACAAATTGTTGCATAATACATGAAATATATAAACAAACGTTAACTAGCGCATTGTAATTATAGTGAGGAAGGTATAGCAGCAATTAGTACAGCAGTTAACAGATAAATCTTTTACAAACCATGCATAATTGCACAACATCTGCTGAGAGTAAAAGAAAGTCAAGGATCAGCAGATGGAATGGCCACATTTTCCTCAACATGTAAACAGGAATACAAAAGAACCAATATACCATTAGGGAGGTTAAATATAGACTTTTTAAATAAGTCAAAAAACACCAGGATTTTGTGAAACATTCCTTAAAGAGATTCAGCAGGAGATAGCAAGAGTGGCCCGTCGTGTAGAGCTATTTGTAGAGCTGTTTCTAAAGATACTTTTGCTGAGATATAAAGTTATTCTCACACACAAAAGGAGAGTGGGCGTGGCCATGCAGAGCAGGCATGTAATGCCATGCTTGTACACAAGCTGAGAGGGAGCTGGGGATGGCCCCCGGTTACAGGCAACAAAGGATTTGTTGTAAAGCCCAGGGGGGAGGGCAAATCTTGCTCCAAGCTGCATAAGGACCAAACAAAGGCAAACAACATTCATTGAATAGGTAAGGTGGCTGCAGGTTTTTATTAACCCCTTGCATAGATAGTCCCTTTTAAGTCAACCAAAACTCACATAAATGAGCGTGCCCTCTTTAAAGAGGAGCAAGCACCTGTCTAGAGTATCTAAATTTCGAAGGGTTGGTCTGTGGAGCATCCCAACTTGTGAGGATTTGTGTGAAAACTCCAGGATAGTACCTTATCAGACAGTTCTATTTCGCATGCAAGGGGCTTATCGCCGCTGCACCTGTATCTGCGCCAGGCATTTCTAAATGGCTGCCGCAGGTATGTGGTGCAGCAGGTGTATGGCCCAAATTGCTCCATTTAGTTTTGCTTGCTGCAGCAAAGCAAGATTTTAATAGAACGGCGGCCCATGCATGCGCTGTGGCCACTGCCAGTCACGCTGCCCGTGTTTCATTGGCCAAAAAAAGCGGAACAGACCTCAGACTACAGGACTGCCTTCAGCCAATGGTGGGGGATTGTGGTACAACTGAGTTAAACAGGGGGTTAGTATGGTTTATGCGTATGGGGGGCACCAGCAATCTGAATACCCCCACCCAAGCCTGTCCCAATGCATCCTGGCACCCATTTTGTACAAAATGGGTGTCAGACCGCTTAAGTATATCCCTAATGTGGAACTTATGGGAGAAGTTGGTCTGTTATAACATATGCCATGTTGACCTTAAAATAAAAATACAGATCAATATTCTAAATGGCAAGAATAGTATATTACAGGCAAGTAACTTATACTCTCTGCATCATTCCAGCCAAGCTTGTTTCTTTCCTTTTAACTGAAGGAGAAAAACTTAGGGGTGACAGGTTTTAAACATTATAGGGGAGATCATTTTATCACGAGCGGCCTGTCCCCTGAGCTAGCTTATTCCTATAGCAATATTTCTGACGTACTGTATGTAGATACTTTTACCAATCATGCAATGCTTTGGGTAGATATTACAGTGGTTAATGCAGTTTGCATTGCGTGTCCCAACTTTGGGGACTCAAAAATAAGAGTAGGAACTTGCTGAATATTATACAGAAGTGAGAGCTGTTACTTGGTTCCCAAGCCTTAAGTACATTGTATAAATAGTGGTGATGGTGCAACTCCTTCTCACTTTACTCAGTTTAATGCTGCTGCTCATCACAGGGATGTATAAGTATGCCACCCTCCTTATATGGATTTTTAATACTATACAATTTTGTGATATAGCTCCTTTAACATTAAAATAAGACACAATTCAGGTATGAAAGTCCTTAGTGATGGCATGCAGAAATGTGATATTCTTAGCATGAAGGGCCATCCTGAATTTGGAGGTATGAGCAGAAGCCTATTCATTTATCTGCTTTAACATAACGAACCAGACCTATTAGTGCTTTCTTGATGAGAAGTCATCATAAAGGGTTGGCATGGATATGAGCGTAGCGTTATAAAGCCGCTGCTATCGTTCTTTAGGAAACAATTGCCTCTATGATAACAAATGATAACAAGCCGCTGGCAGACAGCTAGCCACGCCGGCACTAATCAGTATTACAAATCTCCAGCGACACAAATTACTGTGCCATTAAATGGCGCCCTGTGTGTAACGTTACACCAGTAAATTTATACAGCAATATTACATGGTCACTTTTTCATAAACTCCCCCACGTCTATTATCATGTTAAGTTCTGCAAATTAGTACAGGAAGAAGAATGATCTCATAGCTTTTCATTAGATCAGTGTAAGGTTTAAATATAAACTAAGTCAAATCTAATGTCTTATGTGTTAAGCAGCACAATAATGTGCTTCCTAGCATCAGCAGAAGAAGGATCAAGGCAAGCTTGGATGTGCAGTGTGGCTGAACACAGAGCCTCAGGCTGGGCTTTCATTCTGGTCACAACTGCCTCCAGCGGCAGCAGAGCCATGGCACTGGCTAGTCCCGGTCATTGCACATTTACAGCATGAGCCCCATAATTTACAGAACCAGCACAGCACTAATAATGAGAAAAGACACTTAGAAACCAACAAGAGGGCATCAAGAGGTGCACTCATCCATTTTAGTTCAAAGAAACCCCTATGAAGTTGTAATTGCATAAATATGTTCCTCCAATGATGTAACTAACTTTTGCATTTGCCGTGCATGCGTAGGCTTCCTACTGTTTAAAGCAGTCCCACATGAAATTCCTACATAATGGGCGTGGGGCCGCATTGTGACAGTCTTGGGGGGGAACATTCAGGTAAGGCCCTGCAATCCTTAGCAAACCCTGGATCCCCTGGGCGAAATGCAGTCCCACAATTGGCTGGTCTTCATCTGGGCCAGCCTGGACCGGCAGCCAGGAAAGAAAATGTGACCATGGGAAACGCTAGCAGTCAATCGCGGGACTGCAGTTCTTCTTGAGGTTCAGGTAAGGATTGTAGGGGCTATGGGGGTCTATGCGTGGGGGGGGGGGGTCCAGTAATTCGGGTGCCCCCCCACCAAGTTTGTCACAATGTGGCCCCACAACCATTATGTAGGAAATGGATGTGGGACTACTTTAAAAGCACAAAGATCAGAAGGCGGGTCCCCAGAAGAAATATGTACCAATTTGGGCAGGATGGTTTCTTACCAAGACCCTCATTTTAGCTTTTTGTGAACGAGTTTAGCAATGGATCCTCTTTTGACATCTACAGAGGTGAAGCTCCTTTTAGAAGGCCCCCCTTCCTCCCACTCTTCCCTTTTCTCCTGCCTGTTTCATCAACTCAGCCTTTTTCCATTTACATATGCTCTATCATGATTCAAATCAGCCTTAAGAGTTAGTTCAGTGATGCAGTCTGGAATCATTACCAAATTAAAAAATCCAGAGTTCTAGTCTGGCAGGCTGGTCTATGTTTCATCTAGGTGGATGCGGATGTGCATTTCAGGATGGCCTCCCTTAATGTTTTTATGATATGTTTTTATGATAGGTCTGTATAACAGATATTTGCTTCTGTCCTTGTGTCTTTTTGTACATGAAACTCTGATTAAAGGGACTTTACAGTCCACTAAAAAAAAAGATCCCCCCCTTTGTCCCCTGCAGCTGATCGGTCCCAACATGGAGGTCACCAGCTTAGTTTTGGAGTTATTACCATAAAGCATTATACTTGTATTGATCAACCCTATCATAACATGATATGAACTTACTAATGTAAGAGGCACCCATGCTATGAAACTACCTTGTCTTGTCACCTCAAGTTTTGCAACAAAAAAAAAAACAAAATACTTACCTTTTGAAGGTGAGTAAATGTTTTATTTTGAAATAAATCATGAAACAGTCTTATTTTTATGAGATTTTAGAGCAAGTTTATTGAATCAAGGTCTATAGGCTGATTTTCCACTCTATTTGCACTCGTTTTAGTCACTGATCTACTTGCTTCACACAGTTGTGTCATTGATATATGTTTTGCAGATCTCTGCCTCACTTATATTTATACTTTTATTTAAAGATTACATTAAGTATTTTATGAATATCTGACTTTTTTGAAGTGTGAAGTTTTAGATTACTAACAATTGCCTACACTGAGTTCAGCTTTAATATTTGGTTAGGATTAAAATGAACTATACTGAACACCTTTATCCTCCACCCCAATACCTCCATCCTTAACTACATGCCTATTCGTGACTAGTTTAGTCGCAAGACAAGGGCCTAATTGCTAGCAATTATCGTCTGTGTAGCTTAACCCCAGATATAGTAGGGACACCTACCGATACATATCAAATATGACATTTTGAACAAAATAAAAAGTTGTAGTATGTGTTTCAACAGTTCAAACCTCCAGCTTAGCTTTAAATATCTGTACTGTGCAATAAGCATAGAACAAATCAAGCCATTCAAATTCCCCTTTAGACTATTTTCTAAATTCAGTAATCATATTATTAAGCCACTATGATAGCTTTCCGAATGCAAAGTGCACTTTCCTGAAATAATTGTACATACTTACCGGTAATGTCAAACCAAAGAGGTGATCCTGCAGGTTGGGCAGTTATCACGCCAATCATATGAGCAACAGGATCACTTTCCATCACGGTGAAGGTGAAAAATGGTTCTTCAAAGGAGACTGGTTCAATTAGCGGTGTTGGTTTTGCAATCCATTCAATATGCAGTCGAGCGCTGGATGACTTTTGAGGTCTCCCATTATCAACAGCCTTAATCTGTAAGTGTGAAATAAAGCATATAAATCAAAAGAGTACAAATCAATAGCTGCAAAAATGGAAGATGGATAATTATTTATGCCACGGTAAATGGTTGATACCCTACTGGAAATATTCTGTGTGCTGCACACTGACAGAATTTGGTCACGCATCAACAGTTTTCAGCGGAGCATCTACCCCAAGAATGAGCTAATGAAAGCCAACCAATTATGGGTTACTGTAGAGGATGGTGGAGAACCACTCGCTCAATAAGCAATCAATTCAGTGTGTTATTAAAGAGAACGCACACACACTAAGTTATAATGTACATTAAAATCTAATCAGACATTTCATTTAGCAGTTCGCTAAATTAATTGAAGCTGCATGAAAACGTCTGTTTTGTTTTCCTCAGCGTGTTGCCAGGAAGGGGAAATCGTTCTCGACTTCCTCTGCCTAGGACACCTTCCCCGAACCCAACCAGCAGTGAAGGACTGATGGGACCACGACTGATCCTTCATTCAAATGTTGGCTACATGCCCACCCCAGTCTCCCTATGGAAAGTGAGAAATCAGTTTCCCTTTCACCATGTCGGAGATGCTTACGCTCCCTGCTCTGACAGCACTAGAATTATTGAGTGAAAGTGCATTCACAAAATAAGCATAAATTAAGTGTGTACTACTTTTTTTTAATGTCTTTATTGTGAAATCACAAGACGGCTTTGCTCAAAAACAAGCAACAAGCGCAGGGGCAAAAAGGCACTTTTTTGATCGCACTTGTATTTTGCATAAGAGAGGTCTTAGAGACCACCCTTACGCATATTTAATAAGGCTTTTAAAAAGAGTGGACATGCCAACTGCCCCGGAAAAGAAAATGAAAACTTTTAAGGTATGATTCTAAAGGCCTGGAAACCTCAGAAAAAAACATGTTTTTTTTTAAACAGCCCTGGTTAAGTATACTGGACAATGACTTTAAACCTGTATTAAGGCTCCCTAGGGGGCAGTACCCAAAATTGGAGTGCCCCATAGGAAGCGTATATACTGTAGTTGACCTAAAGTTTACTTGAACGTTTATGTATTGAGAACTGTGAAGCTCGATAGCAGCTAAGAGGTTTAATTTAACTGTTGGAAGGCAACATAAAAGGTTACTAACAGACAGTATTATGGCTTGCATTAAATCCACTGAACAATTTCAATGCATTTCATCTATATAGCCTAAATAATCTAAATTTACTGAAAAAGGCAAAAGTTTATGGGAAAAAGACCTGATTTAATGTCTTCAGCCCTGGTTAATAGATGAGACCAAATCCAATTAGACCAGTTTTAAATCATGTGACAGTACATCAATGTGTGTGTGTACAAGCTTGGAAAGTACCTTCATCACCAAATCTGACCCTCTGAGAATAGAACAGTGTATATAAACCCTAATGCACTATTAACATGTATGCTTTTGCTTTATGCAAATGAGATCACCTACCTAACACGTTTGCATAAATATTCCACCTTTTTCTGAAAAGTCAGACTAACCTATTGATTTTGTTGGGGGCCTACCTGTGGCTGAATCCACTGAACATTCCTAGTGAATTTAGTGTTTGGCAAGTCAAAAGTTAAAAAATAAATAGCTTAGCTTTCATAGCTGCAGTGCTCTGCTTCCTCCTCTGTCTGTCTTCTTAGAGAAGAAATATTTTCCTTATTAAACTTTCAGTCCCCACCCTGCTGACCTGGTCCATCAATCAATCAACCAATCAACCTTCAGTGGACCAAGAACGTAAACACCCCCACTCCCTTCCCAGACATTCTGATTAGCCTCCTCTCTCAGCTCTGAAACCCCGCCCTCCTCTCTCATCTCACATTCATCACATCGCTGTTTCTCCTATTTTTTATGACTGTTCAATGCTCCAATACTTTTAAAGATAACTAAGGAACTACAGGATCGTTTTGAAAATCGATTGAAGTTTAGGACAGTGCCACGTGTAGCCTGACACAACGGGACAACAATCTGGCTTGATTTTAGTATAACCTTAATGTCAAACAAGAGACAATGCAACTGGTAGTTATTATGGGCTGCTGCTGAAGTGTGTTCCAGCTACCTTGTTTCCAACTGCCTCCCAACTGCTCAAACAAAGCATTTTTCAACTATACATTTAGTGTGATCAAAGTCTAATACACATGTGCCATTTTGTAAGCTGTAATATATGTACCCATATTCAGATTGACCCAAGGGTAATAGGTCACTCTGTCTACACTTCCTGCATCTCATGGGAACATACAAACTTGTTCGCTCCCTTGGAGCTACTGAAAGAGGCAAAAGTTTGACATTGGGGTGCCTCATTTTGGTTGGAGGCGCACAAGCTGGAGGAACGGGGTCGCTGATAACACTTTTAGAATCCTTTCAAGGCACAGTAGCCAGCCTGACAGGCTGGCGGTAGCATAGTAATGTGCGTGGCTGCCACGACCCCAAGAGGCCATTTGGGTGGGGCATGGAACATACAAGTGTTAGATATTGACGGTCTTGTTCCCCCAGCTTATGATTGCCCATTTAAAGCAGGGCATCCCAATTCAGAATTCCTCCATTTTGTCTTATTAAGAAGAAATCCGGTCATTTTTGATTGAACTTCTTCTTTAGTGCCCAGCAACTTTCAGACACTGAAGATTTGTTGGTTAACTGCTCGCTTGTGTGATCGCTAGTGCAATTTACTGACGGTGCGATTTGTGGATGACTTCTGTTTACACATTACAATTATCAAACGATGAACAAAAAGTCAAAACTATACAATGGCCGATCAATAAACCAATTCTTGTTCATCGTCTGATCACCGCAACCGTTTCCACCGAGCAATTATTGTTTAATTGACGTTGCCTTAGCAATTTCCTATTCAATAATCTATTCATGTAAATGGGGCATAAGTTGTCGATATTCATATGGATTCATTGTTGTAGTTTTATTGTTAAATAATATTGATATTGTATTCTATTCTTTTATCTCTTTCAGAATTATCTCACCGTAAGAATGTCATATTCCCCTGCCGCAGAAGACTTCTTTGATGAAACCACTCCTGTTTTTGGCTCAATGAAAAATTTGCCAAGCTCATCTCCATCCTCGATGCTGTAAGATATCTCGGCATTGGGGCCATCATCCTTATCGACAGCAATGACCCTGTAGATGGGATCCCTCTTGGTGGTTTTATCTCGATCATTCTTCTCCCGCTCAGGAAGTTGGATCTTGTAAAATTTTTGCAGGAATTGGGGTTTGTTGTCATTTTCATCCAGCACTTTCACAATGACCCGACACACAGTGGACTTTGGAGGATATCCATTATCTGTGATCATAACCTGTCAGACAAGGTACACAAAGCCACAGTGTTAACTCTAAGGACATGCAGAGCAGTTACACACAGAAAAATGCTTTCCAAGGAAAGGCTCATTTGTAAGCGTTTCCTAAATGAACGCAGAGACTTGAGAACAGGCACAGCATGAAGCGATCCTTCAGCAGAGAACAGCATTTATTATATGTACAAGCAGTAAAACATTTAATCGCTTGCCAAAAAGCAAACAAGTCTGTAAAAAGAATGAAGTGATTGGCTGTTCAGAAAGGCTTACACCTCTTAATATTGTCAGAGTCAGCAAACAGAATGCGGATACTTGTCAGAGAAAGCTATCTTGTCAAGTACTGTTTGTGGCAAAAAATACACGTCATGCCGCCGCCACTGCTTCCTGGCTTTATTGACTACTTAAGCCCTGGAAACTGGTTGCTATTTAGTAACTGCATCTTCAAATTAATAACCACAGCGATCCAGCAATCACAGCGATCTGGCAGACAAATGTTATATATGTAATAACCCCAACCACCACAAACTCATGCTGTATGGTTCAAGCAACAGAAATCCTAAAATGAACCGCTCAAAAAAGGTTTTTTACGCATAAACCCCCACCCACTGGGCATCTAAAAGCATTGCATTTCTTCTATCTCAGGGTTTCCCACCTATTATACCACCCTACCACCACTAATACAGACTTTCCTGGGAGTATGGAGGTCAGTTACTGGCCCAACAATGCAAGCTCTCATGCTATTAATACAGTCATTCCAAAAAGCTCCACACATGGCATGACGTGGCCACCTGGCACATCCTATTGGAGCCATACCTTGTCTGCAGTGCATCATCCCCACCCCCCCACATGTTCATCCTCATTGGCCTTGAGTACCACCACAGGGGAGCTTGTGTACCCCAGTGGTACCCAATACAGCTGGATGGGAACCCCTGCTTTAGCTATCAATTTCTAAACAGACTGATATAAAGCTTTAATACTCGTGGAATCACCGGCTGAGTCAGCTGTGGCCGACAAGTTCCCCTTTCAGGGTGGATGTGTGAATTAGGACTTTTTCACTTTAGGGCCTTTTGAAAAAGTGGCAAAAGTACATGCTTCTGTTTCAGCCACAAAAACTTGATCAATTGAGTCAAGAGGTGGAGCAGTGATGGGAAGGGCCAATTCCCGGGCCAATCAATTCTCCACCCCCTCAGGGCATCCAAAATCAGGATGCCCCTATGTGTGAAACCACCCAGGTCGCCCCATTCACTTACCTAAGAGCAGTGGCCGCATCCCGCTATCCATGTAGCGGGGCGCGTGCCCACGCCAGACATTTATAAATGGCCGGAGCAGGCACGCTCCATGGTACATGTTATTGCATCAATGATGGACTGAGACTTGGGCTGAGATCACTGACCTAATGCAGAGTAGAGCAGCCACCCTGCAAATTCCGAGAAAGAAAAGACAAACAGCAGGTTTGCCAGCCAACAAAACTTAGATTTTATTTCTGATGCTTCAATGATTTCTAGGCAAGCATGTGTCTCAGCAATGTTCTTCCAGCATCTTTTTACTATTACTGACCCAAAACTGATATAAATACAGCCAATAGCACACCAACATGAAAAGTAATTAGAAATGGTTTTACACCATTTGCCTGAGCATGAAGCATTATATATTTTTGAAATTTTCCCATTAACGGACGATAATCTGGAACAAGGAGTTTATATCACTAAGCCACAGTGCTGTAGCTGCTCATATTCCCCTGTAAACAAGAAAAAGCACACTAGTCCATCTGGTCAACATTTTAATGTTAAATTAATTTGCCAGATGCATACAACGCTTGGCTGCTGCAGCTCCTCCATTCTAAATACCACTGTGTTCCTGGGTTCCTTCCCAAACTATTTCCAAGCTTGCCTCCATTAAACAGGCAAATAGGAATAGGACCATTAAACCATTAAAGCTTTTATTACACTGTACAACCATACTTTATGGTGCCTCTGCTACCACCGAGAAGGCCATAAACGGAGCCAAGCAACATGGACAGCTGTGAGTGACATAAACATCAAAGTGTTGTAGAAAAAGAACGCCACCAAAATATTCCTCGCCACATTACCCCCAAGCAGAACATCTAGAGAATTCCTGTTAACAGTATGAAATATACCATTTATAGAACCGCTGCAAACTTTAAGCAAAAATCAGAACTGGACATTATTGGCAGATGCTGACTGAAATTACATCCCGGGAATTTATTAACTCTGGATTTGTCGTTAGCCAGAACTTGGTGTGAAACCTTTTCAGATTCCCATTTTTAAATTATGGGTATATATTCCCCAATGATCCACTACAGCCTGGTGTTATGAGTTTAGTGCAAGTATTTATAATGTGGAAAGGCAAGTCTAGGCTGGGAAATAATGTTTTGATCAAGCACATATATGGCTATTGCTTTACTCTAATTCTTTAAATTTGTACATTGGGTCAATTTGCAAGATGACCGCATGGAAACAGGACCAGGGTAGTAAAGTTTTGGTTGGAGGGAAAACCTACCAGTTTATTGTGACTGTAAATGTTATTTCCAGTATGTTGGGAACTACTGTGATTATTCACTAAAATGTATTATTATTTTGGGAGTTTCCGTCTAATGTGGAGAGCTCTCCATGCTAAGGTAAATATCCCTTTGGGGGGGCATATATCAGTTTGTGTAAAATGTCTTATTGAGAAAGGTTCTGCACCCCATCTAATGAATTTTATCATCGTAGTACACTTATTTTTGCACTTTAATGTGTCTATTTTATTTACCCAACTGAATACCGGCAAACTAAGATGAGGAACTTTGCGACAGTGAGCTCTCTTGCAAGAGATGGAGAATTCATTAAATTGTAGTGAATAACACCATGAAAGAACTAAAATACAAAACAAATTCGAAAAATCTGTGTGAGTGGCATTAGTATAATGGTATAACTAAAATCTGTCCATTTCTGCTCATTCTCCTGCCTCGCAATTATATTAATAATACAGTGAATAGGTAGTTATTGTTATTGCATAGGTGCCCGGGGTTATAGGTTTCATCTCTTTTATAGACACTAGTTTGGCGGAGTTTGTATATTCAAGATTGTTTAGATTTCAAACTGAATCCAGGGGCCTCAAAAATCCTAAAGGTGGTTACTATCACAAAATCTGGGGCTCCTTTGTCAGGGACACCTACATTTTTTTTTATAACAAGGAGCTCTTTGGTAACCACACACATACATTTAAAGCGGACCAAAACCCACTGAACTTGAAGTGAACTAGAAATGAATATGTTTCTTTTCGAATCGTCCTGGAACACTGTTTTTCTTGCTGTCCCCTTCTGTAAGATGGTATGCGATCAGTCATTGCATAGGTGTGACAATGACATAATTGCCACACACAACAGTGCCAAATGAATGGAGGAGGCAGGGCTTATAGCTAAAACAGGCGCCATTATCTGAGATTAGAGTGAAGCAGGCGCAGCAAAAATTGGCAAAAGGTGCTCTTCATGGGGGGAGCAATTCAGGGGATGCTAGTGTGGGTTTTGGTCTACTTTAATAAAACAAGTAATCTCTTTTGGAGAGCTATTCACAATCTCTACCACCTTAAAATTATTTGCACCTCACCTGGAGAGCATAACCATCTTAATCCCCACAGCTCTCCACATTTTGATGGAGTCACAGACAGCAATATAGTATACTAATACTTTGTATGATTGGCGTTCAGCCAGAAGAATAACTAGAAGCCATCTAATAGCCATACTTGATACAACGGGAGACTATCTACTTCATTAATTCCTTTAAAAGTAATAATAATGTAAGCATTACACTGGCAAAGCACAGAGCCCACCCCAATATACAATTTACACATTATAATAACAGTACTGATTTTAGAGACTGGGTATAAATAAAGTACCTCCAGAATATGCTCTGATTGTTGCTCCCGGTCAAGCTTTCTTGATGTGGTCATTATTTGCCCTAGAGAAAGACAAAAGCACATTTTAAGATTTAACAGAACAATCTAATATATATAAATAGAAACACAGTAATATCACTAGGTGATGAGGGCTACATATGCACAATAAAGTTAACATTGTACAATACAGTTTCAGGGATTTATTTCCACTGCATATTTTATATTAAAGTAAAGTCTATAAATATCTGATACTAATATCATCAAAGACATATCCCACATCACCCACAGCTAACTTCTCTACTTCTTGCTCCAGCTTCTTATTCCTTTAGATGTTTTGCCTGTCTTATGTATTTACTGGATATGCTGTTGCTTTGTTGTTGTCAAGCCACGTGGGACCCCCGCCTTCTAGGTAAGTCCACAACCCCCAATCTCCGCTGCTACCTTCACCTATAGACAAGTCCCCGCTTGTCGAGACGCTTTACACGCCCCACCGGACACAGTCACCCCCAGGACTGTGTAGCACAAAGGTTGTGAACTTACAGGGGTGAAGGCGGATGAGGCGGATGAACCAGTGGCAAGACTGGGCGACGTCGGGTTAGCCGGGGTAATAGACAGGCAATCAGTCCTTACTAGCGCAGCACCAAAGGGAGAGACAAGAGAAGAGTCGAGGGCAAGCCAAGGGTCAAGCCGGGAGGTCATGGGTAATCTCAGTTTAGGAAAGGATGTAATTTGCTACCTGGGGGATAATCCCCTTGCCAAAAGTGGACCATATTTTTTCTCTTTGGTGATAAAGCTTTTGTTTATTCCGTCTTAGAGTTTTTTTAGCCTTGGTAGTAAAAATCAGGTTTATCTCAAGTCTAGTCTGGTTAATTTTATGTAAAAGATCCTTGTGTAGATTTGATTTGTCATTTTTATATATTTTTATAGTTTATTTAATAATGCTTCCTTATGTTTAAGTGCTTAAGAATTTTTCCATTTCTTTCAGCTTGCCAATTTGATCAGAACCCCTCTGATATATACCTTGTGGGCTGCCCAGTTTAATGAAGGAGAGGTATCAGAAGCCTTATTTTGATCAAAGAAAAGAGCTAATTATTTTTCCAGCTCAGTAACTATTTCAGGATCACTTAAGGATTCATTTAGTCTCCATCTCCAAGAGCATGGCTTAAGTCCTATATCATTAAAAATCCAAAACCACCGGAGAATGATCAGCCCAAGAGACTTCCTTTATAGAACAAAACAATACATTGGTAGTTAATCTAGATAAAAATATGGTGAGCCTGAGAGAAAAAGTTGTAGTTTTTAAAGTTAAGGTTCATCTCTTGCCAAGTATCTATAGGATCCCGAGAGTGTGTGAGCTTGGCTTCAGATATGGGACGATGTTCGGCAAAACTTGTATCTGTCTCCTACTACATTAAGTGCAAGGTTGGAATACTCTCCCAAAATGAATTGGCCATCTGCCTTACTTATAACTTCCTCAAATCTGACCTCTGTTAGGAGTGTAATAAGAGACAAAAATTTACCAACGGAATCTCCATTTGTGTCCATGTGTATAAATGCAAGTCTGTTGGCTATACAAATAGCAACCCCTCTCTTCTTTACACTGCTGGTAGCCATGAAAAAGGTTGTAAACCTATCATGTAAAAATGTAGATGAGGAAGAATCCGTAAAATGGGTCTCCTGTAACATGACTGTGTCCGCCCACCATAATAACGGAATGCTTTATCTCTTTTAATGGGTGAATTAAAACCTTGTTAACCAAACTAGCCATTAATCACAATCCAAAATGGGTCTCTCTAAAAAGACATACCAAGTTAAGAAAAAGCAAACCCTTCCCATTTCACAAAGGAAGTTAAGTGGCAAACAAGGATCCAATTCTTCTAGGAAGTGAAGATGAACAAAAATAGCAAGAAAATGAAAAAAATATACAAAAAACTAGTAAGAAACATTTTGACACCAAAATTGCAGCAGGCAGCATGAAGGTCCATGAGCCACCATTTTGTTTTTTAAATCTACCACAGCAGGAGTTAGATAAAGTTAATTTAATTTTTATGTGCAGCAATATGAATTGCCCGGGGGGGGGGGGGGGGGGGGGGTTGTTGTTGTGTTGGTCATTTAAGTCATTTTTGACTGTTGGTCCACTTTAAATATGTATATAACACTATCATTTCTATAGTACTTAACCATAAACTAAAGGCTCCATTCACACCTCTCCGCTGTGTTTTGTAAATATGCCATAGGACATTGTATCAAAACAAACTCTGCACTTTTGATGTATTAGAAATGCATTGGCATTGCGCTTGCACCGCGCCCCTTAAAAGAAAAATACTTTTTGCGTAATAAGTAAATGGTGACGTCTATGACAACGTGAAAGCAGCGTAGGTACACTGCATTTTACATGCGCTGCGGCACAGAACCCCGCTGTTACAATGTTGCAAAAAAGGTGTCTGCAATGCTGTATAATGCCTTGCGCAACAAAGCGCAGATGTAGGAAATATCCCATCTAGAAAAATGTGCAGAGAAGCCGCAGAGGTGTGAACAGAGCCGAAATCAACCAGAAAATTTCAAAACGGTGTAAAACATAGTAAACCACTATATTTTCTCTAACTCTCAAATCCTGGTTTACGTAAGTACCTATATTAACCCTAACAATACCAAGGTATTTGTGAATGCAACTTATACTATGAGTACTTATTCTCTTCCGTGTACAACCCATATCAGAAGTGAAGCTCCATGCCATGAACCGAACTGATGGTCCGTTTTGTTTTCAAATTGCATTTATAGGAATAAAGGGGTCACTGGTATTGTGCCCCTTCTAACTTATCCTATGGTTCTACTGCTGCTGTCCCATACATGTATGAGCCATGCTTTGCCTCTAACTTAAAAGCAGACCATGCCCCCTCCCCATGTCTCAGCCCCATATTAAGGGAAGATGGTCTTATGGCCTGCACCACTAATAGTGGACCTCTTCTGCAAAAACAGGATGATTGCAATGAAGGTGCCCCCCCCCCATTGCCTTTCAGCCCAGGGCAATCACCTTGCTCACCCTTCCCTATAAACAGCCCTAAAACAAGCCCAACCTATCCCTCTCACACTATAGGGGAACTTGCATTAGATAGATGCTCACCTTTTCTTATCACAGGTCTATCCAATGGGGTGCAAGGCATACTTCCTCCACAGCTATTTTCCCCCCCACCCCATTTTATACAAAAGCCCATGTCTTATTTTGGCTTCCTAGGGCTCTTTAACTGTAAGGGCATGTCAAAGCAGGATCTCCTGGGGGCGATTGTTCAAAAAAAAAAATGAAAGTTATTTTTGACTGGAAGTCTGCTTTAAGTTCCTTCTTATAGTAGAAACATTTAGCCTTAACAAACAATGTATTTCTTTACAAACGATAAGACTGAGGTTTATTCAGCACATATGATAAACCACAGGTCTTTGTGTGCTTTGTAACATTATAACACCATACATTTCGCAGCAATATTTAATATATTAGCAGACGTGGGGGTTTAACTTCACCATTATCAGGAAAGGAAAGACGAACCATTATTTCAATGGCACCTAAATGGCCAGATGGGGGGTTTGGCAGTAAAGGTACATTAATAGAAATGATAGAGAAAGTAAACAGAATAATCAAGTCAACACTTAACACAAAGCTAATCTGCAGGGAACTTCTCCTGAACACTGGTCCGACCTCTAAGTTCCCGGGGCAGGTAGAGCGTTAATCACTCACTGTTTTTCTATACTAAATATTCATTCATAAAGCACAGGAAAGAGCAGCTTGATTGGCAGACTAAATGCCTAACCCACGGGGACCTAATAAAGAAGCCAGCAATGGCCTTGTAACAAAGTTGGCAGGAAACACAATAAGCATGGTAACGAGCGAGCGAAGGAAAGCGCTTGCGGTGAATGTTGAGCCAGGGTTTCATATCGTTTCATTTCTGCGCCAGCCCACGCCATTGCTAGTATTTAAATAAGCAGACCAAAATGACTCCTCTGCTAAATCGCTTGATACTACGAGTCTTGGCAGCAAATCTTGGTGCTGCTGTGCTGGATAATACAGTGTTTGCTGAAGAATTGTAAGGTCTTTGTCTTGAAGTGTGAGAACGACTGGGCCAGCATCCTTCAACCTTTCCAGCTCTTCCAGGTTGCCTCACACCATTTATTTAATATATCACTAGAAAACCTTCAAGATAAAAAAAGAAGGAAATCTAGGCAGTTGCACTCCAGGAAAAGAGGAATTGCAGTTGTTTCTTCACTATAATTCTCACGTTTTGCCTGTACAGAACAGTGTATGGACTGTTCCCACAAAGTAAACGTTATGTTTATTATATGACAAATTATATTCACTGAAAATGATATGTTAAAAAAAGACCCTATACTGGTAAAGGTGTAACCTCAGCCTGCTCTTTGACTACTCTAGGACTGATTCTGATCATTGGCTTGGACTTTTTACTCTGCTTCTTTGCCACCTATCCCAACCTCAGTTTATGTTTATGGACTTCCTTTGCATGCTCCTTGTTGGTACACCCCGTCTTGGTTTTTACCACGTTTCTGTCTGCTATACCCCACACCTGAAGCTCCACAAAACTTTCACAGATGTAATATTCCAGTGATGTCACTGGAATCCTTGAGTCTCACTAATCAACTAGGAAAGTAAAAGGTTGTGGGCATGGAGGAGACGTGTCTGAGTTGGTATCTTTGAACTAGTGATAAAATGTAGGAAGGGACTTGGCCATTGATATCTTTGTAGGTTAAAGTTAGAATTGTTTAAATTAATTTTCCAGGATATTGTCAGCCAGAGAAGAAACTGACAGATGGGAGGAGCGCTGGAGAAGTGAGGGGAATGTGGATGAGACAAGTAGCTTTGAGCTCTGAATAGATTGGAAGGGTTCCAGTCTGTCTGCTGAAAAATGTGCCTGGTATCTACCACACAGAGCAGAACAGGCACCCTGCACCTCGGCAATGAAGAGGGCATATTAGGCCTCAGGTACTAGGCCTAGGCACGACTCCTCCACTGCCGTGAAAAGAGTAGGCACTGGCACCTCAATCTATTTGATGATGGGCCAATTGTCCTATTTTTGAATAGGAGCATCCAGCTGCAGCGGAATAAAAGGCCAGTATAGGTTTTTTGGCTTTTTTGCCTAGACAATCTTTGAAGTAGGGTTGAATATGATAAGAGTAAACAAATGAGACCTTCTGTTTTGGGGGACCACCATTTTTCTACATTAAACCTTGCCCTAATTACCACTGGATGACACATTCATATGCCCAGGTAAGAAAGCAATACAATGCCTAAATAACTACACTTCTTTCAAACTCTAACTTTCTAACGTACTTCTATGTATTTCTAGGTAGCACATCAAGGCTTTCTAGATCATGTAGGCTTCAAGCACCATATAAGAAGCAATATATAAGTAGCACCATATAAGTTTATCTCAGGACCAGCAATGTTCACTAAAGGTTTTTTTTTAGATTTAACACTATTGGTAATCTAAAAACAAGACATTAAAAAGCCTGTAAACAATGTTTATCACTGCATGGAAAGCTGTGTATGGGGGCCCTAATCAAATGCATTTTTAAATAACAAAATACAATAATATTGGCACTGACAGCATCACCAGTACATGCCAGCTGCTTCTCTGCTCCTATACTATACAAGCCTGCTCAGCTACCGGTGGCCTCTTCGAAGGTGACGCACAGCTGCACTGTGGGAATGCAGAATTAGGCTCTGCCTCTGACCTTCTCCTGTCTTCTACTGGGATATATACTGTCCCCCTTCATCAGTGAGGACTGCCAAACCGTGCTATTCAGAAAAACACTATATACAAAAGCATGGTAACCATTCAAAATTCCCGCCTGACATCATAGTGGCCAATAGGGTTCCCATATAGTAAGCAAAACATTCTAGGTACACCATAAGTTAGATACTGTTCAACCAAGGGGCCTTAATATCTCGTTTGGCTTCTTTTGTTATTTAACCCATTGTTAATGTTTCCTTATGCAATAAATTGTGCTCTGCCTCCGCAATTCCACCCCCCGAAACGTTGGAACATATGAACTGCGATATATGGACTATACCATACTGGTTGCATATCATTTGGACTATGTTCTGCTGTATGACGATTTAAATACAATGAAGTGCTGGTCTTTTGTGATTTAATTGTTGTGAAGCGGTGCCACCATGGACCTGGCACCCACCGCCAGTCTAAAACGTAAGTGCGCACCTGCCCCTGCTATTACTTGGATTCTCTCCTCCAACCTAGAACATCCGCTTTCAATCCCTTCTCTTCCCAGCACTTCTCATGTCCCTCTCTACGTCTTTGGAACGCCCTCCCCCACTCATTTTTATTGTCCCTTAACATTACAAACTTTTCACACAAGTAAATTACTGCGTTTAGGTTAAGCAACTCTTAGAACCTTCTACAGAAAACATTCCCCATACTCAATACCCAACATTTGTAACCCTTTTGTCATTATCCCCTATTCTTTAGAGCCGTGGTTCTCAACCTGTTTACACCAAGCACCCCCTAGCAACAAAAAGTTCCAACCAAGTACCCACAAGAGGGTGATCATTTGTAAATAGTACCATAATAAGTAGGCCACAAACCTTGTAATACTTTTAAAACAAAAATGGATTATGTTTCACTGATAAAATAACAAATTATCAGAGACCCTCTGTTAATGTGCCCCTGAACTCCACCATGTATCCCCTGGGGTACATGTATCGCAGGTTGAGAAACAGTGCCTTAGACTGTAAGCACATATGGGCAGGACTCTTTCTCCTATTATATCCAGTTTTCATATTATTCACATTTGAACTTTGTAGCATCTTGTTTGAAATAGCCTATGTACTGTATGTTTTACCCAGCGTGTAATTATTACGTACATAGGAAGATAGGGCCATATCAATTAACAGCAACAACAATAATAATAATAATAATAATAATAATAATAATAAATAGGGACCATGGACCATGCTCGGATGGGTCATGCTCGAATTGTGGTGTGGAGCATTCATTAATCAGATCCACTATCTGTAAAATGTAAGATTGGGAGTACTTTAAAAAGCAAATAATATAAGTTAATAAATAAATACATTACTAGAATGAGTGAAAGTTTGTTGCTAATTTGTTTCCTGGTCTATCAGTGCCCAATAAAATTACATCCCTACGGGTTAGGGGTTTGTTTGAGTATCAACAAGGCCAAAAAGGTAAGAACAACAAAGGGGTTCTGTACCATAGACAGCCCCCCAATGACTGGTCTCCAGAATAGGATGTGACTCTTTCACAGATCCCACTGGTGCCAAAAAAGACCATCCAAAAATTCTAATCTTAACACAGATTTTGCTTTTTGATTGAGCTTTATATAAAGCTTTTTTTATCAGGTCGTGGTGCATTTATATTCTGGGCATGCAGTGAAAGCTTTTATTGCTTTACAGCAGAAAATCATATAACTAATTCCGTTTTCGTCTCTCTGCTAGGATGAAAAGAATGCCCGAGCCTGCCAACAGGACAGCATAACCCTGGGAATCCCCTGATTCCCATGCCAGAGGTGGAAAAAAAATAAAGGAGTGGAGGATCTTGGGAAAGAACAGTTAACAAGCAAGAGGAACTACAAGTTAGCTCACCCTGTAGGCATTAGTAATTTTAATGATTCCATACAGAGAACAAGTAGTGGACTTGCAGCCTGATTCAGGCACAGTTTATCTGCTAGCGGTATAAAAATCCATATAGTAAGAATCGAGAATGCAAACAGCCCACAAAGGGTGAAAAAAAGGCTCTCTACCAAATGCAAAGAGCACAACCGAGCTAATAAACCAACCTTTTATTTAGACAATTACAGCCATTGCATTGCATCTGCCACCTGTAAAACACCAATAGATCTACAACCCGACGGGATCTGAATTAAACTACTAAATCTCAAACTGAAATAAAGGAGTAAATAAAAATCACTCACAAGACAAGACAACATTATCACTAGACAATTTGCATTAAATCTATTTCTTAGTTCCTTGTTTAATTTATTCTTGTTTCCATATCGAGCCACTTTCTTGTAGATCAATGTGCAGTTTAATTTAAATCATACACCTCTATTAAAGGACCGCCACACAAATGCTACAGGTAGGCTTATAGAAGCGAACAATATATAACACTTACAGACTATTATGTGCAATTTATAGCAGCAAACAGGGACTGAAGACAACTGGGATAAAGATGTCTTCATAAGATATATTTTAATTTTGCTTAAATAAAAAATGGGTGACCCATGACAGTAAGCTGATACAAATAACATTGTTTCAGCTAATATTGACCCCCCATTTCACAGCAATGTCCTTGTCAACAGGGCAAGAACACGGCATAATGGGCATCTTAAGGGGCCCACTAAGACTGGAGGACCCCCGGTGGGCCCCAAAGCCCCAATACGAGCAGATGGCAGTGAAGAAGGCAGTGGGGATAAACACAGAGAAGGAGCAATCCATGGCAGTGATGCTAAAAAGTGACATGATGTGACACACTGCAAAGAGGCCTACATAAACCTGGAACCAACCCTGCTAGCCCTACCCATCTTGCATCATGGTAATAGCAGCTCCAGGTAATTTGTGAAGGGGACACCTCTCCCTCTGTCTCCACAGGGACACTAAACTACCTCCTCTTAAATCAGTGAGTCTGGATTGGAGAGATACTCACTATTTCCTCTTGGAACTCCATACAAAGGGGAGTAGGACACGCAGTCATGTAGAAATGTATCTCATACAATCTTTAGAATTGGGGACTTGGCCCTTACTTGGCACAAAGTTGCCAGGGAAAATTTAGAGCAACTAGTAAATACTAGTAGCAGCTAAATGATATCTTCGGGTTTTCTCCCTCAAAATACCTGTATAAAGCATTGTGGGAAAGGTTCTAGTAAAGGTAAAAGAAATGATGGGGGGGTATAGGAGACTCCATGTAACTGTCCAATTCTGATATTACACATGGCAACGGCAGGCTTGGACTGGCCAGCCAGAAGTGGCGAACTGTGGCCAAAAATCCGTGGATTTTACCAGCCCATGGCCAGCCTGAGACATCACTGCTGAGGCCCCCTCAACCATAATACTGGGACTATAGCATGGGCTGGGGTTTCTTGGCTTGCGGGTACAGTGGTTTGAGAGGGAGACTAAGCGGGCAGGAATAGAATGTGGGTGGTAAAAGCAGCAGCTCAGCTGTGCCCAAAGCAGTGCAGCCCACCGGGCATTGTCCCGGGTCTCCATACGGCAAGTCTGCTCCTGCCAACCAGCTTATCAGGTAATCCCCTTGAGTTCAGTGGCCCATTGGGAGCATAAAATTGTAGGGTGGGCCCCCAGGGTTCCACAAGTGGGCCTATGATACCCATGCACAGCTGTAGCGGGTCACCTGGGAGGTTTCTCACATTGGGGCATCCCAAATCTGGATGCCCTGGGGGCGGGACTCAAGCGGCCCTGAAACCCTGTCAGTCCTGGGTTTTGGTCCACTTTAATAAACTTAACCAGCCTCATACTGAAGCCCTCCCACCAGGTGCACTGTGTAAACGCTCTGTACATAACAGTGCTATGTGATCTTTTCAGATGTTCATCACAATATTTAAGATGTTAAATTCATTCAAAGAGAGAACGTGCTTGAGAGCTGAGGCCCAAGAATTAAAGAAAAATAATGACACAGCTTTTAATTTCACTTTTCTAATTTGCTAAATATTTGATTACATGGTAGGCTACGCAGTGCACCCAATACATAGTAATGAGGATTCCAATTACGTCTGGATATAACCTGGCCTCAAAATAAACAGCTTTAGTGTGTAATTGGTTTTAGCATTAAATGAAATTATAGATCTGGAATTGGCCGAGGATTTACTGTTGGCTCTTTGAGGGCAGACAGAGCCAGTTTGAACCTACAAAGGCCTTGCCGTCATCTAAGACCAGGTGGTATTTCAGTTCACATTCCTGGCTCTCTTCTTTTGCTTTGGCATAAGATTATTATCAGCCAATTGGGAGAATATTTTGCCAATATGTACATTAGAACTATGATGCACAGAACGCAAACCATTCAGATTTCTTTACTAGCTTTTAAAGGGCAGGAGCAGTTTTACATAAACTGGTTCTCGTGGAGGCTGATTCATTACTAACGCCAGGTATTGTCAGATGAGCATCTGTATAGCGGCTTAGAGTGACCGCTAGTAGACACTGTAAGCAGGTATCAGGCGCTGTAACAGAGCACCTCAGTCGCTCTAGTAACCTGGCCCGCATTGATGAAAGTGATGTATGTTGGATGCTCTAACACCAGTACAGCATTGCAGGGAGCGCAAGGTACCGCCAGCTTAGTGTAACCGACTCTCAGCGCTCCACACCATACTACATCAAAAAAGGACACACACAGAGCGTCGGTGCTCTAAATCTGGTCGCTGTAGCATAGAGCGCCAGACGCTGTGTCTGTTTTTGAACACATATACACCAGTAACAAAGCGAAAACACAGGGAATGACATTGTTTTAAAACTGTGACATTAACACTTTAGTGCCAGATCTGTAATGACAATTTTGCATAAAAATATAAGAAGTCAAAAAAGTTTCTAAAAAAAAAAATAAAATATTATAGTTATACCCCCCATATTAGGCTTAGTCATGGGAAGGGGGCACTGCCTGTTGCACAGCGTGGCACATACTGGTAACTTCTGCCCATCCTTTGCGTGAGGAGGGCAGAAGGTATTTCCCTTTCGCATTGAGAGCTATTTTGCCTAGAACCCACAAGAGAAACCCACAATCAAAAAGAAAAAGTGCAGCAAGTGCTGGGCTAAGCCTGAAAGTAGATACATAAAAGGCACAGCAACCAAATGACAGCCAAGTGCCATTAACCATCAATCAATAGGTACTTAAAGATGATGAAGAAACAGAGAATGAGGACATGGGCAAAGGTGCCAGCAAATCACAAAGAACAGGCTATTTTTTTTATGCTATGAGATAATTAAAATGCACTTTATAGAAAAAGACTGGCAAGGTTATTAAACATCAGCAATGTGTTCTTAATGGCCAAATATTAGTTCTGCTTTGCGTTGGTCTCCGGTGCCAACATTTCCGCTGTGCTAGAGACAAATATGTTAATTATAGATTTGCTCTTCCATATGGTTACTGTGCGTAAACTCGCTAAAAATTGAAGCTGTCATCACATTTCTGCATGATGCATCCCATATGGACATGACCTGAATGAGCAAGAGGAATGCTAAATCTGATTACAGACCAGAAATGGGCTGGCTGGCTTCTGACCCATAAGCAGGAACTGCTTCTGAGTGGGGGCCCTAGCAACATGCTGATAAGGGCTCCATAATATGTACCCCAAGCAACAGGCAACACTGTATATCTGTGCTCCTTAAGCTACAAAGCCCCTACTAAGCATCTTATCCCTCAGTTTTGGCTGCTGTGCCACTGTGCTCTGGCCCTTAAAACTGATCTAAAGTCCAAGAATACAATTCTAAACATCCTCTACCTCAAGCACATAATACTTTTAAATGCCCTGCTCCTTAACAAGCTAGTCCAGTTCATTTTCTCTGCGCACGCATGGCATGCTGCCTGGTGGACATGATTGGTCGTTAGAGAAGGTTGTGGTTGCTCTTCAAACTTCCTAGTGGCATGGACCTGAGGAAGGGTTCTGTGGACCTAAAGTCTTTTTTTGAATTTACGTTTACATACCCTCCAAGTGTCCCAATTTTCGTGGGACAATCCCGCTTTGGGGCTCTTGTCCTGCTGCCCCACGCCGGTAGTCGATTTCACCAAGCCAGCGCTGGCCACGAGTGTGCAGTTTAGTGCATACACGTTTTCCCGCGGGCGGTTCTGGCCGGTGTTTTTTTTTCTCATTGGTGGCCCGGTGGGGGGATCAGAACGGTGCACCCAAGCCAGCGCCATGCTACTTGGGGAGGTTTTTAGCTCTGCCCACTGCATAAACTGGTACTTCTACTGTCATAGGAAAGAGCCTGCTCATGCTGGCTGGTGCAGATGGCAGGGGGGTGGAGCTACCAAAACAGCATGGCGCCAGCTCAGGGGCAGCAGAGAGGAGATCAGCAAGTTGGTTCAGGTGCCCTGATCCCCACCTATCTCTGGACTACCACTGAGAAGTACCAGTAATCTGCCTAAAAGATTCTGTGAATTAAAATACAAAAACCTCAGCCCATAGAAAGCTTAAAATACAATTCAGTCACACCTAGTTAGTGTCCTGAAGGCAAAAGTCAATGTAAAAATCAATTGTAAGAGCAGATTCTTCATGTGTGCAGTATTGACAATGGAAAGTGAAAAAAGTATGTAAATATATCCACTTCCTCGCCAAACAGACGTCCGCATCCTGGAAACAAATTTACAAGGTAAAGTGAGGTGAAAATACAAACTCAAACCCTTGGAAACTATCATTTTCTGCCGGTATTTAAAGCACAATAAAAATGTTCCCCCACTGCATACTTTTCTGACATCGGATGTGGGGGCTGAAGCTGGTGAGTACCCATAAAGTTGATTAACAGTCTAAACAGACACTCATTTCTCTGCCTAATGTCCCTAGGGGGCATTCCAATTTGGGATGTCCTGCAGTATGTAATGTTCCAGAACGCACTGGGGATACACACAATGGGATCCTTACTTTTTTCTGGTTCCACCTGCTGGAACCATAAGGGCACGTAGACCCGAGTGAGCACAGATGCAGCTGCTTTACCGGGTGCTCTGGTAGCCTGGCCCGGTGCTTTCTGTACCATGCGCGGCATCCCAAATCAGCCCATCTTAGGGACCTTAGAACTTTTTCAATTGTCTGTTTCCCAGAAAATGAAGAGAAGCGTTTAAGTGGTAAGTTGTATTTTTGTGGAAATGACTAACACTGAATTTTATGAAAAGTCCTATTAGTTTCAAAAGCTAGATGGCACGATGTGTACGTTTTTTTTTTACCCTAAACTATTAAAATATATAACTAGGTCAGCCAGACTGGCAGGTGCTCAGGAACAACTGGAGTGCCCAGGCTAAATAAAATGTGCCAATGAACATGTACAGTTTAGACACAACTAAATATCTTAAATAACATTTACTACAAGCCAAGACAAGCCTTGGAGATGGCCATCATTTTTCTGTATGAAGAGGAGCTTCCCTTTAAGGACATACTATACGGGAAGACAAACTTCTGACCTGGATGAGAAATATTTTCCAGTACACAAGTAGCTTCCTGCTGCTAATCCCTTTGGTGGACACTGCTGTCAGCATGAATGGCTGATGACTTGGGACAAAGGAGAGCACTCATCGGCAAAACTATTGTAAATACAAAGTCACATAACTAGAACCTGTAGAATCTGTTGTCTAGAGGGGGGGTCTCTTTGCCTTAACCTGCTCAGCAGAGGGGATAGGTCAACCAATTTAAGCATTCATAACTTTTATTCTGTATGATACCCACCTACCCCTAAACAAACAAAAAGTGTAGATTGTTTGTGAAGGTTCTCATACATCTAGGTCAAGGTAAATCTGTTGGAATAAATCAAGGCAATGGGACTTGTGCGAATTTTTGAAGAGGTTTCACTAGTTATCCTACTGGCTTTCTCAACTTAGACATGCGAAAACGTCTTTAAGAAAATAACACAGCAAGCCCAGTTACCTAGACCGATTGACACTGAAGAAAATGTAGATTTTTTTCTTCGAGCCAAGGTGGACCTTTTTTTCCTATCACCCCTGTGGCATAACGATTCAAAAAACGGAAGTAAAGTCTAAAAATACAATTCTCTGATTACTCACCTTGTAGAATTGGTATTATAAGTATGCAGTACGTCCTGCTCCAGATAGTATTCATAACAGCTGGGATATACCTCCACAAGAGGGCGCTTTACTGCAGAGATGGCAAAAAAGAGGCCCCTCCCAGTCCATATATACCCAGGACCTCCCACTAATTCCCCAGTATAGAAAAGCAGTAAGGGAACCAGGAGAAGCCAATAACAAAATCAACAACGTTAACAAGGAACAACAATCACCCTACAGAGGATCCAAGAATAAAGCAATCAGGGTGGGATGGAGCAGGATGTGCTGCATACTTATAATACCAATTCTACAAGGTGAGTAATCAAAGAATTGTATTATTCTAAGTATGCAGCAGGTCCTGCTCCAGATATTATTCATAACAGCTGGGACATCCAATAGCAGTGTCCATAAACGGGTGGGGATCCCAAAAAGGCAACAACGCGCAGTTCAAACCACTGCCGCCTGCAAAACTTTGCGGCCAAAAACAGCATCCGCTGAGGCCCGAACATCAACCTTGTAAAACTTGGAAAATGTATGAACAGAAGACCACGTAGCAGCCTTGCAAACTTGTTCAACAGAAGCCTGGTGCTGGAAGGCCCAGGAAGCCCCAACAGCACGGACAGAATGAGCAGTAACACGGATAGGAGGATCCTTCCCCCTAGTAGAATAGGCCCTAACAATGGCCTGACAAATCCATTTACTAATGGTAGACTTAACAGGAGCCAAACTCTTCTTGGGACCCGAGGGGACCACAAACAAGGTGTCCGTCTTTCTGAAAGGCGCAGTAGCCACCAGGTAGTATTTCAAATTCCTGACAACGTCCAGAGAATGCAAGGCCCTATCCTTGGCATTATCAGGATTAGGGCACAAAGAAGGAAGCACAATAGCCTCGATCCAAAGACACATTCGTCCGGACTTCCGTAGCTGTCTGTGAAAGTTTGGGTGGGTGTTAGTCTTTTTTTTGCTTTTTTTTGTTCATTTTTCATTCGTACGAACGTTCGGGAAAATGTGTATATGCGCTTTCGATGAACGGAAGCAAATCGGATCATTTCCGTTAGTTCGGATCATTTTCCAAACAAAATCTGATATTTTTTGTTCGTTCAGATAACTTACGTTGTTGGGATGGGCTTATGTCTGATTCAGAGAGCTGATTTCCGACGGACCACCACCCTATAAATCCGTTTCATTTCTGATCCACTTACGGGGCCTTTGAGGGCTTGGATTGCTATTGTTGAACATGTTTTGCGGCTATGTGGAGGAGTCTGCGCGCCTTTAGCACCAAGGCATTGCATGTATCAGCATGGCCGAGGCCATACATTGTATAGCAATGCATACCTGAATCAATACATTTCATGTATGCCTTATAGATGCATTTTAATGCTAACCTTAATTAGTCCTTAGCATGTAAACATTTATTTTCCCACACATCCATATAATTGCTATATTTTTTTAGACTTATGTCCTTTGTGAATTATATTTGGATTGTTGAACTTGAATCTTAATTTGTTGTAGGAGTTATTGTTTTAGTCGGTTACCTTTGCTTTGTGTAATTATTTTATATTTGGTTGCAGGAACCGCAAGATGTGCCACTCACACAACATACAAGCAGTGTTTGGTCCAACTATGCGATTCCTCAGTGTTCTTGCAGGGCATCCAGGGTCGTCCCATGATGCTTATATATTGCAGAGCTCCGGCTTATTTCCTCAGTTAGAGTCAGGAGAATTATCTGGTGGATGGCTCCAGGGTAAGTTTGCTCACATTCCATCAATCCATTTTCACTGTATGGCAATGAATATAGTTGATGACTCATGACCTATTGCTGTTTTTAGCCCTTGATGACATGTTAAACAATATTGTAGCTTAGAATGTGTATTTTATGTTAGTATTTTTTAATTCTTGCGGGGGATTCTGGATATCCACTCCTGCCCTTGCTCCTGATGCCCGTTCTTTGCCTGCAGAATGCGGGCTAGGGGTTCTCTAATCGGGCACTATGCAAAACCCGGGCCGTGGTGGCGAGGGCCCTCTGGCTTTTGAATTCCAAATTTTGGTGTTTGGACCATACGGGGGGGGGGGCACTGCAGTATGACCCCAACAAGGTTATACCAATATTTTAATTTACGTTTTTTAACAGGGACCACACGTGCCAGAGTGTCAGGGTGTTTTTTATAGTTGTAAAAATTTGAAATTTCCAAATTTCTAAAAATTTTATATTTTATGATGGAATAAAAAAAAAATGTTACAGTGTCATTTCATTTACAAAATACATTAACACAAAACTAATGGGCCCAGAAATATTTAAAGATGAATATTCACATGACCAAGAAGTGATTTGGGTGAGCTTTAAGGGTCCAAAAGGGAAGATGGAGGATAGTGCCAAGTGGTTTGGGTGAGCTTTAAGGGTCCAAAAGGGAAGATGGAGGATAGTGCTAAGTGGTTTAGCTAAACATTGTAGTAGAAGTGAGGGTGGCAAATATGTAGGCGAGCACTTTAATGAGTTAAGTTTGTAGTGCGCAGGCGCAAGATCGTAAGGATTTCCGTCTGGACGAATATTTATTGAAAATGGGAAACAGAATCTAAAGGGAAACGTAAAGGATTCGTGGGAGGATACGATGGGAAAAGGGCAAAAACGAAAGCCTACGTTGTAACATGTGAACATGAAACGGAACAGTCACGCTGGAAAATTACATACTCGCATTCGTAATCTGCCGTACGAATGGACAGAAACTTTACAGAAGGATTGCAATGCATGCATAGAATCGCTCGTACACTCATACGAGAACGGAAACATTTAAAAAAAAAAACAGATCACCACTAAAACGGAAGGTTTTTTTTGTCTCTCTGAATCGAGCCTAATGTCCTGATTGAGGTGGAAGGCAGAGACAACCTTAGGCAAGAAGTCTGGTTTAAAGCGGAAAACAACCTTATCCTGGGGGGGGCCTGAATAGACAGAGCCGCCAACTCAGAAACATGCCGGACAGAGGTGAGAGCCACCAAGAAGGCAATCTTCAGAGTAAGAATAGACAAGGCAGCCTCGTGTACAGGTTCAAATGGAGGACCCTGAAGGGCAGACAATACCAAATTCAAATCCCAGACCGGTAGCATGGGTTTGCGGGGAGGGCGCACATGAGAGACCCCCTGGAAGAAAGTCTTGACCAGAGGATATAGAGCGAAGGACCTCTGGAAGAAAACAGCCAAAGCGGAGACGTGACCCTTCAGAGTGCTGAGCTGAAAACCCAAATCCAAACCATGTTGGAGGAACTCCAGGATCCGAGGGATGGGGAACACACGACTGGGAAAGGCCCTAGCCTCACACCAGTCAATGTAGGTCCGCCAGGTCCTATTGGTAGTGCTGTTCCTCCACTGCGAACCTGAGGAACCGCTGATGCCCTGGGAAGACCGGCACATGAAGGTAAGCATCCTTGATGTCTATGGAAGTCATAAAGTCCCCCAGGCGCAGAGAGCTGATAGCGGAGCGCTGAGTCTCCATGCGAAAACGTCTGGTCCTGATAAACTTGTTGAGAAGCTTTAGGTCCAGGATGGGTCTGATGGAATAGCGGACGGGGCATCCCAATTCAGGATCACCAGTAACCTGAAAACCGCCTACCCTTTGGTGGGGGATTTGCGGTCGAGCAAGCTCCAATGAAGCACCTCTAATAGGTGCTGCCTACCATCGCCCAACCACGCAGCCAAGGCTGGGAGGCAAATAAAGGTGGAACGGGTGGGAATAGAACAACAGGGCCAGGGGCTGTGAAGCCCGGCTTACCTGCGAGAAGAGAAGCCATCATCTTGACCTTCGCAGCCCACTGCAGAGAAGGAACTGGGGAATTAGTGGGAGGTCCCGGGTATATATGGACTGGGAGGGGCCTCTTTTTTACCATCTCTGCAGTAAAGCACCCTCTTGTGGACTATATCCCAGCTGTTATGAATACTATCTGGAGCAGGACGTGCTGCATACTTAGAATAAAGCTTTATTTCTGCGAAGCAGTTCCCAGATCAGGATACTCGGTTGTGCAGCATGGACCCAAAAGCCCAATACAGGACACCCATTAAATGGGGATAAATACAACAACCATTCAGATTAGCGAAAATTAAGCGCCACCTGTGTCATCATTAGGCTCCCCCTGTGTGATCATTAAGCTCCACCTGTGTCATCATTATGCGCTACCTGGCTAACCTGATTGGTGAAGTAGTCACATGGTTGCTGGAACGTGGAAGAGGTGAGTTTCAGGATGCCCAAGGACTGGACTTTCCTGAACAGTAAGGCATCCCAATTTGCAATACCCTATGCTTCCCGTGTTAGAGGCTATATAGGGAAAGTAAAGTCTTTCAGATTTAGCAATTTAAAAAAATACGGGCCAATTCTTCAATGTTCCAGGTGGATAGACTGACTACTAAGCCAACCAATGCCTGGACTTATAAGACATAGGGCTTTGTATGATGGAGGACCAGTAAAAAGCTATACACTGTAGTAAGTTACAGCTCTTATAAGAGAAGGTAATGTTTCCCTGTCCATCACTGAATGGGGCTTCACTGATAAAAGTCGAGAGTCTGACTGATGACATGAGGGGGTAGGCATGAGGGAGTAGGCTAGGTTTGTTTTGTGTCCCTCAGGATCCAGGAAGTAGTATGTGAGGGTTTCAGTCCACTTTAACAACCATTTTTGGCTTAAAGCATCCTAATAAAAAATCTCTGGCTTTCTTCAGCAGGATTCCAGTCCGGAAAGGCCATTAAACACAGAGCCTGGTGCCTGAATATGGACAAATGCCGACACAGCGCTTTCTGGTAACTTGTCATTGCTGTAAAAGCAGTCTGAGCATGTTAATCCCAAAGTTTTTGTAGCTGCCAGTGACAGACAGAGAGGAACCATCGGCTCCAGCCCAGAACTCATAGGGAAAATTATCTGAAACAAATCTAGCGTTTTCCCCGGTAATTACTTTTTTTTACACATTTTACGACTCGACTTTCACAAGGGACAACAATTAACGGAGCAATCCAACTGTTTAGTAAGAATAGGGAAAGAAAAAAGTGTGGGGGGTGTTTCCATAAAACAGATGTAATTTCAATTATCAAAGTGCAAAAGTAGAAGGAGAGAAGTGGAAGACAATCACTTGAGCAGAAAGAGGTGGAAGGCCGGATGCTACTAAACCTGTAGCGCAATTAAAATGTATTGGGCTTAAAATAATTATGGCCACCAGAATGGAGGATTGATCTGCTGTTCAGCAACGTGCTTTCCATACAATTTTGATTACGATACATTCAGCATTGATCCCTCCGACTCATAAAGCAGAGTTCTTAGAATCCCCTGCTGCTGCACAATGGCCGCCTTTATGTGGGACCTGGCTATGGCGTACGTTATGTAGACAGCACAAAAGCCTGTTATATGACCCAGTAGAGAGGGACAGTTTAATGGTGAGCAGATGGAGGGCTGCTCTAACCCTGATAGCAAGGAGAGGCTGGATAGAAATGCTTCACATGCCTTTCTGCTAAGTGCTTAGCACATGCCTGGGAAGATGAACTGGGGCCCTGCTTACATCAAAGGGCGCCTTTCTCTTTACATTATCGACAAATTAAACACAATACAATAAAAGCCATCAATAATACAGTACAGTTGAACTTCTGTTAAAAAGAAGATAGCTGCTATCTAACCAAATAAATCAGTCACTAACCTGTGAAATGCATCCTACACAGGAGACACAAAGCATGACTACAGAAGTGAGGTCAGCTAAAAGAAGGTCCAGCCAAGTGCACCATAACAAAAATACAGCTCCTTAACCCTTTCGCTGCCAGCCTACCTGGAGTTTTTGTCACGCTTGGTGCCAGACCATTTTGCACTATTTTGCGCTCCCCATGTTCAAATGTGATTTTTGAAGGGATTTCCAGGGATTTCCCAGGAAAATGATATATTGTTTTTTTCAGCAGAGTCTGGGCTTTAACATGAAATGTCTTGTTTGTAATTTTTTAGGTGTATTCTCAATACTTTTGGGTGAAATATGTGCAAAAAAATAAAAAAAAATCTATTTTTTGCAATTTGTAGTGTTTTTTTGTAATAAAAAATGTAAGTTTGTCAATAAAATCTTATTGCATGTGAAACCCCAATTAATCCCGGTCACAGCGTTACCACATATGTATAAGTAGACACCCTTTCCTGCCCAGGAGACTCCCCCAAACTGAAACAGCGCTTTAGGAGATTTTCAGATAAAATACAACTATGCACCGCGCTAAGCGCACCTTGCGGTCTTTCCAGAAAAAGAACCCTTTAAATTTGAAATACCCCCCAAAAACTATATATTCTCTGGAAGTATACACCTCAGGCTTTCTAGGCGTACCAGGTTTGTTGACATGGGTGCAATTTTCTGGAAGTAATCCCCCAATCAATTCTTTGGTTGCACAGAGTTTCCCTAAAAAAGAATAAAAAAGAAGAATCAAAGCCACATTTTCCTAAAAAAAACTATATGCAAACAGAAAAAAACAAGTAAAATCTGAAAAAGCAACAACCCCCGAACAGAACAATACCCAACATGCATAGGTACTGTCAAGGAAAGAGTTGCCATACACCCCAAAGTAAAGCATGCGCATAACGGTAATTTTGCTTAAAAATTTCAGCTCTGCAGACAAAGTGCGCACCTTGCGATTTTTCAACCAAAACAACCCTTTAAATTTAGAATATCCCCACAAACCATATATTCCCTGAAAGTACACATGTTAAGCTTTCTAAGAGTACTGAGCTTGTTGTAGTGGGCTCATCTTTCTGGAAGTAATCCATTGAAGAATTCTTAGGTTGCACAGGGTTTCCCTAAAAACAATGATAAAAAAGCAGAATAAAAACCATGTTTTCCTAAAATATCAATATGCAAACAAGAAAAAACAAGCTAAATCTGAAAGCGCAAGGTCCCCCGAGCAGAACAATACCCAACATGCATAGGTACTATGGTACCCCTTTTAATTGTCAGCCTACTTGAAGTTTTGTCAGCCTCTGTTGACAGGTCATTTTTTCCCATTTTGCGGCATGATTAACCGTGATTTTTGCTGGAATTTCCAGAAAAATTATATACATTACATATACATTTTTTGCAGCAGAGTTTAGGCTTTAACATGAAATGTCTTGTTTGTAATTTTTCTACTGTTTTTTGAATATTTCTGCTTAAAAAAACAAAAAAAAAAAACAAAAAAAAATATATTTTTTAAACAATTGTTTCCTTTATTTTAAATAAAACCTTTTTTTTTTTAATGAAAACCATATTGCATGTGATATCCCCATTTCTCCCGATTACAACGATACCACATATGTATCGGTAGCCCCCCATTCTTGCCCTGGAGACCCCCCAAACTGAAAAGAGCACTTTATTACATTTACAAATAAAATACAACTACTATCCACACTATAAACATAAGGGGTTAATTAAAAAAAAATGACATAGGGTCCCCCCCCCTTTTTTGGGGGAATTTTAAGGGTTAGGGTTAGGCTAACCCTTAAAAATAAAAAAATATACAAAAATAAAAATTTCCCCCAAAAAAATGGGAACCCCCCCCATGTCATTTTTTTTTTTTTTTTAAGGGTTAGGGTTAGGGCTAGCCTAACCCTAACCCTCACCCTTAAAATTTTTTTTTTTTTTTTTAATTTTAAGGGTTAGGGTTAGGCTAACCCTAACCCGTAAAAATAAAAAAAATGCACAAAAAAAAAATTCCCCCCAAAAAATTGGAACCCCCCCCCCCCCCCCCCCCCGCCTATGTCATTTTTTTTTTTTTTTTTTTTTTAAGGGTTAGGGTTAGCCTAACCCTAACCCTCACCCTTAAAAAATTTTTTTTTCATTTTTTTTTTTTGAATTTTAAGGGTTAGGCTAACCCTAACCCGTAAAAATAAAAAAAAAGACTTTTTTTTTTTTTTTTAAGGGTTAGGGTTAGCCTAACCCTCACCCTTAAAAAAATTTTTTTTCATTTTTTTTTTGAATTTTAAGGGTTAGGGTTAGGCTAACCCTAACCCGTAAAAATAAAAAAAAAAGACTTTTTTTTTCTCATGGACCCCTTACCAGTTCACAAAGGGTTAACATAAAAAAAAACACACACACACAAAAATGTCATTTATTAAAAAAAAAAAAAAAAAATTTTTTTTTTACTTGACTCACCTCACCCGATTGTCAGCTCCTGTGGTGATCAGCTGTCAAATGCCTTGGTGATTGCTGGCCAGAGGAGGGGGGGGGCAGGGGATCAGAGCATCACCAGGGCATCTGACAGCTCAGCCGAGGAGAGGCAGCAAGAGGCCCGGGAGTGACGTCATAAGCCCCGTCCCCAAAGGGGTGGGGCTTAACAACAAGATGGCGGCGCCCGTCGGGAGAGGAGGGGGAGAGCCCTTTCAGGCTCTCCCCTGAAGCTGAAGAGGCTGGGGGGGGGGCGATCGGAGGCCCCCCCAGTGAAGAGGAGACCCGGAGGGAGGCAGCGCGACTGCAGGTAAGTAAATGTCATTTTAATTTATTTTTTTTTTACAGTTAGCAGCTGCTGCTGCCAAAACGGGGGGGGGGGGGGCTATTCCGGGGGCTCTCCTGGAGCCATCCGACCCCCCACGGTGGATCGGATGGCACCAAATTAAAGAGGAGACCCAGCCGGATGCAACGAGGGGTGAGTATTTGTGATTTTTATTTTTTTTACTAGCAGGGGGGAAAGTCAAGCACGTAGATTCTACGTGCTTGGCACTTAAGTGGAGTAGAAGCAAGCACGTAGAAACTACGTGCTTGGCACTGAAAGGGTTAAACCCCAAACAGCCTCAGTGCCACTGCTAAACCAACCCGGATTGGGCATGCTTTCCACTGTAAACTTTGTGGAATTGCCTGAAAACAGACTAAGCTTCTTGCTACCTCCACACATGTGGCCAAATCCAGTATGGGGAGTATGGGGGATGTACATGCACGCACTCCCACATGCACACACTCCCACATGCACTCACATGCACGCACTCCCACTTGGCACTCCCATGCAAATGCACATGTACAGGGGGGAAGGAGGGGACAGCAGCAGTGGATCTATACTAGCCAGGGGGCAGGAGGGGGGCAGCAGCAGTGGAGGAGCAATACTTGCTGGGGTGGGCAGGAAGGGGGGCAGCAGCGGTGGGTAGTACTCACCAGGGGAAGGGGGGAAACTCACAGTTAGCAGCAAGTCCAGCATGATGGCTACCTCCAGCGCCGCTCTTGCTGTCCCCGGTCTGTGCTGCTTCCTTGGCGCATGTCACAGAGGTACTGAGGAAGCAGCACAGAGTGGGGACAGCTGAGAGCAGGGCTGGAGGTGGCAACATCATGCTGGATGTGCTGCTGCATCATAATCACAGGAGCAGAGGAGGAGGTGGGGGCTTACTCTTAAACTTAAACGTCCTCTTAAAGGAATTGTAAGCACAACAGCAATAATAAGGCAGCAAGCAGCTCAACTAATGCCCCGTGTGCCTCTCCTTTATTTTCTGCAGTGCAAGGTAGAAGTAGCAGGGCTGCAAAGTTTGCCTCCTTTCAATTTTATATCTCTAGGACCACACAGAAAAGTGGTTCCACAGCCTGAGCAAGTGTGACAAGTCGCAGTTGTCCCACAGTTTCTCTGACCATAGAAGTGCATGCTCAAGACTTGCAATGCTGCACCATACCAAATCGGTATGCCCTGGCGGCAAGAAACAAAACCCGGAATAGTCAAAATCCTGAGTTTAGTTCTGGCCTCTTTCTCCCAAAGTGACAATCATTTTTTAATACACCCCTAGCTACCACCCTGCCCCTCCTTTATAAGCCTGGGTATAGGTTTTACTTTAATGTGTATTTATCCACTGAAATGGAATTGTCAGTTATGCATTAAAGTGGACCAACACCCAGGATTTTGACTATCCTGGGTTTTGGTCCACTTCGGCGGGGCACCCCGATCGGGGGTGCCCCGCTGTGTGAAACCCCCCAGAAAGCCCCAAAATCTTACCTGTCCCCGCTGCCACGTGACTGGACGGTCCAATCCCCGCCAACGTCCAGGCGGGGATCAGGAACGTCCAAGCGGCTGCCGCCGCCGCCGCCTCCCTCGCGTCACTTTCGGCGCGCGCGCGCCCCCGCCGGCCATTCGCAGACGGCCGGCGCGGGCGCGCGCACGCCTACAGGGGCGCGAGGGAGGCGGCGGCGTCCGGCCGCCGCCGAAGATCAGGTAAGCGATTTGGGGTGTCTGGGGGGGTTTCACCCCGCGGGACATCCCGATCTCGGATGTCCCGCGGGGTGGGAGGTGATCGGCCCGGGAATCTTATAGATTTCCGGGCCGATCACCTCTCGGTGTTGGTCCACTTTAAATTATTAGTCACGTTTTGCTTGTCTATAATACTCACCTTAATGGGAGTACATTCATTGAAAAAGCCATAGGACTACACCATTAAGCTCCCAGGTACAAGGCTTGTGGCTAGTCCTTCACCTGGCACATACAGACATGATGAATGAAATGTACTTTGTGAATGCATAGAAAAAGAGCCTTATGCATAAGAGGCCATTAAGGCTAATATTGTGGTTAAAGATTGAATTATGCATCATTTAGTCATTCCAACCTGGCCTATGTGCGCAAGATATGTACGCGTTATTTTTAACTTAAGCGAATCAATTGCAGTTGATCAGGAGCATAGGGAAGCCAAGTAAAGTATCTGTAACCTTATGTCACTTGTTGGCTTGTTATACAAGGGTCTCATCTGACAAATTCCTCCTGTCATCAAATGAATCAGTCAATGAATTGATCTGCCTGTAGATTATACTGATTAGGGGTGGAGAGCACCAAGTTGGGGGATGAACTGTTGAAAGTTTCAACATGAGCCTTGACTATCATGAAGCAATATAACATCAGCAGTAGTCCAAACATGGGGTAGCCTTTAAAAAGAAACCCTTACCTCGCCTGCGGTCCAGCACTGCGCCCTGGGTCCTCGGGACCACCATCTTGGGAGAAAGCACAAAGCGAAATCACCCGGCTCCATGCACACTCCCATCCGTCTATTCAAGTGAATAGGTAGATGGGAGTGCATACATTACGGATGATGCCGCTTTATGTGTTTATATGAAGCAGCCTCACAAACCAGGTAGACTGTCGCTGGAATGCTGGCCAGGTAGGGTTTTTAAAAACTTTTTTTTACAGTGTCAGGGGAGAGTGGCAAGGCGGGGAGGGGTTACCCCATGTTTGTACTACAGCTGATGTTACCTTGTTTCATGATAGTCAAGGCTCATGCTGAAACTCTCAACAGTTCATCCCCCCAACTCGGTACTCTCCACCCCTAACCAGTATAATCTACATGCAGAACCATTCTTTGTAACCCCTCCCATGTCCGGCCTCCTCCTCAGGGTAAAGTGGTAGGGCGGGGGGGGGGGGGAGAGTTTAATCTGTCCATTTTAAAGATGTCCCATAAGAGATCCTGATTTGGGATGCGCCTACTATTAAATATGCTTCAGAAGCCAATATCAGGGATGGGAATATGAGGATAGTAATGAGTTGTGCACTGCAATGAAGCACATTTCCAATTCGGCTACAATGCCATTTTTCTCCCCTGTCACAGTGTGTGCGAAGGGAGACACGTATAGGAAGGACAGGAACAAGCAGGACCCTCGGTGAGGAGCATAACGGCGTGACCGGGGGGCAGCATCGGCAAAGATGCAAGCATCCAAAATCTGGTTGTCCGGGGGTGGGGGTGCCGAGGCCCGAAAGGCTTCCATGTGGAAAACGGATTAGTGTTCCACTTTAGATAGCTGGCTTGTATGGACATTGCCCTTTCTGCTTTTGCTGTTTCTTCTGTTAAGTGTTCCCCATTTTATTATGTACAGCCCCACAGAACATGACGGTGCTATAAAAAATGGCAAAACTAATGAACTCATGTCTAGTACCAACACTGGGCGCGGGGGGGAACAGGAGGATCGACACTTGAAAAGTAAACAGCTCGAGCTGAAAAGACACATCTTAATTACTGACACCACTACGGCGGCCATGAGTGAAAAGCCACATTAGTGAAAGGGGACATTTTATTCATCTGAAGACAACAGAAGAATCGCCTCCCTTTAGAGCCTTCCAGCTTTGTAAACACAGAGAGAATTATGCAAATGGATTCAAGAGAATTCTAGCTGCAGCTCGACTGTTTTACGAACATAATAGATAAAACGTATGCAAGTGACTCCTGGCCACATCTTTCCTGTGCCAGGGAAGACCCCTGATGGCCGCCCTGCCATGTAGATGATGTGGATGAGCCGTCTTCCTCCCACTACTTATCAACATCAAGGTTTACAGGAAGATAATAAAGGTGTGACTGAACTACAAAGCATTGCATCACAGTTATTAAAACATTTACAACATTGTAAAGCTGTCGGAGGGAAAGTACATGCCTTATAAAGTCATTTGAATCTTGTAAATCCGAGGGAAAAACACTTTTACCATAGATAAAACGCCCATTACTCGCGCTATAGAATGATTAGTCCTGACAACTAGGGCTACGCAGAAATGCTGGGGGGTGGGTGGGAAACCTTCACTTGCTATTAATCAATTAAAAAAATGGGCAAGGCAACTTCTGCCAATGAAGAAATGCAGGTTTAACAAATATTGATTAATATGTCCGAGACTGCAGTCCGCAGACGCTGCACTCCTACCAAAGCCATTTTACCTATTTCAATTCATTAACTTTTTGTTCTATTAGCTGAATATGAAAAAAAATCTGTAAAGAGTATCTGTAGGCATACAGAAATATATATCTGCTGAAATCATTGGCTCTTTCTCCTGATTTCAGCCAATGATTGCACAGCATATATATTTTTTTCTATTCTGGTATGCCAGATCCATCAGATCCACCTGGCTCTGTAACCTGAAGGTGCAGAAAAAACCCTAAACTTTGCCATGGCTTCCAGCAATGCTGCCCACTCTCTTTGACTGGCCACCTGTACTATAAAGTGATCCTTCACAGGCTTGTCGATTTTGTAGAGAAAGTAGGAGCTTTCGCTTGCAAACAATTGCATGTGTAAACCCCATGCCACGTTAAAAAGCGCTTGTCAGTGGGGTCTATACTTTTATTTTTTTATTTTTGAGTATATTTGACTATTTTTGTGACAAGCCTGGCAGAGATCCAGACCAACTGAAATTCCCCCATATGTGTACCTGCAAATCTATACTGAATATGGTGAGGGTGATGAAGTTGACCAACAATTACATATATATGTATAATATATGTATATAATTTATTTGGGGCCTGTGCTGTGCAACTACTATTGTGTGCAAACGCAGGTCTTTGCATTCTCTACAGCAGCGATACTCAACTGGCGGACAGGGTCCGAATGCAGACCTTGGCGCCAGATTTCCAGACCCCTGCCCTGACAGTCCTGCACTCAGTTGCTTCTATGTTGTCATGCTCAGAGCTGCCACCTGGATCAGTGATGCAGTGTTTAGTCTCCCTGCCAGTGTTATGGCTCCCTAGCACCTAGCATTTCTCTGTCTTTTTGCCCCATCCAATCCTTTCCTCCCTCCCCAGCTCAGCCCCATCTATCCCTAATCATCCCATGGCCCCCTAGCTCAGTCACATCCATTTCTGTCCCCCCAGCTTTGCCCCATCTATCACATTCTCACCCATTCATGTCCCCCCAGCTTTGCCCCGTCTAACCCTGTCCCCCCAGCTTTGCCCTATTCCTGCTCCCCCCAGCTATCCCCCATCCAATCCCTGTCCCCTCATCTCTGCCCCAACTATTCCTGTCCTCTCAGTTATGCCCATCCAATCCTCGGCCTTCTAGCTTTGCCAATCCATTACTCCTTCTTCCAGCTCTGGCCATCTTTGAAGCTGATGTTTAATTTGAAGCATGTTTAATAGATTTCGTGGGTAGTGAGGAAAATTATGCTTGTTTTTTAATTAGCCTGTACTATTCCTTTAAAGTGTTATATTTTCTGTTATAATAGAGAAGTTGTGTAGACCCCCACAGAGTTTAGTTCTTTCTAGTAAGAGTATAGGATTTTTTTTTATTTTATATCATATTTAATTAAAGCTACCTCCACAATGTCATGCTCCTTGACATTGATGTGTCCTTCTAGCTGTATGACCCAGAAACAGAGAACATAATCAGAAATAAAAGTCTGAGGCCATTTCAAAATATTACAATGCTGAACCAATTTTTATCTTCCTTGGGGAGCGGTTTCTTTTCTTTCATGTGTTACATCTATGCAAATGTCCTCCTGCAGGAAACAACCCCAGCATATGTGTGTTAAATGTAAAATTTTCCTGTAGAAGTCTATTGAGACTCTTGGCACACAGGCCATATGACTGCATGTGGCTGTTTCAGGGTTTGAAGGACCCCGGTAGCTGGGACAATTAGAACTAGCCTCTGCAACGATGGAAAGACATTTCATATTAAATCAGCGGGCATTATCCATTATACCAGAGCTTTAAATACAATATATGTAAATGAAAACCATGAGCGTAAAATTAACAGGAAGAAAAATAGGGAGAATGAGTGAGAAAGGCAAAAGAAGTGACAGAGAGACAGAAATGTGGAAAAGAGGGTAACGGTGGGGGTCATGCTACTTATTTCCTGAAGTATGTTTACCTTTGGGTGTACTTTTGGGTGTGAATTGAAACGTACATCTCCGTGAGCTTTATAACTTTAACACACCAAAAAAGTAAAATAAAAAACGTGTGTGCTAATTTTTCCTAAAAAGCACTTGTCCCTGTAATGGGGCATTTTTACAGTTGAGGTACATAATATTTCCAATAAGGTAAGGATAATTTCTTGAAAGCTTATAAACAACAGTATCATATAGGGTATGCCAGTTTTTTTTTACATACCCCATAGGGTGCTGTTGTTTCCAAACTTTCAAAAAAAGTTTTTTTTTTACATTTTTAACATTTTTATTGACCTTTTTGTGTCAAGTCAAAAAGCTCATTCAGATGTAAGTTTCAGTTTACACCCAGAAGTGCAACCAAAGCTGAATTTGATTTATACAATTTTTAGTATGACCCCCAATGAGGCAGGAATCTGGAAAAGAGAGACAGAGAGAAAGTGAAAAAATAGGTTTGAAGAAGGTGAAATGAGAGTAGTGGAGGGAGTGTGAAAAGATGAAGGAAAGGTGTAAAATGAAAGAAAAAAATAAGGAAATATGGAAAAGAGCTCGACAGAGGGAAATGGAAAAGAATGTAAACAGGGGGAATAGGAAAGAGAGAAATAGAGGCATTAAATTAAAGTGATAGAGAAAAGGCAAGAAGACTGAGTGAGGCTAATAGGAACGATAGGTAAAAAAGAAAGTGCTGCAGCATTAATCCCTCATAACACTGCCAGTGGTGCTTCAGCTGTCAGCTCAAGTGCAGACTACGCATTTCCGAACAGCTCCTGAACACCAAGCCTGAAGAACACTGACATAAGTTTCTCAGCACGGTCATTCGGGTGGTGCGCCCCTATGTCCAACCAGGAAATGTGCAGTCAGAACCCTAAAGAACCTCTGAAATTCAGCTGCTGCCACTGTAAAAGACTGAGGCTCTGGAAAAGGATAAGACCTGGTTAAGAGTTGCCAATCCGCTTTAAAAGTGGGGAGACTAGAGGGGGATGTTAGAAGAGGAATTAGTGAATTTCACATCCCCCTCTTATAAAGCATTCCACACACGGCTTCTAAAATCTTGTATACGTGGAGGCTTCATACTGCTCTCCTGAACTCACCACCACATCTTAACAGCTTCTGGGATGACTACAGCAAATACTTACAAATGTTTTGAAGTGTTGCTAGGGGCAAGCTTTACAACACTGTAACACCTCACTGATTATTTCCATAAAAAGTTCAGTTACCTGTGTTAGCCAGTGATCTGTGTAGATGCTATTTGCCTTTCCACCTGTTTAGGTATTTTTCACAGCATTTCCCAACTCCGTATGTACTTTGTAACTGCACCAAAGAACTTATTAAGAAACTCTGTGTACCTGACCAATCAAATTATGCTGTAAGACATGAGTCTACTAAAGAAAAAAACAATTTTGCAGCTAGTGACAAGGGGGGGGGGGGGGGGGGGGGTCTAACAGTTAGACCCCCCTCTCATGCCACTAGTTGCAAAATTGTTTTTTTTTTCAGTAGACTCATGTCTTACAGCATAACTGACTGAGGGGTCACCACTTTGGGGGGGAGCTTTCCATCTGAATCTTCATTTAATAATAATAATAATAATAATAATAATAATATATTTATATAGCGCTATATCATCTAAAAATGGACAGTAATAATATAAATATGCAGCAACAACCTTTTTAGCCTATTTCAAGAACCACAACTAGCATAATTTTGTAAAGACATTTTGCACGAAATCAGGATAAAACTACAACCTATAGCAGTTTTCCCCAACCATCTTCCTCAAGGCCCACTGACAAGTCATGTTTCCTGGATTTCCACATAGCTGTCTCTATAGCACTGCTGTGTACTAATTACTCACCTGTGTGGAGATCTGCAAAACATGGCCATGAGGAGGAGAAGGGTTGGTATGTACTAAAATATATATTTACAATACAGTACCAATACAAAAGAAAATGCTGGGGTGAATTAGACAAATAGCATTCTGACATGCAAGTTTGGACGATCTGTGTGCTCAAGCATGTATCTGAGAGTGATGTTCACTGCGTCCTGTGCTGATCTGTTCGCTATTAGCAAACTGATAACTTCACATAAACTTCATAAAACTATTATCCCTGTTTAGCCCACAGTATCATTTTGAAGATTTGGATGCATTTACATTCTCACTCCAAACTCTCCTTTTGTGAAAAAACTGCCTGTGCCTGTTGCAACCCATTTCTGTAGAGCAGGCCATGGCCTAAGTGAGCTCAAGCTCACATTGCTAAAAGGGGTCATCCGTTCACAAAAGAAGAGATCGGAGTGGGAATGTACCATATTTTTCACCCTATAAGACTCAATCTTATTGGGCGAATGCAAAAAAAAATAAAAACAATAAAAAAAAATCAACAAAAATTACCATCCCAACTTCCACGCCTCAGCAGCCGTCTCCCGCCGACATAAAAACACACATATACATACATACATACATACATAACCGGCTTAGGCTGCCCTCGCCGCTGGCCGCAAGTGCCTCGCCACCGATGCCTGCCAGCCACTGCCACGAGACCCGGTTCAGGCAAACGGGTGGGGTGTGGCCTGTGACTCCTGCCAGTGTTCAATGATGCTGGCAGGAGTCACTGGCCACACCCACCCAGAAATCAGAACCGGCGGGAGCATGAGGCGGCAGGTAGCTTGCGGCTACGGGGACTGGAAAGTGTCGGCGGCAATTTCAGCGGCAGCAGACGCCAGTAAGGAAAGTGTATGTTTGTGAGAGTGTGTGTGTGAAAATGTGTGTGTGTGAGAGAGACGGCTACTGGGGAATGTTTTTTTTTGGGGGGGGCATGCTGCACACTGTTGGGATGCCCACACACTGCCTGTAATGTGGAATTCCCCTGACTGCCTGTAATGTGGAATACTGCTCACTGCCTGTAATGTGGGGTCTGTAATGGTATGATTTTATGATTTTGATCTGTCGATAATGGGGTGATTGGGAGCGAGGTATTTTAGCAAACCATTTGGTTCAGAATATTTTTTTTCAAATTTTTCGCCTACAAATCCTCCTTATATGCTGATGTGAGATCAATAAAAACTCCACAAACTCTGTCTTCCCCTCTCATTCTTATCAGCCCACCATTAATTGTCATAATCCCCCTGTTATATATCTTACGATTTTACGAATTTGCTATTTTTCACATGTGTCAGTAGAAAAACAATTGTGACTCCTTTGTAGTTTTCTGTATAAATGCGTGTCTAGGTTACAGATCTGTATTATGCCTGAAGAAGAAGCTTGAATTGCTTTGAACGCTTGCATTTTCACTCTATTAAGTCAACCAATAAATGGTATTACTATAACCTTGGATTTCCTGTGACTGCATCTGAAATTTGTAACCATTTCAATTTAGTGTGGCCCACTACTGGTTGCCAAATCACTAAGTGGCCCTCGCTATTCAAGATGTTGAGCACCCCTGCTCTATATTTGTTATTATGATAAAGATATTAATTTTTTCTCTTTCTCTTAGGTAACCACATAAAGATTGACCTTTTTGTAGACCCTTCTTTATGGCAGCCATTGTGTCGGATTGGTAATATACACAGCAACCAATTAATTAGTAAGAATTTTTTCATGCTCCTTTAGGACCTACCTCTTTATATATGTTCCCGATAATTATCTAAGTTACAGCTTTATGTAGCCTTGTTTCCTTATCACTAAAAATTAAAAAGTGAGTAATGCAGTATTCTGCAAATAGCTTGCCCTGAGATTGCAGCTTTCACCCAGAATAATACAGCCATTAAATCACAGCACTACTCATCCTTGCAGCATCCCAGAGCACTTGATACAGAAACAACTAAGATGCAAGTTCACTAGAATCTGTTGTTTCCTTTTGAAGATAATATTCTAGGCATACCTTAAATTATGAATAAACATTGAAATGCACTTGAGAATGCATTACATGCCTCAGTGATTTCTGTATACTTGATTTTAAGCCTAAATTAAAGCCAATCCAACAATGTGCATAGAGAGAGGTGCCAGGAATCGAAAGCTTCGCTGCTGCAAAGGCTGTTTTATGTTTGCGGAGCAACAAAGGGGGTTAAGTGTCTGTTGCTATACAAGGATCGCCTTTTTTCATCAATGTGGCTCCAGAAACTCGGGATTAAAGATGGAAGGGGGAGGTTCGCATTTAAAGAGGTGCCAACTTTCTTTCTGCAAGTAAAATTAGCGGCCAATGTGAAACTGATCTTTATCCAGCCATGAAAGCAAACATTCTAAAGTTATATACATCCTCTAAATTATGAGGTCCAAAGAGCATGTCTATTTGTCAAACATTTTAGGGGAACACAAAAGCTTCATCAGAACTCAGTAGTCAGTTATTTAGTGACCTAAAAAAATGCGTGACATATGGAAGTGAAAAGCACAAATTATAAGTTGTAGCTCAAAAAGAAAATGAAGATCCAGTTCTTCAAGACTTAGCTATGGTTGTGGAGAAAGTCACTGGCGTACCACTTACCTCACAAAAACTCATTTTTAAAGCCAAATTTTAAATCATCTTGAGAAGCAAGCATTCTATATCCCATTGGAACACAATTGGAGAATTGGAAGGAACTGTTTTTGAAGCATAACCCTATACTACCATCTGGTAAGAGTAACTAGAGAAGGTGGTGGGCACATGGTGAATGTTCTAAAATGGAACTATTGGCACATGGTGGATATTTTGGAATGGATCTATAGCTAAATCATGTTAAGAAGTGCATGTACCTTGGGATAGCAGAACAAAAATACTGACTGATGTCTGAGAACACTATTGATCTGTGGACTTATTTAATATGCACAAGCTGGCATAGAATTGAAACTTATACTCACTTTATCTATACAATTGCTCTGTGTTTTATATGTTACATTGTATGTGGAATCCACTGGGATAATTGGATTAATACACGTTGAGCAATTAAAATTATATCACAAGAAGTCTTAATACTAATATTAAAATATTTAGCGCGGTTTTCCCTCACTTTTAAATTAAAAAAATCTAGACTAGCCAAACATATCAAGTGTAAGACGAATATTGAGCTCTTCATCCCCATTTCCAACCACTTGCAAGCAAGTCGTTCCCAAAGTTTTACCCAGAAGGCTAAACTTTTTAAAAAAGCCAGTCACCTGCCAGTTCAAAATATGTCTATGTAATACAATGCCCCTTGTTTGTATGTAATAACTGGTACAGTTCAAGAACGAACCACTTGATGGAACAAAGAAAACCCATGCAAAACAATAGAGGGCCTTATTCTAGGTGGGTGTCACAAAAAAATGTTGATATCTGATGATATAGGCGCTACTGCACCCATAGTGGGCTTGGAGGTGGTCTGGCACTGTTACAGAGTGTTCAGGGCAAGTCCTGGCTCCTACGTGCGACTCAAAGGGATCAGCACGGCTTCGCAAAATGACACAGGCTGTCACATGACGCCTCTGTCATATTGGCATGGCAGGTTGCTAGAGCGCAGGGATACCCCGCAAGAAATAGCCCTGATCGTAACAGGGGCCTTCTAGTCCTGGTGCCCCAAACAATTGCCTTATTTGCCCTTTAGAGTTACTAATTTTGCATTATATCTTTTTCGTCTATTCTGGCAGTTAAAAGCTGTCAGGCCTAGATGGGCCTTCTTGCTATATTCATGTTAGTAATGATCCCCATTGCTCCTCTTTGTCCTCGCAGTGGGTTATTTGTGGCAACCATTTTGGATCCCACCTAGGGGCAGAAGCTCCCGGTCATTTTCTCTAAATCATTTTAAGTCCCTCTGTATTCTCAGTTTTAGGTCTGATGCTGCTCCTCAGATGCCTATACCTGTCTTTGCGAACTCAACTATTTATTATCTAAAACATTTTTTGAGCATGGAATGCAGCTATTGTGACGGGGTCAGAGGTGTGTAGCTGTATTTATTTCAATTTTCCCTTTCCTATAGCTTGAGAAATACCGATTCAGGCTTAGAATGGCGGCCTAAAATTATTTGTATGCGCCAAAGCAAGATGGTAAATGTCAACATTTCAGTACCAAGCAATGTATAGCAAAGCTGTGCCTGTCAAAGTGAGAATAAAGCCTAGATGGGAGAACAATATGATATGTCCTCTGCGGATAAGACTAAAAACAAAACTAATACAAGAGGCTTATAGGGCAAAAGACGTAAAATGATATTCTGCGCATTTCCCACTGAGTACAAATGACACAGGTGACCTTTAAATTCAAGTGCTCATTGAGCAGGATTTCACCAACTGGCTGGAAATTGTTCTGAAGCCTTTTACACTCCAGTAGCTCTGTCAGAGACTTGTAGGACTTCAGCTACTCATTGTAGCGGTGTGAGCGGAAAAGACAGCGGGAACAAGAAAACATCTACTCCTAAGAATTTACCCTCTGCATACGAGAACATAAAAACAATCAAGCCAGTAACATACAAAAGAGATATTTACCAAGCATTTCAAACCTCCTTGTGCCTCAAAAATGCAATTAGTGAAAATGACATCAACATGCTAAAAGTACTTCTATCAAGTAGGCTACATTCTAGACTGCACAGATTGCAAATGAGGCTCCGGAACAAAATTTACTTAATCAAGACCTAAAGCCTTTTTGTTAAAGCGGAACAAAACTGAATTTAGCTGGCCTTCCTCAGGGACATCCCAGATCTTGATGCTTGGCTGTGTGGGGGAACAAATCTTACCTGCTTCCTGGCATTTTCTGCGTTTTAAATAACGAGCGCCCGCATCCCCACAAGGCGCAGTCCTAGAGCCACTACTTTTTCAATATACACTTATGGTCTTGGCCAACTAATAACCTCACTGAGCTTCCTATACCACTATTATGCAGATGACACTCAGCTATATCTCTCTGGTCCAAATCTCTTTTCCCTTCTCTCTCGCCTTCCTAACTGTCTAATCGCCATTTCTTCCTTCATGACATCTTGTTCCCTTGAACTGAACATGGACAACACCGAACTGGTCATCTTCGCACCATCTGTCTTCCCTCCCCTCTCCAACACTCCAATCTCAAAATAATCTTACAATAACTGCAATTCCTCACGCGCGATGTCTGGGTGTCATTCTGGACTCTTCTCTCTCATTCACACCTCACATTCAATCCCTAGCCACCTCCTGCCATCTCCAACTTAAAAACATCTCCCGCATTCGTCCCTTCCTCTCACATGATACCAATAAAATGTTAGTGCACTACCACAACACCCTACTTTGCGGCTTACCAACAAACAGAATGGTGAGGATGGGCTGCTGCTGGGATTATGACCGGATATCTGTTATTGTAAATACTGTACATTACTTAAAATACGCTGAGAAACCCTAATATGGGTTGTGGCAATCTTTCCTTTTACCTGCTTCAGGCTCATAGTTAATACCTCAGTTAAAAGTGCTACTGCAGGTAAAGTTAATTGTTACACCATTGCGTCGGGCTACGTTTTGCACTGTCCTAAACTCTTTTCAAACTGAGGAAGAAATGGCCGAGATATCGAGGTTTACAGGTTCAGCTTATAATTCTCTTCTGAAAAAAGTGGGTGTGGCCCTTGGATCTGTGATGCTGCACAAAAAAACAGCATAATGGGCAGGGTCGGTAAGATTCCCAGAACTTGCATAAGACACCCTGGCTGTGCAATGTGAATCTTAAGGGAGGAGGATGTAGCGGAGAGAGGAACCAGCAATCCGGTCCCGTTCTTCTGAGCTGATGGGGGATGAGATTAAAAAAAGAATGTAATTGGCTGAACCTGTAAACCCCTATATCTTGGCCATTTCTGCTTCAATTTCAAAACCTTTGCCTACAGTATCACTTTAAACTCTTTGAGGCCGATTCATTAATAGCGCCAGGTAGCGACAGATGAGCGACTGTAGCGTGATTTTTTCAGCGCCAGCCAGTATTCGCTGTGCTTGGCCGGCATTAGCTTGATGACAGCGACTCAGTCGGTGTGCGGTAATGTTGAATACGGGCTGGGGGGTCGCTGTTTCACAGGTCCAGCGTTGTATGTGTGCGCCTGACAACGAATGGCCAGAGCGAACGGCTAGCTTCATATTCATCAACAAATCACGCTCCGAATGTGCTGTCGCTGTCCATTCCTTGTTTAAACCCCAGAGCGCTGGCAGCGATGTGTATTAACTAGTTTTTAACCCCTAAACAACCATATTTTTTGAATGTAACATTATACATGTTTTTAGAATCATTTTGTAATATGAATACATTAATCTCAGACCTGTTAGATCAATTCTGCACATATTTTTTTTTTTTTGACTTAAAAATAAATCCTAACATTGCAGAAGTGTTCTCCGATTTTTTGACATTAAAAAAATAAAAATATTACCAATTAATTATGATTAATTATAGATTGCTCCATTGAAATGCATTGGACATCGCCAGGGAGCGACAGCTCATACCTGGCGCTGTTCGGTCCAGGCGGCTTCATGATGAATGCCGCGCTAGCCGTCGCTCTCGCCGGCGCTAGCCTCATTTTGCTTGATAAATGCGTCATTGTGACCGCCGCCGGGCGTACTTGAGTCGGTAGTCGCCGTTAGCTGCCGCTACCTGGCGCTCGTCAGACACTACCTGGCGCTATCGCTTGATGAATAAGGGCCTTTGTCTTAGATCTAAGAGTGGAATTGTTCAGGCAGAAATTCTCACAGTTTCCTGTTTTATTGCAACCTAAAAAAATGGGTTAATACATCTTTTAACTTGATACTTCAAATCAGAATCGCACATACCTGTTTTTGGATTGATTGCAAAGAATCCTTGAGGGTTCCCACTGGAAATCTTGTATGTCAGCTTATCGCTGGATCCAGAATCGGGATCGAAGGCCTTAATCTGCACAACTGATAAGTCCTTGGGAGAGTTTTCCATGACCTCTGGGTAGTAAACAGGCTCTGAAGTCTGTGGCGCATTATCATTAACATCCTCAATTTCTATGTATATCTCAATAAAAGATGAAAGGGGAACAACACCGCGATCAGTGGCGTAAACAGTCAGCCAATAATGAGAAGTCGTTTCACGGTCAAGAGTATCCGCCGTCCGTATAATACCTGAATATTAAAGAAAGATAGAGCGCGCAGTTAATGGAAATTCCAGCACTTAAGGTTAAGTATCTTTCAATTTCTAATTGCACTAAACACATATTAAATGTGGAGTGTAATCAATCAGCACAGCAATAACCCATTTTAATGAAAGCATTTTCTAGTGCTGGAGGCCACATGGATGGCAGGATGCCTGGTCCCCATGAGGGGTGGTATTTAAATAAAACAGGATTATACAAAAAGAGCTGCGGTCAACTGCTTAAAGATGATGTAAAATATTAAATAGTTCTTACAGGAATAAGTCCAGATATTGATTGTAGCAAACCTGTTGGGGGCAAATCTAATACACACATTCCAGCAAGTGCATGTGCACTACCTTAACTTTTCCAGCAGGGCACCATTATGACCAATAATCTAGGAGTGATCTGCCTGCAAAGGTAAAAGGATATTGTAGGGTAAAACAAAAAGCACATGCGGCTTTCCGCTTCACTAGGGCACCTCGCATTTTTCTACCATCAACTCAAGTACATGCTCAATCCGCTAATCTCAAAGGAGAAGGCTCCCTTGTTCTTTCGATGAGGAAAGCCCACCCAATGCTGAGTGCCCCTTAACATGATTGCCCTCGGCACAATGGAACTGACACCTACAGCCAGAGTGAAAAGGGCTACACAAACGCCGCCAAATGTGGAGCCTGTGTTACGCTGCATCTTGGGGTATTGGGGATATATGGGAAATTAAATGAGACTGGATTTTTTTTAAAGTGGACCAAAACCCATGGCCTAATGGCCCTGGAATCTTAGATTGATTCCATCCCCCGGGCGAACCAGAATCGTGATGCCCCGCTATGTGAAACCCCCCAGATTTTGCCCTGCTATCCCTTTAGCAGAGCAAGCTCCCTGTTAGGGGGTAGGTGGGGATGTGGCCATCGAGTGTTTTTAATTCGCACCCGTAGATGAAGGCTTAGACAAAGGGCGAGAGGACGGGCATGCGCTGTAGAACCAAGGAAAGGTGAGTTACATTAGGCGACCTGGGGGGATATCACACATCGAGGCATCCACGATCAGGGTGCCCCAGGGCAAAGGACCAAAACCCCAAATAGTTTGGCCCACTTTAATCCCTTAAAAAGCTATTTAAAGTTATAGAACAGGCAAAGCCAAATGTTAGACCATTGTGTTGGGCTACATAAGGCACTGTCCTAAACTGTTTTCCATTTTTAAATTGAAGAAGAGATAGCTGAAATATCAAGGTTTACAGTTTTACCTTATGATTTATCTTCTGAAGCATGTGGGCGCTGTGATGCAGTTTATTAATCAGCATAATAATTAGCATAACAGGCAGAGTCTGTAAGAACCTAAGATCTTGCTTCAGTCACAGGCATTCTCAGGGGTTAGCTGGGCTAAAATGGCAGCTCAGAGAGCACCATTCAAGCCATCAATACAGAGGGAGCCTGGTTTGGACTAGCTCATTGAGCTAGTATTGGTGGCCCACATCAGCTGTTGGGACAGATAAGGAAGTGTATTTTCTCATTTACAGTGCTGAACTGAGAGGAGTCACAGTGTTGGAGGAATGCTTGGCAAGGTAAACTGCTGTTTATTTTTTTGAACCTTTTGCATGAAAAATCGCTTTGTGTTCTTAATCATCTGAATGCTTTCTACTAATAGGAAAAGTTACACTCTGGTCGGGTCATAACTTGCATATTAGTGAGATGAGCAAATAAATAAAGTGGGCATCTTTCAGGATGTGTAAAGTCGAAGGCTGGTTACTACAGGGTTGCATGACAGTAGGGTCACCTATAATCTCTTAATCCTAAATCTATAATCAAAAGACTCCTCCTTTGATCTTTTTACTTATTTCACTGACAATACTACCCATATTCCTGCTTCTAAGCAGCAGTAAGCCCCCCCCCCCCCCCCCCCACTGTATTTATGCACAGAGAGCAATAGTTCCACATCTTTCTTTTAATGTAAATTGTAAATTATAGAGCGGAAGCCTCTCCTTTTCCATGAAAAGCAGCTGCAAGGATTTTCACTCATTCATCAAACAGCCTTTAGAGGGGGCCACTGGACACCTCTGACCTGACCCCTAGTATACCATGATTCCCCTTGACATAAAATATAATAACAAAGGCTACACAGTTAGTAAACCCAGCAGGTTACACCTTGTATCTTTCAACTATTCAACCAGCTACACAGGATCTATTGAAGAGTCCGTTCCGTAGGTGTAACTACCACCAAAGAAGATTACACAGCCTACATAGGATCCACTTTAGCAGAGTGGCAAAACCATTTCTACAAATATTTTTATCAGCCTTAGCTCCTGACAAGTGCCTGACAGTTTCATATAAAGTCAAATGTTCACTTTTGGTCTCCTTCAAGATAAGAGAACATGAGCTAATTTCTCTGGCTCCCATCCAAGTTGTATCAGGTGTGTATTTTGCTTTGGCAACAGTTTCCAAGCTATCTGTACCTATCTGAGATACCCTTCCCCTTCTCTATCTTACGGTGAGCAGCTGCCTGCCAACTAAAGCACCACATAAACGCAGTTACTGTACAGTCAGGCTTCAAAGGGGAATTCCATTTGTAAACCACGGGCCTTTATGGAAAATAATATTGTTAAAATATTATTATTGCTTATTTATATAGCGATATCATCTTCTGTAGTGCTGTAATGTATATTATGTATTATGTAATTTATATATGTATTTCTGTCTCTCTCACTCTGTATAAAATCACAAGATTTCTCTGCAAAGTGGGCTTTCACAAGTTTCAAGCCAGCGAAACTGGGAGGACAGATCTGGGCATCAAAGGAATATCTCAGTATAACTGACCGGAAAAGAATGTCTTCATGAGGGGGAGAGGGCCTTAGGATGAGGAACCCTGGGGCAGAGGTGACCAGGGCAGTACTGACAGGACTGTTCAGGGGTAACTATTTCAGGTCTGTATGAGGAGTGATTATGGTTTGAGGGGGTAGCCTGTGCCATTACCCGGTTCTTTCTCTCCCATACATGTATGACTGATGCTCTGCATAAAGTACTAACGGTGTTCCTCTGCATATAACTTCTTGGTACCCTGTGTATAGACTGTGTCTGGTAATAGTGTTATACATAAAAATCTAAACTGTGTTCCTTCACATAGGATCAGGTGGTACCCAGTGCTTATGTATTAACCTACCCCGTGTTGATTATGTGCCTATATAATATTAATATTGTCCCTGATTTGGCATCCTCTGTGCTATACTATTTTTAAATGTTCATGGCTTTTATGAGCTGCCTAATATCCTTGTATAGATTTTAATTGTATTATATGTATGTGTGCTCAATTATATTTCAAATATTTATCACACTGGGAATATTAATTGACTCAACTCATAACTGGTGATAACTGGAGTTCAGGTGTGTGAGGGGTCAATATATATATATTCGTATTAATTTAAACATTCTCTAGTTAACCCCTCCACTGGTGCCAAGGCAGGGTGGGGGTTTACAAAGTAAAAAAACCTTTACCTCACCCGTGCTCCGGCGCCATTCTCTCTGCACTCTGGGTCTTGGCCTCTGCTATCCTGGGATAGAGCACTGAGTGGCTTCCCTCTGACTCCATGTGCACTCCCGTTTACCCATTCAAGTGAGGGGCAGGTTTCTGTGCAGCAGCTGCATGGACCTGTTAGAATGTCCCTGGACCTTAGTTGAGGTAAGGTTTTTTTGTAACCCCATCATCCTGCCCCAGCGCCCATACTGCTTAAGTTACCCTATGACTGGACTTCCACTTTAAAGTGGACCAATCACCACCCACACCAGCCCTGCAGTCATCCAACTAGGCGCCCCTCAGGCATGCCAATTCAGCCCGCAAGCCCCTTACCACCCTGATGGTCCCTTGCTGCGATAGCGGGCCGCGAATGCATCCTTGCAGCTGTGTGCACTCCCGCGGCCAGCCATTCAGATTGACCAGGTACACAGCAGCGTGCACTCCACAGTGGAACTGGGGAAACAGCTGCCAGCGTTTCCTATGCCGAAAAGCAGTCTAAAGCAGAGGCTTTATGCCATATACCATATAAAGTATATATACCATTCCATAAAGCACTGATTGAAGGACCATCCGTGCATGTGCCGTGGGAACGTCGGAAAGGTGAGTGGACTGGGTGGGGGTTTCACACAGGAGGCATCCCAAATTGGGATGCCCCCAGGTAAGGGACCAAACACCAGGATAGTCAAAACTGGTGATTGGTCCACTTTAAAGAGAAATGTGCAAATGTTTCCTAATTAAAAAGGCTGTTTTTCTGTGTAACCTGTAGCTATATCCCTTGCAGCCTGGAAATGTACTTTGGAAACATAGACATGGCATCCCCACATCAAATAAGTTAAAACTAGCAACGTATTGAGATCCATACATTTTCTGTACGCCCTTTATGAGCAATAGATTCCTTTAATTAACACAAAACCTTTCAAAAAGGTGATAGGCAGCAATACAATTTTTACAGCAAATCAAACCCTTCCTACTTTACCCTAAGCAGAAGAAAGTTCACTAGCAGAAGATTATGGCACCTTGTTGCTTGGTAGTTCAAGGCTCCTGCCATACCCAAGTGCTCTGTTGACTTCCCTTGAAAGAGTCGACTCTATGACCTTAATATACCAAACCAATATATATAAGCAGCTGGCCAGAGCTTTGGGTATAGGTGGATGAGGGTGCCATATCGCTATAGCGCTGGCGTAACACACGGCATTCATTGCCGCAGCTAAACTCAACCTAAAGCAATAGCAGCCTACAAAAGGATGAAAACAAGTTATGACAGGCCACACAGGTCTTATAGTGGAAGTATATTCACATTCCTCCTACAGCTTTCTGTGTAGGAATTTAAGGCATTACCGGAAAAATTATATTCTTTGTAGAGCTGATTAAGGGAAATTCCACTCCCATTATACTGCACTGCAAACCTTCCTGATAGTGAAAAATATAGACCAATAACCATACATTAGAGAAGGCCATCGTTCACTTTACTACCTTTATTTTCCCAGGATTAGACCACAATGTCAAGATCTCTTTCTAAAGATTTTGGAGCATAGCCTAATAGCATTTTCTGATTCGCTACATCAAGTGGGCTTTCTCTACCAATAACACGTCTTGCTAACTGATGAGTAGCCTAGACACTGCATAGTAATACAATGTGATCACTCATTTGCATCTCGATTGGATTTCCACCTAAACTGATCTAACTGTGCTGTCTAATCACTTTTGAGTTGCCACAGTGGCAATTTAAGAACAGATGGAAACTGTAATGGCATGCATTAAAGAGGACCAACCACCTTAGTTGGCAGCTAATTTACTCCCATTGGGGCATCCCAATTAGATAGAACGGGATAGACTCGGGGGCTCGCAACAGACTGCAGGGAGGCTGGGAATGCAGTCGTCCCCCACTCTTTAACCGTATTAACTATGATCTGGGCATTTCCACATGACAAGGCAAGAGCAAAAAGCAAAGCAAGGAAAAATGGAAAATCACAGGTTTTGGTCCACTTTAAGGTGTAATGCACTTTACCACCTATACTTCCAAAGAAACCTTTACTGGATTAAATTAATTCATACAACTTAAAGGGATTGACTAGTCAAACTTTAAAATCATTGCATGGCAGCTTACCCGATGCAGTGTCTCCTTGCTATGGACACAGAAAGGAAGGGAAATTTCTTCTTTCTCTTTGCTGTCTTCAGCATCTTCCCCTGATTATGACCACCAATCCAATCCTGAGTCTCATATCAGGTTTACACCCCCTCTGTTAGTGATTGAGCAGAACTGTGACTGGCAGTGTGGAGAGATCCATTTTAGCCTATCACTAACAGTGGGGGTGTAAACCTGACATGAGCCTAGGGATTGGATTTGTGGTCATAATCAGGGAAAGGTGCTGGAGACATCAAAGAGGAAGAAGAAATCTAATGTAATGCACACAGTGAGCTTGTATGACCCAGCCCTGCTACTCACATCATATAGGGCAAAATACTCTATACTCTAACAATATAGCTTTGATTTTAAAAATTGCCATGTGTAGCCCTACAACATTGGGAATATTGGACAATGAACCTTGGCCAATCTAAATGTAAGGAATAGTCATAGTACAATTACTCTAACCAAGGCGCCAAAGCAACTCTAACTACTAACTCAACTACTGGAACCCTAAAATCATAGTACATCAGTGACAGTTGTTTTCTGCCAGTCTAATTTCTCAAAGTTGAATTATGGGGATGCTTATACAGTCATGTTGCAGATTTCTGTGTGTCAGGCTAAAAGTAGGTTTCGACTGTCTGTGAAGAAGGGAGCATAGCTGTAACCACCACTAATAATCAGACGATGAACTTGCTATATGACCCAGTCCTATAGCCTACAGATGTATTTTTTTGGGTATTTTCTTAGCTTGTGGGCCCTGAGAAAATGCCACAAGCAATGTTTCACGACTGTCCAGCCCATTTTTTTATTTCCAAAACTCTACCTTGGCTCACGTCCATTGTCCAGTCTCTAATCCTTACTTATCTGAACTTGCACACACACGGATTTTATGCCAAATTATGCAAAAGCACAAGTTCCCTTAAGTCATTACTTTAGAATTCATTTAAGCCTACGCTGGACACCAGTAAGGAGAATTATAAATCGCGGCTTAGAGGAAGGGCAGAGGTTAGGTAAATCTACATAATATATTCTAAATTTACTGTAAAATCATTGGCAAGGGGAGAATGCTGAATTGTAGTAATAATCACTTTTATGGAGATTTGTGGGACACTTGCAGTTTGCTTTTAAATAATTTTAATACAATTAAATGTTGTTTTTCACCTGCAATAGACCAGCAATTATCCACTGCGGCTTCTGTTTGGTGTTTGTAGATGAAGCTGTTCACAGAGCCTCTAACTTGATGCTGCCATTCATATTAGTATTGGGAAGAAAATGCTTCATGGATGTCTGACTCTTAGAGCCAAAGCATGAGACTCAACGAGCTTACAACTATTCCCATTGACCAATATTGTTCCACAGAAAAAGAAAAGGGCAGGGAAAAATGGCACTACCTAGCTAAAGTGCATGCTATAGCCATCATGTGACTAGTGACTAGTATAGTGATGGTAACAGCATGCCCTTTAGTTAATTTATACATGAAATTGTTTTGTGTCTAGATTATTATAGGGTATAATTGTAACTATAGATACCTTTATTGGTGCAATTCTTCGTATTGTTGCAGAAGTTCTCACACCATTCGAGTAAATTATATTTTTAATAAAACTGATAGTGGTAAAAGGATATTAAATAAGTGTTTTAGTTTTCTTGGTTAATCATATTGTTCTGTTGGACGGGTAATTCCTGAGTTTTCAAGCAAATTATTGTGACAGAGTTTTTATTGGGTGTTAGTGGTGCTGCCCTTTCTGTGCCACTGCTGTCTGCCCTGCTTGCAGTGAGCCTTTGGAGGGCCCGACAATGTTGGCCGATGGGTGTTCCCGGATGGACGGATGGATGGATGGTGGGGGGGTAGGTGATGATTAGTGGATGGCTATCTGCAGCCCCCTTCTTATGTAATGACCACTGCTGCAGGGGACAGCATGGACGGGAGCACGTCGTGTGGCACCTTTGTGCAATCTTCCTAACACGTCTGAGGGGGGATTCGAGACATGCCGTGGGTGGGGTGGCACACAGGTAATTTGTATTTATGTGCACGCTTATCACTTTGATGTAAAAGGGATTAATGGGGGAATCCGTGAAAGGTGTTGTTGAAATATCTGGATGTCTTTCACAATTTTAAAAACATAGAAGGGGCACTCTGGTGTGTCCCATACATGCACCAACAAAAATCTGCACTCACCCTGAATAATTGGTACAAACCAATGTATAAGAAGTTTGTTGTGCTACTTTACTAAATATAACAATGGAACAACAAGGAACCCACATGGGCATTACACAATTAAAAAACATATACAAGACAATCTAAAAACAAAAGGGTGGGGGGAGGTTAGGCAAGGCAATAATGAATGATAAGTAATCACAATTGATATATGTTAAATTTCATGCCATGAAATGAAGAAGAAACATGGCATTATATAGTGTTATTCACCAGGCCAATGAGCATAAATCAGACCAACTCTTAAGCCAAAAATGTGCTATAGGGTGCATACCCAAAGAGATAATAAAGACCCTAGAAGTAAGGTGTAAGCTGCGTTCAGAAGAGAATAATACAGAATGCAGAGAGTGAGCCAGAGAAATACAACAGAGTGTCAAAGAGCATGTGCCCAGAAATAGCTGTGCAAAGTGAATAGAAAAGTGTGACTGAATACTGATCGGCCTGGGGAACAACACAACACGATCCAATAAAATATAATAAAATATATAGTAGTTAGTACGTCACCGTAAGTATTAAAGCCTGCCGATCCCCCCCACACCGAGGTCAACAACCCCACCCTTTTGTTTTTAGATTGTCTTGTATATGTTTTTAATTGTGTAATGCCCATGTGGGTTCCTTGTTGTTCCATTGTTATATTTAATAAAGTAGCACAACAAACTTCTTATACATTGGTTTGTACCAATTATTCAGGGTGAGTGCAGATTTTTGTTGGTGCATGTACGGGAAACACCAGAGTGCCCCTTCTATGTTTTTGAATTGACAGAGCTGTACAAACACCGCAATATCTAGCACCCCCGTTTTTGACTGATTTCTTTATTAGGCTGTGCTTATCCACCAATAGTTCTTTTTGTGTCTTTCACAATTTTATCTGATTTTATGGACCCTGTATTCCAATGGATGAATAAAGCTGGAATTGTATCTATGCTCTGCTGAAGCACTGGATCTCTTTGACTAAGGGCATGGGGGTAGATTCGGAGCCAGGTGAGAATTCTCACTCCTTTTCTAGGAGAGAAAACTGCCAATCACGTTTATTCATGTATTGTCTACCGGGTGTAAATATTCACCTGGCTCTGAATCAAGGTGGACAATAAAAGTGAATGTCAGATTTCTCTCCTAAAAACAGAGTGAGAATTATCACCTGGCTCTGAATTGACCCCATGGAGGTGTGAGTCACCCCAGCCATGTATATATAAACGTGGGTACAGTTATGTGTGGAGCTGTGATTACCCAGTGAAAGGGTTAAATTATTACTAGTTTTTGCTCTCCCCTGCTGACTGTCATTCTTTCACAGCTTTCATTAAGTCTGCTTTATATTAATCAATAATCAACTCTGCAGGACCTCCTCAGTAGCAGATGATAACTCCTTGTATGTTTCAGTGTAGGTGTCCCTTCCTGGAGTCAATTCCTTTTGGGGACCCTGAGAAATGAGTCCGCAGAAGCAAAGAATGAGAGATGCCACCCCGACACGTAGCATTGGGCAAGCAGAAAACAGGCTTATGTAATCCTTTTCCTGAAATGTCCCTTTAACATAAAAAGAAACTCACCCTTACATTGCTTGGCTGGGCCGCCAGAAGCAGTGCAGTACTGGTGCACTTTCGCTATCCAAGCTGCCACCCTGACTATGACTGACTGCTTAACCAGGCAGCCAGTGCCACAGCACAGCAAGGAAGTCTATTTTTTAATCAGGGTTAGGTTATCACGGGTATGCACGTTTTTATGCACCAAGCTCGACTTCAGCTTCAAGGTCAACCGAAAAAAGCGAAGATAAATCTTTACAATATTGTCTCAAACACAGAAACAAAAATATCCAAAACTAAAAAAGATGCCTATAACTGTGCTTAAAACTTTGTGAAAATATGTATGCAATATTTTTAGTGATATAATAGACATATATTAAATATTAAACACACTTGCACTGCCAGAAGCAGGTACAGCGTCTCTGAAGACAAGTTGCAATGTATAGCCCATAATAATCCTAAATGCAGACATGTTAAATCAAGTTTAAACAAACTTTTCCGTCAACTACATTTCCTATTTTAATCATCTACGCTGACTCATATCTGATGATTAAACTGCCCCAGGACTCCTATCAGTTCTCCTGTCTGTACAGAATCCCAACCCTGATATACTCAGTGCAAAATGCTCATTTAATAGTTACAGGAAGACTTGCTTTCTGCTTCTGTTTCAAGGCGCACAGAAATGCAATTCCATTTACCAAGTTATTTTCCGCATGATGCAGTGCATTGCCTTTTAAAACGCTTTCATTTAGCATTTTCTGTGCATTTTGCCCTACGTTGATTTAACTGAATAGGAAAGCACACTGCAGTGGCACACATACAAATGCATTGTAACACAATCTGCTTGCCTGTGCTATCTATTAGGCGAGTGCCTTAATTCAGGTTGAGGATGCCCATATTCAAGAACTGGATGCATCATGTGTGAGCCCAACTGCGGGGGGTTAAGGTAAGTTTATAAGCCTTTTCTACGGTTGTCCACAAAATGTCAGATGTCTTGTAAGCAACTATCTTCTTAACACACCACAGGAACTGCTTTTCCACACAAACTAATTCTTCCTATATTCCCTTTCTCTTTGGATTTTCCTTCATTTCCCCATCAGAGTTCTCGTTCTTTTCATTGGCCCTCTATATGATTTCTAGTTTTTTGCCACAGTGGTTATACTACAGATATAGCCTAAACTGACCAGAGGTCCAACTTTGAAGCATTTTGTCCCTCTGCAAACTCTGGGGACACCTAAATGCCACTGACATTATGGGGAAGACTGTCCCACTGGATGCAGGATGTCTGGTTTTCAAATGCTCTGACTCTGAATGGCTATACCACCAACATATTTAATGGGTCAAAGATCCCTGGAGCATGTGTCTTGGGACTGGACTACAACTATTTACACAAATGAGTATCAAAGAATGCTATGAGAATTGTTCCACCAAAGCCTGTAAATAAACCACACCCCATTATGCCCATCACCCACAAGCTCGTTTAAGCTGTCCCAATTTGAGGCACCCAAAACATGTTTCATCTAGCGCCAATTCCTAATAAATATAGCAACAGATTTAAAGTTCACTAAGTGTCCAAAAACAAACTGTATTTTGGGTGTCAAATTAAACTGACCAGATGTTCTACTTTGATGCATTTTGTCCCACTACCCCCAAAAAACTCTGGGTACACCTAAATGCCCAAAGACCCCTGAAGCTTGTTCCCAGAAGCAAGGCTACATCTACTTACACACAGGAGTGGCATAAAATGCTGCATATATCTGCATATATCTGTACCACACCCACAACATGCTCAGCACCTACAAATTGGTTTTAGCTGTCCCACCAAAAAACGGTCATTTATTTGTCAGACAGGTGATGAAATTCAAAGTGGCTTTAATACTAACCTACCTCCAATACTGATTTCCAATCAGTATTTCAATTTTGAAATTAATAAGCCTATTTGGGGGGGCAGCATCTTTGGATCTAGCCTTTCTGTGAAGATCCTCTTACATCCAGATCAAAGTATATCTAAAGAAATAAATCAGGGCAACAGCAATCCCAGAGGGTTTTATTTATAGTGACAACATGGTCTTAATTTCCTGATAGAAAATAGGTAGCAATATGTGCAATATGTGCCTCGCTGTGATCAATAGCTGACTATGGTGGACATATTGTCTGTGGATGGATTAGACCCCTGGTCAACTTGAGAGGTCCCTGTGACCAAGAAAAGACACCGCCAAAGACTGCTGGGTGCTGCTATGACATTAGGCAATTGTTTAATGGTGGGGCTTCAGGAGATGAACGTTTGGGGCTAGAGTGAGGCAGGTATGGTTATGACACCTTATGATTGGTGTGCTTTTGATCCCGTCTGTCAATGTCAACCTGTCAATGGCAACAGGTTTAAAGTGGACCAACACCCACGGGTGATCGGCCCGGGAATCTATAAGATTCCCGGGCCGATCACCTCCCTCCCCGCGGGACATCCGAGATCGGGATGTCCCGCGGGGTGAAACCCCCCCAAACACCCCAAACTCCTTACCTTATCTTCGGCGGCAGCCGGCCGCCGCCGCCTCCCTCGCGCCCCTCTAGGCGGGCGCGTCAAGAGGGACGCGCGGGAGGCGGCGGCGGAGGAGCCGCTTGTCCGCGGCTTGTCCGTCGGCGCTGGGAGCGGGGAGAGGTGAGTTTTTCGGGGGGTTCGGGAGGGTTTCACACAGCGGGGCACCCCGATCGGGGGTGCCCCACCGAAGTGGACCAAGACCCAGGATAGTCAAAATCCTGGGTGTTGGTCCACTTTAAACCTTCCTCCACTCAGATAAACTTAAACAATTTGGCCAGAGCTGGTCTAAAATAATTCTGGTCACACAGTTGTGAAACAGTTGCAGTCATCAAGGGGTTTATACAATGTATTTTTATGACAAAAGATACACAAAAAATAGGACGAGCACCGCACCGCACGACAGTTTATTTATTTTTTTTAACCTTTGTTAGGTGTTATAAGGGTGTTGGTTACATCACCTGAAATTTCTGGCTGGCACTTTAGGTGCTTTCACAGGGAATGTGTTCCTGCGACCTAGATACGTGTCATCGCTTCATCTAGAAACACGTTACAGCATCCTCAGGGCAGAGTTTTACTGGGGCTCTTTATTTCCAAATCACTCAGCTTATGAGGAAGCTTGAATGAGATGAGAGCACATATAATTTTATGTCAGATAATTAGCAGCGACCCGAGCTTCCTTTAGCGATTATCGTTATTTTATACATTATTTATACATAATATTTCTTCATCCCTATTAAAAGAGGATATGGCAATGCTGATTCCCTTAGGTGTTTCAGACAGAAATAAATGGAACAGTTACCAGTAAAATGCCCCTTCACTCTTCAGATACCTTTAGGTCTATACATTGTTAAAAATCTGGACTCAGACCATCCAGCTGCGAGACAGAAGGTGTTTTTTTCAAATGACAAAGCCCTCTAACCCTTTATCTGAAATATGTCAATTGAGAATTTTTGGGAGATGGAGCTGAAGAAGCGATTGTTCCTGCCCACTACAATGGTCAGCAGGCAGGTTCTGCAGCTAAATGGGAAACAATGATGCAATTAGAGAATTTCGACACAAGCGGCTCCTTGATTCAGCACATTACTTGCAACCACAGAATCTTTTGAAGAAAAAGGCAGACAGCTTCCACCAGCATTGTTATTTATGCCTATTTTAATAGCTGTGGCTTACTCCTGTCATCCTGCAGCCTGTATGTCAGAGCTTTAAGGTGACTTTAATTGCTGTATGCTGGGAAAAAAGTTTGGGTCTCCTGATGCCTTCCTGTGCTGCTTTCAATGGAAAGGCATGCTCCATTTAGTAGCCACATGTGTAATTATCATGTGCAGCTATATTTAGACTCTTAGTATAGTACTATAGTACCTCAGAATTAGAATTTGTTTTGCATATATATACATACACGGAGACATACTAACATACAAGGAATCTTTCTTGGCAAGAAGGAGAGACACAGCACATGAGGGTACTGGTCTATAAAAGCTAAACAAAAACAATGAATGATGACCTACACCCTTCCTTGCAACCAGAGCAGTTTCTAGATCAGGGGTACTTTTTTATAAAGGTCCATTTACAGGCATCCGGTGAGAGGTGAAGGTCCAGGCAGGGGGGGGGGGGGGGGGCTGTCGTGGGGGGTGGATAGTTAGAAATCAGTGCACTGGGGGGTATAGATTCCACATGCAAAACTAAAAAAAGTCTGCTTGCCCCCCTCCTCACCCCAGGAATCCTGTTGGACACAAAAAAACAGGAGCACAGAACCTACATTGCTGGCCCGCAGCACACTGCTTTTAACCTGACGTGTATTCTGTGCAGGCTGTGTACAGGGGTGGACTAGGGCCCAAAATGTTACTGGCAAAAAGGTCTGCTAACAAGTTTGGATAGATATGGCCTCAGGGGAGAGGGAAGAACTGGAGGGATGGAGGTACAGAACAGAAGGGGCAGGGATGAAGAGAGAGCTGGGAGAAGGGATGGATGGGCAGAACTAGAAGGACAGGAATGGATAGCCAGAGCTGGGGGGGTAGATGGCCAGAGCTGGAAGAAAGAGTAATGGATTAACAAAGCTGGAAGGCCAGGGACTAGATAAAACTGGGAGGAATGGATGGGGCAAAGAGACTGGGGTGGCTGCGGCAAAGAAACTGTGTTGGATGGGGCAGAGCTGAGGGGACAGGGATGGATCGGGCAAACCTGGGAGAACAGGGAAGGATGGGGCTAAACTGGGAGGACAGGGATTGATAGGGCAGAGATGGCGGACAGAGATGGATGGGGCTGATCTGGGGCAGGGGACAGGATTGGATGGGGCTGATCTGGGGCAGCGGGACAGGATTGGATGGGACAAAGAAACAGAGAAACAAAGTTTTTGTGTACCCTGCATTGCCACTTCCCGTCCGTGCAGTACTTCATATTGCAATGCTAGGTGCCAGGGAGAAGAGTCATGACACTGGCAGGGAGACTAAGCACTACATCGACGATCAAGTAAAGGGGGCAGGGTTGTCAGGGCAGGGGTCCGGAAATCTGGCACTGAGGTCCGCATTTGGACCCCGATCCGCCAGTTGAGTACTGTTGTTCTTGATGGAAAAGTTCCCAGGGCAAGTAGGATAAAAAAATTCTGCCCCCTTTTGGAGGCAGAAAAAAAATCTGCCTCCAGATCCTTGGAGGCTCTGCAGACCTGGAAGTCGGTTCTACAACGCTTGGTCCCTGGTGCAGGACCTGGCTATTAGCTTTGAACAGTTGTATGCTAAATTAGCCTAAATTCTCTTAGAATTTTATATTTTGGAGACAGTATTTCAACTGTAAGAACAAGTGTATAGAAATAGAAAAGTGGGGTTAATTTTGTCAGCCTCATTATTCAGAAATCATGTTTTTTTTTCTTGTAAAACAAGTTTAATGCTACGTTTCCTGGCTCAGTACATGTACATAGCTATAGTGCTTTGAAATGCTCTAGGCTGGAAATCGAATCATCTTCTAACAATACTGGAGACATGCAGCAACATGCTGGAGTGCAATTTATAAACATCTTCAGATGAATCCAACAATGATGACCCACGTAAGGCCAGGGAGATCGATACATCATTACTCCTAACAAGCTGTCACTGATGGAAATTCAAACAATAGTTTAGGGAACGCTTTGAATATGCTGTAGGGCTGTCCACAAAATGGCAGATGTCTTGTTAACGATTATGTTCTTCTAACTCACCACAGGAAATGCTCACTGCGATACTCTTTTCCAGAGCACTTACAGTGGATCTTTTTCCAGTCCTGTAGCTTCTTTCTGTCTGCTCCAATAATTGTATTATATTCCCTCATTCCCTCAACTGGTCACCAGTAATTGAATATCATGTTCTTCTGTGATTTTTATGCTATTCCCTGGTCTTCCATGTAAGTTTGAGTCCAGTGTCACAGTGGTTTTGCAAAAGACCATGGACTATCTCACTTAATTTCATTATAAATCTGGCAACAGCTTTTTTAGCTTTCCCCTGAAATTTGCTTCTGAAAGCAAAACTGTAGTCGCATTCTAGATGTCAAACTAATGGTGGGATCTAATACTGTCAATGCTGATAGCTATTCTACCGTCATTTCTATGGTCAATTTGTTAACCTTCTTTACCCACTAAATGACTAGGAATACTGCTGTGCACCACAGGTTGAAGAGAAAACCAGCAAAGCAGTAGGCTTGGAGGAAGAAAGACATAAGGGCTGATTCAGTACCACGAGAATTTTTTTAAACCTTTTTTTTCCTAAGTGCAATTCACCACTAGTTTTAGTAGTGCACACTTTTTCAAAATGCATACAGCTAAAAACGGTGCTGAATTGCATTAAGGTAAAAAAATCTTAATACATAAAATACATAAAACATGAGAAATAAAATCTCACGGTACTGAATCAGTCCTATAGTGCCTGAGCTAAAAATGTTAGACTAGGGAGTTGCAAGAATATTAAAACTTGTTTTTTGTTTAAGGCTTTCAGTTTCAAGGGTCTAATGGTCAGATATGTGTAGGAATCTACCTAGATTACCCACAATCTCATACCCACTTTGATTAACATTACATTAAAAAAAGGGATAACCTACGTTTCTAAAGCAGAAGCCAAACGCCAACCTGCCCATCATAGTGATGTGCTGGCCTGTAGTGGGCATGATTTGGAAGGTGGTTGACCACATGTATCTACAGACTATAAAATGTGCTTTCTTTCGTGACATCCTAAAATATAGCGTATGCTACAAACAAATGGCAGAGATTATCAAGGCCTGGTATGCAAAATGTAGCCAAAGAGAGTGGTGCTGAAACAATTTTAGTTATTCTGGTTTCCTGATTTTCTATAGTAAATGAAAAGTTACTGACTATAACAAATACACCTGCTCCCAGCCCATCCTTGCAAAAACTCATTGTCCATACAGTAAAATAAAAAAAAAGACTATACTCACCTTTTATTCCCTGAAGACGATCTGGTGCTTTGACACTTACCCGACCTCGGCAGATCCAAGTCCCACTGCTTCCGTAGTACCGGCGAAAGACGATTCCCTACAATCCGTCACTGTCCCCTACATGGGGTTTGTCAAGATATGGTATTCCCACTCCATTTAAAAGAAAAAAAGCAATTCTGTGAGTACTCACCTGTAGAATTGTTTTTGTTCTTGCATGGCACGGCCCGCTTCGGTATTCATAACAGTTGGTTATTCCGCCACAAGGTGGCGCAGTGGTACTGCAGAAAAGCTGTGGCTTGTCCCGGCTCCCTATAAAAACGGGCTTAACCATAGAGTTCCCCAGCGTACACAAGCAGTGAGACAAGAAGCCGGGAGAGAATAAGTAAAAAAATGTGAAAAAGGTAAAAGACCCTAATTGACCCCAATTGAACAATCACCATAAAGAGGCAACCAAGAACAACGATAACAAGGGTGGGGCGAAGCAGGCCGTGCCATGCAAGAACAAAAACAATTCTACAGGTGAGTACTCACAGAATTGTTTTTTTCTTTATTGCATGGCACGGCCCGCTTCGGTATTCATAACAGTTGGGACATCCAAAAGCAGTGTCCAGAGTAGGGTGGGATCCCCAAAGAGTAACGGCCAGTAGTTCAAGTCACTACCGCCTGAAGCACCTTGCGGCCAAAAGCAGCATCCGCTGAGGCCTTAACATCAACCTTGTAAAATTTAGAAAAAGTATGAACAGAAGACCAAGTAGCGGCCTTGCAAACTTGTTCGACAGAAGCTTGGTGCTGAAAAGCCCAAGAGGCACCAATAGCACGAGTAGAATGAGCAGTAATCCTAAAGGGAGGTTCCTTTCCCTTAGCAGAATAGGCTTGAACCACCGCCTGACGGATTCACTTGCTGATAGTGGATTTAGCTGGAGGCAAACCCTTTCTAGGTCCAGAAGTGAGAACAAAAAGAGCATCAGACTTCCTGAAAGGCTCAGTGGCGACCAAATAAAACTTCAGAGCCCTGACCACATCTAGGGAATGCAGAGTCCGCTCCTTGGAATTAGCAGGATTAGGACACAATGAAGGCAAGACAATGTCCTGATTAAGATGAGAGGCAGACACAACCTTTGGCAGGAAGTCCGGCTTGAGCCTAAACACCACCTTATCCTGATGCCTCTCAAAATAAGGTTTGATGGAAAGTGCTGCTAGTTCAGAAACTCGCCTTACAGAAGTGATAGCCACCAGAAAGGCTACCTTAAGGGTCAGAATAGACAAGGTAGCATCATGGATAGGCTCAAAGGGAGGCCCTTGCAGGGCAGACAACACCAGATTAAAATTCCAGACTGGTAGCAAAGGCTTACGTGGTGGGCGCACATGAGAAACACCCTGAAAAAAGGTTTTAACCAACCGGTGATTGGCAAAAGATCTTTGGAAAAAATTTGCCAGAGCTGAAACATGGGCTTTTAGGGTACTAAGTTGAAGGCCCTGATCCAAACCATGTTGCAAGAATTCCAGAATCCTGGGAATAGAAAACACCTGACAGGGAAGAGACTTGGACTCACACCAGGCAATGTAAGCATGCCAGACCCTGTAATAAATAAAGGATGAGGACTTCTTCCTAGCCCGAATCATGGTATCAACAACAGAAGCAGGCAACCCCTTTTCCATCAATATGGAGGTTCCAGCAGCCAAGCCGTTAAAGCCTGAGTTTGTAAATTGGGATGGCGTAGCTGCCCCTGGGTGAGAAGATCTACTGCCGGTCTACTGCCAACCGCACGACATCTGCGAACCAAACTCTTCTTGGCCAACAAGGGGCACCTAGTATGGCTGGTACCCGCTCCTGGGCTATCTTGCGCATGACCCTGCCCAGGAAAGGAAACGGAGGAAACACATAGAGAAGCTGAAACTCCGTCCCAGGTATTGCCAAGGCATCCGTGGCGAAGGCCAGAGGATCCTGAGACAGAGAGACAAATCTGGGAAGTTTGTGATTGTGACGGGACGCAAACAGGTCCATGTCCGGCTGACCCCAGCGGTGACAGAGGGAGAGAAACACCTGGTTGTTGAGATACCACTCTCCCAGACGAGACGTTCCCCTGCTCAGGGAGTCCGCCACCTGGTTCTCCACCCCTGGGATGTAGACCGCTGAGATGCAGGGAACATGCTGAATCAGGGACACTTCCTTGAAGGCTTGCTTGCTCCGAGTCCCTCCCTGATGGTTGATGTAGGCAACCGCCGTCTGGTTGTCTGAGCGAATCTGAACAGCCCGACCCCGGAGGTGAGTAGATTGGATGAGAAAGAACCAACATGATCGCCCTCAGTTCCAGGACGTTGATGGGAGCATGGGCCTCTTGTGGGCCCCACCGACCCTGGAACCTCAGGGACTTCCAGAAGCCTCCCCAGCCGATCAGACTGGCATCTGTGGTGACCGTTTCCCAGCACAGGGGCAGGAAGGACCTGCCCCCCAGAAGGTTCCTTGAGTCCAGCCACCACGAGAGAGACCGTCTGGCCAGGGGAGAAAGAACAAATTCCTGATCCAGGGACACAGGGTCCCGATCCCAAACTGACAAGAGGTGCAACTGGAGAGGTCTCATGTGAAACTGAGCAAAGGGGACTGCCTCGAAGCAGGACACTATCAGGCCCACCAACTGCATCCCCTGACGGATGGAGGAATAAGGACACGACAGCAGAGCCCGAGCCTGCAGCTGAAGACCCTCCACCTTCTGCTGGAACACCTTGACCTGAGAGGTATTCAGCGTCATGCCCAGAAAGGTCCTCACCAATGACGGGGACAGAGAAGACATGGGATAGTTGATAACCCAGCCGAAAGACTCCAGAGTGTATGTCACCATTTGAGTGTCCCGCTCGGCCTGAGGAAAAGACTCGGCCACAATCAGGATGTCGTCCAGGTAAGGAATGATGCGGATGCCCTGGTTCCTTAGCAGAGCCATCACTCCCGCCAGCACCTTGGTGAACACCCGAGGTGCCAAGGTGATACCGAAGGGTAGAGCCACCTACTGGTAATGCTGACCCTGCAGCTCGAACCTTAGAAATCTCTGATGACCTGGGAAGATAGGCACATGAAGATAAGCATCCTTGATGTCCACAGTGGTCATGAAGTCGCCTGGGCGAAGGGTACTGACAGCAGAGCGCAGCGTCTCCATGCGAAAATGTTTGAATCTGACAAATTTGTTGAGGCCCTTCAGATCCAGAATGGGCATCAGAGAGTCGTCCTTTTTGGGGACCGTGAAAAGATTGGAATAGTACCCCTGACCTCTTTCTTGATGAGGCACCAAACAAATGACTCCGGACTCTAACAGGCAATGAACAGCCAGAAGCAATCCCTGAGCGGACAGGGGGTTTAAAGACATCCAGGATCTAATGAATCTTGGAGGGGGCCAGGCTGCAAACTCTATCTTGTAACCGGAGGACACTACCTCCTGAATCCACTGAGATGTGAAGCCTCCAGACGGGACCCAAAGGAAAAACAGAGGACACAGTCCCCAAACTACTTACCCGCACAGAAGCTAGGACAGAAGCTCTGCATCCCTATTAGGCTCACCATAAAGCCTATGGCTGGCTACCCTTTGTGTTACAGGGTCTGTGGCTTGGAGCAGCGCTCCAGGAGCACTTGACCCTAGTGCTCTTCTACCTTCACCCGATCTGTCAGCCAAGGCTGGGAGGCAGTAAGGGTCCAGAAACGGATGGAAATAGACTTGCAGGGCCACAGGCTTGGTTGCCCCGCTCACCTGCGCAAGAGAGAGTGCCATCTGCTAACTTTGCAGTCCACTGCAGAGAGAACACTGGGGAACTCTATGGTTAAGCCCGTTTTTATAGAGAGCCGGGAGATGCCACAGCTTTTCTGCAGTACCACTGCGCCACCTTGTGGCGGAATAACCAACTGTTATGAATACCGAAGCAGACCGTGCCATGCAATAAAGAAAACATGTAATCCTTACATGTATGCTTTCATGGGTCTTGAAGCATACTTATGGTAGCCTAGAAGGGTTCCAAACCAGCGTTTACCAGCGTTGACCAAGTAGTCAGTTGTTTCTGCATTAGCTTTTGTACCTGCAGGGTACAACATTCAGCGGAGCTCCTGGATGTAGATTTAAGTATCCATGGATCTTGGCATGTTGGCCAACTGCAACTTAGATGTTCTATTTAGAGTAACTGTAGTCTAGCTGTGCTATGGTTCATGAAATTTCCCACCTATGTGATCTCAGTATAATTCTAGCCTAATTTCCAACATGCATTTTGTCCTCTAAAATCCTAAAAAATGGTCTGGTTGCATGTGTCAACACCCAGGCCCCCAACTCAGTCACGTATGAGACCCCCGAGTACTTGACTAAGTCATTCCTGCTGGGGCCAGTAATGGTTTCTGTAAAACTCTATGTTTATGATAAAAGTTCCTTAAAAAATGTGATCTGGAGTTTGAAGATTGACCTATATTTACTGCATATTCCATCTGTGTGTGCGTGTTCTGTGTAATGAATATTTCAGTGTAGTATATAGATCCACACTGTGTAATTCAGACATAAATATAAACATGAATTAATTATAAATGTGCTCTGTATTCCCATTCTGACAACACATAGGTGGGAAATTACATGAATCATAGCACAGCCAGACTACAGTTACTCTAAAAAGAACATGTAAGTTGCAGTTGACCAACATGCCAAGATCCAAGGATACTTAAATCTACATCCAGGAGATCCGCTGAATGTTGTACCCAGTTTTATATAGCTAGAGCAAGATGGTGGACTTCTAGGCTATCATAAGCATGCTTCTAGACCCATGAAAGCATACATGTAAGGATTATATTGTGACTTCCAAAATGATACATCTGTCCTCAATGCTCTATTCAGACAGATCGATTCATGATTTTTTGGCCATATTATGAAAGTACAGAATTTTGAACTTACATCATTTTATGGCCAGGTCCCATACTGAGGGGTTATAGCTTGGGCCCCCTATAGGATTAGTGTTTGAAATTGCCTGATGTTGCTTCTTCTGATGCGTGCTGGTTTTAGTTGTACAAATGCCTGTGATTTTTTTGGTTCCTTGTATAACATAGAGCCTTATTTAAGAAGCCTCTTATTTAAGAAGCCACTATATGGCCTGATACTCAGCGTCAAATTTAAGAAATAAAAAATGGCAGCACTGAGCACAATGGGAAGAACTAGATTGTAGTGTTTAATGCATATAATTAATATTAAACACTTTTATTAGTACAGAACTTGCATTGGGACTTGTGACTAATTGAAACGCAGGTCCAAGGTCACAAAATATTTTTTTTTTGGGGGGAGTGGGTTATTAAAATTGATTTTTAATGGCTTCTTTTGCTTAACAATGTGTAATTTGGACAAGTACTAAAATGCAGCCCCCTTTGTCGCCACCAGTGATTTCTAGCAACTGTAATGATGAAACGCTAACCAGAGCCAGAAAAATACAAGCGGCAAAGATTTCAAGGTGGAAATGAAATTATAAATATGCTGTTGAGCACTGGAAAAACGGCAGTCCAACCAGTGAGACTGGAACTGAACAATCTGGCATAGAGATTATTGAGACCCTAAGCCCTTGGAAGAATAAAACAGGTGAACAGGGCCGAATCAACAGTCCTGGCCTAAGGTCAGCTGGGAAATTCCCTTGTGAAAGGGGTTATAAGCTTTGGGAGGGATGGCTGACTGACGGAAGGGAATTTCAAAGAAATCCTGTAACCAGGAGTGTTGAGAAACGATTCGTGACATGGAGAAAAAAGGTCTTGGGAAAAGTAAAGGTTTCACATAGGGTAGTATCTAAAGAGACCTGTAGGTCAAAGTCAACATTTTGAACTGTATTCTGTATGTTACTGGTAACCAGTGAAGGGATTGAAAGAAAGTGACAAAACTCTACTACTTTTTAGGAGAGAAACTGCCGTTCACTCTCCTCGGGGCTGATTCAGCACAAGGTGAAAATTTCACTTTAGGTTAAAAACTAAACTAAAGTTCACTTTAGGTTAAAAAATTAGGACTGTCTTATTTTACATCTGTGCTGAACCACCCCCTAATTAGACAATGAAAGTGAAGGTATGTTTCCCATCCAAAAAAATGTCGCGAATATATTACACCTGGCGGTAAATCTAGCAGATGATTCATCACTAGGTTAAAAAAAATTTCTACATTTTTGGGAGTACAAAATGCCTTGGGGTGAATCAGCACCAAGTGTAATATAAACACTATTTTTTTCACCTACGGAAAACTTTTTTCTCCTGGTGCTGAATCGACCCCTATGTACCTGAGTTTTTGGGTTGTATTAGGTTGTATTACACTCCAGAACCCCAAGGCATTCTGGTAAAGGTGAACCAGTATCAGTTGGAGCTGGACAGCAATAGGGTTTACTCATCAAGGGATAGCGGCAGGCAGCATCTGGTTAACGCTGGGCGCTGTACGCAAAACCACATTTATGAAGGCGATTCTGGCGAACGACTCTAACAGCGCCATGTAGTGTACAATTAATCATTACAAGCAGCTTTTAACCCTTAAAATTCCCCCCAAAAATGGGGTCCGCCCCCCTGGGAGGGGGGACCCTATGTCATTTTTTTTCTAAATTAACCTCTTATGTTCTGTCGCCTAGCAGCTATAAAAGGCTTCCAGCTGCAGCAGGAGAGCAAGAAGCCAGATTGATCAGCGTGGGACACAGGGATGGATGGGAGGTAAGTATTAAAAAGTTAAAAAAATAAATAAATAAATAAAATATTTTTTCTTATGTGTCAGTGTCTTTTTTTTACACTTAACCCCTTGTGAACTGGTAAGGGGTCCATGAGACCCCTTATACCAGTTCACAAGGCTGGGGGCTGGCAAGTCACCTGCCGCTAGCAGGTGACTTGCCGTTAACCCCCGGCACCCCCAATTACCTGCCTCCCCAAAGCCCAGGGGGGGAGGGAGGGGCAGAAGAGCCCGGGCCCACATAGGCTATGTGGGCTTGTAGGCTGCAGGGTGGGGGGCCACAAAAGCTGGCCCCTCCACTCTCTTCCTACAAGCCCCCATAGCTGGTCCCGGGCTGGTAATGCTGGATTAACCCTTAAAATTCCCCCAAAAAATGGGGTCCCCCCCTGGGAGGGGGGCCCGTGGGTCATTTTTTAAAAAAATTAACCCCTTATGTTTATAGTGTGGATAGTAGTAGTATTTTATTTGTAAATGTTATAAAGTGCTATTTTCAGTTTGGGGGGTCTCCTGGGCAAGAATGGGGGCGCTACCGATACATATGTGGTACCGTTGTAATCGGGAGAAATTGAGCTTTCACATGCAATATGTTTTTCTCTAATAAAGTAAATGTTTTATTTAAAATAAAAGAGACAATTGTCTAAAAAATAATTATTTATTTATTTTTACACAAAAATATTAAAAAAAAACAGTAGAAAAATTACAAACAAGACATTTCATGTTCAAGCCTAAACTCTGCTGCAAAATATATATCTATCATTTTCCTGAAAATTCCGGCAAAAATCACAGTTAAACATGGCGCAGAATGGGGAAAACCTGTCAACAAAGGGTGACAATTAAAAGGGTTAATAGTACCTATGCATGTTGGGTATTGTTCTACTCGGGGGACCTTGCTCTTCCAGATTTAGCTTGTTTTTTCTTGTTTGCATATTTATATTTTAGGAATACATTTTATTAATTCATTTTATTTTATTTATTCAGTTTTTTTATTAATTTTTTTAGGGAAACCCTGTGCAACCTAAGAATTCTTTGAGGGATTACTTCCAGAAAGGTGAGCCTACTACAACAAGCTGGGTACTCTTAGAAAGCTTAACATGTGTACTTTCAGGGAATATATGGTTTATAGGGGATATTCCAAATGTAAAGGGTTGTTTTGGTTGAAAAATTGCAAGGTGCGCATTTTGTCTGCAGAGCTGAAATTTTCAAGTAAAATTACTGTTATGCGCATGCTTTACTTTGGGGTGTTTGCCAACTCTTCCTTTGACAGTACCTATGCATGTTGTGTATCGTTCTGTTCGGAGCATGTTGTTTTTGAGATTTTACTTGTTTTTTCTTGTTGGCATATAGTTTTTTTTAGGAAAATGTGGCTTGATTCTTCCTTTTTATTCTTTTTTAGGGAAACTTTGTGCAACCAAAGAATACATTGAGGGATTACTTCCAGAAAACTAAGCCCACATAAACAAGCTTGGTGTGTCTAGAAAGCTTGAGGTGTGTACTTCCAGAGAATATATAGTTTGTGGGGGGTATTTTAAATGTAAAGGGTTGTTTTTCTGGAAAAACTGCAAGGTGCGCATAGCACAGTTGTATTTTATCTGAAAATCTCCTAAAGCTCTGTTTCAGTTTGAGGGAGTCTCCTGGGCAGGAAAGGGTGTCTATCAATACATATGTGGTACCGCTGTGACTGGGAGAAATTAGGGTTTCGCACGCAATAAAATTTTATTGACAAACTTATATTTTTTATTACAAAAAAACACTACAAATTGCAAAAAATTTATTTTATTTTTTTTGCACATATTTCACCAAAAAGTATTGAGAATACACTAAAAAAAAGGCCAAACAAGAGATTTCATGTTGAAGCCCAGACTCTCTTGAAAAAAACAATATAATAATTTTCCTGGGAAATCCTTTCAAAAATTACAGTTGAACATGTGTAGCGCAAAATATTGAAACATGGTCTGGCAACAGCGGGTGACAAAAGCTGCAGGTAGGCCGGCAGCGAAAGCGTTATTCACTGGGTTAGTATAGAAATTAGAATTTCTCTATGGGGATAGGGATTTGGTTATTACTCTTTATTATTGGTGATGAATAGTAACTAATATGGTTGGCACTTATTTTATTCTCCTGGTTTTGATATGTATTCTCACATTGTTTAGTGGATTGTATAGCCAGCCTCTTATGGACACTACTAAGAGGCCGATTTATTAATAGCGCCAGGTAGCGACAGATGAGCGGCAGTAGCGTTATTTTCACAGCGCCCGCAAGGATTCGCTGTGCTTGCCCGTTGTTCGGTTGTTGACAGCGACTCAGTCGGTGTGCGGTATTGTTGAATACGGGGTTAGGAGTCGCTGTTTGACAGGTTCCGCGCTGTATGGGAGCGCATGACAGCGAATGGCCATAGCGAACGGCTCCCAGCATATTCATTAACAAATCACGCTCAAAAAATTATCGCGCTGTGAAATGCTTGTTTAAACCCCAGAGCGCTGGCGGCGATGGGTTAAAAGTAGTTTTTTAACCCCAAAAAAGCTTACTTATAAACATTTTGTAATATGAATACTTTAATATCAGACCTGTAATATCAATTCTGCACAATTTTTTTTTTTCTCCTTAAAAAAAATATCTAACATTGCAGAAGTGGTCACAGAATTTTTGACATTTAAAAAAAAAAAAAAAAAAAAAACATTAATATCAATTAATTATGAATATTTAAAGATTGCTCCATTGAAATGCATAAATGCATTGGAGAGCGCCAGGTAGCGAGAGGTCATACCTGGCGCTGTGATGGGATTAGCAGCGGCGCTGTTCGTTGAAGTATGCTACATGATGAATCCAGCGCTAGCTGATGCTCTCGCCGGCGCTAGCCTCATTTAGCGTGATAAATGCGTGATTGTGTTCGCAGCCTGGCGTTCTGGAGTCGGTAGCCGCCGATAGCTGGCGATACCTGGCGCTAGTGAGACACTACCTGGCGCTATCCCTTGATAAATAAGGCCCTAAATATAATGTTAGTATGCTGTATATATGTTAGGCACTTACCTCACCGCCGTTCCGGGTCCCGCGGCGCGTTGCCGGGTGGCTCCCACCGGGCTGCGGCCCGACGGTCCCCGGGTCTGCCAGCTCCTCGGCACCGTCGCGGGGATCAGGGGCTGGCGGTGCAGGACGCCGTGGGTGGCCGCGTCGCAGCCCGCTCCGCGCGGCTGCGCGGCCCTGCGGCTCTCCCCTCTGGCTCGGCGCTTCCCCTTCCTGGCGGGGGCGCGCCCGATCCTCAACGTGCTCGCGCGCGCGCGCGAGCACGTCTGCTTTATGCCTCCCGGCGGCGCTTCCCCCAGCGTGCCCGCCGGGGGCAAGTTTAAAATGTCCAATCTGTGGCTGGTTCCTGGGATCGGACCCAGGGACTGGTCGGCCTGTCTGGCCTGGGCCGTCCAGCTCCTGGGACCGATCCCATTTCCTTGTTTGCACCAAGCACCTTCCTTCCCTCCTTTTTCCCTGTTTCCCATTGGCCAGACTTCCCTATATATTTGCACTGTTCCAGTTTCCCAGTGCCCGTTATAGCTTCTGGGTTCTGGATGTGTGCTGCTGTACTTGTGAAGATTTTGGATTTGGATTTGGACCTTGACTATTCTTGCTAGCTGCCTGCCCTGACCTCCTGCTTTGCCTGACCACTCTCTTGCCTGACCCTCCTGTACCTCGCCTGTGACCTCCTGGAATTGACCTCGGCTACCCTCGACCATTCTCTGTCATCTCCCTTGGATACCTCGCCTGTGACCTCCTGGTTTGACCTCGGCCTGATTTACGGACTTTTCGCACCCGGCATCCTCATTCGGGATTCCCTGCCTAACACCAAGCTGCACCTTAAGCTACTATCCTTTGCGCCTGTTAAGTCCTGGGGGCAACCGACTGGGAGAGGCATTGCTCGTGTCTCCCACAAGCGGGGGCTTGTCTATAGGCAGAAGTGGCGGTGGAGATTGGGGGATACTGGCTTAAGACAGACGGGTGTTTGGTACAATCCTGACATTATAACGGGGCAAGAAAGAAGAATGGACCAAATTCTGGAGCAGGTGCAGGCCCTGACGGCGGCGGTGGAGCACCTGGCTCATCGAGTTGCGGCCCAGGAGAACCGTCCAACTCCCATTGTCCCCACTTCTCAGGGGACTCCGGCCGCAATGACGGTGGAACCCAAGATCCCGCTCCCTGAAAAGTTTTTTGGCGATAGGGCAAAATTTGCCAATTTCCGGGACTCTTGTAAACTATACTTCCAGCTTCGCCCGGTCTCCTCGGGCTCACAGGAACAAAAAGTGGGCTTGATTATTTCCCTGTTACATGGAGACCCTCAGTCCTGGGCCTTTAGCTTATCAGCTCAGGACCCCATCCGCCAGTCGGTGGATAGTTTCTTCGCTGCAATGGAGGTCCTTTATGATGATCCTGACAAAGGGGCCTCAGCTGACGCAAAGTTACGTACCCTCCGCCAGGGACGCCGTCCAGCCGAGGACTACTGTTCCGAATTCCGGCGTTGGGCAGTTGACTCACGCTGGAACAATCCTGCCCTCTGTGGCCAATTCCGATTAGGTCTGGCTGACACTATCAAGGACACCCTGGTGAACTACCCGGAACCCCAAACACTGGATGAGTTAATGCATTTGGCCATCTGCATTGATCGCCGACTCCGGGAAAGGCGCCTGGAGAAAGGATCACATTCTGAATCCGCTGCAAAATCTGAGGCTCCCGTCGCTCAACCTTCTGAAGAGCCTATGCAGCTAGGTGCCACCAGGCTCACCGAAGGCGAGAGACGACGACGCCTATCTGAGGGGCTCTGTCTTTACTGTGGTGGGACCGGCCACATGGTTAGACTTTGCCCAAAGAAACCGTCGGGAAACTTCAGAGCCTAGGGGGTTTCGAGGGGGCCCTCCTAGGCTGTAAGGTATCTCCTCAAGTATCGTCTCCAGTTTTTGTCCCAGTTCAGTTTATGTTTGGTGCTAAATATGTTAATCTTAAGGCTCTTCTCGATTCTGGAGCAGCTGGGAACTTCCTAGACTCTGATCTAGCACAGACTCTAGGAATTATGTCACAGACCTTGCCTACTCCTATCCGGGTGTCAGCCATTGATGGCACTCCAGTGGCCGGGGGGTTAGTTCGGTTCCAATCACCTCCCATGCAAATCAAAGTAGGAGCCAGTCATTCTGAGGTTATCAGGTTCCTGATTTTGAGCATGCCTGGTACCCCCTTGATTCTGGGGTTGCCATGGCTGCAGGAGCATAATCCTCAAATTGATTGGGTTTCGGGGCAAATTACCAAGTGGGGACACCAGTGTTTCCGGAACTGCCTAGAATTTCCCCTCAGGGTCACACGCCTACTCCCTATTGGGATTCCTACTCCATATTTGGAGTTTGCTGATGTTTTTTCAGAAAAGGCAGCAGACAAACTTCCTCCCCATAGACCTTGGGACTGCCCAATAGAACTGCTCCCTGGTACGATGCCTCCCAGAGGGAGAATATTTAATTTGACCCGAGCAGAAACCCTTGCCATGCGGGAATATATCGCCGAGAACTTAGAGAAAGGGTTTATTCGGCCTTCATCTTCCCCAGCAGGGGCAGGGGTTTTTTTTGTGGAGAAAAAGGATGGGGGACTTCGCCCCTGTATCGATTACCGGGGCTTAAATAACATCACGGTAAAAAATAAATATCCCCTACCGCTTATTGAGGGACTCTTTACGCAGGTGGTCGGGGCGCAGGTCTTCTCTAAACTAGATCTCCGAGGGGCCTATAACCTCATAAGAATTAGGCAGGGGGACGAGTGGAAAACGGCCTTTAATACCCTTGAAGGGCATTATGAATATTTGGTTATGCCCTTCGGCCTGTGTAATGCCCCTGCGGTCTTTCAAAGTTTTGTCAATGAAATTTTCAGGGATTATCTTGGCCGGTTTATGGTTGTCTACCTAGATGACATTTTAATTTTTTCTTCATCCCTTGATGAGCATCGTAAACATGTGTGCCTAGTTTTGCAGAAACTTAGGGAGAATTGTTTATATGCCAAATTAAAGAAATGTCAATTTGAGGTATCTGAGGTTCCGTTCCTCGGTTACATTATCTCCAAGTCTGGTCTGTCTATGGACCAATCTAAGGTGAGGGCTGTTTTAGAATGGGAGCAGCCCAGAGATCTGAAGGGCCTGCAGAGGTTTTTGGGTTTTGCCAATTTTTATAGAAGGTTCATTAAGAATTTCTCTACCCTGGTTACACCACTAACTAACTTGACTAAGAAAAGCGGGTACCCCCCGGTTTGGCCGGCTCAAGCTGTCCAGGCCTTCGGAAATCTTAAGAGGGTATTTAGCGTTGCTCCCGTCCTAGTCCATCCCGATGAACAACGACCTTTCCTTGTGGAGGTGGATGCTTCAGAGATAGCGGTCGGAGCGGTCTTGTCCCAATACTACGGCTCACCTGCACGCCTCCATCCATGTGCCTTCTTCTCCAAAAAATTCTCAGCGGCCGAAAAGAATTATGATATCGGCAACAGAGAATTACTGGCCATCAAACTTGCCTTCCAGGAATGGAGACACTGGCTGGAGGGGGCTCAGTATCCAGTTACGGTCTTTACGGACCATAAAAATCTGGAATACATCCAGTCCGCCAAGAGGTTAACTCCTAGACAGGCTCGCTGGTCCTTATTCTTTTCTCGGTTTAATTTTTCTATAACGTATAAACCCGGGTCTAAGAATATAAAGGCGGACGCCCTGTCTCGGAGTTTCTCTCCCCCTGACTTACCGGAAAGGGTGGTTTCTCCCATCGTACCTCGCTCCCTGATGGTGGCCGCCATTCAACCCCAACTTCCTGATCTTACTCAGTTCCAGGCCCAAGCTCCTCCTGGGAAACCCGCGTCAGCCCTGTTTGTGCCCTCTACTTACCGGTCTGAGTTTTTGTCCCATTTTCATGATACCAAAACAACCGGTCATCCAGGGATTAAGAAAACCATAGCTTTATTGTTACGCCAAGTTTGGTGGCCTTCTCTCAGGAAGGACGTTCAAAGGTTTGTCTCCGCTTGCAAAGTCTGTGCCCAAAGTAAGTCCTTGAGGAGCTCACCGGAAGGCCCACTCCTTCCATTATCCATTCCTGCCTCCCCGTGGACACATCTGGCCATGGATTTTGTTACTGACCTTCCTCCGTCTCAGGGTCATACGGTTATTTGGGTAATTGTGGACCGCTTTAGCAAGATGGCCCATTTCGTCCCTTTAAAGAAACTCCCCTCAGCTCAAACTCTTGCTCAACTTTTCATTACTCATGTCTTTAGGATTCATGGTATTCCCATGGATGTTGTTTCGGATAGGGGGGTCCAGTTTGTCTCCCGGTTCTGGAGGGCTTTCTGTGCCAAGTTGGGGTTCACTGTCTCCCTTTCCTCGGCCTTTCATCCGCAATCGAATGGTGAAACCGAGAGAACGAACCAGTCCCTGGAACAATATTTGCGCTGTTTTACGGCGGGTTCTCAGACTGATTGGGCCTTCTTCTTACCTTTTGCGGAATTTGCTTTTAACAACGCTACGCATTCATCCACAGGGGTTTCTCCTTTCCACTGTGTTTATGGCAAGGATCTGAAGTTTTCTGCTCTTTCGGACCAACCCTCTAGAGTTCCCTCCGTGGATGAATGGGTTTCCAAATGGCCAGGGGAGTGGAATAAAATCCAACAACACCTAACTAGGGCCGCTTGTCTACAGAAAAAATTTTCTGATCGCAAGCGATCGTCTAATTCTAACTTTAAAGTGGGTGACTGGGTTTGGCTTTCAACCAAGAACTTGGCGCTACGCCAACCCTCCGCTAAGTTAGGACCTAAGTTTATTGGCCCATTCCCCATAACACACAAAGTTAATCAGGTGACATACCGGTTGGCCCTCCCCTCTTCCATGAAAATCTGTAAATCCTTTCATGTTTCACTTCTTAAGTCCGCAAGAAACCATGAACCTAATAGTCCTCCTAGTCCTGTGGTAGTTGATGGGCATCAGGAGTTTGAGGTTGCCCGGGTCCTTGATTCTCGTTTCTTTCGGAACTCTCTTCAATATCTTATTGACTGGAAGGGGTACGGTCCGGAAGAAAGATCTTGGGTTCCTGCCAGAGAAGTTCATGCACAGAATTTAGTAAAGAAGTTTCATAGAGAGAATCCTTTAAAACCCAGCTTGGAGGGTCCAGTGGCCCCTCCTCAGGGGGGGGGTAATGTTAGGCACTTACCTCACCGCCGTTCCGGGTCCCGCGGCGCGTTGCCGGGTGGCTCCCACCGGGCTGCGGCCCGACGGTCCCCGGGTCTGCCAGCTCCTCGGCACCGTCGCGGGGATCAGGGGCTGGCGGTGCAGGACGCCGTGGGTGGCCGCGTCGCAGCCCGCTCCGCGCGGCTGCGCGGCCCTGCGGCTCTCCCCTCTGGCTCGGCGCTTCCCCTTCCTGGCGGGGGCGCGCCCGATCCTCAACGTGCTCGCGCGCGCGCGCGAGCACGTCTGCTTTATGCCTCCCGGCGGCGCTTCCCCCAGCGCGCCCGCCGGGGGCAAGTTTAAAATGTCCAATCTGTGGCTGGTTCCTGGGATCGGACCCAGGGACTGGTCGGCCTGTCTGGCCTGGGCCGTCCAGCTCCTGGGACCGATCCCATTTCCTTGTTTGCACCAAGCACCTTCCTTCCCTCCTTTTTCCCTGTTTCCCATTGGCCAGACTTCCCTATATATTTGCACTGTTCCAGTTTCCCAGTGCCCGTTATAGCTTCTGGGTTCTGGATGTGTGCTGCTGTACTTGTGAAGATTTTGGATTTGGATTTGGACCTTGACTATTCTTGCTAGCTGCCTGCCCTGACCTCCTGCTTTGCCTGACCACTCTCTTGCCTGACCCTCCTGTACCTCGCCTGTGACCTCCTGGAATTGACCTCGGCTACCCTCGACCATTCTCTGTCATCTCCCTTGGATACCTCGCCTGTGACCTCCTGGTTTGACCTCGGCCTGATTTACGGACTTTTCGCACCCGGCATCCTCATTCGGGATTCCCTGCCTAACACCAAGCTGCACCTTAAGCTACTATCCTTTGCGCCTGTTAAGTCCTGGGGGCAACCGACTGGGAGAGGCATTGCTCGTGTCTCCCACAAGCGGGGGCTTGTCTATAGGCAGAAGTGGCGGTGGAGATTGGGGGATACTGGCTTAAGACAGACGGGTGTTTGGTACAATCCTGACAATATATTGAGCTAAGCAGCACCTTACTTCCATCTGTATATATACTGGTTCCCTCCCATCCCTCCTCTTCATTTTGTCCCCCCTCAATTCATGCATTGTGCCTATGTTTTTTAACTTGTTTTTAAGATGCATTTCGGTGCATTGTACATATATGAAATAATAAAGTTGTTTACACTTTTTATAAAATAATATAGTGGTGCCACTTAGTTGATTGGGGTTGGGTCTTTTGGGGATTGTGGGATCCCCGTCTGGTTTCTGTACTGGTGTTAGAACGCCCAACATACATCTCATTCATCAGTGCCGGCCAGGTTACTACAGCGAATGAGGCGCTCTTTAACAACGCCCGATAGCCGATCACAGCGTCTACTAGCATTTGCTCTTAGTGCCTCTGTACAGACGCTCATCTGCTGATACCTAGCGCTAGTAATGAATCAGCCTGTTAGGTGTAGAAATGTAGTTCAGTGGTACAATGATTGTGCACAAAGATGTCTGCTGTCATTCACACACACTGGTAGGAAGAGTAAACAGCAGGGAGTAGTGGAAACAAGCAGGTAACAGCAGAGAGTGTGTGATCAGTCTCGAGCACCGGACGAGCATTTTTCCTGCATTAGCTGGTGCGTGACTATGTTGGTCCTAGTGTGTTATGTGTTTGCTGGTGGGGGAGTGTTGGCAGGGTCATTAGATTATGAGCTCCTCTGGGGGCAGAGATTGATGGACATGGCTTTATGCGCCCTGTAAATTGCTGTGAAATATGTGACAGCACTACATAAATACGCACAAATGATAAATAATACATCAAGTTATTGATGCAGGAGAAAACACAATTTGACATTTCTCTTCTATGCGGTGCCAGATTTAGATTATATTTAGCATCAGATTTTTCAGCCTTCGGGTCACAAATGTAGCTAGGACTGCAGGGGGCTCCAGGGTGAATCAACTAGGCCAGCCATTTGACATGGCTTTTATTTTAATCTTTTATTTATACATCTCTTGAAGAAATCTTTTTTATCTTTTGGGGGTATACTTGTTTGGAAAGTTTACTTAAAGTTATACTAAAGGCAAGCCCAATTGTTGTTCCACTGTCTCCGGCTACATATTGCACTGTCCTAAACTACAATCCGATTTTAAAAAGACCCTGTAGTTCCTAAGTTAGATTTAAAAGTATTAGAGCATTGGACATGAGAAGAAACAGTGGGTGTAGCAACAGCGATGTGATGTAAGCACACTGTGTGCTTTACAGATATCATAGTAAAAAAGTGTATTATTGTGCCTCTAGTTATTAATGCCAGCACATAGTGTGATCAGAAAAAGGGGGTGAGATCTCCGGCCTGCCAGCACCTAATGTGACCAGAGAGGACGGGGTTTTATAGATGCAGAGAGAGGCAGGACGTCTGGGGAGGGAGTTGGGGTGTTTATGTTCTTGGTCCACTGAAGGTTGATTAAAGGACCAGGTCGGCGAGGTGGGGATTGAAAGCTGAATGAGGAAGTGATTTCCTCTCTAAGGAGACCAACAGAGGAGGAATCACAGCAATCCAGCCACTTAATGAAAGGTAAGCTACTGATATGTTTTTTTTACCTTTGACTTTAACAAACAAATATTTTAAAATGTAAAAAGGAGCACCCAGGAGTCGGTGGTCTCCCTCTTTTTCGGCCATCCAAATTCGGATTCCTAATATTTCTAGCGATCCCACCGGCTGTATTCCCAGCACCCGTCTGGCTGATGTATGCTCCCGTGTCAGGCCTACTTGAATGGCCGGTGTTGGCAGTGGCCAAAAATCAGCCAGGGATTTTACCAGCACCTGGCCTGCCCATGACCACAGAATCTCTGCTGCTTCCTGGCCAGTTAACCAATGTGCTACAGGATATATCATTAGGGTGAGGTCATGGGCTGGGGTTGCTTGGATGAGGGGATAGAGTGGTGTAGGAAGGAGCTGGGGGGAGGCAGGGATTGGATGGGAATGTTAGTAAAGGTAGCATCCCAGACGGGCCTAAAGCAGGGCGGCCAACCAGGCATTTGCCCGGGTCTCCCTATGCTGTTGTACCCCAATTCAGCTATTAATATGTATATATGTATATAGCCATTGTATGCTTGTGCACACATAGGAATAGTTCCTCTGTATTTAACCCATCCGTGCAGTGAGACAAACATAGTGCAAGGGCCTTTGGGCAGCATTTTAGGTGCCTTGCTCAAGGGCTCTTCAGTCATGTCCTGGCCGGGAATCCAACCTGCAACCTACGGTTGCCACATCCTTAAAGTGGACTAACACCCAGGATTTTCGCTATCCTGGGTGTTGGTCCACTTCTGTGGGGCACCCCGTTCGTTTGTGAATGGCCGGCGCGGACGCGCGCCCTGTAAGGGGGACGCGCGAGAGGCGGCGGCTTATCCGTCGCCGATAGGGTAAGTTTTTAGGGGCTTTCTGGGGGGTTTCACACAGCGGGGCATCCCGATTTCGGATGCCCCGTGGGGAGGGAGCTAATCGGCACGGGAATCTTATAGATTCCCGGGCCGATCAGGGGTGGGTGATGGTCCCCTTTAACCACTAGGCCACAACTACCTCACAAACCACAGTTGCGCAATTGGTTGCCTGAATTAGGATGTTGTGTGAAACCCCCCAGAAAGCCAACTAAAACTCACCTAAAACTCACCTTTCACCTCTCTAACGACGCATGCGCAGGCTCTCGTCCACTCAGAGCCCTTTGCCTTGACTATGTAATTTGGCAAAGGGCTCTGATTGAAATGAATGGGGAAAATGCCCTGCTGCATCCCCCTTATCCCCGGCCTTGGATGCACTCCTGCCCCAGCCTATCGGAATTGCACATGCCACTGGGGATGCAGGGGATTTTCCCTAGGGCATCCCAAATCAGGATGCCCCGCTGTGTAAAACGCCCCAGGGCACCCGTAAAAACTCCACTCCAGCGCCGCAGACTCTCATCCAATCAGAGCTGTTTGCCATTCCCTGTTCATTTCAATTAGAGCACTTTGCCGAATGGCATAATCAAGGCAAAGGGCTCTGAATGGAACAAAAGCCTGTGCGCGCGCTGTTGGAGCAGAAAAAATGGTATTTTTATGGGTGCCCTGGAGGGTTTCACACATCTGGTTAAGATACTCCAGAGGAAAGTATTTTAGATTCCAGGCTGGCTGCTGGTGGGTTTTGTTCTGCTTTAAAAAGGAACTATGGTAAAAAAGACCATAGTCCCTCTTTTTATATACAGCAGCGAGGCAGCGCAACCTGGGCTGCCCCATTGTGCCTATGGCCTCATTAATACAATGGTGTTTTACCTGTGCCAATGCACAGTGGAGCACCCCGGGTTGGGCTGCCACGCTGTTGTATATAAAATAGTCTGTTCACTAGTGTGTGTGTTATTCTCACTGCACAAATGGGAAAAAGCATCCAATGTTCATACAAGCACAAAAAAAAAGGAATATCATTGAGTTGGCCTAGGCCACCCGATGGTAGCAGAAATTTCAGGTTCGGTCATAATCTAATGACCCCCTGAGTTTGCAAAGCTACCCCATTTCCAAAGACAGACACGTTCCATGACATGTTGCCAAGGACTTATCGAACCACACCCCAGGTAAAGTACCATAAAGGGGATCGAGGCCTACATGGAGCCAGCCTGTCTCATCTTCCTCCAGCAGCGCAGGGACATGGTGGCTCATGTGCTCCTCTTTAGCCTGAATATGTGCCTTGTCTAGTGAGGACTGGCATCAAGGTGGCTCAGAATTATGCGGTGGCTATTTTTTTCATATCCCAGCCAGACAGACCTTTTATAAAATGTACTTATTTTTATGCGTCTACTCTTATAAAACATTGCCTTCTACAAACTTCTACCTCACTGAAGACCCCTCTGCTGCCAAGGCCCATGGCATCCAGCTCATGCAAATGAACCTGGCCAGGAAATGACTGCAACAAAAAGAACCCTATTAACTTTTCCACTTGGAGACTCGGCACAGCAAACAAGTGCCCCCTACAAAAAGGTGTTAATCTGAAAATCTGGCCTCCCAAAAGCCCAGGCCACAGGCTGCTAACTCAGTGTTTGTTAATGATTAAACGCCAGAGCACAGGCTCGCTTAGCTCCACCGCACAAAGGAATTCCAGGCTGAACTGCCTTGTAGACATCCCATGTACACAGCTAAACACAGAGCCGTGCCTAGAATATATTATGCCTTTTGCGTCACAAGGCACATTAAAATGCCACCTATGATCGCCATGGTGACCTTTTATTTCAAAAACGGTCCAATCCTAGGTCTTGACATGAAGAACAATGCAAGACATTGCTAGGTAAATGCCTGGGGACATTATCTATAGAAGCGGTGTATTATCTGCCGGTCATAATTCTGGGGCCAGGCCGCATGCACATTCCAGGCTTATCTTACATCACAGACAGAAGGGCCCCCTTTATAACAGGAAGGGCCGGGTACACTGTGAACACATAGACTATTAGTCATAAGTCAATTTAGAGAGAGACCCATGAGAGGTGGTATAAAGGCATTAAAAGGACCAAAAAGCCCTATATTTAAAGGTACAAGGCAGGGCGTACTGCATGGTACATACCACAAAGGAAGATAGGATTTCTTCCAAGATCCTTTGCAGTAGGCAGAGCCATGCAAATAAATCTGTTTACACCTCAGGTCTGTGAGAAATCCACCAGGGTGTGCAATGCTTTGGTATAGCTAAATGATCTTCAAATTAACCTCCCATTCTTTCCTTCATGTGTAATGCAAAGACAGGGGAGGTGTATCTGCAAGCCAAGAAAGTTGCTTCTTAAAGGAGGCTAAAGAGACCAAAAGAGTCTGTTTTGGTTTTTACTAAGTCTCACCCCGGATGTAACCCTCCAGCCTTGTGATGATGAGAGTCACACGCTGGCAACAAGTGTCCACAAGCTGAAGGTGTACATTTTAAAGTGGACCAACACCCAGGATTATGACTATCCTGGGTTTTGGTCCACTTCCCCGGGGGAAACCCTGATCGGGGGTGCCCCGCTATGTGAAACCCCCCAGATTGCCCGATTCAACTCACCTCACCCTGTTCCTATGGCGCATGCCAGGCCACTCGTCCAATCAGCGTGCTCGGAACCTCTGAGGTATGCAAGTCAAAGTGGCGTCAAACCTCAGCAGCTCCGAGCACACTGGCGGCCGCATCTTGTGCTTCCCTCTAACAGGGAGCGCGCCGTGCCGGCCATTTACAAATGGGCAGCACGGGCACGTGCCCTGCTAGAGAGAAGCATGAGATGCGGTCCGCGCGTGCGTCGTTGGACCGGGACACAGGTAAGGTTTGCGGGCGTCCTGGGGGTTTCACACAGCGGGAGAACCCGATTTTGGATGCCCCGCGGGGAGGGATTGGATCGGACCGGGAATCGTATAGATTCCCGGGCCGATCCAGCAGGGTGTTGTTCCACTTTAAGGTAAACCTTGGCACCACACATTTAGCCCCTTATTTAACAAGGGATAGCGACAGGTAGCGACTGGTGAGCGGCCGGTAATGACGGGCCCCGCCACGAGAACGCCGGCTCCCCACCACAATCACACATTTATCAAGCCAATCCTGCTTAGCGACTGAGATAGCGCCAGATAGCCACTCATTCATCATTATTCCAGCCTCAGCCCACAGCGCCAGCGTCCGGCCTTGAACAGCGACAGGTATGACCTCTCGCTACCTGGCGCTCTCCAATGCATTTCAATGGAACAATCTTTAAATATTCATAATTAATTGTTATAATTTTTTTTTTTTTTTTTCATGTGAAAAATTCTGTGATCACTTCTGCCATTTTAAATAATTTTTTTAAGGTAAAAAAAAAATAAAAAAAAAAATGTACAGAATTGATATTACAGGTCTGATATTAATGTATTGATATTACAAAATTATTTTAAAAACTTGTTTTTTTTGGTTTCCAAAATTATGGTTGTTTGGGGGTTAAAAAACTTTTAACCCATCGCCGCCAGCGCTCTGGGGTTTAAATATGCATTTTACAGCGCGAGAATTTTTTGAGCATGATTTGTTAATGAATATGGTGGAAGCCGGTCGCTCTGACCAGTCGCTATCATGCGCTCCCATACAGCGCGGAACCTGTCAAATAGCGACTCCTCACCCAATATTCAACATTACGGCAAACCGACTGAGTCGCTATCAACTACCGAACAACGACCAAGCACAGCGACTACTAGCGGGCACTCTGAAAATGCCGCTACAGTCGCTCAACTGTCGCTACCTGCCACTGTTAATGAATCGGCCTCTTAGTCTTTCTGAGTGCCTTTCTTGGCCTTGAGATGATTTGCATAGCTCCACCCACTGCAAGGAGTGCTGGGTAAATCTATTATTTCTTATTTCGGGTGCTGTGTAAATACTTTCCATTCTAGGAAAGCACCTCTTTTTCTTTGTGTTGCTACTTGTAACTAGAGCTGATCTACATATAAAAATATCAAGCCTGGCTGTGATTAGAGGCAGATTGGGCCTAGGAAATCCCCAGTGGGTCGCACTGCATTGAGACTGACTGGCTTAGCCTCCAGCATGCAGCCCATCTCACCGCGAGTCTGTGGCGCAATTCACTTCACTTTGAACCCCCACCTCCAATCAGCTTCTCTGGCCATGCATAATAATGTGGAATCCCAGCCACACACGCGAGTGGCAGACAACATCACTTGCATCCTTTAGCTGTGTGCCATCATTCAGTTGCGATGGGTGCGGTGATGTACAGCTGGAATAGAATTTGAGTGCTGCCTCTGAAACCGTGGGGAGAGCAAATCAGCCAGCACTGAAGTCTTATAGACTCCAAAGCTGGTTTTGGTCTGCTTTTTAAGAGTGGTCCTAGCCACTGTGAGCTTTAACTGCAAAGCTATAGCCTTAGGTATAGCCCACATTCAGTTGATAAAACATTTTGGATGTGGTCTCAATAGGGATGCCATTGGCTGGCTGGGAGCCAGTAAAATTCCTGGTTGATTTTCCAGACTCTGGGGCCAGCCAGAAAGGTTTTCGGTCCTCTTTAAAGATGAACAAGCAGAATTTCACACTGCCTTATGGGGCCTTATTTATAAAGGGATAGCGCCAGGTAGTGTCTCACTAGCGCCAGGTAGCGCCAGCTATCGGCGGCTACCGACTCCAGAACGCCAGGCTGTGAACACAATCACGCATTTATCACGCTAAATGAGGCTAGCGCCGGCGAGAGCGTCAGCTAGCGCGGGATTCATCATGTTGCAGACTTCAGCGAACAGCGCCGCTGCTAATCCCATCACAGCGCCAGGTATGACCTCTCGCTACCTGCCGCTCTCCAATGCATTTCAATGGAGAAATCTTTAAATATTCATAATTAATTGATATTAATGTTTTTTTTTTTTTTTTTAAATGTCAAAAATTCTGTGACCACTTCTGCAATGTTAGTTTTTTTTTTTTAAGGTAATAAAATAAAAAAAAAAAAATTTGTGCAGAATTGATATTACAGGTCCGATATTAATGTATTCATATAACAAAATGTTTATAAAAACATGTTTATTTTTTTTTTAACAAAAATATGGTTGTTTGGGGGTTAAAAAACTACTTTTAACCCATCGCCGCCAGCGCTCTGGGGTTTAAACATGCATTTCACAGCGCGAGAATTTTTTGAGCGCGATTTGTTAATGAATATGCTGGGAGCCGTTCGCTATGGCCATTCGCTGTCATGCGCTCCCATACAGCGCGGAACCTGTCAAACAGCGACTCCTAACCCCGTATTCAACATTACCGCACACCGACTGTGTCGCTGTCAACAGCCGAACAACGGCCAAGCACAGCGAATACTAGCAGGCGCTGTGAAAATCACACTACTGTCACTCATCTGTCGCTATTAATAAATCGGCCTCATAGTCTAAAAGACTGCAGGGCCGAGTGAAAGCCCTGCTGGATTTGCACTGACCAGCATTGTGAAAGCCTTGGGGTATTCCCATCATTGCCACCGGCTACTGTGCATCTGAATAGCTGACATGCGCATGCACACCTAGAGAGGAGCAGCCAATGGCTAAGCTCTATTCACCCTCCTAAGCCACTCACACAATGAGCGGCTTGACTTAGAAAGCCTATACATGATATTGAAATTCCGGGTGATTGCCTCTTTAACGTCAAGGTGACAATGTTGCTGTTGCTGCGACATGTTTCTCTTTTATTGTGTAGGTACAGTTTGTACTTGTAAGTGTCCCCTGTTGAAAAATAATCCTTGGAAATCTTCCTTTGGCGATGAATTGTAATGAGGTGTACAAAGCAAGAAAAAAGTGATTTGATAACAGTCCTCCAGCACAAAGCAGTGTACCTGTTTTCCTGGCTTAATTGGAGCTTTAATTTCCTGTAGAATCTGAACATTTTAAATAGCGGCTCAGTAGAAAGCGACTTGCATTTCCTTTGTCGGTGCCGCGTTATTTCAAGCAGTTACATTTTTTAATTACTTATGTTTCAACACAATTTCCATGTCAACAGAGAGGGGGGCTTAATCAGCTCCTGCTAGCAACCAAAGACTAAAGGCAAACAGCAAAGCGGGCACAGTGAGGAGCTCCATATTGTCAGAAGCGCTGGTGCGTTCGCTACACCGTAATTGTCTCAAGAACCTTTTTGGCCTTTAAGTGTCTATTTTTTTTTTGTCAGTTTCATTTTTGTAAATAGCAACTTTCATTATAATGTACATACTTTAAAGGGTCTATCCAGGCAAAAAAAAAAAATCTCTCCTTCGTATCCTGCAGATTTAATCTCATGCTCCGGATGCCAGGAACAGCGTTACAGAGGGGCAACTGTTCAGGGTGCTATACTTAAAGTGGACCAAAACCCAGGATTTTGACTATCCTGGGTTTTGGTCCTTTCCCCTGATCGGGGGTGCCCCGCTGTGTGAAACCCCCCCAGATTGCCCGAAGAAACTCACCTCTTCCCGGTCCTATGGAGCATGTGCGGCCACCTGTCCAATCAGCGCGCTCGGAGCTGCTGACATCACACCATTTAAGACGGCTAGGCTGATTCATTAATAGCGGCAGGTAGCGACAGATGAGCGTCTGTAGCAGGCATTTTCAGAGCGCCCACTAGTAGTCGCTTTCCTCAGCCGTGCCATACATGTTAGCGACTGCTCATAGCGACCGACTCCCACCATATTCAGCAAAAAAACAGCCTCACAAATCTCTGGCGCTGAAAAATGCTTGTTTGAAGACCACAGCGCTGGAGGCGGTGTGTTTAAAGTGTGTTTTACAGCATCTATCCACTAGTAACAAAGCGAAAACATATGGATTTACATTGTAACCACATTGTAACATGAACACTTTAATGGCAGACCTGTAATGTCTTTTCTGAAGAATTTTTTTAAAATCATAAAAATGTGAAAAAAACAGCTTTTTCAATGTCAGAAGAGGTCACAGAATTATTTGTGATTTTTTTGGCAAAAGAAAAAAAAAACAGGTTTTAAGAGAAGAAAAGGTTCGTCCATTGAAATGTATTGGAGAGCGACAGGTAGCGAGAGGTCATACCTGGCGCTGTGCAAGGCTGAACGCTGGCGCTGTTCGCTGAGGCTGTGAAAATGATGAATCAGACACTACATGGCGCTATCCCAGTCGCTAAACAGATTCTGCTTGATAAATGTGGAATTGTGTGCCGTGTCCGGCGTTCACCAGTCGCTATCTGTCGCTACCTGACGCTATCCCTTCTTAAATAAGGGCCTAAGTCCAGCGCTGGCGGCCACATTCCCTGCTTCCCTCTAACAGGGAGCGTGCCCATGCAGCCATTCACAAACGGTTGGCGTGGGCACATGCCCTGCAAGATGGTGCTCTCCCTAGCAGGGGGCAGCCCGCACCGTCGGAGCGGGAACAAAGGTGAGTGAACGGGCGACCTGGGGGGGTTTCACACAGCAGGACATCCCGATTCTGGATGCCCCGGGGTAGGGAATTGATCAGCCTGGGAATCTTATATATTCCCAGGCTGATCAAGGTGGGGTTTGAGCCACTTTAAAGCAGACCAAAATAAACCGAAAAAAACAAGTTCAGTAAATTGCACCCCTAATGCTCCACTCTGGTAATCTGTGACAATCTATTTTAGAGGGCTTAACCCCATGCAGATGTTATGGAATAGCAGGCAGATTCTATGCTACATAACTGCATGGCAGCAGCCATCTTGCCACATACAAGAGTCCAGCTTATATAAAAACCCAATCCCACATTCAAAATTGCCTCACATATCAGTGCAATCCTTCTTTATTTCTAATAGAAAGCCATCGGCTCATTGCTGTGCTGCACAGCTGACATGGAGGCTGATTCATTACTAACACCAGGTAGCGACGCTTAGAGCGACCGCTAGTAGATGCTGTAAGCGGGTATAGGCCACTGTAACAGAGCGCCTTAGTCGCTGTAGTAACCTGGGCCGCATTGCTGAATGTGATGTGTGTTGGGCGCTCTAATATCAGTATCAAAATTTAGCACCAGCTCACATCTGGTCGCTATAGCATAGAGCGACAGACGCTGTGTGATTAAAGTATGTTTTTTGACACATATACACCAGTAACAAAGCGAAAACACATGGAATGACATTGTTGGAACACTGTGACATTAACACTTTAGTGCCAGACCTCTAAATATAATTCTGCGTAAAATAAAAAAAATAAATAAAAACATTTTCAAAAATGACATTTTCAAGGCCAGGGGAGGAGACACCATTATTTGAGAGACCCCCCCCCCCCCCCCCAAAAAAAAAAAAAAAAATCAGTTTAAAGAGAATAAAAGGAATGTCTATTGAAATGTATGGGAGAGCGACAGGTAATACCTGGCGCTCTGGAAGATAGAGCACCGGTGCTATACACTGGGCCGCATGTAATGATGAATCGAACGCTACATGGCGCTGTTGGAGTCGCTCATCAGATTCGCCTTCATAAATGTGGTATTGCGTACAGCACCCAGCATTCACCAGACGCTGCCTGGCGCTACGAGGCACTACCTGGCGCTAGAGCTTGATGAATAACCCCAATAATTGTATCCCAAAACGGGAGGAACAATACCCGGGAGAGTAGAAATCACAGGTGTTGTTCCGCTTTAGGCTAGACCTGCTTGCATTGATCATATAAAAATACCATTTTGTGAGTACTCACCTGAAAAATGGATATTGTTGGTGTGCCACACACCCCGCTTCACTTCTTAAATATTCATTACTTCATGGGTTAATCACCTGCAGGTGACGTAGTGCAGAGAGGAAGTCTTGTAACGAGCCCCACCTTCCGGCCTATATATACCTGGTACCTCCCTTCAATCACCAGTATAATCAACAAAGCAGTAATACAAGGTACCAGTATTCCACCAGTAACCACAAAATCAAATTTGATATAAAAAAGGCTTCACCATATAAAGGCTTCGGTAATACCGAAAAGGGCGGGTGTGAAGCGGGGTGTGTGGCACACCAACAATATCCATTTTTCAGGTGAGTACTCACAAAATGGTATTATTCTTGGTGTGCCACACACCCCGCTTCACTTCTTAAATATTCATTACTTCATGGGACATCCAAAAGCAGTGTCCACAAGGGCTGGGCAACTCAAGGCCAGGTGAAGCATAACTTAAACGACTGCAGTCTGCAGAACTTTGCGGCCGAAAACAGCATCCGCTGAGGCCCGCACATCAACTTTGTAAAATTTAGAAAAAGTGTGAACAGAAGACCAAGTGGCGGCCTTACAAACCTGTTCAACAGAAGCTTGGTGCTGAAAAGCCCAAGACGCCCCAACAGCGCGAGTGGAATGAGCAGTGATACGAAAAGGGGGAACTCTTCCCTTGGCAGAATAGGCCGCAGTAACGGCCTGACGTATCCACTTGCTAATGGCAGATTTGGCTGGTGCCAAACCCTTCCTAGGCCCATGGGGCACAACAAAAACGAATCCGTCCTACGGAAAGGAGACGTGATAACCAAGTAGCACTTAACACAGCGTACTACATCCAAACAATGCAAAACCCTCTCTTTGTCATTCTTAGGATTAGGACACAAGGAGGGAAGAACAATATCTTGGTTCAAATGAAAAGCAGAAACAACCTTAGGAAGAAAGTCTGGCTTGAATCGAAAGACCACCTTATCCCGATGCTTCTCGAAGTAGGGCGCCTGAATAGACAAGGCCGCCAATTCCGAGACACGCCGGATCGAAGTGATCGCTACCAAGAAGACAATCTTCTGAGTCAGGGTAGATAAAGCAATCCCTTGCAAAGGCTCAAAAGGAGGAGCCTGAAGAGCAGAAAGAACCAAATTCAAATCCCAAACCGGGAGTAATGGTTTCCTGGGAGGCCGCACATGCGTAACCCCCTGGAAAAAGGTTTTAACTAAAGACTTAAGCGCAACACGCTTCTGAAAAAAGATAGATAAGGCAGAAACTTGCCCTTTCAACGTACTTAGCTGAAGACCAGAGTCCAGCCCAGATTGTAAAAACTCCAGAACCCTGGGGACCGAAAATACCCTACAAGGAAAAGATCTCATCTCGCACCAAGCGATATAGGCTTTCCAGGTTCTATAGTAGATGATAGAAGAAGACCTCTTTCGGGCACTGATCAAAGTCTTAACGACAGAATCAGAAAGACCCTCTTCCTTTAGGATGGAGGTCTCAGCAGCCAGGCCGTCAAAGCTAGCGCTGGTAAATTGGGGTAACACAATTGACCCTGAGTGAGCAAATCGGGCCGAAGGGGCAGAACGACCTGGTCCACTGCCAGCCGAACGATGTCTGCGAACCACACTCGCCTCGGCCACCTTGGGGCCACGAGGACGGCGGACACCCCTTCCAGAGCCAACTTCCGAAGCACTCTGCCTAGCATGGGTGTCGGAGGAAACAGGTACAGAAACCCCAGATCCCCCCAGCTCAGGGACATGGCGTCCACTGCCAGAGCCAGAGGATCCTGGGAGAGCGATACGAAGTTCGGGAGCCTGTGATTGTGACGAGAGGCAAACAGGTCCACCTCTGGAGTCCCCCATTGGCGACACAGTGAGCGAAATACCCGAGGATGGAGGGCCCATTCTCCCCGACGGGGAGAGCCCCTGCTCAAGCGGTCCGCTTTCAGGTTCTCCACTCCTGGGATGTATACCGCCGAGAGACGAGGAACATGGGCTTCTGCCCAGGTCAGGATCAGGGACACCTCTCTGAGAGCACTCAGGCTGCGAGTCCCTCCCTGATGATTGATGTAAGCAACCGCTGTTCGATTGTCTGAACGCACCTGGACCGGAAGGCCCAGAACGTGCTGAGTCAGGAGAGTAAGCACCCGACGGATGGCTCTCAGTTGCAGAATATTGATGGGAAAGAGGGCCTCCCGAGGTCCCCACTGCCCCTGGAACTGCAGCTCCTTCCAGAATCCGCCCCATCCCGACAGACTGGCGTCCGTGGTGACAATTTCCCAAAGGGGGGCCAGGAAAGACCTGCCCTTCACGAGATTGGTCGAGACCAACCACCACTGGAGGGACTGCCGGACCCGGGAGGACAACTGGAAGGGCTGATCCAGCGACCGAGGCTGCCGGTCCCAAGACGCCAACAGATAAAGCTGAAGCGTCCTCGTGTGGAATTGAGCAAAAGGAACTGCCTCGAAGGAGGCAACCATCAACCCTACCAGCCTCATCCCCAGACGGATGGACGGCCGAGGATTGGAGAGTAGGACCCGAGCCAACTCCTGAATCAGAAGAATTTTGGACTGAGGGAGAAACACTCTGTGTTGATGAGAGTCTAACCGCATCCCCAGAAAGGACACCACCCTGGCCGGAGCGAGGGAGGACTTGGAGAGGTTGATCACCCAACCGAAACTTTCCAGCGTGGAGAGCACCACCCTGGTGTCTTTCTCCGATTGATCGGGTGACGGAGCCATGATAAGAAGGTCGTCCAAATAAGGTACGACACGAATGCCCCGAGCTCTGAAAATGGCCATGACCCCTGCCAGCACCTTGGTGAACACTCTTGGAGCTGAGGTAAGGCCAAACGGAAGTGCCACGAACTGATAATGCCGATCCTTCATCATGAATCGAAGAAAGCGTTGATGAGGGAGGCAGATGGGAACATGCAGATAAGCATCCTTGATGTCTATAGACGTCATGAAGTCCCCTTGCCGAAGAGAGCCGACGGCAGTGCGCAAGGTTTCCATGTGAAACTTCCGAAAACGGATGAACCTGTTGAGCAACTTCAGGTCCAGGACGGGACGAACCGACCCATCCCTCTTGGGGACTGCGAACAGATTGGAGTAGAAACCGAGGCCCATCTCTAAACGCGGTACCGGCCGGATGACCGCCATCTCTAACAGATTCTCTACCGACGCCAGGAGCCCCTGTGCGGCCAAAGGATCGATGGGCACCCGAGACCGAAAGAACCGTGAAGGAGGGCGAGACTCGAACTCCAGTTTGTAACCGGACGACACTATCTCCTGAATCCACCTGTCCGGAACCTCCCGGTTCCAAACCTGGGAGAAGTGTCGCAATCGTCCCCCCACCCGCACGGGTGAGGGCGGCCCCTCATTGCTGAGTGGGCTTACCCGCAGGTTTGGGCTTGGAGCCCCAGGACTGGGCGGGACGGCCACGGCCCCTCCCCCGCGTCCAACCTGTACGACTGGTAGAGGGAAGGGAAGTCCCCCTACCCGCTCTGTATCCTCGAAAGGACGGCCTACCAGAAACAGCCCCTCTAAAGGGGCGTCGAGGCCTCTTGCGTTGTGGCATCTTGCCACCCTTTGCGACTGAATCAATTTTCTCCCCGAACAGCCGCAACCCCAAAAAGGGGAGAGCTGTGAGCACCTTTTTAGAAGCTGAGTCCGCCGACCACTGTCGCAGCCATACTGACCGACGAATAGCGACCAGCATTGCCGCTGTCTTGCTACTCATAGCCAGCGCATCGTCCTGAGCGGATAGAACGTAAGACACAAAAGAATCGCATTGCTTAAGCGCAGCGAACTCATCACAAGCGGGATTGAGATCCTCGCATAGCCCCTGGATAACAGATCTTACCGCTAAAAGAAGAAGGGCCGAAGCGCACAGGGGGCGCATCGTTGACCCAGCATAAACAAAGCCATAGCGAGCATACTGGTCAATCCTACGATCCTCCCCATCTTTAGGGACAGAGGTCTCAGCAGACTGTACCATAGCGGAGCTAGATAGCCCTAGCACAGGGGTATCGACTTCAGGAGGGACGGACCAAAGCTTCAGCAATTCTGGCGGAAAAGGATAACGCTTTTCCCAACTGGAAGGGATTCCAGATAACCGTGTGGGATGTTCCCATTCTTTCAGGACCACCCTCTCAAAGTGGTGCTGTCTGGGAAAAACCAAACGTGGCTGAGGCTCTTCAAACAACTGACCCTTTGGCAGGGTGACAGCCTCAGGCGGATCTAAATTCAGAATTTCAAACATTTGTGCCAGAATGGAGGGGGTGTCAAGGGCAACCCCCGCCGACCAATCGCCAATCGCATCAGCCTTAAGCTGATCTGCCGGCTCATCTGACTCCAAGAGGAATTCACCCTCATCCGGGGAGCCATCGGACCATTCCACAGGCTCACATAATTCGTCCTGAGGAGCCGAAGATACCGGAGTCAGGCGCTTCCGTTTTGCAGAGGCCTTTAGCCCCGCTTTAACGGGCAATACTTCCCGAAGATTGGCTGATTTTACCACCACCTCGGATTGCGAATCCCCACCCTTGACAGTGTCATGCGGGGTCCGGAACAGGGAGGGAGAGGCAGGAGATGATAGAGGTTGCGACGGGTCAGCAGCCGGATCAACAGACTGACGCGCAACAATCTGCCTTGCACAAGAAATGCAAATAAAGATATCATCAGCAGGGAGCGCAGCCCCACATTTTACACACCCCCTGGACGGCTCTGACGAGTCGTTTCCGGTAGTAACAGAAGCCTCCATATTGGTGATTTATGGTATCGCAAATACTGGGACTTTTAAGGCATAAGCCAACCCGGGATGCCCCTTTATAAAGAATGTCCCGGAAGGGAGGGTTTTTTTTTTTTTTTTTTTTTAAATACACTTTATATATATTTTTTTTTTTTTTTTTTTTAAGAGAAAAAGGTCCCCCTTAACAGTCTCAAAATAAATATATATATATATGTATATATATATCCAAAATGTGCAATTTCATATCAAGAATGACTAGCCAGGCAATATAGAGCCGGAGGCCGCAATAAAAGAGGGATCCCAGGATCTGAAAGGAAAGAAAAAAACAAACCATCAGATCCCTTGTGAGTGTAACAAAGCAGCATGTTCACAATAGTACAAAAAAGAGTGCCTCCTTAAAAGTTTGCCCCATGAGTAAAACTCATTCTGGCCCCACAAAAGCGGGGCCGCTTACCTGCTACCGACGCCAGGAGCCAGATCGAAGGGACATGTAGCAGCCGCAGCACACAAAACCCATGTGTTGCTGCAGCGCGCGCCCCCCCCACGTGACCTCTTTTCACCGCAAACATGAAGGAAGTGAGGCTGAGGCCGCCGAGCGCCGCTTCCGCCGGCGCCGCTTCCGCCGGCGCCACGCCCCCCCGCGTCACAGGGAGCCGCCCTGCTCAAATCAACGGGGGATTGCCACCAGCTGCGCTGGCTGACACCAAGCCAGGCGGCGGAGGAGGAGGAGGGGGAAAGGAAACACAAGCGCAGCCACACAGGCTGCCGCACGGAGCAGCGGGGAAGGAAGGGAGGCGGGAGGGGACCAACTGAAGCCAGCTGAGCGCGGTCCGCTGCCCCACCCCCATCAAGCAGACCAAATACACTGGCCATGCCTAAAGTATCTGCCCGGAGCCCCGGTCAAAAAACAGACAAAGCGCACCTGCTGCGCAGTCTGTTACTATGTAAAAGTGAACACACAGAAAATAACAATACAGTGAAAACATCATACAAGATACACAACCCTCTATACCCCCCCCCCCCCCCCCCAAGTGAAGGGAGATAGGACCGGAACGGGGGAGTAAGGGCTACGGGGACCCTCGGGACAGGGGCATCCCATTTCCGGATCACCATGCCGGATTGCCGCATTGCCCCCAAAGGAGGGGGACGAGCGGAGGAGATAAGCTCCTAGGCACCCATAGTGCCGTCTACCAATTACCCGGTGAGCAGCCTAGGCTGGGAGGCTTCCTATCCACCATAGAGGTATACAACTCAAACCGGGCAGAAATAGACCAAAAGGGGGGTGGCGGGGTAAGCCCCGACCTACCTGTAAGCAGGAAACTTCCAACCTCTGCTTGTCACGCAGAGAGAAAAATACTGGTGATTGAAGGGAGGTACCAGGTATATATAGGCCGGAAGGTGGGGCTCGTTACAAGACTTCCTCTCTGCACTACGTCACCTGCAGGTGATTAACCCATGAAGTAATGAATATTTAAGAAGTGAAGCGGGGTGTGTGGCACACCAAGAATATTTTAAATACAGGAAATTGTAAAAAAACTTTCTTTTCTGCAAGCACTAGTGTTTCTAGAAAATAAAGTGGAGGTGCTGGGGGAGGGGAGGGAGGGTGAGTGCGGGAGCCTGCTGACGTGTGCCTTGTTATGTATGAAGGCTGCCTGTGATTAAACTCCAGTCTTCAAAGCACTGACGAGTAAACATTACCTAATCATTTTCAGGCCCTTGTTACTTTGACCCAAGAAAACACCTCTAAAGCAAAGCAGATGTCCACCTTCAAACCAAAACCTCATATCAAAGGCTACATGTCCCCAAACCAAGGAAGCCTTCCCCAGCACGGGACTGTTGCTGTTCTGTGTCTTTCAAATAAAAATGCTTCCCTCAATTAAATGGGTAACCAGTGATGGCGGGAACATGGAGCATGGGGTTAATGCTTCAGGCACACCTACACCCAAATGGCGCTGAGCGGAAGCCTTTAAGTATTAAGGCACTTAAAGTGAATCTAAACCCTATGGCAACTCTGTTCCAGGTAGGTTTCTGAGGTAACTAACTCACCTGCTCCCACTTCCCATGAGCCCTGCATTAAAGCGGACCAACAGTCACAAATGAAACAACAAACAGCGCTCATATGCCCCTTCCCCAGGGAAATAAAATTACCCTTTTTTAACTCCTGCTGGGGTCAATTTTGAAAACAAGATGGTGGTTCATGCATTTGCAGGCCACCCGCATACAGGATGCATACAGTGCTGCTGGGCTTCCTGTTACTGTGCATTGCCAGTTATGTCAGTTGGAATTAGAAGCTCCAAAATGGCCGCTACCTTGCTTTTCCAACTGTGCCAGGCTGTTGGTCCAGTTTAAGTGGATCTTCATCTGGAGCTCTGTATGACCGATTGGTTACAGGTTGGTTTTGCCACCCTGTTGGACAAGACTCTCTCACTAGGTGCTCTAACCTCGCCAATCCCAAATCTGGTTTAACCCTTAAAGTGGGTTCCCGCTATAGGATATGGAATCTTTTAGATTTCAGTGGCAGCTGCAGGGGGCATTGATCCACTTTAAGGGTGCTACCCAGGCCATAAATAAAACACTTAAATGTCAGTCTGTAGGACTCCATGGGGGCAAGCGGCAGTCTGGTTACAGAGCTACTGGTTCAGATGCCGACAGCGTGCTCTCTTCCTGGCCTCAATGTCCATCCCTGCTGGCGGCACAAGGGAGCAGGCTCCCTCACAAGTTAGTAGCAGGGCTACCCAAAGTAGGGGTTGAGTATGCACACTGGCAGGTAAGTGAGGTATGGTGTTTTCATTCATGCCTGGACAGTCCCTCTAAAATAAACCAAAGAAGGGGGTGTGGGGGGCATACAATTGAATTTAAACACACATGCTCAACATGTGGCCCTCAGTGCTATCTGATGTGGCCCCTGACTCGCTGTGGGGATATTGCTAGTGGTCAACAGAACTGATATGTAAATGTAAATAGAGATACAGTAAAGATAGACTATAGCATGGAAAGGGATATAGTTATATAGGTGGTGCATTGGCAAATAGAAGGGGCAGCGGTGGCTTGGAGGAATGCAGTGACATTGATTACACAACACCACCCCTGGATGATAGGTTTTACAGAATAACTTATATGGTGGGAGCTTAAATGGGTTTAGTATTAGGAATAAGGTTAAGGGTTATGGGACTGATGGGGGAGGGACCCATATATTCAGAGAGGTAAGCCAATCGGCATGTGTATTGCTAGTATGTGGGGATTGTTACATATGTATATGTAGGGGTGTGGTGGAAGGACATTTGAGTATACTTTGTGGAAACAGTGGGTATCCCGATTGGTGTAGAAATTCCTCCCTATGCTATTCCAAATGAAAAAATCCTGAATCTATTAATCATGGCCCGCGACCAGGCTCCAAATCATTTAAGTGGCCCATGTCTGTCAAAAGGCTGAGCACCCCTGAATTGAGAATTGAAAGACGCTCCTAAGGCTAAGTGTAAAAACAAAACATACATGCCTCACATCCCAAACTGATCTTTCAGCTCTCTCTGTGTGGTTCACAGACAGAATGTTACATTCAGCCTGTGAGGTGCAGGGACCCTGCCCTTTGCCATATCTACAGTATTTATCTCTGTACATTGCTCAGCATGCAGCCAACATAAGCAAGATGTATGCAACAGGATTTATTCTTTGCTGGCTGTGACCAGTGTACTGAAGTAAGTAATAGACAAGCATGGGAATAAGCTACCCCTCTCTTCCTCAGACATAAGGAATTGTGGGGTTTATTCATGAAGCTCTAGCTCTAGTGCTTCGTAGCGGCAAGCAGCGTCTGCTGATCGATGGGCGCTGTAGGCAATACCACATGTATGAAAGCGATTCCGTTGAGCATCTGGAACAGCGCCACGTAGCGCACGATTCATCATTACAGACGACTCAGCGTATAGTGCCGCCGCTCTAGCTTCCAGAGCGACAGGTGAGACGTTCCTTCTAATCCCCTTCCTGATCCCATTTTTAATATTTTTTTTCGCTCTCAAAAAAAATATTTAGATTTCTTTTTAATTTTATGCTGAATTGTTCTCACAGGTCTGGCACTAAAGTGTTAATGTCACAGTGTTACAACAATGTCATTCCATGTGTTTTCGCTTTCGTTACTGTATTGTAACAAGAAAAAATAACTTTAATCACACAGCGTCTGCCGCTCTATGCTACAGGGAACCAAATTTGAGCGCTGACACTGTGTATGATTTTTTGTTGAATGTGGCTGAATGAGTCGCTGAGAGTCGGTCGCAATGAGCTGGCACTATCTTTCGCTCCCTGCAATGCTGTACTGGTGTTAGAGAGCGCCCAACATACATCTCATTCATCAATGCCGGCCAAATCACTAGAGCGACTGAGGCGCTCTGTTATAGCGCCTGATAGCCGATCACAGCGTATACTAGCGGCCACTGTTAGCGCCTCTGTACAGACACTCATCTGCCGATAGCTGGTGCTAGTCATGAATCAGCCTGCCAGTCTAGCAGTGGTCATGTTAAACAAATAAATAAAGAAGGGGGATTGTCTGTAGAAACAGGCAAAAAAAAAAACAGCTTTACACAGCAGCACAATAGGAAGGGATAGCTGTATGGGAGGTAAGGAAAGAATGCTTTGATTTTATAAGGCATAAACTGTGCATTATCCAGCAAACGCACAAAAACTGGATATAGATGATTGATTATGATATTTTTTTTTCCTTTTAACATAAGTTTAAAAAAAGTGCAACAACACCCCCCAGCAGCTAATCTAATTTGTGGCATGAAAGATGAAAATCTTATTGGCCTCTGGGCTGCAGAACCTTCCCCTCATCATTGGCTGCCATAGCGCACCGTCTGCCAGCTCCTAATCGCCATCTCTCACGAAGCTCCTGAAAGGCAAGAGGGCTGTCCAAACACACGGCCTACAATCCAGGTCTAGGCCATAAAGCCGGAGCAGATGGCGTAAGGGTGGGACAGCGCTCCCTCTGTTTACCTGCCAGGCCGCCTCACTCAGCAGGATGTTCAGGAAAAAAAACGCCGGGCTGCTTCAGCAGATTCCCAGCCCACAGCAAAATAAACATGTTTGTTTTACATCAAAGAGGCCCAGGCAGTTTAGAGGCGGCCATTGAATTAAAACCCTGATAAAGGAATAATACTAAACACACAAGCGATTCACAGAAAAATGTATCTGAAGTCGCTGGCGGAGATAAATGCATTTAATTCCTCTCCTTTTTTTCCTCATACATGAAAAGTAAACACATTTTTCCCGATAATACGCACAGCATAATTTCCTGCATTTTATCTGCTTAGAGCAGAATGGGAAAGGGAAGGAAGCGAGCACAGGTAGAACGATCCCGCCACCTCCCCGTCCTCCAGCATATTAGCGCACGAATAGCAAGCTAGATATGGCGCCATGATATATTAATAAGATGATAATCAGGGCCTTTACACCTCATCCGAGAGAGGCAGCTGCAACCCGCACAGCATTATTATTATTATTGTTTATATAGCGCCATCTTCATCTGTAGTGATGTGCAAAGTAGTCATTACAGACAGGGTAAACATACAGTACATAGACTATTACAAACAAGATGCTACAGAGTGAATGCTAAAATTCCTCACCCTACAGCCAAGCCACTTAAAGTGGACCAACACCCACCGGTGATCGGCCCGGGAATCTATAAGATTCCCGGGCCGATCACCTCCCTCCCCGCGGGACATCCGAGATCGGGATGTCCCACGGGGTGAAACCCCCCCAAACTCCTTACCTTAGTTTCGGCGGCGGCCGGCCGCCGCCGCCTCCCTCGCGCCCCTCTAGACGTGCGCGTGCCTGCACCGGCCGTCTGTGAATGGCCGGCGCGGGCACGCGCGCGTCAACAGGGACGCGCGGGAGGCGGCGGCGGAGGAGCCGCTTGTCCGCGGCTTGTCCGTCGCCGCGGGGAGAGGTGAGTTCGGGGGGTTCGGGGGGGTTTCACACAGCGGGGCACCCCGATCGGGGGTGCCCCACCGAAGTGGACCAAGACCCAGGATAGTCAAAATCCTGGGTGTTGGTCCACTTTAAGGGATGATTTATCAAGCACTTCTGCCAGACAATGCCAAACTAGAGTAGAGCAAAATATGATTTATAGTTTTTTTTAACATGTTGCTGACCCGCTAATGGTTTAGTAAATGTGTTTCTTGCAGTGCAGCAACAATGCGCTAGTGTGAAAAAAAATAGTTTATTGTATTTTTTACTACTCTAATTTGCACCAACGTGGCACTGTCTGGCAGAAGTGCTTGATAAATCAGGTCCTATATACATTTCATCACTTGCCCAGGATCTCCTCCAGTCCTCTACCTTGATCACCTCTTTCCACTCTAGAGTCCAGGACTTCACACACGCCACTCCACTCCTCTGGAATGCCCTCCCACATACAATAAGCCACTTCCATCCCTTAGAACTGACCTTTTTAGATAAGCCTATCATCTGAAATACCCCAACCATCTTGCAATCACCCCTCAAAACACTGGGCATCTGCTTAGTACATACTCATACCTCCCAAGTGTTGGAGGAACTGTCCCTCTTGAGTCCATGTTCACCTGTCCCTGGTTGTTCTCATTTGTTCCTCTTTGAGGTGTAACATGCAGATCTGCATCAATAAATTATTCATTTGCCTAGTCAAGGTGTTTATATTGTTGTAGCTATTACAATCTATCTCCTATCCATCCCTCAATGAGGGGGTGTGGCCTAATTTGCAAATTTAAAAAATACCATCTGGAAAAGATGGAAGGTATGCATCCTCTTTGCAACCTAACCTCTTGTCTTTACCCTCTTTGCAAACTCACAAAAGCAAGGCTCTATCTCTTCAGTAGCGTGCTTAAAGTAGACCAAAACCCAGGATTTTGACTATCCTAGGTTTTGGTTCTTGCCCCGATTGGGGTGCCCCACTGTGTAATCCCCCCAGGTCACCCAAACAAACTCACCTCTTCCCAGTCCTATGACGCATGCATGGCTGCTCGTCCAATCAGCGCGTTTGTATCCACTCAAGCCCCTTCGTCCAGGAGCTCATCTAATGCGAGCGGATCCGAGCACACGCCCCGCTAAAGGGATAGCAGAGATGCGGCCGCAGTTCGCGCATGCACCTTTGAACCGGGAACGAAGGTGGGTTTCCCTGTGACCTGAGGGGTTTCATACAGCGGGGCATCCCGATTCTGGATGCCCTGGGGGGGGGGGGAGGAAATCCAGTGTCCCTGGAATCCTATAGATTTCAGGGCAGATGGGGTGTGGGTTATGGTCCTCTTTAACCACAACGCAAACCAAGCAAATGCTTTGGGCCCCTACCTGCCAGGGGGCCTAAGAGGTGGGGTCAGATCTGTGGCAACTTTTAGTCTAAATAAATAAATAATGGCACTCTGTGAGCGTCGAGTGATGGGTGTCGTTTAGCACAATGCAGAGTGTGCAGCATATAGGAAGGCACAGTACACTTATGTGAGCTCAGCTCCATTCAGTTATGAAGGATGCTGTGACATCACACCAGCTAGCGAGCTGAATGGTGCAGAGCGGCCACTGGTTGCATCTCCACTCACCTCTAGCTGGGGGCGTGCCTGGGGTGGCTAATCACAAATGGCTGCCCCGGGTATGCGTCTAGCTAAAAGGAGAGCGAGGCCGTGTCCTGCACATACGTCATTTGAACAAGGTTAGGTGAGTGGGTGCAGTGATTTAATGGGGTCGCACACAGTGGGGCATCCTAGTTTGGGATGCCACAGGAAGTAGAAAGTGGACGGCCATAGGGGCAATTCCTGGACAAATCCCTATGCCATGGACGGACAATGCCAGGATGCCCTTTTGTGTGAAACCCTCTGAGTTCACTTGCGCTGCCACAGTGCATGAACAGACCCTGACTACTTCCCCTAAAGGTGCGTTAATATTTTATTTTGCTATCCAAAATGTATCTTTGATCAGACACAACATTGCATGGGGCCCAAGAAATCATAAGCCCCTCCTCTGTATCTCCTAATGTACTCCTGCATCTATCGGTACAGTTACACTACTATACTATTACATCTGCCTGTAATATAAAACAGCAATGACAATAATGCATATAAGTAATTTACTTGTCCTACCCCCAGTAATTTCAGCTGCAAATGCTGTAAATGCAGCTGTTCTACAGTGCCAACCTCAGCAGTATTTCATTGTTGCTGGAACCCAGAGGAAGAGGGGTGTCTTATTAGATATTCCCAACGTAAGGCATCCCAAACTGGATGCCCCTAGGGAAAATGAAAGTGGACCAAGAGCCCATTTTAGAATTTTGGTTCACTTTAAAAAAACAATTGAGTCATGCGATTGCTTTAGTGTCAATTTCAGATGTAAATACTACCTCTACATGTCACTCAACTTAACTGAGCCACATTTTAACACATGAAAATAGCTTGTGAAATGCTCCTTAAAAAGCTTCTTGTCATATTTCTCCTTTACTGCTGCTCTCCTTCTTAAACTCTGCTGCAACTGAAAATGATGGTTTAAAGTGAACCAGATTTAGTTTTAAGTGGACCCCAAATCAGAAAGTATATGAAATGCAGTGCTGATTGTAATTTAAAAGGAAGCCCATAGTGCCTGTGCTCCTGTGCTGCTTGGAACTTCTGGAGGACAATGCATTTGACAAGGCAAGAATGTATGCAGCACATGCCCAGCAAACTCTATTGGTGGTGGTGCAGTAGCACAGACCAGATGCAGCTGCCAATGAGGAAGGGTAAGTGTTTTTATCCAATTTTGGACTTTAAATTTAAGATTTAAATATCCCAGATCAGGGTGTATGATTGGAGGGTGAATGTGAGAGCAGGCCTCCGGTCATTTTTGGGTCATTAGGAATGATATCCAGGGATGTCATGTTTATTTGAGTGTACCATTGCACTTTTACAGTAAAGGACTGCTCACCACTGCCTGCCAGCAGAAGATGTATCAGAGTAATAAACTGTTATTCAAGCACAAGCTGGCCTGTAAAAAGTTGAGCAGTCCTCCCCTATTAAAGCAGAATGGTATGTTAAATACTATTAAAGGAAAGAAAAACATATGGACATATGGATTTCTTTTTCTATGCAGAATGTATAAGTAACTCCTTCTCCTGCTATCTGCCATATTTATGTGGATTTGTAATACTAGGCAATTTATTTGAAAGTGAAGTAAATTCTCTTTGATGTATTTCTTCGCAACATTTAAGCAATTTCTGTCTTAAGTTTCCTTTTACATTTAATGATTTATTTGGAAATTTAAATATTTGATGTCATTTGCTAGAATCCCCTAAAACTGTGTAGGGATTTACACCCAGACTGCATTTCTGTGTTGTGTGTGTGTCCCATAGGACCACTCATGGCCAATGTGTACAATTTTGGCCAATGGACCCAAGTGGCTAATGGTGGCACAGATACCTCAACTTGACGCCCCAAAAACAAGAAAAAAAGATCATGCTGAATGGTTTGAAGACCTCAAATAAGTGAGCTTGGGGGGCTCAAGGAAGGACGGGCATTTTGACTTTAGGGAAGCTTTAAAGAGGAACAACACACAGAATGTGAAGTGTGCAGTGGCACCCTGAATTTGGATGCCCCACTGTGTGTACCCCCAGGTCACCCCATTTTAATCGCCTTCCTTCTGCTCCCATAGTGCAGACTTGGACAAGAGCGAGTGCGTAGATTAGCTGAGTGGTGTGCTCATCCAGGGCACTTGCTGTCATTCAGCTCCCTTTGGCGCCGCCTGGACATCTAAACAGTCGAGGGGCGCCACCAGCCGCATCCCCCACCCAGCTTGCAGCCATTGCGCGCCCTTGCCTTTGTCTTTTAGCAAACAATGTATAGTGGGCATTAAACATGTGCATCCACGGAATACAATGGCGCTTTATAAATAAATAATAATACAAAATCTGATTTGTTTGTTGATTAAGCTCATAAATCGCATATCAGTACATCAGTAGCTGTTCTTACCTTTTTCTTCATGTATCGTAAATACGCCAACTCCAGAACCATCCCTTATGGAATATCTGATCTCTCCATCTCTTCCTGAATCCTCGTCATGAGCCAGAACAGTCATCACAGGCGTTCCAATCGGCACATCCTCTCGGACCACTGATTTGGCAACAAAGTTTGCAAACAGTGGTGTGTGCAAGTTTTCATTTACATCAATAACCTCAATAGTGATATAACATGTTGAAGAAAGAGAATTGGGCTTCCCTCTATCTTTTGCCCGGGCAGTCAGGTTATATACCTGCTTTTCTTCATAATCTAGCTCTTGTACTATCCGCACTGCTCCACTCAGTTTGTCTATTTCAAATTTCCCATCACCATTCTCTAAAAGACTGTATCGAACTTGACCAGAAAGACCCAAATCTGGATCATGAGCTTCTATCCAGGTAACCAGAGTTCCTACTGGAAGATCTTCTCGGACTTTAACAATATAATAAGAAGGAATGAAGGTAGGTGGGTTGTCGTTGACATCTTCGACTGAAATTTTTAGGAGCACGGAAGAAAACAACTGAGGTTCATGCTCTGCTTGGTCTCTGGCTTCTATTTTAAGAAGATGTGTATCCTGCTTCTCTCTATCAAGTGGCTTGAGAACCTTCACTATGCCAGTCACACTGTCAATGCTAAAGAGGTTGGTGTCAGTAAGAATGGAATATCTCACGTCACTGTTGGCTCCCAGATCTTTGTCCACAGCATCAACTTTAATAATCACTTTGTTGCCTTCCTCGTTCTCCCTCACGTCAACAGAATAGCTATCTTGAAGAAACTCAGGGGGGTTGTCATTAGCATCAAGTACTCCAATGTCCAGAAGATGCCAAGAAGATTTTTGTGGTATCCCAAGGTCATACGCTGTGATATTCAAAGTGTACTGATCTTTTATCTCTCTGTCAAGTGGTGAGAGAATTTGTATCCAACCATTCTCCATATCTACAGTAAAGCAGCTATCGTCGTTCCCTCCTGAAATAGTATACACCAGCTTTCCATTAAAAGCAGTGTCAAGGTCACTGGCTTCCATACGGATTACGCCAGCTCCAATGGGTACGTTCTCTTTAATTACAATTCTACTTGGAAGTGTACTCTCAAACTGAGGTGCGTGCGTATTTGCCAAGTGGGTGTCAAAGTAAGTTTCCTCTATTGAGCCACGATTAAACAATTTATTAGCTTGAAGAAGTTTTTCAGCAAGCATCTTCGCCACTCCAGTTTCTTCACACTGTAAGTGAACAACCTTGCGGCTAGAAGTCATGGTAATATTAATATAAATCGATTTGGCCAAGTTTTCACCATCTGTAGCAGTTATTCTTAAACTGTGAAAGGAAACTTTTGCTCCTGGGCCATCTGAAAGAGACTGTTTTAAAGAAAGAACTCCTGAATTGGGATTCAGTGAGAATAAATCCAACTCATTTCCAGACTGAATTTGATATCTTACTAACTGCAGCTCATCTGCATCAATAGCTGAAACAGTCGTTATTTGTTCCCCTATGCCAAGATCCTTAGGGACAGAACCTTCGCAATTTATCTTTTCGAACATCGGTGTGTTGTCATTTAAATTATTTAAAGTCACGGTGATAGGAGTTTCCACCTCTCTGCGGTAAGGTAAGCCCCAGTCTGAGGCTCTGATTCTTAGGTTATAAACTCTTGGCATCAGTTCATAATCTAGTTCTTCTGCAGTACTAATAACCCCTGAGAAAGCATCAATAACAAAGGGCGCTGAATTAACGTTGGAGATGCTATAGGTCACATAGCCATTTTCACCTTCATCTGGATCCACAGCCTTGACTGTAAGGACAGAGCTGCCTATAGGAACATTCTCATCCACAATGGCTTTGTAGGAGGACTGAGTGAATTCAGGGGGGTTGCTGTTTGTACTCTGTATTCTGATCATCACTTTTGTGTAAGCCTTTTTATCACTGGTCATAACATCCAGTTCAATGTGTGAGGAATGTTTTGCCCTTACAGGCAACAAGGTACTTATGAGGCCAGTGTGAGGGTTTAAAGTAAATCGGCTATTGTCAGAAAAGTGTTTAAAAATATATTGTAAATGCGGGTGACTTGGAACAGCTTTGATCATAACTATGGGTGTATTAGGAGGGGCAAACTCACTCACTTCAGCCTTGTAAACATCTTTCTCAAATTTTATTGGCCCATGTTTAAACCTTGAAGAAATCAAGTGAACAACTTTTGTGGGAGAAAATTGTGGCGGTGAGCCCTTGTCCTTAGCTTGCAGAGTCAAACTGAATCCCAGTGGATGTGTTTCCCAGTCTATGTCCCTGACAGCTACAATCTTATATTCTTTACCTCCAGGAGTGGTTCTGTTTGTTCTAAAATACAGGAAAGGGTCACCAGCAATAATACTCAGAGAGGAAATTTCACCATTGATCCCTTGGTCATAGTCATCAACGGTAACTATGGCATAAGTGACATCTTTATCATGCTCGGATGGAGTCAGGGTAACAGCAGAGATAACCGGGGCATGCTGATTGGCTTGTTCCACATGAATATTTAATCTGGCCATACTACTAATGCCACTACTTCCATATAACTTCATTCCTCTGTCCACTGCGAGGATTTCCATTTCATACTGCTTGGTGTCGGTATAGTCAAGTCTTCCAGTTAGAATTATAGCACCGCTAGTTGGATGAATAGCAAACATGTCAGTCCTCTCTTTAAAGCTGTAGTAGAATTCCCCATTGGTACCAATGTCAGCATCAGTTGCACTGACTTTAGCAATACTGGTCCTTACTGCTGTATTTTCAAGCAACGATACACTATACAATGTTGGTGAAAACAACGGTCTCAAGTCATTTGTGTCCAGCACTTGAACTCTAACTTTTGTGCGTGCTTCAAAATTGGAATTCTTTTCCACGGCTTTGACAGAAAGGAGGTAGTGGTCTCTGACCTCTCTGTTGAGTATTGCTGTGTTACCCCCCTTGGTTCGTATCCGCAGGAAGCAGAAGTCCCCCAAAATGTACTCTTCAGCTTTAAAGAGGTTTTCATTGTCTCCAGAAACTATTTTATACTTTATGTCCCAGGAAGGGTTTCTAAAATAAATACCCATTTTAGTCTGGTGGCCCACAAACGTCTTTGCAGCTGAGTTTTCATAGATAGTGGCATTGTACTGGTACTGAGTAAACTGAAATGATGCCGGAGAATGCAGTCCATGGCTTTTCTCACTCTCACCAAAATGTTGCAGTAACATCAATAAGAGCAGAATGGTCAAGTGTTTCCCCATGGTGGATGAAGTATACAAAGTCACCTGTAAATAGACAAAAGAATAGTAGTTTAGCATAAACTTTACTTTACATATTAATATTTATTACATACGCATTACTTAGTTATTGTGAACATACGCTTGACTTGCTTGTTATAATAAGCAAATAAAATGATACCACTGAATATAGCACGTAACTTCCATAGCTTTATAGATTTTTTACAGTTTATGTCTTTAAGCTAACCATTGCTGTGTATATCCCAAATATAGGGTTTTCATAGCTTACAGCAGATCCGCACCTACAGAGATGACTTGGCTGAGTTGTATGGGGGGGCTTCAACCTTTCCCCTCCTATTTGCAGCACTAAAGACATAGGGCAACCTCAGGTTTCACCTTTCATAGATTAGAGAAGAATTGCAAATACACAGAGGTGCCTTCACATTGCAGGCAGTTTTCATATGTATTTGTTAATGTGTGTAACTGGGATGTCTGTTGCTCACCAGATGTTGGAGATGGGTTATATAATGCTGGGGTTTCCTTTAAGCATTGTCTATGTTTATTCGCCCCTCGCTCACATGCATCGCGCAGGTCAGTTATCATTTGGTTGAGAGGTGCATACAGAGCGCAAATTCCTTTTACATGAAAAATGTGTATCGGCCGGGCTGGATTTGAAATAGAATAAAGAAAAAATGGAAGAAAGAGTTGCAAGCCAGTATGTGGAGAGACCCATGTTGGGCTTAAAGTGGACCAACACCCACGGGTGATCGGACCGGGAATCTATAAGATTCCCGGGCCGATCACCTCCCTCCCTGCGGGACATCCGAGATCAGGATGTCCCGCGGGGTGAAACCCCCCCAAACACCCCAAACTCCTTACCTTATCTTCCCTCCCTCGCGCCCCTCTAGGCGTGCGCGCGCCGGCCGTCTGCGAATGGCCGGCGTGCGCGCGTCAAGAGGGACGCGCGGGAGGCGGCGGCGGAGGAGCCGCTTGTCTGCGGCTTGTCCGTCGCGCTGGGAGCGGGGAGAGGTGAGTTTTTCGGGGGGTTCGGGGGGGTTTCACACAGCGGGGCACCCCGATCGGGGGAAGACCAAAAAACTCTCTACCTTAAAGGTAAAGGAAAAGAGGCGCTTTCCTAAAACGAAGTATTTGCACAGTACCCAAGACAAGGACAGATAGAATTACCCATCAATCCTTGCAGCAGGCAGAGCTATGCAAATCATCTCTTTATGTATCTAAGCCATCCAAGACCCTTAGAAAGCTAAAGGATGCAATGCCAAGGATTAGCTTTAAATTTACACAGCCAAAGACATCCAACTAGTAGACACGTGTTTCGATCTTTAGGCTCTCATCAGCATAGCTCCACCTGCTGCAAGGATTGATGGGTAATGCTATAAATAGAAGATACAAAGGGTCATATAAAAGCCTTGCAGGAGAAAAAACTCAACATTTTCCAAGGCCAGGTCTATTGATTTATATAACATGAGTTACACTAAATTGTGCAGCGGCTAACATCTGTATTTATGTGGGAGGATACACAAAGAAATCAGCCTTGAGGGCACATAACTGAGATCAGGCCCTGTAAATCACATGTCCACTAGTAAAAGTGCAGAGGGACTCTCTGCCCTAATGTTAAAGCAGAAAATCCCACCTCTAGAGGGTTATATCTCCTGAATCAGTTTCAATGAATGGGAAGAATGCTGTTGTTTCAATTTATAATTCTCCAAATTCCCTAATGAGTATCCTGGCTCAATCCCGTCTAGAATTTCTGCTGGTAAGTGCTGATACATAGGTACTCTGAGCAGAGCCTCATTTAGTGTTTTATGTGAACCTAGTATCTTCCAGCAAGGTGGTCTAGTCCTTGGGGGCTTATGGATGGGTGGTGAGTGGGAGGTGGGGCACTTACCACTAATATGTGAACACATCAGCAATGGCAGCCTTAAACCTGACATTCACCCTGAATAAGAGCCTATCTTGTACATTTCCTCCACCCCATACATACAGATTGCCCACTTTAAAAACCATCTAATCCGCACTTGTTGTGTTTTCTGAGCCTTTTAACATTCAAGATGGCTGCCCATGGAGTCTCAGGCTGCCTGCAGACATGGTGTCTTGTGTGGAATTCTGGGATTGCTGTTCCTAAACCCAGCTCTACTCTGTCCATGCAAAGCACAGCTATAAGCCGCCCCTTTGCACTTTTCACCCTTTTCCTCGGTATGTGAGGCAAGATTGCAGCAGCTAAGTCCTGATTAGAGTTAAAGCCCAGATGGGGAAAGAAGAAGTTAAAAAAATAAATGTAAAATATATTCATTTTAGATGCTGGGGAATTCTTTTTAAGGGATTAGGCTGTTCATTAAATGATGCTGAAGGTCCGGTTACAAGTTTCACTTGACAAGTCTGTGATGATTGTCATTCAGCTAGGTCATGGAATATCTGTAGTAGGCAGTAGTAGCTGAGAGCAAATCCAATTGCTTTGATGTATTACTACAAATATGCTCTTACTAGTGCTACTTTGTACTTCCATTGTCCCCCCACCACATAAAGGCCACACAGATGAAGGCATGATATTAGGATATTTTAGGCACATTGGCAGGCTGAATTCTATTTAAATATTATTGCAATTAGTTTATGGACCATTACATTTTACATTTCTCCAGCATTTTAATGGTAAGAGCAGGCCTATAAATTCAAGGCAGCGGCAAATTGGTTCAGTGCCAGGGTTTCAGGTCATCTGTGAGCTTCATGCAGAGCTGTCACGGAGCAGCCCGTCCCATCTTCTCGTTCAATTTAGCAGCTACGCGGGAGATAGAGTGGTGAGAACGCTCGCTGGGATTCGGAGCAATGCGGCACCTGTGGCCAATACTTTGACTTTAGCATATTTGTGATTGCTGGGAGGACTGTTTGGGAGTATTCTGTTTAAGATGTTTATGCCAGCTGTCCAAAGTTGTATACAACAAACAGGCATTTTAAGTTTACTACGGGGAACAAATCAGAGCTGCTTGCAAATCCAAATGCCTCAATTGTTCAAAGAATAGAGGAAAAAAATGAATAGGTCCTCGAGGGAAATGATTCACATTGTACACACAGCGACCAATTTTGGTGTCAATTGTAGCCTTAAATCAGTCTCTCTCGACTTGTCACATTTAACAATGGTTAACGGCTTATTGACCAATCTGCTGGGCATGCTTTGTGCTTGCTGGCAGCGCTCCGGGGACTATCAGAAAATCTATGAGTCTTTCTCTTGTGAGAGCGAGAGAGAGATGTGCATCTTCATTTAACTAAAGGTCAATGGCACAGTTTTAGGCTCAGAAGAGAATCAGGAATAAGAAGCAAAATACACAGTTCTGAACTTCTTTAGAGATAAGCCATCCTCTTAGGATTCAGCTTCCTCTTACCTCTTATCCCATTCAATTTCAGTAAGAGCAAAAAAGATGGTTCGGCGGTCTGTACTGGGCTATTTAGATTAGAGGTTCTTGTATTCATTGTATCAGCATTTCTGAACATCAGAATAAAAGTTCTAAATCTTCATGAGTTATGTGTCCCCATGTCATCATTTAAAAAATGTCTTACTTTATTTAAAGGATTTAGCTAGGAATTGCTAGACCCCATACAGTCAAATTGTCAGGGTCCGGTCCTCAAATTGGATCAAAACCTGTGATTTTCACTATCCCGGGTTTTGGTCTATCTCCCTGGGGCACCATGCTTTTTGTGTCAAATCCCTCCATTCGCCTAGTAAACCCTCCTCGATCCAACTGTGCATGTGCGGCCTCTCTTCCAACCAGCCTCTCCAGCCACGCATATTAATGTGCAGCTGGAGAACCTGAATGGAATCCCAGCCACACACATGAGCGGTGTGCGCCATCACTCGCATCCTTTGGCTGCACGTGGCCATGCACAGCAATTCAGTTGCAGCGGGTGTGGCCCCACGCAGCCGAATAAGGATGCAAATGATGAGTGGTGTGCGCCATCACTCGCATCCTTTGGCTGCACGTGGCCATGCACAGCAATTCAGTTGCAGCGGGTGTGGCCCCACGCAGCCGAATAAGGATGCAAATGATGCTGCCACCGGCTGTGCATGTGTTGTGAGCTTGTCAGAAAGGTAAGGATTGTTGGCAAACAGCAGGGTTTCACACAGTGGGGAACCCAGTTTGGGATACCCCAGGGAGAGGGAATCAGCTGACCCTTGCGTCTCACAGACACCAGGGCCGCTTTTTTTATTGTTCCTTTCAAAACCCACACGGGCATACCAATATGTAATGACCCTCTGGGTATGGGTCCCTAGGAAGTTGAAATTATTCATCCCTCTGCAAAACACAACACAGGTGTGCATGCATTACCCCAGAGGAGGATGTTCTAAAAGGACCTTAAGTCTTTTGTAACCACCTAAAGATATCCACATTTTCAGACATTATAACAGCAAAGTAGATTCTGTCTTACAAGTGTCATTGTGCTCACCCTTCCATATGAACCTGGTACCACTATCATTTAGCATTTCTACATTGGGCCCCCTTCCTTCAAAATTCGTATTAATCAAGGTCTCCTCGTACCTTCCGAAACCACCTTGTACTCATCAATACTGCCCATACTGTCCATGGCTCCCATACACAACCTTACAACCTTTTTCCGTATGACTAAAATGCTTCCAAAACATTCTGCTTCTCAACATATCGTCCCATCGATTATGCATTGTACCCAACAGTGAACCCAATACCCTCCTGAAGTGTCTCTGTTAAAAAGGGGTACCTAGTATAATATAAAACCTGGCTACAGGTATATGGCTGGTAGCCCAAATTATAACTAAGATTACAGTATCCAAGATATAAGTCTCTTCTGCCATGTGTTTGCTGTCTAAAAATGAGAAACTCTATTTCCTAAAGAATAGCTCTTGTGGATGTTCAAGTCTGAGTAAACCAGCCATTTCTGCTCATTGTAAAACTCTGGTCACTGCCCAGCCTCATCCCTTGCTGGAAACAGTTTAGCAGCAGTGTTTGGCAGCTACTACTCACTCTTTCAGCACACAGATAACCCGCCTCTGAACTCATGTGAAGCAGTAAGTCAGAATTTATGGAAAAACAGGAAGTCGAAGCTTCCATCTGTAATACGTGTTCCTTTATCATGCTGTTTATCATAATTTATGATGGCATCTATCTATATACAGATGAAAATAAAAGGTGGGTAAGTTATGCCGATTATTATTAAAGTGAGCACGTGCTGTCCACCTTAAAGTATGTAGATACCCTTTCACAGTTCACAGTAAAATGTTGGTGCACTGACAAGCATTGTGTTTCATTATTTTATGAGATTCTCTTCAACCCAACACAAGTGCATTTTTAAAAATCCCCTGCATAAGAATTCAGGTTGGTTGTACTAATGGGGTTTCAATGTCCATTAGGTTTGGTTAGTTGTGAGATGAGTCTCTATGAGATTTAAACATAGGGCCTCATGCACATGGCAGACCATTATGTGGAAGCATTGCCTAGACTGTGCATGAACTCCCACTGGTGACATCCTATATTTTTATATACTTTTTTTAAAACAGATTTTTAATCTGTTTTTAATCTATTTCTAGTCCCTAAAGTGGACCTTCGCCATGAATAAGTGCATATATTTTATGTTTCCCACACCCTGTACATACAGATTGCTTACATTAAAAATCATTCTGCCTGCATCTACTGCATGTTATGAGCGTTTAAACATCCAAGATGGCGGCTCATGGAGCCTCAGGTAGCATGCAAACAGGAAGTGGCTTCTGACTGCGTCGCTCTGCATTCTGGGATTGCTGTCCTTTCCCTGACCCCAACTCTGCTCTGTCTGTGCAAAGCACAGCTATAACCCCACCCCTGTACTTTATCCTGCTCGCCTCTCCTCAGTATGTGATGCTTCTGAGTCAAGATGGCGGCACCCTATCCTAGAGTCCTGAACAGAGTTGCAGCCCAGTGGGGAAAAGAAAATTGTAAAAGAAAAAGTGACTAAAAACATAAAATATATTAAGTTTAGATACTAGGAAATAGTTATTTAAAGTGGACCAACACCCAGGATTTTGACTATCCTGGGTGTTGGTCCACTTCGGTGGGGCACCCCCGATCGGGGTGCCTCGCTGTGTGAAACCCCCCGATCACCCGAAAAACTCACCTCTCCCCGCGCCGACGGACAAGCAATCTGACAGTCCCGGACAAGCGTCTCCTCCCCGCCGCCTCCCGCGCGTCCCACTTGACACGCGCGGCCGCGCTGGCCATTCACAGATGGCCGGCGCGGGCACGCCTAGAGGGGCGCGAGGGAGGCGGCGGCGGCCGGCCGCCGAAGATAAGTTAAGGGGGTTTGGGGTGTTTGGGGGGGTTTCACCCCGCGGGACATCCCGATCTCGGATGTCCGATTCCTGGGCCGATCACCCGTGGGTGTTGGTCCACTTTAAGGGTCTGGGCTTTTCATTAAATCATGCTAAAGGTCCAGTTTAAATGTATTGGTTTGTATTTTTACCATTAGTTATTATGCGCATTAGGCTATCATTTGATATTGGGCACAACTGATTTCTAGTACATACGGTGAACTAGGTACTTGCCAGTAATATTAGTGTGAAATATTTTTATTCCACTAATACTTGTAATACAAGTTGGTTAAATTGGAGCTTTTTGCTATCAAGAAAAAGAGTAAATGGCATAATGTTTTTTTATTGCATCAAGGCCTAATTGTGAATGAAGCCAGGGAAATCTCCTCTGACGCTTATGTCACCACACCATTCAGCTTCTGCTAACTGCTATGACGTCAGAGCGGCGAGCAAACTGAATGGAGCTGCATCGCAGTTCATCTCTAACCGTGGGCTGTACCTTTAGCAGCCATTCACAAATGCATGTCGCACCACCACTTAAGGTATAGTGGGGATGCAGCATTGGATCGCTGACTATGTGCATTTATAATGAGATGTGTTTTACACAGCAGGACACAACAAATTGGGATGATCAAGGGGAGGGAATTGACCGGACCTGCAACGTTTACCATCCAATTTATTCGTCTGCCCATCACCTGATTTTTGTGCTGTAAAACATGACATGGAATTTGTTTCTACTTGTGGTTATTTCACATACACTGTGAACAAGAGGGGAGTGGCAGCTGCTCAGACCATTTTATAACTAACCTGGGAGGTGCAAGTCAGCAGGGCAATTAGGTTACTAAAGACTTAAAGGAGCCACAGCACTCAACCCTGTTAGCTTGCAGACCAACCTATAATCTGTCTCTAAATCTGGTAAAAACAGAAGCTCGGTCACACACATCTGCAGAAGTATGCTGGGAGGCCGATTCATTAACAGCGGCAGGTAGCGACAGTTGAGCGACTGTAGCGGCATTTGCAGAGCGCCCGCTAGTAGTCGCTGTGCTTGCCCGTTGTTCGGTAGTTGATAGCGACTCAGTCGGTTTGCCGTAATGTTGAATATTGGGTGAGGAGTCGCTATTTGACAGGTTCCGCGCTGTATGGGAGCGCATGATAGCGACTGGTCAGAGCGACCGGCTTCCACCATATTCATTAACAAATCACGCTCAAAAAATTCTCGCGCTGTAAAATGCATGTTTAAACCCCAGAGCGCTGGCGGCGATGGGTTAAAAGTAGTTTTTTAACCCCCAAACAACCATAATTTTGGAAACCAAAAAAAAACAAGTTTTTAAAATAATTTTGTAATATCAATACATTAATATCAGACCTGTAATATCAATTCTGTACATTTTTTTTTCCTTAAAAAAATTATTTAAAATGGCAGAAGTGGTCACAGAATTTTTCACATATAAAAAAAAAAAAAAAAAAAATAATAATAATAATTAATTATGAATATTTAAAGATTGTTCCATTGAAATGCATTGGAGAGCGCCAGGTAGCGAGAGGTCATACCTGTCGCTGTTCAAGGTCGGACGCTGGCGCTGTGGGCTGAGGCTGGAATAATGATGAATGAGTGGCTATTTGGCGCTATCTCAGTCGCTAAGCAGGATTGGCTAGATAAATGTGTGATTGTGGTGGGGAGCCGGCGTTCTCGTGGCGGGGCCCGTCATTAACGGCTGCTCACCAGTCGCTACCTGTCGCTATCCCTAATCTAACTCTAATCTATGAGAGCCCCATTTGGGACATACAATGCAAGAGATAAATTGGGAGCAGGCTTACCTGAGGTTGCCCTAAACCTCATGTGCAAGCCATGGGGTGGAAGGGTCAAGACCTTGCAATACAGCCTAGACCCCACACCCCATGTGCTTGCACAAATTCAAAGTGAACAAAAGGGGAGTGGCAGCTGCTCAGACCATTTTATAACTAACCTGGGAGGTGCAAGTCAGCAGGGCAATTAGGTTACTAAAGACTTAAAAGAGCCGCAGCACTCAACCCTGTTAGCTTGCAGACCAACCTATAATCTGTCTCTAAATCGTGTAAAAACAGAGGCTTTCACATACACTGGTAGAGTTTGTGACCAACCTATTTTTGTGTAGTGCAAAATGTTCCTGTGCTGCCACTCTCCATAACCCTGCTGGAGCTGGCTCCACCATTCATTTATATTATACAACAAAAAGCTGCTTTCCACAATGACGGGTCCTGGTAAACAATAGTCCGCCGCAGTGAAGTCAAATCCTTCCCTGCAGTTCTTTTATACTTAGAAACAATGGGAGATTTGGTGGCATCAAAATAAATATAGCATTGATATATTTTGCCTCCGCTTTCAAGAATTCTCTCTATGCTCGATAAGCCTTGTAAGGGGACAGAGCTGCATTAAAGAAGCATCTCCAGTAAGGATGAAAATAAATCCGAGGAAACATGTTTAATAAAACACTATGTGCATTAAATATCCAGAGATGATAGTTAGCGACATCTCAGGCGAAAATGTCTTTTTAGAAAGAGTGCCGAGGAGAGGCGCCAGGCAGAGAGGCCTCGCTACAATGCATTGTTACCACTGACTAAGCCCGTCCAACTGCTTTATGCACTAAGCCTTGCCTTTCTGAAGCAATGCGCAACACTGTTGTAGGACAATAAGATAACCGCTGCTATGCTGCCCCTGCTCTAATACTTCTGTTTGGTCAGTGGCCACACAAAGCTGACCTAGCCCCAATCCAACCCTTGAGATTGCTGAAATGGATAACACACTATTGCTACATCCACTGCTGACCTTGCTGATTATTCTTGGTTATTTATAAGAGGCCTTTTACATGGTGCATATCCACCAGGTTGCAGTGGAAATCCACAAGTACAGTTTTGTGTACTGTGATGCGTCTCCATGATTGGGAGCCCAGCATTTCATCCTGACACTCTCTCACTCATCTCCACTGACGGCTAAGCAGGTAGGCAATGCAGAACATAGCTAATGCCCTTATTCATCAAGCGATAGCGCCAGGTAGTGTCTGACGAGCGCCAGGTCCCGCCAGCTAACGGCGGCTACCGACTCAAGTACGCCCGGCGTCGGCCACAATGACGCATTTATCAAGCTAAATGAGGCTAGCGCTGGCGAGAGAGCGTCAGCTAGCGCGGGATTCATCATGTAGCCGACTGCAACGAACAGCGCCGCTGCTAATCCTATCACAGCGCCAGGTATGACCTGTCGCTCCCTGGCGATGTCCAATGCATTTCAATGGAGCAATCTTTAAATAATCATAATTAATTGCTATTAATGTTTTTTTTTTTTTTTTTAATGTCAAAAATTCTGTGACCACTTCTGCAATGTTAGGATTTTTTTTTAAGGTAAAAAAAAAAAAAAATGATTTTGTGCAGAATTGATATTACAGGTCTGATATTAATGTATTCATATTACAAAATGTTTATAAAAACTTGTATAATTTTACAATCAAAAAATATGGTTGTTTGGGGGTTAAAAACTATTTTAAATCCATCGCCGCCAGCGGTCTGGGGTTTAAACAAGGAATTCACAGCGCGAAAAAATTTGGAGCGTGATTTGTTAATGAATCTGCAGCAAGCCGTTCGCTCTGGCCATTCGTTGTCAGGCGCACCCATACAGCGCGGAACCTGTGAAACAGCGACCCCTAAGCCCGTATTCAACATTACCGCACACCGACTGAGTCGCTGTCAACAAGCAAACCCCGGCCAAACACAGCGAATACTAGCTGGCGCTGTGAAAATCACGCTACTGGCGCTCATCTGTCGCTACCTGGCGCTATTAATGAATCGGCCTCCAAGTGCGCCACCAGCCGCAACCCCCGCCCACCTTCGAACTTTCGTGTGCACGCGGCTAGGGGTGAGCCGGGATGCGACCATTACAATTTAGGCGTGAGTCAAAGGGGGGGGGGGGACTTACAGAACTTTTCTTTAATGCTTAAAAAGTTCAAATATGTTGGGTATTAACACCTAAAGAAACACAGAAACATGTTAGACAGGTAGCAACAGGTGAACGCCAGACACGGCATGCAAATACACATTTATCAAGCAGATTCTGTTGAGCGGCTGGGATAACGCCATGTAGCTTCCGATTCATCATTATCCCAGCCTCAGCGTACAGAGCTGGCGTTCAGCATTGCAGAGCGCCACATATTACCTCTCGCTACCTGTCGCTCTCCCATACATTTCAATGGACGTTCTTTTACTTCTCTTAAAACAGGGGGTTTTTATTATTTTATTTTTATTTTTATTCTCAAAAAATGTTGAGATCTTTTCTGGCCTTGAAAAAGCCATTTTTTCAAATTTTTAATTTTTTTTTATATATTTATGCAGAATTGACATTACAGGTCTGGCATTAATGTGTTCATGTCACAATGTTATTACAATGTAATTCCATATGTTTTCGCTTTGTTACTGGTGGATACATGTTAAAAAACAGCCTTTAATCACATAGCCTCCGGCGCTCTGGGCTACAGCGAAGCATTTTTGAGCACCGGCGGTGTGTAAGGCTGTTTTTTTACAACTACAAAGTGAGGGAACCTAGACTGCTCTCTCCAACCCCCACACAAGGCCGCACACTGAATGTAAAAGAATGTATAAATGATTTTAATAGATACCATATGTATCAAAAAGACACCTTACAAGACATACACAAAGTTAAAAAACACAAAACACAAACCGGGGAATCCCAAACAAGGTGACTATTACATGTAAATATCAATGTTGTCGCCATATATACATATGCAATGAATTTAAATAAACCACGCTATGAATGAACCCAAAATACTGAAGATGAAATAATTGATTGTATTCAATAAATATTATATAAAAAAATTGAGTGCAAAACAGTCTGCCTGTGAAGAGAAAACACTAAAGTGCTAAGTGCATGTGCAATTTGCAAAACGAGTGGTGTGTGCAAAATAACAATGAAAACTAGGCTCTATTTATAGCCTTAAACTGTAACAATAAGTGCCAATGTGTAACAAAAACAACAACAAGACAACACATGTGAAAGGACTTGAAAGGATTGAAAGCAATTGGGTCACTCAGCGATAAGGTAACAAAATAAAAACAGTAAAGACAATACTACTTCACCATGTCACCGAGGGTCCCCCGTAGCAGCCGCCACCTACGCGTTACGTGTCGTGCAGACACTTCGCCAGGGTGTATCGGCTGTGCCCCCTCACCCCTCCTTAAATACCCCGGGAATGACAAGCTGGCCAATGAGGCGCCACTACGTCGCCACCCACACGTGGGCCCCGCCCGGCCAATGGGAATGGCCGCAAGAGCATCACGTCAGGCGCCACGCAGTCGGCGCCGCCATCAGCCGCCACAATCAGGAAGTGCCCGCGGCGGGCATGCCGCCGGGCGCGCGGCGGGCGGGCGCACTCCCCTGCAGTAGGAGGCGTCCGCCCGCCGCGCGCACGGCCACACGCACCGCACACGAGCACTCCCCGTCCACCCAGCTGCCGGGACAAAACCCGAAGCGGATCCGTGGAAGGTAAGTATTCGGGGAGGGGGGGGAAGGGGGAAATTTAAAACATGAGCAACAATTATAAGCAACCAGGTGTCATATTGTAAATCAACAATCTCAGAATTCTCATAAAATAAAATGTATATGGGAGTTTGTAAACCCCCAAAATGCTATTAATATGTACATTAAAGCCCATCCATATCCTCACCAATGACCCAATAAACCTATATAAGACAATACAGGGTGCATGAAAGCTGCCACTGTTATAAATGTGGATCATGATTCCTGTGAGTACTATTATATAGGGAAATGGAGTGAAGTAAAAAGCATAACAGGCCTAAGATGGCAGGTGCCTCAAGCTGACTTAAACCATGGTAAGTAGCCAGGAGTCACACTTATAGTGACAAAATACTATGAGGGGTGTAGTAACGTTAACTACAAGTCATTAAGTATACCCCAGGGTAAAACAGAATCACCCACTCGATATTCAAAGATGCCATGTGGGAGGCAAAAAAGAAACAAAGAACTGGATTAAATAAAATTGGATAAAGGGTCAGATGAACTGTAACCCATAAATAATAATCCCGGGACACCCAAATGGTGTACAGGCGCATGCTACGCTGTATTTATTATCAGATTTGTCAAGAGTCCAAAAACATTGTCCGATTATACTGGACCACTGGCACCCAGTTCCACATAGATATAGTCCATCAACTATGGCCCAAACGGGCCCTCAAGGGCCAATTGCATCCTCCTGGCCCCAAGTGTGATATCCAAGATACAATTTGTAATCGATGGACAGATGCAATTCCCTCTATGTGGACAAAATGACGGAGAGGTCACACAGCAACAAGGGTCCACAGGGGACAAGTCCCCGAATTAGAGTTGTTCCGGTTTTCCTTAGTGCATCCTTATGACATTCCATAATCTCCTTGGTGCAATATTCTAACATCCTTCGAGGGGTGTGAATGTCGTAATCATTTGACCAAAGCTGATGTTCCGAGCTGAAGCCACGCGTATTGCACAAACCGCCACCAATTGGGATGCATGAATAGGGCCCAAGATCTTGCATCAAATAATCGTCGTGTACTCACTGTCTTGTTTCTTCCTTTTGTAAGAGAGCAACTGGTCCCGAGGTGTCTCTATGGCTCTCCTGGCTGCCCGGTCAATAACTGGCTTGGGATACCCCCTTCTCTGAAATCGACCTGTCATGTCTTTAATTTCCTCTTGAAAGCGAGCATCGTCGGAGCAATTTCTTCTCAATCGTAGCATCTGTCCGACAGGAATGCCTTCTTTGAGTTTCTTTTGATGAAAGCTAGAGAAGTGCAACAGTCCATTGGTGGAGGTGGGCTTCCTGTAAAGGTGTGTGGATATACATCCATCGGCTCCCACCTGATACGATGGGGTGTCCAGGGGGCTTTGTGATGTTTTTGTGTACCTTCGGCAACATGTAGAACGTTGCAACTCGAGGATGTTCCACCATCTCAAAGAAAATTCGGATGGCCGGCGTGTTTAGCCATGATGGTGTATAGGTTGAAGGTTTTCTAAGTCCAGGGGCCTGTTGGGTAGATTCCTGTTCTTCCAATAAAGAGACCAAGTCACGTAGTGCAAGTTGTTCCTGGGGATCCAATCCCGAGTCCATTGGGGTTGAATCAGGGTCAGAGAAATGACATTTCAGAGACAAACGTCATGTCACCGAGGGTCCCCCGTAGCAGCCGCCACCTACGCGTTACGTGTCGTGCAGACACTTCGCCATAAGGCTGTTTTTTTGACAAATATGGTGTGAGTCGGTTGCACTAACCAGTCGCTAACATTCGCTCCCATACAGCTCTGTACTGGTCATATAGCGACTCCCCACAATGTATTCATCAATGCTGCACAGCGACTGAGGCGCCCTGAACTAGCGAACCATGGCCAAGTACAGCGACTACTAGCGGGCACTCTGAAATGCCTGCTACAGACGCTCATCTGCCGCTAGTAATGAATCAGCCTGATAGAAGTTTGACGGCAGAAGGAGACCATACGCTCCATCTAGTCTGCCCTTATGTGTATACTGTATGTACACTTTATCTTAGGATAGATGTGTGCTTATCCCAGGCATGTTTAAATTCAGTGACTAAATCTCCTTCTCCGTGGTGTAAATAGGATATTTTTATTTCAAGTGAAGTTAATATTATTACACAAGATTTCATTTAGAAAAGCAAATTAAATATGTTTATTTAATAAATATTAATAAAAGTTTTAGGTGCAAATCCCTCTCTAACTTCCGCCTTTACTGAATCACACCTTATATTATCTCACGCCTTAATATGAAACCGTTCATATTTAAAGGTACGTTTACTGAATAAAGTCCACAGAATATATTATGGCTCGAATGTAACAGGGATGCAGCAAATATACACTGATAGTGAAGCACAATAGGCGTAAGGGTGAAGAAGAGAGGTTGCTGATGTCTGGCCATACGTGGACTGACCTTTGAATGACTTCCTTCCTGTGAGTTTGCCTAACCCCTTAGATAATCTGCTTGGCTGACTGATACCCGGGCATGACCTTTGCCTCGCTTTCTGGATTTGCTAGTGCTCTGAGATTCAGCTTTGAGGTCTGGGGGAGGATCTGCTAGTTACCAACCTCTGGCATTGTTTCTAGGTATGCTTGTACTCTGGGATTTGGCTTTTGATGTTTCACAGAGGATCTTATGTTCTGTATTATTATTGCCAAGTGCATTACATACATAGAATTCATTATTATGGACCTGATTTATCAAGCACTTCTGCCGGACTTTGCCACATCAATGAAGATTAGAATGCTGCAAAATCTAGTTTAAACATTTTTTTTTCATTGGTGCATGTTGCTGCAATATAAGAAAATGCATTTGCTAAAACATTAGCAGTGCAGCAACATGCTAAAAAAAACCAAATTATATTTTGTACGGCTCTAATTTGCACCGTGGCATATTCTGGCAAAAGTGCATGATAAAGGGCCATATGTACTTAATTGTGGTAACAAAATCTAAAGAGTCTATCTGGGCAACTAAAAAAAAGGATACTAATCCTTTGTCCCCGGCAGCTGATAGGTGCTAGCCCGGTCGCTCACACGGGGAGGCCGATTCATTAATAGCGCCAGGTAGCGACAGATGAGCGACAGTAGCATTATTTTCACAGCGCCCGCTAGTAGTCGCTGTGCTTGGCCGTTGTTCGGCTGTTGACAGCGACTCAGTCGGTGTGCGGTAATGTTGAATACGGGGTTAGGAGTCGCTGTTTGACAGGTTCCGCACTGTATGGGAGCGCATGACAGCGAACGGCCATAGCGAACGGCTCCCAGCATATTCATTAACAAATCACGCTCAAAAAATTCTCGCGCTGTGAAATGCTTGTTTAAACCCCAGAGCACTGGCGGCGATGGGTTAAAAGTAGTTTTTTAACCCCCAAACAACCATATTTTTTGAAAAAAAAAAAAAACATGTTTTTCAAAACATTTTGTAATATGAATACATTAATATCAGACCTGTAATATCAATTCTGCACACATTTTTTTTATTTTTTTTTTTTACTTAAAAAAAATATCTAACATTGCAGAAGTGGTCACAGAATTTTTGACATTAAAAAAAAAAAAATTAATAGCAATTAATTATGAATATTTAAAGATTGCTCCATTGAAATGCATTGGAGAGCGCCAGGTAGCGAGAGGTCATACCTGTCGCTGTTCAAGGTGGCTCGCTGGTGCTGTGGGGTGAGGCTGGAATAATGATGAATGAGACGCTATCTGGCGCTCTGTCAGTCGCTAAGCAGGATCAGCTTGATAAATGTGTGATTGCGGAGGGGAGCCTGCGTACTCGTGGCGGTGAGCGTCATTACCGTTCGCTCACCATTCGCTACCTGGCGCTATCCCCTGTTAAATAAGGGCCTTAGTCTCACACTATCCAGACCCGATTTCTTGTCACATGCTGCTCCTGGGATAAACGGCTACAGTCTGCAGTCAGTCACAGTGTTGCTAGCATGCCCACCCCATGGAGGGGGGTGTCGAGGCCTTGCCAGTAACCACCCCTTTTAATAGTGTGGGTGTGCTGCAGCTACTGTGGTTGATGGCAAAGGGGTACAGGGAGGGAGAGTCTGCACCAGCCATGTGACTTACCAGCACCCTGTGAAGTTATCTGGGCACCCATATAACATCTAACCACTCAGGGTGCTGTTGAGTAACTTGGCTGGCCAAGCTAAGGATGGGTTGGATAGAAAGGAATGTAATAAAGGTGAATTCAAGGCTTCAGGGGAGGTTTAAAGAGGACTTTTGGGGAGGTGGTCGATCTCTTTACCGGGCATCAACAATTGGGATGACCCGTCGTGTAAAAACCCAGGGGTCACCTGATCGGCTCACCTCTTTCCTGAGCCCTCACATCTTGGTGCTTCGGTCCCATCCCCACTATACCTTTTTGAATAGCAGACACTAACACAGCCACAGCTAGAGGCAAGCGGGAATTGTTCAGCGGTGCTCGCTCCCTTGACACTCTGAGATCAGAGCAGCAAAGGAAAATAGTGGAATGAGCGCCAGTGATGGGCTGAGCAGCCCAAGCATGCGCACATGGTGCGAGAATAAGGTGATTTTGGGAGATACACACAGAGGGCCATCCCAAATATTGGCTTTTATTCCTCTTCCGCAGTAGCCGTGAGGCAGTTGTAGGTATTAGTTTACTTTAACATACACGCAGGCAAGCTCAGTCTATGCAAGCAAACTGTAATACTCGTCATAGTTATCTGTTTGGTATTCTGTGGCATACGAGGGAATAAAAGGTAAGCGGAGATTTTCTATCTTCTCTGGTTAGCGGCACGGGCACAGCTGCATGCCGTATTCTTTTTCATCACAGTGTGGGTCAGCACACATGCAAACAAACCTATCGGCAATAAAGGGAACTATCTGTCCGGGGTCATTGTGCGCTAAACAATGAAGACAGACTATGGGGGGGGGGCATATGGCTGTATAGGGGGTCGATGCATGCTGGACTATCTGTGCCTCATTAAATATCTGCTAATATAAGAACCCAGTGACATTTTCCAGCCCCTTTTATTGTGGTTTGGACACTATGGAGACATGAGTCTGGCGGTGCGCTTTGCTGCCTTTTGAACAAATTCCCGGACGGTAAAAATAGCGGTTTTACAAAGCGCCTTTATAGGAGCCGGCAGCGTCTGGTGGAATTTGGAGCACAGACTCGAGCAAAGTCTGTTAACTAGGTGCAACAGCGAGCAGGAATGCAGCACCCTCCCCCACCCATCACATGGCCAGGGGCCCTCTGTGACTGCTGCTGTTAAATGGGGCAGACGGTAATATGCCGAGCATTCACAAAGGACTAAATAAAATGTTTTGGAATGACAAAGACTAACCAATAACCTACATCATTATATATGCTTTAAAGCCAACCTAAGATACAGGTCTTCAACCTGTAGCTCGGGAGCCACATATGGCTTGCGGATGCTTAATATGTGGCTCGACTAGTGCCTTGGGTCAATAGGTTGGGCATATGCCAGCTTAACTGTCTTTTTCAACTTCCAGCAGCATACTTACCAGAATCCTACTGTGTATTGTGCTGGAAATGGCAGGTAAGCCAACACACTTCTTCACCTGATTGACAGCAATTAAACTCTTTAGGGATTGTGGATCTTCTTATGAAGGGGCAAGTATTTTACAGGGCGGGAAGTCACGTAATCGCTAATTTCTTTACATTGAATGTAGCTGAAGACCGTTTCTCGGTGCTGAATGTGGCTCTCAAGGTGCGAAAGGTTGGGAACTCCTCCTCTGGGTCTACTGAATTCGCCTCACCCCTAGGCACTGCCTAACAACCCCTGGGAGGCCTATAACTGAATTAATACTTGTCCCTCTGGGATACTTCTCAGATGGAACTCACCTTATCTGGGATTCCAACGGGCAGCCAATCGGGCAGTGCAATTGAGCTGAATGGAGCCAAGCACACCGCCGGCCACATCCCCCCAACACTTCTAGCTGTGAGGCATAACCAGGCCAGCTATTTACAAATGCCTGGTACACGCCTAGTTAAAGCTGGCCCTGGGGCAAAAAACGCACCTAATCACCAATCCAATGGCGCATGCACAGGCCCACAGCTAATCAGCATGGTGGGTTTTTCTTAGCTGGAGGAATGATGGGATGAATGGAGCTGATTGCAATGACAGACGCATCCCTGTTAACCTCTTGCTGGGGGCATGCCCATGCCGTCCATTCCATAGTGCAGTGTGGCCTCAGCCTGCGTTTGTGCTTTTGAATCGGGAGATATGTAAGTTTACTGGTGATCGAAGAGGTTTCACACAGCAGGGCATCTGGGTGCACCAGGAAGAGGGAATAAGGCAGACTTTAACCTGTGGGTTATTGGGCCTTGTGGGTTATTGGGCCCCATTTGTGACCATAATAGCGCAGTGACTTCCTGCCTGCCACAATTGCAATGCATTGGAAGGGAAGTTACAGGCGCTTTAAAATCACTGCAAAATTGTGGCTGCAAAAAAACGAGTGTGAACCGAGCCTAAAAGTGAAATTAAACTTATAAAAAAGTCTATACTTTCTTGCTGCCCCCCCCCCCCCCGATGCAAACTTGAAACCAGCCAGCCCCACACTTGCTACTTCCATATTCCATTGGAGCAGGCTGTCAGTCTACCACACCAAGTCCAAGTCACTGCCAGCTGCAAACACGGTAGACATGCAGGTGCGGTGCATTCCGATTTGGTATCTCTGCAAGTCCAGAAAAGAGTTGACCTCTCCTGGACCTGCTGAGATCCCATGCTTCTGGGGTGGAAGAAGTATAGTCTTTTGTGACTTTAACAAAAAAAATGAATGGTAATTTAACAATGTAGCTCTAACAGAGAAAACAAAATGATACAAAAATCTATTTTTTGTATTTATTAAAATAAAGTTAAACATACATTGTAATGTATCGAATTTTAAAGACAAACTTGGCCCTGTATCTTTCTTCTCAATTATCAGGGCTTGGGGACATTTTTATGATTTCAAGCCTCCACAATGGAGGTGAAATAGGGTCTAAACAAACAAGTGCCTCGGAACACAAAGGCCTGTTCTGTGCTTCCTGGACAACCTTTAATAACTTCCTACACTGTTTTCAACAACTTGCTTGGGCTACGCTTTTTTGTGTCAGCACCAACTGTAGTGATCGGAGTTATTTCAACAAAAGCCTGGCCTACAGCAATGCATTCTGTGAGTCCGCCCCGAGATTGTGTAACCGAGGAGAAACACGTCCTGACAGACAACCAGGACGCTTCTCACACTAAAGCACAATGCCGGATACTTTCCAAAGGTGCCAGTAACACAATCACAGTGATAACAGCTCTATGGAGTGGTCACCTTTACAGATTGATCATTAGCACTTGCCGAGGAAGGAGGAGGAGGACAGCAGTGAATGTTTTGTTTGGAAGCACAGTTTACGTGCATAATAGAAATTCAGCAGGTTTTTCAGACCTTACAGTTTTCACATTACTATCAGATTCATACAAAACACTATTACATAATGTCTGAGATTAGATACCACTATCATTTAATAAAATAATAACTAAAGCACACCGTCTGCCTCTTCTTGGCCCCGGTGTTTGCAAAGTAAGAAAAAGAAGCTGAGCTATATTTGAAGGTAACATTACTGCTAGGAGGTAGATGCGTCAGTTGTGCACAGCTCCAATTCACTACAGTGGCCACAGTCAACTCACCTGGATTTCCAGGGAGTCACCATCATTTTATCCCTCCACTAATAACTGTTATGTATTATATTACATTTATATGTGTACCCTTTGCTGTGTATAAACTATTATTTCCACAGGGTAAAAAAATACTGCTCAAAACCACATGAGTAAGCCTTGGCCCTAAACCACAACCCCACCATGCCCAAAACCATCACATTAAACCTAGTCTAAAAGATTAAGATATCTGGGTTAAGTATGCTTCTGCAAAAGTTCACCAAAGAGACAATGGTGAACCAACCTCAGTTATTAAGTCGATGGTCACTTGACCAATGCCTCAAATATGACCTAAGGTCAGTGGCAGTAAATGAAGGATCATAACACAGGATTGCAGATGTGTGGAGAGAGGTGGTGGTGGCCAGGAAGTATGATCACAGAGGGCAACAAGGCTCTACATGTTAGGTTCTTCTATTTTTGTAATGGCTATACAATAGTGTGCTGTTATGTACAAATACAAATACAAGAAACAACAAAATACAAATGTAAAAATTCCACCTTACTGGAAAAAATCTACACCTTACTGAAACTCACAAAACTCAAATTGGATTAAGGAGATTTTATTTTATTTTTTGCACCATAAAAGACCCACCAAACTCACTGCCTTCTACTTGTAGCTTGGTTCCAGATTTCAGTTTAGATTAACGGAGCAAGTCTAAGCTAAGAGTAAACCAAAGGATCTAAAGTTTATTCTTGGCCATCATTATTTCTCCTGCCTAACAGTGTTTCCACATAAAGAACATGGCACATACCCTGGCCAATGACTCAACACGGCTAGTGCCCTCAACACCAGATTTAATACCACCTAAAGGGTGATATGAAAGAACTGCGGATAAATGCTACTGATAGACCCCTAAACTGACATGATCGCATCTCTTCAGACTGGGCTGGTTCAAATCAGGGCAATTGCCTGATACTGCAAACAACAAACCACATTTTGTTTTTTAGGTAGGGCAGATGTTGCCATGAATTTAGCACTCTAGAGTAAAGACATCTGCCCTGTCACTGACCCCCCCCCCCTCCACTGCCCCTTCCTCAGGTTGACATCTCTTCCTATTCTGCAACCAAAAGTTAATATTAACTGGAGCATTTATAATGCTAATAGACAACATTCTGTTCTCTAGGCTTAGTAAACATGTCACTGTGGGATGCAGCTATGTGGTTTCAGGCTCAGATGTGGATTCCATGTCAGTATGTAACCACCAGACCCCACTGGTCAGGGCTTGTCAGAGTGAGCATTAGTTGTACAGGTTAGAAAACCTAATGTTCTCATTCTCCCTGCATTTCCTCTGCATGCATACAGGCATTGGCCTGCAAGGGATCTCTCTAGCACGCCAGACACCCCTGGGCAGTAGTAGTACTTCTGCAAGACCAGGCAGGAGCATAGACATACAGGCTTAGATCCTCTGTGCATAAATCAGCTTGCAGTGTCTGTAGCAGTTGTAAGGTAACTGTATCTATTACGGTAACTGTATCTATTACTGTATGTATATATTATCTACTGGGCTGGATGATATTAGAAGGTGACTGAAATGGCTGCAACCATTGGATACTACTAGCTGGTCAGGCAAATGCAATATTTAAATGATCACCAATTGTCTAACAATTCCTCTTTACTGTGACCAGTTTGTGAAAACATGTTTAAAGCTGGCCATCCACATATTTGGCTGATAACACTATTAATGCCAGTATAATCTAGGCATAGCTCTATATATAGCATATCTGAAATATTTTTCCAACTACTGTTGCTTGCTATTAACAAATGTGCAAGAAAAATACAGTGAATAGACTTCTACTAAGGGTAATTTACTAAACTTCGCTAGTCTACACCTGACCGGGTACACCATGCGTGCTTGGAGCGTGGAATAACACGGTGATCTAAGCAGGGAACAACTAACTTTCTGGTGGCATTTTGCTATGTCTTCGCCAATCAAAATGTGGTATTTACTAGCGAACAGGGTGCGTCTGACAGCTGGCGAACTGTGACAGCGCAGTTTGCTAATATCAATATGCCACTTAACAGCTTAGGGCAGCATGGAACTAGTCTCAGAATGTATGTATGGTGTCTCTAGACTAATTGAGGGTGTTTGGGAAGCCTCTAAAAATAGTGAAACCCGTTTTATTAGTTGTTTCTCCAACACTAGTTATCTATCTGATTTTCACACTCCGTGTATTAAGGAAAGATATAGAAATTACATAAACAGCCATTCCAACCAAAAATAGCATTACTTCCTATGGGGTTCGCCACTAAAAGCTGGAGCACTGAAAAGTCGTTCGCCAGCATTCACCCGGCGAAGAAGAAGGGACTTAAATACGGCAAACACAGCCTTAGTCTGGTGAATAGGCCATTTTTAGCATAGTAAATGCAGCAAACTAGCAAAAGCAAAGCGAATTGTCAGCAAATGGCCGGTGAACGCTTAGTAAATCACCCCCTAAGTGTCTAAAATATGAGTTTACATTAAAATCTGCAAGTGAATGGCCAGCCTAAATGTCCTCTCATGTCCGCTCACACCTCCACCCTTGGGCATACTGATTTGGGATGTCCAACCAAAAGGAAGCCTAAAAGAAGGTCTATGCTCCTACACTAGCAAAGTGGGGAATGAAAGACTGGCACGGGCGCTTGGACCAGCTGCAGCTGCTCCCACTGAGCTTTTAATGGGAAGAGCATTTCAAGTTGGAATGTCCCAGAGGTAGGAATCTAAACAACTCCATTAAGCAGGCAATGGGGTTCTTGGCATCCTCAAGTGCCCACCAATTCAGTTACAGAGACTCTGCATGGCATAATGCATGAAACCACAAATAGAAAATTAATGTTAAAACACACTTGCATACCTACCAACTTTTCAGGGTGGGAAAGAGGGACATTTGTTAAATTAGGCCACATTCACTCATTTAGGGATAGATAGGTTATAACAGTTACAACAATATAAACACTTTAAATAGGCAAATGAATCATTTATTGATGCAGATCTGCATGTTACACCTCAAAGAGGGACAAAGGAGAACAACGAGGGGCAGGGAGACATGGGTCTTGATTCATTAAAGGTCGAATTCAAATTTTCGTTTGGTTTTTTGAGAAAAAAATGCAATTTTGCGAGCGAAAATTCCATGTGCGATTCATCAACTTAAAATAGTGTTTTTTTCAGATTACTGCGAATTTATTTCGAGTGTTATCAAGCGGATGCGAACATTTTTCATTAGTCAAATTTAATTAGTGTAGATTTTGTGATCGCAAAATATTTCGGGCGATTCAGCTGTCATTGATTACCTGCACACATACTTTAAATTGTGGTATTTCACACTAATTTTTTTAGGTTGCTCACAGGAGGAGAGAACTCTGTTGTGAAGGACAAAACTGTCTTGCTGTTGGACCATGGAGCCTTTTTATTCTCTTTGCGTTCAGTTTGAGCATCTGGATGGTGATGCAGAGGAGAAGGCACAGACTGCCTGTTCCTAGGGTGTTTCGACAGCGGTTAGATATTGATAAATTATCTGACCGTGCACTGTTTGAACTCACCAGATTGAATCGGACAGGTTTGCACGACTTATATATGTGGCTGCACCCCTATTTGACGCCTTTCATGCGGATTTAGGATACCCTCTGTCTGAAACCTTCTGGCCCCAAGCATCTATACACTGTGAACCGCAGTAAGCAGACAATGGCAAGGAAAGGTTTGTGCCATCAACTTTCAAGTGGACCAAAAGCCATTTGTGCCTTGCAAACTTTATCACTGGGCTATCCTGATTGTGAGTGCACCGCTGTGTGAAAGCTCAGGATCATGTCAACATACCTTTGCAGCAATCCTCTGGAGCATGCATGGGCTGATGCACGCTCCTGCACCAGGCCCATCTGAATGGCTAGTGCTGGAATGCAGGGAAGTAGGCGGCAAAAGGTGCCAGCATTCCATTCACTCTGAATAGATTGGCGGGTATAATTATGCACTGCAATGTATTCTGATTGTCTTGAAGCTGTGCATGTGCTGTGGGAGCATGGTGTGAAATATGAGCAGTCCTCTTATGTTCTGCGGGATTGCCAGTGAGGTGGGTATATTGGTAATTCGAGGGAATGCACACAATGGGACATGCCAAGTTAGTCTTTAAAAGTCCAAGGCCAGTTGATTAGGTCTTTTGTCCACTTGAATATAGGGTATGCAGCTTCACAGCAAGTTATACTGACAATTTGGAAGGCCACCAATGTCAGCTATGTTTGTCAGGCATTTGTGAGAGAGGGGGGTGAGACAGGCAACCCAGCCAACCAGCCAAAGCAGTGGACACACACACTATCAGCAGCAGGAGCAGCGCAGGGGGGGGGGGGGGGGGGGGGGGGGCAATATGCCACCTCATGAACATACCTGCCTGCTGATGCAGGCGGTGGTGCATCTCATCATCGCATTGCTCGCATCCCTGCTAACAATTTCCCCTATTTGCCGCACTGTATGTGAAGGTCTTTCCCCACCAGATGCGGGGGAGGGCAGCACAGTTTCACATAAACTGGAGGGCACACTGTACATCTATGCATGTAGTCTGCAGCATCTGTAGCAGAGAAGTGCTTCTCCTCTCACGTGACCACTGGTTACACTAAAACATCTGGGAGGTGCATGCCAAGGAAAGCTGTTCTTCTGAATACGGTCTTCCTCAGGTGTCCGTGGGCACTCCCTCTTCCTAGGGTCTGTGCAACCCATGCTGCTTAAAGGGAACACTGCTCTCTTGAATACTCTCCTCCACCCAAACACTTTCTCTGTCTGTGTTTAACCCCTTGTGCCCTCTCCCTACTGCAAACACAAGGGGCTTGATTCATCTGCATTTAAATCTCTGATCTCCCCTCTCACCCAATTAGGGCATTTGGAAAAAATTTGCCTAGTCCAGGCTCAACATCAAAAACAGGGCAATGTGGCAACCAAAACTTTACTTACAAAATTCTGAAAGGAATAGGTTAACAATATCAGGCGCACCCATGGCATCGAGTGTTTAAGACGCTAAACTGTGTACTACAGCCAGCCGCATCAGCTGCAGCATGCACACCCAAACCGGTAAAGAGGGTGCTGCTTACATCTGCAAACCTGTTCTCTAGAGGCCAGCCATGCCACTTACATACAACTAGATACAAATGTTTCCTTCATCTATTACAGAAAAATAATTTTACCACAAACTATCAATTCAACCAGGGAACCTATGTGCAAAACATGGATAAAATGTGGCAGTTACAAATAACATCAATACAAGCTTGAATTCACAGTATAAAACGAGAGCATTTGATTAGCTACACAAATATTAAAAGTACAATTGCATCCAAATAAAAGTGGGTCACCACAGGGGAGGCTTCAGTAGTACACTGCTCTTTAAAAAATTCTCGCAAAGACTCTTATGCTTACAGGAAAACTCGAGCCACAAACAACACATTTTTACAATTGTAAAGTCATTTTCGAGCGGTAGCGAAAATTATTTCCACGCATATTCGCAACGATTCGACTACACTAATTATATTCATCTGCAATGATGAATTACTCGTAGATTTTCAAAAATCTCCCATGCGAAAATATTTTCCAAGCGTTCATTTTTTTCCCCTAACTTTAGTGAATCAAGGCCATGGACTCCAAAGATGGACAGTCCCTCCAAATCAGGGACACTTGGGAGGTATACATAGACTTTAAATGCAAAGGTGTGACCCAAAGGAAGTAATCTGAAGTGGCAGGTTATTTCAATCTCCACATCACAATGTACTTAACACAAGACGACAGTGAGGTGTAATCAGCCTGGACAATCTCTGCCATCAAGACACTTAAAATGGGTACAGGCATACAACAACAATCAGTCAGAATACAGATGATAACTACCTTGAATGATCATCGGCTTTAAAGACAAGACTACAAACATTCCAGATTAGTCTTCCTGTTCACTCACTCACTATTGTTACTCCTCCAGGATGGGTTTTTCCTTTCCAGAGTCACTTTACATTGTTCACTGGTTTTCGCTATCTGGTGCTACCTTTAGTGTGAACACATCAGTGAACCGAGCTATACATCTAGGGAACAGAGGTATAACTGTATAACTACTGTAAACTACTTGCACATAGGGGGTTATTTAAGAAAGGATAGCGTCAGGTAGCGCCTGGTTAATGAGAGGTAGCGACAGATAGCGGCTGGTGAACGCCAGACACGGCACGCAATTCCACATTTATCAAGCAGAATCTGTTTAGCGACTGGGATAGCGGTATGTAGCGTCTGATTCATCATTTTCAAAGCCTCTGCGAACAGCGCCAGCGTTCAGCCTTGCACAGCGCCAGGTATGACCTCTCGCTACCTGTCGCTCCCCCATACATTTCAATGGACGAACCTTTTCTTCACTTTAAACGGGGTTTTTTTTCCCCAAAAATCACAAATAATTCTGTGACCTCTTCTGGCATTGAAAAAGCTGTTTTTTCAAATTTTTTACATTTTTTAAATATTTCTTCAGAAATGACATTACATGTCTGGCATTAAAGTGTTCATGTTACAATTTTGCTACAATGTAATTCCATATCTTTTTGCTTTGTTACTAGTTGATAGATGCTTGAAAACAGACTTTAAACACACCGCCTCCTGCGCTATAGGCTACAAACAAGTATTTTTCAGCGCCAGAGATTTGTGAGGCTGTTTTTTTCCTGAATATGGTGTGAGTCGGTCGCTATGAGCAGTCGCTAACATGCGCTCCCATACAGCGCTGTACTGGTCAAATAGCGACTCCTCACAATGTATTCAACATTACTGAACAGCGACTGAGTTGCTATAAAGTAGCGACCCACGGCTGAGCACTGCGACTGCGACGCGGGCGCTCTGAAAATGCCTGCTACAGACGCTCATCTGTCGCTACCTGCCGCTAATGATGAATCAGCCTCTAAGTTTCGCCAAACTTCGCTTGGGCAAAAAAACTAGCATTTACTTTTAAAAAAGGGTTTGGCACAAACTGGCCGATTTAGTTATGGAAATTAGGGACATTTAGGTTGAAAACTCACAATCTCACAATCACAACTTATGTCAGCATGGTATGGTTTGTCAGCATGGTATGGGTCCCAAAATATATGTGCGGTGTCCTGGTTGTTTGGAAACCCACATATAATAAGTTAAAAAAACGTGAAAAGTAATGAAAACTGTTTAATTAGTTATGTTTCAAATACTAGTTTGACATTCAAGTTCAAAATAACTGGTATCAATAAACCAAAGAGAAAACATTAAAAAAAATTTGATCTGATTGAGTATGATAAATATGATGCTAAATGTTGTGATATCACATTTTTATTCTCTGTCTTGATTGGCTGTTTTAGAAATAAAACATTGATTTCCTAACTTATTTGTCCAAATATATATTGTAGGAATTAACTTATTCTTCTTTAATATCTTGTTTTATATTGACACATTCCCAAATATTAAGTCTACTGGGGAAAAATACCATTTTGTGTTTACTCACCTGTAAAATGGGTATTATAAGTATGTCACACACCCCGCTTCAGAATATTCATTACACTTGGGTTATGGCCAGTAGAGGGCGAACTTTGCAGAGATGACAGGAAAAAAAGAAGCCCCTCCCGGTCCATAAATACCTGGGACCTCCCACACATTCCCCAGTATAGGACAGCAGTAAGGGGACCAGGAAGAACCAAATATAAACAATCATAACACTAAAAGGTTCACCATATAAAAGATCCAAAACTACCAATAAGGGCGGGATGAAGCGGGGTGTGTGACATACTTATAATACCCATTTTACAGGTGAGTAATCACAAAATGGTATTATTCTAAGTATGTCACACACCCCGCTTCAGAATAGTCATTACACTTGGGACATCCAATAGCAGTGTCCATAAAGGGCGGGGATCCAAAACAAGGCAATAATGCACAAAGAAACCAGTGCAGCTTGCAGAACTTAGCGGCCAAAAAACAGCATCCGCTGAGGCCTGCACATCAACCTTATAAAACGTGGAAAAAGTATGAACAGAAAACCAAGCAGCAGCCTCACAAACTTGTTCAACAGAGGCCTGGTGCTGAAAGGCCCAGGAAGCCCCAACAGCACGAGTAGAATGAGCAGTGATCTGGAGAGGGGGATCCCTCCCCTTGGCAGAATAGGCCCTAATAATGGCCTAACGAATTCATTTACTAATGGTAGACTAGACGGGCGCCAAACCTTACTCAGCCCCAGATGACACCACAAAAAAGGCATCCGTCTTCCGGAATGGTGAAGTAGCCACCAGAAAGTACTTAACACATCTAACGACGTCCAGAGAGTGCAAAGCCCTATCCTTGTCATAGCCAAGACACGAGGAAGGAAGCACAACGTCCTGAATGAGGTGAAAGGCGGAAACCACCTTTGGCAGGAAGTCAGGTTTAAAACGGAAAACCACCTTGTCCTGATGTCTCTCAAATTAGGGGGCCTGAATGGAACGGAGCCGCCAACTCAGAAAAACACGTCGAACAGAGGTGATAGCCACCAAAAAAGGCAACCTTTAGGGTGAAGATGGACAATGCAACACCCTGCACTGGTTCAAAAGGAGGACCCTGAAGGGCAGACAACACCAAAACTAAATCCCAAACAGGTAACATGGGTTTGTGAAGAGAGTGCACAAGAGTGACCCCCTGGAAAAAAGGTCCTAACCAAAAGAAGAAGAGCAAAAGACCTTTGAAAGAAAACCACCAGAGCGGAAACATGCCCTTTCAGAGTGCTAAGTTGAAAACCCATGTCCAAAACCATGCTCAAGAAACTCCAAAATCCGAGGGATGGAAAACACCCGACAAGGAAAGGCCCTAGCCTCACCCCAATAAATGTATGTCCGCCAGGTCCTGTGGTAGATGTTAGAAGAAGAATTCTTCCTAGCCCTGACAAGAGTCCGGACAACAACTTCAGACAACCCTTTTCTTTTAAGACAAAGGTGTCAGCAGCCCCGCCGACAAAACCAGCGTTTGTAAATTGAGGTAACAAAGCTGACCTTGTGTAATCAGAACCGGAACCGGAGGCAGCCCCCATTGAACGACCGCCAGCCGCACGACGTCTGCGAACCACACCTGTCTTGGCCACCTTGGGGCCACCAGGATTGCTGGCACACCTTCTTGAGCCAGCTTGCGTACCACCCAGACCGAGCTCCCGCCAGTACAGAGACATGGCATCCACCACCAGAGCCAGAGGGTCCTGGGACATTGACACAAGTGCCAGAAAACTTGTGATTGTGACGAGAGGCAAACAGATCCACCTCTGGCCTCCCCCACCTGCGACAGAGGGATAGACATACCATGTTGCTGAGGTACCATTCCCCCCGGCGAAAGGTCCCCCTGCTCAGAAAGTCCGCTCCCAGGTTCTCCACACCTGGGATGTAAACTGCCGAGATGCACAGTACATCGCTCTCGGCCCATGAAAGAATCAGAGACACCTCCCGGAGGGCACTCTTGCTGCGAGTCCCTCCTTAGTGATTCGGGTCCAGCCACCACTGAAGGACCGCCGGACCAGAGGAGACAGAACACAAGTCTTAACCAGGGATAAAGGACATTAGTCCTAAAACGATAAAAGATAGAGCTGAAGAGGTCTCATGTGAAACTGAGCAAAGGGCACTGCCCCGAAGCAAGTCACCCTCAAACCTACCAGCCTCATCCCCTGTCTGACGGACAGACGAGGGCTGGACAGAAGAAAACGAAGTAGTGCTTGAAGAACATCCACCTTCGGCTGGGGCCGGGACACCCTGATCTGAATGGTATCCAGAGTCATGCCCAGGAAGGAAGCCACCCTTGACGGAGATAGAAAGGATTTGGGGTAATTGATTACCCACCCGAACCTCTCCAGCGTTGTCACCACCGTCCGGGTGTCCAACTGGTGGAGAGAGGACGACAAAAAGAGAAGGTCATCCAGATAAGGCAAAATGCGAATGTCCTGGACTCTGAGAAGGGCTATCACGCCCGCCAATACCTTGGTGAACACCCCGGGCGCCGAAGTCAGCCCAAAGGGAAGAGCCACAAACTGGTAGTGCTGATGGCCTACCACGAACCTGAGAAACTACTGATGTCCCAGGAATATCGGCCCATGAAGGTAAGCGTCCTTGATATCCTGTTTTGGGACCGTAAAAAGGTAGTTGTAGTAACCCTGACCTCTCTCTATGGGAGGAACCAGACAAACGACCCCCATATCCTGAAGGTTCAGCACCGCCAGAAACAGTCCCTGTGCTGCCCGTGGGTCCATAGGAACCCGAGACCTGAGAAATCTAGGAGGAGGCCGGTATGCAAACTCCAGCTTGTACCCGGAGGAGACTACCTCCAGGATACAATCGCCTGTGACCTCTAGAGTCCAGACCTGAGCGAAGGGCCGCAGCCGTCCCCCCACCCGCAAGGGTGAGGGCGCCCCCTCATTGCTGAGCGGGCTTGGCAACAGATTTGGCTTTTGCACCCCAGGAAGCCCCGGGTCGGGCACGTCCTCTGCCCCTACGCCAGGAATCTCCTTTGAAGGCAGTGAAAGACAATCCCCTGCTTGTCGAGAGCCATGAAAGGAGGGGTTGAAAGAGCCTGAACCCCGAAAGGGCCGGCGCTGCCGCTTGTGTTGAAGTAACTTACCCCCTTTGACAACAGAGTCTAAACGCTCACAGAACAGGCGCAGACCAGGGAAGGGGAGTCCTGTGAGCGCCTTCTTAGCCGCATTATCGGCGGCCCACTGGCGCAACCAGACCGAACAGCGTATAGCCACCTGTAATGCCGAGGTCCTGCTACGCATACGGATAGTATCATCCAAGGCTGATAAGACAAAGGCAATGAACATATCACAATGAGTCAGAGCTGTAAACTCCTCACTGGAAGGATTCAATTGGGAACCATCCAAAAGGCCCCTAATTAAAGCTCTAAGAGCCACGGCCATGAGAGCGACCGGGCGCAAGGTCGACCCCACACAAGCAAAAGCACGCAAAGCCATTTGGTCAAGACGTCGGAGGGTGTAGACCAATGCTTAACCACCTCAACAGGGAGGGGACACTTCCTATCCCACCCTTGAGGGATACCAGGGAGCCGACTAGGCTTCTCCCATTCCTTAAGGATCAAATTGTTAAAGTGCTTCTGATCCGGGAACTCCAAACGAGGTTTGGCCGTCCCAAAAATGTTCCCCACATTGTGGGAGGGTCTCTGCAGGAGGGGAAATAGAAGGCACTTCGAAAATCTGAGCAAACAATTCCCCTTCCTCTTAACGCTCAGCGCGCACGTGAGCGTAGTCAAAAATTGTTTTCCTAGCGGATATTCACCAAATATCCAGGCTCATGATGCGTACATTCTTACAATCAAAAGGGTCATAAACATCATAGTTAAAGGCTGGCCTAGCGAGCGCCAGATGCCGTCTCTTAGCTGGGGCCTTCCCGGCCGCAGAGCTAGCAATCATACTCCCAATGTTGGCCAGTCTGGCACAGACATCGGATTGCGACTCCCCGCTAGTGACAACGTCACTTGGGTTAAAAAAAACAGGCGTGGGGGTGTAAGTGATGAGGCCAGTGGGCCTGACCTGGCCGCACGGAACCCAGATTGCCACGCAATCGCCTGCTGTGCGCATGGTATACAAATCTGCACATTGTCCCCAACAAGGGATACCCCACATAACCTACACTGCCGGGGTTGCCCCGAAGGGATCCCGTGCCCGATATCCTGGGGAGCCTCCATATGGTGAGTTTTATGGTAGTCGCAATGACCAATGGGAATTACGCTAAGAAGCTACTCGGGATGCCCCTTGGAGTCCGTATGTGGGAGGATTTTATTTAAAGAATAAAAAAGGGGGACCCAAATTTAAATAAGAGACCTAGGACCAGGAGAAACCCCCAAAAGCCGTGCCGTCCCACCTGGAAGACAAAATAGGGGGGAGATCCCTTTTGGCAAAACGTATGTAAACCCATAGTACATATATATACATATAAGCACACACATACCAGTATATGCAACATACACTGACCACACCTATATATAAGTCTAAATAGACGTCCAAACAGGCACCAGGTTCACCCGGAATACAACCTTGGGAATTGAACCTGAGACAAAGTGATCATTACAGGAACGTGCACTAGTCGCTCGCGTCACAGTCTGCTCCCAATATACCAAAGTATATAATTACATAAATATATATAAGGCCACCTTGCATAAGGAGTGGCATGCAGAATTAAAAAACATGGATCTGAATAAACAGACCCCCCATACACTATAATAATGCGCAGCCAAAGAAATACACTAAAAATCAAATGACAAACAAACAGCCCCAAGGGGCACTCACGTGCGCCTATTGGGGAGATGGCGACCGAGGACGGAAGAAGAGAGGCGGGCCAGGCGAAATTGCGCTTGCGCCTGGCCCTGCCCCCTCCCGACGCGGGACTGTGTCACGGCCGCGCTCCCGGCCAATAGTTGCCGAGTGCCGCCGACGCGCCAAGAGAGGGGGTGGGCCGTCACGGGCGCGAAGAGCTCCCGGCCCCACCCCCGTCCCCTGACAGGCTGGAGAAGCCGGCTTGCCGGCCCGAGGCCGCGGAGCCGGCAGGTGCCATCACCTGGCCCCCAGCTGAAAACATGAGGGAGAACTGGCGCTGGCAAGTCCGGCGCCAGAAGTAAAAACACAGCATAGTAACACACACACAGCTCATTGAGGGATCACTTCCTGAACGCACCACATCATTCACATGAATAAACTGAAATAAATTCTTAAGGAGAGACATGCACCCCCCCCCCCCACTAACTGGACAAGGGAGTAAGGGGTAAGCCGATAGCCACATTTAATATGAGTGGTGAGGGCTTTTAGCAAACTGACAGGGCATCCCAAACCAGGGTCACCAACCTGGTAGCCGCCTACTCCTTTTAATGGGGTCTCACGGAGGAGCGTGGCTCCTATCAATACACCTGCTAAGGTGAACCCTACCCTCATCCGGACCTACAGCCAAGGGTGGGAGGCATTAGGGGACTAAAACATAACTAGGTCCGGGCAGAAATAGGGAAAAAAATGGCCGGGTATGAACCCGGCTTACCTGCAAGGAGGAGACAGCCATCTTCTGACTTGCTCGCCGTCTGCAGAGACGAAGACTGGGGAATGTGAGGGAGGTCCCAGGTATTTATGGACCGGGAGGGGCTTCATTTTTCCTGTCATCTCTGCAAAGTTCGCCCTCTACTGGCCATAACCCAAGTGTAATGACTATTCTGAAGCGGGGTGTGTGACATACTTATAATAAGTCTTCTCCTGTTTACCCATTTACAGTCCATAGACTTACATGGATTACACCAGAATGTTGTGCTCACAAGTTGAAAGAAGCAACTTATATATTATACCATGCTTGTGTAAATTGACACTTATTACAGACACAAGTGTTGCTCCTTGTTGACTTCTGTTTCCCAATCTCACTGGATAGAGGCAAACCAGTAAGGCAGGGTGGGATGTTGGATCAGCAGCTAATAAACCACCATTTTACCACCACCACAGGAGATGCAGATATGAAGTTCTGCACCTCTGTGTGTTATCCAAGCACTGTTAGGGTGAGGGGTAAGACACTAATGGGCAGCTGAGTGTGTAAAAATACACCCAAAATGTGCAGCTAAAAATGAAAAGAGCAGTGTACAAAATAACATTTTGGGACCCTGTCTAAAGAGGGCTAACCCTCTATTTCCCAACTTCCCAAAGGACAAACCCCCTAACAGGGGTATAGGTATTCATTCCACCCTCATTCCTTGAGAAAGAGGGAGTGCTTCTTCCCCTCATGACAAAGTAGTGAAACATGCACCTCTCCAATAACACCCAAACACAATGGCTTCATTTCAATATGAGTTGCAATGGTAGTAAAAAAAATCACTTGATGAGGAAAAGTCTGAGAATGTCACTGTTGCTGAATCATCAGCTAAGACAATGAACGCCAATGTTACTCCTAAGAAAAGTAGTGAACTTTTTACTTACTTTTACACTATAGCAAAAATACCGTTTTGTGAGTACTCACCTGTAAAACGGGTATTATGAGTGTGCCATACACTCCACTTCGATCTTCATGACATGTGGGTAATCTGCAGTAGAGGGTGAACTTGTGCAGAGATAAATATGCAAAAAAAGAAAGCCCCTCCTGGCCCATATATACCTGGGACCTCCCACCAATTTCCCAGTGTAAAAAAGCAGTAAGGGGACCAGGAAGAACCCATTATAACCTTAACAATCAAAACCAATGGTTCACCATACAAAAGCTCCAGAATACCTGAAAAAAGGGGTGGGGCGAAGTGGAGTGTATGGCACACTAATAATACCCGTTTTACAGGTGAGTACTCACAAAACGGTATTATTCTAAGTGTGCCATACACTCCACTTCGATCTTCATGACATGTGGGACATCCAATACCAGTGTCCGTCATGGGTGGGAACCAGAAACAGTAAAGAATGTACTAACTTTAACCACTGCAGCTTGCAGAACCTTGCGGCCAAAAACAGCATCCGCTGAAGCCTGCACATCAACCTTGTAAAACTTGGAAAAAGTATGAACAGAAGACCAAGTAGCAGCCTTACAAACTTGTTCAACAGAAGCCTGGTGCTGAAAAGCCCAGGACGCACCAACAGCACGAGTAGAGTGCGCAGTGACCCTAAAAGGGGGAGACCTCCCCTTAGCAGAATAGGCCTCAACAATGGCCTGACGAATCCATTTGCTAATCGTAGACTTAGCAGGCGCCAAACCTTTCGTGGGCCCGCAGGGCACCACGAAAAAAGAGTCCGTCTTGCGGAAGGAAGAAGTAGTCATCAATTAGTACTTCACACAGCGAACAACATCAAATTGTGCAGAACCCTCTCCTTGTCATTGCTAGGCTTAGGGCACCAGGAAGGGAGAAAAATATCCTGATTGAGGTGGAAAGCAGACACCACCTTAGGAAGGAAATCTGGCTTAAAACCACACCAGGATCACCAAAACCTGGGTAACCGCCTACCCCATAATGAGGTCTCACGGTGGAGCAATGCTCCTTCCGCACCCATAGGGTGCCCCTACCCTCACCAGGACCCGCAGCCTAAGCTGGGAGGCTCAGACAGGGACAATTTAGAAAGGATCCTGGCAGCAATAGGGACAATAAACGGCCGGGCGCGGGCCCGGCTTACCTGCAAGTAAAAGTCTTCATCTTCTGTCTTGTCGCCTTCCCTGCAGAGAAGGAACTGGGAAATTGGTGGGAGGTCCCAGGTATATATGGACCGGGAGGGGCTTTTTTTTTTGCATATTCATCTCTGCACAAGTTCGCCCTCTACTGGAGATTACCCACATGTCATGAAGATCGAAGTGGAGTGTATGGCACACTTAGAATAAGTGATTTTCCCTATCTGTTGCTATTCTGCAACACTGAAATTCTAATGCTTTTTCTTATCATATAGTGATTTTTATACTACCTTGAGAATTTTTGTTCAATGCCTATTAAATCAAGGCCATTACCATAAATAAGAATGAAAACCAAGAAAATGTGAGGGAATAGGCATTAACTGTTTCATTGGCTTCAAAGCTCCTACAACAGCTTTGAAGTGCTTCCAGGTCTATAGCTAGATCCTTAGCAGATGCATCTTTGATCCACTAGCCTTTCCATGTCAACCTTACATTTTCATGAGCCCATGAACAGATACCACACTTCATCTTAAACCAAACGGGAGAGAAATGGCGAAAAATCTGCTGCATGCTGGTGTGTGAGACAATCTTTATGAATCCTGGACTGTTAGGGGAGATGCGCCTGTATGGACTCTGCCCGACATCCCCTCAGACAAGGGGTAGCATAGCACCCACACCTCTTAAGGCCAACCATGCTTCTGCATAATGCCTATAAAGTCATGGGATATTGACCAACATGTCCTCTGCTGTTTTGTCCAGGCTAAAAATAAATTAATAAATAACATACAAATTTTTGTCCCCTGCAGCACTCTTTCACTCTACACCAGCTGCTAAAAACTTCCCATGATTGGGTACAGCGGTGTCCCTGCCCATCCCTGAAGGAGGCAGGACAAGTACTGTCTCGTCATTGCAGTGAATAGAGTGGGCATATTCTAGTTATTCCGAGTGATGCAGGAGCAGGGCCATGTCCCCTATGTTGCTATGTTTTTGAGTGCCAGCAGCTGCAGGGGAGACCATCCCTTTAAGAACATCGAACTTATGAGGGTTTTTCAGGGAATGATTTTCGTGATTGATGCTTTTCGTTTATAGTGAACAGGAAACCGTAATATTTACATAGCCATTTAGGTGAGCATTAATCTAATCTTCACAGTTTACGAAGCGCTTAGCTTTCTGTGTTTTCCAACATTATTATGCAAGTAAGATCAACCGGCTATTGATTCATATTTACAAAAACTCATTTTCAGTGACTGGCTACGCTTGATTAAAACGTTAGCAATCCAGACCTTAATGGGAAGAAATGTCATAGAATCGGGTACTGCGTGTTCTATATAACTCTAATTTGTCTGCCAGGACGGCCTGCTGCTGCTAGGCTCACGCAGTTCAATAGAAAATAATATTTTATTCTCCCATCAGGTGTCTGTTTTCACCCATCTGACTTATTCCTGCAGCAACAAAATAAAAGAGAAGTTCCTGCACATTTTTTTTCCTAAACGGATCAATAGTGCCGGCACAGCGGTGCCCAAGGAGTGCTATCAATTATTAGTTTACCGACAGCAGAATACAATGCACTCTAGCGAGAGCCCCGCTAATAGAGGTTACACACCTATTCCTGGACAAGCGCATTGTGAAAAATGAATCGCACCGCTATGATTAAAGGCATGAATTCTCAGTAATGTGAAGCATGTTCTGTATAAACAATAGACAATGTGCAAAATAATGACTTCAGGGTGCTTGCTGCAAAGGAGAGCATGTTCAAGAACCAGTCTGCTTAGGCACTGTAAAATGAAAACTAAGATTGTTAATCCTTATCAACACTTCTATGACAATTCCTTTCAGAAGCCAGATAACATGCTAAATATTTATGAAGAACTATGTGCTGCTGTTGGCTTTTTGGTCAAAAAGTAGGCCTTCTTGCCCCTGCCTCTAAGGTCTAGACCCCCCATGAAGGCAGATGCATGGACCTCCCCTTGTCTTGAGCCTGCCTCCAGGCTGATCAACGTTGTCAGATGTCCACAAAGTTCAAACCAGGCAGCCAACAAAAAAATGCTGAGCACCTCATGATATGACTCATGGTAGGCTTAAAAGGACCTCCAGCATCATTTAATGAAAAGCCCAAAGATTTTTAAAAATATCTATAATTAATATATTTTACGTTTTTAGTCACTTACTTATTATTGTTTCCCCCATTGGTCTGCAACTCTGTTCAGGATTCTAGGATACGGGCACCGCCAACTTGACTCAGAAGCATCACATACTGAGGACAGGGGGGCAAAATTGCAGGGGGCGGGGTGTTAGCTGTGCTTTGCACAGACCGAGCAGAGCTGGGGTCAGGAAAAGGACAGCAATCCCACAATGCAGAGCAGCACAGTCAGAAGACACTTCCTGTTTACAGGCTCCATGGGCCACCATCTTGGATGTTTAAAGGCTCATAAAAAGCATTAGATGCAGGTAGGATGATTTTTAACGTGTGCAATATGTATGTATAGCATAGGGGAAAAATGTAAGATAGGCACTTATTCAGAGTGAAAGTCCGGTTTAACATAGTAGGCAAAAAGAAACTGACCCCCTTATTCAAGGATACAAGGTATAGAGTGCGATCTTGAAACAGAGAGTGCTTACATGGCACATACAGACCAAGAATAACCAGCAATACTTTTAATTAATACTAATTATTTTTGCCGAGTAAGCAGAGCCATGAAAATAATATTTTTCATCTAGTTGCTATCCCAAGCAGTATATAAATATTGGGTTTAGCTTTTATTAATTACACGGCCATCATTTGCCACTTGTGGACACGTGTTTCAAGCTTTTGGCTCTTATCAGCATTTTCTATGCCTTTTTAGCCCACTATATATGTTTTCATCATCCCCCCCCCCCCCATATTGACACATTCCCGAATATTAAGTCTACTGGGGAAAGTCTGCTCTTGTGTACCCATTAACAGTATATAAACTCACATGGATTACACCAGAATGTTGCGCTCAAGTTGAAAGAAGCAACTTATATATTCCACCAGGATTCTTGTGTAAATTGACACTTAGAGACTCAAGAGCTGCTCCTGTTTGACTTCTGTTTCCTAATCTCACTGGATAGATGCAAACCAGTAAGGCAGGCTGGGATGTTGGACCAGCAGCTAATAAACCACCATTTTACCACCACCACAGGAGATATTATGTGAAGGTCTGCACCTATGTGTGTTATGTAAGCAGCGTTAGGATGAGGGGTAAGACACTAGTGGGCATCTGAGTGTGTAAAAATACACCCAAAATGTGCAGCTAAAAAAGCTGAAAAGTGCAGTGTACAAAAAAAAACATTTTGGGACCCTGTGTAAAGAAGACTAACCCTCTATTCCCCAACTTCCCAAAGGACGAACCCCCTAACAGGGGTATATGGATTCATTCCACCCATATATCGCCATCACTTCCAGCTTTCGACTGAGAAGGGTCTGAATCCTGGATCCTGAAAGGTGTCCACAAGTGGGAGATGATGGCTGTGTGACACACAAGCAGTGCATGCCCAGAGGCCTCGGAGCACTCAGGATATCAAAAAAGACATGATTCGCATAGCTCTGCCTACTCACTCAAAATAATGTGTATAGCCTGTTATTCTTGGCCTGTGTGTGCCATGCAAATACGTCTGTGTTAGGTAATACTCTTTATCATAAAAATCAGATCTGAAAGAAGGACAATTGAGAAGGATATAGGAACAGGTGGATTTAGGTCACCAGAACATGGAGTCTTGCAATGTTGTGTCTATTTTTGCTTTCCCCTTTTCAGTTTTAGAAAGTTGGCATGCCTGTTTTAAGCAGAGGTTCCCGATTTACTACAAGCAGGGCAAACTAGAACATTGATCTCTATAACAACTGGTAGGTCAGTTCTTGCTGCAAGCACTTCCATCGTTGATGGCCCTTAGCCTATGAATAGCTGAGAAGCTTCAGAAAGACCACCAGAAATCTGATCACCCTGAGTGACCATTGACACATAACCTTTCAAGACAAACTGTTGCACATGCATCTAACAGACCCTGGGACACTAGCTCTTTGTTTGCTGGTGACATGGCCCCTGGTGCCGAATAGGTTAACGCTGCAATTAGGCTTTCCCATTCTTCCATGTAGCAGGCATATCAGGTGTCACCCAGCCTTGTATTGTTGGAGAGCAATGCAGAGGTAATAAAGTTTTCTTTCTCTTTCCCCTTTCTTTTCAAAGAGAGCCTCCTGTGCTTTGCAGCCCCCTCCTCCCTGCCCCCATCCACTGGGATTAGAGCCAGCAGCCCCCCCCCCCCCCCCCACCGCCCCCACCCCCTCGCTGCATAGTCTCAGCAGCTCTGGCCAACTCCTCTATCTATACCCCAGCAAACACCTCTCATTAACTGCACTTCCTAGCCTAGAGGATTGCTGGTCTTGTCATTTTTTTATACTCTAAAATCCACCGCTCAGGGCTATCTCAGCATACCGAGAGCATATTTTACACCCTCATATATCACCGGGTCTAGAGGAACTTTTCCTTGATATATTTAGCTATGCAGTGTGACACTGAACCCCAGTATACAGACCATCACTAGTGTGATAGAGGGTCCCCAGGGCTGTGGGCCCCATGTGGTGGTCTTGTAAGTATCTTCTTTCCTTTCTCTACTCTCCCCCTTCCCCAAGGCTCCTGGCTGGCCACATCACACTCCTGCAGACTCCATGTGTAAAGAGGCCCTGGCTAGGAACTATTTTCTTCTTGGCACAATAAACGAAGCTGCTCTCTACGTAAAGCTGCGGGAGCCATGTGGCTGCTGGAAGATTATAGCTCTGTGTGAAGAGAAAGCATACGCCTAAAATCCTATAGCTCAGCCACTGCCAGGACGTGCTACTTCCACCCAGCAACACATAAAGAAAGCCTAGAGCCGCTGCAAAGTTAACGCTTCCATTACCAGATTGTTCTGTCAGCAGCTAGAGACAGCTAATACATAGATACACTTACACGCATATAGTTTTTACCTAACTGCAGATATTTACCTAAAAAATTGAGGGGTTTACACTGGTCCACACAGTTGCTAACAATCTACAGTGGGTAAATTTGCTAGACTCCAAATAACCTGTTGATATTGTTTCACAAAGAAACAAGAATATCGTTCAAGATAGGAACTGAACCCTGGACCCTATTGCTGCAAGGCAAACACCATGTTGATATCACCTCCTAAGGGCCCCGTTCATACCAAGCTAAAGCAGAACAAAACATAGGATTTTGACTTTCCTGGATCTTGTTCCATGTCCCCAGAGGTGCCCCTTCTGTGTGAAACCCCCCAGATCACCCTTTCAAACTCACCTTTTCCCAGTACCATAATTTTACATGGAAGGTTGACTGTAGAAGGAGACCATTCTACCATTTAGTGTATCTGTATGTTCTCTTTATTTTAGCATAGATGTGTACTTATGCCAGGCATGTTTACTTCACTTACTGAACCTTATCCGTTTCTTTTACATATTTAAAAGTCTCAGTCATGTCCCCTCTCTCTTCTTTCCTCCAGACTGTGCAAATTAAGTCCTTTAAGTCCCTCCTGATTTTAAGTCCCTCCGCCATTTTTGTTGCCAGTCTTTGGCTGGTTCTATTTGACTAATGTCTTTTTGTAGGTAGTACAAGTACTTCTATTTGGTAAACAGAGAGAGACAAAGGTCAGCATTTCCCAACGTTATAGAACAGTTCAAATAAATGTTTCAAGCCACTCTTTTGAACAGTTTTTCTCAACCACTTTTTATCAGGTACCACTTTCCTTTTTGCAAATTCTACCACCTGGTTGGTTGATTGGGGCCTTCGATCTACTGAAACTGCAAGACAAATTCACTAGAATTAGCACATCCATCCACACGGACCCTGCTTGTTCATCCGCCGATAATGCCCTTAACATAGGGCATACGGACCCTCAATTAACTGCCTATAAAATAACATTCTGGACACAAATCTGAAAAAGTTAATGTCCAGATCTTTAGAGTCTATTGATCTTTTCTACTGGTTGATTAAATGATTAAGTATGCAACATCCCTGAGGGCACAAAGGGGACAGCCACAGACAGAGGACAAGGTAAGTGTGGAAGAATGTCAAGTGGGAAAATCCTACACAGCAGGCACCATCTGTAGCTCTACAGAATATCTAGTATAGGATATCACCATCTGATGTACTTAACTCTAGCCTAGTAACAGGACAGAGAATCCCAATTTGTTGGCAAGTCAGGAATAATCAAGTAGGAATATGGACGATTACTCCATCTTTTTCAGGACATGACCACAAAACATTTCAGCTATTACCTGCCATATTTCCCCCCTGCTATTGTTAGGATTAGTGTTATCTCTTCCAGATTTTTCCATGTCCATTTAATTGCTTAAAAAATCCAGTTTCATTGATTATGTTTTTAACTGACATTATTTGTGTGGGAAGTTATGAATATTAACGGGAGTGGAAGTTGTTATGGCCAACTTTTTTTTATGTCTGTACCCGGCTGTACAGAAGTAAAATCTAATCATTAGAGACAAAAGAATACACTGGTTTTAGAAGGCTGACCGTTTATGGCTTCCTAGCTGGAAAGAGCAGTTTACACAGGGACTGAGTGCTTCCCCTGATCCCAGGCCCCCATTAATACTGGGGCAGACATTTGTATACACAGGTGGGGGATGCTTTGTAGGCCAGACAAGGGGGGGGGGGGGGGGGGGGCAGTCTGCTATAGCCTGCAGCACAGAAAAAGCTCTAGCCCCTCCGTTACTGTCTCATAAATCAAGCCAGAGAAGGACAAACTCCTGGCCTCTCAGGCACAAGTTTATAAGTCTGCACTATTTGTCAGAAGGCCATGTTACATTCCCTCCAGCAAGGTCACAGATGTGGGGGGTCAGCTCGGCTGAGATTGGGCTGTCAGGTATCAGTCAGTAGGTGGCTTCTTCTATTGGAATAGTGCTGGAGGATGGACACAACTGTGATTACTGTAGGCAGAGGAATTACTTCAACATGTCACCTCTAAGCCTTCAAGTGCTATATCTCAGCCATCGCCTCTTAATAACAAATGAATCAAAGCAGGCCATTTTGCAGGAAACCTCCCCTGAGACGATGAGACTGGCAGTCCGTATCAATGTGATATAGAAGATGTCTGACTCCCTCATAGGGCTCACCCGACCAGCCAAAGAACCGAAAAAATGAAAGGTACTGGTTGATGCATAACAATACAAGTCTAAGTAACTGCCAGCACAGTTCCTCCACATTAAACCCACCCTTGCAGAGAGACAAACACACGCAGAGAGTACTGACCAGGAATCTAACTTTCCAGTCACACGATCATGTCCTTACCACTAAGCCCCTACAAAAAAAAGCTATATCCAAAGCAATGCTATCGAATCATATAAGAAAACGTTACCATTCACTCCTACTTGTGGACATGTGTTTTGGCGTTTAACCCTTATCAGCGCAAGGCTGCAGTTAGGCTGGAGTTAGATGGCACATTAATGCTACAAACTTTTAAGACTTGAATACAACACTGAAACTCTAGAGACCCGTACACACAATAAACTGGAAGAAGTGGTGATTTATTAACTTCTGCTTTGTTGGAAAGAAGAAATACAGTTTTGTGAGTACTCACCTGTAAAACGGATATTATGAGTGAGACATACACTCCGCTTCCACAGTCATGACATCTGGGTAATCTCCAGTAGAGGGCGAACTTCTGCAGAGATGAATGCAAAAAAAGGAGCTCCTCCCGATCCATAAATACCTGGGACCTCCCACTAATTCCCCAGTGTAAGATAGCAGTAAGGGGGACCAGGAAGAACCAATTATAACAATACTAACAAAATAAACAATGGTTCACCATATAAAAAAATCCGGAATACCAAAAGGGTGGGGTGAAGCGGAGTGTATGTCACACTCATAATATCTGTTATACAGGTGAGTACTCACAAAACGGTATTATTCCAAGTGTGACATACACTCCGCTTCCACAGTCATGACATCTGGGACATCCAATAGCAGTGCCCATCATGGGTGGGAACCAAAAAACAGTAAAAGAATGCACCAACTTAAACCACTGCAGCTTGCAGAACCTTGCGGCCAAAAACAGCATCCGCTGAAGCCCGCACATCAACCTTGTAAAACTTGGAAAAAGTATGAATGGAAGACCAAGTAGCAGCCTTACAAACTTGGTCAACAGAAGCCTGGTGCTGAAAAGCCCAGGACGCACCAACAGCAAGAGTAGAATGCGCAGTGACCTTAAAAGGGGGAGTCCTCCCCTTAGCAGAATAGGCCCCAACAATGGCCTGACGAATCCATTTGCTAATGGTAGACTTGGCGGGCGCCAAACCTTTCCTGGGCCCGCAGTGCACCACAAAAAAGGCGCCCATCTTGCGTAAAGAAGAAGTAGTCACCAAATAGTACTTAATACAGCGAACAACGTCCAAATTGTGCAAGACCCTCTCCTTGTCATTGCTAGGCTTAGGGCACAAGGAAGGGAGAACAATATCCTGATTGAGATGGAAGGCAGATACCACCTTAGGTATAGAAGGAAATCTGGCTTAAAGCGAAAGACCACCTTGTCCTGGTGTCTTTCAAAGTAAGGAGCCTGAATTGACAGAGCCGCCAACTCAGAGACACGCCGAACAGAGGTAATAGCCACCAAGAAAGCAATCTTTTAAGTGAAAACAAAAAGAACAATATCCTGTAACGGCTCAAAAGGAGGACCCTGGAGAGCCGAAAGAACCAAGTTCAAATCCCAAACAGGAACCATAGCCTTCCGAGGGGGCCGAACATGAGTAACCCCCTGGAAAAAAGTCCTAACGTCAGCGGGTGTAAGGCAAACGATCTTTGGAAGAAAACAGAGCCGAGACCTGCCCTTTCAAGGTACTAAGCTGGAACCCAAGATCCAGACCGTGCTGAAGAAACTCCAAAATCCTAGGAATCGAAAACACCCTGCAAGGCAAAGCCCTAGCCTCACACCAGTCAATATAGGACCGCCAAGTCCTATAGTAAATACCAGAAGAGGACCGCTTCCTAACTCTAAGCAAGGTCTGAACAACAGCCTCAGACAAACCTTCCTCCTTCAGAATGAAGGTTTCAGCAGCCAAGCCGTCAAACCCAGTGTTTGTAAATTGGGGTAAAGAAGTTGACCCTGAGAAAACAGATCCGGAAACATGGGAAGCCGGTACTGATCTACCGCCCACCTTACAACGTCTGCGTACCAAACCCTTCTCCGCAGAGTCTCCATGCGGAACTTCTTGGTTCTGATTAATCTGTTGAGGATCTTTAGGTCCAGAATGGGTCTCACGGAGCCATCCTTTTTGGGAACCGTGAAATGATTGGAGTAGTAACCCCTGCCTCTCTCCGAGGGAGGCACCGGGCATATGACTCCCATGTCCAGAAGATTCTGTACTGCTGACAGGAGCCCCTGTACAGCCTGAGGGTCCGAGGGCACCCGAGACCTTAAAAATCTTGGAGGAGGCCAGTACTCGAACTCTAGTTTGTACCCGGAGCCGCGAACCCAAGAAGGGGAGAGCTGTGAGCGATTTCTTGGCCGCATAGTCCGCCATCCACTGGCGGAGCCAGACCGATTGGCGCATGGCCACCAATAAGGACGAAGTCCTACTACACATGACAATAGTGTCTTCCATAGCAGCCAAGACAAAATCCATGAACAATTCACACCTTTTAAGAGTAGCGAACTCAGCGCTGGCAAAGGTGAGCGTCCTTTAACCAGTCCCTGATCAGAGACCTAGTAGCCACCAACGCTAGTGCAGATGCACACACAGGCCGCAAGGCCGAACCCACACTGGCAAAAGCATTGCATGCCATCTGATCAAGGCGCTTATCCTCGCCATCCTTAAGGGTAGTGGCGTCTGGGGTGTGAATCACCGAGGTGTTAGTCAATCCCAAAACTGGCGCCTCAACCTCGGGAGGAGAAGACCAGCACTTAACTGCTTCCACCGGGAAAGGATACTTCTTACCTTATCCCTGAGGAACACCCGGAAGCCGACTAGGTTTCTCCCATTCCCTAAGGATCAATGCATCAAAGTGACCTTGGGTAGGGAACTCCAAACGAGGCTTGTGGGAACCAAAAAATTCCCCTTTTTTGAGAGGGGGCGCCTCAGGTGGGGCAAAATCCAAAACCTCCAAGAGATGTGTCAATGGCACCCCCCCCCGCGCCTGCCCAACATCAGCATCGCAAAACTGTACATCGTCAGCCTCAGACTCCTCATACAATTCCCCTCTTCTCCTCTAACGGGGAATAATCCGACCAATCAAGGGAATCATCATCAACATCCCAAGCCGCCTGGGCTGGCGACAAATGTCTCTTTTTAGCCCACCGCGCTAGAAATAAATCTCTCGATGCTGGCCAACCTAGCGCAAACATCAGAGTGCGACTCCCCGCTAGCAACCATGTCACTTGGGGTACGGATAAGGCGGGGAGGGGAAGGCGATGAAGCGGGGGGAGCCAACCCAGAAGGCTGGGCACCCGACTGCCGCGTTATGGCCTTTTGTGCACATGGAATACAAATCAGCACATTCTCCCCCGTAAGGGATACCCCACAACCCACACACGGCCGGGATTGTCCCAGAGGGAGCCCGAGCTCAGTATCCTGCGGAGCCTCCATATGGTGATCGTTTAGAGTCAGTCGCAAGGACCGTAGGGAATTAAGCAGAAGCAACCCGGGATGCCCCTTTAGAGTCCCTGTGGGAGGATTTGTAGATGATCAATTTAGGCTAGGGACCCCAGGACCAGGAAAAACCCCTTAAGTGCACACACACGTGACCATCTGAAGACACATAAAAAAAGGCCAATAAGCAAAGGCACTCAAACAGTGAAAAGTAAAAATAACATATAAATAATATGTATCAGCAAATATATATATACAAGTGCAAACCGGAGAAAAGGGGTACCCCCGCAAAAGCTAAGGAAGTGGTTCACAGGCACTTACAACCCGACGAATCAGCAGCAGCAGCAGAACGTCGAATATGGCCACCGGCAGAGCTGGAGAAGTGAAGAGGTGAGGGAGAAGGGGGGCGGGCAAGAGCAGAACGCGCGCTCGCCAGGCCACGGCCCCCTCCCAGCTAACCCAGCAACGCGGATCCCAGCCAGTGGCGGCAAGGCGCCAAAAGGAGGGGGAGGGGCGACCGCGGCCACGCCGAGGGCCCGGCCCCGCCCCCTCCCCAGACCGCAGCCTGAGGGGGAGAAGCTCCCCAGGCTGAATGTATAACCAGACTGTCCTGCCACCAAGAGAAACGACTGTCTGCACTAACTCTCAGACACAAGTAAAAACAGACACACCACACGCACACAGCATAAAAAAAATAATGACAACTGTGGGAAGAAGCGCCCCCCCCGGAGGTTAAGGAAGGGACCCAGAGGGGGAAGGATTCCTAAACCAGGGTCCGGTCAAAGGGCAAGGGACAGGGCATCCCAAACCGGGATCACCAACCCGGAAATCCGCCTAGCCCTTGTAATGGGGTCTCACGGGGGAGCAAAAGTTCCTTCAACACCAATTAGGTGCTGCCTACCCTCACCAGGACCTGCAGCCAAGGCTATGAGGCTCAAATAGGGTTATCTTAGAAAAGGTTGTGGCAGCAATAGGGACAAAAATGGCCGGGCGCGAGCCCGGCTTACCTGCAAGTAAGAGAAGTCTTCATCTTCTGTCTTGCTCGTCTTCCTGCAGAGAAGGAACTGGGGAATTAGTGGGAGGTCCCAGGTATTCATGGACCGGGAGGAGCTCCTTTTTGCATTCATCTCTGCAGAAGTTCGCCCTCTACTGGAGATTACCCAGATGTCATGACTGTGGAAGCGGAGTGTATGTCACACTTGGAATAAATGAACAAATATGTTTCTCTGAACTTCACATGGACTAGTCATAGATAGTAAGATTACCAAATCATCATTCGTTCAGTTTAAATTCATTGTATTTATTTATTTTAATCTTTGTCAGGCCTGGTAATGTTATGTGTGGTATTGAAATAACCTAATTAACTTGTTGCCGTGGCTAAACTGCTGATCCAATGACTAATCAGCATACATAGTTGGTATGTTAAAGTGGACCAATTTTCTGGTACATGTTAAAGTTATACTAAGGCAAGTCCGATTGTTGTCCCATTTTTTCGGTCTACACGTTGCACTGTCCTAAACTTCAATCCATTTTTAAATAGACCTTGTAGTTCCTAAGTTATTAAAGCATTGGCAATTCATAGAAAAAATTAAGAGAAAACTGTGGGTATGGCAACAGTGATGTGATGTAAGCACACTGTGAGAGTACTGCCATCTAAGGCCTTGATTTACTGAGAGTTGAATAAAAATGTCATAGTAGTAAAAAAAAAAAAAATCAGAATTTCACTGTTAGTGAATTACCAGATAGGAAAACAATGAAAGTCAATGGAACTTTTTTTACTCCTGAGCAAAGTATTGAACTTTATTCCTTTTTCCCTGTAGTAAAAAGTGCAATTTGGTTTCATTGTCTTCCTAGCTGGTGATTCACTAAAAGTGAAATTTTTCTCATGAATTGAATTTTTTACTACCATGAGAATCTTTTTCAACTCTTTATGAATCGAGGCTTAAGTCTGTAATTGATCATGGTGTATGTCGGTGTATAATTAGTAAGATTCTTTTATTGCATTTGTAATACGTGATTAGAAATAAATAAGGATCTTTTATAATGTCTGTGAATGATGACCATAATCTGCCTGAAAACACCAGAAAGCAGAAAAGTAAAGCCTAACTGGTGCGGTTGCCCTCAGAAGTTACTTACTACACCAAAGAAAACATCTTAACCCACCCAAAAAATTCCCCACCACATCCATTTAAGAATATTTTTTCAAATTCCTCCATACCTAATTGAATGTTATTAAGTAAGGTGGTTCTCTAACTTGTAGCATACCAGACTTCCGATTCCAGTTCAGTTCCTGTATGGACTGGAAAAAAAACCTTTCTAGTTTGCACATTAACAAAGAAAGTCTTGAGATCTATCACCACAAATGTCAAAAATGTTAAACTAACCGCGTGCAAAAAGGTTCCCTCTCTAACCAGTCAGGTTTATTATTATACTGTTATTATATTTCAAACACCCACCTTTGCTACTTGTAGGCCAAATGTAAAGAAACAGAACAGAACTCTAGAGAACATGTGCTAACCTGAAACATCCGGTTATGTGCATATAGAGTTCCGATTTATTATTTCCCCGCTTCACACTGGATAAGCCAGGACATGTCCCCTTACCTGTTACCGTATTACTTCCGTGAATAAAACCTATACGACAACTACTGATAATGACAACTGTTGATTTCGTGGACTTTTTTCGTATAAGAGGGGAGCCTACCTGCACAGATCTGAATAAGCTAAATATTTTGGTATGAACATGACAATACAAGTATTGTGCATATCTGGCACCACAATCTTTTTTGTCTCTACACGAATGTTAACACGGCACAACAAGAATGTGATTCCTTTCTTAATTTAAAGAGATACACTTGTACCATGTCTGGTGTTTGCAAGAGGGACAGATTAGTACACCCTATCAAACTGCCAAGATTCCCAGTGCCCGCTGCTCACAACTCCTGATCGCACCTCCCTCTGCGGTTTAACGCTCTTTCGGCGTTCTCTGTGCCGCTATGGAGGCGAGCCTACAAACCTGCCTGAGGGTGAAAGATCGAGCCTGGTCTTCTCCCTAGGAAGTCTTTTGTCAGTTTTTTAGCTCTAGAAACATTTCTGCAATTTTGGTACGACATGTTTTTAACACAACTAAATGTGCATCTGTTATTTTACAATCTCTTTTACCACCTATATATACCATATATTTTAGGTGACTGGAAGCCCAAACACAAGTTACTTAACATGTTACCAAAGACAAGTTTAAAGTACTCAGCTTCAAAAGTGCATCAAAAACAGTTCCATGCCCTTTTATGCAAGGTTTCGGTTAGCCTATGTGAAACAATGCAGGAGACGCACAAGTGCGTCCTGAGCCTCAGACATGTTCCAGTCTGGGACATCACAAATAATAGCTTTGTGGCAATACATGTTCAGGGATTAGTATGTGTAAAGCTGGTTTTGTGTGAAAGCTGAATTATCAGTGCAACCAATCAAATCTACAATTAAACTTTCAACATTCCATAGTTCCTAAAAACATTCGTACATGGCTTAAAATAGGGGGCCCAGCTTTGCTCATACAGTAACCCTACAAAGACAAATTCAGCACCTGGGATGCCAGCTTTCTAATAACTAATTAAGTCTACTAAACACTAAGACAACAAATGGTTCTCTCTTTCTGCACATGATGCCCTGTGAGCACGAATCAGATAAAAGGGGCAATGGTGGAGCCCCCTGACCTCATGTGCCCTGACGTGGTTGCTTCCTGTGCACCTCCTGTAGTTACACCCCTGCCTTCAATAGATTACGGAGCTTGGGAAGCTAACTGTTGGTGTAAATACGAAATAAGCCTGGGCTCCATCTTTCTTTGTAGGTGCACCGTGCAAACGTTGAAACCACAGCACACAGAAAGTGGAGCAAATCTGGAAGAGTTGCCTACAGCAACACATTAGACTGCTTAACCAAAGGCACAGATTCCTAACCTGGTTAAAGGATCCTTCTCCTCTAAGATATAAGCCTGCCTATAAGAGGATACTCGCTGATCTGAACTCAACAATCAAGTTAAGGTGTTGCCTAAAGCAACCGATTGGATTGAACATACTGAAAACAGAAATGAATCATTGTTGCTGACACTAGTCAGTGAAAAAAAAAAAACAACTCAACAAAAACTAAGCAACTTTTAGCAAAATGCAATTTATTAAAACGAAAACGCATAAAGTGTAATGCAAAAGTGGTGCTGTTGTATATAGCAACTAACAGTATGGACTTAACAATAAAGCTCGCTAGTGTTTCTCCAACACATATGCCTTTCTGAGAGTGCTGCTCCGAATACAACAAAATGTTAAGACTAAACAGTGACAAACAAAAGAGTGGAGTTGCTTTTATAAACCAGTCTAGTTCCCTATATCCCAGGATAGAGCACGTTTCTGCTCCCCAGTCATTAGAGCAGCCTCCTCTTCAAAACTCTGCTTGCTCACATGGCACAATCCAGGGTCTTTGTAATGTAAGCTCTGGCTAACTTTTAACCAAATTCCACACCAGCTACATAGTAAAGAGTTGGAAACGGATAAACAGTGAATCTAGTTAATGATAAGAGAAGGGGGGTTTAGAATGCTCATGTCTGTTAGGGACAATATAAACTTGTATGGGGCAGGCAGCCAGGAGATTCCCCATCAACACACAACGCCGAGTATTTTCCATACAACCCCCTTCTGAAGGCAATTTCTTTACAAACCAACCATTACGGAAAAAGTGAAGAGCTAGTCAAAGTTTTGGAACTTACCATGCACCTAAGAAAGTCCTAAATCCTTTGGCTTGCAGCTGGGAATGTACGAGAGGTCTCCATGAGGCTTTAGGGAAACACGGAGAACATTCACCTCTTGCGCTTTTTCCTCACCATAGCCCCAGAAAGGTGAACAAAGCTTTACAATCCACAATCCTGTTCCATGGCACCCTCAAACCTCCAGCAATGAATGAGAAAAGATCCTGTGTGTGTCAGATAATGGGGGGGGGGGGGTTCTCCAGATAGTCAGGACATGTCTGTACAGAAGACAAGTGATTGAAGTGAAGGAGCTGCAGAGTGAGCTCTCCCAGTGCCTGCCTCTCCTGTGCTGGGACAAGGCTCATGGAGAGGGGGGGGTGACATCACATCCTTCTCCACCCCTCCTCTTCTGTGGACACAGGCTGCCTGGAATGTGCAAGCTGGAGAGGCTGAGCGCAGCCCTTTGTGCACTGTACACCTATTATTATCCGCTCACTCACACTGGCCCGCTGCACTCTGTATGGGAGCATGCAGAAACTTGCTGGCAGCTACAAGCAAGGCAGGGGGGCTATTCACCCAACAGCTTGGGAGGAGGGGGCTTTAGCTTCACCACATTTTTTACAGAGAAGATGTACAAACGTGCAATAAAGATCATTACGATCAGAATATCACCTGGTTTAAAGTGGACCAAAACCCAGGATTTTCAATAACCCCCGCTGTGTGAAACCCCCCAGGTTGCCGAAACAAACTCACCTCTTTCCGGTCCTACGCTGCATGTACACCCGCTTGTCCAATCAGCGCGCTAGGATCCGCTGATGTCCCTTCGTCTAAGGCAAGCGACTCAGAGCATGCTGACGGCCGCATCCCCCACTACCCTCTAACAGGGAGCGTGTCCGCGCTGGCCATTCACAAATGCCTGGCGTGGGCACGTGCCCTGCTAGAGGGACAGCCGGGAGTCCCGAATTTGGATGCCCCGAGGGGAGGGAATCAATCGGATCAGGAACCTTTAAATTCCCGGTCCGATCGCTGTGGGTTAAAAAGATGGCTGGTTAACTCAGTTGGTTAGAGCGTGGTGCTAATAACGTCAAGGTCATATGGGCCAGACCCTTCTTTGTGGCGCTGTGGGTTTTGGTCCACTTTATGGACATGGCTACTGTAATGTTTCACCCCCAGGATCCGTACTGGAACAGTAATGACTGGTCTTTAGCTGCCTTTAAAACCTTTATTAAAGTAGACCAAAAACGAACATTTTCACTTTCCAGGGTATTAGTCTGTACTCCGGGACATCCCGATTTGGGATGCCCCACTGAGTGAAACCCAGCCGAACAGACTTGTGCATACCTTGCCAGCATTCCCAGGATAAAGGCATGGCAACGTAACAAGATCAGGTGACTGGTGGATTCTGACATAGTGAGGCAGGCTGAATCGGGATGCCAAACCGGACTTAGCATCTTATAGACGCTAGGTTCGGCTTTGGTTCACTTTAAACTGGAACAAAATACAGCAGCGGCCATCTTGGAATCTAAAAGAGCGTGTTGTCCTGGACAAAGCCCAACCATGGGGCACTACCACATCCCCTGCATCCCCGACGTTGTCCCATTCAGATAGGCTGGGGTGAGAGTGCATGCACTGCCGGGGATGAGACAGCGCACGCTCCCCATTCAAGTCAATGTGAGCCTGCTGAATGACATAATGACATATTCACAGCATGCGGCTTTCATTGAACACCCGGGAAAGTCAAATTCTCAGGTTTTGTTCCTCTTTAAGGTCCCTGTCCAGGTCCACACGAACTTCCTCCCCCATTAACCTCCTTGGGAACAGTGTCAAATGAGGCATTTCAAAGCTGCTAAAAACCTCTGGTTATATGTTAAATCATGTTGTATTCTAAGCAGAACTGCTGGCTTCACTTTCCTTTCTGGCCATGGCTGAGTCGGGAACAGCGTGTCATGGTGCAGCTTATAAGACATACGCATACTCTGCTGTGGTCAGGGCCACTGTGGCAAGGAAAGCTCCATGGGACAGAGTGGCTATGAGACCCTTTTTAGTGTTCTGGGGAAGTGAAATTAAAAGGTGCCCTGCTATGGCCTCTACCCTGCACCAGGGAAGCTGCTTTTTGCCTTGGGCGCCATGGGGTCGCTTGTGAGGTAAGTATACCAGCAATCCCGGGTGGTTTCTCACAGTGGGGAATCACACATTGGAATGCCCCAGGGCTAGCGAATCAGACGGCTTCAGAGCCAATTCGACTTCAGGCCCGGCAAATACAGTTTTTAGTGGACTTTAAAGCGGACCGGCAATCAAAAATTACTGCTGGCCAACTCGCCCTTATTAGCATTATTCCTGATACTGGAGGAACTCTCACACTTCTGCATTGCCTCCCCACTGTCTCCCTGTTCACCACCCTACATGGGTGGTCACATGGGGAAGCGAACTAGCAGCCAATGGCTAGGAAAAGTTTATGCAAATGTGTATCTTTGCCTGGCATTAGACTTGATGCTAAGTTATGTGCAGGGGGCTTCCAGCAAACCCCCCAATGGTTGTTGGTAACCATGTGGGCAAGCAGGCCAGTGGTGAGGTAGCGCAGAAGTGTGCTGCCTTCCATCCTAAGGCCGGCCCTGATGCCAGTGTTTGAGGCCATATAAAGAAAGCAATGTTAGAAAACATTATTTTACAGAAAGAGTAGTAGGTGCTTGGAACAAACTTCCAGCAGAGGTAGTTGAAGCATCAACAGTCACTGAATTTAAACATGCCTGGGATAAGCACACATCTATCCTAAGATAAAGAGTACATACAGTATACACATAAGGGCAGACTAGATGGACCGTATGGTCTCCTTCTGCTGTCAACCTTCTATGTTTCTATGTTTCTATGAAAGTAAAGTCCTTTCTGTGAAAATTGGGCATGGAGCTCAGAATGACTGTGGACAGGAAACTGCTGTGTCTTGTATCAGGGGAAATATGCCTGCGCCAGTTGGATGAAGTATCTCTCTAAGACAAGGCTCACACATAGTTACTGATAAGGGTGGATTGGGTTAGTGTAGTGTCCCTGTGGACCAAAAGTGCTAAGGAGGGTTTAGGTCCCCTTTAACTCAAAGCACTGCCATACTTTGCAACTTTCAGTGATGAAACAGAGCTCCAGCCTCTTAGCTGCAGGCCCTTGGGTGGACGCAGCATTGCCCAGCTCTCGTGCAACCCAAATTGGTTTAAAGTGGACCAAAACCCAGGATTTTGACTATGCTGGGTTTTGATCCTTGGCCCCGGGGCACACCGATTGGGAATGCCCCACTGTGTGAAATCCTCAGGTCGTGACGCTCGCGTGTGTGCTGCTGGATCAGGGAGAGGGTGAGTTTATTGGTCAACCTGGGGGGTTTTACACAGCCCGGCATCCTGAATATGGATGCCCCAGGGCGAGCGAGTATGTCTGTCCTGGAGTCTCATAGATTCCAGGGTGGGTTTTGGTCCACTTAAAGTCCTAGAAAGCCCGGAAATCATGGAGGTCTGCTTCCAGCAGCACATGTCCGCATGTGAACTCTACTGTATTGTGTGTCACAACAGCGTAAACATGGAAGGGTGAGTATTTTGCCATGTTTTCAGCTTACTAAAGGTATTCAAGCCAATAGGCATTCCAAATCTGGATACTCGGGGGAGGTGGGGATAAATCAGCTTTAATCCCCATATGCCCCCTGTAGAGATAATCCACTTCTGTGCAGGCTCCTTGCTTGGCAATGTTCTTCTACCCTCTTTAGACAGGCTTGGGAAGTGCTCTCCCCCACCAGCCCCACATTAAAGTGGACCAACACCCAGGATTTTGACTATCCTGGGTGTTGGTCCACTTAGGTGGGGCACCCCGATCGGGGGTGCCCCGCTGTGTGAAACCCCCCCGATCGCCGCAAAAACTCACCTCTCCCCGCTCCCAAGTGACCTCGTCCGGCCAATGACAGCGCTCAGAGCCGCTCTGGTATGCGCGTCCAAATCCGCTTGGTCGCGCATACCAGAGCGCTGTCATTGGCTGCGTCTCTCGCTTCCCTCTAACAGGGAGCGCGCCTGCGCCGGCCATTCACAAAACGGCCGGCGCGGGAGCGCGCCCTGCTAGAGGGAAGCGAGAGACGCGGCCGCGTCTCGCGCATGCGCCGTTGGATCGCCGGTAAGGTAAGGATTGTGGGCCTCCTGGGGGGTTCCTCCCCGCGGGACATCCCGATTTCGGATGCCCCGCAGGGAGGGATCTGATCGGTCCGGGAATCTTATAGATTCCCGGGCCGATCCCCCCTGGTTGTTGGTCCACTTTAACCACCCTTATCTGACATGGATTCAACTTGCAATCTCCTCCATACTGATAACTGCCGTTTAAACTGACTGTTCCCAGAAACTTAAAAAAAAAAACTGAAATACAACACAATGAATATTTGGGCGCACCATAGACGATCACTTCAATGGCTGATATTTCGTGGATAATCTGGAAACAGACCCCAAACGTTACAAACCATTCATTTAATGTGGATTGAGTCAGAAAAAATACAATTCTGTGAAATACTCACCTGTAGAATTGGTATTATAAGTATACAGTATGTCCTGCTCTAGATAGATTACTTACACTTGGGTTATCCTCTGCCAGATGGCGCTGCACTGCAGAGACATGCAAAACAGGCTCCTCCCGACCCCTCAAATACCCGGGGACCTCCCACAAATCCTCAGCATTGAAAAGCAGTGAAAAAGAAGCCGGGAGAATTTAACAACCAAAAACTGGTAACTATAACAATGATAACAATCACCATACAGGGGATCCAGAATATTGCAAAAACCAGGGTGGGGTGGAGCAGGACGTACTGTATACTTATAATACCAATTCTACAGGTGAGTATTTCACAGAATTGTATTATTCTTAGTATACAGTACGTCCTGCTCCAGATAGATTACTTACACTTGGGACATCCAATAGCAGTGTCCATAAAGTAGGGTGGGATCCCCAATAAAAAGGTAACAGCAGACAGTTTAAACCACTGCCGCCTGCAAAACCTTGCGGCCAAAAACAGCAACAGCTGAGGCCTTGACATCAACCTTGTAAAACTTTGAAAAGGTATGAACAGAAGACCAAGTAGCTGCCTTGCAAACTTCTTCAGCATAAGCCTGGTGCTGAAAGGCCCAAGGGGCACCAATAGCACGAGTAGAAAGAGCAATAAGGCGAAGGGAGGATTCTTCCCCTTAGCAGAGTAGGCCTGAATCACAGCCTGACGAATCCACTTGCTGATAGTAGACTTGGCAGGAGCCAAAACCCTTCCTAGGACCAGAAGGGACCACAAGAAGAGCATCAGTGTTCCTGAAAGGTACAGTAACCACCAGATAATACTTCAGACACCTAACCACATCCAAAGAGTGCAAAACCCGCTCCTTAGCATTGCTAGGGTTAGGACACAAGGAAGGAAGAACAATATCCTGATTCAAATGAAGGACAGACACTACCTTTAGGCAGAAAATCAGGTTTGAAACGAAACAACACCTTGTCCTGGTGCCTCTCAAAGTAGAGGGGCTGAATGGACAGCACCGCCAACTCAGACCCATGCCTGACAGAAGTGATAGCTACCAAAAACACAACCTTGAGCGTAAGAATGGCCAAGGCCGCATCCTAAAAGCATATATATAAATACTGCGCTGTGAATTAATTAATAAAGAAATTATGAAATCATGAAAAACTATTTTAGTTGTGTACAAATATTCGTATAACCAGCTCCACGTGCTTAACTCAAATCTCAACAATAAGTAAATAAACTAAAATCAACAAAAAGGCACAGAGCTTGTGTAAATTAATTAAAGTCCTCTTTAAAGTCCTCCAAAATAATCTTCTAATTCCACCATGTGCGTCAACAATCCATTTGTGCACCACCACCACAGATTTGGTACCCTTACCCAAAATGATTGGATCAATCAGCGATTTCAAAGATCACAGGGACGACCCCTCCAATCAGCTCCACCTCCTGGGGTACGGTTTCAGGAAGGATTAAATCAATCGATAATCTCGGCAAATAAGTAAGCAATTCCACCAATCAGCTCCACCACCTGGGGTACTGTTTCTCAATGCAATATATAATGACCAGCCGAAATTTCCAAAGCACATTCATGCAGGAAGAAACAGAAGAGCCATTGCGCAATATTGCATACTACAGGTTCATTTTAATTAAACCAATAAAAAACTCACATTATAAAAGATTAAAACTCGCATATCATACAAGGCTCTGGGCCAACTCACGCTGCTGAATTCCAAGTACTAGGCCGCCGGCTCCCAACGCGTTTCGTCGCTCAGCGCGACTTTCACAAGGCAGCATCCTGCACAGGTTCAAAGTAGGGTGGGATCCCCCAACAAAAAGGTGACAACAGGCAGTTAAAAGTGGACCAACACCCTGAGGTGTCCCTCGGGGGTTTTGGGGGGTTTACACCCCGCGGGACATCCCGATCTCGAATGTCCCGCGGGGTGTAAACCCCCCAAAACCCCCGAAAAACCTTACCTCTCCAGCCGCTGCTTCCGCCGCCGCCGCCTCACTCGCGCTCCTCTAGACGTGCGCGCGCCCGCGCCGGCCGTCTCTGAATGGCCGACGTGGGCGCGCACACGTCAAGAGTGACGCGCGGGAGGCGCCGACGGGCAAGCTGCTTGTACGTCGCTGTCAATCAGCTTGTCCGTCGGCACCGATTGGACGGCACGGCCACGTGGGAGCGGGGAGAGGTGAGTTTTGGGGGCTTTCTGGGGGGTTTCACACAGCGGGGCACCCCCGATCGGGGTGCCCCGGGGAAGTGGACCAATACCCAGGATAGTCAAAATCCTGGGTGTTGGTCCACTTTAAACCACTGCCGCCTGAAAAACCTTGCGGCCAAAAACAGCATCAGCTGAGGCCTTAACATCAACCTTGTAAAACTTCGAAAAGGTATGAACAGAAGACCAAGTAGCGGCCTTGCAAACTTGTTCAACAGAAGCCTGGTGCTGGAAGGCCCAAGAGGCACCAATAGCACGAGTAGAATGAGCAGTAAGACGGAAGGGGGGACTCTTCTCCTTAGCAGAATCCATTTGCTAATAGTAGACTTGGCAGGAGCCAAACCCTTCCTAGGACCGGAAGGGACCACAAAAAGAGCATCAGTCTTCCTGAAAGCCGCAGTGACTACCAGGTAATACTTCAGACACCTGACCACATCCAAAGAATGCAAAACCCTTTCCTTAGCATGGCTAGGATTAGGACACAATGAAGGAAGAACAATATTCTGATTCAAATGAAAGGCAGACACCACCTTTGGCAGAAAGTCTATAAGATTCCCGGGCCGATCACCTCCCTCCCCAAACACCCCAAATCTCCTTACCTTGTCTTCCCCTCCCTCGCGCCCCTCTAGACGTGCGTGCGCCCGCGCCGGCCGTCTGTGAATGGCTGGCGTGGGCGCGCGCGCGTCAAGAGTGACGCACGGGAGGCGACGGCGGAGGAGGCGCTTGTCCGCGGCTGTCAAAACGCTTGTCCGTCGGCGCTGGGAGCGGGAAGAGGTGAGTTTTTCGGGTGATCGGGGGGGGTTTCACACAGCGGGGCACCCCGATCGGGGGTGCCCCACCGAAGTGCACGAGGTTATTGAAATGGGTTTGCTCAGGAAATTCCAATCGAGCCTTAGCAGTATGAAATAGCTCACCCCTTTGCCTGGGAGCCGCAACAGGGGGAGAGATGGACAAAACCTCAAAACTCTGAAGCAGTAGTTTATCAGTATCATCCGGGGTCCAGTGATCAGAACCAGAATCGTCATGACCCCTAGACTTCTCATCAGATGACTCTGAGTCAGAGAGCAGCTCCCCTTCGTCCGAAGGGGCATGGTCATATAGGTGCGAAAACTCATCAGACTCCGTAGGGAAAGGAGCAGAGTCAGGGATTATGTGCTGCATTTTTGCGGTGGCTTTTCGCGCTAGAGTACTAGCAAGCAATTTTTCAACACTGGCCAGTCTAGTAGCCACATCAGGATGAGAATCCCCGCTTGTATTGGGGGTTAGACTCAGGATTGGGGGGGTAGGTGAAGTGAGGCGAGGTGCAGGCCCAGCCACAGGAGGGGCGGGAAGTACCATTAGCGCCTGCTGTGCACAAGGGACGCAGACCGGTGCATTGTCACCGCTGACAGGTGAGACCCCACAAGCTACACACAGCCGGGCTTGTCCCGAGGGAACCCCGTTCACAATATCCTGGGATGCCTCCATATGGTGATTAATAGGCACAATAGGCCAGTAGGGAATGACGCTATAAGCTACCCTGGATGCCCCAAAGACCCGCAGGGAAGTGGGAGTAATTATACTAGGTCCAACTGGCAATTACACCGGGCCGGGAGAAGCCACTGGATTCCACCGTGTGAAAAAAATTATGAGAATAGGGATGTCAGAGCCATGCGCAGTAAGCAAGAATGATGAAAATCGCCCGCGAGGGCACTTACAGACCGGGGGAGGAGGAGGACCGTTACCACGCGCGCGCGCAATGAGCATCTAAATGGCGCCAAGCGAACCTCGAAGGGCGGGCCAGAGCAGGCTGTGACGTGGAGCGTGCCAAGCCAGGTCCCCGCCCCCCCGAAGAGCGCGAAGCTCTGAGGCAGTAGTCAACGCAGACAATAAAACGCGAGTGTATGACATACTTGGAAAAAAACGGGGATTACTTCCAGATGCGCCCAACAACGTTTGCCAATGAAGACGCCACAGCGTCTGAGGCGACGCCGCCGCCTGTTCGCATGCCCATCCAAAAAAAGCAAGAGACTCGCGCGGCGGCGGCCGATAGACAATAAAAGGGAAACAGCGCGGCTCTGACACCAGGTATATAAGTCAAGGACAATACCAAGGCCATAACGTGTAACTCAATACACTAAGACCACCACACCCCCCCCCCTTTCTTTCCCCCCAAGCTACGGGGGGAACGAGGGAGGATGGCGACCCTTGGAACAGGGTCCACCGCTACACGGGGTATGGGGCAATAATGCGGGAGGGGCATCCACTAGAGGCTCACCATCAGCCTAAACCGCCTACCCTTTGGTGGGGGACAGCGGTGGAGCATGGCTCCATGAGCACGCGTAGCCCAGGCTGGGAGCCCAGGCTGGGAGGCACATCACGAAGAGGATGGGTGGGAGTAGTCCAACAGGGCCGCAGGCTTTAATAGCCTCGCTCACCTGCGAGAGAGTGACACTTCATGTCTTCGCAGTCAGCACTGCAGAGAAATCTGGGGATTTGTGGGAGGTCCCTGGGTATTTGAAGGGCCGGGAGGAGCCTGTTTTCCATGTCTCTGCAGTGTAGCGGCATCTGGCGGAGGATAACCCAAGTGTAAGTATTATATCTGGAGCAGGACGTACTGTATACTAAGAATAGCAGTCTTAATCAAGGAATGCTGAACAAAAGACTTCTGAAAGAAGACAGACAGGGTAGAAACCTGACCCTTCAAAGTACTGAGTTAGAGACCGACTCCAACCCATGCAGTAAAACTCCAGAACCCTGGGAACTGAGAACACCAAACAGGGAAGAGACCAAGACTCAACCAGTCAATGTATGTACGCCATACCTTATAACAGATGGAAGAAGTAGTCATCTTCCTAGCCTTCACCATGGATTCAACCATCGAGGTAGACAAACCTTTCTCCATCAAGATGGAGGTTTCAGCAGACAGGCCGTCAAGGCCAGAGTTTGTAATTGGGATGGCGTAAGGGATCCTAAGTGAGCAGATCTGGCACTCCAGGCAGGAAGCACTGATCTACTGCCATCTGCACCACGTCTGCGAACCACACTCTTCTTGGCCACCTGAGGCCACCAGAACCACTGGCACCCCTTCCAGAGCAATCTTGAGCAGAACCCTGCCTAGCAGGGGGAATGTAGAAAAGACATACAGAAACTGAACGTTCTGCCATGACATTACTAAGGCATCTATGGGCACGGCCAGAGGATCCTGGGACAGGGAGACAAGGCCGGGAGCTTGTGATTGTGACGGAACACAAACAGATCCACAACACCCTGTTGCAGAGGGACCCCCCCGGGATGTATACCGCCGAAATGCAGGGAACATTGGCCTCCACCCGGATCAGAATCAGAGACACTTCCTGGAGGACCCTCTTGCTCCGGGTCCTTCCCTGATGATTGATGTAGGCAACTGCCATCAGAGTGACCGTGCGCCCCTGAACAGGCAGGCCCTGAAAATGAGTAGTCAAACGAACCAGAACTAACCTGAACGCTCACAGCTTCAAGACATTGATAGGTGAATGGGCTCCTAAGGGCCCCACCTCCCCTGGAACCGCAGGGACCTCCAGAAGAACCCCCCCGACCTGATAGACTGGCATCCGTGGTGACCGTCTCCCACGAAGGAGCAAGAAGGTTCCGCCCCCCAATAGGTTCCTTGAGTCCATCCACTACAAGAGGGACCTCCTCACCGGGGGGGAAGACACCCAGACCCTGTCCAGGGATGCTGGGTCCTTGTCCCATACAGACAATAGGAGAAGTTGCAGAAAACCCCAAGAGGGACTGAACACAAGGGGCCGCTTCGAAGCACGCCACCATCAGGCCCACCAGCTGCATCCCCTGCCTGGGGAAGGGACGGGGACAGCTAGGAGGAACTGAACTTGTGCAAGCAGACTGTCCACCTTCTGCTGAGGAAGGAATATCCTTGCCTGAACTGTGTCCAGATTCATTCCTAGGAATGAAGTTACCAAGGAAGGGGACAGTGAGGACTTGGGGTGGCTGATCACCCATCCAGATGACTCCAGAATGGACACCACCAGCTGAAAATCCAATTGCCAGATGTAGAGACTGGGAAGTGATGAGGACGTCCAGGTAGTGCAGCACGCGGACGCCCCTTGGCCTCATCAGAGACATCACCCCCACCAGCACCTTGGTGAGCACTCTGGGAGCTGAAGAGAGGCCAGATGGCAAGGCCACAAATTGGCAGTGTTGATCTTCCAACGTGGATCTGAGGAATCTTGGTGTCCTGAAAACACAAGGATGTGAAAGTAAGCATCTTTGATATCCACAAACGGCATGAAGCCCCCGGGTCGCAAGGAGCAGATGGCCGAGCGCAGAGTTTCCATGAGGAAAGCACCTGTACTTGACAATTTGCTGAAGATCTGTAAATCCAGAATGGGCCAGACTGCCCCATCTTTTTTGGGAACTGTGAAAGGGTTGGTGTAGGGTCCCTTGCCTCTGTCTGTTAAGGGAAATCTGCAAATGACCACCAGACTCAGCAGACCTTGCACGGCCTGCGCCAGCACCTGAGCAGAAGCAGGGACCAGGAGTACCCGGGACCAGATAATCTTAGGGGAGGCCGCACAGCAAACACCATCTTGTAGCCGGAGGACACTACCTCCTAAATCCACCGGTCTGAGGCGTGATGCCTCCAGACTTAAGCACGGTGCCGCAGCCGTCCCCTCACCCAGGCGGGTGAGGGTGCCCCATCATGCTTGAGGGGACTTGGGAGAGGATTTGGGCTTAGCCCCCCCAGAGGAGCCAGGGAGTCGTCTTCTGCTCCTGGGACAGGGAGCTGCGCGAGCCCCCGCGAAGGACACCCCTGGTTCCTGTTTAACACCATGGTGGGGGGTGGAAGGGGGGCCCTGGCCCCGAAGGGGCCGAGACAGGCGTCTGCACTGGGGTAACTTACCTCTCCTACCAAACAGGTCTAGACGGGCCCCAAACAGACGTAGCCCCTTAAAGGGGAGCCCAGTAAGGGCCTTCTTCGCAGCATTGGCAGCACTCCACTGTCGCAGCCAGACCAAGCGACGTATAGCCACCACAAGGGCAGAAGTTCTTGCACACATTCTGATGTTGTCATCCAATGCTACTAGAACAAAATTTAGAAACACATCACAACTGGAGAGTGCATTAAACACCTCACAAGGGAGATCATCAGAGGCACTATCAAGCATATTTCTGATGAGGGTTCTAGTGGCCACAGCAGTAATGGCAGAGGCACAGACCGGGCGCAGCGCCGTCCCCGCACATGCAAAGGCGTGGGAGGCCAGCAGGTCAATGCGCCGGTCCTCAGCATCCCGCAGGGTAGTAGAATCAGGGGAATGCATGACAGGGGTGTTAGATAGCCCTAGGATCAGGACATCCACCTGGGGGGGGGGGGGGGGGGATGACCAACATTTAACCACCTCAGGTGGAAAAGGATACTTCCTATCCCAATCCATTGGAACCCCGGGAAGTTTACTGGGGCAATCCCATTCCTTGAGCACAAGGGAATGGAAATGTACCTGCTCTAGGAATTCCAAACGTGATGTTGCTGTATGGAAGCGCTCCCCTCTTTGCCTGGGAGCCTCACCAGGGAGAGAGATAGACAGAACCTCAAAGATCTGGGTCAATAATCTGTCAGTGTCATCCGGGGCCCAGGGGTCAGAGCCAGAATCGTTATGACCCCTTGGTCTCTCATCAGATGAGCCTGAGTCAGAAAAGAGCTCTCCTTCATCAGAAGGGGTATAGCCACACAGATTCATAAACTCCTGAGAACCCATAGGGAAAACAGTATCATAAGGCGTCAGGTGCCGCTTCTTACCAGGGCCCTGACGCCCTAAGGACCTCGCAATAATCATTTCAGCAGTAGGCAGTCTAGAAGACACATCAGGCTGAGAATCCCCACTTGTATGCAACTCAGCAGGAGTGAGATTTAAGCTTGGGGGAGAAGGAGAAGTGAAACGAGGTGCAGCCACTGGCAGGCCAGATTGCAAAGCCAGCGCTTGCTCAGCACAGGGTACGCAGACCCATGCCTTGTCAGCATCAGCATGAGGTTGTCCACACGCCATACACCGCCGGTCTTGTCCCAAAGGGACCCCGGTCACATTATCCTTAGATGCCTCCATATGGTGATTATTAGGCACAATATGCCAGTAGGGATTGACGCTATAAAGCAACCCTGGATGCCCCAATGACCCGCTAGGGAAATAGGAGTAATTTTACAAGGCCCAACTATCAATTACACCGGGCCGGGAGAAGCCAATGGATTCACCCTCTGAAAGACACAATGAGAAGAAGGGTGTCAGAACCGATACAAACTACAGTGAGTATAAAGCCGCCCGCGAGGGCACTTACGGACCACAGTAAGTAAGAACTTCACACGCACGCACGACCAGACAACATGGCTCCGAGTACCTTGAAGGGGCCAGAGTGAGCCGTGACGCGGGGCGCGCCATGGCAGGCCCCGCCCCCCTGAAGAGCGCAAAGAGGTAACGGCGCCGCCCGGCGCGGAACATCCAAATGAAGGAAAAGGCGCGCGCGGCGGCAGCATTTGCAGTGTAAAAAAACAAGTCAGTGCGGCGGTTGACACCACATATACTAGTCCAAGCAGACATTACAAAAAGGCCATATGCACGTAATCACAATACGCTGACATCCACCCCCCCCCCTTTCTTTTCCCCCCCGAAGGCTACAGGGAGAATGAGGGAGGATGGCGGCCCTTTGTACAGGGCCCACCGCTACCGGGGCATGGGACAATAATGCGGGAGGGGCATCCCATAAAGACTCACCATCAGCCTATACCGCCTACCCTTTGGTGGGGGACTGCGGTGGAGCAGGGCTCCTTAAGCACAGATGGTGCCGCCTACCTTCACCCGACCAGGGCAGCCCAGGCTGGGAGGCACATCACACGAAGGACGGGTGGGAATAGTCCAACAGGGCCGCAGGCTTTAATAGCCCCGCTCACCTGCGACAGAGTGATAATTTCATGTCTTCGCAGTAAGCACTGCAGAGAAATCTGGGGATTTGTGGGAGGTCCCCGGGTATTTGAGGGGCCAGGGGGAAGGCCGGTTTTACATGTCTCTGCAGTGCAGCGCCATCTGGCGGAGGATAACCCAAGTGTAAGTAATCTATCTGGAGCAGGACGTACTGTATACTAAGAATAATAACATTTAAACACTGTTCTTGTCCAACAATTCTCCAAGTCACTGGGGATCTGTTACTAATGGGTCACGGGCAAAATTCCTGAACTTGTCATCAGTATACACAAGTCCAGTAGCCTGTGACCTGCTGCTCAATTGATTTTGCATTCAAATTGTTCATCCATTTGAATGAAGAAAAATGATGTTTGCATAGATAGATTGGGATGGGAAAGAAATGTAATTGATCTGATTCATGGATTTAAAACTAATTGAATGAGATGAAACGAGATTTCACAATAAACTGTTTTCTCTGTAATCCTCATGTAATGCTAAAAGAATAAAAAAAGAAACAGCTAACATTAAACTGCAGCTTCTCACCCCCCTCTCTTCTAATCACTTACATTTCCACAGCCTATTCCCACCAGGGCTGGCTTAGGGCAACTGTGGTCTTGGTAAAAATTTAAAGCACTACAATACCTCTAAAATAAGCAGAACAAAAGTCTAAAGTAATCCAGGGCCAACCACTGGCCTTCCACTGGGGTATCCCAAATCGAGATGCCCTCGATGTGAGCCCCCAGGTTGCCGCAAAACTCACCTTGTAAAAATCAGTGGCTGAATGAATCTCCAGCATCTTTGGGCTGAGGCGAGCTACAACGCCCAGTCATTCAGATAGGCTGGGAATGGAAGCGAGCCCACATCTAAATGGAAACTGGCTCTGCATTTAAACAGAGCCTGATGGCAATCATTAATATGTACGACATACAGCACTGATTGGTCGAGGTAGTTTTTATGGACGAGCTGGGGGGGTTTCATTTAATGGGGTAACCGAACCCTGAGACAAGAATCAAAACCCAGGATAGTGAAAATCCTGTGATAATTTCCACATTAAAGTGGACCAAAATGCACCATGGAGTCTATGAGACACCAGGGCAGGCTTACGCTCTCCCCCTGGGGGGAGAACTGGGATTCCCCATTGTGTGAAACCCCCAGGCCCGAGTCGTGTCGAGTGATGTTGCTCCTAACTGCAGCTAGCCGCAGCGTGGGCTCGTGGAGAGGTGAGTGGATTTGGCGTTCTCGAGGGGTTCACACAGCGGGGCATCCAAAACCAGAGTTCCCCAGGGGAAAGGACCAGAACCTGGGATATTAAAAATCCTGGGTTTTAGTTCACTTTAAAGTGGTGCTCAGTGTCCCATTTCCACCAGCTGACATAACCTGTATGGATGTTTGTGCCTAAATCTGCTTCCATGGCAGAATTGTACAGCACCCACCTCCTCTCATAGAGCAACATTAAAGTGGAGGTCCAGCCTGTTTTTAACAGGGGGGTTACAACTAAAAAACGTCTTACACGCGCTGCGCCTTCTAACCAGCACCGTTCTGGAGATTTGAGTGCTGGGCACAGCCACCATAGAGCAGCTGCACAAAGTGTTGTCCCCTGCTCTGTCTGTAGCCTCACCCAGCCATTTACTTGACTAGACAGACGGGGGCACACACCTAATGGGGGATGCAGCTCTTTACAGCCCCTGCGCATCTGCCGTCCTTGCACTGGTGACAGTGCTAGATCATGGGGGCGAGGTAAGGACTCTTTTAACCCCCTCTTCCTGGCTCATTGCAAAGGGAGAAAGGCAGGGCGAGTGGTTTAAAAACACACTGTAATAACACATTAAAGTGGACCAAAGTGGTATGATGCCCTCTCTCCGGGGCATCATGATTTGGGATGCCCCACTGTGTGACCCCCCTAGTTGCCCAATTTGCTTACCTCGCCAACAGGCCAACGGTGCATGCATGGCTGGCGACAGCATCACTCACATCCTCTTCTAGCTGTGCACGGCAATGCGCACCGTAATTAATAGATGTGAGTGATGCCGCGCTCAGACCATGGCTAGGATTTGATTCACCTTCTTCTGATTGGAGGAGAGCCATGCCTGCTTGTGATAAGGTAAAAACAATGAGCTAATTGTGGAGTTTCACATAGGGGCCATGCCAAACCGGGGTAACCCAGGGGGGTGACCCAAAACCTGTGATCCTGGGTTTTGGTCCACTTTAAATGAAGTAGCCCATCCCCATCCAGCAATATTGAATTAATTAGGTTCATTATGCTATCCAGCCCCAACCAGCACATTTATATAATTAATTATCCCTCTTCCTCTGCTATACCCGACAAAGCAACAAATAAATAAAAATATGTTTAAAGAAGGGTCAGGAAGGCCCAGGGCAGTTGCCCACTTTGCAGAGCAAAAAGAGGGGGAGGATCAAGGCTGCAGCCCTCAGAAGGTCAAGGTCAGCAACAGATTAAATAGTCACCAATCACATACATAGAAGATCAAATTTAAAGTTTTGACAGTCCAGGCAAACAGTTGATTCAGCCTGATTTCTGTTCACTTTGTGCTGGTTGGCAGGGGTTGTGTCTTAAACTTAGCATTGCTATACATTTCCTAGCTCAGTAGCGGACTTGCTCCTCCTGCAGTCTTCTTTCAATACATTACACTTTTCAGAGACATTCTGAGTCTAAGAGCAGTATGGGAAGCTGCAGGGAGGTCAGCAGGAGGGAGCAAGTTCACAGGGAGGCTGATTTAATAATAGTGCCAGGTAGCGACAGTTGAGCGACTGTAGCGGTATTTTCACAGCGCCCGCTAGTAGTCGCTGTGCTTGGCCGTTGTTCGGTTGTTGATAGCGACTGAGTCGGTGTGGAGTAATGTTGAATACAAGGTGATGAGTCGCTATTTGACAGGTTCCGCGCTGTATGGGAGCGCATGATAGCGAATGGCCATAGCGACCGGCTCCCACCATATTCATTAACAAATCACGCTCCAAAAATTCTTGCGCTGTGAAATGCATGTTTAAACCCCAGAGCGCTGGCGGCGATGGGTTAAAAGGAGTTTTTTAACCCCCAAACAACCATATTTTGGGAAACCAAAAAAAACAAGTTTATACAAACATTATGGAATATGAATACATTAATATCAGACCTGTAATATCAATTCTGCACAAATTTTTTTTTTTTTCTTACCTTAAAAAAAATATCTAACATGGCAGAAGTGGTAACCGAAATTTTCACATTAAAAAAAAAATAATAAATAATTAATATTTAAAGATTGTTCCATTGAAATGCATTGGAGAGCGCCAGGTAGCGAGAGGTCATACCTGTCGCTGTTCAAGGTCGCTCGCTGGCGCTGTGGGGTGAGGCTGGAATAATGATGAATGAGTCGCTATCTGGTGCTATCTCAGTCGCTAAGCAGGATCGGCTTGATAAATGTGTGATTGTGGTGGGGAGTCGGCGTTCTCGTGGCGGTGACCGTCATTACCGTTCGCTCACCAGTCGCTACCTGGCGCTATCCCTTGTTAAATAAGGGCCTAGGTCTTATAAGGAAGTGCTGCTGAAAGAAAGAGCCCCTTACAACCAGCATGGGTTGAGCTGAAAACAAAAGAACAACTCTTGGGATGCTGGCCTTCACCTGGGACATACCAAATTTGGATGCACCACTGTGTGACCCCCCCCCCCCCTTCGTGTCATTGCTCTGGCTCCCACAGCAATCTCAACATTGGCGGACACATTCCCAGCATCACCTGACTGAGGTGCATCCAGCCATTCCTCGGCTCACTATTGCTGAGCTCTGTGTCTAAACACATCTGAATGAAGGACATATGCACACCATATGGCACTTGGACAAGAGCACACACATGCGCTGTAGGACTGGGGAAAGGAATGTTTTTATAGGAGATCCAGGAGGTTTTCACTTAGCGGGGCATCCCAAATTGTGATTCACTGGGGCAAGGTTTAAAACCCAGGATGGTAAAAATCCCAGGTTTTGCTCCGCTTTAACACTTTGCCCAGAGTTTTTCTCTAACATTTTCGCAGAAAGGGAGGTCTGGAACTGTTGCAGCTTTATATGGTCTCTAGAGTAAGAAATGCATCCATGTGCATTTCGATTTGTGTACTTCTCTGGACCCTGCGGGATAGAGAGCCGAAGTTGCTGTGGTACAGCCAGCAAACAGCACCCAGTGTGACACTGCAAGTGTGGCAGTGCAAACAGAAGGGTCCCAGCTAAACGTGGAAGCTGATTCATTACTAACCCCAGGTATCGGCAGAAGAGCATCTGTATATCAGCGTTTAAAGCGACCACTATTAGACACTGTAAGCGGGTATCAGGCGCTGTAATAGAGCGCCTCAGTCGCTGTAGTAACCTGGCCGGCATTGATGAATGAGATGTATGTTGGGCGTTCTAACACCAGTACAGTGTTGCAGGGAGTGAGGGGTAGCGTCAGCTCAGTGCGACTGACTCTCAGCGACTCACACCATATTCAACAAAAAAACAGACACACACAGCGTTGGCGCTCTAAATCTGGTCGCTATAGCATAGAGCACCAGACGCTGTGTGATTAAAGTCTGTTTTTGAACACATATCCACCGTTAACAAAATGAATTCACATGGAATGACATTGTTGCAACATTGTGACATTAATACTTTAATGCCAGACATGTAGACATGTAATGACAATTCTGCATATAAATATAAAAAATCAAAAAAGATTTCAAAAATGACTCTTTCTAGGCCAGGAGAGGTGACACAATTATTTGAGAGGAAAAAAAATACAAAAAAACCCTGTTTAAACAGAAGAGAAGGAATGTCCATTGAAATGTATGGGAGAGCGACAGGTAGTACCTGGCGCTCTGGAAGCTAGAGCTCCGGCACTATACGCTGAGCTGCTTGTAATGATGAATCATACGCTACATGGCGCTATTAGAGTTGCTCACCAGAATCGCCTTCATAAATGTGGTTTTGCGTACAGCGCCCAGTGTTCAACCGGACGCTGCCTGCTGCTTACAAGGCACTACTTGGCGCTACCCCTTGATGAATAAACCCCTTAATCACACACACAAGAAAGGAGCTAGTCTGGGGTCAACAAACACAATCCCTCTGCCAATGGGAATCTGTACTTTGTAAACTGTTTTTCGTCCGGTTTGTCTTGTCTCTGTATACATTTGTATTTTTGCAATTTACACTGTGACATATGATGATGCCACTATATAGATCAGATTCCAACATGGTCCACCAAGAGACCTATTCTGGACCTATCCTGGTTCCATTTTTAAACAATTTGGTGTAGATGTAACAAATAGGGTTTTCCAAAAAGGCCACCAGCTCAGCCCACTTCGAGTGATTCATCTCAAGACATTTATAGAAGTGATGGCCTGCGATGTTCAGTTTCACATGATCATCGCTGTTACCTTGCCAACCTCCATAATAATGAAGGCTAATTTAGTGTTTTTTAGAACAGGGTGACTTTGCAAAAGGCTCAAGACAGTGTTTTCCATAAATAAAGACAGCACTTTGCAATAAAACTGGTATAAATGTAATAAGACATCTAACAATGCAGTCAGGGAGTCTAAGGCAGATATTGGGGGCTATGCCAGGGGTATCTAGTAGCTATATCTGGTCCCGAATATGTGCCAAACATCCTAGAATAAAATTCTGCTAGGCCAAAACTTTTGATAGCACCGCCTCCCCCCAAAGCTCCAGTTTGTCCTAGAAGGCCTATAAGACCAGTCCCCCCCCCCCCCCCCCACACACACACACACACACACATACTCACACACATACTCACACAATTACAGACCATGGCAGACATTACCCGATCAGCATTGCAATAGTACCACAGTTCTACAACAAAGGTTCATTATATTAATATACTAAGGTAGGCTGGAACACCACTTATTATGACTGAAATACGATTTTAAAGTATATCTGCAGGCATTAAAACCCAAGACAATCCACTTTATAGCATCATTAAAGCACATGGAAACCCAATTTCAGGTCTACTGCTCATTGTCTGCCCGTCCCCCCATCCGAGCAACTGGACACTGCTGTTGCCTCAGTGGTGGCCAGGTTTACAAAGAAAAACAGGCATTTCCACTGCCAAAGCCACGGCCCCAGCTATTTTGAGAGAGCCTATTGGCCCTGAAGACGTGCAGCCGGCTGGCCGTATCCCTGGCACACTGTTCTGTCGTGGGACCTGCCGGGACCAAGTAAGATCATTGGCGCCCCGGGGGGTTTCACACAGCTTTTAGATTCCAGGGTCTGGCCATGTGGGTTTCTATCTACTTTAAAGAGGAAGCCTGGGCTTTTTATAACCCCCAGTGACCCCTCCCTCCTACTGTACTAACAACTCACCGGACCCTGGAAAACCTCCCCTGATCATGGTGGGGGTGGGGCTCTGAATCGGGTAAAAGCCTTAGCAGGGCTTCAAAGTTTGCTCCACCTTTCGATTTGATTTCTCCAGGACCACACAAAAAAGTGGTCTAACAGCCACTCTGTGTGAGCGAGCATTCCAAGCCACAGTGGACCTGCAGCTATCAGACCAAAGCATGTTCATGACTCAAAAAGGCCCCCTCCCCAGTGAGTTGTTTTTTATGTTATTGCACAAATTGGGCTTAGGCCTGGGGGGTGGAAAATTACAAAATGCTTGGACCTCCTCTTTAACCCCCTGGACAGCATATCTAGAGAAGTGTCTGATCTTCCCTTTCTTCTGTAACATTCTTTCCTTTGCTCTCCAGCTACAGCATGTTCAGCGAGTGTTCCTTCCTTCATTCATGCAATATATAATGTGTTGTGCTGTGTTAACCATTGAGAATAGCAGATACACAGTGACGATACACATATGATGTTACATACATGGAACAGAAATTCTACTATCAGGGCTGATGGAGTTGAGTTGTAAATGCAGAGCGTTTCTGAAGCTTTATACTGTGTTAGTATATAATGTTACAGAATGGATTCCTATACAGGATCAGATTAACTGCACCACCAAAAAAAGCTGACAAATGACATGGTTTTTCTTATGTTGTGGCCAGAGTTAGGCTTTAACAACAACCTAAAGTTTGAAATAAAAGACCTGGTTTGGCACATTAAAGTTCAAAATTTCATGTAATAGTTTATGCAGATTGAAAGGAGGCTGGGGGCCACTAAACAGCACTTTCAGGTCGGATTACACAGGGGCCTCCAGTTGGACAGCTGTACATTAGACTGCTGCCTTCCTCCTTCATGTTTGGCTACCGTTGGATTGGTAAATGTTAATTTGTGGTGACAAGTTCGCTCTGAAAATATGAGCTCACCAATGTAATAGCAGCATCAAATACACCTCAATTGGGCTGCCGAGCAGTCTTGATGGATGTCGGGTGTTGACATGATGAAAGCGGAGAACACATGAAAATATTTTTAGGAATCTACAATTACGCATGACCAGGCATAACAGACAAATCAAGCACGTATCCATAATAAAGGAAAGTCCACCAAAGGTGTAACGATATGGTTATTCAAGCCAAAGATAATAGATGGTGGTTGGTTGGAAAGGTAAGATTGCATGTTGAACAAACCTTTCTCCCTAGTATGTAAAACTATTCACAGGAAGAGACAGTAACCTCCATCGCAAGCCGTGTGTCAGGAGAAAACTGTTACAGCTGCTCTGTTCCACCCTGAATGTTCACCTTTTACCCAGTGAATTGCTCCTCAAGGTTGTTTAATGGATCCCAAGACACATGAGCTACCAACAGAGGCGATTTGCCTGTCCCAATTACTTGGACAAATTTGGTGCCAGGTAACTGCAGAGAACATGTATACTTAATATCATCACTCAAAAATTCCCTTACCACTGGGCATTCCAATCCCTATGGTATTTGCCTCTTAAACAGGAGCAACCGTCAGCCTAGAATCTACAAGTCTCTACACTGCGTTCAAATTGGATTTTTGTGTCTTATAGATGTTATTTTTTGTTTTCCAATTAAATTCATGGCTGATGTTGTGTCTCAGGGCTCTTTAGATCACTAAAATCAATCTCAAACACCTATGATTACTTTGCCAAGTGAGCCCAATTAAAGAAAAATGGACGATCCACTTTATTAATGTGCCACAGGTTTAATTCTTTAACTGCAAGCCTACCTAAAGATTTCCCAGGAAAATTATATATTGTTTTTTTCAGTCTTGGATTTAACATGAAATGTCTTGTTTGTAATTTTTTAGAGTATTTTCAAAATGTGTGGGTGAAATATGTGCAACAAAAAGAAAATGTATGTTTTTCAGTAAAATCATATTGCGTGTAAAAGCCCCATTTTTCCCGATTACAACGGTGCCACACATGTATTGGTAGACACCCTTTCCTGCCCAGGAGACTCATCCACACTGAAACAGTGCTTTAGGAGATTTTTAGATACAACTGCTATGTGCACCAGAAAAACAACCCTTTACATTTTAAATCCCCCCCCCAACCTATATATTTTGTAAGAAAAACAATAGGCAACAAGAAAAAAACAAGTTATATCTAAAAAAAAGCAAGGTTCTCCCAAACAGATGTTACCCAACATGCATAGGTGCTGTCAAGGGAAGAGTTGCCAAACACCCCAAAGTAAGGCATGCACGTAAGGGTCATTTTACTTGAAAATTTCAGTTATGCAGACAAACTATATATTCCCTGAGAGAACACACATTATGCTTTTTAGGTGTATCCAGCTTATTGTAGGGGGCTCATCTCTCTGGAAGTAATCACTTGAATAATTATTTGGCTGCACAGGGTTTCCTTAAACAATGTATAACATAGCAGAAGAAAAAACACATTTTCCTAAAATATCAATATGCAAACAAGAAAAAATACAATTCTGTGAAACTCACCTGTAGAATTGTTTTTGAGTATATCCAGTCCAGGTCGTCCCAGAAGTAATGACAGTTGGGGTAATCCACTGCTAAGTGGCGCCTGACTGCAGGATCAAAAGCTGTCGCTCCTCCCGGCCTCCCATAAAAATACAATTCTGTGATTACTCACCCGTAGAATTGAAATTATGAGTGTACATCCCGTCCCGTTCTGAAAGATATCCTTACTCATGGGTTAATCATCTTCAGATGTCACGTGACTGCAGAGCAGAAAAAGTGCCCCCTCCCGGCCTATATATACCGAGGCACCTCCCACAGAACCCCAGTATTTAAAACGCAGTTCACAAAAGCCGGGAGAAAATAACCAACAATCACCATAAAGAGGTAACAAGAACAACAAGGGAGGAGCGGAACAGGACGGGATGTACACTCATAATATCAATTCTACAGGTGAGTAATCACAGAATTGTATTATTCTTAGTGTACATCCCGCCCCGTTCCGAAAGATATCCTTACTCATGGGACATCCAATAGCAGTGTCCGTAAGGTAGGGTGGGATCCCCAAAAGCAACAGCAAGCAGTCTAAACCACTGCCGCATGCAGAACTTTGCGGCCAAAAGCAGCATCAGCTGAGGCCTTAACATCAACCTTGTAAAACTTAGAAAAAGTATGAACCGAAGACCAAGTTGCGCCCTTGCAAACTTGTTCAACAGAAGCTTGGTGCTGAAAAGCCCAAGAGGCAACAATAGCACGAGTAGAATGAGCAGTAAGACGGAAAGGAGGTTTCTTTCCCTTAGCAGAATAGGCCTGAATCACGGCCTGGTGGATTCACTTGCTGATAGTGGATTTAGCAGGAGCCTGGCCCTTCTTAGGACCAGACGGAACCACAAAGAAAGAATCAGGCTTCCTGAAGGGTTCAGTAGCCACCAAATAGAACTTCAGAGCCCTAACAACATCGAGAGAGTGTAACACCCTTTCTTTGGGGTTACCAGGGTTAGGGCACAAATAAGGCAACACAATGTCCTGATTGAGATGAAAAGCAGACACAACCTTAGGCAGAAAGTCAGTTTTAAAGGGAAACACCACCTTGCCCTGTGTCTTTCAAAATAAGGAAGCTTGATGGAAAGCGCCGCCAATTCAGAAACACGCCTGACTGAGGTAATAGCCACCAAAAAGGCAACCTTGACAGTGAGAGTGGATAAAGCCGCCTCCTGCAAGGGCTCAAAGGGAGACCCTTGCATGGCAGACAAAACCAAGTTCAAATCCCAAACAGGTAACATGGGCTTGCGTGGAGGACGCAAATGAGTAACACATTGAAAGAAGGTCTTAACCAGATGATGCTGAGCAAAAGACCTTTGGAAAAAAGCAGCAAGAGCAGAGACATGGCCCTTCAGAGTACTAAGCTGAAAACCCATATCCAAGCCATTTTGTAAAAACTCCAATATCCTGGGAATTGAGAACACCCGACATGGAAGTGACCTAGACTCACACCAGTCAATGTAAGCATGCCAAACCCTGTAGTAAATGGTAGAGGAAGACTTCTTCCTAGCTCTGATCATAGTATTAACCACAGAGGCCGGCAACCCCTTGTCCATCAAGATGGAGGTTTCAGCAGCCAGGCCGTCAAAGCCAGCATTTGTAAATTGGGGTGGCGGAGCCGCCCCTGAGTGAGCAGATCCGGTACCATGGGCAGGACGACCTGATCTACTGCCAACTGTACGATTTCTGCGAACCAAATTCCTCTTGGACAACACAGGGCCACCAGAATGGCTGGCACTCCCTCCTGGGCTATTTTGCACAGCACCTTGCCCAGCAGAGGAAACGGAGGAAAAACATAAAGGAGCTGAAAGCTCTTCCAAGACATTGCCAGAGCATCCACTGACAGGGCCAGGGTATCCTGTGACAGGGATACAAAGACTGGAAGCTTGTGATTGTGACGTGACGCAAAGAGATCCACATCCGGCTGGCCCCAACGGAGACACAGAGAGTAAAACACCCTGTTGCTGAGGGACCATTCTCCCATGCGAGAGGCCCCCCTGCTCAGAGAGTCTGCCTCCAGATTTTCCACTCCCGGAATGTACAGAGATGCAGGGAACATTGTCCTATGCCCAGGACAGAATCAGGGATACTTCCTTGAGAGCCCTCTTGCTCCTGGTTCCTCCCTGATGTTATAAGCAACTGCTGTCTTGTTGTCTGAGCGGATCTGAACCGCCAGACCCCGAAGGTGCATGGTCAGCTGGTAAAGCACTAATCTTACTGCCCTCAGTTCCAGAATGTTGATTGGGGCATGGGCCTCCTGAGGACGCCACTGCCCCTGGAATTTCAGGGACCTCCAAAAGCCCCCCCAACCTGTCAGGCTTGCATCTGTGGTGACAACCTCCCAGCATTGATTCAAAAAAGATCTGCCCACTAGTAGATTCCTTGGGTCCAGCCACCATGACAGAGACCGTCTGACCAGAGGGGACAGAACAAATACCTGATCCAGGGACCCTGGGTCCCGATCCCATACCGACAAGAGATGAACCTGGAGAGGCCTCATGTGAAACTGAGCGTATGGGACAGCTTCGAAGCTGGATACCATCAGACCCACCAGCTGCATAGCCTGTCTGATGGACGGATGAGGGCAAGACAGAAGGAGCTGTGTTTGTGCCTGAAGACCCTCTATCTTCAGCTGAGGGAGAAAGACCTTGACCTGATAGGCCTCCAGAGTCATGCCCATAAAAAGCTTTACCCTGGAAGGAGACAGGGAAAACTTGGGAAGATTGATCACCCAGCCAAACTTTTCCAGAATGGATACCACCGTATGAACATCCAACTCTGCTTGTTGCAAAGTCTGAGAAACTACAAGAATGTCGTCCAGATAAGGAAGAATGCGAATGCCCTGAGATCTCAGCAGAGCCATTACTCCTGCCAACACCTGGATGAACACCCTGGGAGCAGAAGTAAGACCGAATGGCAGAGCCACAAACTGGTAATGCTGATCTTCCACTGCGAACCTGAGAAATTTTTGATGGCCTGCAAAAATTGGCACATGAAGGCAAGCATCCTTGATGTCTATAGAGGCCAAGAAGTCCGCTGGGCGAAGAGAATTTATGGCAGAACGCAGAGTCTCCATGCGAAAGTGCCTGAATCTGACAAATTTGTTGAGGAGCTTTAAATCCAGGATAGGCCTGACTGATCCATCCTTTTTTGGAACAGTGAAAAGATTGGAATAGTAGCCCAAGCCCCTTTCCCGCAGAGGGACCGGGCAAATGACCCCCAATTCCAGTAGATTTTGAACAGCCAAGCACAGACACTGAGCTGACAGGGGGTCCTGAGCCATCCGTGATTTAGAGAATCTTGGGGGCGGCCAGGCTGCAAACTCTATCTTGTAACAGGAGGAGACTACCTCCTGAATCCACCGGTCTGAGACAAGACGTCTCCAGATGTGAGCAAAAAAATAAGCCGTCCCCCCACCCGGATGGGTGAGGGCGCCTCTTCATGCCTGCGGTAGTTTTGGAGAGGATTTTGGCTTAGAACCCCAGGAAGAACCGGGCCTGCCACGTCCTCTGCTTCAGCCCCACGACTCACCACGGCCTCCCACGGGGGGAGCCCCCCTTCCTGTTCTGGGGGAATAAAAGGGGGACAGAGCAACTCTAGACCCCCGAAAGGGCCTGAGTGGTTTCTTGCGCTGAGGCAGTTTGCCTTCCTTGGCAAACAGATCCAGACGTTCTCCAAAATGGCGCAGTCCTTTAAATGGGGCCCCAGTAAGAGCCTTCTTAGCAGCAATATCAGCCATCCATTGGCGCAGCCAGACAGAACGGTGTATAGCAACCAGCAGAGCAGAGGTTCTGCCACAGATTCTAATGGCATCCTCTAGGGCAGCAAGAACATATGCAGTAAATTCCTCACAATACATAAGCCAGTTAAATACATCTCTGCCCAAAGCCGCAGAACCACCCTCTAAGGCACTTCTGATCAAACTTCTAATCGCCACAGTTGTAATAGCAGATGCACACACAGGCAAAACCATGGGTGGCCAGCTGATCAATCCATTGGTCTTCCACATCTTTTAAGGTGATAGTATCAGGTGAGTGCACCACAGAGATAGAATGAGATAGTCCCAGAATTGGTGCCTCAACCTCCGGTGGGGAACACCATAATTTAGCTGTATCCAGGGGAAAGGGATACCTCTTGTCCCAGCTTTTAGGTACACCTGGAAGTCTACTAGGCTTTTCCCATTCCTGTAAAACGAGATTGTTGAAATGTTCCTGTGCAGGGAACTCCCAGTGCGGTTTAGCAGCATAAAATAATTCTCCCTGTTGCTGCGGGGGGGGGGGGGGGGGGGGGGGGAAACAGGGGGAGATATTTCAAGCACTTCAAATAAATGGGCAAGTAGCCTGTCAGTATCAGCTGCATCCCAAGGCTTGGACCCAGTCCTTGGATCATCAATAGACCTATTCTAATCCTCAGATTCAGACCAACAATGTCTTCCAGCGCTTCAGAAGCCATAGGGCAAACATATGTATTATCAATCAAATGCCGTGTCTTGCCAATAGCCTTGCGCGGCTCATAACCGCCCATCCGCCTCTCCAGATCATCACATCTAGTAGCAAAATCAGATTGAGCATCCCCGGTAGCATGCGCCACACCCAGAGCCGAATACAAGAGAAAGGGAGTAGGCAAGGCCTCAGGGGAAGCGGCCCTCAGCAGGGGCATCCCAGACAACTGCGCAACCGTCTGCTGGGCGCAAGAGAGACAGACCTTGAAGTCGCCAGGCACAGGGGAAATCCCACAATCAGTACAGAACCGGCCTTGTCCCGAAGGAACTCCGGACTCATTGTCTTGAGAAGCCTCCATATGGTGATTATTGTGGCTCACAAAGGCCAAATGGGAATAATGCCAAAGCAAACCCGGGATGCCCCCAATGCACCGCAAGGGAAGTGGGAGGATTTTAAGATATTAGACAAATTCCTTATCAATGTAAAGGCCGGGAGAAACCACTAATTCTATAGGCCTAAAAGACAAAGAGGATCCCGTAAGCACAAGATATATCACAGTAATAAATAAAATAAAAATAGCCCACGAGGGCACTTACAGACCGCACACAAGCATCAGCCGCGCCGCACCACTGATACAAGATGGCGCCCAGACATATACCTCGAGGGGTGGGCCGCGGGGGAGCGACGCAAAATGCATCACTCGCCCGCCCGCCTCCCTCCGAACAGCGCAAAAAGGACGCGCCCACGTGACCTAAACAGTCAATGGCTGCACCAAGGAGCCTGAGGTAAATGTCGCCGCACTATACAAAGTGATGTACAATAGTGCGAGAAAAACAAAACAGTGCAACCAATTCAAACAGGGATCACTGCATAATGCGCTCCGCAGGAGCCAGAGCATAAAAAACAAAAAGGTGCCACACAATACATGATACACAACATCTAATACAAGGAACACCCCCCCCTTCCCCTAAGGGACTCAGAGGAATGAGGGGAGGCAGCGGTCACACCTAAATATAGTGCTGTCTACCGTCACCCGAACGCTACAGCCAAGGCCGGGAGGCAGGATAGTAAAAACAGAACGAGTGCGAATAGCTCAACAGGTCCATAGGGCCAAAGACCCCGCTCACCTGCCTGAAAAAGAGAGAGCCACTTTCTCGCCCTGGCAGTCCGAGACTGCAGAGAAAATCTGGCGTTCTGTGGGAGGTGCCTCGGTATATATAGGCCGGGAGGGGCCACTTTTTCTGCTCACGTGACATCTGAAGATGATTAACCCATGAGTAAGGATATCTTTTGGAACGGGACGGGATGTACACTAAGAATACAGGTGTCTCTCTATGATTCCCCAGTGGTTAAACAGCAGTAAGAAAAGATACAGGATGTACTCTCTCCATCAAACTAAGGACAACCGTCCAAAATAAAAATGGTAATCACCATAACAGGCAATCCAGATATAATGAATAAGGGCGGGGTGGGATGACCTGGACTGGATATACTCAAAAACAATTCTACCGATGAGTTTCACAGAATTGTATTTTTCACTTTATCCAGTCTAGGTCGTCCCAGAAGTAATGACAGTTAGGACTTTCAAAAGCAGTGTCCATTAGGGTGGGATCCCCAGTGCGAAACAGCATGTAGTTCATTTCACTACCGCCTGAAGCACTTTTCGGCCAAAGACAGCATGAGCTGAGGCCCTAACATCAACCTTGTAAAAACTTTGTAAAGGTATGAACTGAAGACCAAGTGGCGGCCTTACAAACTTGTTCAACAGGGACCTGGTGCTGAAAAGCCCAGGAAGCACCAATAACTCTAGTAGAATGAGCTGTAACACAAAAAAGGGGGTTCCTTCCCCTTTGCAGAATATGCTTGCACCAACGCCTGTCTGATCAACTTACTGAGAGTGGACTTGGCCGGAGGCAAGCCCTTCCTAGACCCCTCGGAGAGGACAAAAAGACAATCCGACTTCCTGAAGGACTCGCAACCAGTACTTAATGGTCAGAGATGGACACAAGGAAGGCAACACAATTTCCTCATTAAGGTGAAAAGGAGACATGACCTTAAGCAAAAAATCAGGTTGAACACCACCTTATCCCTATGCCGTCCAAAGTAAGGAGGCTTCACACCAATCGCGGACAGCTCTGACACGCGACGCACCGAGGTGATAGGTACTAAAAATACCACCTTTAGGGAAAAATAGACAATGCAGCATCGCACAAGGGCTCAAAGGGGGAAACCCTGGAGAGCAGAAAGCACCAGATTCAAGTCGCACACTGGTAATACAGGCTTACGCGGTGGGAGTACATGGGTAACCCCTTGGAAGAAGGTCTTGATCAGTCTATGATTGGCAATGGATCTCTGGAAGAATATGGCTAAGGCCGAGACCTGGCCCTTGAGGGTGCTCAGCTGAAGACCCAAGTCTAAGCCGCGTTGTAAAAAACCCTAAGAGATAGGGAAAATATGCCAAGGAAGGCTCTTGAATTCACACCAAGCAATGTAGGCATGCCAAATTCTGTAATATATCATGGAAGAAAACTTCTTCCACGTCTGAATCATGGTCTGAACAACCGTGGCTGACAGCCCCTTGTCCGTCAAGACTGAGGTTTCAATAGCCAGGCCGACAAGCTAGTGTCTGTAAATTGGGGTGCCACAGCGACCCCTGCGTGAGAAGCCCTGGATCGTCGGGCAAGATGTAGCGAACGACTGACATCTGAATTATGTCAGTCAACTCCGCCTCGGCCAGCGAGGAGCCACCAAGATGGTTGGTACCCCCTCCTGGGCTATCTTGCGCAGCACTCGGCACAGGAGTGGAAAGGAGCCTGATCTCCGTCCAAGGAATTGCCAGAGCGTCTGTGGCAAAGACCAGAGGATCTCTCGACAGGGAGATGAATCTCGGGAGCTTGTGATTGTATCTGGAAGCAAATAGGTCCACGCCCGGCTGACCCCAGAGGAGACAAAAGCGTGAAAAATCTTGTTGCCGAGAGACCATTCCCCCAGGCTCGAGGCCCCCTTGCTCAGGGAGTCTGCCTCCTGGGTCTCTATCCCAGGAACATAAACTGCCGAGATGCAGGGAACATTCTCCTCTGCCGTCACCTCCTTGAGGGTTCGCTTGCTCTGAGTCCCGCCTCGGTGATTTATGTAGGCGGTGATTGTCCGAGCGAACCTGAATCGCACGACCCCTTAGATGGGGAGTCAAGTAAAGAAGCACCACCGGATCGCTCTCAACTCCAAGATATTTATAGGTAACTGGGCCTGCTATGGCCCCCACTGACCCTGGATCTTCTGAGTCAGCCAAAAGCCTCCCCAGCCGGTCAGGCTGGCGTCCGTGGTGACAGGCAGAAATGACTTGCCTACCAACAGATTTCTGGAGTCCAGCCACCACAAAAGGGACTGCCGGCCGGGGGACACAGTGAAAACTCCCGTTCCAGTGACTCCTGCATCCGATTCCAACCGGTCAACAGATTCAACTGAAGAGGTCTCAAGTGGAACTGAGCAAAGGGCACTGCCTCGAAGCATGACACCATCAGGCCCTCAGTTTTATCCCCAGATGGACAGATGGTTGCTGACAAGACAGCAAGGCCTGCACCTGCGTCTGAAGACCCACCACCTTCTGCTGTGGCAGGAATATCCTGGCCAGAGAGGTGTCCAACGTCATGCCCAGAAAAGACCCCACCATCGAGGGAGTGATTGAAAACTTGGGATAATTTACTACCCAACCGAAATCCTCGAGAGTGGACAACACGGTTCAGGTGTCGCTCTCGGCCTGAAGAAGAGACTGAGACGCAATCAATAAATCGGCCAAATAAGGCAGCACGCCTGGATACTCAGGATAGCCTGACGCCCGCCAGCACCTCGGTGAACACACGGGGGGCTGAGGATATCCCGAATGGCAATTCCACAAATTGGTAGTGCTGATCCTCCAGCGCAAACCTCAGGAACTTCTGATGCCCCTGGAATAAAGGGATGTGCAGATAAGCATCCTTGATGTCCACCGTGGTCAAGAAGTCGCCAGGTCGAAGCGAGCTCACTGCAGCAGAAGGGGTTGGACAACCAACTGCAGGCCTTGTGCCGTCAATGGGCTCTGGGAAATCAGGGGCTGAAGAAATCTTGAGGGCAGCCAGACTGCCAGCTCTATTTTGTAACCGGAGGAAACCACCTCCTGAATTCACTGATCCTGGACGCGCTGTCTCCAGACGTGATCAAATAGCAGAAGCCGCCCCCCCCACCCGGATGGGTGAGGGCGCCCCCTCATGCCAGAGGGCCTTGGTAGGGGGCTTGGGCCAGGATCCCCAGGAGGGATTTGGTCGGCTGCAGGACCTACCTCGTCACCAGGAATCTCTGGGAGCACCTGAAAATTAAGGGCCTCTTCCTCCTCGAAGGAGCGATAGGCAGATGAACCCCAAAAGGGCCGCGCAGACTATCGTCGCTGAGGGAGTCTTCCGTTCTTTACCAGGAAGTCCAGACGCTCCCCAAACCGCCTGTGACCCACAAAGGGGATACTAGTGAGTGCCTTCTTGGCCGGCAAGGTAAAGGCATGACAGACCAACTGATCCATGCGCTTGTCAGCTGGATCACGTAGGGAAGCAGTTTCGGGTGAAGGCATGACCGTAGTCTTGGACAGACCCGACACGGGGACATCCACCTCGGGAGGAAGGAAACATAGCCGAACCAGCTCCTCGGGAAAGGAATACCGCCTGTCCAGGCCCTTAGGCACCAACAGTAACTTGTTAGGCCTTTCCCATTCCTTGAAAATTATGTTAGAAAAAAAGGGCCTGCTCAGGAAAGACTTGTCTCTTACTCTCAGGCTGAAACAATCCACCCTGCTTCCTCTTAGCCACTCTAGGAGGGACAATGTGCAGCGTCTCAAAGATAGCAGTCAGCAACCGCTCTGTATCATCAGGGAGCTATGTATCCTCATCCGAGGAAGAACCGGGCCCACTATCAAGGCCAACACCTCAAAAGAGATCATCATCATCATCTCCATCATTATCAGAATAAACCGGCTCAATATGCCGCCTCTTACTTGTGGCCTTCTTAGGAGCCGAGCAAGAGATCTGTCTCTCAAGTCTGCTACTCGATACGCCAAATCAGATTGGGACCCCCTACTGGCTTCACCCTTCGCTGGGGGCTGAGAGCAAGTGCGTGGGTTCTGGAGAGGCTGCAGGCAATAACGGGCTAGGGGCAGATACGCCCGCCCGATCATGCTCCGAGATAACACTTCTGGCGCAAGTGACACAACCGTGCTGAGTCCGCCCAGAGGGCTAGCACCGCACATGGGGCAGAGCTTCACCCACCCAGATGGCGTCCCAAGCTCACTATCCCCAGAAGCCTCCATTATGGTGATTTGAGTTATGTTAACAGGTACAAGGCACTAACGACCCAACCTGGCCAGCCCGCAAGAAATGATCCCTCTTAAGTGATCCCTCGTTACAGGGAGAGGGCTTGGAGAGAGAGGGGGGCGGGAGCGGGGGGGGTGGCCGGAGGCCGAGAGGAACCACAACCCTTAATATCAAGGGGCCCACCTGGAAGACACAAACAACAACATATAAGCATTCCACAGCACATGCCCAGCGCATAAAAGGCAATATGTCAAAAGGGACTCACGACACCACTCAAAGGGCCGACAGAGACAACAGCAGCGTGCAGGAGGAGATGGCGCGGATCAGCCAGCAGCAAACGTTCCTCGAGGGGCGGGCCGCACGACTGTGACGCGAAAAGTGTCATCATGTGGCCCCGCCCCCCCCGATGGTGCAAAAATCGCGCCCGCCCCCAAGATGGCGGAGGGCCACGCAACATCAGGCGGCCCACGGAGGAGCCCAGCAGAATCGCCAGCCTGGTGCCCTCGCGCAGCCCGGGCCGGCCAGCAGCACGCGTGCACCCGGTGGTGGGGCCCACAGCCCCAGACATACTCCGCCCGTGCAGCGCCGACATCTTCCCCCCCCCCCCCTCTCACAGCACGGCAGCATGAAGGAGAGAGCGGAGCGACGAGGGAGCGAGGAGGGTGAGCATGTGAGGTAAAAAATCAGTAAAACACACAGGAGGGTAAATATGTGAGGTAAAAAGTCAGTAAAAAACACAGGAGGGTAAATATGTGAGGTAAAAAGGCAGTAAAAAACACACCAGCACGCAAGGGACAGCAAGACCAGTCAATAAACACCAGCACAATACAACAATAAAGCTTGTGGGGCAGGGAGGGAATGAACCCGTGGACATAAGGTGGTTCCTCTCCCCCCTAGATAGGCTCACCATCAGCCTATGGCCGGCTATCCTTTAGGCAGGGTCTGCGGCCCAGAGCCTAGCTCTGCCAACGCCTGACCCTGGCGTTCACCCTACCTTCACCGTCCCGGGCAGCTGAAGCTGGGAGGCAGTAGTGGGTCCAACGGGAACGGTGGCAATAAGGATACAGCGGCCGATGGGCTAAGAGGCCTTGCTCAGCTGCAGTATTCCAGGAGAGAGTATCCATACGATCCTTATGCAGCAGACTGCAGGAAGAACACTGGGGAATCATAGAGAGACACCTGTTTTATGGGAGGAGCAACAGCTTTTGATCCTGCAGTCAGGCGCCACCTAGTGGTGGATTACCCCAACTGTCATTACTTCTTGGTGAAAAACAAGATAAATCTGACAGTGCAAGGTCCCCTGAACAGGACAACACCCAACATGCATAGGTACATTTTAATCCTTTTAACACTCAGCCTATTTGAGATTTTGTCACCTTCTGTTGACAGGTCATTTTTACCCATTTTGCGCTGTTTAACTGTGATTTTGCAAGAATTTTCTGGAAAATTATCTATTTAGAGTTTAGGCTTTAACGTGCAATTTATCCAGTGTTTTTTTAAATATTTTGTGAGTTACATTTTTTTATTTCATTTATTTTAAATAAAGCATTTATTTTAATCAAGAAAACCCGATTACAACAGTACTACATATGTTTCGATAGCCTGGAGGGTAACTGAACAGGGCAGCAAGGGGGAAGGGGGGTTCGGGTGGATCCAAGTAAAGGATTCCCCTCGTAACATGCACATCTGCACTTGGGGCCCACAACCAATGCCTGATAGAAACACAGAAGGGTGACGGCAGAAGGAGACCATACGGTCCACCTTAGTCTGCCCTTATGTGTATACTGTATGTACTCTTTATCTTAGGATAGATGTGTGCTTATCCCAGGCATGTTTAAATTCAGTGACTGTTGATTTTTCAACTACCTCTGCTGGAAGTTTGTTCCAAGCATCTACTACTCTTTCTGTAAAATAATATTTTCTAACATTGTTCCTGATCTCCCCCCCCCCCCCGACTAGATTTAGGTTGTGCCCCCTTGTTCTATCATTAAGTTTCTTCTTAAAAACACTTACCTCCTGAACCTTATTCAATCCTTTCACATATTTAAAGGTCTCAATCATGTCCCCTCTCTCCCTTCTTTCCTCCAGACTGTACAAATTAAGTTATTTAAGTCTTTCCTGATAAGTTTTAAGTTTAAGTCCTTCCACCATTTTTGTTGCCCGCCTTTGGACACGTTCTATTTGAATAATGTCTTTTTGCAGGTAAGGTCTCCAGAACTGCACACAGTATTCTAGCTGTGGCCTCACCAGGGCTCTATACAGCGGCATCACAACCTCCCTCTTCCTACTGGTGATGCCTCGAGCTATGCCGCCGAGCATCCTGCTTGCTTTTCCCACTGTCTGGCTACACTGTCCAATCATCTTGCAGCTATCAGTAATCAGTATCCCTAAATCTCTCTCCTCCGAGGTCCTGGATAACACAGTACTGCTCATACAGCACTCAGAGCAGGGATTCCTTCTACCCAAGTGCATGATTTTACATTTAGAGACATTAAACTCTAGTTTCCACAGTTTTGACCATCTATCCAGTAAAGATAAATCATTTTCCATATTGCAGACACCTCCAGGAATATCCACCCTATTACTAACCTTTGTATCATCAGCAAACAGGCAAACTTTTCCTACCAAGACTTCTCCTCTGTCATTTACAAACATATTCAAAAGAATGGGGCCCAGGACAGAGCCTTGCGGCACACCACTTGTAACTCGCCTTTGTTCAGATTGCATGCCATTAACAACTCTCTGATACCGATCCTTCAGCCAACTGGAAATCCACTGAACTATCCAGAGATTGAGTCCTACCTTCAATAACTTATCTATGAGCTCTTTATGTGGTACAGTGTCAAAGTCTTTGCTAAAATCCAGATAGGCGATATCCACAGCACCAGCTTCATCTAACACTTTAGTAACATTGTCAAATAAATCAATATAATATTCACCTACTTCTGGCTAGTGGGCCGGGACACATTCCTACATAAGCCCACTCTGAGAGCCTCATTGGCTGCCAAGTTGTCATGCAAGGTGCGGAATGGGGCAATCCTATAATTGGGTGCCCCCCTGTTGCCCTGTACGGTGACCCTCCATTGTTATTTGACTGTGGATAACCTTAAAGAGGACTGCCAAGCTGTTCTGTCTGCTTCTGATTGTGTTTGTGGGGAGGGGTGGGGGGCTTGGGATTGTGGCACAGGAGGGGAGGTAAATGTTAAAATAACAAACGTGACTGCATGCCAAATTTCACGGGCAATCAGGGCAGAAGCATGGAAGCAGAGCACTTCTATAACTACTATATAAATAACAAGCAGTCACAGGGCACTGTGTTTACCTCTATAGGAGGCACTTTCAGAGCTGCAGCATTGTGCGTCCTTGCTTTAAATAGTAATAAGGCTATTAGCACATGAATATAAGGGTTGTGTTTCAGGAAAGACAATGTAGTGTTTTCCCTAATAATTATTTTAATTGATTACCTCTGACTTTGTGGCAGATTAACTTAATGAGTAGAAGCAAGGTCTAAATAGTTTTTCTCATCATTTACATAAATAAAGCATATGAAATGCATAAATATATCCGTTTTCTTTAAAAAGCACGTTGCAAATCCTGAAATAAATGTAAAAAAAAATGATTTACAGTTACTTGGTCATGGTACAAGTTTTTCATCCAAATGTTTGCAGCAGTTCCCAGCAGTGGCAGATGTATCATGTCCCCAACACCCCCCCTCCCCCAAGAAAAAACATTGAACAAAAAGCACAGAATCTCCCCATGCAAAGTGCAGATACATAGAACATTCATCATGGCTGCATGATAACTGCAGATATAAATAACTTTCATCAGGGGCCTGTGAAACCTTCTTAACATCCAGCCTTTTACACAATTTCCATAAATAGTCATTTACCATAACAGAGAAGGAAGATGGAATTCTGGGATCTGGGAAATAACATGGAGCCCGGCAGATCCAAGCCCTCCTTCATGTTTAGATTAGTGGCACAAATTAACTGAGAAATCCCACCCAAATATTTGCAGAGTGTCCCAGAGATCTGGAGCCACAGTGGCCCAGCCTAATAAGTGCAGCAAATCTTTGAGAAATATCTTCTGATGAGAACATTGCGGTGAGTTATTAAAGAAAAATAAACGTATTGAATATAGAGCTTTGAATGACTACAGCTACTATACAGTATTATTATCATTATTATTGCTACAGTGTGACAAGTTTTATACATATATTTTCTGATAAGAACTTTGTAGTGAGTTGCTAAGTTGCCGTTCTGTCCTGCTCTGCAATGTGAAAACAACCTTGGTGCCTAGTGTAATTCATCAGATCCACATCCCTTTAAAGTGGACCAACACCCAGGATTTTGACTATCCTGGGTGTTGGTCCACTTAGGTGGGGCACCCCGATCGGGGGTGCCCCGCTGTCTGAAACCCCCCCGATCGCCGCAAAAACTCACCTCTCCCCGCTCCCACGTGACCTCGTCCGGCCAATGACAGCGCTCAGAGCAGCTCTGGTATGCGCGTCCAAAGCCGCTTGGACGCGCATACCAGAGCGCCGTCATTGGCTGCGTCTATCGCTTCCCTCTAACAGGGCCGGCCATTCACAAAACGGGCGGCGCGGGAGCGCGCCCTGCTAGAGGGAAGCGAGAGACGCGGCCGCGTCTCGCGCATGCGCCGTTGGATCGCCGGTAAGGTGAGGATTGTGGGCCTCCTGGGGGGTTCCTCCCCGCGGGACATCCCGATTTCGGATGCCCCACGGGGAGGGATCTGATCGGTCCGGGAATCTTATAGATTTCCGGGCCGATCCCCCCTGGGTGTTGGTCCACTTTAAGGGTAATTCCACTTTTGAAAATGTCCATTACCGTGTGCCCTCAAGGTGCTGAGCTTATATGTTATTTTCTTTAATTTGCTTGCAACTCTGTGTCTTAACAGAAATATTTATATCCAGCAACAATGTGTTTGCTTTAGCAACCGTACACCAACTGTCATGTTTGGGGTAACAGAGACTTTGGACTCTGGCTTGCTAATTATCAGTTAATATTGCAAAATGTAATAAAGAGGACCAGAACCCGGGTTTTGGTAACAAACAGAGCTCCGGCAAGGCGAGAAAGGGGATTGGGTGCATGTCCTGCCTCCCTCCAGTGGCTCCGAATGGCTGATAAATAATCACATGCATGGCATGGTACTATATTACCCTGGTAAATGGAAATATCACCTATTATGAGGGTGTGTTTCAGTGAGATTTAACTGTGAGCTGGCAGCAGATTACAATATATTTAAATTTATATTCATGGAGCAAGAAAGAGAGCTAGAGAGAACCGTAGACCGTGACCGAGACCGTGGCAGAGAGTAGATGAAAATGTTGCTGATTACCAGTTAGTGACTGCTCATGGTTTCGGTAGTGACCGCTATTTAATTTCTTAAACATTGCAGTTGCTAGCATTTAGCATTCCACTTAGTGAACTTTCTACAGTTGTATTTTGTCCATAATGTCAAGGCGTGAGACCAGCCTTAGCATACAGCTTCTGAACAAATACCTTCCTGTCCAGGCAATTTCAAAAATTCTATACTCACCTTTCTGTTTCCCGCAGCTCCCCTGTGCTACCTCAGCATCCTCACACTTCATGATGAAGGAGATCAAGCGATTCCATCGCCGGGCAGACATGGTGGCGTCTATCAACATGACTTTACTCTCCCCACCCAACATGCCCACTCTATTTATTGGAATAGAGGGGGTGTACCAAGACGAGGCATGCTGAGCCCACCTTGATACGCCCTCTCTATTTCAATGAATGGAGTTAAAAAACAAGGCTCTATGGATGCCTCCATGAAAGGATGCTGGTAATGAAAAACAGAATCGCTGACTCCCCTCCATCATTAAATATGTAGATGCTGGAACTGCACAGAGGAGCTGCAAAGGACAAAAGGTAAGTCAGGACAATGGACAATTCCTGTAAGGCAACATCAAGATCCCAGGTATAAGGGACAAAGGAGATTGGTGAACTCATTATCCATCACCTTTAGAACACCCTAATGCTGATCACTGTTTTTTTTTTTTTATAACCAAGGGCCTTAGATTGAGAGAACAAAAAATATATTCATGATTAACAACTTCCTATGAAAGTTACATTCATTATGTAATATTAGTAAGATTTTTTCTTTCTTATGCTGAAGTCGGATTTGCAAGACCTGGCCTGTTGGTGGCACTTGACGAGAGGGTTGAGCAAATGTGGTATGCGGCATGGCCCCTGGTTTTTCAGAATCGATTTCCACTGCTGGGCCTCCCAAATCAGTGAGCCCTCTGGGAAATAATGACAGTGGACAAAGAATCTATTTAGTCCAATTTGGACTGTGGTCCACTTTAATCCCAGAAAAAGTGATGTGTCAGAGGGCAAGATTTAAATAATAAAATGTTAATCAGCAACTGCCATGGCTATAAGCAAGTTGCAGCACAACAGCAAAAGATTTAAATTTGAATACTCTTTAGGCTTTTGATAAAAAAAAATTAAAAAGAAGAAAGGAAAAAAATATCCCATTTATTCAGGAAGTTGTGGGGATTTACAGCTTCACAGTAGGAGATGCTGCAAAAATAAATGCAAACGTGTTCCTCTTATTTTAGTGGTGAGAAGGGGGTGTCCTCCTATTGGGAGACGAGCTGCTTACAAGCCTCCCTTGATGAAAATCAAGTAGACTACAGCCTAGAACAGCTGGGAAAACTGGAAATCAATCAATCAAGTGCTATGAAAAATAAAGGGAGGCACACTTGCAGCACCTCAACACAGCAGGAGCCTGGATATAAACATATGGTGTGCTGAGGTGTGAGGGTCCCTTTAATACATTTATATTGCTGTTCAGATCCAATCTTAGCTCAGGCACTTGTCGCTGTGCCACATCAATGGCTCCTGTCAGGCTCACAGAGTATCTCTCCCTTCAGTTGGCCCTGTAAATATTTTATTCTAAGCACGGGTTCATTGGAGTGCTTCCTAGCTGACATATTCTGTCATAAATGTGTTGAGTGTTAAACACGTTAATGCGAATAAAGAACCTCTGCTTCCTCTAACTGCTCAGCACTGAGGAACCTGTGTTCTCTTTGATGCCAGTAAATGATTCTTTATCCACAGAAGCTGACACACTTCAGTGTTCAAACAAGACATTTATGAAAAATGCATACACTAATATACTACAGAATAGCAGACGATGCATAATGCATAAACGCCTTTGATTAAAATAACAAGCAGTCCAGGTTCTCCTTGTTCCTTAAACGACACAGAAGTGCCGGAACACTAAATCCTCACAAAGGTAATATAATGCATAGCACACCAAAAAATAAATCCGCTTAGTGCAGTCTCTGACCCCACAGTGGAGATGTAGTCTCATTTCCAACCAAACCAGGCAACTGGTTTAATTTCTACTTACATGGCTTTAATTAGATTTTTTCAATAGTATCATAAGCTCCTTTATGTGAAAATGACCCAACACCCATTTTCAAGAAATTAGCTGTAGATTGCTGTTGCCAGCCAGAGACATTCTTGCCTGACTACACATGTAACTGTCTGCGTCCAATTTCGTCTGGCGGCGGTGTACTGTATGTGTGGGTGGGATTCGGTCTAAAACAGGTGTTGGCCCAGGGAATGTCCTGGTTTACAGGGACACTGAACTTACTCCCTCTTGCCATCAGTGAGCTCTGCATTAGAAAGCTACTCCCCTTTCACATTCTATGATCATAGGCGATGTGAGGAGGATGGAGGCCACAGGTGTTTTTTTCAGGAGACCCATTTTACCTACCCAAAACCTCAAAACCTGGACCCTGGGAGATATCCATTTGCCCACCGCAGCCTCTTCAACAAGTCCAAAGGGATTTGCATAATTATTGCAGGGTCCATCTCTTGGTCCCATTAACATACACTCTTGTTCATCAAGGGCAAGATTGGAGCTTTAGCCAATGTTTTACCTGCCCAACTCTTGGTACACTAAAAACTTTTGCAGAAGGCATCCTTATCTTAGAAGGTTACTTTAACTTAGCCTTAGACCCCATAATTGGCACCTCAAAGGCCGCTTTAGAACTCTCTTTTGCTGCCTTAAAATGTATCAAAAAATCCAGGCATCAACATCAGCTAATTGATGCATGGTGGGTTCTTCACCCAAGACACAGGGATTACACATTCTATTCCAAAGCCCACAAGTCGTACTCACGTATTGACTATTTTTTGTCAGACGTGACATTTCCTCCATAAAGGAAGTATAAGAATATAATTTCTTCAGACCGTGCCGACCTGACATTATCGCTCTCTCCCTGACCAGACAGGATTGCCCTTACCCCAAATGGTTACTTAACAAGTCACTTCTATTTGCCGTCAATGTGAAGGCAGACGTAGAGCGTGAGATAAACACCTACTTTAGTCTAAATGACACACAGGACGTCAGTCCTACTCTACTCTGGGAAGCCCATAAAAGCGTTAGAGGAGTCTTCATCAAACATAGGGCCCGCCTTTAGAAAGACTGTTCAGCTCAGATCCTTACCCTTCTTTCTCAAATTCACCACCTAGAAAGCCTTGTACAAAAAATCACTAAGAGCACAGCAGGAGGACACACCTCACTTCCAAAATCAAATGAAAGCATACCTGAACAAATCAGGCATGCCAACTCGAGAGATTGTCGAAAGTCTCAACCCCCTGCTAACCCAGAAAGAGATCACTCATGCAATCGCATCCAACCCATTGGGAAAACCCCTAGGCTCCGACGGAATCTCTATTTCGTATTTTAAGACATTTTTTGAAAGCTAATCCATTTCATCCATAAGGCATTCAGTTCCATTCCTGAGAGTACCTCCCTACCCCCAGAAACACTCAAAACCCATCTCTCACTTATACCCAAAGAGGGTAAAGACACAACATGCTGTGCATGTTATAGTCTACATTAATCAATGTAGATTTGAAGATTTTCATGAAGGCCCTGGCCAGGAGGCTGCTTCCCCTTGTAGAAAGACTGGCATTAAATGATGGGCTTTCTGCCAAACCACAAGCCCAAGGACAATACCTCCAGAGTCTTGAATTTATTTCACACAGCTCAGCCATTTGCCCTCCACTCCTTTTGATCTCAACTGATGCTGAAAAGGCCTTTGATTGCAGAGATTGGTTGTTTATGTCTAAAAACTCGTAATCATATAGGACTGGGAAGAAAGATGCTGAGCTGGATTGAAGCCCTCTATTCCACATTTACTACCTCAGTTCGAGTGAATGGTTGCCTTTCACAACCATTCCCCATCTCCATTGGTACCCGGCAATTCTGTACTCTGTCCCCCCTAATCTTTATTCTCACCCTTGAACCATTCCTCCACACCATACGCGCCAACACAGATATTAAAGGGGTAGTGACTCCAATCTACCACCATAAAGCATTTGTAGATGACTTACTATTCTCTGTAACCAACCCAGATAAACCTTTGTTAAATCTACTTTTAAAATAAATATTCAGAAGTCAGAGGCACTGGATGTCTCAGACCCATCAAAAAGGCTGGAAGTTATAAAGCCCAACTTCACTCTCTAATTGGCCACTTCATGTATAAAAAAAATAGGGGGTTCTCATACCGGCAGATCAAAATAAAATTTTTGTACAGACCTGAAGAATTGCAGCAGTACGACCTTCTCATGGTTCTGCAAAATAAACATCTTAAAAATGAATGTCTGAACCCTGACTTCTCTACCTCCTACAAACACTCCCAGGTTCCTTCCTTGTTAGAGTCCAGAGGGAGTTGAGCCCCTTCATTGGGGGGGGATATCCCAGAAACACTCTCTCTCCCAGACCCATTCAAATACCGTATGGCGGTTCGCGTCTCAATAGATATTGACTGGTGCAGAAATGAGAGATCTAAACTTCGGGTGAAACTTGAGCAGGACAGCATGCCAATCCCCCTGTCAGGACTTCCCAAGACAAGCCTCGGCATCCCCTGGGAACTGAAAAGGCATATCACAATCGAAGCCATGCTCCAGGTATGTGCCAAGGTATAATGCAAGTACCCCTTACTATCAACCTATCCATCCTCTATGACCCCTATCGAGGGGAATCCTGATGTTCCCCCTGGCATGGAAAACCAGACGCTAGGGATCATTCAGAATCCTAAAGAGCTAAGGGCTCTACATTTTAAATACAATTTGAGATGGAGGAACCTCCAGGAAATAAAAATACAATTCGGTGAAATACTCACCTGTAGAATTGGTATTATACGTATACAGTACGTCCTGCTTCAAATATAATACTTACACTTGGATGGCGCTGTGCACTGCAGACATGCAAAAACAGGCTCCTCCTGGCCCTTCATATACCGAGGGACCTCCCACAAATCCCCAGCATTGAAAAGCAGTGAAAAAGAAGCCGGGAGAAACTAACCACTAAAAACTGGTAATAACAACAATGATAACAATCACCATACAGGGGATCCAGAATAAAGCAAAAACCAGGGTGGGGTGGAGCAGGACGTACTGTATATGTATAATACCAATTCTACAGGTGAGTATTTCACAGAATTGTATTATTCTAAGTATACAGTACGTCCTGATCCAAATATAATACTTACACTTGGGACATCCAATGGCAGTGTCCATAAAGTAGGGTGGGATCCCCAACAAAAAAGGCACAGCAGACAGTTAAAAGCACTGTCACCTGCAACCTTGTTACCAAGAGCGACATGAGCAAGAGCTCTAACGTCAACCTCATAAAAACCTTTGAAAAGGTATGAACAGAAAACAAGTAGCGGTCTAGCAAACTTGTTCAACAGAAACCTGGTGCTGAAAGGCCCAAAGATACCAAAGCACAAGTAGAATCGGAAATAAAGTGAGAAGAAGATTCTTCCCCTTAAAAGAATAGGCCTGAGTAACGGTCTGACCAGCCCAAATGCTAACAGTAGCCACAGATCATGTGCCAGGTTTCAGGCTGTCCCAGTCAATGCAACCTACATTTTACTGCAGGACAGGGTTTCTCGATCGTTTTTCATGCAGAACCACTTCCAATCTTGCTATTATCTCAAGTACCACCCTACCACCACTGATACAGACTTTCCTGAGAGGATGGTGGTCCTATACTAGCCTAACAATGCACGCTCCAATGCCATCAATGCAATCATCCCAAGATGCTCCACTCGTGGTATGACATGGCCACCTGACACATTCTATTGTAGCCATAGCTTATCTGCAGTGCTCCATGCCAATCTCCCCATATTCACCTTTAATGGCCTTGAATACCGCCAAAGGGGGATCTCAAGTATCGCCAGTGGTACTAGTACTACCCTACCTCCACAAAATGTACCACTCGTGGTATGATGTGGCCACCTGGAAAACTCTATTGGAACCATAAATTGTCTGCAATGCGTCATGCCCCCCCCCCCCCCATAGTCACCTCCTGTAATGGCCTTGAGTACCACGGGGGGCTTGATTACCACCAGTGGTACTAGTACCTGCTACTAGTACCTGTTCGAATCTTTAAATGGGTATCTAAGATTTATGGTATTAGAGAAAAAAAATTGTTTGCTCTGGATACTGCCACTCCTTCCGGATCATATTCGGATTATATTCAAAAGCGACACATGAACTGGAAAGGCTCTTTCTTTTCTGGTAACCTATGGTAAACAGAATCCTGGGCCGATAATGGTTGTTCCTGCTCAGAAATCTTCATAGTCTCATAAATATCAAGAAATAGGGTGGAGGTTTCCTCAGAAACCTTAGTCCTAGTACCTTTCAAGGCGCCCTCCTCCTCTGAACCTTCCACATGAAACCATCACTAACTTCTGCCTCCAAGCCTGATTGTTGGAGGGAGGGGTAGGGAGAATAGGAGTGGGGGGAATCGGAGAAGAGGATGCCTGTGGTATCCCAAAGCTTGTGTCAGAGGGAGCCTGGAAAATGGTTAGAAGGGCTACTTTACAAATTTCAAGGGTAGAAGCCATATCGAACTTAATAGGCTCTACAGTTTCCTTTAAATGGGATGTTGCCCTGCCTTCCAGCTTACAGTCAATACAGGTCTGGCAAAAGAACTTTCCCCAAGATTCCAATAAAATAGCTTGGCAGTTGATACATAAGCGAACATGTCTTGGTAACCATCTCATTTTCTTTTCATTATCCTTCTCTTTATCCTTCCTAGGATTGGAAGAGCTAGGCTGAAGGAGAGAATGAGGCCATAAGACTAGTAAATACACAGTAAAAACCTAGTCTGACATATGGTGAATAATGGCTGAAAAGATACATCTCACCAATTTATCCTGGTGAGGCATGTCAAAAGTAGGGATGACGCGGAGCTCGCTATTGTAACTCCCTCTGATATCTTGCTGTTGCTGCTGCTGCCATGTTTTCCACCTGCTCGCCCCCGCAGTAAACGCCACCGCAGCCCAAGTTTGATGAGTGGCCAGGAGTCTGCTGGAGGGTGCCTCATCATCAGAAGTGACCCCTGACCCGGAAGTGTGAGTGGCTGGAGGACCCGGCCGCCAATCAGGAGTGGGCTTCCTCATGCGTCACCGCCCAGAAGTGACTTCTGCAACCTAGAAGTCAACGGCGGAGACTGCCAAGATATCGGCATCTGCTCCACCCCCCCCCCGCCAGATGGCGCCGCCTCAAGTCAGACAGGAACCTGTACCAGCGATCTCCAGGTCGTCCAGCACACCCACCTCCCATACAAATTATAGCAGCAGTCAGCAGGTGGGTCAAAGGTGCTCCAGTGGACCCCTAGGGCTGCAGGGACACTGCCATGTGTGCGTAAAGCCCGGGTCGGAGAGCACCACTCTAGGAAATTCTTGAGGAAAAAAATAAAAACAACAAACAGGACAATCCCAGTGTTTTCCTGGAGAGGAAACACAAAGTGTGAGGATGGGGCGGAGGGGGGATTTTAATCTTTCCCAGTTGTGTTTCCTCTCAAGAGGGAGGAGCTCTCTCTCCGTGGGCCGTCCTGAGGGACAATGGAAGAAATAAATAGGTATCTAAGGTAATTTTTTAAAGTGACTGTCCAGGAAGACAAAAAAACAAAAACTCACCTTTTATCCTGCCCAGCTGTATCATCCAGTTGAGCATGCACACTCACATTCACTGCAGATCATGTGCCAGGTTTCAGGCTGTCCCAGTCAATGCAACCTACATTTTACTGCAGGATAGGGTTTCTCGATCGTTTTTCAAGCATAACCACTTCCAATCTTGCTATTATCTCAAGTACCACCCTACCACCACTGATACAGACTTTCCTGAGAGGATGGTGGTCCTATACTAGCCTAACAATATACGCTCCAATGCCATCAATGCAATCATCCCAAGATGCTCCACTCGTGGTATGACATGCCCACCTGACACATCCTATTGTAGCCATAGCTTATCTGCAGTACTCCATGCCAATCTCCCCATATTCACCTTTAATGGCCTTGAATACCGCCAAAGGGGGATCTCAAGTATCGCCAGTGGTACTAGTACTACCCTACCTTCACAAAATGTACCACTCGTGGTATGATGTGGCCACCTGGAAAATCCTATTGGAACCATAAATTGTCTGCAATGCGTCATGCCCCCCTCCCCCCCATAGTCACCTCCTGAAATGGCCTTGAGTACCACGGGGGGCTTGATTACCACCAGTGGTACTAGTACCTGCTGTAGGATATAGTACAATATACAATTCAGACCCAGCCAGAGCTTTCACCTATGTGGCATTTGTAATATATTCAGTAAAGCTATAATGGAAGGGAAATTGTGAAGGCTAAATTCAAACATCCCTAAAGCAAAACCAATCAAAGCCATTGTTGACTAGATATATCCAATGCACTTTAACACTGAACCAGAATTAACCAAATGAGTGAATGGAATTGCTTCGCTACACAGATACAGACAATCTGCACTTATTTACACAAGTCCTTGTAGCACATTTTTAAAAGTAAAAGTTAAAGGACAGTGGAGCTACATATCTCAGAATTGCAAGCTTGCTGCATCATCTACAAACATTATGAGAAACTCAAGGAATCTGGTTTCAAGGGATTATATACTTCTCAGATTAAAGGTGAATCAAGTGGGCCTTCTGACTTCCCCCCCAGGGTGGGCTTAAAAACATCATCTAATGGGCCTGGAATTTCTCTACCCTCAGATAGTAAATACCAGCCAGCATCCTATAGGCCTGTGATAGAAGCAACTAATGCATTCCTCTTTCATGTTATTATATTGATTGTGAGCACACAGGGAAAAAGAAGCACATTTTTAAAAGAAATGTCTAATGGTTCTGAACATCGATTTTATCCAACTCCTATGTGGGTCTAATAAGGGCAGCCTGAATAATGTTTTTCATTTGCTGTACATAAAAGAAGAGAATGCATAGCACAGAGGCAGCAAGAAGGATCACCGGTTATGGAAAACGATGGAGACTTGTTTGGCTTAGAAGCTCATAAAGATAAGGTGGATGGACATTTTATGGTCTTATCATACACCTTCTTTAAAGATTACTGCACTCAATATGAACTACAAGAAAATCACGGCGCTCCCAGAATCTGTCTTCTTCGCACTTCATTTGGTTTTGTTTCAAGATAAAACCTCAATGAAGCAGCAAACTCAACCGTTAAACAAAACCTGTCTTTTCCAACAATGGCTGCCAAGCTGGTAGTGCAGCTGAAAAGTTTGCGTTGCTGTCTGTCTATATTAAAGCCCAGCGTCAGACAACTTTTTTTGTTTCTGATTGTGGGAAAGTGGCAATTTAATAAGTCTTTTAGTTGTCTGTGGCAGTCTCACATTCTGGCTCCAGTTTGTCTAAAGGAAAATAGAATTAGAAATATTATTTTTATTAAAGTATTATTGGGACCATAAAGGTGGCAGTACATTGAAGCAATTTTTTCAACACAAAAATCTACTCAGTTCAAAAACAGTTTAGATGAACTGATTATTTTGTACTGTTCGCATATGTGGGTAAGGTTAGGAATCAGAGAATGTTCAGGAAAGAATGCCGAGCAGATTTTAAAGAGGAAGTCCAAGCTTTTTGAACCTCCATCCCTCCTCCTCTGCAGCTACTCTGCTCAACAGATTGGATGACCGACCTGCCACTCAAGGTCCCAGGTCTGCAGTGCCAAGATGCGTTGGGGGCCCCAGAAGCAGGTAAGTAGAATGAGTGATCTGTGGGGTTTCATACAGTGAGGCATCCCAATTCGGGATACCCCATGGCCTCGGATTCCAAAAGAAACGAATCTTTGATCTAAAGAAACTGATTGAGAGTTTAGTCACACTCAGGGCTGGTGCACAGCAACCCCTGCAACCCTCTTTGAATGCGTGTGGCCATGGCAGCTATTCGGTTACAGCGGACGCGGCCATGGAAAGGTGTGCAAAATGCTGCCGTCTGTGCATGCACAGTGGCTTTGCTGGTGAGGTAGGAATAATGGGTGACTGTCAGGGTTTTACAAAGCAGGGCAACCCAAACTGAGATGCCTAAGGCGTGGGTATATAACTTGGACCCAGCTTCTCATAGATACTAGATCCATTTTAAGAGAAAAGCCATGTGGTTACTGGAACTAGAAGGGTAATACAGGTACAGGAACCCTAGATTTTGTGGTGGTCTGCTGCTATTTTCTGCTAAATCACTGAACACATAGGACATAGGGTCATATTCCCCCAGTGGGGTCAATGACATAAAACGTGTCTGTAGCTCTACTCTATTAGAAAATAGGGGAGGGTTTGGCTGGAGCTGGGCATTAAGGCAAATTCAAGAACTGCATTTAATATGTGATCACAAACCTGACCTCTCTGTAAAGAACCAGGGCCAGGGGGGTTCCCAACCAGTGGTACAAGTAACACAGGTGGTACACCGAGCTGCCCTCTGGTGGTACTCGAGTTGTTGGGAGGAGGAAGGCTTATAATTAATTGAATGCTGCTGGGAGGGGCGTTATAAGTTCATGCTGATGGGGGTGAGAGGGGATTAGTAACTGAATGTTGCAGTGAGCAATACTCATTGCACCAGGGTCACTATATGAAGGAGGACCAGACGCTGTGGTACGCACTAGAGCAGCCAGCGCCTCTTACTGAAGAAAATGCTGGTTGCTGCAGAAGACCCAGATGGAAAGAGGTACACTATTGCTCACAGAAGACCAGACTATTTTTCCATGGAAGTTGTAGGCCTACGTGTGAGCCTGCTGAGGTAAGGTATAGGTCAACTTCAATTGCCCCAATGTACTTTCCGGGGTTTGGCGCAACTTTATTAGGATTCACCGGGGAGAAGTCATTAGGCTTCTGGTGTGATGCATTTATGGGTGCCAGATTTTCTGATGGGGACTTAGTGCTGTACCCAGAAATAGTACAGTATAGTACAGAATAGGTCCCCTTTTAATGCAATCCTATACCCCACCGGGGGAAATTTGTATTGGGTGGTACTTAGGACAATCAAATCGTAATTCATGAAAAAAGTTTGGCATGCCCTGACCTCGACCAAATCATATACCTTGACCTATCTAAAAATACAATTCTGTGAGTTATTCTTTACGCTTGGGATATCCGCCACAAGGTGGAGCAGTGGAGTGCAGAAGAGACTTGTGGCGTCTCCCGGCACTATAAAAGGACAGGAACCTCCCACAAATTCCCAGTGTTACAAAGCAGTTAGACAAGAAGCCGGGAGAAAAATAATGAAGGAAACCCCAACCAAACATCTGAACAAATCACCATACAGAGGTAACCAAGAATAATGTTAACAAGGGAGGGGTGAAACAGGACGTGCTGTATACTACAAAATCAATTCTACAGGTGAGTACTCACAGAATTGTATTTTTCCAAGTATACAGCAGGTCCTGTTTCACAAATATTCTTTACGCTTGGGACGTCCAAAAGCAGTGTCCGTAAAGTAGGGTGGGATCCCCAAGAACAACAGCGGGCAGGTTAAACCACCGCCGCCTGAAGAACTTTGCGGCAAAAAGCAGCATCAGCTGAGGCCCTAACATCAACCTTGTAAAACTTGGAAAAAGTACGAACAGAAGACCAAGTTGCGGCCTTACAAACTTGTTCAACAGAAGCCTGGTGCTGAAAGGCCCAAGAGGCCCCAATAGCACGAGTGGAATGAGCAGTAAGGGGGAAGGGAGGTTCCTTTCCCTTAGCAGAATAGGCTTGCACCACCGCCTGATGAATCCACTTGCTGATAGTGGACTTAGCCGGAGAAGAAGGAAGAACACACTTTAAAACCCTGACCACATCTAAAGAATGCAGAGTCCTCTCCTTGGAATTAGCAGGATTAGGACACAAGGAAGGCAAGACAATGTCCTGATTGAGATGAAAAGCAGACACAACCTTAGGCAAGAAATCTGGTTTAAACCGAAACATCACCTTGTCCTGGTGTCGCTCAAAATAAGGAGGTTTGATGGAGAGTGCCGCTAAACCAGAAACACGCCTGACAGAAGTGATAGCCACCAAAAAGGCTACTTTAAGAGTCAAGATGGGCAAAGCGGCCTCACTGAGAGGCTCAAAAGGACGACCCTGCAGAGCAGATAACACCAGATTCAAATCCCAAACTGGTAACATAAGTTTATGTGGCGGACGCACATGAGAAACCCCCTGTAAAAAAGTCTTAACCAAATGGTGACTGGCAAAAGATCTTTGGAAAAAAATTGCCAGAGCTGAAACATGACCTATGAGGGTACTAAGTTGAAGGCCCAAATCCAAACCATGTTACAAGAATTCCAGAATCCTGGAAACATAAAACACCCTACAGGGAAGAGATTTGGACTCACACCAGGCAATGTAAGCATGCCAGACCCTGTAGTAGATAAAGGACGAGGACTTCTTCCTAACCCTAATCATGGTATCAACAACAGAGGCAGGCAACCCCTTTTCCATCAAGATGGTAGTTTCAGCAGCCAAGCCGTCAAAGCCAGCGTTTGTAAATTGGGATGGCACAGCTGCCCCTGAGTGAGCAGATCTGGATCCTTGGGCAGGATGTACTGATCTGCTGCCAACTGCATGATGTCTGCGCACCACACCCTTCTTGGCCAACAGAGGGCCACCAGAATGGTTGGCACCCCTTCCTGGGCTACCTTGCGCAGCACCCTGCCCAACAGAGGAAACGGAGGGAACACATAGAGGAGCCGAAACCCCTTCCAAGGCATTGCCAGCGCATCCGTGGCAAAGGCCAGAGGATCCTGTGACAGAGAGACAAAGAAAGAAAGTTTGTGATTGTGACGTGAAGCAAATAGGTCCACATCTGGCAGACCCCAGTGGTGGCACAGGGAGTGAAACACCCTGTTGCTGAGGGACCACTCCCCCAGCCGAGACATCCCCTTGCTCAAAGAGTCTGCTTCCAGGTTCTCCACCTCGGGATGTAAACTGCCGAGATGCAGGGGACATTCTCCTCCACCCAGGACAGTATCAGGGACACTTCCTTGAGGGCTTGCTTGCTCCGAGCCCCTCCCTGATGATTGATGTAGGCGACCGCCGTCTGGTTGTCCGATCGGATCTGAACTGCCCGACCCTGAAGGTGTGGGGTAAACTGGAAAAGGACCAACCTGATCGCCCGCAGTTCCAGAATGTTGATGGGAGCATGAGCCTCCTGAGGACCCCACTGACCCTGGAACTTCAGAGATTTCAAAAAACCCCCCCAACCTGTCAGACTGGCATCTGTGGTGACAGTCTCCCAGCACGGAGGCAGAAAGGTCCTGCCCACTAGGAGATTCCTTGAGTCCAGCCACCACGAGAGGGACTGACTGACCAGAGGGGACAGAACAAATGTCTGATCCAGGGACACAGGGTCCCGATCCCAAACTGACAAGAGGTGCAACTGAAGAGGTCCCATGTGAAACTGAGCATAGGGAACCGCCTCGAAGCATGACACCATCAGGCCCACCAGCTGCATCCCCTGTCAAATGGAGGGATGAGGGCAAGAAATCAGAGGCCGTGCCTGCATCTGCAGGCACTCCACCTTCTGCTGAGGCAAAAAAACCTTGACCTGAGCTGTATCCAGAGTCATGCCCAGAAAGGACGTCACCAAGGACGGAGACAGAAAAGACTTGGGGTAGTTGATCAACCAACCGAAGGACTCGAGCGTAGAGACCACCATCTGGGTATCCAGCTCGGCTTGATGGAAGGACTGAGACGCAATCAGAATGTCGTCCAGATAAGGAAGGATGCCCTGAGATCTCAACAGAGCCATCACCACCGCCAGCACCTTGGTGAGAACCCGAGGGGCTGAGGTAAGACCGAATGGTAAGGCCACAAATTGGTAGTGCTGATCCTCCAGAGCGAACCCGAGAAATCTCTGATGACCTGGAAAGATAGGAACATGAAGGTAAGCATCTTTGATGTCCACAGAAGTCATGAAGTCGCCCGAGCGCAAGGTACTGACCGCCGAGCGCAGAGTCTCCATGCTAAAATGCTTGAACCTGACAAATTTGTTGAGGCGCTTCAAGTCCAGGATGGGCCTCAGGGACCCATCCTTTTTGGGAACAGTGAACAGATTGGAATAGAAACCTCTGCCCCTTTCCTAGAAGGGCACCAGGCAAATGACCCCCAAATCCAAAAGGCTTAGGACCACAAGACGCAAGCCCTGAGCTGACAAGGGATTTTAAACCATCCGGGATCTGATGAATCTTGGGGGCGGCAAGGCTGCAAACTCTATCTTGTACCCGGAGGACACCACCTCCTGAATCCACCGTTCTGAGACGCGCAGTCTACAGACGTGAGCAAAGAGCCGCAACCGTCCCCCCACCCGGATGGGTGAGGGCGCCTCCTCATGCCTGAGGTGGCTTGGGGGAAGATTTGGACTTGGGACCCCATGAGACCGGGGCGACCACGACCTCTACCTCAGCCCCAAGGGTCTCTACGTGCCCCCGCAAATGGTGCACCCCGACGGGCCTGGGAGCACGGAAGGAGGGAAGTGAAGAACCAGCCCCCCGAAAGGGCCGTGGCTGCCTCCTGCGTTGAGGCAGCCTACCATCCTTAGCAAACAAATCCAGACACTCCCCAAAGAGCCGTAGCCCAGTAAAGGAGAAGCCAGTGAGAGCCTTCTTAGCAGCATTATCAGCTGCCCACTGACGCCAAACAGAGCGGCGTATAGCCACCAAAAGGGCAGAAGTCTTACCACACATCCTGACCGCATCATCCATAGCAGAAAGAATAAATGCCACAAATTCATAGCAAAGCAGGAGGGATCTATACTCCTCCCCCCTATTGGCATCCGAGGCATTATACAGAAGGCACTTGAGTATCCCTGTAATAGAAAGAGCTGTGATGGCAGAAGCGCACACAGGGCGCAGCGCAGTCCATGCACAAGCATATGCGTGACACGCCGATCCTCACCATCCCTCAGAGTGGAAGTGTCAGGGGAATGCATGACCGAGGTATTGCACAACCCAAGCACGGGAGCATACACCTCAGGGGGACACGACCAGCGCTTAACCACATTAGCAGGAAATGGATACCTCCTGTCCCAACTCTTAGGCACCGCGGGCAATCTGCTAGGACGTTCCCACTCCTTGAGCATCATATTATTGAAGTGGATCTGCTCAGGGAACTCCAAGCGTTGTTTAACAGAGTGAAAAAGCTCACCCTGCTGCCTCTTAGTCGGGACAGGAGGTGTAATACACAGTACTTTAAAAATGTTAGCCAACAGTCTGTCAGTATCCTAGGGAGACCATGAGTCTTCTCCAAAAGGAGACCCAGTACCACCATATACCTCCTGCTGCTCCTCAGAGGAATCAGAATCAGAGAAAAGTTCCCCCTCTTCTAGGGGGTACAGGCCAGGGAAAGTAAACTGTCTCTCATCCTCCTCAGGAAAAAGGGAAACAGCGGGAGTAGAATGCCGCTTCTTACCAGAAGCCTTACGAGGGACCAGCCCAGCCATATGCCTTTCCAGGCTGGCCACCCGCAAGGCCAAGTCATAGTTTGATTCCCCACTAGCATGTCCCTCACTAGGAGTCAAATGCAGGCGCGGGGGGGGGGGGGGGGGGGGGAGGTGATGTAGAAGGGGGCTCAGAGCTGGGCAGCATAGCAGGCAACCCAGACTGCAGCGCAAGTACCTTATGAGCGCAGGGCACACATACCCTGACACCGTCACTCACAGGGGATACCCCACACGCGGCACACAGCTGGGCTTGTCCCGAAGGAACCCCAAGCACATTATCCCCGGAGATAATGGTGATTAATGGTGATTAGAGTGGGCACACTGGCAAGTATAGGGTTAAGGCTAACAAGAGCCACCCGGGATTTCCCAAAACCCCGCTAGGGAAGGTGGGAGAAGGAAGGGAAGAGGGCCGGGAGAAACCACAGACACGTTTATCCCGCCTGAAAGACACAAGAAAACCACACATGACATTCCCATAATGTGGTGACAAGAGCACAATACAACCCCGAAGGGGACTCACGGACCAAGAAGCCGATCGCACATCCAGGCAGGCCAGCAGCACGCCACAGTACTGCAGGTCAGGAGAAGACAAGCTCCAAACAAAATGGCGCCCGCAAGGACCTTGAGGGGCGGGCCGCGGAGGTATGACGCAAAAAGCGAAAAAGCTGATCCTGGAACTGTCCTACCTTCACCCGAACCAGGCAGCCGAGGCTGGGAGGCAGTGGGTCCAGAACGGGTGGAAATAGTCCTGCAGGGCCGCAGGCTGGTAAGCCCCGCTCGCCTGCGTAATTTAGAGAGCCATCTTCTATCTTCGCAGTCCAGACTGCAGAGGAAAACTGGGAATTTGTGGGAGGTTCCTGTCCTTTTATAGAGCCGGGAGACGCCACAAGTCTCACTGCGCCACCTCCTGGCGGACATCCCGAGTGTAAAGAATATTTGTGAAACAGGACGTGCTGTATACTTGGAAAACAGGGATTCCCAACCACTGGTGCTAGTACCACTGTGGCCACTCTAGCTCCTCTCTGTTGGTACTTAAGGCCACTGGGGTTGATAGCAGGGGGGAGCAGGGGCGTAACTTAAGGGGGTGCAACCACACTGGGGCACAGAAGGTCAGGGGAGCCCATCATTGTTCCTCTACCACCTTATTTATCATATTTGTGCTCCCTTCATCATTTAGAAAAAGGAAGCAGCATATACCACTGCTGTTCTTTAGTTGTCTAGCTGCATCAAATTGAATTAAAAGTCAGAAAAAAGTTTACTGTTTGAGTGGTGAAAGGGTCCCATTTAATGTTCGCACCACGGCCCCATCACATTTAGTTACGCCAATGGGGGGGGGGAGCATGAAAAACAGTGGACAACTGTATCAGTTGTGGTAAGGGTGGTACTTGAAATGATTGAGAAATAGGTAAGTGGTACTCCTTAAAAAAAAGATGATCTAATGTCTAACACAAAATAAGCATAGCCTGCGCTAACTGTGACTAAAATGACCTTGGCTGTTGCTTGTGAGTACTTTAGGGGGACAAGAACTAACGTCAATTATTCTTTGCACTATGTAAAGCCATTGGCATTATGCTGGCACTATAGAAAACAGTAAGTATAAGCTGGAGCCCGCATAAAACCTGAGTCCCAAGTTTACATAATGCTCTTTGCAAAGGCCAGACAAAGAAAAGGTTCCGCTTTGGGTAAATGGCGGCATATAATTTTCTGTACTTTCCTGTATACGACATTTAGCAGATCGGATGCAAATCACATACGTGAGTCCAGAAGCAATTTGCGTTAATCCTTCTATGAAAGGATGGGAGTCTGGAACAATTACAATATGCTCACACAAATGTCTCTTTGCAATTAAGCAATCGGCATATTGTACATGTATATTTTCACAACTTGCAAAAATAACAGATTACTTAATACATTAAACAGTGTCTGCATTCTGACAATATTACAATCTTCCTTTCATTCCGTGCCATGCTTTTTTTTTCTATTTGTAATTCTGAATCCTTTATTGGATGCCGCCTGTGGGATTGTGTATGTCTCCCATAACATATTAAACAGGCCTATAGACAGACTGTGCAGAAAATCAATCACGCTACAGTATGAAAATGCTTTCCATAAAACATCTTTGGAGAATAAAATGGGAGGGAGGAACTGTAATATGTTGGGATGAAAAATTCCTGCAAGACCTAACTAGGCTACTGTGTCCATTTATATGTTCTGTTTTTTTCATTTCTGTTCTGCATTTATGTGGCTTTGTAGTTAAAGCAGTCACACAGCCTACATTTAGATCAGGCCTATTTCTTTCACTGTCTTTTTACGCCACCCTCATCGCTAATCTGCTGTTTCCCATAAGTGACCTTTACTGCAAAACTGCTCTTCTCAGACCTCGGAAGAGCAGGCAGTCTCATTGACACCCGCGTGCATGCCATAAAATGGCCAATGCGGTGTGCTGGGGGCCGCATTAAGGTTCGCTTTAATATCTGGCACATCTTAAAGTATACTAGTCATAATAAAATCATGGGGGCTGCATTAATTTTTTGAATATAATCATTACTTGGCTGACACAATGCACCAAAATAATTACCTAATAATCCCTGCCCTGATACACTGATGCTTACTAGAATGTCAGAACTAACCGAGTCAAGGTGAAGGGCTGGTTGACCATTATACAGGTGGAGTACACATCAAACAAAGAACAAGAACATTAGACATGGCAGCTACCAAATGTATCTAATAACAGAATTGATTTTAAATTTACTTTTCAGGCAAATAAAAAAAAAATTACTCACTTGACAGGTTTCCCATTTCAATACTGTTTGCGCCAACATTTTGCTCCCCAACTGCCTTCAACCGGACCTTCACCATGATTTATTGAAAAGCCCAAACCCTTAAAAAATGATTCCCCAGCATCTAAAGTTAATATATGTTAAGTTTTAGTCACTTACTTATAATTCTTTCCCCCACTGTGCTGCAACTCTGTTCAGGACTTTAGGATACGGGCGCCGCCATCTTGACTCAGAAGCATCACATTTATAACTGTGCTTTGCTCAGACAGAGCAGAGCTGGGGTCAGGAAAACGTCAGCAATCCCAGAACGCAGAGCAGCACAGTCAGAAGGCACTTCCTGTTTGCAGGCTGCCTGATGTTCCATGAACCGCCATCTTGGATGTTTAAAGTCTCATAACATGCAGTAGATGCAGGTAGGATGATTTTTAATGTGAGCAATCTGTATGTACAGGGTGTGGGAAACATATAACATAGGCTCTTATTCAGAGTGAAGGTCCGCTTTCAGTGTATGTTTCTATTCAAAAGATAGCAAGGAAGAGAATGCTGTTATGCTGTATATTAATAGCAGTGGGTCCTCTGCATATCAGAGGCCGGTCAGGGGTGCAAAATCAGCTGAGGAATTTACAGGCCTTGCCCAGCTCACCGCCGGCTCATGAGCTCCTTAGACCTACCCCCAAGGAGCTTCTCAGCTGATAAAAATGCAATTCTGTGATTACTCACCTGTAGAATTGGTATTATATGTATACAGCACGTCCTGTTCCAGAATATTCCTTACTCCTGGGTAATACATCCACAAGATGGCGCTGGACTGCGGAAAACAGCTTGTGGCCCTATATAAGTCAGGGACCTCCCACAAATTCCCCATTATTGACAAGCAGTTAACAAGAAGCCGGGAGAACAATAATAACAAGAATTCAAAAATGAAAACAAGGGTGGGATAGAACAGGACGTGCTGTATACATATAATATCAATTCTATAGGTGAGTAATCACAGAATTGTATTATTCTAAGTATACAGCACGTCCTGTTCCAGAATATTCCTTACTCCTGGGACATCCAATAGCAGTGTCCGTAAGGTAGGGTGGGATCCCCAAAAAGTAACAGCGGGCAGTTTAAACCACTGCCTCCTGCAGAACTTTGCGACCAAAAGCAGCATCAGCTGAGGCCCTAACATCAACCTTGTAAAACTTAGAAAAAGTATGAACAGAAGACCAAGTAGCGGCCTTGCAAACTTGTTCAACAGAAGCTTGGTGCTGAAAAGCCCAAGAGGCACCTATAGCACGAGTAGAATGAGCAGTAATCAAGCAGGGATCCCACAATCCCCAAGGAAGCCAACCCACAAAAGACTCAGTGGCACCACTATATTATCAAAAAATATATGTACAGCTTTATTAATTCATATATATATACACTATACAAAAAGACACGTTAAAACCAAATGTAAAAAACACTAAACACATAAATCCAGAGGGGAATGGGGGGGGGTGTTAAAGGACAGACAGATCACAAAAAAATATGCTGCTTAATCTAAAATACAAATCACAGGACAATAATATATATAAATATATTTGATAATGTCCGTATACCAGGCTGGAAATATATAAAGTGCAATTCAATATAACGTGCAATTCAATCCTACAACATCATATGTGCTAAATAGTAAACCCTAACCACCATGCAGGGCGCTATTGCTAATCTATCCACCTAATCTATAACATACATGTGCCATACCAATATAAACCAAAATAAACAAACCCATTCAAAATATACTAGATCATCAGGACCAGCCGGGTAGAGAGCAGAACAAACACACAACATATAACAAAAATCTTACATGTCCACAGTACACCCACAGCGAAGTCCCCCTCAAACACCACCTCACCGCCGACGCGTTGCGTGACATCACCGCGTCACTTCTTCAGGGCAAGTGAGGCTCCTCAGTGATGAGCGCCCTCTTATACTTGCCCTCACTCGCTCCCACGCACCGCCCGCCATGGACAAAGGAGGCTAAGCCGCACGCACTCCGGCCGGAAGTGCGCCGGCGGCACCCAACGCACGTGACCGCGAACTGCGGTCACCTGACATTGTCGGGAAAAGCAAAGCCTGACACGCATAGCGTGTCAAGCAGCGGTAGAGGCGACTGTGCGCATAAGCGTCAAAGCACCTTAAGCGTCAAAATGGACAAAAGGACCTCACGCAAAGGCTCAAAGGGAGACCCCTGCAAGGCAGATAAGACCAAGTTCAAATCCCAGACTGGTAACATAGGCTTACGTCGAGGACGCACGTGAGTAACCCCCTGGAAGAAAGTCTTGAACAGACGACGGTGAGCAAAGGATCTTTGGAAGAAAACGGCCAAAGCAGAAACATGACCTTTAAGGGTACTAATTTGAAGACCCAAATCCAAACCATGTTGCAGAAATTCCAGGATCCTAGGGATAGAAAACACCCGACAGGGAAGCGACTTAGACTCGCACATGCCATACCCTATAGTAGATGGATGACGAGGACTTCTTCCTCGCTCGAATCATGGTATTAACAACAGAGGCAGGCAGCTCCTTTTCCATCAAGATGGAGGTTTCAGCAGCCAGGCCGTTAAAGCGAGCGTTTGTAAATTGGGATGGCGTAGCTGTCCCTGAGTGAGAAGGTCTGGATCCTTGGGCAGGGCATACTGATCTACTGCCAACTGCACGACGTCTGCGAACCACACCCTTCTTGGCCTACAGGGGGACACCAGAATGGTTCGCAACCCTTCCTGGGCAATCTTGCGCAGCAACCCTGCCCAGCAGAGGAAAAGGAGGGAACACATAGAGGAGCTGAAAGCTCTTCCAAGACATTGCTAGTGCATCCATGGCCAAGGCCAGAGGATCCTGTGACAAAGAGACAAAAGACTGGAAGCTTGTGATTTTGATGGGACGCAAACAGATCCACCTCTGGCTGACCCCAGCGGTGGCACAGGGAGCAAAACACCCTGCTGCTGAGGGACCATTCTCCCAGGCGAGAGATCCCCCTGCTGAGGGAGTCTGCCTCCAGATTCTCAACCCCCGGGATGTACACAGCTGATATGCAGGGAACATTCTCCTCCACCCCAGACAGTATCAGGGACACTTCCCTGAGGGCCCTCTTGCTCCAGGTCCCTCCCTGATGATTGATGTAGGCAATCGCCGTCTGGTTGTCCGAGCAGACCTGAACCGCCCGTCCCCGAAGGTGTGGAGTCAAATGGACGAGAACCAACCTTATCGCCCTCAGTTCCAGAATGTTGAAGGCCCCACTGACCCTGGAATTTCAGGGATTTCCAGAAGCCCCCCCAACCTGTCAGACTGGCATCTGTGGTGACTGTCTCCCAGCATGGGGCCAGAAAGGATCTGCCCACCAACAGGTTTCTTGAGTCCAGCCACCACGAGAGAGACCGTCTGGCCAGAGGGGACAGAACCAACACCTGATCCAGGGACCGAGGGTCTCGATCCCATACCGACAAGAGGTGAAGTTGAAGAGGTCTCATGTGAAACTGAGCGCATGGAACCGCCTCGAAGCAAGACACCATCAGGCCCACCAGCTGCATCCCCTGCCGGATGGAGGGATGAGGGCAAGACATAAGAAGCCTGGCTTGGGCTTGAAGACTCTCCACCTTCTGCTGAGGGAGAAAAATCTTGACTTGAGATGTATCCAGAGTCATGCCCAGAAAGGACCGCACCATTGACGGTGACAGGAAAGACTTGGGGTGGTTGATCACCCAGCCGAAGGACTCCAGTGTGGACACCACCAGTTGTGTATCCAGCTTGGCCTACTGGAAGGACTGAGATGTGATGAGAATGTCATCCAAGTAAGGAAGGATGCGAATGCCCTGAGATCTCAGCAGAGCCATTACGTCCGCCAGCACCTTGGTGAATACCCTGGGAGCCGAGGTGATACCGAAAGGCAAGGCCACAAATCGGTAGTGCTGATCCTCCAGAGTGAACCTGAGGAATCTCTGATGACCTGGAAAGATTGGTACATGAAGGTAAGCGTCCTTGATGTTTACAGAGGTCATGAAGTCGCCCGGTCGTAGTGAACTGACAGCTAAGCGCAGAGTCTTCATGCGAAAGTGTTTGAACCTGACAAATTTGTTGAGGCGCTTTAAATCCAGGATGGGTCTGATGGACCCGTCTTTTTTGGAACAGTGAAAAGATTGGAATAGTAGCCTCTGCCCCATTCCCTCAAAGGTTCCTGGCAGATGACCCCCAACTCCAGAAGGTTTTGGAAAGCAAGGCACATACCCTGAGCTGACAGGGGGTTTTGAGCCATCCGGGATCTGATGAATCTTGGGGGCAGCCAGGCTGCAAACTCTATCTTGTAACCGGAGGACACTACCTCCTGAATCCACCGGTCTGAGACGTGAAGCCTCCAGATGTGAGCAAATAGCCAAAGCTGTCCCCTCACTCGGATGGGTGAGGGCGCCCCTTCATGCCTGAGGGGGCTTGGGTGAGGATTTTGGCTTGGGACCCCAGGAGAGGCCAGGATGGCCACGTCCTCTGCCCCTTCCCCAGTGATCTCTGCGGGCCCCAAAAAAGGAGACTCCTCGGCCAGCTCTGGAACCACGGAAGGATGGGAGAAAGGCACCCATCCCCCAAAGCGTTCACCAAAGAGGCGCAGGCCCTTGAAAGGGAAACCAGTGAAAGCCTTCTTAGTAGCATTATCAGCTACCCACTGACGTAGCCAGACAGAGAGGCATATAGCCACCAACAGGGCAGAAGTCCTACCACACATTCTAATGGCATCATCCATGGCAGAAAGAATATATGCAATAAATTACTCACAAAGCAGGAGAGATCCCCACTGCCGGAGGAGAAATACAAAGCACTTCAAAAATGTGACTCAGCAATCTGTCAGTGTCATCAGGGGACCAAGGGTTTTCCCAAAGGGAGTCCCAGTTGGTTCCTCAGAGGATTCAGAATCAGAAAATAATTCCCCCTCCTCTAGGGGGTAGGGACCTGAGAGTGAGTAAGGGCCCTCATCTACTACAGGGAAGAGGGAAACCGCGGGTGATAAATGCCGCATCTTGGCAGAAGCCTTACGTGGGGCAGACCCAGCAAGATGTTTTTCAATGCTGGCCACCCATGCAGCTAAATCAGGTTGAGACTCCCCGCTAGAATGTCCCTCGGTGGGGGTCAGATGTAAGCGTGGGGGGGTAGGTGAGGCCAGAGGGGGCGCAGCACCAGGCCCAGTAACAGACAGCCCAGACTGCAGCACAAGTACCTGCTGGGCACAGGATACACATACCCTGACATCATCACTTACGGGGGATACCTCATACACAGCACATAGCCGGGCTTGTCCCGAAGGAACCCCAGGCCCATTATCCCCAGAAGCCTCCATATGGTGATTTGAATGGCACAACTGGCCAGTAAGGGTTAACGCTAAAGAGCTACCCGGGATGCCCCAAGAACCCGCTAGGGAAGTGGGAGATGGCCGGGAGAAACCACAGTGCAGCAGTTTTAACCTGCCTGAAAGAGATAACAAAAAACATTCCCATAGGAATACAGCAGAAAGGAAAATCCTGAGAAAAAAACACCCCACCGGGGTTACTCACGGACCGCAGGGAGCCAGCGGCACACGCAGCTAAGGACAGGCAAAATGGCGTCCGCAGACCTCGAGGGGTGGGCTGTGGAGACGTGATGTGGAAATCGTCATCCACAGAGCCCGCCCCCCCGAAGAGCGCGAGATGCGCCCACGTGATCCGGCCGGCCAATAGCAGCCCGGCAGCTCTGAGGTAAATGGCGCCGCCGTCCGCGGAGTGCTGTACAAGCGCGCGGCGTACAAGGCAACAGTAACACAGTACAGTTAAAACATAAAATACAGTATTATACCACTAGTCACCCCCCCTCCCCCGAAGATCTCCCGCTGAGAGAGCGAGGCAGGAATATGAAAGGATTTCCAGGGAGATAATGGCGCCCAGTAGACAATGGGAGGGGTGAGGGTGGAGGGGAACACCTATGGGAATAAGGGTTAACTGCACAGGTTGAGCCTGGCAGAAACCAATGGAGCGGGGGGGCATCCCAAAAGGCTCACCATCAGCCTAAAACGCCTACCTACCTTCACCGGAACCTTGTCAGCCGAGGCTGGGAGGCAGCAATATGGAAAGGAATGGGTGGGAATAGTCCTGCAGGGCCGCAGGCATATAAGCCCTGCTCACCTGCGCCACATAGAGAGCTATCTTTTATCTTCGCAGCCCAGACTGCATAAAAGAACTGGGGAATTTGTGGGAGGTCCCTGACTTATATAGGGCCGGGAGGAGCCACAAGCTGTTTTCTGCAGTCCAGCGCCATCTTGTGGATGTATTACCCAAGAGTAAGGAATATTTTGGAACAGGACGTGCTGTATACTTAGAATAGTCATTCAGCAACTAAGGAAATAAATATAAGGGTACCTTTTGTTCATGCAGCTGATTGGTGCTATTCCAGCGATCAGCAGCTCACTTTATTGCTGGATCCAAGCCCGCAAGGTAGTCATCGTTGTAAGCATCACCCGGAGCCTGAACTCCATTTATCTGTTTCTGTGCCAGCTCTCGCCCCCACCATCAGTCACAGAGGTGTGACCAAACCATCTTTCCATTCACTAAAATAGAGAGGGAGTGTCAGGTCTCAGCATACGCCCTACATTGCAATTATTGGAGATGTGTCAGCGCTTAGGTGAATGATGGCGGGTCACAAGTCTGGGACATCATCAATCCCGACTCTATGTTCTGGCCTGGACATTGCAGGAAGAGAAGGCTGCAGTGTGGGCTCAGATGTAGCGATCAGGTGAGTTGCTGATTGCCTCATTAGCACCGATCAGCTGAGGGACACAAAAGGTAAGTACATGTTTGTTTTTTAATTTGGCTGCTAAATCACTTTAAATCTTTTTAATAAGTGTATCAGCTGAGATGCGTATGACCCAGCTGGCTTTTTGGACTGATTTACTCTTGAGCCACCTCCTTGTGCAGACCTCAGCTTCCCTTCTACACCAGCCTCTCCTGCCGACACCGTAACCATTGCTGCCTGCCTAGACCCTTGTCTCCCCGGGGAACGTCCTGGGACCACCCAAGCAGCAAATCTATCCTCCCTTGTGGAAGGCTCTAGGAAAGACCAGGGTGGCCCTTAGACTCTAGTCCTGCAGGTTCGAGCTTGGGTTCTAGGCACTAGTCCTCGTGTGCCAACTTCAGTTTCCCTGTTCATCATGCTCAACATCAGAACCCTGACACACGGGCAATGAATCAGCTAGTTGGCCAGCAATCGCCTAAATCTGAACGAGGCCTAAGTGAATAAACGAGGCACGCCTCAGCATGCTATACTGAAGGGCAGAGACACATATATTCTTCTTCTTATGCTTTTATTCTCATAAAGTGAAATTGTGACAACCATGAGAATCTTTTTCAACACTTACTGATTCAAGGCCATAATATGTTTTCAAGACACACTTATTTTTTGTTGTGTATAAAGCTGTGCATTTTACAGTGGAGGGTAAAGTGATTAACTTGGCTGATTCTGCCATTTCTAATGGAGCCCACCTGCATTGCCAACGTGCAGCAGCTGTTAGATGTAATAGGGTGTGTTAGATGCTCCTACAACAGGGAAGGCAGTAGTTCTAGACCTGGCTCAGGGTAGTTTTCAGGAGATTCTGCCAACATGCCCTCCTGTGTTTGAGGTTAACACATAATCATAGATGAATTCAATACTGAAATTGCAATCTCAATACACATTAGCAGGTCTGAGATATGCACATATTATTTGTGAGCTAATTACTTCATTAATATGCATTTAGTGACTTGGCTGCAGTCGCTTCCATCCAGCAAACCTAAGTGTGGAGCAAATGTGTGACTAGATGCTATGAAAAGTCTGATGCAACGTGTGAATGATGGTTTATAGATGTCACATTTGTCACTTCATATGGCACTTGCACTGCACAAAACAGCTCAGATTAGTTATTTCAAAGAGGAACTACAAACGGGAATTTCAAAATGTGTTGTTCCTCTCAGGTGGGGCATCCTGAATTCGGATGCCCCACTGTGCACCCCATAGTTCGCCCATTCCACTTACCTTCCCGGCATTCCCACGGCAAAGGCTCAGGTGTGCACAGGGCCTCACATGGCAAATTGCACTGGTTGCTGGCAGAGCAGTAAATTCTCCATTTCAGCCATTGCTTGAAATGTAGAAGGTTATTCAAAGTTTTAAGCTTCTAGAAGCTCTTAAACCGGACCTTCAGCATCATTGAAAACCTTTAAAAACTATTCTCCAGCGCAGCATCTAAAATTAATATATTTTACGTTTTTTGTCATTTATTATTCTTTCCCTCACTGGGCTGCAACTGTGTTCAGGGCTCTAGGATACAGGCGCCGCCATTTTGCCTCAGAAGCATCAGATACTGAGGAGAGGAGAGCAGGGCAAAAGTTCAGGGGGCGGGTTATAGCTGTGCTCTGCGCAGACAGAGCAGAGCCAGGGTCAGGAAAAGGACAGCAATCCCAGAATAAAGAAAACATATAAGATACACTTTTGTTCAGGGTGAAGGTCCGGTTTACTGAAAATGGATATTCCAATTCATGATGCTGGGTGGTAGGCTGAAATAGTCGTTTGTGACTGGACGTCCTTTTGAAATGTAGTTCTAATTTAATAATTGAAAGTCAGAAATGTTTTTGCCATCTGTCATTTGATCCAGCTTCGTTTCTTCAGCCCGGGACAGCAGGAAGCCCAATATTGTTAGGCCTTCAGTAACTGATGGGAATGTAGTCTAAACAAACAATCGCCTCAGAACACAATGGCGCGCGCCATGTTTCCTGGACAGACTTTAATAACTTCCTATTGCAGTTGGAACAGGATACTTCACGCTTCTTTAGCTGGAATCTAGGTGAAATGTTTAAGCCCATTTGATACAGGCATTACACACAATACGACCTTATCATATTCTTCACCTCCAGGAAGAGCACAATGTTGCTCTAAAAATGGTTACAACAGCCACTGAAATCCCTTCCGGAAGGCAGTTTTAGGATCTACTTTATAGCTGCCGGTTGAGAGCAAGGTATTGTTGGGTAGGGCAAGTGTCTGTAAACTGAACCCCGTTACTATTCTTCAAAAATGTTATTTACTCACTATCATGTAACAATCAGAAACATTATTTGTTGACTAGTTTTCAAAATTATAAAAATGCATTCAGCATTAATATTTAGGTGGGCAAAAGTAGAGGTGACCTGGTAATCTATAGAAATCTCTATCTCTCAGGGATTGCTTTTAGAATTTAAAAAATAAATAAAATAGACCACTTATAAACTTTATTCGCTAAAGAGTGGAGCTCAACCTGTAACCAAAATACTGTATTTTTCGTCCTATAAGACACCTGTTGGGCAGGGGGAGTCCCAGCTGTGGGCACCTGCTTCTTGGCCCGTTGCGTTCGTCCACGCGAACACTAGGATCCGTGCAGAGGGTGCGTGTGGACTGCGTCCCAGGCCATCCCCACCCACTGCAAAGACCCGGGTGTGTGTGCACACACCATGCGCCTGAGCATCAGCAGTGACTGCGCCCAGAGCAGGGACTCTCCCTATCCGCTCCCCCCCACCACTCCTCCACTGTCTGGCTGTGGCAGCTGGAGCGACGGTTAATGTAAGTTTTCTTTTTTCCTTCAGCGTCCGGGGCAGAGGGGCATGTCACACTACCTATGGGAGCGGGGAATGCTACACTGCCTATGGGGATTAATAGGAAGGAATGCCATACTGCCTATTGGGATTAGTAGGAAGGAATGCCACACTACCTATGGGAGGGGCAGGACGTACTGTATACTTATAATACCAATTCTACAGGTGAGTATTTCACAGAATTGTATTATTCTTAGTATACAGTACGTCCTGCTCCAGATAGATTACTTACACTTGGGACATCCAATAGCAGTGTCCATAAAGTAGGGTGGGATCCCCAACAAAAAAGGTAACAGCAAACAGTTTAAACCACTGCCGTCTGCAAAACCTTGCGGCCAAAAACAGCATCAGCTGAGGCCCTAACATCAACCTTGTAAAACTTTGAAAAGGTATGAACAGAAGACCAAGTAGCAGCCTTGCAAACTTGTTCAACAGAAGCCTGGTGCTGGAAGGCCCAAGAGGCACCAATAGCACGAGTAGAATAAGCAGTAAGGCGGAAGGGAGGATTCTCCCCCTTAGCAGAATAGGCCTAAATCAGGGCCTGACGGATCCATTTGCTGATAGTAGACTTGGCAGGAGCCAAACCCTTCCTAAGACCAGAAGGGACCACAAAAAGAGCATCGGTTTTCCTGAAGGACGCAGTGACTACTAGGTAATACTTCAGACACCTGACCACATCCAAGGAATGCAAAACCCTTCCTTAGCATTGCTAGGATTAGGACACAATGAAGGAAGAACAATATCCTGATTCAGATGAAAGGCAGACACCACCATTGGCAGAAAATCTGGCTTAAAGCGGAACACCACCTTGTCCTGATGTCTCTCGTAGTATGGGGGCTGAATAGACAGAGCCGCCAGCTCAGACACACGCCTGACCGAAGTAATAACCACCAGAAAAACAACTTTGAGGGTAAGTACAGCCAGATCCTGAATAGGCTCAAAGGGAGCACCCTGTAAGGCAGACAAAACCAGGTTCAAATCCCAAACAGGGACCGTAGGCTTACGTGGGGGACGCACGTGAGTGACCCCATGAAAGAAGGTCTTAACCAAGGGATGCTGAGCAAAGGACTTCTGAAAGAAGACAGACAGGGCAGAAACCTGACCCTTCAGAGTACTGAGTTTTAAACCCAACTCCAATCCATGTTGTAAAAACTCCAGAATTCTAGGGATTAAGAATTCCCTGCAGGGGAGAGACCTAGACTCACACCAGTCAATGTAGGAACGCCATACCCTATAATAGATGGCAGAAGAAGTTTTCTTCCTAGCCTGTACCATGGTATCCACCACTGAGGCAGACAAGCCTTTCTCCATCAACATGGAGGTTTCAGCAGCCAGGCCGTCAAAGCCAGAGTTTGTAAACTGGGATGGCGTAAGGAGCCCTGAGTGAGTAGATCTGGCGCCTCTGGCAGGACCTACTGGTCTACTGCCATTTGTACCACGTCTGCGAACCACACTCTTCTTGGCCACCTTGGGGCCACCAGAATCACTGGCACCCTTTCCGGGGCAATCTTGCGCGAACCCTGCCCAGCAGGGGGAACGGGGGAAAGGCATACAGGAGCCGAAATTTCTTCCATGACAGTGACAGAGCGTCCGTGGCCAAGGCCAGAGGATCCTGAGACAGGGAGACAAAGGCCGGGAGCTTGTGATTGTGACGGGATGCAAACAGATCCACATCCGGTAGGCCCCACCGGTAACACAGGGACTGGAATACCCTGTTGCAGAGAGACCACTCCCCCTGACGGGAAGTCCCCCTGCTCAGACAGTCTGCTAGAAGATTCTCTACCCCCGGGATATAAACAGCCGAGATGCATTGAACATTGGCCTCCGCCCATGTCAGAATCCGCAACACTTCCTGGAGGGCACCCTTGCTCCGGGTCCCTCCCTGATGGTTGATGTAGGCAACCGCTGTTCTGTTGTCTGAGCGCACCTGCACAGACAGTCCCTGCAGGTGATCGGTCAACTGCTCCAAAACCAACCTGACCACCCGTAGTTCCAGAATGTTGATGGGTAAATGGGCCTCCTGAGAGCCCCACCTCCCCTGGAACCTCAGGGACTTCCAGAATCCCCCCCAACCTGACAGACTGGCATCCGTGGTGACCGTCTCCCAGGAGGGGGCTAGAAAGGACCTGCCCTTTAGCAAGTTCTTGTTGTCTAGCCACCACGAGAGGGACCTTCTGACCAATGGGGGAAGCACACAAACCCCGTCCAAGGACGCGGGGTCCTTGTCCCACACCGATAGGAGGTGAAGCTGCAGAGGCCTCGAATGGAACTGAGCAAAGGGCACCGCCTCGAAGCTCGCCACCATCAGGCCCACCAGCTGCATTCCCTGTCTGAGGGAGAGCTGGGGGCACGAGAGCAGGGACCGCACCTGCGCAGTCAGAGCTTCCACCTTCTGTTGGGGAAGAAATATTCGTGATTGAACCGTATCCAGAATCATCCCCAGGAATGGGGTCACCGGTGAAGGGGACAGGGAGGACTTGGGATGATTGATCACCCAGCCGAAGGACTCCAAGGTGGACACCACCAGCTGAGTGTCCAGCTCCGCCTGCTGTAGAGGCCATGAGGCGATGAGGATGTCGTCCAGGTAGGGCAGCACTCGAATGCCCCCTGACCTTAGTAAGGACATCACCCCCCGCCAATACCTTGGTGAACACTCTGGGAGCTGAAGTGAGGCCAAACGGTAGAGCCTTAAATTGGTAGTGTTGATCTATCAACTCGAATCTGAGAAACCTTTGATGCCCTGGGAACACAGGGATGTGAAGATAAGCATCTTTGATGTCCAGAGACGTCATAAAATCCCCTGGTCGCAGAGAGCCAATGGCCGAGCGCAGGGTTTCCATGCGAAAGCGCTTGTTCTTGACAAATTTGTTGAGGATCTTTAAATCCAGAATGGGCCTGACTGACCTATCTCTTTTGGGTACTGTGAAAAGGTTGGAGTAGAACCCTTCTCCCAATTCTCTCAAGGGAACCTTGCAAATAACTCCCAGATCCAGAAGTCCTTGTACTGCCTGCATCAGGACCTGAGCTGATACCGGGTCCTGGGGGATCCGGGACCTGATGAATCTTGAGCGGGCCGCACAGCAAACTCTATCTTGTAGCCGGAGGTAACTACCTCCTGAATCCACCGGTCTGAGACTTGGTGCCTCCAAACGTGCGCGAAGTGCTGTAGCCGTCCCCCCACCTTGGCGGGCGAGGGCGCCCCATCATGCCCGAGGGGTCTTGGGAGGGGCTTTGGGTTTGGTCCCCCAGGAGGAGCCAGGGCGTTGCCCCCTGCTCCTATGCCAGGAGTCTGCGCGAGCGCCCGCGAAGGACACCCCTTTTCCCTGCTTAGCGCCTCTGTAGGGGGCTGAAAGGGGGCCGTGGCTGCGAAAGGGCCGAGGCTGCCGCCTGCGCTGTGGTAACTTACCTCCTTTAACAAAGAGGTCTAGGCGGTCCCCAAACAGGCGTAGTCCCTTGAATGGGAGCCCAGTAAGGGCTTTCTTAGCAGCATTGTCGGCTGCCCACTGTCGCAGCCATAACGCGCGGCGTATAGCCACAGCCAAGGCGGAAGATCTGGCACACAGCCTAATAGCATCATCCGATGCAGACAGGATAAAGTTCACAAATACATCACAGTTAGACAGTGCATTAATAGTATCAGCAGGCAACTCGTCTGGGCTGTCAAGTGCATTCCTGACCATGGCCCTGAGCGCCACGGCAGTAATGGCCAGAGCGCAGACCGGGCGCAGTGCTGCCCCTCCAAACGCAAAGGCATGGCACGCCAATTGGTCAATGCGCCGTCCTCAGAATCCGGCAGCGTAGTAGTGTCGGGGGAGTGCATAATAGAGGTGTTAGACAGCCCTAGAATAGGAGCATCGACCTCGGGGGGCGATGACCAGCACTTGACCATGTCAGCAGGAAATGGATACTTCCTGTCCAGACTCTTAGGGATCCCGGGAAGTCTACTGGGATGTTCCCACTTCTTAAGCACAAGGTTATTGAAATGGGTTTGCTCAGGAAATTCCAATCGAGCCTTAGCAGTATGGAATAGCTCACCCCTTTGCCTGGGAGCCACAACAGGGGGAGAGATGGACAAAACCTCAAAAATCTGAAGCAGTAGTTTATCAGTATCATCCGGGGTCCAGTGATCAGAACCAGAATCGTCATGACCCCTAGACTTCTCATCAGATGACTCTGAGTCAGAGAGCAGCTCCCCTTCGTCCGAAGGGGTATGGTCATATAGATGCGTAAACTCATCAGACTCCGTAGGGAAAGGAGCAGAGTCAGGGATTATGTGCCGCTTTTTTGCAGTGGCCTTGCGCGCTAGAGTACTAAGCAAGCAATTTTTCAATGCTGGCCAGTCTAGTAGCCACATCAGGATGAGAATCCCCGCTTGTATTGGGGGTTAGACTCAGGCTTGGGGGGGTAGGTGAAGTGAGGCAAGGTACAGACCCAGCCCCGTGAGGGGCGGGAAGTATCCTTAGGGCATGCTGTGCACAAGGGACGCAGACCCGTGCATTGTCACCGTTGATAGATGAGACCCCACAAGCTACACACAGCCGGGCTTGTCCCGAGGGAACCCCGTTCACAATATCCTGGGATGCCTCCATATGGTGATTAATGGGTACAATAGGCCAGTAGGGATTGATGCTATAAGCTACCCTGGATGCCCCAAAGACCCCCATGGAAGTGGGAGTAATTATACTAGGTCCAACTGGCAATTACACCGGGGTGGGAGAAGCCACTGGATTCGACCGTCTGAAAGACATAATGGGAATAGGGATGTCAGAGCCATGTGCAATAAGCAAGAAAAATGAAAATCGCCCGCGAAGGCACTTACAGATCGAGGGAGGAGGAGGACCGTTACCACGCGCGCGCGCGTTGAGCATCTAAATGGCGCCAAGCGAACCTCGAAGGGTGGGCCAGAGCGGGCTGTGACGCGGAGCACGCCAAGCCAGGTCTCCGCCCCCCTGAAGAGCACGAAGCTCTGAAGACAGTAGTTAGCGCAGACAGTAAAGTGAGTGACACACTATAGAAGTAAAACGGGGATTACTTCCAGATGCGCCCGACAACGTATACCAAAGAAAACGCTGCAGCGTCTGAGGCGCCGCCTGTTCGCGTGCCCGTCCAATAAGTGCAAGAGAATCGCGTGGCGGCGGCCGATAGACAATAAAAACAGCGTGGCTCTGACACCAGGTGTATGAGTCAAGGACAATACTAAGGCCATAACTTACTGAATACACTAAGACCACCACACCCCCCCCTTTCTTTCCCCCCGAGCTACGGGGGGAATGAGGGAGGATGGCGACCCTTTGAACAGGGTGCACCGCTACACGGGGTATGGGGCAATAATGCGGGAGGGGCATCCACAAGAGGCTCACCATCAGCCTAAACCACCTACCCTTTGGTGGGGGACTGGGGAGGAGCTAGCTCCATAAGCACACGTAGTGCTGCCTACCCTCACCCGACCAGCGCAGCCCAAGCTGGGAGGCACATCACGAAGAGGACGGGTGGGAGTAGTCCAACAGGGCAACAGGCTTTAATAGCCCCGCTCACCTGCGAGAGAGTGACACATCATGTCTTCGCAGTCAGCACTGCAGAGAAATCTGGGGATTTGTGGGAGGTCCCTGGGTATTTGAGGGGCCGGGAGGAGCCTGTTTTACATGTCTCTGCAGTGCAGCGCCATCTGGCGGAGGATAACCCAAGTGTAAGTAATCTATCTGGAGCAGAACGTACTGTATACTAAGAATACACGGTGTGTGCTAAATGTACTGTGTATCCCATACCTGTGTAACCACTGCCACATCGCTGAGGATTGAGGTACAGGTAAGGATTTTGGGGTGTTGCAGGGGGAAGTGCGTGGGGCCCCGCACTTGATCTCTAGGAAACGGCACTGGGGCCGCTTTAAATGTGTTATATGCTTTTTCCAAACCACTTCTTTTGTATTTTACAAATGGGAATTTTTCTAGAGGAGGATACACCCTGGTTATTATACCACCTGATGCAGGTATCTTTATACATCACCACCCAAATAAACATGCCCCTCCCTACATCTCTGCCCATAGAATGAGCAAGTGCGTGACTCAGCGGCGGCTCTAAAATGTTTTTGACGGAAAGGTCTTATCTGATCACTTAACTGATAAAGAAGAGTTGTTGCTATATTTGCAATGTATATTTATAGTGATATTTAATAGCATTGCGTGTGTATGCATGTGCGCGTCTGTATATATATATATATATATATATATATATATATATATATATGTACATGTGTTTAAGAATACTTTTTAATATAACCATCCCTATTTGTTAAAGTTATGGACTTTACTCTTACTTTACTTTAACTGTGTTTTTTATGACTTTATGAGAATGAAGGTCACACCTGCTTAACACACACATCATGCTTGTAGACAATCTTATCAGATATGGCGAAAATAGATCAACATATTGGACCAAAGTGCAACGTTATTCATATGGTCCTCCGGAGCTTTTATTACAGGAACAAGTCACAGCTACATCTGTATTGAAAAGCTGGCACAGACCTCAGAGTAACATGTGATAAAAAGCTTCTGCCGGGGTGAAAAGGTGCGAACATCACTGAAAACGCTGTTGATTGCTATGAGAGAGGCCTGGCTGGATTTCACTGTTCCCGTTTCCAGCAGGGTTTTACCGCATATAAGCAATCACAAACTACTTTTTAATAGGGAGCGCAATGCAATCAGCAATTATCTGGTTTCAATAAACTCTGTGCTAATAAAAATAAAATGTGAAACATGACTGGTTGCTGTTTGCTTTGCAAACAACAATACTCTACTAAAAAGCTTATTAGGCAAGGTCTTTTCTTGCTGGATAAGGGGTCAAGAAATATCCAACCAGGCTTGTTTTTTTCTTTTAATGGAAGGAAAAAGACATCCGGAGTGACAGGCTCTGTCACCCCTGGATTTTATTCCTACCATGAGAGAATAAACCACAAGCTTGGCAGGAGCTTTATTAAGTTCGAGTGTATAAGTGACCGCTCCTTTCATTAGGCCACAGGTTTATATGTATTTTAAGTTCAAGAAGGAACTGCAGCTGGTGCAGGGGGGCTCTGGCAATCTGGATGCCACCCTGAGACTGTCACAATGCGGGCCTACACCCTTTAGGTAGTAAGCACCCATGCCATGATCCGTCCTTGTAGTTACATAGCTTCGCCTATGGAGAACTCTCATTGACCAGCTGAGAAGCATATTTAGCTCAGGAGTATGTGGGCTGATGGTGAGCTGGCCAAGGCTAGTGAAATGCCAGGGTGATTTGGCCCAAGAGACCTCCCCCCACACACACTCTGTGGTCTGCCTGTGAGGCTCAGCTTCACTTTCTGTCGCTCTGGAGTTGGCCTGGTGCTAGCACACAGCTCAATTCAGGACACTTTCTGTGGATAGACAAGGCATTATCTATACTGGGTCTTGGTCTATGCCCTCTGGGCACCCCAATCAGGGATGCCACGCTGTGTGAAAGCCCCCAAGCTGCCTGATCTCACTCACCCTTTCTCAGTCACATGGCAGACATGCAGCCTCTCGTCCACTCAGCTAACTCGGGTTCGATCCTGCCCCTTCGTCCAAGAGCTTGAAAGCGAGCTGATCCGAGCGCACTGGTGGCCGCATCCCTCACTACCCTTTAACAGGGAGTGTGCCTGCACCGGCCATTCACAAATGGACCAGGGACAAAGGTGAGTTTTTGGGCGACCCGGGGGGTTTGACACAGCAGGACATCACGATCGGTGTGCCCTGGAAGGGAGCGAGTATGCCTGCCCTGCAGTCTCCTAGATTCCAGGGAAAGTTTTGGTTCACTTTAAATGTATCTGAGGAGCTTTTTCAGGGGTAAAGCACTAGAGACATAAAGGCATGCTATTACAGTAGCCCCAGGTCTGCTGCCAGTTAAATTAAAGAAGAATTATAACATGTAAAACATGTAAAATCTGTCCATCTACACTTTTTTAACAGATACGACTAGAGGTATTCAAAAAGAATGTGTGGACTACAATCAGCATAGCTCAGTGGCTAAGGACAGGGAAGCATTCAGCAGCGCAGGGGTCACAACAACAGGCACATGGGATTCCAGAAGAGGTATTAACATTTTTTTATTTTTCATTCCATTCCCTATGCTGCTTAGATTATTATTAAAACTGCTAAAATTTCCCCAGGGAATATTCCTTTAAACAATACAAAATATGTGGGTTCTAACACAGCGGTGACTGTCTAGAAGGAGCTTACACTTTAAACCGGACCATCATCCTGAATAAGGCCTGAGTAAAAATCACCCTACATGCACCTAGTCCATTTTTTAAACCTTTTAACATCCAAGATGACGGCCCATGGAGTCTCAGGCAGCCTGCAGACAGGAAGTGTCTTCTGACTATGCCACTCTGCATTCTGGGATTGCTGTCCTTTTCCTGACCCCAGCTCTGCTCTGTCTGTGCAAAGCACATAACCCCCCCTCCCCCCTTCTGTGGTATTATGTGTGATGCTTCTGAGACAAGATAGCAACACCCGTATCCTAGAGTCCTGAACACAGTTGAAGTCCAGCATAGGAAAGAAAAATAAGTGAATGACTAAAAACTTAAAATATGTTAATTTTAGATGCTAATAGTTTTTTAAGGGTTTGGGCTTTTCATTAAATGATGCTGAAGGTCCGCTTTAACGTCACGTTCACAGACTATTATTAGAATTACATTTTTATGCCTTTCAAAACCCCCATCTATCCCCATCACTCTCTGCACCGCTATAATTATTGTTATTATGCCTTTATATAACTCATATTTTGCAGCGCTAAGAAGTTCAAAATCATTTTGTGCTCCAGAGAAGCTTCCATTCGCATGTCTTCCATCCCCACAGCATCTTATAACAGAGCTACTAAAAATAAAAGCATCTCCCGAAAATGTCGCTTGTGTGCATCCTTTAGCAGAGATAGCTCCCAGCACAGTGTGGGGTCTAGGCACACAGGCTGAGGGTGCTATTCTCCAGCAGATGGCAGTAAAGGTCAGCTTTGTGCCAGGGTCAAACCTTGTGCTACTTTGCTCACTGCCTAAGCAAAGCTCAGGCAAAACTGTTAGGGGGTTATTGTAGTTCACTTTAGGGACATACAAATAATAAGGACAAGCATGTCAAAGGAGCCTGATCTCCTAGTATGGTACGTTTTGAAAAACTGCCAGATATTGCAAGGGAGCAAATGTCAATATAGGCTTTTTTTGCCTCTGGGTGCACTTTAATGTACAATAACCATTATGTAAAAGCTGTTTAATAAGAGTGGAAGGCATGGGGCTGATTTAACCACTTCATTTCCAGAGTGTTTAGCCTCTTTTCGTACCCGGATTTTTTTTTTTATTTCAGCAATGGGCCGATCTAACTTCAAACAACAATTTGAAGTGGTACAAAACCTAGTGAGCGATACATTTTATCCATGGGCAGCACAGAATTCACAGGGAATATGGCAGCAGGAGCAGGAGGTGGTGACTGCTGCAGTTAGAAGTATCGCTCATGGGGGGCTGCGGAAGAGGTATTCGGGGCAGAAGTGCACGTAATAGGGTGCAGGTCCCCTTTACATAGTGTGGGGGAATGTGGGCTTCTCCTCAGAACCCTAGTGGATCTATGCAACTAAACACCACTTCTATCCCCCCCCCCCCCCGGTTGTAGCACTGCACAGTACCGCAATGCACAAATCCAAATGCATTACCTTGTTGCTGGCCACCAGTTCGCTGCCGCACATAACCGCCACAGTGGGCAGTGGTTGCATGGCCTGACCAACCAGTGCCCAGCAATCTAAGCTGACCAGCAATAGTTTGAAGCGGCCTTAAACCCATTTTTTCGACTTGGTCCACTTCTTAGCAAGCTTCTTTTCGTTGACTTTTATACAAGGGCCTTAGATTGAGAGAAAATATATTTATTATTAAAGTCCACTTTCAATTGAGCTTTTGAAAGTACATATTTTGGCATAGCAACATTATGTCTTAAAGGTGCTGAGTTGATCTAGTATTTTTTTTAGCAAATGTGTGTTTTATGGAAAGCAATTTTCACTAACTGCAAGTGCAGACTTGGTGTAAGCTGCCAATAGCAACATTTGCAGGTAGCTGTACAGAACACTGCTGCTAGGAATGTGTAAGGTTGAGTGAGCTCCCTCACCTCATCAGTGGCCATAGCAGCAGTGTTCTGTGTGTACAGGACTCACTTCTCTCTTCTTGGTGTACAGACTTGGTGTACAGTGCCAGGTAGAAAAACTGCTTCCACAAAACACATATTTGCTAACATAGGAAGCAATAAAAAATACTAGAACAGCTCAGCACATTGAGGACATCCTTTTGGCACAAAAAATATACACTTTCAAAAATTCCAGTGAAATTTGACTTACCCTTTAACACTTCCTATGAAAGTTGCATTCATTTTACAATATAAGCAAGAGATTTTCTTTTTAAAGTGGACCAAAAACCCAGCTCGATCGGCCTGGGAATGATCAATTCCATCCCCCGGGGCATCCAAAATCAGGATGCCCCAGTTGTGTGAAATCCCCCCGGTCGCCCCGTTCACTTACCTTGCTTCCCGGTCCAACAGGGCATGCCCGGGGCGGCTGCATCCTCGCTATCCCTCTAGCAGGACACGTGCCCATGGCCAGCGTGGGCACGCTCCCTGTCAGAGGAGAGCGGGGGAAGAGGCCTTAGACACCACCTTAGATGGCGTGACGTCAGCGGCTCTGAGCTTGCTGATTGGACGAGCGGCTGCACATGCACCGTAGGACCAGGAAGATGTGAGTTTCTTTGGGGCGATTGGGGTGCCCCGAGGGAAAGGACCAAAACCCAGGATAGTCAAAATCCTGGGTTTTGGTCCACTTCAATGCTGGAGTTGAGCCAGTACACCTAACAAAACTAGCTTTGACTCCACAGGTTTTTGCTGTAAAAATGGATGCTGTGTGTGCAATGACTGGGCTGGACACTGACTGGGCTCATCGCAGGACTTAAAATTAGTGGAGTGCATTATAAATTTAGAAGCCCGGCTGTGAATCGATGCTCCTTAAGCTGGGGAATGGGGCCTCCTGATACCTACCATGTTCTACCCCCCATGTGACTGTGAGCAGCCTATTAGTTTTGCTGGCAGTCCTGCACATTACAGTGCACCTGCCAGCTTTGTGAGGCTGATAAGCTGTTTAAAGCGGACCTTCACCCTGAATAAGAGCCTATCTTATATGTTTTCTCCTCCCTGAACATACAGATTGCTCACATTAAAAATCTCCCTACCTGCACCTACTGCATGTTACGAGCCTTTAAACGGCCAAGATGGCGGCTCATGGAGCATCAGGCAGCCTGCAAACAGGAAGTGTCTTCTGACTGTGTCACTCTGCATTGTGGGATTGCTGTTCTTTCCCTGACCCCGGCTCTGCTCTGTCTGTGCAGAGCACAGTTATAATCCGCCTCCCTGTACTTTATCCCGCTCTCCTCTCCTCATGTAATGCTGCTGAGGCAAGATAGCCGAGCCCGTATCCTGGAGTCCTACACAGAGTTGCAGCCCAGTGGGGGAAAGAATAATAAGAAAGTGACTAAAAACTTAAAATATATTAATTTTAGATGCTGGGGAATAGTTTTTTGAGGGTTTGGGCTTTTCATTAAATCATGCTGAAGGTCCGGTTTAACTACTACCCAACTACTAAAACACCACTGAGGAAAATTGTATGTATCTGTTACATGTGACATAAGGGTTGGGAAGACATAGAGGGAGCATGTTCGCCTAATAAAAGACAGAGCATCACCATGGTGGGTTTTATTGCTTGTTCCTACTTGGATTTGTGGTTTGGATTTACAACATGCAACATGTGCTCACCATCATTTCCCAACACTGAAAATATATATAAAAAAAGTCTCAGCAGAAAGTGGAAATAACATTTTGATCTTGAAAACTTAAATGTTTATATTCATTCTTTTGGAGTCGATTCAGCACCAGGTGATCTTCAGGTGAATAAATCACCTGGTGCTGAATCGACCCCTAGGTAAACAATGAAAGCCCCCCACCCCCCCCCCCCCCAATTTACATTAAAGGGGTTATTCAGCACTAGGTGGAAAAATTGTCATCCCTTTTCATTGTCTACCTAGGTGTCGATTTAGCACCAGGTGTAAATAGAGCATTTTTCACCAAGAACATGTTGTATTCCAAAGTGCACTTTTTGCACCTATTGCCGAATCTAGATGATGGGCACTGTGGGGTGTGGTTTAGGGGTGTGGCCGGTGAGACAGTCTTCCCCATAATATCAGCAAAGTGAGACATTTAGGTGTCCCCAGAGTTTCCAGAGGGACAAAATGCTTCAAAGTGGGACCTCTGGTCAGTTTAGGCTATATAGTCTACAATCTGTAGTATATCCACTGTGGCACAAAACTAGAAATCATGTTGAGTGTCAATGAGAAGAACAAGAACTCTGATGGGGAAATGAAGTCTTGTCAGTCTAAAAAGCAGCATTCTGCCTAAATAGTTGGTCCTCTTCCAATAAAGCAATAGGGACTGGGCACTATTGACATAGATTTTGTAAATCCTCCCAGTGTCTGGGGGGTTTCGACCTACATCCTAGGAATTACACTGATAAATAATGATGCTTCACTAAAAGTGGACCAATCACCAGGATTTTGACTATCCTGGTGATTGGTACCTGTCCTGGGGGCATCCCAATGTAGTATGTCACCCTGTGTGAAACCCCCCAGATCTCCCACTTTCACCACCTTTCCCACGGTGCATGCACGGGTGCCTACTCAATCAGCGCTTTATGCAGCACATACTAGTGTGCTGCATAAAGTTGCTGATTTGAAGATCACGCCGGTATAGGTGCGCCGGCGGCCGCATCCCTGGCTCCCCTGTGGAGTATGTGCTCTAGGGTGCCCGGCCTATCTGAATGCACAGCTACAGGGAAGACGGGGATGTGGCCGCTGGCAAAAACAGCGTCGCAGGACCCTCCGGGATCAGGTAAGATTTCCGTGCCCCGGGGGGTTTCACACCGTGGGCATCTGGTATAGGATGCCCCGAGGCAGGCTAGCGGCCGTCCCTGGAATCTTTAAGATTCCAGGCTGGCCACAGGGGTTGCTTGGTCCACTTTAAAGAACAGCATCCAAAACAGTAGCATTTGAGACCACTGCATCCATTCCTCCGGGTGATCATAAATCACGATGCCCATGTCTACTATCTTCCCAAAATCAGGAATTAGTATCTCCCGGAATGAAAGGAACAATCCTGGAAAAGGCCGATATCGGGGCTAGTGCAAAAGGCCCTCTCAGAGAGGTATGCACTGAGGGGCGCCCAGAAATCACATGCCTCCCTGCTGCCAAATAAAGAAGTCACAAGTTTATTTTTAAGTGTTCTGGAGTCACAGGGTCATGGCAGACACTCCTCTGTAACAGCCAGGGGTGGATTAGGCACTGGGTGCAAGGCCTTGCCCTGGGGCCTCCCCCACAGACGTGCAATCCTATTGGGCAAATCTTACAGGCTGCTAGTGGTCAGGTGAAGAGAATGCAGGTCCGGGCTGCCTGGTTGCCTGCTCTTGGGCTTTCTGGGTGGAAGATGTGGGGCAGGGCATCCCAAACTCAAGGGCAGGCCCCCAAAGACAGCTCTACCAGGACACCCCAGTCTGACACTGGCCTACACCACACGTTCCTGCAGGTCGTCTGCCGGCTGCTGCTCGTCTCGATCACCTGAGTCAGTCGTGGTTCTATCACACAAGGCATTTGCAATTGTTGAGTTGAAGAGCAGGAAAGTAAACCATGCCGACCACCAGCCTCCCAGCAACTTGCTTGTAACCTTATAAATAATGGCAGTAAGGCTGTTGAAAGCAGCGAATTACCCAGGCAGGGGGACCTGCAGCAAACTTTTTGCCCAGGTGTCTCCACCACACTTAAACCAGACCAACATCCATTTTTTTTTAACGGGTGTTGGTCCCGCTGTCTGTGCTTCACGATAACCTCGGGGGGGGGGGGGGGGGGGGGGAGCGCCAGGAAAGGAGTCCCGCAATTGGTCGCTGGGCGGTCAGGTGGACAGTTCCTGCCGGTGGCCGGCGCAGAGGACGCAACTGCGGCCCACGTGACCACCCGGCAGTCAATCGCGGGGACTCTTTACCCGGTGCTGGCTCGTAATGAAGGTGAGTTTTATGAGCGTTCTGCTAGGTTATCTGCGAGGGGGCTCCAGCATTATGGGTGCCCCCCCCCCCGAGGTTATCGTGAAGCACAGACAGCGGGACCAACACCCGTTAAAGTAAAAACGGGTGTTGGTCCGGTTTAATTCAGGCCCTGGTAACTTTGCATCCTGCAGTTGGTTGGGAGTGTGGGATGAGAACACGATGCCCGACCTGACGCAGAAGGAAGTCAGCATATACCTTCACACTAGCAGAACCTACAACACATCATGCTACATGCAGCTCTGCCAACATGTAAACAACAGTGTTGCCCAATAATGAGTATATGTGAAATGTCGATCTCAAGCTTGCAAGCAGTGTCAGGAATTAGGAATTGTGGGGATTGTACTGTATGCTACTTTTGCAAATAGGTTAATCCAGCACCAGTAACAATGGTAGTAGGTAGCAATGCAATTGGTTCTGCTTACACACTGTGAAACACACTGTGCTATGTAAATACAGAGAATAAATAAAATATCTCATCAATATACAGTTTGAGGGATTTTCTTATCTTTATAGACACCAGCAAGTGATTAATAAACCTCCATGTTGTTGCCTATGGACCAATGCTCTCCTGAAGTAGACTAGATATCACAGGCTGGTACCTATAGTTGACATTAGCATATTGAACCCTAAAAAGCAGCAACTATTAAGCCGTAAAATAACGAATGAAAGCTTCAGTAAGGATGACATTATATACAAAGGCAAATCCGAGCAATCTCTCATTAATAGCACAGGTTGAATGAAATGTGAATTGCAGTTACCGGACGGTTAATGTCACGCATACCAGTCATGAGAAATGTCAGCTGTAAAATTCCACCCGCCTGTGTGTGAAATGCCACCGCAAATGCTACATTATGCTGGGAAGAGGAGTTAAAACCCCCCCAGCTGGCAACAAGGCTACAGAACACAGTAGAATGAACAAGCACCCCCCCCCCCAATATTTTTTCTGAAAAAGTGACAAGTGCTTCTGTTAAACTTTAAATACAGGTATATGGGGGACAAGTTTGCTCTAGGCCAGGGGTTCCCAACACATTTTCATCAAGTACCACTTTCCATTTGCTAAATATCTCAAGTACCACCTGGATGGTACATATACATTGTCAGCACCTAAAACAGTCTTAAAACACACAAATCAACCCTATAATTTGTTTGATATATATTCAAAAACAGAACCGCCTCGATTATGCATACCATTAGGCCCAGAAGACACATGCCCTGTCGGACCGCGGGATGGTCATCAACCAACAGAGACCTCATCCCCTCCGGCAGAGCCGTGCACCTCTGCAATGGAACTTTCCAGACTCTGGCATGCTACCTTAGTGTGAGATGTTGGGGGCGTACCTGGATATGTGGGACCTGACTTCGAGTTTGTGTATTAAACTGACAGACAAGGCTGTTTCTATGGGAGGACAAATAGGGCGATAGCCCTGTGCGTCAAGGCAATTGGGGGCACTTTTTTTCCAGGCATCCTGTCTTCTGTGTTTTTTGCAGATAGGTCAGGGCCATGTTTTTTGTTTTTTTTAATATTCTTTATTTTTGGTAATACAAAGTACAATACAACAAATATAGACAATATTGAAGGGGATAGGGGGGAAAGGTAACCGGTTACAAATCTTCAACCTACACTTATTTTGCCATCATACAGCATCAATTCTCATCATATCCAGAATCTGTTCCATTGCCCCCGACAAACTATATTATTCCTATGTTATGGATACCACTGCGCTTCTAGATGGCTCAGGGCCATGGATAATAGTGCCAGCCATACACAAGGCCCCTCATCCCCCATATTGGACTCTGTCATGCAAAGGGGGCACTGCTTGCTGCTATGGTAGAGGCACATAATGGCACATACCGGTACGGGGCAGCAGCAGCACCATAGGATGGGTAAGGAGGGGGTATAAATTTTCCTTCGGGCACTGGGTGCTATTTTGCCTAGAAACTGCCCTGCTGTATTTTAGCTTTTATGTCTGCTTGGACAAGACCATTAAAGAAGGCCAATCAGATTCGGATAGTTTCTGATCTCTTTTGCTCCACACAGCTAAGAAACTAACACAAGCCTCTCACTATTTCTGTCATTCACTTTAGGCCAAGCTCACTTTAACAAAGCACAAAACCTGTTAATCTCACTCTCCTGGGTTTTGTTCCTTGTAAAATGTGATAGCATTATTCATTTAAAGAGAAGCAACCACATGCAGTCTGTAAAACTCTAGGGCTGGTCTCCCTTTTTGTGGGGCATCACGATTTGTGCTGCCTCATTATGTAAAACCCCCCAGAATGCCAGTTGTGCTTACCTATCTGGCAGTCTCATGGCGCTTGTGAGGGTGCATGTTATGAGCGCAATAGGGCGCTGCATGGAAGGGCACTAGCAAACATACCCAAGGCGGCTTCCCTCTGGCTGTGTGTACCCATGCCAGCAATTTAGTTAGCCCTGCACCTGCTCCATGGGATTGGTACATTTCACAGTGATGCCCCAAAAAGAGTACGACCACTAGCCTAGATTGGGGGCATAGCTGGGGGGGGGGCATGTGCCCCGGGTGCAGCAGGTTAGGGGGGTGCCAAAGGGGGGTCTGAACACAGGTGGGGGGCACCATTTTGAATCTTTGCCCCAGCTACTCCTCTGGCCTAGAGTCTCTAGGCTGGTGGTTGCTCCTCTTAATCTTAAAGTTCCAGTTGAATAACACTAAAAACCAACAGGAGCTTCCTGAGCACATAAAGCAAAGTAGGTGTGTGGTATCAATGCTAAAAATGTCAGAATTAGAATAATTCCTCTAGATATCCTAGATATATTTTATAGTAATCACAGTATTATACCCAGCTTGCCATCCAACATCAGAAGGAACATTAGTGATTTGACTGGAGGGATGCAGGTTTGTCTGAAGTGCTCTTGCGAAAGGCACCTAACCTCCAACTGCTGTGTGTGTAGTCACTGCTTGTCTTTGTCCCATTGTATGGATGGGTTAAATATGGAGTAAAAAATACAATTCTGTGATTACTCACCTGTAGAATTGTTTTTATTGGTATCCTGCTCGGGTCGCTTCATTCTTCACAATTGGGTTATCCACCACAAGGTGGCGCAGCTGACTGCAAGACGAAACTTGTGGCTCCTCCCGGCCCATAAAAAGACAGCAAATTCCCCATAATTCCCAGTGTTGAAAAGCAGTAATACAGAGAAAAGCCGGGAGGCCATAGACCATGTAAACTCACACAGCCCCACTATAAACTCTCTCAACAGTAATCACCATAACAAGGCAAAAGAGGATAACAAAACAAGGGTGGGATGAAGCGACCCGAGCAGGATACCAATAAAAACAATTCTACAGGTGAGTAATCACAGAATTTTATTTTTCCTGGTATCCTGCTCGGGTCGCTTCATTCTTCACAATTGGGACAAAGACAGCAGAAAGAATAATTGGAGCCCCTTTACCATCCCTACAGGAACTGCACAACCGCAGAATCAAGATTCGGGCAGATAAGATCCTTCGGGATCCCTCCCACCCTGGACACACCCTATTCCAGCACTTACCATCAGGGCGGCGTCTCGCGGTACCAGCCTGCAGGACTTCTAGGTCTAGGAAGGGTTTCTTTCCCTTGGCTGTCCGCATACTAAACAATAGCCAGGCTTCATAGGCCCAGGCTCAAGCCGGTATCACTTGCAATTTAGAAGAGTATCTGTGCCTGCACCTCTGTTTCTAGGTTCCCCTTCCTATGTTACTGTAACTTTAGTTAACTGTGTTTTTTTTTTTTTTTTTGTTATTTATTCATTTATTTATTTAACTTCTTTGCACTGTGTATATGCCAAAAAGAATTCCTTGTTCATCTCACGATGTACTTGGCGAACAATAAATTGAATTGAATTGAATTGAATTGAATTGGGACATCCAAAAGCAGTGTCCAAGAAAGGGTGGGATCCAAGTTGTAGGAACTGAAAAATCCTGTAAAGGGAAAAGGTGCGACAAGGAAACAACTTAGACTCACACCAGGCAATGTAAGCGTGCCAGACCCTGAAATAAATCATGGAAGGATTTCTTCCGAGCCTGAATCATGGTACTCACAACCGAGGCAGGAGGCCCCTTTTCCATCAGGATGGAGGTTTCAGCAGCCAAGCCGTCAAAGCCAGCGTTTGTAAATTGGGGTGGCGTAGCAGTCCCTGAGTGAGAAGCCCTGGATCGTCGGGCATGACATACTGATCCACTGACATCTGGACTATGTCCACGAACCAGCACCTTCTCGGCCAGCGAGGGGGCACCAGGATGGTTGGTACCCCTTCCTGGGCTATCTTGCGCAACACGCGACCCAGGAGAGGAAAGGGAGGAAATGTATAGAGGAGTCAGGAATTGCTAGCGAGTCCGTGGCAAGGGCCAGAGGATCTCTTGACAGAGAGACAAATTTTGGAAGCTTGTGATTGTGCCGGGACGCAAACAGGTCCAAGTCCGGCTGACCCCAGTGGCGACACAGGGCGTGAAAGATCTTGTTGCTGAGAGACCATTCCCCCAGACGAGACGCCCCCCTGCTCAGGGAGTCCGCCTCCTGGTTCTCCACCTCTGGGATGTAAACGGCCGAGATGCAGGGAACATTCTCCTCCGGGACACTTCCTTGAGGGCTCGCTTGCCCGAGTCCCGCCCTGATGATTGATGTAGGCGCCCGTCGTCTGATTGTCCAAGCGGACCTGAACCACACGACCCCGTAGGTGGGGAGTCAACCAATCTGACCGCTCTCAGCTCCAGGATATTGATAGGCACATGGGCCTCCTGAGGGCCCCACTGGCCCTGGAACTTCAGCGATTGCCAAAACCCTCCCCAACCGGTCAGACTGGCGTCCGTGGTGACAATCTCCCAGCACGGAGGCAGAAAGGACCTGCCCACTAGAAGATTTCTCGAGTCCAACCACCACGAGAGAGACTGTCTGGCCAGAGGGGACAGAGAAAATTCCCGCTCCAGGGACTCCTGTGACCAATCCCAAACGGTCAAGAAGTTCAACTGAAGAGGGCTTATGTGGAACTGGGCAAAAGGTACAGCCTCAACACCATGAGGCCCACCAACTGCATCCCCAGATGGATGGATGGGTGAGGACACGACAACAGGGCCTGCGCCTGCATTTGAAGACCCTCCACCTTCTGCTGAGGGAGGAACACCTTGACCTGGGAAGTGTCCAACGTCATGCCCAGGAAGGACCTCATCAATAACGGAGTGATCGAAGACTTGGTGTAGTTGATCACCCAACCAAATGCCTCGCGAGTGGACAACACCTTCTGAGTGTCGCTTTTGGCCTGCTGAAGAGATTGAGCGGCAATCAACAAGTCGTCCAGGTAAGGAAGAATACGAATGCCCTGGCTCCTCAGTAGGGCCATGACACCCGCCAGCACCCTGGTGAACACCCGAGCGGCGAAGAATATCCGAACGGCAGTGCCACAAACTGGAAGTGTTGATCCTCCAAGGCAAACGTCAGGAACTTCTGATGTCCCCGGAAAATAGGAACGTGCAGGTAGGCATCCTTGATGTCCACCGTGGTCATGAAGTCGCCAGGCCGAAGTGAGCTCACCGCTGATCGTAAGGTCTCCATGCGGAAGTGTTTGAACCTGACAAACCTGTTGAGACCCTTCAGGTCCAGGATCGGTCTGACAGATTCGTCCTTCTTGGGCACCGTGAAAAGATTGGAATAGAACCCCCGAAGAGGCACTCCGGACGACAGCAGTCGTTGAACAGCCAACCTTAGACCCTGTGCCGTCAAGGGGTTGTGGAAAATCCGGGACTGAAGAAATCTTGAGGGCGGCCAAGCTGCCAGCTCTATCTTGTAGCCGGAGGACACCCCCTCCTGAATCCACCGGTCCGAGACGTGCTAAAAAAAGCAGAAGCTGTCCCCCCACCCAGATGGGTGAGGGCACCCCCTCAAGGCCTGGGGGGGCTTGGCAGGGGGCTTAGACTCGGACCCCAGGAGGGACCGGGACGACCGCGGGATCTACCTCATCCCCAGGAGTCCCTGCGGCCCCCAGGGAAGGAAGAACCTCGTCCCCCGAAAGGGCCGAACCTGCTTCCGGCGCTGAGGGAGCCGCCCATCCTTCGCCAAGAGATCAAGACGCTCCCCAAAAAGACGAAGCCCCAAGAAGGGGATCCCAGTGATGGATTTCTTGGTGGCAGCATCAGCCGCCCACTGCCGCAGCCAGATAGACCGACGAAGAGCAACCAGCAGGGCCGAAGCCCTGCCGCTAAGCCGGACAGCATCATTCATGGCTGAGATCACAAAGGCAATGAAGTCCGCGCAAGCCAAAAGCTCCTTATACTCGTCTGCCCGCTTGCGAGATCTGGCGACATCCACAAGGCGCCTTACCTTCTTTTTGATGGCAATAGAAACAATGGCCGTGGCACAGACCGGCCGCAGACCAGCACCCACAAAAGTGAAGGCGTGGCAAGCGAGTTGATCCATACGCCTATCAGCATTGTCACGCAAGGTAGTAGTATCAGGAGACGGCATAACCGAGGTGTTGGAGAGCCCCAGAACAGGAACATCCACCTCCGGTGGGAGTGACCACAGACGGACCAGATCCTCCGAGAAGGGATACCGTCTGTCCACAGCCTTAGGCACCGAAGGCAACTTGTTAGGTCTCTCCCACTCCTTAAAAACCATTTTGGAGAAGTGACCCTGCTCAGGAAAAAACAGACGCTGTCTATGAGGGCGAAAAAGATCCCCCTGTTTCTTTTTGGCCTTTGGGGGAATAATGTGCAGGGTTTCAAAAACTGTGGCCAATAGTTTTTCCGTGTCATCGGGGAGCCACATGTCCTCGTCTGAGGAGGACCCGGGGTCACTAACAAAATCACCCGGTCGACCCCAAGGAGTCAGAATCATGAAATAGTTTGCCCTCCTCCATGGAGTCACGGCCCTCAAGGGCCTCATAATCATCATCATCATCGGCAAAGAGGGAGTAAACCGGTTCCAAATGCCGCCTCTTACCCGAGGCCTTGCCGCAGGATGGGCGAGACAACCACAGCTCAAGGCTAGCCACCCACAGCGCCAGATCCGAGTGGGACCCCCTTCTAGCTTCCCCATTTCCCCTTAAATGCAAGCGCGGGGGTGTCGGCGAGGCCGCAGGCAAAATAGGACTGGGGAGAGTGGCGCTCGCCCCATCCTGTTCCGCAATGACGCTCTGGGCGCAGGGGACACAAACCGCGCTGCAACCGTTCAAAGGGGATGAACCGCACATGAGACACAGCTTAGCCCGCCCAGAGGGGTCCCCAAGCTCGCTATCCCCAGAAGCCTCCATATGGTGATTAGAGAAAAACCAGGAATCCACGGGTAACAGGTGCTAAGGGCCCAAACCCGGAATCCCCCCACAATAGTCCCTAAAAAGCCCAGGGGGGGGGGGGGGTGGATGGACCGGGAGAAACCACCATAGTAATAAGGGACCCACCTGAAAGACACAAAAGGGGTACAAAATGAGCGTCCCACAGCAGATGCATAGCAGCCGCACAATAAGACAGAAAATAGAATTGTAAAGAACCGGACTCACGGACCAGGTGATTGCAGGAACAGCAGCACGGCAGCCAGACCAGGGATGAAGGATCAGAGTGCGCCCGATGAAGAAGAAAAACGCTCCCCACAGGAGAAGCAAAATGGCGCTGAGGAGAGGCCAGCAGCACCTGGAGGGGCGGATTGCGCCATCGTGCGGCCCCGCCCCTCTGCAGCGCGCGAACCCCCGGGCGCCCGAGTGAGGAAAATGGCGCCCGGAGAAGAAGCAGGGAGGGATTCCCCCCCTCCCTCCACCCCTGCCCGAAGTAGGAGCCCCCCCCCCCGCTCTGAAGCCAGCACGTCAGAAGGCAGAGGGCAGGAGCGAGGAAGGTAAGTAAAAAACACAGTGAAGCACAAGTAAACACAAGTCACAAAATCCAATAAAGCATCTGGGATACACAGAATATCAGGCATAAGGGGTCCCCAGGTGGTTCCCCCCCCCATATAGGCTCACCATAGCCTATGGCCCTTTGGGTCAGGGTCTGCGGCCCAGAGCCTAGCTCTGTGAACACCTGACCCTCAGCGTTCCCCTACCTTCACCTGATCCGCAGCTGGGGCTGGGAAGCAGAATGGGTCCCGGAAACAGGTGGGAATAGGTCTGCAGGGGTAGACAGGCTTGGGATGCCCCGCTCGCCTGCGATATCCATGAGAGAGAAAAAAATCCATCTCCGCAGTGCGGACTGCAAGAGAAAACTGGGAATTATGGGAAATTTGCTGTCCTTTTATGGGCTGGGAGGAGCCACAAGTTTCGTCTTGCAGTCAGCTGCGCCACCTTGTGGTGGATAACCCAATTGTGATGAATGAAGCGACCCAAGCAGGATACCAGGAAAATTCCTATATGTGCGCAAAGCATACAATGGCCCTATACTCAACATATATCACTTACCTACCAGTCCGATCCCATGGAGTCCTGTGGGCTGCAATGGTCACATTTTAATTCTGCTGGCTCTGGTGATGACAGTGTACTCCACACCTGACTTCGGTATATGTGGTCACATGAAACCAGACCTTCACCCTAAATAAGAGTCTTTATTATATGTTTTCCCCACCCTGTACATACAGATTGTCCACATGAAAAATCATCCTACCTGCACCTAGTGCTTTTTCTGAGCTTTTAAGTGGCTATAAACTTAAAATACATACATTTTAGATGCTGGGGAATAGTTTTTTAAGGGTTTGGGGTTGGTCTTTTCATTAAATGATGTTGAAGGTCCAGCTGAAAGCAGACTCCCTTGTTGATTGCCAGTAAGAGCCATTCACTGCTGATTTTTCTCCGGTGGGCACTCGTATGCCTGGCGGGGTGGTCAGGAGCACACTTGCAGCTTTGGGGCTGGAAGCACGGCCTCTACTAGGGTTTTAATCTGCTGGCTAGTTTTTTTTGTTTGTTTGTCTGTACTGTTCCTTTAAATTCCATCATTATGAATTAACAGATACATAACTTCTTCCTGTGCCTTGCTATTCAGCAATTAAACAGAGACAGGGCTCTTATGCTGGCCTTCTAGTCACATACTGTAGATGTGTTGGCAGGTCAGATTACTTAGCAAACAGCGTCCTTTATTTAACAAAGCTGTAAATAGTCGCACTATTGTGTATCTGGATTGGTAAATACTCACTAGGAGTCTATTAACTGTACAGAATGTACCTATATGTACCCGATTCTTTCTCTTTGTGTACATTATACATACATGGTGAAATAAAACTGATACTAATCTGAAGAACTGAATTTTAAATAACCATTACATTTCAAGGCCCTCTTACCCATATTCTTACACTATCTCAGGGGTTCCCAACCGGTAGTACTAGTAGGTGGTACTTGACATGGCTGCAGACCTACCTGTACCCAAACCTGATCTGCTGCCATCTAGACTTCACGCAAGATTTTAAAGATAAATAAAAAAAAGCTGCCCAATTTTTGTGTGATTCAAATATCTGTTTTGTGTGGTTTGATTATGGTTTAAGGTGACTGACAATGCTCACGCAGCACTACAGGTGTGACTATAGGGGTGCGACTGCACTGGGACCCAGGAGGTCAAAGGGGCCCCATCATTGTTGCTCCTCAACTGTTACAAATGATGATGCGAATTGTGAGTATCCCTTTTTTTATGTTCCTGGACTGTCCCTTAAATCATTTGTGCAATACTTTGGCGCTCTTTGAACTTTGGAACAATCAAGTTACCTACTAGAGTGATCTTTTGTTTTTCAAATGGCATGTCCCTAATGTGAATGGTCAGGACCTCCACTGCTTGCAAGTGAACTTTTTAAATTTTTATTAGGCTTGGTCAAACTAAGCCATATACAGAAGAATCTAGACAAAAACTACCTTGCTTCTGGACGGTAGATAAAGGCTAATGGCTAACGTTTCATCTCACATAGTACACTACATATACATATAGAGGCTGATTCATTACTAACGCCAGGTATTGGCAGATGAGCGTCTGTATAGCGCTGTAAGTGGGTATCGGGCGCTGTTACAGAGCGCCTTAGTCGCTGTAGTAACCTGGCCCATATTGATGAATGTGTTGTATGTTGGGCACTCTAACACCAGTACAGCGCTGCAGGGAGCGAGAGGTAGTGACCGACTCTCAGGCCTCCACACCATACTTATCAAAAAGACAATTCTGTGATAACTCACCTGTAGAATTGCTTTGACTATGCATGGCACGGCCTGCTTCCAGAAGTCCTTACATATGGGTTATTCCGCCACAAGGTGGCGCAGTGTACTGCAGAAGAGTTGTGGCTCTTCCCTGTACCATATAAAAACTGAATCACCATAGACTTATCCAGTGTTGACAAGCAGTTATTCAAGAAAACCGGGAGATAATAAAAGTAAAAAGGTAACAAAAAACCCCAACTAACTTGGAACAGTCACCATAAAGAGGCAACCAAGAACAACGATAACAAGGGTGGGGTGAAGCAGGCCGTGGCATGCATAGTAAAAGCAATACTCACAGAATTGTCTTTTCCTATTGCATGGCACGGCCTGCTTCCAGAAGTCCTTACGTATGGGACGTCCAATAGCAGTCTCCGTAAGGTAGGGTGGGATCCCAAAAGAGTAGCAACAGGTAGTTTAAACCACCACCAAGCAGCCCCACAGATAGGCTCAAAGGGAGGACCCTGCAGAGCAGACAACACCAAATTAAGGTCCCAAACTGGTAGCATAGGCTTACGTGGCGGACGCACATGAGTAACTCCCTGGAAAAAGGTCTTAACCAACCAGTTATTGGCAAAGGATCTTTGGAAAATAATTGCCAGAACTGACACCTGTCCCTTGAGGGTACTAAGTTGAAGGCCCGAATCCAAACCATGTTGCAAAAATTCCAGAATCCTGAGGATAGAAAACACCCGACAAGGAAGAGACTTGGACTCACAGCAGGCAATGTAAGCATGCCAGATCCTGTAGTAAATAAAGGACGAGGATTTCTTCCTAGCCCTAATCATGGTATCAACAACAGAAGCCGGCAAACCCTTATCCATCAAGATGGAGGTTTCAGCAGCCAAGCCGTTAAAGCCAGCGTTTGTAAATTGGGATGGCACAGTTGTCCCTGAGTGAGCAGATCTGGATCCTTGGGCAGGGCATACTGATCTGCTGCCAACTGCACGACGTCTGCGAACCACACCCTCTTTCGCCAACAGGGGGCCACCAGAATGGCTGGTACACCTTCCTGGGCTATCTTGCGCAGCACCCTGCCCAGCAGAGGGAATGGAGGGAACACATGGAGGAGCCGAAACTCCGTCCAAGGCATTGCTAGCGCATCCGTGGCGAAGACCAGAGGGTCCTGTGACAGGGAGACAAACCTGGGAAGCTTGTGATTGTGGCGAGACGCAAACAGGTCCACATCCGGCTGACCCCAGCGGTGACACAAGGAATGAAAAATCTTGTTGCTGAGGGACCATTCCCCCAGCCGAGACGTCCCCCTGCTCAGGGAGTCTGCCTCCTGGTTCTCCACCCCCGGAATGTAAATCGCCGAGATGCAGGGGACATTCTCTTCCGCCCAAGACAGTATCAGAGACACTTCCTTGAGGGCTCGCTTGCTCAGAGTCCCTCCCTGATGATTGATGTAGGCAACCGCCGTCTGGTTGTCCGAGTGGATCTGAACAGCCTGACCCCGAAGGTGTGTGGTCAGCTGAGACAGAACCAACCTGATCGCCCTCAGTTCCAAAACATTAATGGGAGCATGGGCCTCCTGGGGGCCCCATCGACCCTGGAACTTCAGAGACTTCAAAAGCCTCCCCAACTGGTCAGACTGGAATCCAAGGTCTCCCAGCACGGGGGCAGAAAGGTCCAGCAGAAAGAGTCCAGCCACCACGAGAGGGACTGTCTGGCCAGGGGGGACAGAGCAAACTCCTGATCCAGGGACACAGGGTCCCGATCCCAAACTGACAAGAGGTGCTACTGAAGAGGTCTCATGTGAAACTGAGCAAAGGGGACCGCCTCGAAGCAGGACACCATCAGGCCCACTAACTGCATCCCTTGCCGGATGGAAGGATGGAGACACAAGAGCAGAGCCCGTGCCTGCTTCTGAAGGCCCTCCACTTTCTGCTGAGGCAGGAATACCTTGACCTGAGAGGATCCAGAGTCATGCCCAGAAAGTACCTCACCAAAGACGGAGAGAGAGAAGACTTGGGATAGTTGATCACCCAGCCGAAGGACTCGAGAGTGGAGGTCCCCACCAGAGTATCCTTCTCAGCCTGATGAAGAGACTGAGCCACAATCAGAATGTCGCCCAGGTAAGGGAGGATGCGAATGCCCCACAGCAGAGCCATCACACCCGCCAGCACCTTGGTGAACACCCGAGGGGCCGAGGTTATACCGAACGGTAAGGCCACAAACTGGTAATGCTGATCCTCTAGAGCGAACCTGAGAAATCTCTGATGACCTGGAAAGATTGGCACGTGAAGGTAGGCATCCCTGATGTCCATTAAGGTCATGAAGTCGCCTGGGCACAGGGTAATGACCACCGAGCGTAGAGTTTCCATGTGAAAATGCTTGAACCTGACAAACTTGTTGAGACCCTTCAAGTCCAGGATAGGACTCAGGGACCCGTCCTTTTTGGGGACCGTGAACAGATTGTAGTAGAACCCTCGAACCCATTCCTGGGAAGGCACCAGGCAAATGACTCCAACAGACGTTGAACCGCAAGGCACAAACCCTGAGCAGAGGGTTTTGAGACATCCGGGATCTGATGAATCTTGGGGGCGGCCAGGCTGCAAACTCTATCTTGTAAACGGAGGACACCACCTTCTGAATCCACCGGTCTGAGACGCGTAGCCTCCAGACATGAGCAAAGAGCCGAAGCCGCCCCCCCCCCCACCCGGATGGGTGAGGGCGCCTCCTCATGCCTGAGGAGGCTTGGGGGAAGGGGGGCTTGGGGCCCCATGAGATACCGGGACGACCATGTGATCTGCCACGGCCCCAAGAATCCCTGCGGGTACCTGAGAAGAGGGAGCCACGACCAACTCTGGGAGCACGAAAGGAGGGGAGGGAAGAGGAGGGCACCCGAAAAGGCAGAGGCTGCCTCCTACGTTGAGGCAGCCTACCACCTTTGGCTAGAACATCCAGACGCTCACCAAAGAGCCGCAGCCCCGCAAAGGGGAGCCCAGTGAGAGCCTTCTTAGCGGCAGCATCAGCCGCCCACTGACGCAGCCAAACAGAGCGGCGCATAGCCACCAAAAGGGCAAAGGCCCTACCACACATCTGTACCGCATCATCCATGGCAGTAAGGACAAAGGCAACAAAATCAGAGCAAATCAAAAGGGACCTATAATCCTCCCCCCAGTTACCAGCCGTAGCGCCCTCAAGGAGATGCTTGAGCTGTTTCTTAAGGGCAATAGCCGTAATGGCAGCAGCGCAGACCGGACGCAGCCCAGCCCCCACACACGTAAAAGCATGGCAGGCCAGCTGATCTATACGCCGGTCCTCGATGTCCCGCAGAGTAGTAGTGTCAGGGGAAGGCATGACTGAGGTGTTGGACAGCCCTAGCACGAGAGCGTCCACCTCAGGGGGACACGACCATCGCTTGACCAGGTCGTCAGAAAAAGAATACCTCCTATCCCCCCCCCCCCCTTGGGCACCGTGGGCAATCTACTAGGACGTTCCCACTCCTTAAGCACCATATTAGTGAAATGGCTCTGCTCAGGGAACTCCAGGCGCTGTTTATCAGGACGAAAGAGCTCACCCTGCTTCCTCTTAGCCACCTCAGGGGGGACAATGTGCAAGATTTCAAAAATGTGAGCTAACAGGCTATCAGTGTCCTCAGGGAATCATGAGTCCTCCCCAGACGCAGACCCAGGGTCACTGCCGTAACCCTCCTGCTGGCCCCCAGAGGAGTCAGAGTCCTGAAAGAGTTCCCCCTCCTCTAGGGGGTACAGGCCAACAAAAGTATCAGGTCCCTTATCCTCCTCAGGAAAGAGGGATGGCACGGGAGCTAGGTGCCGCTTCTTGCCAGAGGCCTTACGTGGGAACAGGCCTGGCAAGCTGCCTCTTAATACTGGCCACACGCAGTGCCAGATCAGACTGTGACCCCCCGCTAGTATCCCCCTCACTGGGGGCTAAATGCAGGCGCGGGGGGGTAGGCGATGCCAAAGGGGGCACAGAGCTGGGAAGCGAAGCAGGCAGCCCAGCCTGGAGTGCAAGGATACCTTGGGCGCACGGCACGCACACCGTGACACTGTTACTCACAGGGGATACCCCACACATGGAACACAGCCGGGATTGCCCCGAAGGACCCCCAAGCACGCTGTCACGGACCGGGTGTGGCGGCACAGGTGTGGATCCGCTGTGACCGTGTTACTGATAGCGAGTGCCGCGTAAGGGGAGCGGAGTCTAAGAGACCACCGATATTCACCAGAGCACGAAGCAAAGCAGGTTGGACTTGCAGCGGCGAGTGACCCCCCAGGTCGCTACCCCCCAACAGCGGCTCAGCCACACAGTCAGCCGAGGTAATGTGTGGTACAAAGGAGGCAGGCAAAAGGCGATGTAAAAGTTCAAGCAGAGGTCAGGGCTGGCAGCACAGGTTCAGAGTCGGGGACAGGCAAAGGTCAGTACACGGGTGAGCAATACTGAAAACAAAAGACTTTCTGCATACAAAGGAAGACCAAGATCCGGCACTGATGGAAAAGGAAGTGCCCCTTAAATAGGGGAAGTTGATGCAGGATAGGATGACCAGGCACCAATCAGTGGTGTACAGGCCCTTTAAATTTCAGGAATCCGGCGCGCGCGCCCTCTAGTGGACGGGGGCGCGCGCGCTCCGAACCATGCGAGGAAGCAGCACGAGGAGGAGGAAGAAAGCTGGGAGCAGCCGGCGCACGGCCAGCCACCGCCTCGGAAGCCGCAGGCCTGCTGGCAGGAGCGGGTAAGGAGAGGGACTGGGGAGCGCTGCGAGATGGGCGGGCAGTGCTCACCAGGGCAGCGGGAGCAGCAACGGGGGTGAGGGGAGTCCTGCGAGATGGGCCCGCAGTGCTCGTTCTAACACACGCTATCCCCAGAAGCCTCCATATAGTGATTAAGACAGGCGCAACAGGCCAGCACAGGGTAAAGGCTAACAAGAGCCACCCGGGATGCCCCCCCAAGGGATGCCCCCAGAAGCCAGTAAGGGAAGATGAGGGATGGTAAGGGGTAGGACCGGGAGAAACCACAACCCACACAGTTGTCCCGCCTGAAAGACATAAGTAAAGACACATAAGCATCCCGCAGCACATGCCCCAAGGAACCAAAAAACCCAGAAGGGGACTCACGGAGGGCAAGGGCACCAGCCACCAGACCACAGGAGGAAGCGACAACAGACAGGGATCACCGCCGCAGCTCTGGGATGAAGAAGGGCCCCAGACGCGCAGCAGAATCAAAATGGCGCCGGCAGAGGAACCTTGATGGACGGGCCGCGGTAGGATGACCCAAGACGTGTCATCCTCCGGAACCCACCCCCCCTCCCCGAAGAGCGCGAAAACGGCGCTCACGTGACCTCGCCGGCGTCATCACAAGTAGAAAAAAAACGCCTCACAGATAAAGAGCCTCCCGCCACGGAGCGTAGTACAAAGCGACGAGGCGGCGAAAAAAACAGTTAAACACACAGTGAAAAACAGATTGAAAATAGCAAAAAACACCCTCGCCACTACCCGCCCCCCCTCCCCCGAGCACACGACTGGGAGGGAGAGAGGAAGGCGAGCGAGCAGCGGCGAGAGCCCAGGCCAAGGATGGGGGGGGGACCCCAAAATGCCAGAACAAGCAAACAGTCCCCAAAAACACTCACCCCCTCAGAATCTAGGACAGGAACTCTGCATCCCTAGCAGGCTCACCATAAAGCCTATGGCCGGCTACCCTTTGTGGTGCAGGGTCTGAGGCTTGGAGCAGTGCTCCTTGAGCACTTGACCATAGTGCTTCTTTACAGTCACCCGATACGCCAGCCGAGGCTGGGAGGCACAGAGGGTCGAACGGGTGGAAATAGCCATGCAGGGCCGCAGGCTTGGTTGCCCCGCTCACCTGCGCAATATAGAGAGCCATCTTCTATCTCCCGGTCCATAACTACCTGGGACCTCCCACCAATTCCCCAGTGTAAGATAGCAGTAAAGGGACCAGGAAAAACCAAATATAACAATACTAACAAAAAACAATGGTTCACCATATAAAGGATCCAGAATACCAAACAGGGTGAATGAAGCGGAGTGTATGTCACACTTATAACATCCGTTTTAAAGGTGAGTAATCACAAAACGGTATTATTCCAAGTGTGACATACACTCCACTTCAATACTTCTTGACAGTTGGGACATCCAATAGCAGCGTCAGTCAAGTGTGGGAACCATAAACAGTAAAGAATGCACCAACTCAAACCACTGCAGCTTGCAGAACCTTGCGGCAAAAAACAGCATCCGCTGAAGCCCGCACATCAACCTTGTAAAACTTGGAAAAAGTATGAACAGAAGACCAAGTAGCAGCCTTACAAACTTGTTCAACAGAAGCCTGGTGCTGAAAAGCCCAGGATGCACCCACAGCACGAGTAGAGTGCGCAGTGACCCTAAAAGGGGGAGTCATCCCCTTAGCAGAATAGGCCCCAACAATGGCCTGACGAATCCATTTGCTAATCGTAGACTTAGCAGGCGCCAAACCCTTCCTGGGCCCGCAGGGCACCACGAAAAAAGCGTCCGTCTTGCGGAAGGAAGAAGTAGTCACCAAATAGTACTTCACACAGCGAACAACGTCCAAATTGTGCAGAACCCTCTCCTTGTCATTGTTAGGCTTAGGACACAAGGAAGGGAGAACAATATCCTGATTGAGGTGGAAAGCAGACACCACCTTAGGAAGGAAATCCGGTTTAAAACGAAAAACCACCTTATCCTGGTGTCTCTCAAAGTAAGGGGCCTGAATCGACAGAGCCACCAACTCAGACACGCCGAACCAAGGAAATCGCCACCAAGAAGGCAACCTTCTGAGTGAGAACCGAAAGAGCAATATCATGTAGCGGCTCAAAAGGAGGACCCTGCAGAGCCGAAAGAACCAAATTCAAATCCCAAACAGGAACTACAGCTTTTCGAGGGGGCAGCACATGCGCCACCCCTTGGAAAAAAGTCTTAACCAGCGGGTTTAAAGCAAAAGACCTCTGGAAGAAAACCGACAGAGCAGAAACCTGTCCTTTCAAAGTACTAAGCTGGAACCCAAGGTCCAGATTATGCTGAAGAAACTCCAAAATCCTGGGTACAGAAAAAACCCTGCAAGGCAAGGCCCTAGCCTCACACCAATCAATATGGGACCTCCAAGTCCTACAGTAAATGCCAGAAGAGGACCGCTTCTTAGCCCTAATCAGGGTCTGAACGACCGCCTCAGACAAACCTTCCTCTTTCAAGATGAAGGTTTCAGCAGCCAGGCCGTCAAAGCCAGCGTTTGTAAATTGGGGTAAAGTAGAAGACCCTGGGATGGCAGGTCCGGCATCAAGGGAAGCCGGCACTGGTCTACGGCCATCCTTACGACGTCTGCGTACCAAACCCTTCTTGGCCACCTTGGAGCCACCAGAATTGCTGGCGCCCCTTCTAGAACCAGTTTGCGAACTACCCTGCCCAGCATGAAGACAGGTGGAAACAGGTACAGAAAACCCAGGTCCTTCCACGCCAGAGACAAGGCATCCACTGCCAAGGCCAGGGGATCCTGAGAAAGAGACACAAATGCTGGAGGCTTGTGATTGTGCCTCGAGGCAAAGAGATCCCCCTCCGGAGTCCCCCACTTGCGGCAAAGATCCAGAAAGACCTCGGGGTTGAGAGACCACTCTCCGTGGCGAGAGGACCCCCTGCTCAGGGGATCCGCCTCCGTATTCTCCACCCCCGGAATGTAGACTGCCGAAAGGCAAGGAACATTGCTCTCCGCCCAGCGCAGGATCAGAGAGACTTTCCTGAGGGCACTCCTGCTGCGAGTCCCTCCTTGGTGATTTATGTAGGCCACTGCCGTTCGGTTGTCCGAGCGCCTGAACCGGAAGACCCTGTAACTGTGGGGTTAACCGAGCCAGAACCAGATGAATGGCTCGGAGCTCCAATACATTGATGGGGGTGTGAGCCTCCTGGGGACCCCACACCCCGCTGAACTGATGACTCTTCCAATAACCTCCCCAGCCCGACAGGCTGGCATCCATGGTAACCGTCTCCCAACAAGGCACCAGAAAGGATCTGCCCTTCACCAGATTGCTCGAGTCCAGCCACCACCGAAATGACTGCCGAACCCTGGGAAACATCTTGAAAGGTTGATCCAATGACTGTGGGCTCCTGTCCCAATACGTCAATAGGAGAAGTTGAAGAGATCTCATGTGAAATTGTGCAAATGGCACCGCCTCGAAGGAGGACAACATCAGGCCCACCAGTTTCATCCCCTGTCGGATAGAGGGACAAGGACTGGCCAGAAGAAGACGGATCAGGTCCTGAATCCCCTGCACCTTGGTCTGGGGCAGAAACACTCTGGCCCGACTGGTATCCAGATTCATGCCCAGAAATGAAATCACTCGAGACGGGGAGAGAGAAGACTTGGTGCGGTTGATCACCCACCCGAATATCTCCCGGGTCGACACCACCTGGAGGGTGTCCAGTTCTGCCTGCTGAAGGGAAGAAGCAGAAATCAACAGATCGTCCAGATAAGGCACAATGCGAATGCCCTGAGATCTGAGCAGAGCCATTACGCCCGCCAAAACCTTGGTGAAGACCCTCGGTGCCGAGGTCAGACAGAGCTACGAATTGATAATGTTGATCCCCCACCGCAAACCGGAGGAATCTCTGATGTGCCTGAAAAATCAGAACATGCAGATAAGCATCCTTGATGTCTATGGATGTCAAAAAATCCCCTTGGCGAAGGGAATTGATAGCCGAGCGCAGAGTCTCCATGCGAAACTTTTTGGCTCTGATAAACCTGTTGAGAACCTTGAGATCTAGAATGGGTCTCACTGAACCCTCCTTTTTGGGAACCGTGAAAAGGTTCGAGTAGTAACCCCTGCATCTTTCCAACGGAGGCACCGGGCATATAACCCCAATGTCCAGAAGGCTTTTCACTGCCAACAGGAGCCCCTCTGCAGCCTGAGGGTCCGAGAGCACTCCAGTTTGTACCCAGAGGAGACCACTTCCAAGATCCAGTTGTCTGTGACCTCTCGGGTCCAGACCCGGAAGAAGACCCGCAGCCGTCCCACCACCCTTACGGGTGAGGGCGCCCCTTCATTGCTGAGCTGGTTTAACGGCAGGCTTGGGCTTGGAACCCCAGGCAGCCGCGGGACGTGCCCGACCTCTGCCTCTGTTCCAGGACGAGCCCCTGACACCTGAGAAGGCCAGACCCCTAGACGATCTGGCCCCTCGAAAGGAAGGAGTGAGGTAACTTACCGCCTTTAGCAACAGCATCCAATTTATCTCCAAACAGCCGCGCACCCAAAAAGGGGTGAGCTGTGAGTGACTTCTTGGCTCCAACATCCGCTGTCCACTGACGGAGCCAGACCAGTCTGCGCATGGCCACCAGCAAGGCTGACGTCCTACTACACACGACAATGGAGTCTTCCATCGCAGCCATGACAAAATCCATGAACATTTCGCACTTCTTAAGTATAGCGAACTCAGCGCTAGCTGGATCCAGCTGAGCGTTATTCAGCCAGTCCCTGATAAGAGACCTGGTAGCAAGCGACACCAGGGCAGATGCACTAACCGGCCGCAGAGCCGAGCCCACGTTGGCAAATGTGTGGCACGCCATCTGATCAAGGCACTTGTCCTCACCATCGTTAAGGGAGGAGGCGTCAGGGGTGTTTAGTACAGAAGAGTTGGTCAAACCTAACACAGGCGCGTCGACCTCGGGAGGAGAAGACCAGCGCTTGACCGCCTCCACCGGAAAGGGATACTTCTTATCCCATCCCTGAGGCACACCAGGGAGCCGACTGGGCCTCTCCCATTCCCTAAGTATCAGCGCATCAAAATGACCCTGGGTAGGGAATTCCAGACGGGGCTTGTAGGCCCCCAAAAATTCCCCCTTCTCAAGAGGGGGCGCCTCAGGTGGATCAATATTCAACACCTCCAATAAATGTGACAAAACAGTGGCCATATCAACGGCATCCCCCAGCGCCTGCTCGACATTGGGATTCCCAGGCTGACCATAGTCAGCCTCTGAATTCTGATACAATTCCCCCTCCTCTAGCGGGGAATAATCGGACAATTCAGCGGACTCATCGTCAGTGTCCAACAAGGGCTGGGCCGATGACAACTGTCTCTTTTCAGCCTGGGGCTTCTTGCCCACCGTGCTAGCAATCATTTTCTCTATGCTGGGCAACCTAGCCCAAACATGAGAAAGCGACTTCCCACTAGTACCAATGTCACTTGTGGTACGGATCAGGTGGGGAGGGGAAGGCGATGAAGCGGGAGGAGCCGACCCAGAAGGCTGGGTACCAGACTGCCACATTATGGCCTTTTGTGCGCATGGTATACAGATCAGCACATTCTCCCCCGTAAGGGATACCCCACACCCCACACATAGCCCGGATTGTCCCGAAGGGATCCCGGGCCTGGTATCCTGTAGAGCCTCCATATGGTGAATTTTTGTGGTCAGTCGCAAGACCGTAGGGGATTACGCATAAGCAACCTGGGATGCCCCTTAAAAGTCCCGGTGGGAGGATTTTTGGGGTGGACAATATTTATATCTAGGGACCCCAGGACCAGGAGAGACCCCTTAAAATGCACTTATACGGGGACACCTGTAACACACAAAATAGGCCACATAAGAGCAGAGCATAGTAAGGGATGCCCTAGCATTAGATATTACAGTCACACAGCCGAAATATTCATATACAGGTATATGACTATGTATATATAATTATCACGTCTATACCGCCAAGCAGCCATACAGAGCAAATAAAAGGCATATAGACACACACAAAATTATACATATATATATATATATATATATATATATATATATATATATATATACATATATACATATCTATGAATACATATATATATATATATATATATATATATATATATATACCCATGTGCCCCCAATGTAAGTAGCCCACGGGCACAATAACGCCCGGCGACATGTACCGCAAGGAAGAGCATAAGCCTAGGTATCCAGCTAAGGTAGCCCGTATGGGGCACTCACGGGCAGAAGATGGCGTCCATTCGTGAGAGGGTGAAGGAGGCGGGCCAGCGCGGAGCGCGCCAGCACATGGCCCCGCCCCCCTCCGACGCGGGATTCACTCCCAAGCCGCGCTTCCAGCCGATAGGGCTGGAGCCGGCCGACGACACCAAGGGGGGCAGGCCAACGCCGGCGCGCTCTGCCGACGCGGGAGCGCGCCAGGCCCCCCCCCTCACTGAGGGAAGTAGAAGGTCGCGCTCCCCGGCCAATATGGCCGCGGAGCCGACCATAAGAGAACCGGCCCGCCGCCGCAAAAGAGCGTGCGTGCGGGCCGAACGTTAACACACACACGATTAAACACAGTGATTAAACAAACACACTGAAATAATAAAGGTCAGGTAGTCAGCCCCCCCCCCCCCCCCGGAGGAGAGTAAGGGACCCAGAAGGGTGGGAACCCTGCCAGAATCCGGCCCTAAGCCTAGCGGGACGGGGCATCCCACACCAGGATCACCAAAACCTGGATAACCGCCTACCCCATGGTGGGGTCTCACGGTGGAGCGGTGCTCCTACTGCACCCAAAGGGTGCACCTACCTTTACCAAGGACCCGCAGCCAAAGCTGGGAGGCTCAATACAGGGACCATTTAGGGGGGTCCTGGCAGCAATAGGTACAAAAATGGCTGGGCGCGAGCCCGGCTTACCTGCAAGTAAGAGAAGCCTTCATCTTCTGTCTTGCTCGCTCCCTGCAGAGAAGACAACTGGGGAATTGGTGGGAGGTCCCAGGTAGTTATGGACCGGGAGGGGCTTCTTTTTTTGCATTCATCTCTGCAGAAGTTCGCCCTCTACTGGAGAATAACCCAACTGTCAAGAAGTATTGAAGCGGAGTGTATGTCACACTTGGAATAAGGACTCACACAGTGTTGGCGCTCTAAATCTGGTCGCTATAGCATAGAACGCCAGACGCTGTGTGATTAAAGTCTGTTTTTGAACATATATCCACCAGTAACAAAGCGAAAACACATGGAATTACATTGTTTTAACACTGTGACATTAACACTTTAGTGCCAGAAAAAAGTGTTTGCAGCCAGGAGAGGTCACACAATGATTTGAGAGAAATAAAATAAAAATGTCAAACACGCTGTTTAAACAGAAGCAAATGAAAGCCCATTTAAATGTACGGGAGAGGGACACTGAGCGGAAGGTAATACCTGGCGCTATGGAAGCTAGAGCGGTGGCGCTATACGCTGAGCTGCCTGTAATAATACATCGGACTCTACATATCGCTGTTAGAGTCGCTCAACAGATTCGCTTTCATAAATGTGGTTTTGCGTACAGCGTTCACCAGGCGCTGCCTGCCGCTACAAGGCACTACCTGGCGCTGTCCCTTCCTAAATAACCCCCATAGTACTACTAGCAATGTCAAAACCATTGTCCATTCATAAGCACCTACTGTTGGACAAGCCAACAGTTTGAAATATACTATATGCTAGATAAGCTTCACAGAACTTTAAATGACCAACACTAGCGGGTGGAATAGAAAACCTGCCCAAACTAGGGAACATAAATATAGAATATAATTCAATTCAAAGTGTTCTGCACTGCTACTGCTGTGACGCCTGGAAGATATCTGTTGGAATAATTATCCTTCTGAAATAGATTTAACATCTTACTTCTTAGATCTTACATGTTGAATCTAAGTGCCAAACCTGACTGATTGGAGGCCATGAGCAGAGAACGGGGAAGCAGGGCATCCTCCGCCGCAGGATGGTCATTGCTGCCAGTTACAGCTCAACTATTAACAGGAGAGGGTGAGTATCTTAAACTGTGGGTCATCACAAATGGGGATGCTCCCTAGTGAGCTTGTTTTGTGGACACAAATAAAGTCTTTTGAAATTTTAGCTTTAGCCTGCCAGGTGTAATTTGACAAAAAGACACCACCCAATAAAGGACAATAAACCCATATTTGACACAGACAGAATAAAAGCAAAACAACCACCATAGAGCCTGTAGCATGTAGTAAGATAATTAGGGGGAGGGGGTATTTAAAGTGGACCAAACCCAGAATTTTGACTATCCTGGGTTTTGACCCTTTCCCCATGGGCACCCCAATCGGGGGTGCCCCGCTGTGTGAAACCCCCCAGATCGCCACAGCGACTCATCTTATCCTGGTCCCACGGCGCATCTACGAGCAGTGTCTGACGGCCGCATCCTCCGCTCCCCTCTAGAAGTGTGCGTGCCCGTGCCAGTCATTTGTGAATGGGGTGTCCTATGGGGTGTCCCCAACAGGGGGAAAATGTCATTGTCTATGTCGGCTACAAGACGCAAACACACACATACACATATCTTACCAGCCGATTTCCACCACGCCTCCGCTGCTGCCGATCGTCCATGAGCCCCTGCTGCTGATCTCGGGCGACTCATGGGCCGGAGCCAGAGCCGGGAATGTTTGCGGCGGTGGCCAGTGGCTTGGTGGGCATCGGCTGGTAAGATATGTGTATTTGTGTTTGTCTATGTTGGCTGCTGCAGGAGCGCAGGAATGTAAGTATCATTTTTTTTGGGCGGGGGTATCCTGCACACTGCCTGTATTTAAGATGCCTCATGCTGAGTGTATTTAGGATGCCTCACACTGAGTTTATTTAGCATGCCTCACGCTATCTGTATTTGGGATGCCACACATGCTGCTTGGCTTGTATTTGGGATGCCTAAAAAAGCTGCCTGTATTTGGGATGCCTCACACTGCCTGTATTTGGGATGCCACACACGCTGCCTGTATTTGGGATGCCCGCACACTGCCTGTATTTGGGATGCCACACGCTGCCTGTATTTGGGATGCCACACATGCTGCTTGGCTTGTATTTGGGATGCCTAAAAAAGCTGCCTGTATTTGGGATGCCTCACACTGCCTGTATTTGGGATGCCAAACACGCTGCCTGTATTTGGGATGCCCGCACACTGCCTGTATTTGGGATGCCACACGCTGCCTGTATTTGGGATGCCTCACATGCTGTCTGACTTTGGGATGCCACACACACTGCCTGTATTTAGGATACCACACTTACTGCCTGTATTTGGGATGCCCACACACTGCCTATATTTGGGATGCCACACACACTGCCTGAATTTGGGATGCCACACACGCTGCCTGAATTTGGGATGCCACACATGCTGCCTGTATTTGGGATGCCAAACACGCTGCCTGTATTTGGGATGCCACACACACTGCCTGAATTTGGGATGCCACACACACTGCCTGTATTTGGGATGCCACACACGCTGCCTGTATTTGAGATGCCACACACACTGCCTGAATTTGGGATGCCACACACACTGCCTGTATTTGGGATGCCACACACACTGCCTGTATTTGATATGCCACACTCACTGCCTGTATTTGAGATGCCACACACACTGCCTGTATTTAGAATGCCCCACACTACCAGTAATTGGGATGCCCCACACTGCCTATATTTGAGGTGCACCTCACTGCTTTTAATGTTGGATATGACTCACTACCTGTAATGTGGGATACCACTCACTGGCTGTAATGTGGGATGCCGCTCACTGGCTGTAATGTAGGATGCCGCTCACTGCCATAAGTTGGGGTCTGTAATGAGGTAATTGGGGGGATTCTGCACACTATCGGTAACTAGCTGATGGGAGGATTTTAGCCCACCATTTGGTTCAGAATATTTTTTTTCTTATTTTCCTTCCCCCAAATCTTGGTAGTGTCTTATGGGCAGGTGCGTCTTTATCTCACATACTTATAATATGTAGTAAATGCTCACAAGTCCCAAATTTTACAATTTGTAAAGACTGAAATCAGTTCCAACTCTCCCTGTTGCATTTAGCAGCTCAGTGATACTGTGAGCACAATCCAAACACTTTAGCACATTGACAACAAACACACTAAAAGCTGTTTACCAAAATGTGCAATGGCAGGGTGGGGAAGCCAGTAATTATCTGTCATTGTGCTGCAGTGCTCTGCCGTCCGATATTTCCCAAATAGAACCAAATCACCGCCCGAGTGGGGAGGCTGAATGTAATGGGTGGGGAAATCATCTAATAACGAAAAATGTTAGGAGCACTCCCATCAAGAAGAAACACTATGGCCAAGAAGTGTGCGTTTCTCATTATGGGATCAATTTAGCACCAGGTGAAAAAAGTACCTTACTTTGTTTTGGGTGAGAAAACGTCCATTCACTTTCATTGTATACCTTGAGGGTGATTTGGCACCAGGAGGAAATAGAGCATTTCTATTTTTTTTGTCATCTGTAGTGAACTTTTTTTTTTACATGGTGCTGAATTGGTCCCTTTATCTGTATTTACAAATGAATCCACATAAGCCAATGGCTAGATGATGCATGTGTGTCTGTTTGTAGGAGGGGGCCTAGAAGAGTAATGTACCCAAATCCCAGGCTTATACCCTTCTCTAGGGTGAAATTACTAGATTTATTTTCCCTTGGGTGCTTCTCGACAGCACCCAATGCAATGGAGCATAGAAAACATAGAAGGCTCCCCTATTATCCATCCATGGCTGCAATCGCTTTCACCCTGACACCCCCTGTCACAGGTTATAAAATTGTGTTTTGAAGCTGACACGGCTTTTAATTAAGTAGTGACATTCAATTTGCTGTATTAATTATTAAACCCTTGCAAACTAGGTTGGTCTGGTTTGTCCTTTAAAGAAGGATTCCGACTATCATAAATGCAAGTCGCAAGTGCTAAAATCCTAATTCAGTTTATGGCCTTGATTCAATAATAGTTGAAAAAAAATCTCATTGTAGTAAACAATTCAATTCATGAGAAAAAAGCCAGTCTCTGTTGCTGAATCACCAGCTAGGAAAACAATGAAAGTCAATGGAACTTTTTTACTCCTAAGAAAGAGAAGTAGATAGAGAACTGTTTACTCCTTTCTACACTGTAGTAAAAGCTGCAATTCACTTCCATTGTCTTTTTATCTGGTAATTCAGTAGCATACCTCCCAACTTCTGAAGATATGAAAGAGGGACAAGCCACGCCCCTGACCACACCCATGCCACACCCTTGACCCCACCCCTGCCACGCCCCGACTCCACCCCCTGTCGCGCCCCCCAACCGCACCATATTTCCCACACATTGAACCTGAGGAGCTTCTTTCCTTAGAAAAAATTATTAAAAAAATAAAGAATAAAGTATTTACTAGACATTTCTAAATGTATATTTAACGTTAATTGTCACACTGTACACTTTTAAAAAGGACCCACCCCCAGTTTCTTCACTCTCCAGTGTGGTATCCTGATTTGGGATGCCCCGGGGGGAGGGAATAGACCGCCCTGGGAACAATCGATTCCCTCCCCCCAAGGCATCCAAAATCGGGATGCCATGCTGTGTGGGGCATCCCGGCGTGGGTTTTAGTAGGGGTGTAGGTCAGCAGGTAGAGAGGGGGCAAAGGGAGCGGATTGGAGGCTAGGGAAAGGGTTTAGGTGGGGGTGCAGATTGGAAGGCAGGGTGGGGGTATTAAAGTGAACCAGGAGGATCGGCCCGGGAATCTCCCAGGCCGATCCAATCCCTCCCTGCGGGGCATTCAAAATCGGGATGCCCCGCTGTGTGAAACCCCCCAGGACGCCCAGAAACCTTACCTTACTCCCGGTCCAACAGTGCATGCGCGTGCTGCATCTCGTGCTTCTCTCTAGCAGGGGGCACATGCCCACACCAGGCATTTGTGAATGGCCGGCGCAGGTGCGCTCCCTGTTAGAAGCGTGAGATGCGGCCGCCAGCACGCTCGAAGCCGCTGTGGTTGGACGCGCATACCACAGCGGCTCTGAGGGCGCTGATTGGACGAGCGGCTGCGCATGCGCCGTAGGGCCGCAGTCAGGTGAGTTGATATGAGTGATCTGGGGGGTTTCACGCAGCGGGGCATCCCCGATCAGGGTGCCCCGGGGAAGTGGACCAAAACCCAGGATAGTGAAAATCCTGGGTGTTGGTCCACTTTAAGGTGAGGGTTGACTACTGTGGAGGGGGGTAAGGGGGTACAGATTGATGATATAACTGTGTAATATAACAGTGTACATGTATAAAAGACAGAAGAACACACAGGGGATCATACTTGCTATCCAGGTGATGGAGGATGGATGATCTGGGCTATGTGCCAGGCTGCAGCCTCACTATGCAGCTCAGCCCCCCCCATCCTATTCCATTACTCCCAGCACAGCCCCCCTAAGGGGTCTCAGCCTATCTGGGAGTAGGGGGCTGGGCAGACGTCTTTCTGGGCGGGGTCTAGACTAAATCTAAATCTGCTCCTGCACAATGGACTCCACCCATAAGAATGACTGCCCCGCCCCGCTGCTCGCAGATCCTCCAGCAATGTGATGTCTGCTGCCTTCAGACCTGCAAGCCTGCAGTAAGTTAACCCAGCCCTCGCCCGCCCCCCCGACCACCCAGCCGACCAATGCCCGCCCCCCTGACCACCCAGCCGACCTACGCCCACCCCCCCCCACCCCACGCTCACTGTCATTGTCAGGCACCTGCCATTGTTTAATCACCTGCCGGACAGTGTAAACAAATTAGAAGGCGCCGGCCGTGTCGTGGCGGCCCTGGGCACACTGCAGGGCGTCCCGTGACATCACACTAACATCCGGGACCGCGGGATTTGGGAAAATAATCGGGACAATCCCGCGAAAATCGGGACAGTTGGGAGGCATGGTAACAGTGATATTCTTCTTTTTTCTCATGAACTGAATTTTTTACTACCATGGGAATTTTTTCAACTCTTATTGAATCGAGGTCTTAGAATGTAAGCCTGCAAGAGCAGGGCTCCCACTCCTACGTAATCCCGTTAGCAATATGTGCTGCATCAGTGCTGCATCTGACTCATAAATACAGGCCTATTGGGAGGGTATTATATTTTGTAGCATATGTAAAGTTTTATCTTGTACAAAACCACAGAAGATGCTTTATGTATAAACAATAACTGTGAAGCAGTATTTTGATCTCACCACCCAGGAAGGGTGATCATCACTAGAGGCACCTTATCATCCCTGGCTTCTCAGACTGACTTTCAGGGTCCGGAAGCATATTGAGACATGGGCGCCAGTTGCTTTGATCGATTACTGGCAAGGGTTACTGATAAATCCTTCTGAGCAGTAGAATAGATATACATGGCCCTCCTTTCTTCAGGAAGCACAAGCACTTTCCAATGGTGCAGACTGTAGTTCACAGAACTCTTCTCCTCCACATAGAAATCTCTAGGCAAGCACCCACCCATAAGGGTCACATTTAGAAGTTACTTCCCAGATGCACCATAGTTGCGGTCAGCAGCAGGGAACCCTTTTCCCCTAAAGCGATCCAGAAAGCTACGCAGCCAAGTTTTCTGCAGAGTTCTCGACACACATAAATACACAACTCAAATAGGTCTCCTCACACAGACCCAGACTAACAGCAAACAACCATTTTAGAATAGAACACCCCTGAGAGGTCTATACCTTTTCAAAATGCTAGTGACTCCTAGTGACTAAAGCCCTCAATACAATTCACTATACACCCCAATGATTAACAGCAGTCTAATTTACACAGCTTAAATTAAATTAAATTAAATTATGCAGGCTGGCATATTTTAAGCCACTTGGGGTCTGGGGGGACTAGGTATGACTATAAGGCTCTTGATATGTCTTAGCTGCAATGTCTTTTGATGTTTTGCATGTTAGTTCAACACACCCCCCTGTGGGGTTCAGGGGTCATCATTATGACATCAGACAGGATTCTACTCTGTATTTAACCCTGGAATGGTCATTCTTTCTGCTTGTTACTGGAGGGTCTATCCCTGATGAAGGGGGGAAATGCTGGACATTTCTAAAATGGACTCACGCGATGTTAAGGGATCTGTGTTTGTGGTTTGAATGCAAGTCTGCAAAAGAGAAGTGCCGGCCTTATTCCCTTTTTTTTCCTTTTTCTAAATGATAGTAGGAGAAGGACACCGGACCAAACACTATAATTGTATAAAATATACGAAACTTTCAGTTAGAATTCCAGACACATTGCCATCTCAGGTAAAGGGTTATGAAGCAGGGTTATATAAGTCATGGGTGCGGACCAGAGGAGTCAATGACTCCCCCACCTACCCCTGAACTACAACTTCCAGCATGCTCCCCACCTGTATAGTTGTTGAGTGTCTGGAGACCAAGGGGATCATGCTAATTATTTGGTGAAGCAAGGTGCACTACTGGTGGTTTGTGGTAAGAGAATATATGCAATAAAAAAAGGTGTAATTTTTTCCCCAAAAATCACCGGTACCTGTGGTAAGTAATTTTTACAGATACATAATTTTTACAGAGAGCCATGTGTGATTTTTTTTACGAATTTAGAAATAACAGGGCTGTGTGAGGTATGCAGTAAAATGCAAAATTATTCTGCGTAGCCCATAGGGTCCTGTCATTTCCAAATCTGAAAAAAAAAATCTTACCTCATTTAAAAAACAGTGTACATTATCTGTAAAGGTGCCCCATATATGTGGATATTTTGGGAAAAACTGCTGGTGCACCCTGCTTTGCCAAATATTTAGCATTAGCCTTCTAGGCAGACAAAAGGGCTACAATGCAATGTCCGTGTGAATGACAGGGCATGCTGGTGCTTGAAGTTTCTCAAAGAGGAACGACACACCCAATGTTGACTCGTTTGGATTGGGATGCAACACTGTGTGTATTCCCCCCCCCCCAGACTTCCCCAAACACTTCTCTTCCTGACGCTCCCACAGCGCAGACTCAAGCGAGAAAAAGTGTGCCAATTATCTGAGCAGCCCGCTTAGCCAATCAGCACACTCACTTTTGCTCCCTTCGGCTCCGCTGACAGCTAAGCCGTCTGGACATGCAGCCGCATCCCCCGCTCTAGTCGTGGCGTGCGACGCATGGCTAAAGGCGAGTTGAGATGCGGCTGCAGGGCAGAGACGCAGCGAGGGCTCCGGGAGAAGGTGAGTGTATCGGGGCTTTAGGGGGGTTTACACAGCAGAGCATCCAATTTAGGATGCCCCAAGTAGTCGAACTTGTCTTTTAGACTCCAGGGCCTCCGAGGTTCCTCTTTAACAGCTGGCGTGAGGAGGTAGGATAGAATAGTTTACATGATTAGAATGATTGGGGCAGGGCTGTAATGACACACAAACAGAATGCATTTTGGGTCGGAAGAATGGAATGTTTCTCACTGATCTGGATTAATAAACAGACTTTACTTCCTTTATTCTTACTCTAATTTCTGCAGCATAGGAACACCCCAAATTGGAATAACTGCTTTATGCATCCAACTGGCAAGGCTAACACCAGGCAGCTTCATACTCACTACTTCTGCGATCCAGCAATAACAGCCAAACAAGGTACCGGCGACGACCTCGACATGTTCATGTTCTCATGTGCCAGCCTGCCTACTAAAGCTGACTGGTCAGTGATGGTCAGGTGTTGACTGGAAGGCAGAAGAGGTGAATATCAGTAAGCTTGGCATCAGACATACTGCATAGATGTGTGTAGTCCCGATTTGGGATGCCCCTATGCTGCAACTATTAGAGATAGTATGCAAAGTCTAACTTTACCACCTCAAATGCTAACATATCAGCATTTGAATCCCCAGCCCTTGTCCCCATAGATACATTAGCTATCTGAGCTATACATCTGTAATTGTATTGTTTTTTATGTTCCGGTTAAAGTAGTTGGTAGCATGACTGTGAATGGACTTGTAAATTTACTCCGGGGTTGTGTTTTAGAGGCAGGGCAGCCATTCTTTTTCATTGAAAATAATTATACTCCTCACATGCTGGATGTAAGCAGTGGCTCATGCCACAACTATAAATACCTTAAATACATCAACCTATAATCAGCCATGATAGAAATAACAGTGAGAGCACTTCACACTGTAAATCCCGGTTTGGTAACATAGACTGCTGTGAAAACGCTGCACACTGGCATAACTGCTCATGTGTATTAAATACTGTGTCTGTCACTAGGGCTCCATTTACAATTATGCAATTATATAAAATGGGTGTTGGTCTGCTCTAAATCTTTGCTTAAACCAAGTGCCTCAGCTTCCCCTTTAAGACTTTTGTATTCTAATTGCCCTGCTAATGTGCACCTCCCTGGTTAGTTATAAAATGGTCTGAGCGGCTGCCACCCCCCTTTTGTTTCTTTTGAATTTGTGCAAGCACATGGAGTGTGGGGTCTAGGCTGTATTGCAAGGTCTTTGACCCTTCCACCCCATGGCTTGCACTTGAGGTTTAGGGCAACCTCAGGTAAGCCTGCTCCCAATTTATCTATTGCATTGTATGTCCCAAATGGGGCTCTTAGAGACTAGAATTAGTACTAGAGTTAGGACTGCACCCCACAGGGGCACCTTGGTGCTGGTGGTGCAGCTTAAGCATACTTCTGCAGATGTGTGTGACCGAGCCCCCTGTTTTTAACCTAGTTTAGAGACAGATTGTAGGCTGGTCAGCAAGCTAACTGGTGTGAGTGCTGTGGCCCCTTTAAGACTTCAGCTTCCACTTTGCCGGCAGAGAATGGTACACGCGATTGTGGTTTCTATATTCTAATTTTCAGCACCTGGGGATGTCTGGGGGAGTGGGGGATGCAGCAGCCCTATAGGCTAGTGTGGGTCAGAAGAGTTGTAGGTCCTCTTTGAGAGCTTAAATTAAGAGATGCAATGTTCCAAAAAAAAAAATCCTGGTAACATTAAATCTTGTTATTTAAAGCAGAACAAAACCCAACGTGGTTGGCCCTGGGAACCCCCCAGTTCGTCTTTACCCACTTACCGCTTCCCGGTCCAAAGGCGCATGCGCAAGCTCTAGTCCAGTCAGAGCCATTTGCCAAGACTATGTCATTCGGCAAATGGCTCTGCCCTATCTGCAATGGGGAGCACAAGAGGCCACATCCCCGCATCTTTGAGCATGCATGCTTTTGGGGGTTTGGTCACTTGCGCTTCCCACTGCAGAAAGGCTTTACCTGATTGACATAGGCACAGCGAATGGCTCTTATTGGATGAGAGCACACATATGTGCCAGGGAAGCTGGTACAGGCGAACTGGGGGGTTTCACACAGTGGAGCATCTCAAATTGTGAAACCCCCCGGGGCATGGAACAAAACCTGGGATAGCCAAAATCCTGGCTTGTTAAATAGGACCTACACCCATACTAACCCACAGTAGCATCTTGGGAAAATTGTATCATTTAATTTATGCTCTCAGAGGACCAACACTTATACTATCTCACAGTGGCCCTGCGGGGTGCCGCATCCTTCACTCCCCTGGACATGCCCAGATACTGGAAAGCACCCAAAAGCAGATAGTTTATGCATACTCACCAAAAATATTGCCTGTGGGTTTTAGGGTGAGACAGGCAATGCATATAACTATTGGGGGTGCAACTGCACCGGGGTCCAGAACATTGTTGCTCCTCCACCTTTTTTTCGGATGTATGCTCATTCAAAAATATGTATGGAAAAAGAAGCACCATTCTTTGCTGCAGTTTCAGTCTTTAGTTTTCTAGTTGTATCCAATTGAGTTAAAAGTGAAGTGAATGAGCCATGACAGGGCACCAGGGCTCCGTCACATTTAGTTATGCCACCGTATAGTACTATACAGTATACTACCAGCCAGGGCCATAAGAAATAACCTAGTTTTCCAAGATGGAGGGGCAGGTGAGTATTTAAAGTAGACCAACAGTCAAAAATGACTTAAACTGGACCTTCAGCATGATTTAATGAAAAGTCCAAACCTTTAAAAAAATATTCCCCAGCATCTAAAATTAATATATTTTACGTTTTTAGTCACTTACTTATTATTCTTCCCCCCACTGGGCTGCAACTCTGTTCAGGACTTTAGTATATGGGCACCGCCATCTTGCCTCAGAAGCATCACACAAACTGAGGAGAGGACAGTGAGGCAAAGCACAGAGGGGGGGGGGGGGGTTATAGCTGTGCTTTGTACAGACAGAGCAGAGCTGGGGTCAGGAAAAGAACAGCAATCCCAGAATGCAGAGCGGCACAGTCAGAAGACACTTCCTGTTTGCAGGCTGCCTGATGCTCCATGAGCCACCATCTTGGATGTTTAAAGTCTCATAACATGCAGTAGGTGCAGGTAGGATGATTTTTAATGTGAGCAATCTGTATGTACAGGGTGTGGAAAACATATAAGATAGGCTCTTATTCAGAGTGAAGGTCCGCTTTAAATAGGACCTGCCCCCATACTAATCCACAGTGGCATCTTGGGAAATCTTAATTTATGCTCTCAAAGAGGACCTACACTCATACTATCCCACAGTGACCCTGCGGGGTGCTGCATCCTTCACTCCCCTGGATAAGCCCAGATACTGGAAAGTGCCCCAAAACAGGCAGCAAAATATAACCTGTGTGACTAAGCACCAGGGTTCAGAAGATCAGAGGGGTCCATCATTGTTGGTCCTCCACCTTTTTTCTGATTTATGCTCATTCGAAAATATATATGGAAAAAGAAGCACCATTTGTAGCGGCAGTTTCAGTCTTTTGTTTTCTAGTTGTATACAAAAAAGTGCAGTGCATGAGCCATGACAGGGCACCAGGACTCCATCACATTTAGTTACGCCACTGTATAGTACTATACAGTATACTACCAGCCAGGGCCATAAGAAATAACCTAGTTTTCCAAGATGGATTGGCAGGTGAGTATTTAAATATTAAAGTGTAAGAGTAGGTAATATAAAAATGAATTTAGACAGCTATAACCCCCCTACCAACATAGGTGAAACACAAGTTCTCGTCTACATGGCCTATGACCTGGATCTGCCCCTAATGCTGAATATGTATTGACTATGGAGAGTAAAACCAGGCTCCATCTTCTGTCTGCCACTTCTGCTTTGCTTACAGCATACGGAAGTGACAGGAGACTGTCACACACACACACACACTCTGGTTATTTATCATCTGCCTCTACCAGGGCTATTCAGGAAAATGGGAGAATGGGGTGAAAATGGAATTGTCAGGGAATAAGAGGACTGGCAGTTGGTCTGAAGAGCTGCTCAGGCGGGAGCCTGGTGAGCGGAGCCAGGGAGATGCTCATCACCATTCCCCTGCATTGTGCTGCTATTGCATTCTGTGCAGGATAATGAAGCAATTCTCTAGCCTCCATTCTCATTCCCATTCTGTTATCTGCCGTGTGAGCATCAAACAGGCATGTGATATGCTAAATATTTTTTCCACAACTTCCATGTTATTAAAATAATTGTTTCTTGAACATAAAAGCGCATGAGAATTGCCTGTTTATATTCAAAAGAATCCAAATAAAGAGTCTGCCATTGCTGATTTCAGGCCAGAGAATGCTGCCTGCTGGCCTGGTTTTCCATATGATTGGGAAGGGGACACTAGTGCAGCCTGTGCATAATGCACATCCTCCAAAGCTCCCAGCAACCCCATTACTTCACCTGCACAGGTCATTCTGTTGGTGGAGCTTAGGATGCCACAGGCTGTGTTGGGTCACAGATAACTACAACAAACTGGCAAGGGTGCTCAGAGATGGCAGACAAGTTTTCATATTTAAAAGGCATTACTACAATTTATGTTGTCTGTGTCTTGGTAAAAATGAGGATCTAGCCTCATTTCATGTTTGCTCACCACATATGGACAATTCATGTCAGCTACCGGGTGGCCAATCACGGCGCTCTAAGAATATCCGGCTATCTGGGGGCTTATGTGCAGGGGGTTCCAGCATTCTTGATGCCCCCCAGACTGTCTTATTGCAGTGGGGACCAACACCCGCACACGCACATTTGTTGATCCACTTTAATTCTTTCAGATATTGGGAGCCAGTGGAGGGACTGGCAGTGGAGCAGCAATGCAAATGTTAGTGAAAAGAGATGGATGATGCAAGAAACAGAGTTCAGATATACCGGTATATGAGATGGTATATAAGTGCCTTTTCTATAGCACATTGCAATAGTAATGTACTAAACAATTAGAAGCTGCAGAACTTACAAGCCCAGGCCAGGAATCAAAGTGGCAGTGTTTGCACACCTTTATATCAGCAGCAGCTTGTTAAAGAAATCAGGGAGAGGAGCCATATCTCTGTAGGAATACTACCAGGCATTTTGATGTGGTACATTATACACTGTCACACGGACAGCTGGCAAAAGGAATTTTACTGGTTACTACACAAATTTCCCATTTCTCATCTCTTTCATTCAAGAGCACCCAATGTCCCAAAGCAGTACCCTCAAAAATGGCGCCATGGAAGAACAGCCAACAGCCCACTGCGCCAACCTAACCCAGAACAACAACACTGACATCTCAAGCTTAGACCCCCGGAGGGTTCACCACCATTTGCAACATCTTACGCCCCAGAGCAGCATTGGCAGATGCCCTGACATAAAGTCTGTAAAACTTGGTGAAGGTGTGGTGAGACAACCAGGTCGCCACCTTGCAGACCTGTTTCACCAACGTCTGGTGTTGGAAAGGCCAAGACATGGCAATCGCCCTGTTGGAGTGAGCGGTGACCAGGAAGAGCATCTCCTTCCCTCTGCAGGGGTAGGCTTAGGCTTGTATGACAGCTTGCCTGATCCATCTGCTAAGAGAGGACCTGACAGCCGCCAGGCCCCACCTTGGTCCTTCTGGGATCGCGAACAAGACTTCCATCTTACGTACCTCTCGAGTAGTGGCCAAGTAATATTTTAATGCCCTGACCACATCGAGGGAATGCAGGAGTCACTTCTTATGGCAAGTGGGGCGTGGGCACAAGGAGGTTAGCACTGACTCCTGATTAAGATTGAAGGGAGAGATCACCTTGGGCAAAAAATCCTGCATCACATGAAACACTGCTTTATCTTCATGGAGCACCAAAAAGGGTAAACACCCAGCATTTCCCAAGTTGATTCACAGTTAGAGGTGTGCCTACCGTATTGCTTTTATTTTATTCAAATAAGACTCCACCTCCTAGAACATTTGCACAACTATTCAATTTTGTCAGACCAGCCTATTGATGCCAACAGGGGCCTACTTATTTATCGCATGCACTAAAGCTGTCATCTGGAGCCTTCCACCAAGATTTATTACTTTTATCCTCTATCCCCCGGCTAAATCAAGTCATGTGATAGGTCACTGGCAGTCCCGTTGTCTGTATTCCACCACCAATCGCACAGCTCGATTTTTCCAGGGGAGCGAGGATAAAAGTAAGAAATCTCAGCTTGCAGGGGGTTAATGATAATCCTATTAGAGGTTATGTTGGCGTTCCCCCCTGCTTGCCACCTATAGGACATTATGAAGTAGCAGAGCAAAGCACTATTGTCCTATGTGGAGAACAATAGTCAGACAAGAAAGTTTTCACATAGCTAAACACATCTGTCAGCTGTTCATGGTGGGTGATGCGGTCAGACAGACCATGTACTATTTGTTTACATGTCTGACATTAAAAATACAATTAAATAATAAACAGGCCCATGTGTGGGAGAAAGAGAGGATACACTACACATATTACATAAGCAGAGAGAAAGGGTGCTCACTCATGTCAGGCATTGCTGAATAGGTCATGCAGGGAATGCGGAGAAGTGCATGAGCCGTGGCTGAGCAGCCCACTCAACCACCATTGTAAGGAAAGAAAGGTGAGGAGGGGACTTGGCTTTAGTGTGGGGGGCCTTGGCTGTGTGTGGGGGGGCTTGGGTGTGTGTGTGGAGGGGAGCTTGGCTGTTTGTGTGGGGGGGGGGGCTTGGCTGTGTGTGTGGGGAGGGCTTGGCTGTGTGTGTGGGGAGGGCTTTGCTGTGTGTGTGGGGAGGGCTTGGCTGTGTGTGAGGAGGGCTGGGCTGTGTGTGGGGAGGGCTTGGCTGTGTGTGGGGTGGGCTTGGCTTTGTATGTGGGGGCTTGGCTGTGTGTGTGGGGGGGGCTTGGCTGTGTGTGTGGGGGGCTTGGGTGGATGTGGGGCAGCTTTTGTGTGTGGGGGCCTTGGCTGTGTGAGTGGGGGGCTTGTCTGTGTGTGCGTGGCTTTTGTGGCTTGGCTGTGGGAGGGGGTTGAGTGTGTGTGGGGGGTTTGTCTGTGTGTAGGGGGACTTGGTTGTGGTGGGGCTTGCCTGTAATTTATTATTTATCTTTATGTAATTATTAGGTGGTGTTTCCCTTTAAGGACATGGCTGGGGGTGTAGTTTAACTATGCAAATATTTCCGCATGGCATGCAGCCACACATGTCCCTATTTCCCATTTTTCAAGGGTTGGGAAGTATGGACATATAAAGTATGATCTGTCAGTGCAGGCATGTAAAGTAAAATTTACAGGCCACGTATGTTGTATAGGTAAGATAGAGACATGTAGACATTTATAATTAAAACATCTGTTCTCTAAAGAGTAACTTTCTCCTATAGGTTCTGTAGACTTACCAATACGATGGGGTATAGCCTCTCAGGAAGCAAAACATGCCTTGTATGTTGTATCAGGAAATAATTAGGTCATGTTCTTTTTAGAAAAACACCAACACAGCCATATACCGTATGTTGTGTCAGGAAGTGCACAGGCCATGTATATTGTTTCAGGAAGATGGAAGGGCATGTATGTTGTGTCTGGAAAGTTACAGGCTGAGTAGATTCTGTGAGGGAGGGTACAGCCATGTGTGATGCGTCAAGAAAATTACAGGCCGCGTGCTCTGTCGGTAAGGGTACGAGCTATGTATGTTTTGTCAGAAAGGGTTTAGGACACGTATGGAGTTACAGGTATACACTGTGTACATTTCATGAGAGAAATGTATAGGCATCGTTTCTTGTGTCAGGATTGGTGAAGAAAATGCATGTCAAGAAGGTTCAGGCCATGCTTGTTTTGCCAGGAAGAGTTTCGGACAAGTATGTAATATTATACATTGTATATATCAAGTGGTACAGACATTTTGTTCAATCAGAAAAGGGTTAGGACACGTGAAACATAAGAAATATTCTCCATGTATGTGGTACAGGTATTGTATCTTATGTCAGGCGGACATGCATGTAGTACACTATGGGCCTTATTTATGATGTGCAGCCTTGAAATCTTTGGCGCTGGTCAGCATTTCATCATTACAGTTACAAGAAATCACTGCTTGGGACAAAGGGGACAAACTTTACAGTGCGTTTGGGATGCGTTTTTATTCTAATTACACATTGTTAAGCAACAGATTCCATTAAAATCAATTTTAATAATCCCTCAAAAAATAAATTTTGTTACCTGCATTTTAATTAATGACAAGTCCCAATGCAGGTTCTGTACAAATAAATGTGTTTAATATTAATTATAAGCATTAGAATTATTAATTATAAGCATAAAACCTTCATCTGGCTGCTTCAACCAGAGCCCCCTGAGCTAAAACCTTTTTGGTGCTAGTGTTAAATAAGACGCTAGCTGGCAACCTGAGCTGCCGTTTTTTATTTCTTAAATCAGATGTGAGTGTTGCTGAGGTCAAAAAAGTGGAGCTTAAAGTGGACCAAAGCCCAGCGCGATGGGTCCAGAAATCGTATAGATTCCCTCCCCCCGGGGCATCCAAAATCGGGATTCCCACCGCTGTGTGAAACTCCCCAGTTCGCCCCATTCCCCTCTCTTGTTTCCCGGTTAAACGCCACATGCGTGAGCTGCGGCCGCATCCCCACTATCCCTCTAGCAGGGCGAGTGGGGAAGCGGAGCATGCGGCCACCATTGCGCTGAATGGACGAGCGCCCGCGTATGTGTCGTAGGACTGGGAGGACGTGAGTTGCGCTTTGTGATCTGGGGGGGGGTTTCAGACAGCGGGGCACCCCCGATCGGGGTACCCCAATGGAGAGGACCAAGACCCAAGATAGTCAAAATCCTGGTTTTTGGTCCACTTTAAATAAGGCTCCTCATCTTGTTTCAGGAGAAATATAGGCCCTGTTTATTTCAACAAGAAGCGTTTAGGACAGCGATGGCAAAACCTTTATAGACCAAAAAGGGGACGGCATCTTTCATTCAGACTGCTTTATATTTTGTAACAAGCCAAGTCAACCCTTCTCCTTGTGCTGCATCTCTCTTGCTAGGATCAGTCATCAGCTCTGCATGTATCTTTATGGCAGGCTGTAAATTCAAACAAGGAACCCTGACAATTAAGTCAGCAGAAGAGAGCAAGTTGGTTTATTAGGGAATGCAAAGTGCTAGTGAACAAAAGATGCCACAAGCTGTAAGCAGCTGTGTCAACAGACTGTATCTGCAGAGGAGGAGTGCCACTGGAAAGCTCTAAAAAGTTGTCTATAAAAAGATAGAATTATATGCATTATTTCGGAGGCTGTTCATAGTTTGCAAAGTAAAGAGTGTGTTGTTTGTATGTGTAGAAGAGGGGTGTCACGCAAAAGCTTTGTAGGTTATACCCAATATGTGTATGATGTATACAGCCTAAAAATAAAGGCTCTGTATCTCTGTGCTCATTGTGTGTATATGAAGAAGAGGGATGTTGCTGGAAAGCTCTAAAAACATGGTGTCTGGCTTTATGGACATATACTGAAAAATCTCTTTACAGTCAGACATCATGTTAGAGCTTTCAAGTTACATCTAGGTATAAATAGTCTACAAAAAGATGCAGGCTCCCATTTCTGCAGGCAAAAGACACAACTCCTTTTCTCCTTCCCTGGGAGATATCACCCAAAAGATACAATGTATGAGTTTGTTTAGGTTAGCTCAGCAGCACACAAAACACACTGTAACAAATGCCATATGTGTATGACTAGGAGAAATTGCTACTACTGTCATTCATAGGAGTATTTATAAGCAGTGGGGGCTTCAGGATGCGCATTAGTGAAAATATACAGCTATAATACGCTAAATTAGGAGTTAATGTGACGGTCATGTTGGGCATTAGAGCATCAGCTGGCAGCAAGGGCACAGTCATTACAGCATGCACAGTAGAATAGGTGCTGGTTACCTTATTATACTTTGTGTAAAGAAGGGTAGAGGCAAATATTATGTACCAAGAAGAGTGAAGATAATGTAAGCTGCGGTATGTCACAGTATAGGCCAGTGATGGCAAATCTTTTAGGGATCGACTGCAGGGAGATGAAAAAAAAACAAATGCATGTACCGAGGGATAACAGGGGGGCTCTGAGTGCCGCCTCTTACACAGGTACCACTGGTACAGGCCTAAAATCCACAGCTTAGGCTGACTTTAATGAGATTTTAGAAGTTCATGTCATGTATCGCACGTGGAATGTGGACTAAAAAGAAAGCCCAAGACAAGGTGGTTACGAGTGAGAGACTATCTGACCATATATGAGTATTGCTGTTTCTAGTGGGTCTCGAAGCTGAAACGGGTACAGGGATATAAAGTAGTGATGTTCATGGCTGCATGCTCTGGCTAAGATTGATGGGTAATCAATATAGCCCCTGCCAATATTCCCTTCTTAGGGTTTAGAACTAGAAATGGATATTTTCATTTTTCAGTTCATCCTGGAACACAGTTTTTTTTGCTGTCCCTCTGTGTCAGATGGCAGGAGATCAGTCAATGTACTGGTGTGGCAATGACATAATTGCCACATACAACAATGGCAATAAATGGAGGAGGCGGAGCATTACAGCTAAATCAAACGCCATTATCTGAGATTAGAGTGAAGTAGAAGTAAAAATTGGCAAAAGGTCCTCTTCATGGGCGGAGCAAGTTAGTCAAAAATGTGGGTTTAGGTCAGCTTTTATTGCTTCTGTTTAAGATGGACCGAAACCCACAGATATCGGCCCAGGGATATATAAGATTTAAGGGCCAATTTATCTCCCCCCCTCCCAGGGCATCCAAATGTGAGAAACCTCCCAGGTCGCCCATAAACTCACCTTCTTTCTCGGTCCATGCAGCGCCCGCATCCCCGCTATCCCTCATTTGTGAATGGCCAGCGCGGGCATGCTCCCTGTTAGAGGGTAGCGGGGATGCGGCAGCCAGCGAGCTCGGATCCGCTCATATTAGACGAGCTCCTGGATGAAGGGGCTCGATCGGATCAGAGCGTGCTGATTGGACAAGCGGCCACACATGAGTCGTAGGACTGGGAAGAGCCGAGTTTGTTCGGAGAACCTGGGAAGTTTCACACAGTGGGACACACCTGATCTGGCTTTCTTTTCTTCTGAAACCTTTTTAGTCGTGGGCTTTCTGGGTTTCTTTGCCAAATCCTAGCCAGGTCTCCTTAAAACTGCTACTCTTTATAATGCATCCTCGGGATTCTGGATAATTCCTGTCCTGTTAGAGTTCAGCACAAGATAGTATCTCCGATCACACAGTGTTCTGCATTGGTCTGCACTGAACGTTGCTTTAGGGGATATATCTGGGGCACAGGTCCATGTTAGTAAAGCCATGGCAGCGTTGGACTACACACTCCCCTGCAATTAGCAAGTTAGCCTGATGAACACACAAACAATATGTCAGCACACATTCTTCCCGACTGTTTATCCCCTGTATACACAGCTGGGAACGGAGAGCAGAGACAAAAGTGTCTGCAGCCAGCAAGAGGGGGATCGTGTCCCCCGCAGCCATACAACTACTCGCCTCCTTATGACTGACTCATAAATCAGGGGGAGAGAAAGGGAAATACCATCTGTACTCCAGACCCAAAAACTCCCCCAATATTTGCAATTCTGTTGTTAATAAAGAGTTGGCAGCCTCTTAGGTTTTGCACAATTTTCCAGCAATGAAAATGAAAAGGAAGGGCGTTCAGATCTGAAGAGGGCCTGTCTAGACAGTCATGAGATGGTTCAGCATGTCTGACTAACAGTAAGGGGAAAGAAAAAAAAAATGAGTGAAATATAGCATTTGATTGTTGGGGGCTGAACATCTAACCTTTCCGCAGAGCTAACAGCAGCACGTCACATTCTGAGGAAGCGGCCATCCGTCTTATGAAAGAAGCTGGGATATAATGACACAGGGAAGTGCCGAGACCACCCTCATTTTACACTATCATTCAAATGACAGCAGAGCCTGATAAAGAGGGCGAAGTCTAGGCAAGTGCACAGACTTTCCTCCAGCAACAAAGCCTATAGATACACGGCCATATTTCTAGCTTGTGGGATTCCTAAACAAGTTCCAAGTCTGCCGAGGGGCAGGGGAGGCCATGTTGTCTCAGCAGCATCAATGCCTGTAGTGTTACAAAGTGATTTATGAGGTTTAGCCCGATAAGTGATCACTTGTGGCGAGATTGTGGTGAAATTAGAGAAACCAGGGCAGCCACTTTCACCGCATGATACATTTAATCAGAAAAAGTCTATGAAACACAATAGTCATGTGTGCGCATATCAGCGCAAAAACCTGTGTACCGGTCCCCTGCCTGATGTCTGGCCACCATAATAAAGGGGAGCCAGGTTTCTGTAGACAACAAGAAGCTCTGCCAAATCAATAATTAAAGTACATACCAGTTATACACAAGCCCAGGAGCAAGGCACACAGATAGAAACGTATTTAATTCAGCACAAGGTGAGAAAACTCCCCTACTTTTCTATCATTCACTTTTATTGTTTACCTTGGGAGTGATTTAGCAACCGGATGTAAGTTTTCACCTGGTGCTGAATCAGCCCCAAGGTAGACAATGAAAGTGAATGACAGTTTTCTCTCCGAAAAAGTAGTAGTGCTTTCTCATCTGGTGCTGAATCAATCCTATTGTTTAAACATAATTAAAACAAGGTCAATCCTAAGTGCTAATAAACAGTAAAATAACATACCACCACCCTATCTAATAAAAGTATCACCTGTATTATCAGAAATAGTAAAATTTAAATGATTAATAATAATTTGAATGCATAAAACAGAAACTTAAATAAAATAAAAACATGGTTACCAGTATGTCATTATAAAGAGTAATATTATTATAAATAAAAAATGAAATGGAGACAGCATACGTCTTTTATAATGAATCAAGCCAACTGGACTTTTTCTTAAAAATGTTTCCCTCGTCATCTGTTTTTCTTGGATGACTAGTAAGACACCTTGAAGAAAAATACTACTACTTAAATTGGACCAATAGTCATTTTAGGATACCCCCACTATTCACCTGTTTGCGGGGAACCCCATATGTGCCACTAGTTCCTTGCCACAACGTAGCCCACATGACCACCAGTGGTTGGCACATCCCTGTGTTACCGTCTGATTGGCAAACATGATCGGCCGGTGGTGATAACGTGGCATCAAGTCTTGGCGAACAGATGCTTAAAACAAGAAGGTGGTAAATATAGGGCTGCCCCGGAATGGGCTCGTAGTGGAACTGGATGACCTATGCATCAAAGAGTTATTTTTTGTCCACTTTAAGATATATTATGACCTGGATGGAGGAGAACTGTTACAGACTTAACAAATAAGGCATCAAACTAGCTATTGGTTGCCTGCTTTAAAGTAAATAAAGGGGTGCAATGTAATTGGCCACTACAGGGAAAATTCAGTTTGGTATATTAGCAAAACACCTACACTCAATACATTTTAAACGGATTACTTTTCGCTCTTTAATTTTATTGATTTAGAATTAGGCTGAGGTTTTGCTATCAGCAGACATGGCAGCTAATGATCTGCCAGTGCCACATTTTTAAAGTAACCGCAGAAAATGTTCATCTATAGGAACAAAGACAAAATTGTGCATCTTGTATCTATCTTATATCTTAAAAAAATATGACAAGAGGTGCCCCAGTGTGGCTGCCAGATCGGTGCACAACAGTGGCTGAGTTAGCCCCTGGAGCTGGCTGCAGTACAGCTTTGCCGCCATAGGGGGCGCTGCGCTACAATACATCAAGTTGTGCGCTGCAGAAGTTGGACGTCAGATAGGAGAATGTATGTTTTCCTTACAGTGTTATTATTACAATTGGGAAGGGTTCGATGCCCATATTTATGTACAGGTATGAAAACACAAATAGAAAGCAATGTAATGCCCCATTGGTGGCGGGTGGTGATTGATGAGTGATGGTGATGGGAAGCGGGCAGAGAATGGCAAAAACTTACCAGACCAGCTGGAGCTCGCAGCTCTCTCCCGGGGGGTTACAGGGCTCTGTCAGGGGGAAGCCGCCATCCAGCTCGGGCTAAGTGACAAGTCTCCCCTCCCGCCGCTCCTCGTGCGCCCGCATAGCCACAGAGATGAAGAAGAGTCAGGGCATCCAGCATCACCATGCGACCACTATCCTGTACATGCCTGGCACATGGAGGCACAGAGACATCCGAGGGCCGGGGGAAAGCTTCCGAGCTGTGTGGCCAGCCGCGGAGTAAGTGCTGGAAGTTGTGGAGCTGCGGAGAGTGAGAGGCTCTGTCACTGCTTCTCCCGCAGCCACAGCAAAGCAGCCAGTGCTGGGACACGGAGACTCGCTGGAGGGGCTGTGACGTCACAGAGCGCCGCTACCCGCCGCTCCCCCTCCGTATAGACCGGCCGCCCCTCACACCTCACACCGCACCTGTTATACTACTGTACACCCAGCACCCATACCAGTGTGCTCCCTGCACCCTGTTCTACTGTATACCCAGCACCCATACCACTCTACACCCAGCACCCATACCACTGTGTTCCCTGCACCCATACCACTCTACACATAGCACCCATACCACTCTACACCCAGCACCCTGCTCTACACATAGCACCCATACCACTCTACACCCAGCACCCATACCACTGTGCTCCCTGCACCCTGTTCTGCTGTACACCCAGCACCCATACCACTGTGCTCCCTGCACCCTGTTCTACTGTACACCCAGCACCCATACCACTCTACACCCAGCACCCATACCACTGTGCTCCCTGCACCCTGTTCTACTGTACACCCAGCACCCATACCACTGGGAATCCTGCACCCATACCAGTGTGCTCCCTGCACCCTGTTCTACTGTACACCCAGCACCCATACCACTCTACACCCAGCACCCACACCACTGTGCTCCCTGCACCCTGTTCTACTGTACACCCAGCACCCATACCACTCTACACCCAGCACCCATACCACTGTGCTCCCTGCACCCTGTTCTACTCTACGCCCAGCACCCATACCACTGGGAATCCTGCACTCATTCCACTGTGCTCCCTGCACCCTGTTCTACTCTACACCCAGCACCCATACCAATGTGCTCCCTGCACCCTGTTCTACTCTACGCCCAGCACCCATACCACTGGGAATCCTGCACCCATACCACTGTGCTCCCTGCACCCTGTTCTACTCTACGCCCAGCACCCATACCACTGGGAATCCTGCACTCATTCCACTGTGTTCCCTGCACCCTGTTCTACTGTACACCCAGCACCCATACCACTGTGCTCCCTGCACCCTGTTCTACTCTACACCCAGAACCCATACCAGTGTGCTCCCTGCACCCTGTTCTACTCTACGCCCAGCACCCATACCACTGGGAATCCTGCACTCATACTACTGTGCTCCCTGCTCCCTGTTCTACTGTACACCCAGCACCCATACCACTGTGTTCCCTGTACCCTGTTCTACTCTACACCCAGCACCCATACCACTGTGCTCCCTGCACCCTGTTCTACTCTACACCCAGCACCCATACCACTGGGAATCCTGTACCCATACCACTGTGCTCCCTGCAGCCTGTTCTACTGTACGCTCAGCACCCATACCACTGTGCTCCCTGCACCCTGCTCTACTGTACACCCAGCACCCATACCACTCTACACCCAGCACCCATACCACTGTGCTCCCTGCACCCTGTTCTACTATACACCCAGCACCCATACCACTGTGCTCCCTGCACCCTGCTCTACTGTACACCCAGCACCCATACCACTCTACACCCAGCACCCATACCACTGTGCTCCCTGCACCCTGTTCTACTCTACACCCAGCACCCATACCACTGGGAATCCTGCACCCATACCACTGTGCTCCCTGCACCCTGTTCTACTGTACACCCAGCACCCATACCACTTTGCTCCCTGCACCCTGCTTTACTGTACACCCAGCACCCATACCACTCTACACCCAGCACCCATACCACTGTGCTCCCTGCACCCTGTTCTACTCTACACCCAGCACCCATACCAGTGTGCTCCCTGCACCCTGTTCTACTGGACACCCAGCACCCATACCACAGGGCAACCTGCACCCTGTTCTACTGTACACCCAGCACCCATACCACTGTGCTTCCTGTACCCTGTTCTACTGTACACCCAGCACCCATACCACTGTGATCCCTGCACCCTGTTCTACTGTACACCCAGCACCCATACCACTGGGCAACCTGCACCCTGTTCTACTGTACACCCAGCACCCATACCACTGTGCCCCATGCACCCTGCTCTACTGTACACCCAGCACCCATATCAGTGTGCTCCATGCACCCTGTTCTACTCTACACCCAGCACCCATACCACTGGGAATCCTGCACCATGTTCTACTGTACACCCAGCACCCATACCACTGCACCCAGTTCTACTGTACACCCAGCACCCATACCACTGTGCTCCCTGCACCCTGTTCTACTGTATACCCAGCACCCATACCACTGGGCATCCTGCACCCTGTTCTGCTGTACACGCTGCACCCATACCACTGTGCTCCCTGCACCCTGTTCTAATGTACACACAGCACCCATACCACTGTGCTCCCTGCACCCTGTTCTAATGTACACACAGCACCCGTACCACTCTACACCCAGCACCCATACCACTGCACCCAGTTCTACTGTACACCCAGCACCCATACCACTGTGCTCCCTGCACCCTGTTCTACTGTACACCCAGCACCCATACCACTGTGCTCCCTGCACCCTGTTCTAATGTACACACAGCACCCATACTACTTGGCAACCTGCACCTTATTCTACTCTACACCCAGCACCCATACCACTGTGCTCCCTGCACCCTGTTCTAATGTGCTCCCTGCACACTGTTCTACTCTACACCCAGCACCCATACCACTGTGCACCACGCACCAATTCTGCTCTACATCCAGCACCCATTCCACTGTGCACCCTGCACCCATTCTGGTCTACACCCAGCAACCTTTCCACTGTACAGCTTGCACCAATTCTACTCTACACCTAGCACCTCATTTAACTGTGCACCCAGTGTCCATTCCACTGTGCACCCTGCACCCATTTTACTCTTAACCCAGCACCCCATTCCACTAAGCACCCACTACCCATTCTACTCTTCACCCACCACCCATTCCACAGTGCAACACACACACCCTTTCTACTCTACACCTATTATCTCTTTCCACGGTGCACCCGCCACCCTTTCTACTCTTCACCCAGCATCCATTCCACAGTGCACCACACACCCTACTCTACACCCGGCACCCTATTGCAGCATACACCTAGCACCCATTACACTCTACAACCAGCTCCCATTCCACTGTACACCCCGTTCCTATTCCATTATGCACCCTGCTCTCATTACACTGTGCACCCAGCATTGATTCCACTGTACACCCTGCACCCATTCCACTGTGTCCTCAGCACCCATTCCACTGTGCACCCTGCACCCATTTCACTGTGCATCCAGTACCCATGCTATTGTACACCCAGCACCCATTCCATTGTGCTCTCTGTACCCATTCTACTCTCCACCCAGCTCCCATTGCACTTTGAACCCAGCACCCATTGTAGTGTTCACCTAGCTCCCATTCCAATGATGCTCCCATTCCACTGTGCACCCAGCATCCATTCCACTGTGCAACCAGCACTCATTCCACTGTGTACCCTGCCCCCATTACACTGTGTACCCTGCTCCCAGTATACTGTATACCCAGCATCCATGCCACTGTACACCCAGCACCCACTCTACTGTGCACTCAGCACCCTTTCCACTGTGTACCCTGCTCACATTACACTGTAAACACAGCTCCCTATCCAATTTACACCCACCACCCATTCCACCGTGCACCCTGCACTCATTTAACTATGCCCCCAGCACCCATTCCACTGTGCATCCAGTATCAATTCCACTGTGCACTCTGCACCCATTCCACTATGTACCCTGCACCCATTCCACTATGTACCCAGCTCACTATCCACTGTGCACCCTGCTTCTATTACACTATGCACCCAGCTCCCTAGTCACTGTACACCCACCACACATTCCACGGTGCACCCACCACCCATTTCGCTATGCACCCAGAACCTTGTTCATTATCCCTCCCCATTTTAATCATGTCTTCGAACTGCTTCTCATGTGTGGCGACCCTCTGTACACGGGAATCCCCCTGTGGTCCCCTGAAGTGGGTTGCCCTTTTACATTAGAGAAATACTCACCTTTTGCTAGCAGAGCTGTATATAACAGGGGGCAGGAAACAGTTGCCCCCCCCCCCCCCCACAGACACACACACACCATTGGATAGCTCTGCATTAGATTAGAGACATTCTTTTCATTTTCCTAGTGGAGCTACAACTGTCAGGGAACAGTTATCTGGCTCCATTAGGAACCTTTTGATTTTATGCATGGCCAGCTGCACACAGTCTCTTTAAAGGGACCCACACCCCTGAAGCAAACCAAAACCCAGGTTTTTCACTCACCTGGATTTTGGTCTGCTTTGCTGGGTTAAGTTTTAGACTCTAGAACCGGGACAAAAGAGTTTTGATCTGCTTTATAGGAAGCCTGTGCTTAACGCTTAAACCGGACCTTCACCATGATTTATTGAAAAGTCCAAAACCTTGATAAACAATTCCCCAGCATCTAAAATAAATATATTTTAAGTCTTTAGTCACTTACTTATTATTCTTTCCCCCACTGGGCTGCAACTCTGTTCAGGACTTTAGGATATGGGCGCCGCCATCTTGACTCAGAAGCATCACACTTACTGAGGAGAGGAGAATGAGTTATAGTTGTGCTTTGCTCAGACAGAGCAGAGCTGGGGTCAGGAAAAGGTCAGCAATCCCAGAATAGATAGCAGCACAGTCAGAAGGCACTTCCTGTTTTCAGGCTGCCTGATGTTACATGAGCCGCCATCTTGGATGTTTAAAGGCTCATAACATGCAGTAGATGCAGGTAGGATGATTTTTAATGTGAGCAATCTGTATGTACAGGGTGTGGGAAACATATAAGACAGATTCTTATTCAGAGTGAAGGACCGCTTTAATCATGCAAACTGGCTCACTTGCAATGAGTCCTGAGCCACTGGGACACTACACTAACCCACCCTAATAATACCATCAGTGAGCCTGGCATTAAAGTGATTGTCCAGGCATTTAAAAAGCTAACAGTATTTTACACCTTTTGTTCCCCCCAGAGGATCACTCCGAGTCCTGTGCCGCCCAGCCTGACTGCCAGTCACACTCGCCTTCATGCTAGGTTGCCCCCTGCCATTAGTCACATGCTGGCAGGCCTCTATTTACTGCAAAGAAGAGAGCATGTCACTGACTGGCATGCCCTCTCCATTGCAGTAAATGGAGGGGCATGCTCTAGATCAGCGGTTCTGTGGGTCGGGACCCCAGCGGGGGTCGAACGGCCAAAACACAACACAAAACGTCATCAGTGGGTGGACGCAGCAAGCGCCGGAGGACAGAAGCCTAGGAGGCGGAGAGGCAAGAGAGCCTGCGAGACAGCCTGCTGGTGTAAAAAAGGTTAATAATGTAAAAACAGTACACACACCATACACACAATACTGTGTAAGTGTAAGGTGCTTTGTGTGTAATCATTACACAGTACACAAAGCAGCTTACACTTACACAAAGCACCATACATTTACACAGTGTGAACTACATCGGTACTATAAGAGACCACTATAAGATGTAGTTCACACTGTTCCCCAATGTATAATTATCTCCCACTATTTTCCCATATTCTGAATGAGGAAACTGCTGAAATCAGAGAGCTCCCGAGAATCTCGAGTTACCACACAATCGGCCGCAGCCTCCTATTAATTTCCATAAGAGGCAGAGAAATGACAGTTTCCAACACTTACCTTTGCCCTGGCTCCCACAGCAAGATAAACAATGTGGGCTGCATCCCTATCATCTCTGGGCTGAGGCGCACACCCACGCCCATCCTTTCAGATAGGCTGGGGGCACCAGAAATCTGTATTTTACAAAGGAATCCACAATCCCCTGGGCCACCCCGGTTTTGGATGCACTGCTATGTGAATCCCCATTGTTCGCCGGATTTTCTTGCCTGTCCAATGAGCGAGCAGTGCAGGTGTGGCTCTCCAATCAGGTTCTCTGGCCCTGCATATTAATGTGCAGCTGGAGAAGCTGAATGAAATCTTGGCCGTGCACACGATAATCGTATCCTTCAACGGTGATCAAAAAGGGATGCAAGTGATGCCGCCTCTGGCCACACATGCGCCTTGGGCTCACTTGATTGGTAATCGGGATGCTAGAAGCAATATCACATTGTTCTAACTCTTCCCAGTTCTGTCCAGGTTTCCCCTGGAGTTGGTCCCTAGGTAGAAAGCTCAGCACTATGTGGAGCAAGTCCAATACCCTGAGTACAAATATAATGTGAGAGGGGGGAAGGCAAGAATAAGCTGCTGGATGTTTCTCTGTTCTTTTCCTTTTAGCCTCTTCTTCATCCCTTGCCCTGCTTCCTCTTTGTATCTATACAGCGCGTGACATCCAGGCCGGTGCCTTCCTCGCAATGCTATTGACAGGTGCCTGAAATGAGGCAGGAGGGAGCACAGGAGGACAAGACAGCGGTGGCCCTGAGCTAAATTTAAAAAGCGTTGATCATTTGCGGCTATTGACTTGCTGAAAAAGATTTGGAGCAAAACCCTGCTGATCTTTTGGTCTGAGCTTTGCAATGAGAGATCCCAGGAGGGGCGATTAATGGCTCAACTTGATTTAGCTCATAGAACAGAAATTTTAACCCACAGCAGAGCTTTCTTTATCACTGCTTCCTGTAATATCCTCACACATGGGTCACAGTCTGTCTTGTCAAAGCAATCCAAGGCTTTGTAATACTGAAGACTAGTAAAGGCAGGAACGCTGGATAGCTGCCTGTACCTGGATGATGACATTTTATGACTGGGAACAGCAGGAGAGCACAGGGCATGGAGGCCATAGTGAGGTTGCTTTACTGAATATAATGGTGCTCAAAAATCAGTCTCCAAAGATGCAGAATGCTGGGAGGCAGTCATTCTGCTCATGTGGAAGGTGGATGGATTGCAATGCACATTTAGGGGGAAAAACAGACACAGCAACTTGTAAAGTTTTTGAATATGTGAGAAATTATCTTCGGGAAATAGTGATTTCTTGGTATGATTTACAATGCAAAGAATCAAACAGAAATACTCACCTTGCACCAGACATCTGCTCCAGCCATGTTGTTTTAGCTGCGACGGCTAAGCGTGTCCAGACTGATCACCCAGACCAAAAACCATGTAACCCAGCTCAGGAGTCCAAAATATTCCAGGGCAGGGGTACAGATGACCCTTGGAGCAACCTGTGCATGTCCTACTGCGTGTAACCCCCTATTAGCCCAATACCTCGTTCCAGCAATCCTGCAAGCATACCTGTCCCCCCACCAGCATCCCCTGCACTGCTCTATCCACTGCAAGCACCCCTACTACTATCTAAATGACTGACAGCGGGTTTTGATCCACTTTAAAGTTTACCTCAACAGAGGTACTTGGTTCATGGAAACAAACCTAATCCACCCCTCATGTCATCAGTGAGCCCTGTATTATACAGATATTCACCTTTTGCTAGCAGAGCTCCATCCATTGGGTAATAAGAGAGGGCTGTGCACAAATGTGGTAGCCACACTTGCTTGTCTTCTATCCTACAGACTCTCAGGGCCTTGTGACCGGAGGGTGACAGTTTGATTCCTGGCCATGAGACATGACTTGAGCAAGGCACCTAACCCCCCAACTGCTCCCCAGGTGCTGTGATTAGGGCAGCACACTGCTCCATGCATGTAGACACTCGCTGCACGGATGGGTTAAATGTGGAGGAAAAATTCCTATGTGTGTGTGAGCATTGAATGCTTAACTACACACCCCCAAAAAAACATTGCTAGAGCAGATGTCCAGTGTAAGGTTAGTTTGCCCACAATTGCTTTTCAAACTGGACCTATCACCTCACTGGGAGGTACTGTCCGGGTGAATAACAAAAATAGATTCCTCCTAATCTGGCACGTTATAACTTTTCTTTGATCTGATCACACAGCATACATGTAAACTAGAAGGATTCTTTAGTTTACATGTAATAATGAGACTCCTCCCCTGGCTCCCGCCATAGTAGTGACCCACAAATTCCCTTGCAACTCTTAATCAGGTAGGTGTTCGTCTCCTCTGCCAGGCCAAGTGTGGAGGTGTGAGGAGCGAGGGAGGTTCTTTTGGGACGTAGGTACTCAGCGACACATTGTAGAGAAGAGTGGGTTGGGTAGAGGTGCTTTTACTCTTTACATGTTATTCAGAGACAACTTAGCTCTGGGGTCTAAAATACGGCTGATTGCCTCTCCCTGGGGCATCCTGATCCCATTATGTAAACCCCCTCATTCCCCACATCTTGCTCCAGCACCCAACCATTCAGATAGGCTGGGGGTGGTATTGCGCTTCAGACTGCCAGAATGAGGGGTGCGGGCAGTGCTCGAGACTACATAACCCGAAACATTTGAGATCAACCAAATCTCAAATTTGTGAGGTGGGCATGACTAACCTGGGCAAACATGCCCAATGGGGAGTGCTTTAGTGGGAAAACCTCCATGAGTTCTTTACTGCAGCAATGTGAGATGGCTGGCGGTCGGTCATTACAATGACTTAAGGAGGCAGTGGCCTTTGAGCCATGGAAGGTGTAACCTTGATTGCAGGGGGAGCCTTGTCATTTCAGTGTGCTGCATTCACTGCTATCCATCTTACTTTTACTTTTGCACATTTCATATATGATCTTCTTATTCTGACCGGTTGTTATTTAGGTAGTGTTGCACTTTAGTTTATTTGTTTCATGTGTGTATTTATACAGCACTTGGCACTTTTTTCGAATGCATTTTTTCTAATGCACTTTGGCTACTATGCAGTGCAGTTGTTACATCTCCAGCAACGGGTGGACTTGTGTAAACCCCTGCTTTAGTTTAGATTTTTGTAGTGTGAGATATGTATTGTAGCAATGAAAATATTCTGTGATATATAAGGAATGAGTAGTAAAAGTTTGTTGTATAGCAGCTAATGAACAATTAGCTGACAAATCTTCCACGTCCGAAGTCATGTGCTTGCATATGAGCCATAGGAAAGTCCTTTTTGTAAGTTTTTTTTGTGTTCTGCCTTATTGTTTTCCTCTGTGTCAGGATTGTGCACCCATTCCTGTGATTTACTTATCTGCAAAATTCTTTTTACCAAAATCCATATTCCTGGGCCTCTGTTTTGCTACAGTGGGAGTAGTTTTCCTAACCTTGAGTAAAAGCTACTGACTACAAGCCAGAATTATTCCAATTTAACAGGTGAACTAATAAGTCTAAACAGCATTTATCATTACCTCTTCGGGTGAGAACTTTGCCAGCAACACATTATCTACTAAAACACAAGATTGTGTTCTCTCCTATCTGAAGATGCTGAATTTCAGCAGAATTGGTTAAACCATTAGTCTTTGCCTTAGCCAATGTGGTTAGCAAGCCAGAGTGAGGAAGTCTCTGATATGTACATCAAATGCACCAGCTGATGTACATTACTAGGTAAGCACATTGTTACTAGGGAAACTGTGAACACAAAGAAGACATCATTTTGGCACACTATAATGGAAATTTAAAAAATTACCAACAAAAGTAGAATTACCCTTTAACGATCTCTGAGTGAGATCACAATTTTCATGAGGTGTAACCAATGGTCATGGACCCTGATGCAGAGTAGGGAACCTAATTTGTAATGATAAATTTCCATAATATACTTTTCTTAGTGATGGTTGAGTAGGTATGACTGGACCCTTAACATCATGGGCCTTTGTTTATTTACCATCGCTGTGTCTCCTGTAACCTTGCCTTTGTCTGGGATCATAGAGAAGCTTCTATAGGCTTGTTCAGCTGGAAACAGAATAGATGATCCTGTAATAAAATTCAATCAACAGGCATTCAATGACATCTTACATACAAAAGGCAAGGAAGAATGTGTATGGGCATAGCTAATAGTAGAGCAAGCAAGCCAAACGTGAAGTGCACAATGACTAAGGTAAATGTTACAATAATGAATTAGATTAGTAACAATGACTTTTTCTTTATATGCAATGCCTTGACAGGTAACTGCAGGCATATCCTCGCTGTCATACAAGCCATTGGTACTGTAACTAGAGCTGCCTTTTATGTTCCATCTTTAGTGTGCTTCTGACAATGAATTCATAATTACTCACCCTAACAATACTGACACACAAACATGGTGCTATATGAAAAGCCATAAAGTGGTGAGGCTTTATTAATAGAGGAATAGTGGGCTTTCTTTATCAGAACAGTAATTATTTGCTTTGGAATGTACTAATCAGCTAAATCATTTCTGAATGTTAAAAAAAAGAATGAATATCTCTACCTGGTGAATTTATCCCTTAGGCTATACTAAAGAAGACCTACACCCATATAAAGTGTACCCCCCAATTCATCCACACATGCCATAATGACATGTTAGGAGCCAACCTATTAATTGGTCCAGACTCCCTTTTTTCTGCTCTAAAGCCAATAGTAAAATTACTATGCTTGCAATGTGGCTCTAAAGCTTAGCCAATAAGAAAGGTTCTGATTTGCTAAGCTTCTGGGGCAACAGGGTCATGCTGCCTGTCAGCAGTGATGTCACTGCCCAACTCAGCCAAGCAAAAGGCACTGATTAAGACGGGGAGCCTCATTTATCAAGCGTTAGCGTCCACCAGCCTATGTCTAATTCATTACTGGTGCCATATAGTTTGCGGTGAGAAGAGCTCTTGTTTAAAGTGGACCAACACCCAGGGGGATCCAATCCCTCCCCGCGGGGCATCCAAAATCGAGATGCCCCGCGGTGTGAAACCCCCCAGGACGTCCGCTGCACTTACCTGAATCCCGGTCAAAATCCTGGGTGTTGGTCCACTTTAATCTATGCCAGTTTATAGTGGCGCTGTAGGTTTAGATCCCATGGGCAGAACTGCACTGAAGTGTTTCTTCTGATAACAGCCTAAACGTGCACCTTGAAAGTGTCAGGGTGAGTATACTGTGACCCATGGGCTTTCCCCCTGATTTGGCCCCCAGGAAGTGCTTTAAGAGTTTTCTGCATACTGGGCCTTGGCCCACTTTCAGAGAAAACTTGGTTGAGAGTCTGTATGGCTTTCAATGGACCAACAGTCAAATATTACTTAAACCGGACCAACACAACAACAGTGCTTATATGCATCCCTCCCCAGGGCAATTTAGATTGCTGCACATAATGAATTTACCTTTTTCTAACTCTTGCTGTGGTAAATTTTAAAAACAAACTGGTGGCTCATGCATTTGCAGACCGCCTGCAAACAGGAAGTGCTGCTGGACTTCCTGTTACTGTTCATTGTCAGTTATGTTAGTTAAATCCAGGCAGCAGCATGGCACAGATGCTGGGAGAGGTAGCTCCAAAATGGCCGCTACCACTAGAAAATTGTTGAGGAAGCATTTCAGCTTTGAGTGGAAGCAGGAGCGAGAGCTGACAATGATTCAATATCATGCATGTTGATGGGGCAAGGGAGTTTTGGGGATGTTTTTTTTAACCCTGCCAGGCTGTTGGTCCGGTTTAAGGGAAAATGCTCTTTCTCATTTCCCCTCTGTGTGGCCCTCAGGGAGCAGAACCACTCACCTGGTCTCAGCAAGGAGAATAGCCTGTTGCTGGGTTGCTGCTTTCAAGGCCTTGGTTCTGCACTATTTGATAAATATTGTTTGGAGATCAGGTAGTGTCACTCACAGTTTGGCTGTAGAAGCACTACCTGAAGAGTAGATTTTAAGGGGACTGTAAACCCAAGGGCAATAATAAGGCAGCAAGAAGCTCACCTGATGTCTGTCCCATGTGCCTCTACTTTCCTATTTCCTGCAGCTTAGGGTAGACACTGTAGCGGGGCTCCTAAGTTGGTCCCTCCTTTCACACAAAAAAGAGGTCTAACAGCCACTCCGTCTTTTGGAGCTGTCAGGGTGAGCAAACACTGTATGCCACAGTGATCCCATAGTTGTTTCTGAAAACAGCAGAGCATGCATATATTCATTGATTTGATTTATTCATTGAGATTTGGAGATGCTTTGAAATTGTTCAGTTTACACAGGTTCTAAATTGGAGAAGGCGGGGGGAAGTTAGCATATGCCTGGACAGGGACTTTAAAGTTGCTGTAATTGATTCATTCACCTTTTCAAAGTATTTATATTGTAACTGTTACAACCTATCTCCTATTCCTTCTCTCAATGAGGGGGTGTGGCTTAATTAAACAATTGTCCCTCTTTCTCACCCTGAAAAGTTGAAAGGGGTGCATCTGAGCATGGCCTCGATTATGGAAAAACTCAGGCAATTAATGAGCCAGCTGAATTACTAAGGCAGATGGGGGAACGTGGGAGGGGGTCAGGAATGGTGTTTCTGTCACTTTATAAAGAACTAAGGAAGGACAGGGTTTAAAGAGAAAAAAACCTTACCTGGTCGAGCGCTATTTCTCCAAGAAATTTGGGTTCATCCGAATCGAACCTTTGAGAATCACTCATCTCTAGTGGCATGTGCAATACACACAGTGCGGTGGGAGCAGGGGAGGCCGGCCGCACTGTCAGCTGACGCCGCCCGCTGACAGTGCGTCCTGCCTCCCCCGCTCCCACAGTGCTGTGTGTATTGCACAGATACTTACCTACATGTTGGCTTCTCCGTCGTTCTGATCCAGCGACTGGTTGTGGCCACAAATTGGCTTGCACAGCTGACAGTGCAGCCCCCCCCATGCTGTGTGTATTGCCCAGCAGGGGAGGAGTGGGGAAACCGGCTGCACTGTCAGCTGTGCAAGCCAATTTGTGGCCACAACCAGTCGCTGGATCAGAACGACGGAGAAGCCAGCATGTAGGTAAGTATCTGTGCAATACACACAGCACAGTGGGAGCGTGGGAGGCCGGCCGCTGTCAGCTGTGCAAGTGCAGCTTCTGCCGTGCACACTGGATCCAAGCATGGCACTGGAACCAGGATAGTGGTGAGTTTTTTTTTCTTTACCCACCGCCCGAGGTGCTAGTGAATTTCAGGGAAAGCACGGACCCCCAAAAATTCTGTTTCCTGATGAGTAAAATTTTGCCTGAAATTTCATATATTTCATAGTATAGGAAAAGTCTAGCACTTGGCACTTTACATAGTTGTTTTCATGCAATAATAGGCACTACACTGTATGAAATTGTGCATTATTATTGGTTTAATATTATATTTATGTATTATATATAAACTTTTATCACAAATATTTTTTATATATAGATGTTTTATACTTCATATATTATTTTTTTAGGTGGTCTTTTTCATTTAAAGGGGCCCATTTTGGGTCCTTTTGTGCCGGCACAAATACTTGAGGGTGTGTATATATATGAATAGATATATACAGATCCACATAATTACTATTAATATACTCACTTCATTTATACAGTGGGTACACAGCACACAGATTTTTTATAACATCATGTTTACCATTTGTATTATGGTGGTTGTATTTATTGGAGATGATATGAAGGGGGGCTCGCCTTGTTTTTAAACGTCTTGTGTTGTATATTTGTCTTTATATGTTTTTTATGATCAGTTATGTATAAATAAAATGAAATATTTTTGAGGCTATATATATGTACGTTTTTGGTGCTCCACATAGGGAGGGAGGTGTGGTCTTCAACGTCCACTCCAAATAGAGTTGTTGTATCCATAGTGGGTGTGAGCACAAGTAATTGGATAGGTAGTGCACCCCACAACAATAATTATATTGCCTGAAATTTGATGCGAACCTGTGTTCTGTCGAACCAGTTCACTCATCTCTACTGCCCCCATTCGCTTGAATGGCCAGATGGGAACATGCATATAGTGGGGGATGCCGCTTTGTGCTCTGTCTGTGTGGTGGCAGCATGTGCCCAGGAGGACAGCGCTGGACCGTGGGCAAGGTTAGGGTTTTTTCTCTTTGTAACCCCTTCGTCCTGCCTTAATGCCAGGAGAGGGTGGCAGGACAGGAGGGGGGTGGTTACCCCAAGACTAGACTTCCGCTTTGATGGTAAGTATATGTAAGTGATTTATGTTGGTAATTAATCTTTAATATTTGTTATTTGTTGGAATTCATTATAAAATATCAAAAAAGCAAATGACACATCTGTAATCATATTTATCATTTAGTGTGGTGGTTGTGACAAAATAAGATTCCTATCCAACATTTGTCTTCTTTCTTCTTTCTCCACAACTTCTTTCTCCAGAGAAAAGCTCTGGGCATGTCAATATGCAAAACTTGGCTTTGTGCTTTGAAGTCAACCAACATCTTCTTCTCTATCCATTCTACAAAGATACTATTTGAATACCAAACACTCATGTAAATAAACAGAGTTGTAAGGTAAAATGTCAGAGGTGTCAGTGTTATCTGTGAATGGTAATGCATAAATGCGCGATCAGGTGTGCATACACATATATGTGGAAAAAAAGATATCATGTTTGATGCATGAAACCATGGGGAAATGTGCACATAAAGCAGGTTTGTGATATAAATACATCTATTGCAGACCGTGCTGTGGATGTCACTTATTTCAAAAATTGCAACACAAGCAACAGAGGTGACAAGTCACATAAGAAATGTTATTAGGAAATTCACTTTACATGTACATCAGAGCAAAAACAACTAAAAATACTACAAGTGTAACCTGCACATCAGGGAATGTAAATGACATTAGGTCAACAAGTAAAACAATACTAACAAGTGTACAATATGTAAACTCAACAAAATTATAGATGGATATCTAATATTAAAGAAGACTTTATAAATACCACCACTTCCCTTAATTGATTGATCCAATAATAAGAATAAATATATTATTAAAGTCTCTGTCCAGGCACACACTAGCTTTCAACCCTTTAAATATATTATCCAAGAGTGCACAAAACTAAAAAAAGGTAAGACAAATGATGCCATGAAAGCCAAAAAACAAATAGTAGGGGGTTGATACTCACCTATAGTGTCTACAATTGTGGATCTAACACCTTTGGTTAAATGTTTTCCCCTTAAGAACTTGTTAGGATCCACAAGGGATCCTCGGCGCATGAGTCCACATGAACATACGTTGAACTCCCGCCCCCGGCCCTCTAAAAGGAGAGCTCTGACAACAAAGTGCTGGTTTGTCTTACTGGATACACCTGCCTTCCTGTTTCCAGCTCCATGAACTTTGCACATTCGAACCTCTGGATTGTTTACCCGTTGTCCCCATTACCCGGGGATGGGGCTCGAAAAGTTCGGCCAAATTTGCCGCTAAGGTCCAGTGCGGATCTCCGGACTCGATCCGAACCTTAACCCAAACACGAGCCCCATTGAAGTTATTGTGGACCCAACTTTGTGGGAACAAAAATGGCTGAAAAATGGGGGTAGTAAGGGCTAGAGGGCTGCATATCGAGGGGAACAGCAGGGTGATTGCCCTGCACAAAAGTGGCTAGGGAAAGTACTTAAAATAATAAGAGAAAACTAAGAATTTAAAGCGACCTTCACCCTGAATAAGAGCCTATCTTATATGTTTCCCACACTCTGTACATATAGATTGCTCACATTAAAAATCATCCTACCTGCATCTACTGCATGTTATGAGCCTTTAAACATCCAAGTCAGGCAGCCTGCAAACAGGAAGTGCCTTCTAACTGTGCTGCTCTGCATTCTGGGATTGCTGACCTTTTCCTGACCCCTCTGCTCTGTCTGAGCAAAGCACAACTATAACCCGCCTGCCTGTACTTTATCCCGCTCTCCTCTCCTCAGTAAGTGTGATGCTTCTGAGTCAAAATGGCGGCGCCCGTATCCTAAAGTCCTGAACAGAGTTGCAGCCCAGTGGGCTAAAGAATAATAAGTAAGTGACTAAAAACTTAAAATATATTAATTTTAGATGCTGGGGAATAATTTTATAAGGGTTTGGGCTTTTCAATAATTCATGGTAAAGGTACGGTTTAAAGAAATACACAGATACATAAATAAAAATAAACAAATAATGGTTTGTTTTTATGGGGGTTGAATGCCAAATTGGGGGGGTGCACCTGGATGATTGCCCTGCACAAAATGGGCTAGGGAAAGTACTCAAAATGACAGAAAACTATAAAATTAAAGAAATACATAGATACATAAATAAATGTATTAATCAATGTATACCTACATGAGTAAATAGATCATTAATAACATCAATACATATATACATAAATAAAAACATAAATAAATTAATAAAAATAATACATTTTAACAGGTGTTGGGGGGGGGGGAGGTGTTGGAGGTGGATGTGGAGGTGTAAGCGGATAAGATGGAGGAGGTGGATGTGGGAGAGGAGGTAGCTAACACTTTAAGCACTCACCCGGGTGCTGGCAAAGCCAAGTCCCATGGGATCCATGCCTTGTTTATCCTAAGGAATGTAGTCATGTCCACATTGGCTGTGGATATGCGGATCCTCATGTCGGTGATGACACCCCCTGCATGGCTGAACTAGATGGGCCAGGAAGCTCTGCTCCAAGTTTAGCACAAGCGCCAGGTAAGGGATGTGCATCAACCTGGCTCGTCCCAAGGCGGCTACAAGGTTACGCCCATTGTCACACACCACATTGCCAGGCGTACGGTACAACGTCAGAAGCCACTCATCTGTCGGCTCCTGGTTGCTGGTTCACAGATCCTGGGTAGTGTGGGGTATTGTGCCCAGACAGATGAGTTTTAGCACCACATGCTGCCATTTACCCATGGCTGTGCTCAAATTAGTGCTGCAGGGGCTGCGCTGACTGCTTGAGGAGGAAGCAGAGAGGAGGTAACAGGAGGTACCAACTGATTTCCAGCAATCCTGGGTGGTAGAAGGATATGCGCCAAAGTGCTGGGAACGGTGTATTGTGAAACAGCCACTCCCATCTTTAAAACTGTTTATTTTCACCAGGCCAAATGGGAGCATTTTAAAGGCCAGCAATTTGGAAATACTAGCATTCAGGCCAGGGCTCATGGGTGGGATTGGCCCAACTTCCACTTTCTCTCCGAAGTTTGCGGAAACATTTCCATGGGATGGTGTGGACTGGCTTGGTGATGGTGGTGGTGGTGCTGCTGCTGCTGGAGGTGGTGGTGGTGCCACATTCTTCCTTTGGGGGAAACCGGTTGGGAATGCAATGGTAGCGGAGTCAAGCGAAGCAGCAGAGTGAGCCTCGGGTGTTTACATGTTTTCTAGGGGTTTCTGCTCCTGCAGCTCATGTTTGGATTGCAGGTGCCTGATCATAGGCATGGTACTGAAATTATTAAGAATTTTCCCTCATTTCAGACACTGAACAACCACCTCCTCTTCCTTCGGACTCTGATAGCCTTCAGTCCATGTTGGGTCTAGGACTTCGACATCAACCCTGGCATACTCTTCCACCCATTCCTTTAGCCTTTCTTTCAGCCTCAACATTGCAGAAAGCTGCAGCGCTGCCATGTCCTTATCCTCCAACATAAGTTGTTGGGCATCTGTGAACCCTAGGTCTGCAACTGGGGCAGGTGGATGACCAACGATATGCCAGCTAGGAGTTTCACCATAAGCATTAGTGACTTCATGACTTGTGGCTGCAACGGCTTTGCTAATTTTAGGGGGGTGAAGTGGAGGGCTCATCACTGGCAGAAGTGCAGTGGGTGGAAGACAATCCCATGGAACTGGTACCACTGCGTGCCATATAATTTATGACTACCTCAACTCGTTCTGGCCTCACCACTCAGCAGAATTAGGGCCTGCAAAAATGCGCTCCAAAACCGGGCACCTGCTTGAATCAGAGGAATATGTAACAGACAGGGATGAAACGCGTCCTCTCCCTGCAGCACCAACTCCGTTACCAACGGCAGCGCACCACAGCCACGTCTCTGTCCCTTAGTTGCTGCTTTCTGCATTGTTAGACACCTGCAGTTACAGCGGCCTGAAATGGACAAATAGAAAAACAAGTGAATATTCAACTAACAATTGGTTATAAGGAGCAATGACACACATGTGCCCTTAATTATTGGTAGAGCACTGACCCATAAGTGTCCTGATATATTGTTATGAAAGGACACTGACACGCAAGTGCTCTGAACTATTGGTATTAAAGATTACTGGCCCCCAAGTCGTCTAAACTATTGGTATGGAAGAGCATTGGCACATAAGCGCTCTGCACTATTAGTATTAAAGAGTACTACCACACAGGTGCCCTGAACAATTGGTATTAACCCTTTAAATGCCAAGCATGTAGTTTCTATGCGCTCGCTTGTCCGACCATTAAAAGCCAAGCACATAGAACTACATGCTTGCCATTTTCCCCTGCTACTGTAAAAATACTGTAAAAAAGCTCACCTCTGGCCTGGATCAAAAGCTTAGGGTCTCCTCTTCCTCTGGGGGGAACCGATCTCCTCCCCCGGGGTCTCCGGCAGGCCCCCCCGCTTATGACACCGTTGAAAATTGCGGCTGTAAAAGAAAAAAAATGAAATTCACTCACCTTCTTGTCCGAGCCCTATGGCCAGGCCTTCCCTTCACCGGGGGGGGGGGGGGGGCACTCCGATCACCACTAGGCTCCGCAGGCTTCAGGTTAGGGCTCAGAACAGGGCCCTCTTCCTCTTCAGATGGTGCTGGCTGCCACCTCTAGCCATGCCTTTTTGTGGAAGGAGCAGGATGATGTCATCCCGCTCCCTGTAGTTTCCAACCTGGTTCTGTACTGACAGATGCTGGTACCGGTGAAGAGTGGGCGGGAGGGTAGGAGGTTCTGATCTCCTGTAACCCCACCCGCCCTGCTCTGATCACCACCAGCATCTGTCATCGGCGTGGGACAGCAGCGTGGGAAACAGGATCGGAGGTGAGTCGAGAAAAAAAACAATTTTTATTAAATGTCATTTTTTTTTCTGTGTCTATATATTTATTTTTGCATTTAACCTTTTGTGAACTGGTAAGGGATCCATGAGACCCCTATACCACTTCACAAGGCCCAAGGGCTGGCAAGTCACCCACTAGACACAAGTCACTCACTTACCATTAACCCCAACCCCTGTTATTTGGGCCTCCCCAATGCCCAAAGAGGTGGCAGAAGAGCTCGGGCCATTTAGGCTGTGTGAGCTTGTAGTCTGCAGGGCAGGGGGGGCACTAAGCTGGCCCCTGTGCCCTGTTCTACAAGCCCTGCATAGATGGTTATACTGGGTAGGGAGTCCCCACGTCATTTTTCTTTCTTTCAAGGGTTTTTGACCCTTAAAATTCACCAAAAAATTGGATCCTATGGCATTTTTAATTAACACTTTATGTTCCATCACTTCGCAGCTATAAAAGCCTTCCAGCATCAGCAGGAGAGCAGAAGCCAAAGTGATCGCAGGTGTGGGACACGGTGTTCACGGATGGATCCATGGGAGGTAAGTATTAAAAAAAATATATATATTTTTTTTCTACCTGTGTGGTGTCTATTTTTAAATTTAACTCTTCATGAAATGGTAAGGGATCCATGAGACCCCGATACCAATTCACAAGGCCCAGGGGGCTGGCAATCACCGGTGGCTAACGGGTGACTTGCCATTAACCCCCAGCCCCCCCATTACCTGCCTCCACAAAGCCCAGGGGGGGCAGTAGAGCCCAGGGCAAAGCTGGCCCCTGCACCCTGTTCTACAAGCCCTCATAGCTGGTCCCCGGACTGGTTATGCTGGGTAGGGGGGACCCTAACCCTTAAAATTCCCCCAAAAAATGGGGTGCCCCTCCAGAAGAGGGAATTCTATGTAATTTTTTAAAGTTAACCCTTTATGTCCCATTACTCAGGTATAAAAGGCTTCCAGCATCAACAGGAACACAGTGCTCGAGGTGGATGGGAGGTAAGTATTAAATAAAAAATTAAATAAAATATTTTTTTCTACTAGTGTGCGTGTCTTTTTTTCAGTTAACCCTGACACACAAGTGCCCTGAACTATTGGTATTAAAGTTTACTGACTCCCAAGGGGCCTGAACAATTGGTATGAAAGAGCACTGATACACAAGTGCCCTCAACTATTGGTATTAAAGATTTCTGCCCACAAGTGGCCTGAACTATTGGTATGAAAGAGCACTGACACACAAGTGCCCTCAACTATTGGTATGAAAAAACACTGACACACAAGTGCCCTAAACTATTGGTATTAAAGATTACTGACCCCCAAGTGGCCTGAACAGTTGGTATGAAAGAGCACTGACACACCACAGCGCCTTAAGCCATTGGTATAAAAGAGAACTGACACACAAGTGCCCTGAACTATTGGTATGAAACTGAAACAAAACCCACAAAGTATGGCACGGGAATCTATAAGATTCTCAGGCCATTTGATTCCCTACCCTGGGGCATCCAGAATTGGGATGCCGCACTGTGTGAAACCCCTAGGTTGCCCGGTGTACTCACCTTCAGCCCAGGTCCAATGGCGCATGTGTGAACAGCACCGCATCCCCGCTATCCCTTTAGCAGGGCGTGTGTGCGTGCTAGGCATTTGTGAATGTCTGGTGTGAGCACGCTCCCTGTTAGAGGACAGCAGGGATGTGGCGCCGGTGCACTTGGCACCACTCATTTAGACTCGGCTCCTTAGATGAGCTAAGCCAAGAATGCGTCAGCGCAGTCGCGCTTGCTGATTGGACGGGATGTTGTGCATGCGCCATAGAACCGAGGAAAGGGGAGTCAGTTTGGGCAACCTGGGGGGTTTCACGCATCCCCGATCGGGGTGACCTGGGGGCAAGGACAAAAACCCAGTAGGTTTTGGCCACTTTAAAGATTACTGTCCCCCAAGTGGCCTGAACAATTTGTACAAAAGAGCACTGACACACAGGTGCCCTGAACTATTGGTTTTAAATATTACTGACCCCCCCAAGTGGCCTGAACAATTGGTTTGATAGAGCAATGACACACAAATGCCCTGAACCAGTGGACAGTACACAAACTTTTTTTAAAGATGGTCTTAAGTGTCCTGAACCAGTGGATACTCCACTAACAATTGATAAAAAAGAGCACTGACACACAAGTGCCCTAAACTATTGGTATGAAAGAGCACTGACACACAAGTGACCGAAACTATTGGTATTAAAAATTACTGACCCCAAGTGGCTAGAACAATTGTTATGAAAGAGCACTGACACACAAGTGCCCTGAACTATTGGTATTATAGATTACTGACACTCAAGTGCCCTGAGCTATTCTTATGAAAGAGCGCTGACACCCAAGTGCTGTAAGCAAATGCTATTACAGAGTACTGACACTCAGGTGGTATTACAGAGTACTGACAACCAAGTGCTATTACAGATTACTTACACTCAGGTGCTATTATAGAGTACTGACACCCAAGTGCTATTACGGAGTACTGACACTCAGGTACAATTGCAGGGTACTGACACACAGGTGATGTTTAAGATTACTGAGACCCAAGTGCTACTACAGAGTACTCACACCCTACTGCTAAAACACAGTAATGACACCCAGGTGCTGTTACAGATTACTCACACTCAGGTGCTGTTATAGAGTACTGACACCCAAGTGCTATTACAGATTCTTGACACTCAGGTAACATTACAGAGTACTGACACTCAGGTGCTGCTACAGAGTACTGACACTCAAGTGTTATTAGAGTTCTGACACTCAAGTGTAATTACAGAGTACTGGCACCCAATTGCTATAACACAGTAATGACACCCAAGTGATATTACAGATTACTCACACCCAGGTGCTAATACAGTTTACTGACACCCATGTGCTATTACAGAGTACTAATATTCAGATGCTATTACAAAGTACTGACACTCAGGTGCTCTTACAGTATATGGACACCCAGTTGCTATTACAGAGGCTTGACACACAACCTATCTCGCCCTGACTCCAGGCGCTTTCCCTGACTAAATGTCCTGAAAAGGTCAATAGCGTGCTTAAACACCTATCTATCCCTAACTCCAAACCCTTTCCCGAAATAAATGCCCTTATAAGGACAGTTATTCAGGGGTTCTGTCAGGCCAATAGTGGAGAGGGAGGAAGGAAGAAGGAAGAAAGCTAATTGACTGCTGTGCAATTTGAAATCTGTGCTCAGGTTCGGGGATCCAAACTCACAAATTTTGCAGTTCAGACTGGCCCAATCCTAGTTATCAACCTTAGCTTTGGAACTTTCACTCTGCTTACAGATTTTATTTTGGATTGTATTGTTTGACTTCCACATTTCGACATCAGGACTCCCTTATCTGTCTCCCAGCTGTGTCTTCCTAGCTAAAATTCCCAGGCTCTGACATGCCACTCTGTACTGCCAGGTGGATGACTTGGGTGTGGGTCTTGCAGCCCAGTCTGTCCCTCCCTATGACAGGCTTCAGTGAATATCGGGGCACCACGTTCAGTGGCTTAGCCTCCATGGGCTATACCGACTTGCACTACCCGACAGAACCCCAGATGGCCTTTAGGCAAAATTTGGGGGCGGAAACAGTGTTACATTAGCTGATAACTTGTAGTCAGGTTTGAGGAGTAATTGGTCTAATGGACTCTAGTAGTTGTGGACCTTTTTTGGTCCCATTAAAGTAGTTAGGGACTATTTATAACATCAAGGAGGGGGTTCCATCAAAAATGTGGATACAGTCAACAGGGGATCAGGATTTTATCATTTTTTACAGCCTGAAGAGTCTTCCTGATTTCAAGAAATATACACATACCCCCTCCCCCCCAGCCCTTGCAGAATCTAAATATATATCATTGACTGGCGGCATTATCCACAGATTTAATTCCTTCTAAAACGGTTTCAATTAGTCTGGCAGGACTGATCCTTTATAAAACCATGCAAATGCACTGTCAACATATATTTTTTTATTTCAGAAAGGCTCTGCAACCATGTGACATAATCCCTTTACAAAGATAATGCATGAAGCACAATTGACTGAATTGCCAAAAATGGTGTGTAGAAAAGTACTTTGAAAAATAGCAGGCTGCAGGGACACAAGTGACACAGGATACCTCTGATTTATTATGGACGTGACCATCACTGGTACATTGATTGTTACATCAAATGGCAGGCCTTTTATTCAGGCAAAAGCGAGGCTCTTGCTCTAAGAATTGATAATGCAATCACTTTCCTTCAATAAAATAGTCTTAGCCAGTTGGAGAGAATGAGTATGCCATCTCATGTGCTAAAAAAAAAATAAAAGCCTGTGTCGATTTGCCAGATTCATAATGCAGGTTTTAATTTTCCACTTGCAGATATGCTATATGCAGAAATGTGTGATTGCAGTTTTCTTGTCATTTGTTTGGTAACACCTATGATTATATAAGTGGGAAGGTGTGACGTTCTCAGATGAGCATGAAGAATGACTAACAACTTACAAAACTATACACAAGGACAACAATATTCAATTTTCCTTACATACAGCACTCTTGCTAGTTTTTTATATTTTTGCTTTCAAATCCAGATGAATAGTCACACAATATGACCTGTTTCTTTTAATTAGTGATGCACTTCAATTCAAATTGTAGACAGGAACTTATCTGAAACCTTGCAATTAACAGAAAATGTTTTTCTTTTCCATTTGCCTGAAAATAACCAACATTTGTGTTGCCCTAAAATGTTCACATGAAGGAATCACTGAAGAGCCAGGCTGGGCCCTGATATAGAAAAACCCTGTAAGAGCCTTCACTTAGAAATAAGGCTCGTGGAGGCTGATTCATTACTAGCGCCAGGTATTGGCAGATGAGCGTCTGTAGCGAGGCGCTCAGAGCGACCGCTAGTAGTCGCTGTGCTGGCTCATGGTTCGCTGTTTCCGAGCGCCTCAGTCGCTGGCCGGCTTTGATGAATTGGATGTGTGAGTCGCTATAACACCTGTACAGCGCTATATGTGAGCGAACGGTAGCGACTGGTCAGTGTGAGCGACTCAAAACATATTCATAAAAAAAAAAAAACAGCCTCACACAGCGCTGGCGCTCAAAATTGGGTCGCTGTAGCCCAAAGCGTCAGAAGCTGTGTGAATAAAGTCAGTTTTTGAACACATATCCACTAGTAACAAAGCGAAAACATATGGAATTACATTGTTATTACATTGTGACATTAACACTTTAATACAAGACCTGTAAGGACAATTGTGCATAAAAATAAAAAAAAGGTGACACAATTATTTTATAAAAAAAATACCTGTCGCTACCTGTCGCTCTCCCATACATTTCAATGTACGCTACTTTTCTTCTCTTTAAACAGGGTTTTCTTTTTATTTCTTTTTTGGAAGCCAGAGCGCCGGCGGTATATGCTGAGCTGTCTGTGATGATGAATCGGTCACTACGTGACGCTGTAAGAGTCGCTCACCAGAATCGCTTTGATATATGTGGTATTGTGTACAGCGCCCAGTGGTCACCGTTCGCTACCTGTCACTACCTGTCGCTGCCAGTCGCTACCTGGCGCTATGGCTTGATGAATAACCCCCATGGAATTACATTGTAGCAACATTGTAACATGAACACTTTAATGGCAGACCTGTAATGTCATTTCTGAAGAAATATATAAAAAATGAAAAAATTGAGAAAAAACTGCTTTTTTCAAAGCCAGAAGAGGTCACAGAATTATTTGAGATTTAAAAAAAAAAAAACCCCATTTAAAGAGAAGAAAAGTATCGTCCATTGAAATGTATGGGAGAGCGACAGGTACCGAGAGGTCATACCTGGCGCTGTGCAAGGCTGTTCGCTGAAGCTGTGAAAATGATGAATCAGATGCTACATAGCGCTATTCCAGTCGCTAAACAGATTCTGCTTGATAAATGTGTAATTGCGTGCCGTGTTCGGCGTTCACCAGTCGCTATCTGTCGCACTCGCTACCTCTCATTAACCAGCCACTACCTGACGCTATCCCTTCTTAAATAAGTGCCTAAGTGACTGTTTAGTCATCCAATCAGTGCAACTTAACGGCAGAAGCCTCAGCAGCAAAAGCCACTTTGGCATCGGACAAACTGAGTGTTTTTTATTTAACCCCTAAATTATACTTATCGATAGGAAAAGGGGGGAGGGTGTGCACTTTTCTGAATTGCTGTTTTAAAAAGAGAATGGAATCCACAAAACTGTGCTGTGCTCTCAGGTTCATTTGTACCATTTTATTGCCAGGGACAATGGTGATTTGTGGGTTGGCATGCGTCAATGTTTACCTGACCTGAACCTGTACTTCAATGGCGAAGCAGGAAGCACAAGAGCTAAGTAGGGGTGAGTACCAGGTATAGTCACCACCTGGGAAAGTAGGTATTTTGCCTGATTGTGAGCATCCTATTCTATTCTTCAGGGCATCCAGTATATATGGACTTTAAAGGAGCACTATCGCGAAAAAATGGCCCAATGATAAAAATCCATTAATCTGCTGGATTGAGGGAGGCAGCAGGAAATATCCAGCCATTCTTGTTTTTTTATTTTAATGGAAGGAAGAGGAATTCGGGAGTGACAGACACCCCTCATAGACTAAACCTGTCACTCCTGGATTTTATTCCTACCAGGGGAAGAAAACTACAAGCATGGCGGGATTTTTATTCAGTTTGGATGTATAAGTGACCCCTCCTCTCATTAGCTAATGTGTTTATATGAATTTTTAATATTAAACAATTTTGTGATAGTGCTTCTTTAAGTTTGGATAAACTAGGCTTCCCTGTTGCATCCTTCTTGCACCTTCTGTCTTCTGTGTCTTTCTCTCCCCCAATATTTCCCACCTTCTAATCACACCCAACTTTCTCATAGCTTAGATCCATGTAGATAGTTACCCTGTTAATGAATGCTATTCCTAAATTGGAAGTCCAGTGAAAAATCACTGTATGCCCCCTTTAATATTCAGCAGCAAGGTAGCCCGAAACCAGGTGGCCCAGCTGTTCATTTTGTGCAACTAACCTGGTAAATAAGGGTTGCCCTGATACTCACCTCTTTTGGGATCTTTCTATGGTGGCCATGGAGCAGTAACAGTAATGTGAACAACAGCTGGAGAGACTGATAGCTGCTCACGTTCACATAGGACATGCAACCCAGAACAGGTGAGTGTTTGGGCCGTTCTCTAGTTTAGTTCTAGTTTAGACCAACCCGGCTACCCCCATGCTGCATATTAAAGATGGAGTCCATTCAGTTTTGACTGGACTTCCCCTATAAGATCTTAAAATGTTCATAAACGAAGCCAATTTATACAACAGTTGATATAAGGTTAAATAGCGAAGAATCTCCATCTTCCTAGTAGGGGGCAGAGGGGAAACCTGCCAGAATGCATTGTGCCTAAGACACGCTGCAAGCCTTCTAGAAGCATCAGGTGAAGAGACGCATTGAGGACCTGCTATTAAGGATGTCTGATTGAACAAGCTTGTTTTGATTTCCTATTAACACTTGTGTCAGGATAATTGAAGTCCATCTTTTTAGTGTAATTCTGCAGTCCCAGCAGGTGTCAGTCAGTGCCATCAGATCCACATTCATGCTGAGCTGTGATTGGCAGTATGTTCATTACCTGTAACTGGAGCTCTTGCTTATTCAACACCATTTACTTTCCTCCAAGATAAAGAGGTGTTTACGAAGAATCATAACCAGAATCATAATCATAAACAAATCATACATTTTTCTAATAAAGTAACTGATCATTTTGAGTTTTTTTCAGTTACTAGAAAGATGAAGTGTGTTTGAGTTAGATTTCAAAGCCCTTTAATGCCCAGTACAAGCTAAACATTGGGGATGGGGTATGCAGATCACAGACTTCAAAGGATTTTTATCTGTTTATCACTAGTATACTAGTGTCAAATTGTAATGCAAAAAGAGGTAACTCAACACCCACCCCCAAGAAGAGGAGCACCACATATCAAAATATTTAAAAATAAACTTTATTTTGAAAAATCAATGCCATGTATCTTTAAAGTGGACCAAAACCGAGGATTTTGACTATCCTGGGTTTTAGTTCTTTGGTTTTGGATCGAGGGCGCCCCGCTGTGTGAAACCCCCCAGATTGACGAGCGCAACTGAACTCTTCCCGGTCCTACAGCACGTGTGGCCGCTCGTCCAATCAGCGTTTCTGAACGCGCTGACAGCCGTATCCCCCGCTTCCCTCTAACAGGGAGCTGACCGCGCCCGGCATTCACAAATGCGCAGCCACGCGCCCTGCTAGAGCGGTAGCGGGGATGCTGCCCGGCTCGCACATGCGCCGTTGGACCGAGAAGCAAGGTAAGTGAACAGGGCGACCTGGGGGGTTTCACGCAGCAGGGCACCCTGATTTTGAATGCCCAGGGGGAGGGAATCGATCAATTTTATAGATTCCTGGGCTGATCGCGCTGGGTTTTGGTCCACTTTAAAACCAATATACAGTACAAAACACACGTTAAAAACAGAGTATTCCTGCCCCTTTAAATTTCATGCAGTCCAATAAAAAATGAATCAATCAATATGTGGACATGCCCCCCCAAAATAGTATCTGTATATATATATATATATATATATATATATATATATATATATATATATAGAAGGGCCACTAGACTATTATATTTGTGCCGGCACAAAAATAAATCTCCCTAAATCCCTCAACGTTAACTGGGCAGTATACTGAAATATAAATAAATATGTGGATATAAATCCTAAAGTGACTGGTGCAAGACCCGTAATAAACAACTACAAACAAGTGAATACATACAATGGTGCCAAAAGACACCTTTATCCAAAGAAACACAGTGAAATTAATTATCTTACCAAATTATAATATATCAGTAATAAACAATGTGACTTATCAACTGAAAATATCCCTGACTAATAGCAATTATGGATACAAAAAGATAACAAACCAGTTGCAATGAGGGAAAAGCCCCTAATTGTTACCAGCAGCAATGCACGCCAGCAAAGCGTCCAATAGAGGAGAGGGGCAGAGAATTCACTCAGGCTCAACACCTGCACACGCAGCTTCCCATGCCGCTTCTGCTGGGTGAGGGTCAAATTGTAACATGTAACACGCAAATACTGCATACACATACAAGCTGGCAAGAGAAAGGCTTACATATTTACCAAAGGCCTACTGGTAGAGAGAAAAAACAGGCATGAAGGTTTTAGAATGTACAAGGAAAGACCACAAAATTTTGACCCCATACAAAAAAATTTCTATTAATTACCTGCACCCCGACCCCACAGGCAGTTATAACCTGAAAAGCGTCAATAAGTTCCTGACTTTTGTTCTAAATAAAGAAAAAAGGCAAATGACATTTTTTCATAAAATGTTTATGTGTGTTAATGGCATTTGGTACACTAGGCGTGGTCACTTTAGAGACATATGGGTCGATTCAGGGTCTGTGAGAAAACATATTTCTTTTTTAGGAGAGAAAACTTCCATTCACTGTCATTGGGATTGATTCAGAGCCAGGTGAGAATTCTCACTTCTTTTTTAGGAGAGAAAACTTCCATTGGCTTTCATTGTCTACTTTGGAGCTGATTCAGAGCTAGGTTAAAATGTATACCCAGTAGACAATAAAAGTCAATGGAAGTTTTCTCTCCTAAAAAGGAGGGAATTTTCCCACCAGGCTCCGAATTAAGTACATGAATACTTCCATCTACTATGTAATGTAATGTACTACATAAAATGTCAGCTTGATGTGTGAGTGATTTCTCCATCATGCTGTTGTGATGGAGATATCACATTTGGTTGGTTACTAAGAGAAAATTGTTGAAGGGGTGAGGCATAGGAGACTAGTCATGAGGCTCACTGTGGAGGGGGCGGTAATAATAAAGAGGCAGTAGATAGGTGGGGATTGGTCAGAAAAATATCAGTAGGACTATATTACTTGGATAAGCATATGGCAGCTTTGCTCAGCTTCTTGCTGTATCCATACTGCTCCACCCAGTAGAGAAATTTCTGCAAAACCACAACTACTCGAATGATGAGGAAAGCTCCTGTACAGTGGATTTCTGCACTACTTTGTGTTCCTTCTGACATTTCCTCAATGCGGTCTCTAAAAAAACTGTTCAGTGATATTATTCCCATAATGCTTTACTTCACCATATGGCTCCAATCATATAAATGCAATCAACACATTTGCCTTATGATGTCCTTGCCACCATATTGATTATGATAAACAGATTATGCTGATTAGAGAAACATTAGGTAAAATGCAAAGTTGATTTCTGTATAAGTCACAAGAAATTTAGTAGAGAATGTCAGAATGTTGAAGAGTTTGATTATAATGTGACTGAGATGACTAGTGGAGGAATTCCTAATTAGAAATGTAATTAGGTAATACTTCTCTATAAGGAACTCGGTGACACAGACAACTGCAAAATACCATGGGAGTCATTTGCTGTAGTATTAGTGTTAGGTATAGAAACAGTAACCACATTTTTTCAGGATTACCATGTAAACAGTTAGTTTGTGATTTATTAGGCTGGTGGTGCTGGTTTGGGCTCTTCCCTGTGGTTGCTGGGACCACAATTTTTGGTTTCTCGAAACAGTAACCAAACATGTGTCTAGACTCCCAAGGGAAAACTTCCGCTCATGGCACGGACATGTCTCTTGTTGTGTTAATACTTACAATAATGTTGTAGCTGGGTGGAATCAGAGGTATTATATGTGAGGAACCGGTCAGAACTAGATTTTTCATTCAAAATCAAAGGAAGCCCTAGGCCAGAACTGGGCCAGATGGTAACCACCAAAATCTGTGCTAAAGGCCCACATACCTACTTGCATGAGTTGGGCTGCACTGTGCCAGCTAGAGCTTCTAAAGAGGAATTAAATTTATACTACAGACAAGCCTGATTGTTGTCTCATTGTCTCAGGCTACGTGTTGCACTGTCCTAAACTTCAGTTATCTTTAAACGTATTAGAGCATTGGAGTGTAAAAAAAATGAAGAGAAACAGTGGGGGTGGCAACAGTGATATAATGTGGGCACACTGTGATGAGTGTGAGAGGAGAGAGGAGGGCGGGGTTTCAGAGCTGCAGAGAGAGGCAGCCAATCGGGATGTCTGGGCAGAAAGTAGAGGTGTTTCTTTTCTTGGTCCACCAAAGGTTGATTGATGGACCAGATCAGCGGGGTGGGGACTGCATCCTGAATGAGAAAGTGATTTTTCTCACTATGGAGACAGACAGGAAAGGAAGGACAGTGCTGCAGCCACTCAATGAAAGGTACGCTACTGATATTTATTTTTTGACTTACCAACACTTTAAGACCTGGGTCTGTATGATGAAGAACCTACTGTAACTGCGCTATTGAAAATACTGTTAAATGAATTGTACTTCTGGAATGGGAAGTTGCAGTTTGTCCTTAAGATAGTAAGTGGAACTGTCCTGAAATGACCTGAGTGGGACTGTGTTTTGCAAGGGTATGTTTAATCTTGACAGCACCCACAAGTGCCACACAGAACACCTCAGGGGCCAATAAAAATGTAGTTCTAGGGGGTCATGAATGTCCTGAGGTTCCATGGTGACATACACATGGTGGTATAAATATAAGATATTTTATATAAATTAGATGCAATTCAATATGCCAACATGAATCAAATAAATAAATAAATAATATATATTAATGAATGGATTCCTATATAGCCTGCTACAAGAGATATGTGACATCCCCTATAGCATGACGATTTATTGCCCCAACAGCATTTGTCCGCCAATTAATTGATCATTTAAAGCAGGTCAAAACCCGCGCTGCCGGGCCCTGTAATATTTAAGATTTTAGCCTATCTTTGGGGCATGTTAAACTGTATGCCCTGCTGTGTGAAACCCCACCTAGCGGCGGTAATATTACCTGATCGTAGCGGGTCCTGCAACGCTATCTCCGCCGACGTTGCATGCCCGGCTTTTGTGCGCCCTCGTGTGCTCCTGCACCTAGCCTTTCTGAATGGGCACGAAAGCACGCGTGTCCGCTGCAGCTGGTTGCACCTCATCACAGCGACAAAAGGTCCGAGGGCAACAGCAGTGTCCAGCTGCTTGGGAGGTGGCACACATTGAGCAGTGGATCCAAATATTTATTTTCTAGGTTCAGGTTTAGGTTCTAAGGAAAATGGTTTTAAACATTTAAGTTTCCAGTAACATTTTAATCTTGCAACTTTTTTCATCACTTTTGTGTAAGCTTGCACAATTTGTATTACGCAATTAACCTTACAGACATAAAAAGAATAAAAGTTCACATGTTGTCTGAACAGCTCCCCACATACGTAACGCAGGCTACCAAGGTCATATAGCTTGATGCAATGTTCTCTGAATGATCCTGAAATAGATAACCTGCATAGAAACTATAGAAACGAACCATCAGCTAGTTGGCATGAGCCATTGCTTGAGACGCTAAACACAGTTGGTGTTGAGCTACACTTCAACATTTACTAGAGAAACATTTTTTAAACTAAAATAATGGCTGAGGGGCAGTCAGAGACTTTATTATGCTTCAGTGAAGTCATACATGAAGCATTGTCTACAGGGCCAGATTAAGTGTGGTGGGGGCTCCTGGGCACAAAATCTGGCGGAGGCCCCAGATACAGTATTTTTTCCTTTAAAATAATAGTCCAGCTAAGAAACAGCCAGAAAACTGCTGTTCCCTGCATTGAGCTGCCAGTGGCTGTGCTTGGTGGCTTATGTGCAGTGAGCAGTCACCGATTGACAGTTCTGCACCCACCCATCTCTGTAGTATTGCTGACGGTGGCTTTGCTGCTCTAGACTCTCCATCCTGCCCTGTGGTGGCTTTGGCTGCAGGTTTGAAACAACAAAAAAAAGGCTTGCCCACTGTTGCCGATGTTGTTGCCGGCCCCGCGGCCTGTCAGACCAAACACTGAAAAGCCTCCTGGACCAGACCATAACCCAATGTTTGGTAGAGTCCCCTTTGCAGGAAAAGTGATGGAGGCCCGGTGCGCGTGCCCCTTGCACCCCCTCATAATCCGGCACCTGATTGTCTCCCTCCCCAATCATTCTCTTTCATGGTGTTGTGTTGTACTGGTCAGCTTTAGCAACCGGACAGAAGCATGCATGTTATAGGAGAATTTAAGACACAAGCATATGATGTAGAGTCATATCATAGCTGACATGGGCAGCTCCGCTATTATTGTAATGACTTTGAGATTTTGGCTGCTTTTAGGCTATGCATTTTGCGCTGAAAACATGTCAGTGAAGCATAGTACATTAGTGAGCCATGTGTTTCGTGTGTTTGTGCTGACATAAAAACTGCAATGCAGGAAGAGTGTTGGGTACACTGTGCCTGCTCTTGTGCCATCAAATAACAGCATGCTGTGCTTTGCCTTAGCCCAGCGCCATGCAGTGCTGAGATGTAAACCCACTGGAGCACTCAGGCATTTTATCTTGGGGGGGGGGGGGCTGGTAGGGGGTGACAAAAAAATCAGAGGGGTCATAGCATCTTCATTTATCACCAGGAACATCAATTTTGCATGACTTCCTGGGTGCTCCTGCTGCTGTGCTGCTGCCGAACTATGGGCCAGGCTCCCATCTCCTGTACCTGCTGAACCATGAGAGCCCACTCCTCCCTCTTCTGAGATGTGTCCTGAGCTTCATGTACTTGCATTTCCCCTGCCATATCTACTACCTCCTTTTCCACATTGCAGTTTTTCTTTGAGTGTTGCTCTCACTTGCTACATAGTCATTGCCTGGCTGTTCATTGTCGTTAACCATCCCCTACTCAACCACTTCATGTAAATGGCCATTTAAAGGCATCCAGTGAGAAATGAAGGTCCGGCAGAGGGCTGCCACTCGGGAGGGGGGGGAGTAGATGGCCAGAGCTGGAAGAAAGAGTAAAGGATTGGCAAAGTTGGGAGGTTGGGGATTGGATTGGCGAGAGGACAGGCATAGGTGGGGCAGAGAGACTGGGCTGGACGGGGCAGAGCTGAGGGGAAAGGGAATGGAGGAGCAAAGCTGGGAGGACAGGGATGGATGGACAGAGAGACTGGGCTGGACAGGGCAGAGCTGGGGAGGGGGTGGAAAGGATTGGATGGGGCAAAGATACAGAGAAACAAAGTTTGTGTGTACCTTGTAATGCCACTTTCTGCCCGTGCAGTACTTCATATTGCAATGCTAGGTGCCAGGCAGCCATGACACTGGCAGGAAGACTAAGCACTACATCGCTGATCAAGGGAGAAGCTCTGAGCATGGCAACATAGAAGCAACTGAGTGCAGGGCTGTCAGGACAGGGGTCTGGAAGTCTGGTGCGAGGTCCGCATTTGGACCCCGATCCGCCAGTTGATTATCGCTGCCCTAATGCAAACAGCGACCATACTGCACTCAAGAGTGGCACAAAAGGAACTACATGTGACTCCCTGACCCCTCCTATCTAGCAACCTGAATGAGCTTATTGCTCACTACCTGTCTCTGCATTTTTCAGTGCTATATTAGGTTTCCCAACCTCTTAGCATGGTAAGCTGGCACAGCGGCCTTTACACATTCACCTGCCTGGTTCTGGCAACTTCTTTGGGGCTGGAGGATCAATTTGTGTGGGGCAAGTATTTTATGGTGTGGGGGATCCACCAGCATTATGCTTATTCATGTTTTAGGGACTGTGCTCACTCAAAGATCCTGTCAAGTTCTTTGGAACCATTTCCAGTTGTGACATCTGAGAATGGGGCTCCCAATGTCCCCACTGGCTCAAGGCAGTGTCTGGCACGCCCCCTCCATTGTACTTGTTCTCTTAGCTTCTATGATCTATTGATGCTGAATATGGCTTCTGTGAATGTGACTCTTATAGTAAGGTTGGAGACCCCTGATATAGACTATAAGCTAGTTCAAACAGAGAGCCATTAGTGCATATGAGAACTATACAATAGTGACCAGCACAATGGTGTCGATTCAGAGCCAGGTGAGAAAACATTCTCCTTTGTAGGAGAGAAAACTGATATTCACTTTCACTGTCTGCTTTGGGGCTGATTCAACAACCCACTGTAAATTTTTACCTGGTGCTGAATAAGCCCCAGTGTAGACAATGAAAGGGAATGGCAGTTTTGGAGTGAGTTTTCTCACCTGGCTCTGAATATACCCAATTATCTTGTGCCCAGGGCTACTCCACGTCGCTACCAAGGAATTCCCTGGTGGGTCCCTTTAGGTGTGCCCATCTCCAAGAGCCCACTGCTCTGGGTGCCCTGGGTCATATGATGTTAACCTGGTGCCATCCTTTGAATGTCAGGGAACGACAGGGTTGGCCATTACCTAGTTTTGGCCCTGTGTAAAGCCCCAGCCCTCAGGTGACACTGCACAGATGGAACACTGTCTGCAGCAGAAGAGCACAGTTTGACCACGCTTGGTAAAATGCATAAAAGACTCTAAACTGGGTAAAAGCATTCTCCAGGGGCATCCAATTTGGGGTGCACCTCTATGTGAAACTCCCAAGTTTTGCCATTACCTACCTCAAACTGACAAAACTACAGCGAAAACTGGGTCTTGGCATGTCGATCCTGGGGGGAGAGAGTTGAGCAGATCTTAAGTCATTTTGACTTTAGATGTGCTTACAAGTATACTAATACTGATATACTTGTTAGTTATTGCCATAATAGGCCCCTGTGTATCAGTTTTTCAAAACTAGGAGCTGTGTTGCCCTCATTATTTATTGCCGACAGATTCCTCTACAAGTCACTCTGAATTGAGAAAGTCAGTCAAGTGCCTAGACAACGGTCTTCAAGATACGGTCTTCTAGAAAATAACACAGAAAATTTCCTTGATTTATTCCTACAGACACCCAATGACCTGGATGAATGAAAACCTTCACAGACACGTTGCCCTCTAGCATTAGTTACCTGTCATTTTATAATCGGGATTGAAGCTGACTTTTTGCTATGAAACAACACACATCCATATTTCAGGTCCCTTAATGAATAACATTAAAAAATCTGAGACTTCTAATTATGTACCCACTGATAATTATTTAATTAATGACATATAACCAGCATTAATTTAAAGAAAAGGTATTAGCAATTAAAGGAACTGTACATGTAAAATATTAAAAAACATGATTCAGTAGCTTACCTCCTCATATCTGCCCTCTCCCTTCCTGTAATCTCGTAGCAGCACCTAGAAGCAGAAACTTCGCACTGACTTCTGGAACTTCCCCAATCATAGGACTCGACTGGTCTATAACTCTACTGCCCATGGCCGCCTGTGTATTGTAGCATTGTGATTAGGTGTCAAAGTATGTTTATATAAATGAGGCAGATGTGGTAACTGCATCCTAGCCAGTTACCAATTACATTTTCAAGATTTGGTGACCGAGATGAACAACAAAGTGAGACTCTTCCGATCCTGGGCCCCCCGGTGAGGAGATAATGAACACCTGTTAGAGATAAGGTAGCAATGCTTGGTCTCAAAATGTGACTGGAATCCGGCGGTACCCAGTTACACCAGAACCAACCCACAATTACCTTCTATCAGAAAGTTATGACCTATATTAGGTTTAAAAGATCTCATCCAGCAGCTCAAAGGGGTGGAGATATAGGACCACCCCAGGGGTAGGTGATAGTGGCCAAGAGGAGTTTAAATGTCCAAAAAAGGGGGAGGCTAGCTGTCTATTTCTAGGGAAGGTCATGCTAGATATCTTGCTAGAAGGGCTTGGTAGACTCATTCCATCTGGGCTGCACAAGTCTCACAGTGTGTTACTGTCCCACTGGTATCAATGGTTCCGTGGGTGTAAATGCCACCACTTGATGACCCGTCGATACCTGGCCTATCCTTGGCTTAAAACCTTGCCACCAAGGGGCACTAAATGCACTCCTTAACCAGATCAGGTGACACTGTGGGACACTTTCAGCCATTAGGATGACTCCACCATGCCTTCTTAGGGTGCCTTTATATGCAAATGCAGATGAAACACATCAGGGCAAGAACTTTAACCTGCAATAAAGGAGTGACTGAACACTCATCTCCATTCCAGGACTTTATGAGAACCTTTGCAACATAAATATAAATGTGTAAACTAATACATTTGTAAATAAAGTATTTACAATGCTAACAATATAGACACAATACTACCCTATGTATGTGTGTGTCTGGGGGGCACCAACCTGAAATCTTGCACAGGCAGCATTTAACTTAAGACTAGCCTTGCTGATTGGTCGCTGTGTGTGCATGCACCAGGAATGGCTTTATGCACGCTTACCCCATAAACTGCATTGGCTACTGGTGGTCAGGGCATGAGATTGGCATGAGAGCACATACCGTGTAATTCTCATCCTGACTAAGCATCATTAAAGTGGCTTGAAACCCAAGCCCCCAGCTGAATTCCCTCCCCCTGATTCTAGATGTGTGAAACCCCCCAGGTCGCCCGAAAAAATCTTTCCTGGTCCATCGGTGCATGCGCGAGCAGTGGCTGCATCCCTGCTACCCCTTTAGAAGGGCACGTTGCTACACCAGGCATTTGTGAAAGGCCGGCGCGGGCACGCCCTCTGTTTTTGTCAGGTTTTTGGTGTTCTGTCCTATTGTTTTCCTTTTTTGGGATGTAAAATAAACATTTGTGTTAGGATTGAGCCCCCTCATCTATGATTTACTTATCATCTTATATCTTATATCTTATTTTTGTATCTCTGATGCGAGGAGGTTCCTGGCCTTGAGTATAAACGACTACAATTCCCACAATGCTTCTAATTTAACAGGTGAGCTCATTAGCAACTTTGGCTAAATCACACAGCAGTAATGACCCAGGGTGAGAATGCTGCCAGAAATCCTTTAGCTGCTGGTACACAAGATTGTAATCCTACAGAGTTTGAATTAGAGCAAATGGGGTTAAACGCGTCATCTGTGCCTCAGCCAATCAGAGGTTTAGCAAGTCAGAGTTGGCAAGTCTCTGATATGTACTAGAAAACACCACTTTGGTGTACGTTGCTAACACGAACACATTGTTTCTACAGAAAAAGTTTTTCTCTTTCTAACACAAAGTTGCAAACCAACAAAAAATGAAAAAAAAATCACAGCTAATTTCAGCACATTGAGGGTATCATTTTTGCACCACAATAATGGAAACTTTGAAAAAGGCCATCGAAAGTGAAATTATCCTCTAAAAAGAAATCATTCTTAAAAAAAGAAAACATTAGTCTGATAAAGTGGGCCCTTATTAAATGTTTAGGGATCTTCCGGTGATATCTGTTGACATTTGGCTTCTTTCATTGGTTTTCAGGGACCTAAAAACATATCCTGATGTTGTATGTTTTCCAGCAGATTTTTACCAGAACAGAATAGAGGCATATTCATAGTGCCCATCCCTAGTTAGCATTAGTACTCATGGTGGGCATCATGCATCCTTTGAGTAGGGTATGTATATTTCTTTTTATTTTAACCCATTGAGGTCTTAGCATAGATGTGAAAATCTGGCTTGCTTGATGATCACTAGCTTCTTTGCGTGCCAGTGAAAATCTACTCTCATACTTGCTCTTGCTAAAAGTAAATTAAAGTTAAAATGAACTCGCTGCCGCGGGAGAAAATGACAACTCTAATGTCTTCCCTAATGTACAGGTCAAGGCAAAGCATTCGAAGTACACACGGGGAGAATATAATCTTTCCCCTGCTTGGAAAGGTTATAGAAAATGATCATTATCATGAGGTGCGATTGAAATAACATCATCCAGCGACAAGTTCACATAGGAAGAGGCTTGGAAATAGAAGAGATGACAGGTGCTGTCTAATCTCTTCCCATCAGCGGAGCTGCCAGTGCCGAGCGCCTCGCTAGTCCCAGCACAAAGCCGCTCTCACCTCCAGGGATCTCATGTAGCAACACAATCCCTGGTGTCATGTTATTCTCTGCAGGAATTCTCTGCATTTTGCTCAAGTGCTTCTTATGTCTCTATTGGCCCTATTAGCTGTTGAAGTTAGATTTTTACCAAAAAGGCTTAAGACAAAATAGGGAGGAGAAAATGAGACCATCGTTTTCTGCCAGAACCACCTAGATTATGCTGCTCTATCTGCTAAAAGGAAATAGCACATCCCAAATCTTTTAAAAAGTATAATATTAAAAATAAGTCGGATAGCTAGAGCAGGGGTTAATTTTATAACTTGTAAAAAAGGAATCCCTTCAATTCTTTTTCTTTTACTTGATGGAAACTGTGCTGGAGTAATGATGTATTGCTATTGCAATTCTGCTGATTTGTGTGGCAAGCTCATTGAAAAGCGGCAACAAATTTCCTGCACCATTTCAGTGTGTTATCAAGTCATCCACTTATCACTGAATTCTGCTTTGAACAGCACCACTGACTGGATCAAATAGAAATGTGCCAGGGTTCCCCAAACTTTTGATTGTTGAGTGCTATTTTCCAGTTATCTCAGGGACCACCCTACCACCACCAACACAACTTCCCAAGATGGTGGAGGTCTGCTTCAAATTGGCACTATAAGAGCAGTAGTTTTTCTGACGTGCTCCACATTTTACCATTGGTGGCCTAGAGTGCCAACAGAGGATAGTTTGAGTACCACCAGTGGTACTAGTACCACTGGTTGGGGAACTCTGGTCTTTAGAAAACATCCCAAAACATTTAAAAGTGTTAGAAACATATATAACTAACAAATATACTAAATTAAATCAGTAATACCTGCCTTTGGTCTGGACCAGATCCTTAGTCTATCAACTACTAATAATACAAACCATGCACATTAGGTGAACAGGATGTTAAAGCAGAAACTGACAGACTGATTCATCATTAGCGGCAGGTAGCGACAGATGAGCGTCTGTAGCAGGCGATTTCAGAGCGCCCGCTAGTAGTCACTGTGCTCGGCCGTGGGTCCCTAGTTTATAGTGACTCAGTCGCTGTGCAGTAATGTTGAATACATTGTGAGGAGTCGCTATTTGACCAGTACAGCGCTGTATGGGAGCGCATGTTAGCGACTGGTCATTGCGACCGACTATATTCAGCAAAAAAACAGCCTCACAAATCTCTGGCGCTGAAAAATGCTTTTTGGAAGTCCAGAGCGCCGGAGCCTGTTTGATTAAAGTCTGTTTTTCAGCATCTATCCACTAGTAACAAAGCGAAAACATATGGAATTACATTGTAGCAACATTGTAACATGAACACTTTAATGCCATACCTGTAATGTAATTTCTGCAGAAATATATAAAAAATGAAAAATTTGTGAAAAAACTGCATTTTCAATGCCAGAAAAGGTCACAGCATTATTTGTGATTTTTTGAAAAAAACAAAAAAAAAACAAAAACCATGTTTAAAGAGAAGAAAAGGTTTCGTCCATTAAAATGTATGGGAGAGCGACAGGTAGCGAGAGGTCATACCTGGCGCTGTGCAAGGCTGAACGCCTGCGCTGTTCGCTGAGGCTGTGAAAATGATGAATCAGACGCTACATGGTGCTATTCCAGTCGCTAAACAGATTCTGCTTGATAAATGTGTAATTGCGTGCCGTGTCCGCGCTCACCAGTCGCTACCACTCATTAACCAGCCACTACCTGATGCTATCCCTTCTTAAATAAGGGCACAAGTCAAAAGGTGACCCCCCCACCCTGCCACCCTATCCTGGAGCTGAGGCAGTTTGGGGGGGTTAAAATGAAAAATACCTCTTACCTTCTGCTTGGGCCAGCGCCGCTCTCCCGGTCTCTGTGCAGTCGCCGCAGAGGAAGCACAAAGCCGTATCCCCTGGGTCCGTGTGCACTCCCACTGCCCATTCACTTGATGGCACATAGGTTCGGGAGCCCCGGGAGAGTTGTGGGGTTCCTGGATAAGGTAAGGGGTCTTTTTCTTTCTAACCTTTTGACTAAACGTCTGCTTTAAACCGGACCTTCAGCATGATTTAATGAAAAGCCCAGACTCTTAAAAAACTATTCCCCAGCGTCTAAAATGAATATATTTTACGTTTTTAGTCACTTATTTATTTAGGATATGGCGACACCATCTTGACTCAGAAGCATCACACATACCCCTCGATTCAAAGAGCAAAAGTTAATTGATTTCGGATCGAGAATCGTAAGTTTGGGTGGGTGTTAGTCATTTTTTCCAGTTTTTTTGGCCATTTCCAACTCGCACGAGCCTACGTACGAATGCGTATATGCTCTTACGATCATCGCAAGTTCGTTCCTAAATTTTAGGATCAAAACGTAAAACTTAGGATCAAATCCTAAAACTAACTTAAGTTGTACCAAAATATTAAAATTAAATCCACAAGTAAAAAATGCAAGTTAACTAAAAATGAAACAAAGTAAGATTTACTTATGCAAATGCATTCCTTAATGGTTGGTTACTACAAAATGAATGAAATAAAGAAAAATAAGACCAAATATTTAGAATGCACTTTAATGAGGTAAGTTTGTAGTGCGCAGCCGCAAGATCAGAAGGATTTACGTCCAGACAAAAAAGGAAAAAGGGCAAAACCAATGTTGCAACCTGAGAAATGAAACGAAAAAATCAGGATGGAAACTGACATAGGTCTGATTCCCGAACTGCCATACGAACGGACGTACATTTTAGGATAGAAAAGTATTTGCTTATAGAATCACTCGCAAGTTCATACGAGCTCACGAGCGTACGGGAAAAATAGGATGATCGGCATCAAAATCAAAGCTGTTACATGTTTCTTTGAATCGACCCACATGTCATTGTATTATTTTTAACTTTTTCACTCTTTTCTACATTCCCTCCATCCTCTCTCGTTTCATATTACATGAATTTTACCTCCTCACAATCTCTTTTCCATGACTTCTATCTATGCCCCTTTTTGCTCCTTTTGTCTCCCTTCCTGTGACCTCTCTGTTGCTCTATATATATAAAAAGAGAATACATTTGTGAAAAAGTACATAAGTAAAAGTCAAACATACTTAAATTTTACAGTATAATAAGTGCACCACTTTCCACTTTTGTAAGATATTTCACATATTTGTGACAGCGCTACTGATGTCACCACCTGGCGCACCAAAACGGCAGCAGCAGATAATGGCATGATGCCATTTATACCTGTTTTTTGCCAGCACACCCTCCGCTATTTTCTGCAAACCCCTAAGACATTCCCGTATTTTGGACATTCTTTTTCTACAAGTGCACATAAATGAAATTTTACAACTACGCTGGTATATACTGCCCAAATGATGTCACCATTTTGGTCTCCAGTTCTTAAAGTGGACCAACACCCAGAATTTTCACTATCCTGGGTGTTGGTCCACTTCTGTGGGGCACCCCGATCGGGGGTGCCCCGCTGTGTGAAACCCCCCAGAAAGCCTAAAAAAACTTACCTCACCACCGACGGACAAGCGACGGACAAGCTGAGGCCACCGCTGCTTCTCACGCATCCCTCTTACAGGGAGCGCGCCCGCCATTCACAAACAGCCGGCGCGGGTGCACGCCCTGCTAGAGGGACGCGCGAGAGGCGGCAGCGGTCCGCGCATGCGCCGTTGGAACGGGAGAAGGTAAGGTTTGTGGGCGTCCGGAGGGGTTTCACACAGCGGGGCATCCCGATTTCGGATGCCCCGCGGGGAAGGAGCTGATCGACCCGGGAGTCTTATAGATTCCCAGCCGATCAGCGGTGGGTGTTGGTCCACTTTAAGATATTGTTTCTGTACATTACAGGATTAAATGGACAATGCAAACTTTGAAAAGCATCTTCAGTGCACTGCAGGAAATGGAGGAAAGGCACATGGGACAGGTTTCGGGTGAGCTCCTTACTACCTTACTATTGCCATTGCCCGGACTGTCTCTTTAAATGTGCACTTTTCATAAGCATAAACCTGCCTTGATATTTGGCTAATTATACTACACTGAAGTATTTCCAGTGACCCCTGAGCCCTGGGTTACCAGCCTAAAAAGCAGCCTAATACTCTATCTGCTGTCTCTGCTGTTACAAATAATATAATAAAAAATCAGTATGAGAATGACAGTGCTTGCGGTTCTAAATCAATTAATGCTTTGATTTTCGTGTGTCTGCGTGATATGTTTTTCAGTATGTTTACTATGCTCTTTGCTCTGCATTTTACATTGGATGCAGATGGTGCTTACAACATACAATTATGTTTTCACACTTGTCAGATCTATAAAAAAACATATGAACATGGGGAGGGGAGGCAATGCCAATGCATTTCCTACTCTCTACATACAAACGCAAACTGCTGACTACAGAGAAAAAGCTCCAGATGTGTTTCACAAAAGGCCCACACAATACGCACAATATGCACGCGCCATTTAGCATATTTTTTTTTAAATTGCGCACTGAGTGTTACTAGTGTGTTAGCATAAATTATGATTTGGTCTTAATGAATTAATATGGAATGTCAAAGATTTTACAAATTTTATATGCTGTGTAGAATCACACAACCCAATAACTGCCTCAAGGAGTCCAGATATACTACCTCCAAGAACAGCTTCTACCCTATCGCAATTAATCTTTTGAACACAAGGAAAATCCTACTTCTTCTACCCACAAAAACTGAAAAATCATGAAGCTGCCCAACTATCCTTGAACAATAAGACAATAGCCTCGATTCAGAGACACATTCGTCCGGACTTCCGTAGCTGTCTGTGAAAGTTTTGGTGGGTGTTTGTCATTTTTTTGCTTTTTTTCGTTCATTTTTCATTCGTATGAACGTTCGGGAATGCTCTTTCGATGAACGGAAGCAAATCGGAACATTTCCGTTAGTTCTGATCATTTTCCAAACAAAATCGGAAATTTTCCGTTCGGATAACTTCCGTCGTTGGGATGGGTTTCTGTCTGATTCAGAGAGCTGATTTCCGACGGCTCACCACCCTATAAATCCGTTTCATTTCCGATCCACTTACGGAACCTTTGAGGGCTCGGATTGCTATTGAACATGTTTTGTGGCTATGTGGAGGAGTCTGTGCGCCTTTAGCACCAAGGCATTGCATGTATCAGCATGGCCGAGCCCATAAATTGTATAGCAATGCATACCTGAATCAATACATTTCATGTATGCCTTATAGATGTATTTTAATGCTGACCTAAATTAGTCCTTAGCATGTAAACTTTATTTTCCCACACATCCATATAATTGCTATATTTTTTTAGACTTATGTCCTTTGTGAATTATATTTGGATTGTTGAACTTGAATCTTAATTTGTTGTAGGAGTTATTGTTTTAGTTGGTTACCTTTGTGTAATTACCACTCGCCCTTGCTCCTGATGCCCGTTCTTCGTTCTGTAATTGGGCACTATGCAAAACCCGGCCCGTGGTGGCGAGGGCCCTCTGGCTTTAGAAGTCCAGATTTAGGTGTTTGGACCATACGGGGGGGGGGGGGGCACTGCAGTATGACCCCAACAAGGTTATACCAATATTTTAATTTACCTTTTTTTAACAGGGACCACACGTGTCAGAGTGGCACAACTGAGTGTCAGGGTCCTTCAGTTGATGGGCGAGATGCAGGAGCTGTGCAACTCGTTGGGGACCACAGATGAAGAATAATGTTCAGTGGCCTGCCATTGCTATGCATTTTGTTTTTTATAGTTGTAAAAATGTGAAATTTTCTAAATTTTTAAAAATTTTATATTTTATGATGGAATAAAAAAAAATGTTTCATTGTCATTTCATTTACAAAATACATTAACACAAAATGGGCCCAGAAATATTTAAAGATGAATATTCACATGACCGAGAAGTGATTAGGGTGAGCTTTAAGGTTCCAAAGGGAAGATGGAGGATAGTGCTAAGTGATTTAGCTAAACATTGTAGTAGAAGTGAGGGTGGCAAATATGTAGGCGAGCACTTTAATGAGTTAAGTTTGTAGTGCGCAGGCGCAAGATCGTAAGGATTTCCGTTTGGACGATTATTTATTGAAAAAGGGAAACAGAAACTAACTGGAAACGTAAAGGATTCGTTGGAGGATACGATGGGAAAAGGGCAAAAACGAAAGCCTACGTTGTAACATGTGAAAATGAAACGGAAAAGTCTGGATGGAAAATGACATCCTCGTATTTGTAATCTGCCGTATGAACGGACGGAAACTTTACAGAAGGTTTTCAATGCATGCACAGAATCGCTTGTACGCTCATACGAGAGCGGAAACATTTCCAAAAAAAACGGATCGGAACTAAAACGGAAGTTTTTTTTTTGTCTCTCTAAATCAAGCCTAATATCTTAGCACAGAAAGGTGGGTATTGGGTGTTGCGTAGCATGTTTTCTGTCCTGCAGTTTGCTCCACCTCTTTTACTTTTATAGCTTGACCACCTTTACCTATTCTCTTCTATCGTAACCAGCCACAGCAATTTTCTTGTACAAACTATGGGCGTTATTTAAGAAGGGATAGCACCAGGTAGTGCCTTGTAACGCTGGGCGCTGTACGCAAAACCACATTTAAGAAAGTGAATCTGGTGAGCGACTCTGACAGCGCCATGTAGCGTCCCATGTATTATTACAGACGGCTCAGCGTATAGCGCCAGGTATTACCTTTCGCTCACTGTCGCGCTCCCATACATTTCAATGGCCGTTCATTTGCTTGTGTTGAAACAGCGTGTTTGACATTTTTTTTTTTTTTTTATTGCTCAAATCATTGTGTCAACTCTCCTGGCTGCAAACATTTTTTTTTTTTACTTCTTAGATTTTTATGCAGAATTGTCATTACAGGTCTGGCACTAAAGTGTTAATGTCACAGTGTTAATGTCATTCCATGTGTTTTCACTTTGTTACTGATGGATATATGTTCAAAAACAAATTTTGAGCGCCGAGAGTCGGTTGCACTGAGCTGGCGCTACCTTTCGCTTGCTGCAGCCCTGTACTGGTTTTAGAGCGCCAACATACATCACATCAATGTTGGCCAGGTTACTACAGCGACTGAGGCGCTCAGTTGCAGCGCCCGATACCCGCATACAGCGCCTACTAGCGGTCGCTCTAAGCACCGTTATATAGACGCTCATCTGCCAATACCTGGCGTTAGAAGTGAATCAGCCTCCAAGTATCTGTACTTGGTGAAATAAAGTGATTTGATTTGTGTACTTTTTCTTTTCTTAGCAATGAGGACTGCCAGGGATCAAGCCTGACTGGATATTTCTTGATGTTGGGTGTATAAGTGACCTGTCCTCCTGCCATCCAGCATATTTGTATGGATTTTTATCATTGGGTCATTTATTTGCGATAGTGCTCCTTTAAATAAGGCTCTATATGATGTTTTGACTGTTTGCCACAAAAAGACTGGCTGAGCCTCCAGATGAAACCAATGATGTCCTGGCCTATCCATTTTCTATGAATCCTATACCCTATAAAGGCTGCCAAACTTGAATAAGGCCCCAGGGGCAGACTAAAAAGGCAGCATGCCACAGGGAAGACTTTGCTCTTGGACTTTCATTGAAAAGTGCCCTTGTTTCTTTGTAAGTCCTTTTACCTCTTGATATGATTTACAGTTATTTTGAGAGTGAAAATATTTTATTTAGGATCCTATTACATTGACATTGGCTGCTAAGAGCGGGGATATTTGGGTGACTCAGCTTCCACTAATTTGAGGTGTAACGGGACAAATATTTCAGAACTATCAATGACCAAACTTAATTATCTAGTATAGGAATTGCATTAATGCGTTCAGTCTTGACATATGAATATATCACTTGCCTTATTTTTAGGCTTAGAGAAGCTGTGATGAGCTACAGAAAAGAGTAAACGTAGTCTTTTACTACCAGCGTCTTAATCTGATTGATTGTAATGGGTTACGGCACTTTGCAGCTCATCATTACTCTTCACAGTGCTTACTGATTTAGGATGAATTTGTCTGGCCGCTGTAGAATGTTTTATCTTTAAATTAAATGTGTAACATTATGAACTTTTGCATGTCCATGATGAAATAAATATTCTGCTCATGACCTACAATGTTCAGCCCTTATAATCTGCAATTGCAATGAGCCGCAACATTAAGTGTAAAGTAAGGTCAATAATTGTCTAAGAAAGGTGTCAGTGACCAGCTGGCCCCGGGTGTCTCCAGCATATATTCTTACTAGTGTTGCAGTTCATGGTTCATGTTAGAGTGAAATTGGATCCACATATTTTCTTTTTGAACTGAATTTTCACAACATTTTGTTTGAATTTGGGCTACTAGCCCTGCGCATAAGGCATAGGTGCTGCTATCCCCTACACTCATTACTTTATTAAAAAATAAAAAATGTTTTCTAAAAAAAACATGCTCCCCTTTCTGAGCCATCCAGCAGAGGACAGCCAGCCACTGGTCCTGATGTTTAACCAGTTCCTATGCCTTTCAGTACAGGTACTCCTCCAGGGGTGCCCTGGGCCCATACCAATGGGTCACTCCACGCCCAGGAGGGTGCGATTATTGCCAAGCCACCTGATGGTTCTACCCTGTGAACTGGCATAGGGGTACCCTGCTCCCCTTATCAGTTCACTCACAATAGTAAGAATAAAATACAGTACAAATGAGACATTTAATAGTCTAAATTCAACTACTCAACCCCCCCCCCCCCCGACAGGCGGTGTTCTCTTCCTCCCAGTAGCATCTCATGAATGGGAGGATAAAGGTCCCCCTTTTTTGTTCCCAGCTCGCCGACATGAAAGTGCAGGAAGCCAGTGGAGGGAGGCTTTTAAACCACAGAGGTCGATTCCCCCCATGAGACTTACTATGTCACTGGAGAGGTATGGCCCCGCCTCTGTAGTATAAACACTTACCTCCCCTGGCTCCTCTTAAAAGTGTGGCCTCAAAGCTTACTAGCCTGATACATCAAACATAGGGGCTAGCAACCCAGGGCTTAAAGGCTAAATTGGTGGCCTCAGGCCCTAGTAATTACCAGCCCTTATGCACAGGCTCAGTGCTGAGCTCTGGGCCCATACCGAGAAGCCCCCTGCTCATTGGAAGCGAGGGTAATGAGGCAGAGGGGTTCTGAAAGCCATTCACTGGTATTTTGGGAGGGTGGTCTGCCACCCTCCTGCCATTTGAACTGGTTTAGGAGTGCTTTGGACCCCTTACAAGTTCAAAACTAGTGAAAAAAGACTGTACAAAAAGTTCTTTATTAATCTAAATGCTACTATATTTATCTCATTCATGCCCTCTGTCCCCTGTTGGGTATGTTTAAATGCCTCGCCGGCATCTGGAGTGAGGGAAGACACAGATCCCCCTTTGTTCTGCCTTTTCATCGCATCTAGGGTAATGTCAGGAGCCAGCAGATGGAAGCTTTTTTACTACAGAGACAGAGCCTCTGTGGAATCTCCCCCATGTGACTTTTATATCACTGGAGGGGAGGGATATAGAGGGAGACACCCCACATTAGTCACATCGGGGCTAATCCACGGGGGGGGGGGGGAGGCTTCCCCTTTGTGATATAAAAGTCTCCCCAGCTCCCGGTATTACTGCTTGCTGGGAGCTCCCACCATTTAAGAGAAGCCAGTGGGGCATCTGCCTTAGATGCCGCCACTGTCATTGAAGATCCCAGCGGTCGGACGATATAGCCTCTGAAGAAGAGAATGCTGCCCAGTGGGGGACAGGATGTGTAAGGTGCTGATCGTGAATTAGTTGACATTATACTATTAAATTGAACTATTCAATGTTTATTTTGGGTGGTGTGGGTTTTTTCTTAGTACTCTAGGACTTACCACAGGGGACCCCCTATAGCGGTTCACAAGGCAGGGGGAAAGATTTTCACCTGCTGGGGCCGGTGGAGGACATGCCTGTACTGGCACCTGATTACCTGCACCCTCTCTTAGGCACCAAGAATGTGGAAGAGCCCAGTGGCCATCGGACCTGTCCTAAAGGCATAGGGGCTGGTTAAACACATGCAGGAAATATATTATGATACAATATTAATATTTTAAAATAAATAACAGTTTCTTGTTTTATATGTGTTGTAATTATAGAGTTTTCAAGTCTGGGTAATTATACCTATGTGACTCGAAAAAGATACTGTATATATTTTGTGTGATGATCAAAAAGGCAAGAGAGGCTTTTATCCTGGTGTACAATTATAAAATCATTTGTTGACTCTTTTAACATGGGAAAACCTCAAAGGCAGTAAATGTATCCTACTTTAGTTCATAATGTGTTTGACAGCAACTCAATAGGTACTTAATTACTGCTCACATCTAATAAATAGAGGTATATGCATCAGCAAGACGCTAATGCAGGTGCAGAAAAATAGAATTCATAAACCTTAAAACGCTAAATAAGAAGCATGATTAGAACACTTAAACTACACATTCCTAAGACCAACATTTATTAATAGTCCTATACAAACACCTTGCTGAAACAGAGACATGAAGGAAGTGTTAAATGAAAGTTTATTCATGACTATAGTTAAAAATAAAGAATACACTTTATGGACATGTTAAAATCACTATACTGCAGCTCAAGCCTCTTCCTACAAGAGCTTTCGTTCTTGAACTGAGTTATTAAAACCTCACCAAAATAATCACACCTACATAAACAGTTAGTGGCTATGGTCATAAATGATTTTAGGTCTGCTTATTCCCCTCTTTGGGGAATCCTATGAAGCCTATGCTTTAATACTCACCCTTCCACAATTTTGTAAAAATGGAAAGCGATGGACCAAATGGATGTCTGGAACCATCTTGGCATACAAAATATCTGTCGGGAACCATTAATATCCTTTAGTTTACATGAGTTTGAGCAAAGAACTCAGTTTGTTGGGCTTTGGTAAAAATACAAGGCATTGAGCTACATCCTTCTTGGACATTTATACATTGTTATTAAAGTGATACAGCAGGTAACAGTAATTGTTACACCAAATGCGTTAGGCTGCACTTGCCACTGTCCTAAACTGTTTGCCAAGTTTAAATTGAAGAAGAAATGACCGAGATATCGAGGCTTACAGTTCCACTTTATGTTTTCTCTTCTGAAGATAGTGGACGTGACCTGTAAACCCTGATATCTTGGCCATTTCTGCTTCAATTTAAAAACGGAAAACAGTTTAGGACAGTGCCATATGTAGCCCAACACAATGGTGTAACAAATACCTTTGCTTGCAGTAGCACTTTAAACTTGTTGATGCTCATTTATCACTCTAGGGTGTAGATATCTGGTTTAGTAACTTTAACTCATTGCTATCATCACTAGCACGGAACTGGCTTGTCCCAGTTAGGGATGGTGCAAAGTGAACAAAATGCTGATTAGAATCTCTCTCTTGATGGAAAGACGGGATGCTGTCTTTGCTGAGGATTTGCTCACTAGATTGTTCTCAAAAAATGCTTTAAACCTTTGAGTGAATTTTATTATATGAATAATAAATAATAAAAATAAAATTCTTTAAAGGCATATGAAAATCTGTTGGCAATACAGGCAGCAACCCACATGACTGCCGGGCTTGTTAACAAGCAGGGCATCCTGATTTGGGTGAGTGAAGTGGACCTTTTTTTTAATGCTCCTCCTTTATCCCTATTTACTTACAAAAAGCTCATCCTCAGAGTAAGGTGGCCTTCTGTATTCAGTTAGATGCACAGTGCACTCTTGAATTCCATACATTTGCAAACAACTGTGACATACATAGATGTTGGTTAATTTACCATTTTTTGCTGCATTTTGATGCTGTTTTAGTTTGGAGACGAAGTCATGAAAGTTAGTGCATAATTTACAGTTCTTTAATCCATGCTAAAGCCCCTAATACCAAATGCACTTTCGTGCTCCGTCCTATGTGTGTACCTTCTCTACAATCTGATTTTTGGGGTATTTTATGAAACTTCTGCCTACTTACTGGGCCCCTCTCGGACTTTGAGCCTGATTTATGAAGCATCAGTGCCACTCAGCACCACTTTTTTGGCCTCAGTGGCACACAATGTGCGTTTTAAGAGACCAAGCACCAAACGTTTTGGTTGAGGCAGCGCCAGTTTCTAGCGGCACTGTAAGTCAAGATCCTAATCCTGAACCATATGGGACCATTCAGATGCACTCACCCACTTCTAAGTGCGTGTGCTCAGTAACAAAATCAGTGCTGTGGTCATGATGGAGGACAGCAGATGCAACATTTGCTCTGACTTCTGACCTGACCATGGTGCTGCAAAACTAAAGTTTCATGTGAGATGGAAACAAGCCAGCAAGTCCATTAGGTGTATTACCCAAATCCTTACTTTTTGCTTTGCAAAACTTCTGAATGATTGTATACAGCTATCTAAATCAAGTAGTAAATAAGCATGTAAGCTTTGTAAGAATGAATGCCCAACCTGGTCTTCCTGATCCTAAATTTGCATTAATGGGTTTCAGGAAATGACTTTTTTAGTTAATAAAAAAAAGAACCCCAAGTTATGAATTTGTGGTGGCTCCCAGCAGAGTGGTGTTGTAAAGACCCGACAAATTATCAGTCTTTGTACAGCTGTTATGTCCAAATCCATCACTGCACAATTCACCTCTAGTAGGGCCCCCTCTCTGCCTTGTCGGGTGTATGCCCTGCCCAGCACTCAGTTTGCCCCCAGGACTAAGGTTTATAAAGAAGAACAGCTGAGGCCGCAAAGACCAATGAAAAGGCAGATCAAACCTATCAGGAACAGTTCAGAGTCAGATGAGAATACACTGGTGATCAGTCCAGGAAAAATAGAACACCCAAAATCGTAACACTTCCATTGAGATATAGCATTACATACTGGATATTGAAAAGAATTAAATGAAGACAAAAGAAACAAAAAATATAACAATATTCAATACCTTTGATATTAATAAGGTTCTTAATGTGTCCACTCCAAGTTAGTATTTGATATGTACATTTATTAATTAAATTATGATATTTAAGGGTTATTACATTGTATTGCAATATATAGAACATTGCTGAGATACTTTTAATGTATTCATCTTGGCCCCGTGGAGGAAATTAGGAGTTCCACCTGCTGCCGTATGCTGATCCATCATGCCCATCTACACAGTACGGGTTTGCTTTACTATACCAAGCACTGTGTGGTGGGCTTCCCTTCAGCCTACCATGGCATGGAGGCAGGACAAGACCCACACATCTTCTGGAGAAAAGCAATGAGAACACCAACGATCATGTCGAAGGCCAGAAAGTACATGTGGGGGGCAGTCTTCAGTGCAATATTAGCCCAGGATGACAGTCACACCTAGACACAGTTGAGGTGTGGTTTGTTTATTGTATGTGCGATGAATGGTAATCCTCCATCACAGACGGAAGTTTGGGTAGGATGTATTTTTAAATGCACACTTATATGTATGCATGATTAAGGAGGTTTAATCCTCTGAAAGGTATATCAGCACTTGAATCTACAGCTGTTTGTTCCACCTGCTGTAGGGTGTTTTTAAAGTAATTTTTTTTTTAGATTTTATTCAAGGTGCTGGCACAATTTTTTTTTTTTTTTATCAGTTCAATTGAGGAAGGAGCTGATTTGACGCCGGGCACTGAGTTGGATTATTAGGAATTCACATGAGTACTTTTTACTTTAGAGTCCAGGTAAAGTCAGGCAGGCTATGGTCAGCACTGAAGTAGCAGAGAGCAAGGCGCCCGAAGCACACCCAAATGAAACTGAACACTACCTTACAGGTATGTTTGTGCTTATTGCCAATATCTTGTCAGCCAACCAGGCAAAACTACTTTGAGGTTGTGGGTGATGGGAAAGCCATATCTGGCATGCACTAGTAGAACGAGTCTTTTGAAACACTTTAACAGTACAGCTCAATATTTTAGGCACACACGCCAGGCCAGTGTTGGTGCATAAAGAACATGGGGGGTCTTTGGAGCTTGGGGCCTCCTGGTGTCACTCTGGGAGTAGCTATGTGGGGTGTAAGTACACTTACAGTAGCTTGTTTTTTTTAGGATTGTGAGCAATTAGGGCGAACGGCAGTGACACAGACGACAGTTCTTCAATAGCAATGGGTCACAATACAAAAACAGCTTCTTTTGGCAGAGCCCTATTTTAAATAGCTCTCAGCTACCGCCTGGAATTTGTACTGTTACTGTTACTGTTACTGAACCTGTTAACTTTCTCTTACTTTTAAAGTTAGCCTACATGTCCTATATACTTTCCTAAACCAACACCCACCGGTGATCTTATAGTTTCCCGGGCCGATCACCTCCCTCCCCGCGGAAAATCCGAGATCGGGATGTCCCGCGGGGTGAAACCCCCCCAAACACCCCAAACTCCTTACCTTATCTTCGGCGGCGGCCAGCCTATGTTTCACTTTAAACTTATCTCTACTTCCACTCGTTGGTACTAATACCTGAATCCGGTCCCCAGGATTAAAGACCCTCACCCTAGCCGGCCTATTGTATAATCTGCTCTGGGTCACATGTTCAACAGACTCGACGACGGGAAAGGTTACCGGTTCTGCCGGAGATACTTCGCTGACAGCAGAAGCATTATGCCTTTCCCACAAGTCCCAGAACAAGGGAAAATCACGACCGATTATTGTATCATACATAAGGCATTTTTCCACGCCGACTTCATGGGTCAGTGTCCCAGCGGGGGTCTCAAACTTACCCACAGCTACAGGGTAAGCCACGATATACTCATGGATGCAAAGCACATTAAGATTTTTCTTTGGTTTATAACCTCTACGCACAAGGTTGGCCCGGACCAAAGTTACCCGGCTACCTGAGTCCAACAGCCCCTTCTCTGGGCAACCATACATTCTCACTATCACAACCTGTGTCTCAGTCTCTGACTGCTGAATGGCGGCACAACCGGGTTCTGCAAACAGGGACCTTCTGCGGGCAGCGTCACACTCCATGGGCTCAGAGGAGAGGGGGCAATCAGCGGCCATGTGTCCCCACTCATGGCACCTCCAACACTGGGGACCACGGAGCCTCCTTGCCTGGGCATCATCCCTAGGACTAGGGGTCTCTGGGGGTCAGGGTCAGTCTTTTTCCCTCTTACACCCTTCCACACACCTCCAAGGGGGACTTGCTTACCCATTCCAGCCACGGGTTTGCCGGTCTTGGAGGTTGCTGGTGCTGCAGGGGCATCCCGCAGGTATTCCTCAGTCACGAAGTGTCTTTCAACCAAGTTGACCAACTGTTCAGCAGACTGAGGATTGCCTTGTCCAGCCCACCGCTGTAGCTTTGGCGGCAGGCTCCGGAAGTAGTGGTCTACCACGACTTTCTCGACCATCTGAGAGGGCGTAGAATGCTCCGGATCCAGCCACTTCTGTACCAGATGTATCAGGTCAAACATCTGCGACAGGGCAGGCTTATCAATGGCAAAAGTCCAGTTATTCACCCTCCTTGCCCGAACCGCTGGCGTGACACCCGAACCGCTGGCGTGACACCCAGGCGAGCAAGAATCTCCATTTTGAGTTTGGCATAGTCCCGTACATCTTGCTCCCTAAGGTCAAAATAAGCTTTTTGCGGCTCACCCGTCAGGAATGGTGCAATCACATCGGCCCATTCGGCCACTGGCAGCTGCTCTCTCTCAGCCACGCGCTGGAATACAGTGAGGTATGCGTCAACATCATCGTCCGGAGTCATCTTTTGCAGGGCCCGCTGAACGGCTCTCCTCTCACCACCAGTCTCAACCGGGCCTTTCTCCGGATGTGAGACTTGAGCCACCACAGTCTCTCTGAGTGCAGCAATCTGTTCTATCAACAGGCGGCTTGTCTCCTGCTGGTTTGCCATGGTCTGCTGCTGCACTTGGTGCTGCTGGTCCAGGGCCCGCTGCTGCTGGAGGTTAGCCTGGATTATCTGCTTAATCACCTCCTTCATTTGAGACATCTTGGTTGCCGCTTTCGCCCAGGACATCCAAAATGCACAGCGTGTTTTTGTCACTCCGTTGCCCCTAGCAACAGTCACTGTGCCTGCATCCTCCACCAATTGTGAGCAATTGGGGCGAACAGCAGTGACCAGACAACAGTTCTTCAATAGCAAAGGCGGTTTTATTCAGAAAATAAAGTGTTCATCAGCAAAACAAAACTTATCTCTTACGTCAGAGAACGTTGCAGCACAAATGCAAAACATCAAGCAGTTTACTTCACCAGCTCCTGTGAAAGTCCTTGGTTTGGCAGACCAACTATAAGTCCAGGTTACAGGGCATACCAGCCCACGCTGCTCATCCAGTGCTCCAGGATTCCAAGTCACAAGCAAAGTCCTTCCGCTGCATACAGGTCTGTCATTCACTTCCAGCAGGTACTGCCTGGGTTCCTTCCTCCAGGCTATTCAACAGCACCCTGACAGGCTCAGTGGCTCCTTTTATTCAGGCTTCCCCTGCAATCAGCCTCATCACCTGTGCAAGGCCTGAGACCAGGGAACAAACCTGTAAAGGACTGGGGAATGTGAACTGGGTCCTGAAAACCCGGCATGGATCATGCCTGATACAGCACAGCAGGGGAAAAATACACACCATTTATGACATTTCCATACACTTTACCACAGGATATACGATTTCCTTGATGTAGAACAGTAGATGGCTTTACATTTCTGGTATGCAGCATACAAATATATCAAAGCAATCACCTTCACATGGGGATTCACAGAATAACTTCTCAAGCTTACTGGTAGCAGATTCCAATCTTTATTTGTAGATCTGGTCACAGCTAGTTTAAATCCCTCTGCTGGCCAAGTCAGGCTTTATGTCAGCCTGAGGTCCCTGAGTCTGCCATAGGTTTTCCTTGTCTTCCAAATCTAGGCATTTCTATCTTTTGTGCTCTACAACTTCTTGCTAATGTTAATCTTCTCCCCCAAGATGGGTCACAATACAAAAACAGCTTCTTATGGCAGAGCCCTATTTTAAATAGCTCTCAGCTACTGCCTGGAATTTGTACTGTTACTGTTACTGTTACTGAACCTGTTAACTTTCTCTTACTTTTAAAGTTAGCCTACATGTCCTATATACTTTCCTATTCCTCATTACTGCTATCTAGAGTATTTATTCACTATCACTACAACATATTGACAATCAAATTAAAGTCTGTGTGATCTGGTTTACTCTCAGTGCTGCTTATGCCAGACCTCTGAGAGGACGCTAAACCTTCCTAGATGTTGTTGTTAAAGTGGACCAACACCCACCGGTGATCGGCCCGGGAATCTATAAGATTCCCGGGCCGATCACCTCCCTCCCCGCGTGACATCCGAGATCGGGATGTCCCGTGGGGTGAAACCCCCCCAAACACCCCAAACACCTTACCTTATGGCCGCCGCCGCCTCCCTCGCGCCCCTCTAGACGTGCGCGCGCGCGCGCCGGCCGTCTGTGATTGGCCGGCGCGGGCACACGCGTGTCAAGAGGGACGCGCGGGAGGCGGCAGCGGAGGAACCGCTTGTCCGCGGCTTGTCCGTCGGCGCGGGGAGAGGTGAGTTCGGGGGGGTTTCACACAGCGGGGCACCCCGATCGGGGGTGCCCCACCGAAGTGGACCAAGACCCAGGATAGTCAAAATCCTGGGTGTTGGTCCACTTTAAGTTTACTCATACTACAGCTAGCTTCATGGTAAAGTGTACATGTTATGCCCCAAGGTATAAAAGCAAGATTTTCTTTATGTCCACCATTGATCAGAGTGACCCTGATCTATTTAAGCTAATCTGTACAGTTTAGCTGAAAACGGTAAGGACATATAAGTTGTGATATGATAGAATATCGTGTTATATCAAGTTGTGATAACATAGATAACACTTTTGTTATGTATGCCAGATATGTCATGTGTTCCGTATATCCCCAATTCCTAATGGTCAGGCAACAAAGCCCATAAAAGGAGAGGTTAAAAAGGAAGTAAGGTTACTTAACCTAAGCAGGGAATCGAGCCTGCAACCCTCTTGTCTAGACAGGGCCGGCTCCAGGTTTATGCGGGTCCTTGGGCGATTGGGTCTCAGTGGGCCCCTTATGGTGTGGAATGACAGAGAAAAAGAAAGCAGGAAAGAGAGGGAGAGAAGGAATTGGAAAAAAGAGAAGAGATGGAAGAAAAGAAAGAATGAATAGAAGGACTGACAGAAAGAAAAGAAAGAGTAGGAAAGTCTGAAAGAATATAAGGAATAACAGGAAAAATAGAAGGGAATGGCAGAAGGAACAGATGAAATAAAGAAACAAAGAATAGACAGAAATAAAGCAATAGAAGCAAAGAAACAAATAACTGAAGGACTGACACAAAGAAGGAAAGGATCTTCCAATCGCCAAACTGCCCCCCCAGGGTGCAGAGGCCCTGGCACCTGCCTAGGTAAGCCCAGTGCTTACGCCTGCCCTGGGTCTAAGGATTACTTCCTTACCTCTAGGCCATGAATGTCCCTTGATTTAATTTCCAGATACCTCCTCATGAGATTAGGTGGTAAGCACAAATGGAATAGAACAGCTAACAGTAGAGATAGATCCACCCACTAAGTTAATTCACTACTATACTTACGTCTACCAGAACAAAACACCTTTGGACACATGTAGGAAATCTTTACAAATACATATGATCAATGTTGTCTGCATTCTAAATTCTGGAAGAAACAGACTGGGTCAAAGAGATCCACACAATTATTGAAATGGAAGACATAACTCTATCTTTACAGGATAGAAACTAACAATTTACACCAACATACTCTCGATAACATACATGGAATCAGATTAATTTCCCCTACAAATGCCTCTCATACAGCACCTTCGAAAGCAGCCCTTGGTATTCTTCTTTGGTCAGTAACTATCATTTAACTCCCCCTTGATACAAAGCTTTTTCGGTGACACGCGCTGGGAGCGAGGACGACTGGCAAGCTTCACAGCAGGAGATTTAATGTGAGTACCAGGGCTTGCTGACTTTGTTCATCAGTTCCATTAGTGCTGTGTTGGTTGTCTCGTTGTGGACACATCACTGTTGGTATCTTTCATTTGCCTTTCTACTATCCCTAGCTATGAACATGGTCACACAAATTTGATGGTTGTATGACTATCAGTTATTAGGGGATTGAGATTTGTTCATTACATTTGCTGCATTGATTGTCATCTTACTTGTTACTCCATCAGGCTGTCACCATCTCCATCCCCCCTGTATAGCCTTTTTAAGTGGTTTTCATTTTTTTTCTTACTGTGCATTTGTTGTATATTTAATACATCTTAGTATTTTATACAAGTCTTATGAACATATGTATATATTTATTTGGTGTATAGGAAGTTTTTCCTAGTGTTTGCTCTGTTCAGAATGAAACCTTCACCTTTGGTTTAGTACAAAGTATACAGAGTCTTGGGCCAAACCAAATTGACAAGGGTCATAAGAAAGGGGCACAACTCCACAAATACCATAAAATAATAATATTTTATTAAGTGTTACACTATAGCAAAAATAAAAACACACATGCAACACAAAGACACTGTTAAAATCAATTTATCCACTATTCCTGTGGTGCTACAATACTTAGCAATCCATATTATAGAAGACCACTGGGTATCAAAAGGTACAAATAAAAATCAGTATTAGCTCCACAAATAGTCCCCCAAAAATATATTTTTTATATATTTCTAATTACTCAAATGAGTGTTCAATTACTCCACTTTGTGCAAAAAACACCAATATAAAAAAAGCAATTCTGAGAGTACTCACCTGTAGAATTGTTTTTGTTCTTGCATGGCACGGCCTGCTTCGGTATTCATGACAGTTGGGTTATTCCGCCACAAGGTGGCGAAGTGGTACTGCAGAAAGCTGTGGCATCTGCTGGCCCCCTATAAAAACGGGATTAACCAAAAAGGCTACCTTAAGAGTCAGAATGGGCAAAGCAGCCCCACGGATAGGCTCAAAGGGAGGACCCTGCAGAGCAGACAACATCAGATTCAAGTCCCAGACTGGTAGCATAGGCTTACGAGGTGGACGCACATTAGTAACACCCTGGAAAAAAATTTTACCAACCGGTGGTTGGCAATGGATCTTTGGAAAAAAATTGCCAGAGATGAAACATGACCTTTGAGGGTACTTAGTTGAAGGCCAAAATCCAAACCATGTTGCAAAAATTCCAGAATCCTGGCAATGGAAAAAACCCGACAGGGAAGAGACTTGGACTCACACCAGGCAATGTAAGCATGCCAGATCCTGTAATAGATAAAGGACGAAGACTTCTTCCTAGCCTGAATCATGGTATCCACAACAGAGGCAGGCAACCCCTTCTCTGTCAAGATGTAGGTTTCAGCAGCCAAGCCTTTAAAGCCAGCGTTTGTAAATTGGGATGGCATAGCCGTCCCTGAGTGAGAAGATCTGGATCCCTGGGCAAGATGTACTGGTCTACTGCCAACTGCACGACATCTGCGAACCACACCCTTCTTGGCCAACAGGGGGCCACCAGGATGGCTGACACCCCCTCCTGGCAATCTTGCGCATGTAGAGGGAACGGAGGGAAGACATAGGGAAGCCAAAACTCCGTCCAAGGCATTGCCAGTGCATCCGTGGCGAAGGCCAGATGATCCTGTGACAGGGAGACAAACTTGGGAAATTTGTGATTGTGACGGGATGCAAACAGGTCCACATCTGGCTGACCCCAGTGGTGACACAGGGAGAGAAACACCTGGTAGTTGAGGGACCATTCCCCCAGACGAGACGTCCCCCGGCTCAGGGAGTCCGCCACCTGGTTCTCCACCCCCAGGATGTATACCGCTGAGATGCAGGAGACATTCTGTTCTGCCCAAGACAGTATCAGAGACACTTCATTGAAGGCTCGCTTGCTCCGAGTCCCTCCCTGATGGTTGATGTAGGCCGCCGTCTGGTTGTCTGAGTGGATCTGAACATCCCGACCCCGAAGGTGTGTGGTCAGGTGGGACAGAACCAACCTGATAGCCCTCAGTTCCAGGACATTGATGGGAGCATGGGCCTCCTGGGGGCCCCAACAACCCTGGAACTGTAGGGACTTCCAAAAGCCCCCCAGCCCGTCAGATTGGCATCCGTGGTGACAGTCTCCCAGCACGGGGGCAGGAAGGTCTGCCTGGCCAGAGGAGACAGAGCAAATTCCTGATCCAGGGACACAGGGTCCCGATCCCAAACTGACAAGAGGTGCAACTGAAGAGGTCTCATGTGAAACTGAGCGAAGGGGACCACCTCGAAGCAGGACACCATCAGGCCCACCAACTGCATCCCCAGACGGATGGAGGTATGAGGACACAAGAGCAGAGCCCGTGCCTGCTTCTGAAGGCCCTGCACCTTCTGCGGAGGAAGGAACACCTTGACCTGAGAGGTATCCAGTGTCATGCCCAGAAAGGACCTCACCAAGGACGGGGACAGTAAAGACTTGGGAAAATTGATCACCCAGCCAAGGGACTCCAGAGTGGAGATCACCACCTGGGTGTCCCGTTCGGCCTGATGAAAGGACTGAGCCACAATGAGGATGTCGTCCAGGTAGGGAAGGATGCAAATGCCCCGGGTTCGCAGCAGAGCCATCACTCCTGCCAGCACCTTGGTGGACACCCGAGGCGCCGAGGTAATACCGAATGGTAAGGCCACAAACTGGTAATGCTGATCCTCCAGCACGAACCTCAGAAATCTTTGATGACCTGGGAAGATAGGCACATGAAGATAAGCATCCTTGATGTCCACGGTGGTCATGAAGTTGCCCGGGCGAAGGGTACCGACAGCAGAGCAAAGCGTCTCCATGCAAAATGTTTGAATCTGACAAACTTGTTGAGGCCCTTCAAGTCCAGAATGGGCCTCAGAGAGCCATCCATTTTGGGGACCGTGAAGAGATTGGAATAGTACCCCTGACCCTGTTCCTGATGGGGCACCGGACAAAGGACCCCTGACTCCAGCAGGCATTGAACCGCCGAAAGTAACCCTTGAGCTGACAGGGGGTTTAAAGACATCCAGGATCTGATGAATCTTGGGGGCGGCCAGGCTGCAAACTCTATCTTGTATCCGGAGGACAGCACCTGAATCCACCGGTCTGAAACGTGGAGCCTCCAGACGTGAGCAAAGAGCCGAAGCTGTCCCCCCACCCGGATGTGTGAGGGCACTCCCTCATGCCTGGGGGGCCTTGGGAGGAGGTTTGGGCTTGGAACCCCAGGAGAGACCGGGACGTCCACGGGATCTGCCACGTCCCTAAGACTCTCTGCGGCTACCTGAGAAGAGGGACCCACGACCTCCTCTGGAAGAACGAAGGGAGGGGAGGGAGATGGAGGCCCCCCGAAAAGGCTGGGGCTGCCTCCTACGCTGAGGCAGCCTGACATCCTTGGCCAAACAATCAAGACGCTCACCAAAGAGCCACAGCCCCGCAAAGAGGAGCCCAGTGAGAGCATTCTTAGCAGCAGCAGCAGCTGCCCACTGACGTAACCAAACAGAGCGGTGCATAGCCACCAAAAGTGCAGAGTGCCCTATAATCCTCCCTCCTCCTACCAGCCATAGTGCCATCACATAGACGCTTGAGCAGTTTCTTAAGGGCAATAGCAGTGGGCAGCAACACAGGTCGGGCGCAGTCCAGCCCCCACACAAGTAAAAGCATGGCAGGCCAGCTGATCCATGCACCGGTCCTCTCTGTCCTTCAGAGTGGTAGTGTCAGGAGAAGGCATGACCGAAGTATGAGACAGGCCAACCACGGGAGCGTCCACCTCAGGGGGACAGGACCAACACTTTACTATATCAGCAGGAAAGGGATACCTCTTATCCAATCCCTTGGGCATAGCGGTCAGCCTGTTAGGACGTTCCCACTCCCTAAGCACTATAGAAGTGAAATGGCCCTGCTCAGGGAATTCCAGACGCTGTTTACCAGGACGAAAAAGCTCACCCTGCTTTCTCTTAGCCACCTCAGGGGGAGCAATGTGCAAGATTTCAAAAATTTGTGACAACAGATTGTCAGTGTCCTCAGGGTACCATGATTCCTCCCCGGACGCAGACCCTGGTTCACTAATGCAACCCTCCTGCTGGTCCCCAGAGGAGTCCGAGTCCTGGAACAGTTTCCCTTCCTCTAGGGAATAAAGTCCCCCAGTGGCATCAAACTCCTCATACTCCTCAGAGGAGCGTGAGGGTGTGGAAGTCAGGTGCCGCTTTTTGCCAGAGGCCTTCCTAGGAATAGGCCCGGGAAGCTGCTTCTCAATGTTGGCCACAAGAAGTGCCAGATGAAACTGTGACCCCCTGCTAGCACCCCCCTCACTGGGAGCTAATTGCAGCAGTGGGGGGGTAGGTGATGCCGAAAGGAGGCACAGAGCTGGGAAGCGATGCAGGCAAACCAAGCTGGAGCAAAAGGACACTTTGAGCGCACGGCACGCACACTGTGACATCATTGCTGATAGGGAATACCCTGCACATGGAACACAGCCGGGATTGCCCCGAAGGACCCCCGAGCACACTATCCCCAGAAGCTGCCATATGGTGATAAACACAGGCTCAATAGGATAGCGCTGGGTAAAGGCTAATTCAAAAGCCACCCGGGATGCCCTCCCACGGGATGCCCCCAGATAAGCACCAACATCACTGTTGGTATCTTTCATTTGCCTTTCTACTATCCCTAGCTATGAACATGGTCACACAAGTTTGATGGTTGTATGACTATCAGTTATTAGGGGATTGAGATTTGTTCATTACATTTGCTGCATTGATTGTCATCTTACTTGTAACTCCATCAGGCTGTCACCATCTCCATCCCCCCTGTATAGCCTTTTTAAGTGGTTTTCATTTTTTTTCTTACTGTGCATTTGTTGTGATTTAATACATCTTAGTATTTTATACAAGTCTTATGAACATATGTATATATTTATTTGGTGTATAGGAAGTTTTTCCTAGTGTTTGCTCTGTTCAGAATGAAACCTTCACCTTTGGTTTAGTACAAAGTATACAGAGTCTTGGGCCAAACCAAATTGACAAGGGTCATAAGAAAGGGGCACAACTCCACAAATACCATAAAATAATAATATTTTATTAAGTGTTACACTATAGCAAAAATAAAAACACACATGCAACACAAAGACACTGTTAAAATCAATTTATCCACTATTCCTGTGGTGCTACAATACTTAGCAATCCATATTATAGAAGACCACTGGGTATCAAAAGGTACAAATAAAAATCAGTATTAGCTCCACAAATAGTCCCCCAAAAATATATTTTTTATATATTTCTAATTACTCAAATGAGTGTTCAATTACTCCACTTTGTGCAAAAAACACCAATATAAAAAAAGCAATTCTGAGAGTACTCACCTGTAGAATTGTTTTTGTTCTTGCATGGCACGGCCTGCTTCGGTATTCATGACAGTTGGGTTATTCCGCCACAAGGTGGCGAAGTGGTACTGCAGAAAGCTGTGGCATCTGCTGGCCCCCTATAAAAACGGGATTAACCAAAAAGGCTACCTTAAGAGTCAGAATGGGCAAAGCAGCCCCACGGATAGGCTCAAAGGGAGGACCCTGCAGAGCAGACAACACCAGATTCAAGTCCCAGACTGGTAGCATAGGCTTACGAGGTGGACGCACATTAGTAACACCCTGGAAAAAAGTTTTACCAACCGGTGGTTGGCAATGGATCTTTGGAAAAAAATTGCCAGAGATGAAACATGACCTTTGAGGGTACTTAGTTGAAGACCAAAATCCAAACCATGTTGCAAAAATTCCAGAATCCTGGCAATGGAAAAAACCCGACAGGGAAGAGACTTGGACTCACACCAGGCAATGTAAGCATGCCAGATCCTGTAATAGATAAAGGACGAAGACTTCTTCCTAGCCTGAATCATGGTATCCACAACAGAGGCAGGCAACCCCTTCTCTGTCAAGATGTAGGTTTCAGCAGCCAAGCCTTTAAAGCCAGCGTTTGTAAATTGGGATGGCATAGCCGTCCCTGAGTGAGAAGATCTGGATCCCTGGGCAAGATGTACTGGTCTACTGCCAACTGCACGACATCTGCGAACCACACCCTTCTTGGCCAACAGGGGGCCACCAGGATGGCTGACACCCCCTCCTGGCAATCTTGCGCATGTAGAGGGAACGGAGGGAAGACATAGGGAAGCCAAAACTCCGTCCAAGGCATTGCCAGTGCATCCGTGGCGAAGGCCAGATGATCCTGTGACAGGGAGACAAACTTGGGAAATTTGTGATTGTGACGGGACGCAAACAGGTCCACATCTGGCTGACCCCAGTGGTGACACAGGGAGAGAAACACCTGGTAGTTGAGGGACCATTCCCCCAGACGAGACGTCCCCCGGCTCAGGGAGTCCACCACCTGGTTCTCCACCCCCAGGATGTATACCGCTGAGATGCAGGAGACATTCTGTTCTGCCCAAGACAGTATCAGAGACACTTCATTGAAGGCTCGCTTGCTCCGAGTCCCTCCCTGATGGTTGATGTAGGCAACCGCCGTCTGGTTGTCTGAGCGGATCTGAACATCCCGACCCCGAAGGTGTGTGGTCAGGTGGGACAGCACCAACCTGATAGCCCTCAGTTCCAGGACATTGATGGGAGCATGGGCCTCCTGGGGGCCCCAACAACCCTGGAACTGTAGGGACTTCCAAAAGCCCCCCAGCCCGTAAGATTGGCATCCGTGGTGACAGTCTCCCAGCACGGGGGCAGGAAGGTCTGCCTGGCCAGAGGAGACAGAGCAAATTCCTGATCCAGGGACACAGGGTCCCGATCCCAAACTGACAAGAGGTGCAACTGAAGAGGTCTCATGTGAAACTGAGCGAAGGGGACCACCTCGAAGCAGGACACCATCAGGCCCACCAACTGCATCCCCAGACGGATGGAGGTATGAGGACACAAGAGCAGAGCCCGTGCCTGCTTCTGAAGGCCCTGCACCTTCTGCGGAGGAAGGAACACCTTGACCTGAGAAGTATCCAGTGTCATGCCCAGAAAGGACCTCACCAAGGACGGGGACAGTAAAGACTTGGGAAAATTGATCACCCAGCCAAGGGACTCCAGAGTGGAGATCACCACCTGGGTGTCCCGTTCGGCCTGATGAAAGGACTGAGCCACAATGAGGATGTCGTCCAGGTAGGCAAGGATGCAAATGCCCCGGGTTCGCAGCAGAGCCATCACTCCTGCCAGCACCTTGGTGAACACCCGAGGCGCCGAGGTAATACCGAATGGTAAGGCCACAAACTGGTAATGCTGATCCTCCAGCACGAACCTCAGAAATCTTTGATGACCTGGGAAGATAGGCACATGAAGATAAGCATCCTTGATGTCCACGGTGGTCATGAAGTTGCCCGGGGCGAAGGGTACCAACAGCAGAGCGTAGCGTCTCCATGCAAAATGTTTGAATCTGACAAACTTGTTGAGGCCCTTCAAGTCCAGAATGGGCCTCAGAGAGCCATCCATTTTGGGGACCGTGAAGAGATTGGAATAGTACCCCTGACCCTGTTCCTGATGGGGCACCGGACAAAGGACCCCTGACTCCAGCAGGCATTGAACCGCCGAAAGTAACCCTTGAGCTGACAGGGGGTTTAAAGACATCCAGGATCTGATGAATCTTGGGGGCGGCCAGGCTGCAAACTCTATCTTGTATCCGGAGGACAGCACCTGAATCCACCGGTCTGAAACGTGGAGCCTCCAGACGTGAGCAAAGAGCCGAAGCTGTCCCCCCACCCGGATGTGTGAGGGCACTCCCTCATGCCTGGGGGGCCTTGGGAGGAGGTTTGGGCTTGGAACCCCAGGAGAGACCGGGACGTCCACGGGATCTGCCACGTCCCCAAGACTCTCTGCGGCTACCTGAGAAGAGGGACCCACGACCTCCTCTGGAAGAACGAAGGGAGGGGAGGGAGATGGGGGCCCCCCGAAAATGCTGGGGCTGCCTCCTACGCTGAGGCAGCCTGACATCCTTGGCCAAACAATCAAGACACTCACCAAAGAGCCACAGCCCCGCAAAGAGGAGCCCAGTGAGAGCCTTCTTAGCAGCAGCAGCAGCTGCCCACTGACGTAACCAAACAGAGCGGTGCATAGCCACCAAAAGTGCAGAGGCCCTACCGCCCAACCTCACAGCATCATCCATGGCAGTAAGGATAAATACAACAAACCTGAGCAAAGCAAGAGTGCCCTATAATCCTCCCTCCTCCTACCAGCCATAGTGCCATCACATAGACGCTTGAGCAGTTTCTTAAGGGCAATAGCAGTGGACAGCAACACAGGTCGGGCGCAGTCCAGCCCCCACACAAGTAAAAGCATGGCAGGCCAGCTGATCCATGCACCGGTCCTCTCTGTCCTTCAGAGTGGTAGTGTCAGGAGAAGGCATGACCGAAGTATGAGACAGGCCAACCACGGGAGCGTCCACCTCAGGGGGACAGGACCAACACTTTACTATATCAGCAGGAAAGGGATACCTCTTATCCAATCCCTTGGGCATAGCGGTCAGCCTATTAGGACGTTCCCACTCCCTAAGCACTATAGAAGTGAAATGGCCCTGCTCAGGGAACTCCAGACGCTGTTTACCAGGACGAAAAAGCTCACCCTGCTTTCTCTTAGCCACCTCAGGGGGAGCAATGTGCAAGATTTCAAAAATTTGTGACAACAGATTGTCAGTGTCCTCAGGGTACCATGATTTCTCCCCGGACGCAGACCCTGGTTCACTAATGCAACCCTCCTGCTGGTCCCCAGAGGAGTCCGAGTCCTGGAACAGTTTCCCTTCCTCTAGGGAATAAAGTCCCCCAGTGGCATCAAACTCCTCATACTCCTCAGAGGAGCGTGAGGGTGTGGAAGTCAGGTGCCGCTTTTTGCCAGAGGCCTTCCTAGGAATAGGCCCGGGAAGCTGCTTCTCAATGTTGGCCACAAGAAGTGCCAGATGAAACTGTGACCCCCTGCTAGCACCCCCCTCACTGGGAGCTAATTGCAGCAGTGGGGGGGTAGGTGATGCCGAAAGGAGGCACAGAGCTGGGAAGCGATGCAGGCAAACCAAGCTGGAGCAAAAGGACACTTTGAGCGCACGGCACGCACACTGTGACATCATTGCTGATAGGGAATACCCTGCACATGGAACACAGCCGGGATTGCCCCGAAGGACCCCCGAGCACACTATCCCCAGAAGCTGCCATATGGTGATAAACACAGGCTCAATAGGATAGCGCTGGGTAAAGGCTAATTCAAAAGACACCCGGGATGCCCTCCCACGGGATGCCCCCAGATAAGCAAAAATGGGGTGGGATGAGGGGGAGGAAGGAGTAGAGCCGGGAGAAACCACAATCCACTGGTATGCCGCCTGAAAGACATAAGTAAAAATGACACATGAGCATCCCGCAGCACATGCCCCACGAGACCAATAAAAAAAACCCCAAGGGGGACTCATGGACCAAGGACACCGCAGGTCACCAAGGCACAGACCACAGGATGAAGCGACACACCGGAGGAAACAGCGCTGCAGCCCGGAAGGGAGAAATCCAGCCGCGCAGCTAATCCAAAAGGGCGCCGGCAGAGGTACCTCAAGGGGCGGCCCCGAAGAGCGCGAAAACGGTGCCCACGTGACCCCGCCGGTGCCATGACAAAGAAAAAAAGCCACAGGTTATAGCGCCCACAGCCGCGTAGCGCAGTACAAAGCAGCGCAGCGGGCAAAAAACACACTGTAAACGCCAAAACACCGCAACTAACACCACTTGCCGCTACCACCCGCCCCCCCCCGAACAAAGTCAGAGAGGGGGAGGGGGGAGAGAGGGAGACGAGAAGGCAGCGGCGAGTATCCAGGCCAGGAGGGGGGGACCCCTGAAGGAAAGGAAAGGGACACAGTCCCCAAAACACTCACCCCCTCAGAAGCCAGGACAGGAACTCCGCATCCCTAGTAGGCTCACCATAAAGCCTATGGCCGGCTACCCTTTGTGGAACGTGGTCTGCGGCTTGGAGCAGCGCTTCAGGAGTACTTGACCCTAGTGCTCTTCTACCTTCACCCGATCTGTCAGCCAAGGCTGGGAGGCAGTGAGGGTCCAGAAACAGGTGGAAATAGACTTGCAGGGCCGCAGGCTTGGTTGCCCCGCTCACCGGCGCAAGAGAGAGAGCCATCTTCTAACTTCACAGTTTCACTGCAGAGGAAACACTGAGAACTCTATGGTTAATCCTGTTTTTATAGGGGGCCGGGAGATGCCACAGCTTTCTGCAGTACCACTGCGCCACCTTGTGGTGGAATAACCCAACTGTTATGAATACCGAAGCAGGCCGTGCCATGCAATAAAGAAAAAAGTAATTACTACAAATAATTCATCAAAACCATTTCCAACTATAAACCTGTTCAATCAATCAAATCTAAAGTGCAAATGCTAAATAAGGAGGCTATATTTACTAAGTAAAGCAGGGGATGAGACGCCCAATGTAAACCCAATACACAAAAGTGCTGTTAGTGCAGGGCTGTTTAAGGGAGCTGAGGTAGTAAGCAATAACTGGAAAGAAAAAAATAAAGATTGTACTGTCCTTGTGGTCAAACGTGACTAATCTTCAGGCAGTGGATTGAAAACAGGAGACCCCACGTGTTCTGCCACTCCGCTACAGCTTCTCCAGGGGTGCTGTCTCTTTGGATGGTGTCTCCTTTTATGTAGCATGGCAGAGTGTCAGGTCGCCCCCCCTCCCTCCTCCCCCCCAGTTCAAGGTATAACTCCCGCCCCCAAATGCGGCACGTCCGATTGGACAAGGACGAGCCCGTCAGCTGTAGTGATGGGCGGCGGTTTAGCACAGTGTACACAGCCGAGCCCCCTCTCAGCAAGATCAGATCAATCAATCCTGGCCAGCCGTCAGCTAGCAGAACCCGCCCCCCCACCCCCCAAGATGACCCGGACTGTTTCATCGGCTAAAGGGGAGATTCAAAAGGGCGCCTCCCATCTGTGCTCAGGCCCCCCTTTTGGCACCCCCCTGAGCTGCTGCACCCAGGGAACGTGACCCCCCTGCTCCCCCTTAGTTATGCCCCTGACTTTGCTCTACCATTCCTGTTTCTCTCAGTGTGTTTTTACTGTGCCATTCTGGCTTCCTATATATTGATAGCCATAGGTTTTACAATGTTAACACTTTCTAGATTTTGTGAGTCTTGACTCAGTTAGAATGAAGCACTGCTGGTTCTTTTTGGATTTATTTTGCTTACTACTTCTGTTACTGTATCTTTTCAATTTTTGTAGAAAACCGAAATTATAAATAAGGAACTTTAACAAAAAAAGAAATGAAGGTTACAAAAGATTTTACTTTTTGTGATGCACCCTTCCACCTCAAAATCTGATTGGTTGCTGGCTGTCCAACCAAAGGAATATGAAAGGTTATGTCCTGGGGTTGTGGTGAGAAGGGAGACACTGAGTCATGGAAGTAGAGTTATTTGTGCCTTTACCTCCTTGTTAATACTAGGTTATGTAATAAAGTGTATTTGCATTTAGAAATCATAGTGGCAATTAATGACAATAGATTCCTCATCTCAACACTCAGACCCGGTTCTTAGCTTTTAAACACCTGGAGTCCTTGAACATTTTACCTTATCCCAAGAGTCTACAAATCACCGTCAGCACTTCTGATAGAGCTACCGGTACTTTAAAATAAATAAGGGCTATTTTGAATCCAAGCCAGCTTTCTAATTCTGATACAAGTAGTTCTGATTGTCAAGATAACTGCAATGAATACAAGCCAAGTCACGAATGATTCCGAAAAATTTTCAAGCTATTTCTTCTCATCTCTGTGGGAACTGCTTCACAACAAGCAAATAGCTGCTCCTTGAGCTACAGGCTACAGGGTTAAAACTAGGCTGCCTCTCAGTTTGCTTCTGGCAATACAAACAGTTGCTGGATTTTATTTTATGCTGCATATACTTGAAAAAAATGATAATTTCAAAGTATCTGTAATTTGAAAGTTTTCCCACATTCAGATGACATTTTTTATCTTTCAGGAGATGCTTCACATTTTTTCACATACTGTAAATGGGTTTGACCTGTGTGAGAATGTGGTGATTATTATGATTATCTGAATAATCCAAGAAAGAACTAGATTTTTTCTTGCTAAAGGCTAAGTTTCATCAATATAAACACCAAGGTTTTGGGCCAAGCCTTGTAGGTTTAAACAACTACCAACCTCCTAAAATGTCTGGGAATTAGACCAGCAATTTTCAGGGTACTTGGCTTTGATGGCCCCTCCTTGAGGATCCCCCCAACTGAGGTTATATTGAAGTGGATATATATGTTACTTTTGCATTCCTGAACATATAAACTATGCTTGGAATCTAAAAGAGAGGACAGGACTCCTGGAACTAAGGCTATTGGAGTTTAAAATGTAGGCATAGACAAAAATATTAGGTTGGTGATACATCCGGGCCTAACCCTTTTAGTGCCAGCTACGTGAGTCTCCTGTAGCTGACTTTAAACCCCCACAGATAAAAAAAAGTACAAAAGTAAAAAACTCACCTGACTCCTCGTTGGATCGGGCCGGGTCTTCTCTTCACCCGGGGGGCATCCGATCCCCCCCAGGGGTCTTCTCGCTTCAGGAGGGCGCCCAAAATAGCGCCCGCCACCGCTTCGGTTAACTGTAAAAAAAAAAAAAAAACATTTACTCACCTGCGGCTGCGATGCCTCCTGCGGGGTCTTCTGTGGTGAGGAGAGGGCGAGAAATTGCCCTCTCGCTCACTTCCTGTTTCACGGCTGTTAGCAAGGCCCCAAGGGGGTGGGGCCAGGTGACGTCACAATGATGTCACCTGAAAGCCGGCTTCTCTGCCCCTCACCCGACATGATCAGTCTTGCCGGCTGCTTGGAGGCGAGAGGTAGGGAGGAGGAGAGGGCTGAGATCCCTCTCCCCCCAGCCCCCCTCCACCAAGCACCCAGTAGCTGTCATCGCAGATCGCCGGGGGAGGATCGGAGGTAAGTAAAGAAAAAAATAAATAAATGTCATTTTTTTATTATGTGTCTGTGTCTTTATTATTTACATTTAACCCTTTGTGAACTGGTAAGGGATCCATGAGACCCCTATACCAGTTCACAAGGCTGGGGGCTGGAAAGTCACCTGCAGCTAGCGGGTGACTTGCCATTAACCCCTGGCACCCCTATTACCTGCCTCCCCAAAGCCCAGGGGGGGGGGCAGAAGAGTGGGCTTGTAGCCTGAAAGGCGCAGAGGCCACCAAAGCCCTGTTCCTACAAGCCCCCATAGCTGGTACCGGGCTGGTTATTTCTGGTAGGGGGGACCCCTTTTTTTTTATAAGGGTTTTTAACCCTTATAATAAAAAAAAACCCTTATGTTTATAGTGTGGATAGTAGTTGTATTTTATTTGTAAATGTTATAAAGTGCTCTTTTCAGTTTGGGGGTCTCCTGGGCAAGAATGGGGGGGCTACCTATACATATGTGGTACCGTTGTAATCGGGAGAAAGGGGGCTTTCACATGCAATATGGTTTTCAATTAATAAAACAAATGTTTTATTTATTTAACTCTTTCGCTGCCACCCTACCTGCAGCTTTTGTCGCCCTCTGTTGCCAGACCATGTTTCCCTATTTTGCGCTCCCCATGTTCAACTGTGATTTTTGAAAGGATTTCCAGGGAAAATGATATATTGTTTTTTTCAAGAGAGTCTGGGCTTCAACATGAAATCTCTTGTCATTTTTAGGTGTATTCTCAATACTTTTTGGTGAAATATGTGCAAAAAAAAAGTTTGTCAATAAAATTTTATTGCGTGCGAAACCCTAATTTCTCCCAGTCACAGCGATACCACATATGTATAGGTAGACACCCTTTCCTGCCCAGGAGACTCCCCCAAACTGAAACAGAGCTTTAGGAGATTTTCAGATAAAATACAACTGCGCTATGCAGAAAAACAACCATTTACATTTAAAATACCCCCCACAAACTATATATTCTCTGGAAGTACACAAGCTCACCTCAAGCTTTCTAGGCGTACCAAGCTTGTTTATGTGGGCTTAGTTTTCTGGAAGTAATCCGTCAATGTATTCTTTGGTTGCACAAAGTTTCCCTAAAAAAGAATAAAAAGGAAGAATCAAGCCACATTTTCCTAAAAAAACTATATGCAAACAAGAAAAAACAAGTAAAATCTCAAAAAATAACATCCCCCGAACAGAACGATACCAACATGCATAGGTACTGTCAAGGGTAGAGTTGGCAAACACCCCAAAGTAAAGCATGCGCATAACAGTAATTTTACTTGAAAATTTCAGCTCTGCAGACAAAGTGCGCACGTTTTCAACCAAAACAACCCTTTACATTTGGAATATCCCCTATAAACCATATATTCCCTGAAAGTTAAGCTTTCTAAGAGTACCCAGCTTGTTGTAGTAGGCTCACATTTCTGGAAGTAATCCTTCAAAGAATTCTTAGGGTGCACAGAGTTTCCCTAAAAAAAATAAATAAAAAAACTTAATAAATAACATGTTTTCCTAAAATATAAATATGCAAACAAGAAAAAACAAGAAAAAACAAGCTAAATCTGAAAGAGCAAGGTCCCCCGAGCAGAACAATACCCAACATGCATAGGTACTATTAACCCTTTAAATTGCCAACCTACTTGAAGTTTTGTCACCCTCTGTTGACAGGTCATTTTTCCCCATTCTGTGCCATGTTTAACTGTGATTTTTGCCGGAATTTTAAGGGAAAATTATATATATATATTTTTTGCAGCAGAGTTTAGGCTTGAACATGAAATATCTTGTTTGTAATTTTTCTACTTTTTTTTAAATATTTTTGTGTAAAAATAAATAAATATTTTTTAGACAATTGTCTCCTTTATTGTCCTTTATTGTAAATAAAACATTTACTTTATTAGAGAAAAACTTATTGCGTGTGAAAGCCCAATTTCTCCCGATTACAACGGTACCACATATGTATCGGTAGTCCCCCCATTCTTGCCCAGGAGACCCCCCAAACTGAAAATAGGGGTTAAAAACCCTTAAAAATCCCCCAAAAATTTAAATGGGGTCCCCCTTACCCAGCATTACCAGCCCGGGACCAGCTATGGGGGCTTGTAGGAACAGAGTGGAGGAGCAAGCTTTTGTGGCCCCCCACCCTGCAGCCTACAAGCCCACATACCCTATGTGGGCCCAGGCACTTCTGCCCCCCCCCGGGCTTTGGGGAGGCAGGTAATTGGGGGTGCTGGGGGTTAATGGCAAGTCACCTGCTAGCGGCAGGTGACTTGCCAGACCCCAGCCTTGTGAACTGGTATAAGGGTCTCATGGACCCCTTACCAGTTCACAAGGGATTAAGTGTGAAAAAAAGACACTGACACATAAGAAAAAATATTTTATTTTAAACTTTTTAATACTTACCTCCCATCCATCCCTGTGTCCCACGCTGATCAATCTGGCCTCCTGCTCTCCTGCTGCAGCTGGAAGCCTTTTATAGCTGCTAGGCGACAGAACACAAAGGGTTAATTTAAAAAAAAAATGACATAGGGTCCCCCCTCCCATGGGGGGGGGGGACCCCATTTTTTTGGAATTTTAAGGGTTAAAAACCCTTAAAAATCCCCAAAAAAATGAAATGGGGTCCCCCTTACCCAGCATTACCAGCCCGGGACCAGCTATGGGCTGCAGCCTACGAGCCCACATAGCCTGTGTGGGCCCGGGCTCTTCTGCCCCCCCCTGGGCTTTGGGGAGGCAGGTAATGGGGGTGTCGGGGGTTAATGGCAAGTCACCCGCTGCGGCAAGCGGGTGACTTGCCATCCCCCAGCATTGTGAACTGGTATAAGGGGTCTCATGGACCCCTTACCAGTTCACAAGGGGTTAAATGTTAAATAAAAAAGACAGACACATAAGAAAAATGAACTTTATTTATTTATTTTTTTACTTTACTCACCTCCGATCCTGTGTCCCCCGGCGATCTGCGATGACAGCCTGCTCGTGTGTTTGAAGGAGAGAGCCTGGGGAGGGGGGGGGCGATCTCAGCCCTCTCCTCCTCCCCATCTGCCCTCCTCCAGGCACATGAGCAGACTGATTGTCTGTCTCACGGTGCCGGCATCAAGAGGGCTGCTGGTGACATCACAATGATGTCACCCGCCCCCGGCCCCAGGGGGCGGGGCTAGCAGACCCGTTCCAGGAGGTGGGGGGGAGGGCAATTTCTGCCCTCTCCTCGCCACAGAAGAGGCTGGGGGGGGGGCGATCGGAGGCCCCCCCCAGTGAATAGGACACCCATCGGGAGACAGCGCGGCCTCAGGTAGGTAAATGTCATTTAGATTTTTTTTTTTTTTTTTTTTACAGTTAGCAGCTGCTGCTGCCGAAGCGGGGGGGGGCTATTCCAGGGGCTCTCCTGGAGCCAACCGACCCCCCATGGGGGATCGGATGGCACCAAATTAAAGGGGAGACCAGGCTGGATCCAACGAGGGGTCAGGTGAGTATTTTTGATTTTTATTTTTTTTACTAGCAGGGGGGAAAGTCAAGCACGTAACACCTACGGGCTTGGCACTTAAGGCCCAGCCAAGCCAGCACGTAGGTGTTACGTGCTTGGCACTTAAAGGGTTAAAATAAAGGAGAAAATTGTCTAAAAAATATTTATTTATTTATTTATTTTGTTTTTTTACACAAAAAATATATAAATAATTTTCCTGGAAATTCCAGCAAAAATCAGAGTTAAACATGGCGCAAAATGGGGAAAAATGACCTGTCAACAGAGGGTGACAAAACTTCAAGTAGGCTTGCAATTAAAAGGGTTAATAGTACCTATGCATGTTGGGTATTGTTCTGCTCGGGGGACCTTGCGCTTTCATATTTAGCTTGTTTTCTCTTGTTTGCATATTGATATTTTAGACAAACATGTTTTTTATTCAGATTTTTTATACATTTTTTTAGGAAAACCCTGTGCAACCTTAGAATTCTTCAATGGATTACTTCCAGAAAGATGAGCCCACCACAACAAGCTCAGTACGCTTAGAAAGCTTAACATGTGTACTTTCAGGGAATATATGGTTTATGGGGGATATTCCAAATGTAAAGGGTTATTTTGGTTGAAAAATTGCAAGGTGCGCAAGTAAAATTACCGTTATGCACATGCTTTACTTTGGGGTGTTTGCTAACTTTTCGCTTGACAGTAGCTATGCATGTTGGGTATTGTTCTGTTCAGAGGATGTTGCTTTTTCAGATTTTACTTGTTTTTTTTTTTGTTTGCATATAGTTTTTCTTCTTTTTTATTTTTTTTAGGGAAACTTTGTGCAACCAAAGAATTGATTGAGGGATTACTTCCAGAAAACTACGCCCACATAAACAAGCCTGGTATGCCTAGAAAGCCTGAGGCAAGTACTTCCATATACAATATAATGTGTAAGGGGGTATTTCAAATGTAAAGGGTTGTTTTTCTGGAAAACCTGCAAGGTGCGCATAGCGCATATCACAGTTGAATTTTATCTGAAAATCTCCTGAAGCTCTGTTTCAGTTTGGGGGAGTCTCCTGGGCAGGAAAGGGTGTCTACCTATATATATGTGGTAACGCTGTGACCGGGAGAAATTGGGGTTTCACACGCAATAAGATTTTATTGACAAACTTACATTTTTTATTACAAAAAACACTACAAATAGATTTTTTAATTTTTTTTGCCTAAAAGTTTTGATAATCCACTAAAAAAGGCTATACAAGACATTTCATGTTGAAGCCCAGACTCTGCTAAAAAAAAAAACAATATATAATTTTCCTGGGAAATCCTTGGAAATTCCTTCAAAAATCAAGGTTGAACATGTGTTGCACAAAATAGTGAAACATAAGCCTCGATTCAGAGACACATTCGTCCGGACTTCCGTAGCTGTCTGTGAAAGTTTGGGTGGGTGTTTGTCATTTTTTGCTTTTTTTCGTCCATTTTTCATTCATACGAATGTTCGGGAATGCGCTTCCGATGAACGGAAGCAAATCGGAACATTTTCGTTAGTTCGGATCATTTTCCAAACAAAATCGGAAATTTTCCGTTCGTTCAGATAACTGATTTCTGTCTGACTGATTCAGAAAGCTGATTTCCGACGGATCTCCACCCTATAAATCCGTTTCATTTCCGATCCACTTACGGGACCTTTCAGGGCTCGGATTGCTAATGTTGAACAGGTTTTGCGGCTATGTGGAGGAGTCTGCGCGCCTTTAGCACCAAGGCATTGCATGTATCAGCATGGCCGAAGCCATAAATTGTCTAGCAATGCATATCTGAATCAATACATTTCATGTATGCCTTCTAGATGCATTTTAATGCTGACCTTAATTAGTCCTTAGCATGTAAACATTTATTTTCCCACACATCCATATAATTGCTATATTTTTTTAGACTTATGTCCTTTGTGAATTATATTTGGATTGTTGAACTTGAATCTTAATTTGTTGTAGGAGTTATGGTTTTAGTTGGTTACCTTTGCTTTGTGTAATTATTTTATATTTGGTTGCAGGAACTGCAAGATGTGCCACTCGCCCTTGCTCCTGATGCCCGTTCTTTGCCTGCAGAATGTGGGCCAGGGGTTCTGTAATCGGGCACTATGCAAAACCCGGCCCCTGGGGGCGAGGGCCCTCTGGCTTTTGAAGTCCAGATTTAGGTGTTTGGACCATACGGGGGGGGGGGGGGGGGGGGGGGGGCACTGCAGTATGACCCCAACAAGGTTATACCAATATTTTAATTTAAGTTTTTTAACAGGGACCACACGTGCCAGAGTGACACAACTGAGTGTCAGGGTCCTTCAGTTGGTGGGCGAGATGCAGGAGCTGCGCAACTCATTGGGGACCACAGATGAAGAATAATGTTCTGTGGGCTGCCATTGCTATGTATTTTGTTTTTTATAGTTTTAAAAATTAGAAATGTTCTACATTTTTCAACATTTTATATTTTATGATGGAATCCAAAAAAAAAAATGTTACAGTGTCATTTCATTTACAAAATACATTAACACAAAACTAATGTGCCCAGAAATATTTAAAGATGACTATTCACATGACCGAGAAGTGATTTGGGTGAGCTTTAAGGGTCCAAAAGGGAAGATGGAGGATAGTGCTAAGTGGTTTAGCTAAACATTATATGTGCACAGGCGCAAGATAGTAAGGATTTCCGTCTGGACGAATATTTATTGAAAAAGGGAAACAGAATCGAGCTGGAAACATAAAGGATTCGTTGGAGGATACGATGGGAAAAGGGCAAAAACGAAAGCCTACGTTGTAACGTGAAAATGAAACGGAAAAGTCACAATGGAAACTGACATCCTCGTATTCGTAATCTGCCGTACGAACGGACGGAAACTTTACAGAAGGTTTTCAATGCATGCATAGAATCGCTCGCACGCTCATACAAGAACGGAAACATTTCACAAAAAAAAACAGATCGGCACGAAAACGGAAGTTTTTTTTTGTCTCTCTGAATCGAGCCTATAGTCTGGCACTTAAATTAGCTTACTTTCTACTCACCCATGCTGGTTGTGAGGGGTTGCATCTTTCATTCGCTAGCACTTTGCATTCCCTGATCAATCCTATAGAATGTGCTCCCCTTTGCTGACTCTTTCTCTGTCCCTAAAATGAAAACACTTCTGAGGGGATGAAAACTATGCTAATTATTTGGTGAAGCTGGTGTGACCTGCAGTGTGCATTGCAGTGTGGATTGCCACCTACATCTCAATGAGCTTTTTAGAATTTAGACAACAAAAAAGTGCAACGAAAAGTTTTTTTTACCTTTTCCCCCTAAAATGACCTGCAATGGGGCATTTTTAGAGGTTAGGTACATCATATATTCAATAAGGTAAACATATTTGTTTTTAAGTTTGGAACCAACAGCACCCTATGGGCTATGTAAAATGATGAAATCTTTAGCATAGCCCATAGGGTAGTGTTAGGTGATTTTAGGTGCTGTTACCGGCATGCAGGTCACAATCCCCTCTGCAATGCACACCGTTAGTCACACTGGCTTCACCAAATGTTTAACATGACCCTCATTGAGACATGCATGGATGAGTCAGCATGTGCTGTCCATGAGGCCCAGCATAAAGGAGAGAGTTCACTAGGACTTATTAAGAAATATAAAGCAGGCTGAATGATGGCTGAAGGCAGGCTAATTTACCCATTAATATAAATGGCAACACACAGAAAATATGGAGAAAAACTTTTCCAAGTAAAACTCTCTCTTCCTCCATCTGGAGAAAAAAAGACCCTTATTTACCATACCTTTATGGTAAAGCTTCAAAAAAGGATCAGATGTTTTTTTTCGGAAGAAACTAACTTGTTATTATAATAAGGCTGTTAAATATAAATAAAAATAGTGTAAAATTAGCCATTTCAAAGCATATACAAATCTGTGATTATATGTTAATACCTTATGTATTCTATATTAAGTTGCTTTTTTCACTTACATTTCTAGGTCGTGGCTCAGCAGAGCGGGAGAGCGTGTTACGTTGCAGTTTGATGAGTAATCTGCTGTGCTGCGGTCAGAGCCGGCTGTGGGACCACAGTGGCTTACTGGGCTCGCTGTTTTTGCATGGTCCTAGAGGAATAAATGAAAAGGAGGGCAGACTTTGGAGCCCTGCAATGGCTACTACCCAGTGCTGTAGGAAATGGAGGAGAGGCACATGGGACAGGCATCAGGTAAGCTGCTTGCTGCCTTATTATTACAGTTGAGCTTACAGTCCCTTTAAAATTCCCTTTTTTGAATTTTTTTATTTTCTATTTTTCATAAATTTACAATAGTTTGGAATAATTTTACACTGTCAAAGTAATTGAATCAATATTTCCTCTTCTCCTTACTTGAAAGTTACTTGAAAGACCTGTATGATTCTTGTTTTTCCCATAGCTGACCAATACAAACCTTTACAGTGTCAGCCAGCTCCTTACTTCACTGAACTATTCTCTCCTGCAGGTAAAAAAATGAAAAATAAAATTTGATTTGGAAACCCCCAGGCTTCAGATGTGAGCTTTTTATTAGCACTAAACATTTTCCTAAAATTACCTGGATTCAGGCACTGATCTAATGAAAAAAAAGGTTTCTTTCTCACCTTTCTTCTCATCATTAAGTAGGAAGATGGCAGTGCTGCACGATGAAGGGACAGAAGGTGATTAAAGACTTTTTTTTAATGCCTGAACAGGGACTTTAATGGCCAAGTGTCAGAAGTCAGGAGTGATCAGCAGAAGTCAGACCCCGATCATCTGTCCTCCACCTGGATTTTAAAGTGGACCAACACCCACGGGTGATCGGCCCGGGAATCTATAAGATTCTATAAGATCCCGATCTCGGATGTCCCGCGGGGTGAAACCCCCCCAAATACCCCAAACCCCCTTACCGCCGCCTCCCTCGCGCCCCTCTAGACGTGCGCGCGCCCGCGCCGTCTGTGAATGGCCGGCGCGGGCACGCGCGCGTCAAGAGGGGCGCGCGGGAGGTGGCGGCGGAGGAGCCGCTTGTCCGGGACTGTCAGATTGCTTGTCCGTCGGCGCTGGGAGCGGGGAGAGGTGAGTTTTTCGGGTGATCGGGGGGGTTTCACACAGCGGGGCACCCCAATCGGGGGTGCCCCACCGAAGTGGACCAAGACCCAGGATAGTCAAAATCCTGGGTGTTGGTCCCCTTTAAGGACGTAACCCTAAAAAATAAAACAGAGTATGGCCTCCCCTGCCATTTTTTAAGTTTTAACTTAGAGAGTTATTTAGGAATGGATTGTGCCAGGTAATGCCTCGTAGTGGAAGGCAGCGTCTGGTGAACGCCAGGTGCTGTACGCAAAACCACATTCATGAAATCGAATCTGGTGAGCGACTCTAACAGCGCCATGCTGCGTCACATGTATTATTACAGGTGGCTCAGTGTATAGCATGTCATTCCATGTGTTTTTTTGCTTTGTTACAGGTGTATATGTGTTCAAAAACAGACTTTAATCACACAGCATCTGCTCTCTATGCTATAGCGACCAGATTTAGAGCACCGGCGCTGTGTGTGTGTGTGGAGTGCCAAGAGTCGGTCGCACTGAGCTGGCGCTACCTTTCGCTCGCTGCAGCGCTGTACTGGTGTTAGAACGCCCAACATACATCACATTCATCAATGCGGGCCAGGTTACTACAGCAAATGTAGTGCTCTGTTACAGCGCCCGATACATGTTTACAGCGTCAACTAGTGGTCGCACTAAGCGCCGCTATACAGACGCTCATTTGCCGATACCTGGCGTTAGTAATGAATCAGCCTCCACGTATTTCATTTCAAAAAGCATTCTTTTGCATTTGTGGTGTCTTCTAGGCAGGAAAGGGCATCTACTGTTATATATGTACATAAGTCCTGTTATAATGAGGAGAAATGGGGCTTTTACATGCAATTTTATTTTCTTGAAAATTTTAAAGAAAATATCTGACAAAGAGCCTTATTTATGAAGTTCAGTCCTAGTCTGCTCCACTTTTTGGCCTCAGTGGCACTCAGCTTGCAATTAAAAGAAACAAAAAAGGCCAATGCAGGCGGCAGTTAGTATCTTATTTAACACTAGTGCCTAAAAGGTTGCAGCGTAGGGTGCTCTGGTTGAAGCAGCGCCAGTTGTAACGCCAAGATCCCATAGAGCCAATCACAAATGCCTGGTGCAGGCATGTGCCCTGCTAAAGGGATAGCGGGGATGCGGCCGCTGCTTGTGCATGCGTCGCTGGCCCGAGAATAAAGGTGAGTTTTCGGGCAACCTGGAGGGTTTCACACAGCGGGGCACCCCCAATCGGTGAGTATGCCTGCCCTGGAGTCTCATAGACTCTTTAAACTCTGAGGTTGGTTGATTTCTGGTTGTTCCTCTTTAAACATTATAGCTTTTTCAGTAAAATCTCAGGAAATCCTTCTAGAACAGCAGAACTGTATATGGGGTTAATCAGAATCACTTTAAATCATGGCAGCTGTTTACTGACTACTACTTGACATGAGTTTAAATCCGATTGTCTATTTCTGAACACAACCACATCCTTGATTATAAAAGGGTTTCACGCTTATGCAACCGCATCATTTTAGTTTATTTTATTTTCTCTCTAAATAATTTCAGTTTGTTTTTTAATGTTATTGCAAAGCTTATGGGTCACATTGAAGGTGGAATCGTTCTTTTTGGTTTTAACAGTAGTAAGTAGTTTTTTTTTATATCCATTGTGATATTTCCACATATTTTGCTTATTTAAATTATAAAAAAACAGAACCAAGGAGTCCCACAACTCCCAAATCTATCCCAAAAACAGTGGAACTACTCGTTTATACCGAAAAATATATCAAATGTTATTAATCACATAATTCTGACTGTACATGTATCAAGACATATTAAAAATCATTAAAATACAAATAACACAAACCAAAACCTGAGAAGGGGGGGGGGAGGCGAAAAGCAAAGATGGTAAAACTGCTTTTTGGCCGCTGATCACAGAACCATACTATTTCATTTAAAGTCCTCTTTAACCCTGCTAAAAACTGTCTATCCTGTGCTAAATAAATTGACAGACCTATATTTAAATTACACAATAAACTACAGTCCAAAATGTAAATGAGATATTCTGATTGTCATATTGCCTTAATGTTATACATCAGTATTGTTGAAATGAAACCTAAAAAGCTTTACAGTAAATATGTTGAAAATGAACTATAGTTGGAGCATAACAAAGCGGTGTCCCTTTTACCTGACTCATAAAATTGAGAGTTATGCGGTTGTACCTTGTAAATTACTAGACAGCTTCCCCCTGAGGAACGCTATTTCAAGCATACAAAATGGCAGCCTTTCACTGTGTTTAGCTGGGGATTTACATGCAAGATTCCTATTTCCCTCAACGTATTAATCGCTATTAAATAGCGGTTTCCCTCTTTCTGTTCCTTTTAGAACAAGCATGACTCCTGACATCTGAAAAGAGAAAAATCACACCTTTTGCAGACCCCTCCGAGAGACAAGCCAGGCTTGTTAGCATGTCACTGGTATTTTTAGCCTCTTCCTGGCTGGTCTGTAATCGTGAGGAGAAAGCAGGTTAGAAGAGTGGGATAAAATAGCAGCTGAGATTATGTTCTATAGAATTGTGAAAGCGAAAAATTACTCTGCTACTATAGCGAATAGGAAAGAAACAGAGAGAGGAATTTTCTGTTACATTTGTGGTTTTATCTGCTGGTACAAGAGTATACAGGATTCAAATCATTCAGCACTACCATCAATGTGCGCAGCCTAAAATAATGACAAACTCTGTGGATCAGATGACTAAACTTCATCTAATAAAGTTAATAACACTTCCTCTCATTTTAATAATTGCTGTTAAACTGCATTTTCTTTAGTGCTTTGCCATTTTCTGCATGCGTGACTCCTGACATCTGAAATGAGAAAAATCACACCTATGTAGCAAATAAAGAGAAAAAAAATACATATTCTATGTGATGTGATTTGCTGTTAAATTGGTTGAAATGGAAAAGTGTTGAGTTTATTTTGTGTTGAAATGTTTTTTGCTTTTAAGGGGATCTGGTTTTAAATGGTAAGAATAAAAAAGACTACAACTGTGCGGCACATTTCAGTTAGTTGCCTATATATTTGGAAAACCATTTAAATGATTGCTTTGCCCATCCAACTCAGGAACTCAGGACCATATACTGTCATATACATCATTGTAGAAAAAAATAATTTTATTTTGCAAGATAAGTGTCTGGGTAGTAGACATCAGAAAGAGAAATAATATTTTTTTTAAGCAACAAATGGATATACTGGTCAGGGCTTAGGTATACATGGCGTGGGGACTTATAAACGGATGCCCCTGAATGTCAAAATGCTATATAATCAACCTGTTTTTGTTTACTTCCAAGAGAGTGGATATGTTGATACCGCACCGCGTAACAGCTCTGCCCAACCCGAATGGACCTAGCCCAGATCCCGAGAGGGACAGGGGGAGGAGAAAGAGGACCAAGGCAAGCTCGGAGCAATCTATCCACTACCAAATATTAAACGTATGTACACATAAAAAAAGGAAGGAATATGAAGAAGTAAAATTTTGAAAAAATTAAGGTCCAACTAATCAGGGAACCTATCCACATGATAACAAATCCATAAATAATAAAGCAAGGGTGGCAGAAAAGGGGGAGGAGGGGGAAAGGGGTCTTGGATACAAGCTATCAATAACCTATGGTACTTATACAATATTACAATATTGTACAATATTAAAGCATTATATGTTGGTATAAAGTGCTACATCATATCGTTGATTCTTCCCATCTGCACTTATGGCCTAATAGACGTTGTACCCATGTGTACCTTTTCTAAAAACAGTGTCTTTTCAGGAACTATATCCCTTGTCTGTCACTGGATAGCCTGTCTGTAGCCAAGCCTGCAATTAGCAAGAGAATGTCTATAAGATGTATTATTATTATTGCTTCTTTTTATAGCACCATCTTCTTCAATTCCAGCATAAGATGCTACAGAATAAATGCTTTGAAAAGCAATACATATATAAGAGGGGAGAGGATAAAAGGTGGGCATAAGAGCAAGGATCAAAAGTGGTTGGTATCGAAATTGTGGAGGGTGGCACCAGAGGTGAAGGTAAAAGAAAAATTACTTAAAGTGGACCAACACCCTCCACTGATTGGCCCGGGAATCTATAAGATTCCCGGACCGATCAGTCCCCTGACTGCGGGGCACCCCGATCGGCTGTGTGAAACCCCCCAGAAACCCCTAAATCCCTACCTGCTCCTCGATCCAGCGGCGCCCGCCGCCGCCTCCTGCTCGTCCCTCTAGCAGGACGCGCACCCGCGCCGGCCATTCACAAACGGCCGGCGCGGGCGCGCGCCCTGTGAGAGTGGCGCTCGGGAGGCGGCGGCGGGCGCGCTCTCTTGTCCGTCACTGCTTCCCGCTTGTCCGTTGGTAGGGATTGGCAGCAGCAGTCACGTGGGAGCGGGGAGAGGTGAGTTTTTGGGGCTTTCTGGGGGGTTTCACACAGCGGGGCACCCCCGATCGGGGTGCCCCACCGAAGTGGACCAAAACCCAGTCAAAATCCTGGGTGTTGGTCCACTTTAAACCAGGTTTTTTGTTCATTTAAAGACATAAGTACTAACGGTACCTACAGTTTGGAGAGAAGTGAAGTGGCACACGGAGAGGGGAACGACATTCCAGAGAAATGAGAAATACTAATGGTGGGAATGAGAAGAAGTCTTCAGGCCAGGAAAGGGGAGGTTGCTTCTGGGCTGATATATATTATTGTATTCATGATGACATTTAAAGGGGAGGCTGGCTGGACAATGCATTGAAGGTAAGTGAATTTGAAATGTATGGATGCAACTTATCCTATAAATGTTGTATGAGGACTTGCCAAGTGATGGGAGCTGGGCTATAACACACCAAGTGGGAACTTCATGGTATAGGTTTTTGTGGCTGAGCAGCGGCATGCAAGACTTACATCACCAAGCACAATGCCAAGCATCAGTGGAGTGGTGTAAAGCATGGCGACTCCTTGGAACCTCAATGGAAACTTCAGGCAATCTGATAGACAATTTTGGGTTTGGTAAATATCAGGAGATTGTTACCCGCCAAACTGCATTGGGCTTATAACCGCATAATTTGGTGGTGGAGGGAAGCCTATTGGACTGTTTTTAGGGGCTGACCTCAGTGCTTTAGTTTTATATGTTGGGCAACTGTAAGGGACCCAACTCTGTGTGTTTTAGCATCCACAAAGCAAGCTCCCTAAAGGCATGGCTGGGTGAGTTGGTTGTGGAAAAATTAGACTGGCCTGCACACTGGCCAGATCTTAACCACATTGCGCTCAATGGAACTGAGAATGTAATCTAGGCATTTGTGTCCAACATCAGACTGTACTATTGATTTTCTGAAGGAAGCCTACTCAGAAGAGTGAAATACTGTTAAACCAGAACAAATCCAATTTTATGCCGGCAATCACATGGGCTGGCACGTCGGAAGTCATTCAGTAGATCACCATGAAGTGTAATGTTTTTACGTCAATTCTCTAAACTTGCCCAAATATTGTTACAATACCCTAAACATTATCCCCTATGGCTCCATTTATTATTTTAATTTAATTTGTTTAATGTTTCATGTTAAAACAGCCATTAAAAGCATATTCGGTATGTGCTCCATAATGCAGCAAGCTGGCAATTTTGAGATCAGCCAGTCGATGATCTCTAAACTGCCCCTGGACATGGCTTCGGTGGTGGAAAACCCAGTCTTATTTGAAAACCAGGCCACTGCTGAGCCAGCAACATCACCAGAGGTACTTAGGTGGGGAAGGCGGATGGGGTACTGGGTGGTCACAAAATTGGTTTTGATCCTCTTTAACTGTAGTTACTCAGGGCACTTTTTAGTGCACGTCTAGTCTATTATTATTAAAGTTTATCATCTTTCATGGTGCTGTATAATGTGAAATTTCCAACAGGGTAAAACAAACTAACTTACAATACATGACTACGTGGTTAGTAATAGGGTGGATATTCCTGGAGGTGTCTGCAACATGGAAAATTATTTAGCTTTACTGGATAGATGGTCAAAACTGTGGAAACTAGAGTTTAATGTCTCTAAATGTAAAATCCTGCACTTGGGTAGAAGGAATCCCTGCTCTGAGTACCGTATGGGCAGCACTGTGTTAGCCAGGACCTCGTAGGAGAGAGATTTAGAGGTACTGATTACTGATAGCTGCAAGATGAGTGGACAGTGTAGCCAGGCAGTGGGAAAAGCAAGCAGGATGCTCGGTTGCATAGCTCGAGGCATCACCAGTAGGAAGAGGGAGGTTGTGATGCCGCTGTATAGAGCCCTGGTGAGGCCACAGCTAGAATACTGTGTGCAGTTCTGGAGACCTTACCTGCAAAAAGACATTATTCAAATAGAACGTGTCCAAAGGCAGGCAACGAAAATGGTGGAAGGACTTAAACTTAAAACTTATCAGGAGAGACTTAAAGAACTTAATTTGTACAGTCTGGAGGAAAGAAGGGAGAGGGGGGACATGATTGAGACCTTTAAGTATGTGAAAGGATTGAATAAGGTTCAGGAGGGAAGTGTTTTTAAGAAGAAGCTTAATGATAGAACAAGGGGGCACAACCTGAAGCTAGTCGGAGGGAAGATCAGGAGCAATGTTAGAAAATATTATTTTACAGAAAGAGTAGTAGATGCTTGGAACAAACTTCCAGCAGAGGTAGTTGAAAAATCAACAGTCACTGAATTTAAACAGGCCTGGGATAAGCACACATCTATCCTAAGATAAAGAGTACATACAGTATACACATAAGGGCAGACTAGATGGACCGTATGGTCTCCTTCTGCCGTCAACCTTCTGTTTCTATGTTTCTATGACAGAATAGCACAAATATATAGTATTACTGTAATACACTAGGAGAGATGGCTCTGCCCTTGTGGGCTTACAATATAAAGGATAAGGGACAAGAAAAAAGGTAGGTCACAAGTAATATATGCTTAGTATGTTGACAAGTGATCTGAAGTGGCTCGGGCTGTCTTTATTTACGCCAATTGATATGCTTGTCTGAATAAGTGGGTTTTGAGGGCACCCTTTAAGGCTTGAAGACTTGTGCAATGGCAGATTGTATGGGGAAGGGCATTCCAGAGTAATGGGGTGGTGTTTGTGAAGTTCTGGATGCAGGAGTGGGAGAATGTGATTAGGGTTGAGGACAGGAAGAGGTACTGGGCAGAGCGGAGATTGTGTCTTGGTTGGTATTTTTTGATAAGCGTTGAAATGTAGGCAGGAGCCTGATTGTAGATAGCTTTGTATGTTAAGGTTAGTATTTTAAATTGAATTATCTCAGTTATTGGCAGCCAGTGGAGGAACTAACATAGAGGAGCAGCACTAGAGAAGCCAGAGGAGAGATGAATGAGTTGAACAGCAGAGTTGAGAATAGATTGGAGTAGGGTCAGTCTGTTTGCTGGTAGACCACAAAGGAGAGTGTTGCAGTAGTCAGGGAAATGGTTGAGGCATGCACTAGGATTTTGGTGGTATCAGGTGAGAGGAAGGGGCGGATGCAGGAGAGTTTATCTTGAGTTGGAGACGACAGGAGGTGGCAAGTGATGTGAGGTGTGAATGAGAGAGAGGAGTCCAATATAACCCCAAGGTATCGGTCTTGGGGAGTTGTAGTAATTGTGGGGTCAGTGACAGATGTAGATGGTGTGGAGGCAGTAGGAGAGTTTGGTGGTGGGAAAACAACAAACTCAATCTTGTCCATGTTTGAGGGATCAAGATGACAGTAGTCATCGGGGAGGCCGATTCATTAATAGCGCCAGGTAGCGACAGATGAGCGACTGAAGTATGGCGCTATGAGCGCCGCTAGCGTACGCCGCGGGCGGCAGCGATTCGCTATAGCAGGCCTCCTCAGTCGCTACCTGGCATTGTTGGGAACAATGCCTACATTGCTGAATATGATGTTTCAGATCAGCTTTGTAGGCGCTGTCATTTTGACACACGCTATTCAACACAGCGCCTGCGCTTTGCTTTGCTGTGGGCAAAAAATCAAATGTCAAATGAAATCAATGTTAGTACCTTCAGAAGTAAACATATTGCAACATGTTTCTTTTTAGATTTTTTATTTATGTTTTAAATGTTTTGTTTGAAAAAGAAAAATTATTAATCCACTGGATTTTTATTGGGGTGCCTGAAAAAGAATAAAAAGTGCAGTTAGTATTTATATTTAATTTGGCTTTTTCGCAGTTAAAAAAAAAGCAATAAAATTTAAATTTTGGGCCAACTTGCACAACAACCCTAATTGTTATGTTGGTCAACTTCCCCCCCCACCTTATAGTGGTTTGGGGCATCTTACACCCCCCTTATAGTGGTTTAGGTCATCTTACACCCCCCTTATAGTGGGTTAGGTCATCTTACACCCCCCTTATAGTGGGTTAGGTCATCTTACACCCCCCCTTATAGTGGTTTAGGTCATCTTACACCCCCCTTATAGTGGTTTAGGTCATCTTACACCCCCCTTATAGTGGGTTAGGTCATCTTACACCCCCCTTATAGTGGGTTAGGTCATCTTACACCCCCCTTATAGTGGTTTAGGTCATCTTACACCCCCCTTATAGTGGTTTAGGTCATCTTACACCCCCCTTATAGTGGGTTAGGTCATCTTACACCCCCCTTATAGTGGTTTAGGTCATCTTACACCCCCCTTATAGTGGGTTAGGTCATCTTACACCCCCCTTATAGTGGGTTAGGTCATCTTACACCCCCCTTATAGTGGGTTAGGTCATCTTACACCCCCCTTATAGTGGTTTAGGTCATCTTGCACCCCCCTTATAGTGGTTTAGGTCATCTTACACCCCCCTTATAGTGGGTTAGGTCATCTTACACCCCCCTTATAGTGGGTTAGGTCATCTTACACCCCCCTTATAGTGGTTTGTGACAAATTATGATTGTAGCCAACAAATAGTTCCCCTGTAGTGCAGTACTTGGATTAGAGTGAAGGGTAGTTTGCTTACCGCAAAAAACGAAGAGATCATGCTTTCCCTTAGCTCAAAGCCACTCTGGGTGTCCTCACTCGTTTCTGCGGCCAAGTTGGGGATTTCGGGCACCAGTGCTGTTTCTTCAGGGGATTGGATTCTGTGGCATATGCAGAGATTGTGGAGCACACAGCAGGCGAGGATTATCTTGGAGACCTTTTGTGGACTGTACAGCATCTCTCCTCCTGGGCGTGCCAAACAGAGAAAGCGTGCTTTCAGCAGGCCGATGGTTCGTTCCACAATGCTTCTGGTTTTGCGATGTGCTGCATTGTAGCGTTCTTTGGCAGAGGTCTGTGGGCTTCTGACCGGAGTCATCACCCACGTTCTCTGCCCATATCCCTTATCCGCTGTGGAAAAAACACAATGAGAGAGACAACAATTAGTACTAGTACATGTTCTTGGTTTCATTTTCAAAAATATAGCTTACTAGGCCACATATTTGATGCAAAATACTTTGACATGGTTAATTATTTACCCAGTAGCCAGCCAGCTGGCATTTCGTTGTTCTCGAACTTCCGGCACAGGACTGTCCGCTGCAGGACGTAAGAATCGTGGCATGAGCCGGGGAAGCCAGATCTCACAGCCCGCAGCTTCATTTCATGGTCACAGACGACCATGACGTTCAGCGAATGGAATTGCTTTCTGTTCCTAAAATGCAGCTCCTGTGCACGGGGAGGGCGGAAAGGGATATGTGTAGCATCAACGCACCCTAGCACATTCGGGATCCCTCCCATGAGATAGAATGCATGTTTTATTTTGGCAACCTCGTCCTCAGGAAACTTGATGTAAATAGGGATCAAATCACAAATCGCCAGTACTACCTGGAAAAATATGTGGCTCATTGTAGCCTGGCTACCTCGTGCCAAAATATTGAGACTGGCACATAGGCGTACTATGCCTGGAATGGAATGAGTGCGTTTGGTGGATGGCTCGATTTTGTGCTTAATCTGATCATATAGGGACTGTAGTGCAGCACGATTCAGACGGAAGCGGCTCCTGATCTGCTCGTCACTTAAATCCCACACTGAAAGGCGGATTCCAAAGGAGCGGGGTGCCCTAAGCCTCACAGCACCCCCTCCCTGTCCTCCTGCTCTTCCAGCATTCTCACACATCCCTGCACCCATAACCCATACATCACCCTCTTATCCATCTCACACTCAACAGATATACAAAAGAAGCAAAACAAAACCAAAAACCACAAACACACCACACACACAAGCAAGCACACTCCTCACACACTCACTACAATGCAGCTCACCACAAAACCAGAAGTATAGTGGTCAGAAGCACCAGACTGCTGAAAAACAGGTGTGCGTGAAACGGAGTGCACACGCGCACGCTAGTAGCGCTACTAGCATACGTGAGCCTAAACTTGCGTGCATTAACGGACATGGCTGAAAATTCTGTGGTGGACCAATGAAAGGTAAGCTGCTCTTTATTTAAATAGCGGTTTGTATAGCCACATGTCACAAGTGTTTAATATACATGAGTACATTGTTGTCTTTGGTTGTGTGTTGTTTGGTTAATGAGGTCTGTAATTAGTTAATTGTCTACCACACATGGTTCAATCAGTGCATTGGAGCTGTGGCTACAAGCACCTGGCCAGTATGTGTGAATCAATTAAGTGGACCTGTTTGTGATTGGCTGTTAGAGCACATAAAACCTGCCCAAACCCAACAAACGGTGATACCATTCTGTAGTCTGCATGCGTGCTTGTTGGTTGTGTATTGCTGTGTGTGTGTGCAGCTACAGGATGGAGCCAAATTCTGGACATCTGCCAGCCACAGCTGGCCCAAGTAGGAGTGTGGTGGGTGCTGTGCGCAGACCTCCCTTAAGGAAAAGGGCCCAGCCTGAAGGTGATGCAGCACCCCAGGCTAAGCGCCCAGTTGCCAAGAGGGAGCAAGAATTTAATTTGGCTGAGAATAATACTCTTGTGCGCCTGACCCTTGCAAAATGGGAGCTGATATTTGGCTCCCAAAGCAAGTCTATAGGCAAACAAGAAAGGAGCAAATTGTGGGATGCCATTGGTGTTGAGCTTACTAGCAGTGCTCAACACCCACGTAGTGGCCCAATCCTGCAGGAAACGCTTCTACACTTTGAAAAGGGCCCTTACGCAAAAGATGAATCATGATCTTGAGGTCGAGAGTGGGACCATCCAGGGTCCAAAGAGTACCTACAGGCCATATGAGGAGATGCTGAAGGCCAAAATTCCACTTGCTCGGCTGCAGGGTGTGGATCCTGGAGATGACACCACAGGTTGGACTGAAGGTACATATTTTCTGAATCAGATTTTCTGCTAATGTTTATTTATGTTATTTTCTTTTTCTCTTTCTGCCCAACTAACAGTAGGACATGTGAAGTAGTACATTATACCTCATAAATGTTTAACTTTCCTGTCTGTTGCTTTCTGCATAGGTGCACATGGTCATGTCCATGAGTCGGGGGAGGTGGACACCCCAACTCCTGCCCTTCAATCAACCTCCAGCCTAACCCAGTCTGCCATTGAAGGTATTTTTCTGTAATTTAGGTGCTGGTTAATTTTTGCAAAAATGCGTGTGTGAGCACCTCAAACAATAGATTTGACCACTGTTGATGATTAATAATATGGGCCTGCCGACTATTTACACGTCCACTTTACCCCTCTCTGCAACTAACTAACAAGGCCCTAACATGTGTAGTTATGTTGGAAGCCAGAGATGTGTGGCCATATATCTGCATATACATGTGTAAGCCACACTGGCCGTGCTTAGGGAATATTAGTGATTGAGCTGCTCACACACACCTAAATGCATGGTTTATTTAGTGCCGCACATTACCAATGGCTAAATATTTTCTTTGCTTTTGCATAGCTGCACCGCCATTGGCACCAGCATCTCCTCAGGAGCCAAGCTACTCTTTGGATGCTGGTAAGTGCATGTGTCAACCTTGATTTATCCACTTTAACACAAGTGCATGTCTTTCATTCCTCTTTTTTCTTTGTAGGCCAAGTGACTGGTTCATCTTTGGACCCCACTTCCGATGTAGCAGGTCAACAGGACCCTGTTGGTGTGTATTGGCTCAAAAAATGTATCCTTTATGCTGTTTATGTTACACTGGTTCTATTTGGTTAGTCTAATAATCTACATGTTTGCTATGTCAACTTGAAGATGCCTATTTGGAGTGGATTTGCCATCAACAGGGTCATTAGTATAGTTTTTGGAGTGATTGCAATGCATTGGTTGTGTATATTGAAAGACAAACATTCACCCGAGTAGGGTTTGGAATATTTAGAGACATTATTTGTGTATTTTAGTTGGCCTGAATCTCGGAAGTGGCTGTCCGGAAAGGGCCCTTCACGTTGAGGCTGCCAGAGATGAGGGTAAGTTTGTTTGGCTGGATTATCTATTAGGGATTTTGGAACAAGTTTTTGTCAAATTTAGTAGGCCAACTTGTGTTTAAACATGTATTTTCAAGGGCAAAGCTCGAGTGAGGGCCCAACTCCAGACATCTGGGAGAGTGCGGGTATGTGTAATTTCAGCAATGTGTCTAGCTTTTTAACCCAATTCTTGCCTCATCTTCCTATTAAATACATGTTAGCAATATGAGTTGACCAGATCCCTTTTGGCTAGTGTGTAATCTTCCACTTTGTGGAGGTATGGCCTCGATAGTCTATCCATCTTACCTTTGATTTTGGCCCACTGACCTACTAACCTGACTTTCCTGTTTAGCATATGCCAACTTGCCCGATCTCTCAGATGTGGATTTGCCCCTCTCTGGCAGCCAGACCCCGGACCTACTTGGGCCGGACGACACGGAGGTAACATGGCTGATTTAGAGGAACAATAACCACATTGACATGTTGGTGGGTAGTCCATGAACCAACATGTCACATGTTATGTATTTGTTGTTTTTGCAGGAGGCGGGACCAGAACCCCAACCTGGGACCTCTTCTCAAGTGCCATGTGGCCAAGCTACAGAGGCTCAAGCAAGGGTAAGTTGGCTGGTTACACTTTTGGGATCTGATTTTAAGGGGCCTAGCTGCATTGTTTCACCTTAACTAAAATTTTTTTTTTTTGTTTTTTAGCTTGAACCCAGAGCAAGAGGAGGTGTGGCACCGACAAGTGCGGACTTTTACGAGCTAGGGGTCCGGATGCTGGAGGACTACAGTCGCCAACAGCCGCGTGATGGAAATACTGACCGCATTGCGGCGTTGGAAAATAAGGTGCTGATGTGTCAGCAACAAATTGAGGGCCTGCAGCGCGAGCTCCAGGATGTCAAACAAGGGCAGCAGCAACAAAACAACAGGGAACTTGAGCGGCTGTCCAATCTGATGGAGCGATCTTTACAGCGCCAGGAGCAAAGTTTGTTGTTGACGCAACAGCTCATACAACAGCAGTCTATTTTTTTTACGGCACTGTTGGCCCCCAACACCACCCCTAGCAATGACTCTGAACCTCCCAGGCCCCCAAGCCAAGAATATTAATTTGTTTTTTGTGATTTTGTTTGAAATACATTTGAGAACACCACCTCTAATTTGTGTTTTTCCTAAGACATAGGTAAGAACACAGTCAGGGATGAGTCTCTAGATCTAGATATGTACCTGTAGCCAAAAATGTATGCCACACATTGGTGACCATATCTTCCTATGGTTTAGACATTAAATGGCTACAAAGGTACACCAACATTTTACAAATAATGGGTTTTAAGACACTTAAACTATGCTAGACAAGGCACAACACAGTGTAAGTACAAAAATACAAAACTTTTAATATAAAATCCGGGCAACAGGCCCAACATTTGGCCACACAGCGGCTATAAACATCCACCCCACCCTAACGACGCCTCTTCAAGGCCAGCAGCATAAGGCGAAGACGCCGGATCGACCGCCACAGTCTGCGATGCTGGTTTACACAAGCTGTAGAGAGTATAAAAAAACAGTAATCAAAATCTAGAATGTTACCTCAACAGACACAGATGTAGCAATGTAATGTAAGTGGCTACAATTAGCTGACGCTCACATTCACATTGTTGGCAACTGTGCCCTTAGGTGTTACCATTATATGAGTACTAGTGGCTGCCTTAAATGTGGCTCCAACATCCCAAGCATACATTTACTCTTAACTCTTGGGAATAAATGAAGGTATAAGTCCCAGTGTGGACATTTATTTGTTTAGTTACAGCCAAACATCAGGGCCTAAGTCCTAACGAGTAAACTGGTTGGGCCAAGCATATTAGAGGTCACCACCTTAGCAGGCCAATTTGGTTGGGTAGAAACCACAATTTGCCTCGATGTGGCAAAATCTTGAATGTGAGCCAACAATCAAGCATGCAGACATGCATGTAGGATTGTTGGCCAAACACATGTAACCTAGATGTGTGTTTAGAAAACACATAGGTACATTGTAAATGTCTCCAGAATTTACTATAAGACATAGGGGTCACAAGTCTTTAGGCATATGAAGTGGGATGTACTCACCATCGCAGCTGTGGCTGGGGCCCATGCTGCTGGCCGTCCCGGGAGGTGTGGTGTTGATGTACACCGGCTCCGTCTGCGTGGCAACATCTGTCAGGAGAAAGCAAAATAGAAAAGCAAAATTAGTGGGCCAATGACACATGACTATTTGTCAGCCATCTGGTTATGGAGTCTGCCAAAACAAATGCTTGCATGGTTACACACATGTTGCCCGACATTAGCATATGTCCTGGTCCATGAGTTCATGTAAATTATTTTTGGTTGCAACATGGACACATAAAGATAATGTGCCTATAACCTTGACAGTGCAATGGTAAGGACTAATTTGCAGTTGATTGTAGAATGTTAATAGTGTGCAACATGTGTTAGCCGGAACAACTTACAAAAATAACACATTTGCTAGCCCCCATCATGGTGTGGGCTGAAACATAGGGGTGGTTGGCAGTTGGATTGCACTGTAGTGGGGCTTGTGATGTTAATGTACATTATCAAACCAGCTTGGCCTATGGACCAGGAAACATGTGTATGTTAAAAGTGGCCCAAGACCCAGGATTGATACTATCCTGTGTTTTGGGCCACTTTGGCAGGGCCCAACAATTTGAGTGGGACAACGTCCGCCGCCGCCTCCCGCGCGTCACTCCTCCAGTGCGTGCGCACAAGCAGGCCATTATGAAACGGAGAGCGCAGGCGCACACACATCTAGAGGGGCACGCAGGAGGCTGCGGCGGTGGCTTCTGCCACCCCCAATGAGGTAAGGAGTTTGTGGGCTTTTGGGGGGGGGGCACGCGGTGAGGGAGGTGATTGGGCAGGGAAGCTTAGAGATTCCAAGCACAATCAACAATGGGTGTTGGTCCACTTTAAGGAATGTCATAACATATGGAATGTGAGGGATAACAACAAACACTTACCATGACTATGCCCGTGGAGAAGGCGTTGCCAAAAGCTCCTGGAGGTGCCGCCTATATGATGCGCTGCAAATTAGAGAGGAATGGCAAGGGCTAAGTACAAATGGCCATATGAAACCTGTCACAGACTAACACTGACTAAATGTGCACTCACCAGGGGATGAGCTGCCACTTGAAGCCCAGGAAGGGCTCTGAGGAGGAGGCGGGGAGCCTCGGCTCCTCACACTCTGCTCCGAAGATCCCCCAGCCAAAGGACCACCCTCCTCCCTCTCACTCCCTGCTCCTTCAGGGAGTGTGGGAGAGTCCATTACTTCCACCCCACTTGGACTCCCCACTTGAGAGTGGCCCCTTGGCTGTTGAGACTCCTCAGAGTCAGAGTGTGAGGAGCTGAGGCTTGATCCTGCCAGCCCCCCAGCAGCACACTCCTCTGGGGCGTCATCCCCTTCCTCCCCTGGGTCCTCTAAATAGGACCCGCGAGAGGGACCCTCCCCCGATGACTCCCCTGAGTCCGCCTGTCTCGTTCGGGGGAGGAATCCCTTCCCACGTTTCCCCAGGGGAGGACGCTTATCTGTGTTGAGGGGGTGAATGAAAAGAATTAATATTAATACCCAAAATGGACACAGCTTAGAATATTATTTTTTAAAAAGTATAAACATAGCATAAACTTCCACTTACCTGAAGCGTACGCATCATATAGGCGGTACACGCCTTCAGGGTCCCGGCGCTTGAAGTCCGACCATTTTTGCATAATGGATCGGACACTTAGGTTTGTGTGGAAGCGCCGGGACACTGTGGCCTTCACCTCCAGGGCTATTCTCTTCTTGCCCCCACGGGCATAATCATATTGGTGGATGCAGAAATCCTATGAGAAATGAAAAATAAAACAATTATCAATACATGACATCAGACCAAAGGCCTAAAGATTTATACTGAGAACAGATTAAACATATAATCCAAGATAAACATACTCACTTTGACCACCTGGCCGTTTACGTGGCTATCCACCCTCTTGCGTTTTTTTTTCTCATGCCCAGGGGGGGGGTGGAGAGGGCTTAGGTGGGGGAGGTGAGGTAGGTGGGGGAGGGGTGGGGGGGCCAGATTCAGAGGAGGAGCTGGGGAGGCGCAGAACACGTCGCCTGGGCATCATGGTGGAAACGCAAAGGCGGAAACCGGAAGTGGATATGACAAAAGCTACAGGGAAAAAAAAAAAACGCTCCGCGCACCAGGGACAAGCTAATATCCGCTATGTGCAAGCTAAGTGGCGGTAATAGTAGATTTACGCATTACAACAAGCTATTGGACAAAGCGCTATTAATTTTTACCTTAATGTTGCTTTGAAATGCAAAGGAGGAAACCGGAAGTGGATATGACGAAAGCGACAGACAAAAAAAAAAAAAACTCAGCGCACCAGGAACTAGCTAATATCCGCTATGTACAAGCTAAGTGGCGGAAAGAGGATTTTTACGCATTACAACAAGCTATTGGCCAAGACGCCATTAATTATTAGCTTGATTTAGCTGGGTGTTCAATAACCTGTAATGCATAGGTCAGAGAAAAAACAAAGCTGGTTGCTTACAAATAACAATCTTAGTCCTTCATAAAATAATAACACAAGAAAACTATCCAACTACATGATAATGTTGCACACAGGAGAATGCATAACGGGTTGTTATGAGCTTGTACGCCTGAACAAATCCAGCAGAATGTGGACATGCACGCTCACAACTACAGTGTATTCATTAAGAACGGCTGGGGTCGCTGCAAGTGAATTCAGGGAAAATGGCAGAAAGGCACATGTATGAACAGCACAGCGCAGCACAGCGACGCTAGCGCCGCCACATAGCGAATCAAAACAGCGACTGCACAAACTCTGACCACCACAGATTCATCAAGGACAGGGCTGCCGAATAGCTTGGGCGCTGACAATTTCAATGAGCGAACGTGAGCGCCAAACATGACTGACTAAAAAGTAGCTTTACAAGCCATGTGTGTTGTGAAAGCAAGCTATTTTGAGCCTAATGTGTTTTGTGGGAGGAGATGCATTTTAGATTTCACTCACAACATTCCAGTGTAAAAATTACATCTTTCATCAAAAAAACAATAAAAACAAGACAGATTAATCAAACATATCCGAAACAACATGTGTTGAATTTTTGCCAAAAGACAAGAACACAAAAACCACTTAAAAAAATCATTGCAGTGTCTGCCATTGAAATGTATGGGAGAGCGCCAGGTAGCGACAGGTCATACCTGGCGCTGTGATGGGATTAGCAGCGGCGCTGTTCATTGCAGTCGGCTACATGATGAATCCCGCACTAGCTGACGCTCTCGCCGGCGTTAGCCTCATTTAGCGTGATAAATGCGTGATTGTGTCCGCCGCCGGGCGTTCTAGAGTCGGTAGCCGCCGATAGCTGGCGCTACCTGGCGCTAGTGAGACACTACCTGGCGCTATCACTTGATGAATAAGGGCCTAAGTAAGTTAGTCTATGTATCATATGGAAAATATTGGCATATACTCACGCAAGTTTTTTTTCTGAAAAAATAACCCGTATTACACTTGTACTTACAGTTTGAAAGTCTATTACTAATCGAGAATATGTTTTCCGTATCTATACATTCCTGCTACAATGAACTATAGATATAGAAAAAAAGAAGACTGTCCAAGTGGGACATAGCAAGATACAAAAAATCCATAGTAAGGAAGCACACTGATCACAGGTTGCTCACATGCTGTGGCAGTGGAAGATTTTCTTCTGTGTCTATAAAGCGCAATGGTCTTCCTGGTCCACTTCTCCAGGGTGCCTCACTCCTTATTGCCTTCTGGGCCACGAAGACAGCAGGATTGCTTTGCAGCTATTGCAGCGTGTGTACATTTAAAACTTACAGCGACACTAGTAGTATATTAAATCTCTGTTCTTTCTCAAGTGATTTATTTCTAGATATATTTATATCCAGATATAATTCATATCTCTGCTTCTCTCATTAATTCCTTGTGTTATGATATTACTCTTACAAATATAATTAAATAGGATAAAAGGTTTCAGTCTTTGTTGTTATTTGATTTATATTTTAAAACATTTCTCAGCTTTGTAAATTCTGCGAGAGGTGAAAAGGCAGGGTGATGCATTTCACCTCATTTCTGGCACAAAATGAGTCCTCCATTACTAACTATGCATGTATACCGTGTCAGACCTGGTTTTGAGAGTCCAGACCGGGATTTGATGTTGATGCTGGCTGGCCATAAGAACTTAGAGACCGTATTCAGCAACAGCCCCCAGCAGACTCGGAAGGCTGCAAGGAGTGCAGAAGAGCCTGATGACAAACTGATGGATTGACTGTGGACCGATGGTTTGCAGCAGCTTGATAAAGGGTTTTTTCCCCAAAATGCGTAGCGCTGTTGGGATTGGGGAGTGCATTCATACCTGTACGTAAGCACACCACTATTGAATGATTTTAGCACTGTGATAATTTTGTAAAAGTTAAGTTTTATCTGTCATTGGAGTGGATCTTGATGGAATTTGTATATTTTGAACTTGGAATTGGGGCTGAACAGCCAGCCTGTCCATGCACTGATCTGTCTCCTTTTGCTATTGCTGGTGGAGCTGCACAAAATCTCGTCTCTTTGGATTTTTCATAAATATAGTTTATCCATTAGTAAATGATCTCTTCATACCAAATGTTACTAAGCCACAATATCTTTAACTTAATTTAATAATATATTTGTTTTTTATTACACAGACCTATTTAGGAGCTATTCCAAAATTAGAAGACAAAAAAGGGAAGGAAATCCCCCAACCTAAGGAGGTTTCCCCCATGCTAATGAGAAGGGACCCAAAATGAGATGACAGAGCCAAAATGACACCCATATCCAGCTCCTCCCTTTCGTATGATCTATCCAAATAAACCACAGTTGCTCAAATTGTTGAACTCGTCTCTCCAAGAGGCTACAGATCTTTTCGTTCACCAATAACCAATTAATCTTAGGCTTTAGTGCCACAAAAGGCATATTCAGTTATTTCCATTCACCTGCCAATACCAAGAACTAGGTTTGGATCGCAAATTATTTGGCATTTCAATATCCTGTGTAACATTTTAAAAATTCAAGTCCAATAGTTCCTCACTTTTGGGCACAACCAGCATATATGTCATAAATCTCACAACTCCTAAAACACCATCCACTGGGGTCTGTTGGATCTCTGTAGATTCTTGATGGGGTCAAATACCTTTCCGCCACTGAGGAATTCTTAGCAATTTCACATATTTTCCTAATTCTATTGTCCCACGATTCTATTGGAAGGTCTCTAGGTCTCTAACCCAACTCTAACCAAACTCTTATATATAGTGGTCCTTTGGTTTCTACCACTTATCGATACTGAGGATGCATAGAGCAAAGAAATACCACCCGGGTTCTTCCATATGGGGAAAGACAGTATTTTTTGTAAGCAGTGAGTTCAGCTGTTTTATTCCTCTTCCTCTTTGCATGAACAAAATCCAGAATTTGCATGGCTCTATATTTTTCATTAGATGAAACATGAAAGTGATCTGTTAATTGGTTGAGAGATAACAGCTTCTGAAAAAAAAAATCCCACCCTGTATAATCCTCTCTCTTTCCACCAACCATCCCTCCTGTCCATTCCTGATGTAAATGCCGGATCCCCAAAGATGGATGTCAATGGGGTTTTTTTGGAGTTCAGGGGGTTATTTCTAGTAGTTTGATCCCAAATATTTAATGACTTTTCCAAGATAGCACAATCTATGCTAGGTCTATTTTTCTTGTCTTGGCCAACAGGAATATAGAGTCTAAAGAAATAGGTTTATGTGATTCTCCTTCCAGAGAGACCCATCTTGGTTTATCATGTCTATAAAATGCTGAGATTTGATTCACCCTAGCTGCTGAGTAATATTTCATTAGGCAAGGCACCCCCGACCCCCCCGGGCCTTATTCACTCTACTCAACTTCCCTTGCCAAAAACATTTTATAATGGCTGATTGCATTATTCCCGTTTCCTTTTGATCTATTGCTATGGGGAGAGCTCTATAATAATATAGTAATTTAGGTAACATATCCATTTTAATAGCATTAATCCTCCTCACACAAGATAGAGATTTTATCTCCCATCTAAGCAGGTCCTCTTTAATCTTTTAAAAAGTGGGGGCTAGTTATGAACAGGAGCAGATCATCCGCAAATAATGCACACTTATGCTCCACTGAGCCACTTATCCGTGTCAGACCTGGTTTTGAGAGTCCAGACCGGGATTTGATGTTGATGCTGGCTGGCCATAAGAACTTAGAGACCGTATTCAGCAACAGCCCCCAGCAGACTCGGAAGGCTGCAAGGAGTGCAGAAGAGCCTGATGACAAACTGATGGATTGACTGTGGACCGATGGTTTGCAGCAGCTTGATAAAGGGTTTTTTCCCCAAAATGCGTAGCGCTGTTGGGATTGGGGAGTGCATTCATACCTGTACGTAAGCACACCACTATTGAATGATTTTAGCACTGTGATAATTTTGTAAAAGTTAAGTTTTATCTGTCATTGGAGTGGATCTTGATGGAATTTGTATATTTTGAACTTGGAATTGGGGCTGAACAGCCAGCCTGTCCATGCACTGATCTGTCTCCTTTTGCTATTGCTGGTGGAGCTGCACAAAATCTCGTCTCTTTGGATTTTTCATAAATATAGTTTATCCATTAGTAAATGATCTCTTCATACCAAATGTTACTAAGCCACAATATCTTTAACTTAATTTAATAATATATTTGTTTTTTATTACACAGACCTATTTAGGAGCTATTCCAAAATTAGAAGACAAAAAAGGGAAGGAAATCCCCCAACCTAAGGAGGTTTCCCCCATGCTAATGAGAAGGGACCCAAAATGAGATGACAGAGCCAAAATGACACCCATATCCAGCTCCTCCCTTTCGTATGATCTATCCAAATAAACCACAGTTGCTCAAATTGTTGAACTCGTCTCTCCAAGAGGCTACAGATCTTTTCGTTCACCAATAACCAATTAATCTTAGGCTTTAGTGCCACAAAAGGCATATTCAGTTATTTCCATTCACCTGCCAATACCAAGAACTAGGTTTGGATCGCAAATTATTTGGCATTTCAATATCCTGTGTAACATTTTAAAAATTCAAGTCCAATAGTTCCTCACTTTTGGGCACAACCAGCATATATGTCATAAATCTCACAACTCCTAAAACACCATCCACTGGGGTCTGTTGGATCTCTGTAGATTCTTGATGGGGTCAAATACCTTTCCGCCACTGAGGAATTCTTAGCAATTTCACATATTTTCCTAATTCTATTGTCCCACGATTCTATTGGAAGGTCTCTAGGTCTCTAACCCAACTCTAACCAAACTCTTATATATAGTGGTCCTTTGGTTTCTACCACTTATCGATACTGAGGATGCATAGAGCAAAGAAATACCACCCGGGTTCTTCCATATGGGGAAAGACAGTATTTTTTGTAAGCAGTGAGTTCAGCTGTTTTATTCCTCTTCCTCTTTGCATGAACAAAATCCAGAATTTGCATGGCTCTATATTTTTCATTAGATGAAACATGAAAGTGATCTGTTAATTGGTTGAGAGATAACAGCTTCTGAAAAAAAAAATCCCACCCTGTATAATCCTCTCTCTTTCCACCAACCATCCCTCCTGTCCATTCCTGATGTAAATGCTGGATCCCCAAAGATGGATGTCAATGGGGTTTTTTTGGAGTTCAGGGGGTTATTTCTAGTAGTTTGATCCCAAATATTTAATGACTTTTCCAAGATAGCACAATCTATGCTAGGTCTATTTTTCTTGTCTTGGCCAACAGGAATATAGAGTCTAAAGAAATAGGTTTATGTGATTCTCCTTCCAGAGAGACCCATCTTGGTTTATCATGTCTATAAAATGCTGAGATTTGATTCACCCTAGCTGCTGAGTAATATTTCATTAGGCAAGGCACCCCCGACCCCCCCGGGCCTTATTCACTCTACTCAACTTCCCTTGCCAAAAACATTTTATAATGGCTGATTGCATTATTCCCGTTTCCTTTTGATCTATTGCTATGGGGAGAGCTCTATAATAATATAGTAATTTAGGTAACATATCCATTTTAATAGCATTAATCCTCCTCACACAAGATAGAGATTTTATCTCCCATCTAAGCAGGTCCTCTTTAATCTTTTAAAAAGTGGGGGCTAGTTATGAACAGGAGCAGATCATCCGCAAATAATGCACACTTATGCTCCACTGAGCCACTTATAACTGCTTTAAAAGCCTCCAGGTTTCCCAGCTTTTCCGCCAGAGGTTCCATACCTAAAGGAAAGAGGCCAGAAGAGGGGAGATCCTTGCTAAGTACCACAGTGGACATCCAGAAGGTCCGAAGCAAACCCTTTTATCAAGACAGCTGCCTTTGGGATGGAATAATGACCTTTAAAGAGTTTCAAAAACTTTTACCCAAACCCCATTTTTTCCAACCTATCTGAACATATTTTGAAGATAGTGTATCAAATACCTTCTGGATGTCCACTGAAAGCACCATTCCCTCTCCCGGGCCTCCCCTCCCCTTAGCCTGCTCTAGGTGGGAGATTTCCCAGAAGCCCTCCTGATATGATCCACCCCCTGTCTACCTGGGACAAAATCCGTTTTGTCCTGATGGATTACCTCGAAACGTATTAAGTCTAATTGCTAGTATTTTGGTCAATAGCTTTAGGTCTTCATTTATCAATGAAATAGGGCGATAGTTCACACAGACAGTCCAGTCTTTTCGCTGCTGCCAGGTTTTAGCACAAATGATGTGGACAGGGTGAAGGCAGATGAACCAGGGACCAGACTGAGCAGGATTCTGGCTGGCTTTAGTCATGCCCGGGTAAGACAGTCAGCAGGAGGAAGGTCGAGGGTCAAGCCAAGGGTCAAAGCCCAGTGGTCAGAGTGTTCATGGTACAGAGGGAAAGACGGGCTTGGTCCCAGCAGAGATCAGAGGAATGGTAGTTTGGCAAAGGATAAACTAAACACAATTCAGAACTACAACACCTAGTAGAACTCTGTCACGGGCATTGAGCTAGTGACATGGGAAAGCTTATATAGGGCATGTGAGCAGTGCATTGGCTAGGGGAAAAACAAGCTCCGGGCTGATTAGCCCACCACAGACAGGGACACCTGGCCCACATTTTCTAATAGGGCTCATTGTCCACTTCAAATTAACCTCTGGCAGGGGAGAGGAGGAGAGGTGCGGCCAAGCCAGCACCAGGAGCTGATGTGCTGGCCGGGCGACACCCAGCCCAGTACACCACAGGGAGACAGGGCTGGAGAGATGGAAAGGTGAGTGGATCTTTGTGACACTACCCTCCTCTTGAGAAGGGGCTTCAGGGCCCTTATTTGTCTTATCTGGGTGGACATGATAAAATTTCTTGACCAGGTCATTGGCGCGAACATCCCTGCAAATTTCAGTAAGGATACAATCAGACACAAAGCTGTGCAAGTATTGCTCTAGTTACTGGTAAACCCTCTCCATCTGACCATTAGACTGCGGGTGATAAGCAGAGTAATACTTTTATTCCCAACCGTGCACAGAACTCCCTTCAGAAATGAGGAATTAACTGGACTCTGAGATCAGAGACTATATTTTGAGGTATGTCGTGGAAATGAAACAGGGGAAAAAGAGCACCCAGCGAGCCTTACATGATTTTTATGGTCGGTATATACATTAATAGGATGCAAAGGACCTTCCAACCAATACCATTACTCAAATGCCAGTTTCACACCTAACAGTTCACAGTCCACATCGTCATTTTGCTTGGCTGGAGAGAATTTACATAAAAAGTATGCTCAAGGGTATAGTCTTTCTGGGGAGCCAGAATATTGCGAGAGGACAGCCCCCACAACATGTTCTGAAACATCAACTTCGTCAATGCTGACATCAGGGTAAGTTAGTACCGTGAGTTACTTTAAGATCCGGACGGCATTCGCCGCTGAAGGGGGCCCTCTGGGTTAGGTCTGTTAGAGGAGCAATTACAGAAGAGACTCCCTTGATGAAACGAAAAATAGTGAATCCTAGGAATCTCTGCAAGGCTTTTACGGTTCTAGGCTGTTCTCACTCCAAAACTGCAGACATCTTGGGGGGAATCTAAAACCAGACCCTGACTGAAGGCCAGATAACCCAGGAAACGGACTTTGGTGACCTCAAACACACAATTCTCATAAAATATAATTTATATTTTATTTATAATAAAAATACAAAATCTTAAAAGACTGCAGGGGCATTGCATAACTCAAAGGGCATAACTAAATATTCATATTGCCCGTCTTTTACATTAAAGGCTGTTTTCTATTCACCCTTATGCCTTATAGGAATTAGATTATAAGCCCCCCTCTGGTCTAACTTCATTGAAATCTGGGCACCAAACACTTGATTAACCCTTTCAGTGCCCTTCCAGCTTAAGCATACTTCTGCAGATCAGCTTAAGCATACTTCTGCAGATGTGTGTGACCGAGCCCCCTGTTTTTAACCTAGTTTAGAGACAGATTGTAGGTTGGTCAGCAAGCTAACTGGTTTGAGTGCTGTGGCCCCTTTAAGACTTTTGTATTCTAATTGCCCTGCTAATGTGCACCTCCCTGGTTAGTTATACAATGGTCTGAGCGGCTGCCACCCCTCTTTTGTTTCCTTTCAGTGCCAAGCACGTAGATTCTACGTGCTCGCTTCCACTCCACTTACAGTAAGTGCCAAGCACGTAGAATCTAAGTGCTTGACTTTCCCCCCTGCTAGTAAAAAAAATAAAAATCAAAAATACTCACCTGACCCATCGTTGGATCCGGCTGGGTCTCCTCTTTAATTTGGTGCCATCCGATCCCCCGTGTGGGGTCGGATGGCTCCAGGAGAGCCCCCGGAATAGCCCCCCCCCGTTTGGCTGTTCGCAAAATAAAAATGACATTTACTTACCTGCAGTCGCGCTGCCTCCCTTCCGGGTCTCCTCTTCACTGGGGGGGCCTCCGATCGCCCCCCCCAGCCTCTTCAGCTTCAGGGTAGAGCCTGAAAGGGCTCTCCTCTCCCGACAGGCGCCGCCATCTTGCTGTTAAGCCCCACCCCTTTGGCTTATGACGTCACTCCCGGGCGTCTTACTGCCTCTCCTCGGCTCAGCTGTCAGATGCCCTGGTGATCGCTGGGCAGAGCAGTGGAGGGGCAGGGGATGCTCTGATCCCCTGCCCCCCCTCCTCTGGCCAGCGATCACCACGGCATCTGACAGCTGATGAACACAGGAGCTGACAATCGGGTGAGGTGAGTAAAGTTTTTCTTTTTTTTTAATAAATGAAATTTTTGTGTCTGCCTTTTTTTTTACTGTTAACCCTTTGTGAACTGGTAAGGGGTCCATGAGACCCCTTATACCAGTTCACAAGGCTGGGGTCTGGCAAGCCACCTGCAACTAGCGGGTGACTTGCCATTAACCCCCGCACCCCCAATTACCTGCCTCCTCAAAGCCCAGGGGGGGGCAGAAGATCCCGGGCCCACACAGGGTATGTGGGCTCGTAGGCTGCAGAGTGGGGGGCCACAAAAGCTGGCCCCTGCACTCTGTTCCTACAAGCCCCCATAGCTGGTCCCGGGCTGGTTATGACGGGTAAGGGGGACCCTACGTAATTTTTTTTTTAATTTTAAGGGTTAGGGTTAGGGTTAGCCTAACCCTAACCCTTAAAATTAAAAAAAAATGGGTCCCCTCCCCCTGGGAGGGGGGACCTTACGTCATTTTTATTTTATTTTTAAGGGTTAGGGTTAGCTTAACCCTAACCCTTAAAATTTAAAAAAAAATGGGTTCCTCTGTATATCATTGTTTTTATTTTTAAGGGTTAGGGTTAGCCTAACCCTAACCCTTAAAATGAAAAAAAAAAAATGACGTAGGGTCCCCCCTAATGACGTGGGGGGGGGGGGGCATTTTTTTTTAGTAACCCTAACGGGAGGGGGGGCCCTGCGTCATATATTTTTTTTTTTAAGTGTTAGGGTTAGGCTAACCCTAACCCTTAAAAATAAAAATGATGTAGGGTCCCCCTCCAAGGGGGAGGGGGGACCCATTTTTTTTTGGAACAACCCTAACCCTTAAAATTCCCCAAAAAATGGCCCCCCCCCCCCCCCCCCCCGGGAGTTGGGACCCTACGTCATTTTTTTTTATTTTTAAGGGTTAGGGTTAGCCAAACCCTAACCCTTAAAATTCCCCAAAAATTACATAGGGTCCCCCCTCCCGGGGGGGGGGGAAGGGGGGCTCCCCGTTTTTGGGGGGGAATTTTAATTTTTGTATATTTTTTTATTTTTAAGGGTTACGGTTAGCCTAACCCCAACCCTTAAAATTCCCCCCAAAAAGGGGTCCCCCCCTTGGGAGGGGGGACCCTATGTCATTTTTGGGGGGATTTTTGAGGGTTAGGGTTAGCATAACCCTAAACCCTTAAAATTACCCCAAAAAATGCCCCCCCACCCCCCTGGAAGGGGGGACCCTATGTCATTTTTTTTAAATTAACCCCTTATGTTTATAGTGTGGATAGTATTTTATTTGTAAATGTAATAAAGTGCTCTTTTCAGTTTGGGGGGTCTCCAGGGCAAGAATGGGGGGCTACCGATACATATGTGGTACCGTTGTAATCGGGAGAAATGGAGCTATCACATGCGATATGGTTTTCATTAAAAAAAAAAGGTTTTATTTAAAATAAAGGAGACAATTGTCTAAAAAATATATATTTTTTGTTTTTTTTTGTTTTTTTAAACAGAAATATTAAAAAAACAGTAGAAAAATTACAAACAAGACATTTCATGTTAAAGCCTAAACTCTGCTGCAAAAAATGTATATGTAATGTATATAATTTTCCTGGAAATTCCAGCAAAAATCACGGTTAATCATGCCGCAAAATGGGGAAAAATGACCTGTCAACGGAGGGTGACAAAACTTCAAGTAGGCTGACAATAAAAAGGGTTAATAGTAACTATGCATTTTGGGTATTGTTCTGCTCGGGGGACCTTGCGCTTTCAGATTTAGCTTGTTTTTTCTTGTTTGCATATTGATATTTTAAGAAAACATGGTGTTTATTCTGCTTTTTTAATAATTGTTTTTAGGGAAACCCTGTGCAACCTAAGAATTCTTCAATGGATTACTTCCAGAAAGATGAGCCCACTACAACAAGCTCAGTACTCTTAGAAAGCTTAACATGTGTACTTTCAGGGAATATATGGTTTATGGGATTATTCTAAATGTAAAGGGTTGTTTTGGTTGAAAAATCGCAAGGTGTGCACTTTGTCTGCAGAGCTGAAATTTTTAAGTAAAATTACCGTTATGCGCATGCTTTACTTTGGGGTGTTTGGCAACTCTTCCCTTGACAGTACCTATGCATGTTGGGTATTGTTCTGTTCGGGGGATGTTGCTTTTTCAGATTTTACTTGTTTTTTTCTGTTTGCATATCGTTTTTTTTAGGAAAATGTGGCTTTGATTCTTCTTTTTTATTCTTGCGCCCATGTCAACAAACCTGGTACGCCTAGAAAGCCTGAGGTGTGTACTTCCAGAGAATATATAGTTTGTGGGGGGTATTTCAAATTTAAAGGGGTTCTTTTTCTGGAAAGACAGCAAGGTGCACTTAGCGCGGTGCATAGTTGTATTTTATCTGAAAATCTCCTAAAGCGCTGTTTCAGATTGGGGGAGTCTCCTGGGCAGGAAAGGGTGTCTACCTATACATATGTGGTAACGCTGTGACCAGGATTAATTGGGGTTTCACATGCAATAAGATTTTATTGACAAACTTACATTTTTTATTACAAAAAACACTACAAATTGCAAAAAATAGATTTTTTTTTTATTTATTTGCAAATATTTCCCCCAAAAGTATTGAGAATACACCTAAAAAATTACAAACAAGACATTTCATGTTAAATCCCAGACTGCTGAAAAAAACAATATATCATTTTCCTGGGAAATCCCTGGAAATCCCTTCAAAAATCACATTTGAACAGGGGGAGCGCAAAATAGTGCAAAATGGTCTAGCACCAAGGGTGACAAAAACTCCAGGTAGGCTGGCAGCAAAAGGGTTAAAGAGGTGTCCTATGAGAGGCAAGGGGTATCGTTTTTTTACAGTTATTTTGTTCAGACCTCGATAATCTATACAAGGGCATAACCCCCCATCCTTATTTTCGACATAAAAGAAGCCCGTCCCATCTGGCAAGGGAAATAGATGGATAAAGCCTTTTTTCAAGTTCTCCTAAATATACTCTTTTGTCACTAACTCCTCAGGTTGGGTCAAACTGTAAATCTTACCACTAGGGGGCATGGTACTTGGCAGCAGCTCAATGGGGCAATCATCAGTACAAAAACAGTGATCGAGACAAAATGGGCTTTACTTCATCAAATCCCCAGTCTCCCAGTTAATAAGGGGATTATGGGTATTTAACCAAGGGAACCCCAGGGCGACAGGGGTGTCAGGACAATCTAAGACTAGAAATTCTAGGCTTTCTGAATGGGAAAAGCCCATGATTAGTTCTACCAAAGTGGTCTTAGAGGAGACCAATCCACCCAGGATTTGGTTCTTTTTTAATCACCAAGATGTGAAGGGGGTTTCCAAGGATATCAAAGGAATACCTAGCAAATGCCCTGGATTGCTGCAATATAGACAAAGGCCCTGGGTACGACGTCTTATCTTTTCAGTCTGAAAACACCGGGTAGGGCTGAGATGCATAGGCTTCTCTGGGGCTGTAGGGAGTGAGAAGTTGGGCCACTGTTGGAAGTATAACTCACAGGAGTTTTTAAAATTCAAACATTTTGCACAGTCCCCAAAAAAAGTTTCTGGGAGGGGAACCGTGGCTCAATGGGATGTAAGGTCACTTGTGGCATAGGCAGCTGGCGGCTCTCCTGGTCCACCACATGATGGGCCAGCTGGTTAATGGCAGAAGCCATGGCCTGTACTTGTTCCACAAATCTTTCATTAGTTTTTGGGCCCGTGATAATGTCAGGTCCCTGGGAACCACTCACCTTCATGTGAGTCCACATTCCCCCAATCTCCACTGCTGCTTCTGCCTATAGACCCCATTCACCATGAACCTGGAAACGACACGGTTACCCCCAGATCATAGTTAGAACAAAGGATGCAGACTTACAGGGTGAATGCAGATGAACCAGGAACCCAGGTAGCAGGATTCGGGCTGGCCGGAGTCATACATGGAAAAGACAATCCTCATGGAGTCATAACTTGTAATTGATTTAGCTACTTAATATGTTTTTCTTAATTTGTTCCCAAACATGTATACATATAATGAAGTATTTGATAATCTTGTGATTTAAGGTGGAACAAAACTTGCAAAAATGACAACTCACCAGGTACTTAAACACATATCAGCAAAAATGCGTGATGCTCAGAGAATGACCAGTTGTCGCCTTATTTTGTCAAAATTACAGTGATCTGAAATATTTTTCATTTTTATGTACTATTAGGTTGAGTACATTGTTTAGATTCGTGTAAAGCATGTAGATGCTTTTAGGTCAGCTAAATTCTCTTCTCTAAAAAACACCAAATAAAAAGATCACTTAGCTGAAAGTTTAAATGGATATTATACATTCTTTTCCACAATATTTTCTATGGATGGCGTAAAAGAGTAATAATGGAAAACCACACGCTGACAAATATATTCATGCTGAAAGTTTCTTATTTATATTCTCTTTCTGAATATATGTAATGGTTGGAAATACCTCTTTATGTGAAAAAAAACGCATCTGTACAAAAATGCTTCTTATATATTTAGAATAAATTGGTTGCAGACATACAATTTTCCTCCAGCATTTTGTCTGAAATAGCTGCCTCTCATTTGGATCCAAATCCCACATCTCTTTTTCCTGTCTACCATTGTGAATTGATGGAGCAAGAAGCTGCTGTCTAAATCTAGGTGGCAGGAATCATTAACTTGAGTGTAGTCTGCTTAGCAGATACTGAGGGCTTTCTGGTCTGTTAGCCCTAATGGGGTGAGCAGAAATAGCTATGGATGTGGCCACCACATTTAGGGAGCTGCAAGTATTAAAAAAAAACAGGCTGGCAATGCTAGATCCCTTATGATCAGTCCGCCATTCATCTAGGTGGATGATTAAGAGATGAAGATGGGCTCCCAAGAGAAGATATCCAATGGGTTTGATATATTTTATTAACTCCCCATTGTTTTTAAAATACCAGTTTATATCAGGAGACCTACAGTCTGCTCCTATACTACCCCACCCCTTCCATTTGCATCTCAATCAGTCTGTACCTAGATTTATTAATCTATTCTCTCAGTCAACCTAAAATAATAGGCAGAATGATAAAGATCCCCTCCCAAACAAAGGTAAACACTAGAAGTGGATCCACCCAAATCCCAAGTTAATAGGCTTAAAGTGGACCTCCAAAAAATCAAGGCTTAGTAAATAACTCCCCTAAACTTTGCCCCTGGCTATTAGGAAAGAAAGCTATTTGAGAGGGCGTACCACTGATGCATGGAATAGCATACAGAACTCCTGAACGGCACAGAAGCCGCCATACAGTCAAAATTGCCTTAAAGTGGACCAACACCCAGGATTTTGACCATCCTGGGTTTTGGCCCACTTCGGTGGGGCGACCCCGCTGTGTGAAACCCCCCAGAACGCCCCAAAAACTCACCTCTCCCCGCTCCCACGTGACCGCTCCAGCCAATTCCAGCCAAGGCCGCTTGGACGCGCATAGCAGCTCAGCGGCTCTGAGCGCTGGAGGCCGCGTCTCGCGCTTCCCTCTAACAGGGAGCGCACCTGCGCCGGCCATTCACAAACGGTCGGCGCGGGTGCGCGCCCTGCTAGAGGGAAGCACGAGACGCGGCCGAGGTAAGGTTTGTGGGCCTCCTCGGGGGTTCCTCCCCGCGGGACATCCCGATTTCAGATGCCCCGCGGGGAGGGATCTGATCGGTCCGGGAATCTTATAGATTCCCGGGCCGATCCCCCCTGGGTGTTGGTCCACTTTAAAGTCGTTGTCCAGTGTATACACCTAAGAATATTTTCAAAAAGCTCCAGTTATGTGAATGTTCCAATTTGAGAACAAGGTTCCCAGCCTCTAAAATGTTACCTTGAAGTTTTCATTTTCTTTTCCTGGGCAGTGTGTGTTTCTGCTCATCGGGAAAACCCTAATTGTTTTCAGTGGTTTCATAGGAAATTTCCAAGCATATAGAAAAGTTGTAATGAATCACACATTACTCATGATAGGAACAATATCTGGCAGTATGCCGCATTTAATAGGTTAAGCTGGGAGGTCTCTCTATAATATGACCTAGGTCACAATATTTCTTGCCAAAACTACCGGTTAAAATATTAAGCCAGGTCTCATGTAAGCAAGGGTAGTGGCAGCCTCTCCCGAATTATCCTCTAAGAGGTGTACTGGATCCCGAAAAAATGCCAGACTCAACAAGAAGAGTAATGTAGAAAAAAGAGAATTCGACAAAGATAAAGAAGGATCAAAGCCAAGACTTATAGACACAGGCAACACAAGTAGAAAAAATGGATGGGGTGGAGGAGAAGAGAGTGGGGGGGGGGAGAAAAGAAGATGGAAGTGACAAAAGGTTCTACTCTTAAGGAGACTAACCAGTCTCAAAGGGTCATCAGTTCCTTATCCGCATCAGGCGGGGTGTAATTGTCTAACCAGGGGGACCAAACTTTGAGAAACATATTGTTTGAGTCAGCTGAAATGCCAACCATTTTCTCATGGCACATCATGTAATTTGCTCTATTTCTGAAATTGCCAAAATGGAAGGGCAGCAGTCTTCTTTCATGTGGCGATCACCTGTTTAGCTGCAGCAAAAAATAAACGTCAGGAGTTTGCTCTCGGATTAATTGCATCCACAAAGGGGTTTATTCTGTAACAGTTGCCTTTTGAACTGCCTACACAATATATATAAACTGGTACATTCTAGCCCAAAATCGCTTAACCAATTGGCAATACAACCATATATGCAGAAAAGAACCTGTGGAAATACATCTCCTATAGCATGAGGGTGGGTAACCTGGGATTCCCTTTGTTTCTCTATCTGGAACATAATACCATCTAGTAAGTAGCTTCACATTGGTTTCTATTGTTGCTACACATATGGAGCTTTTCAGTGCAGCCTCCCACATCTGGAGCCAACACATGGGTCTAAAAGTTTAGTTCAGGTCTGACTCCCACTTGTAAATGTATCATGTACGGGTGTAGGAACCGCCGAGAATACTTAATCAGAGATGTTTCCCGGGTCTCTATGGCACCTAAAGGAGCACTATTTCGAAAAAAATACATATAAATATGTTGGATGGCAGGAGGAGTGTTACTTATACCTGCAACATCAAGCAATATCCAGCAAAGCTTTTTTTTATTTTAATGGAAGGAAGAGGAAATCAGGGGTGACAGGTTATGTCACTCTTGATACACAAAACCTGTCCCTGTATTTTATTCCTACCAGGAGAGAATAAAACACAAGTTTGGAGGGAGTTTTAATCAGTTCGGGTGTATAAGTGACCCCTCCAACGCTATCCAATGTGTTTATATAAATTTTAATATTACACAATATTGCGCTAACCCTTTTGTTGCCAAGCCCGTAACACCTACGTGCTGGCTTGGCTGGGCCTTAAGTGCCAAGCCCGTAGGTGTTACATGCTTGACTTTCCTCGCTTCTAGTTTAAAAAGTAAAAATAAAAAATACTCACCTGACCCCTTGTTGGATCCGGCCGGGTCTCCTCTTTAATTTGGTGCCATCCGATCCCCCGTGGGGGGTCGGATGGCTCCAGGAGAGCCCCCGGAATAGGCCGCCCCCCCCGCTTCTGCAGCAGCAGCTTCTAACTGTAAAAAAATAAAAAAATAAAAATGACATTCACTTACCTGTGTGTGCGCTGGCTCCCGCTGTCCCTCCTCTTCACCTGGGGGGCCTCCGATCCCCCCCCAGGACTTACCGATCTTCAGGAGAGAGCCTGGGAGGCTCTCTCCTCTCTTCTTCTCGATGGCGGCCGCCATCATGCCTCTTGGGGGCGGGGCTTATGAAGTCATCCCGGCCCCGAACGGGCTTCAGCTTTCTCAGCTTCTCAGATGCCGGTGATCGGCGCTGGGGAAGGAGGTGACAGGAGATCCTCTGATCTCCTGCCTTCTCCTTCTCTGGATGCCGATCACCGGCATCTGTCAGCTGAGCGGCGAGGGACAAGAGCTTGCAATCGAAGGTAAGTACAGTAAAAAAAAATTTTTTTTTCTAATAAAATACTTTTTATTATTGTGTCGTGTTTTTTTTTTACAGTTAACCCTTTGTGAGCTGGTAAGGGGTCCATGAGACCCCTTATACCAGTTCACAAGGCTGGGGGGGTGGCAAGTCACCTGCCCTAGCGGGTTGCACCAAAGCTGGCCCCCCCACTCTGTGCCTACAAGCCCCCATAGCTGGTCCCGGGCTGGTTACTTTGGGTAAAGGGGACCCCACGTCATTTTTTTTTTGGATTTTTAAGGGTTTTTAACCCTTTAAAATCCAAAAAAAAATGGGGTCCCCCTCCCCGGGAAGGGGGACCCTATGTCATTTTTTTTTTTAATTAACCATTTGTCATCCAGCAGCTATAAAAGGCTTCTGGGCAGGAAAGGGTGTCTACCTATACATATGTGGTATCGCTGTAACCGGGAGAAATTGGGGTTTCTCACGCAATAAGATTTTATTGACAAACTTACATTTTTTATTACAAAAAAACTCTACAAATTGTAAAAAAATATTTTTTTTTTATTTTTTTTCACACATTTCACCCAAAAAAATTGAGAATACACCTAAAAAATACAAACAAGACATTTCATGTTAAAGCCCAGACTCTGTTGAAAAAAACAATATATAATTTTCCTGGGAAATCCCTGGAAATCCTTTCAAAAATGACAGTTGAATATGTGTAGCGCAAAATAGTGAAACATCGTCTGGCAACAGGGAGTGGCAAATGCTGCAGGTAGGCTGGCAGCGAAAGTGCTAATGCTCCTTTAAAGCATCTCGATTGAAAGGCCATCAACTGTCCTACATTGTCTTTACTCCAAATCAGGGTTTGCACAAAATGTTTAATAGGGTGATTTCTATGGCCACTCCTATGCATGACCACTGGCCTGTGCCACTTGTTCCTCCTGTGCTTGTTGCTAGGTGAAGAGCAAATCCATCTGGCAAGCGGCTGCATGCTCATAAAAGAGGAATGGATGAAGGAGTACACGCTTCATTTGTGCCTTGAACGCACTAACACTCACAAGATGAGATCTGTAAACAAAGATTTTACATGAATTTGTTAGAAGAATTATGTTCTTTGGCGCTCCAGGGCTGAACACCCAGTCTGTACTGATGGGCACGGGGCTCTTTCCAGCTATTAACGCAAAATGCTTCCCACAAAATCACCTGGACGTAGCATAAGGAGGAGAGAGGTGATTGACATGGGCGTGCTCTATGAATTAGAATAAATGAGGGAGGTGGTCCTGTCAGAGGCCCCATGCTTCCATTGGTGGATGGGTCAGCAGCAGGAGCTGCTAACAACAAGCTTTCTTCATCTGTCTGGTCTATCCCTTTAACCCTTTCACTGCCAGCTTACCTAGAGATGTTGTCACCCTCTGTTGCCAGACCATGTTTCACAATTTTGCACTATATATGTTTAACTGTGATTTTATAAATTAAAAATTAAAAAAATTATAAATTGCTTTTTTTAGCAGAGTTTGGCTTTAACATGAAATACTTTTTTAAAGTGCCTGCTGCGCATTTCAAATACATAAAAATGTCAGGCAGACAAGTGCCAGGATGTTCACGGAGGAGTGGCAGAGGCCTAGATTCAGCAGGCAGAGGTTGTAGCAGACTAGGGGCGAGTGGCAGCAGGAGTCGTGGTGAGAGACCTGATCTGCAGCGGTCGTGTCTCCACCAGTAACGCATCTGCCACCGTAGATTGGTTAACGCGGTCATCCACATCATCACAAGTTACATCTGACACCCCCAGTCTACAGTCGGTAGGTTCCTTTGACACAACTCTGAGTTGGCATGGCCGGGGAGCAGTCCCTGTCCTCCCATTGTCTCTGCCCTATGCCGTTCCCTCCCCCAGCGATGTATCCTATGCTTTGGGTTCAGCTCCACTCTTTAGTGAGGACGATCAGATAGAGGACAGTCAGCAGCTACTGCCCAGCCAAGAAATGGAGGTGGCTTCTTTCGCTAGGCAGACAAATAGTGATGTGGAGAGTGGTGTGGGAGGTGGTGTGGTGAGGGTTCAGCTCCCGCACCAGACACTGTTGAGGAAACCGAGAACATCAGTGACATGCAGACACAACTCGATGATGATGATGATGATGAAGCCGATCGCACTTGGGAGCCGGGTGCAGAAGGGGCTTCATCATCATCATCAGGAGAAGAGGGGCGCAGGTTGCCCCGGAGTCAGCAGCTGAGGCAGCAAGGTGTTAGCAGCATGGTTGGCAGTCAGCATGGGGGCAGAATTGTAAAGTCTGGAGCCAAACGGGGCCGGGGTAGATCACTTGCTGCACGGCAGGCTACCTTCTCGGGAGGTAGTGGAGCAGGGGTTCCGGGAGTTGGCGGCAGTAGCAGTGAATCAGTGCGGGCTGTTGGGAAAATTAGCTACTCGGCAGTGTGGCAGTTTTTCATCAAGCATCCGCAGGAGGGTAACCTGGCCACATGCAAGATGTGTAGGCAGAAGGTGAAGCCTGGCCAGGGCCCAAATGTTGGCACCACGGCCCTGCGTCAACATATGCTGCGTCTCCATAAAGCGGCTTGGGAGCACCGAGGCTCCGAAGAGGTGGTCCAGGCTGCTTCCTCACCAAGTGGCACGCCGCTCCAAATTTCTGCCAGCCAAGGCTCCAGCACCTCAGCCGAAGGCAGCTGTGCATCATACCCATCCTCTGTCGCTCCAGATGCTTCTGCTCCACCTCCTCCTCCTCCAAGTCATGCATCCCGCTAGCAATCCTTCAGCAAAGCCATGTCCAAGAGACAGCAGTATGCGCCCACTCATCCTACGGCGAAGCTGAATGTGCTCCTGTCCAAGTTGCTGGTGCTGCAGTCGCTCCCTTTTCAGGTGGTGGACTCTGCACCTTTCAGAGAACTGATGGCTTGTGCCGAGCCGAGGTGGAGAGTCCCAAGCCATCATTTCTTTGTCAAGAAGGCAGTACCAGCGCTGCACAATTTTGTTGAACAGAAGGTGGGCCAGTCCTTGAGCCTGTCGGTGTGTACCAAAGTGCATGGCAGCGCCGACGTCTGGAGCTGTAACTACGGTCAGGGACAGTACATGTCGTTTACGGCCCACTGGGTGAATGTGGTTCCTTTGCAGCAGCAGCAACTTGGACAGGTCACGTCGCTTCGGCCTCTGCGCTCCGTGGCCTATTACAGAGACATCCTACGTAGTCAGTTGGCCGATGCCTGTCTGCGCCATCGTCCATACTCTCGCAGGTCTGACTCAGGGGGCCCTCTGCGCTCACCTTCCACTGCCATAGCTGCTAGGGGGGGGGGGGGGGTGGCAGGAGCAGCAGCAGCTCCATCAGCAGCAGCCTGAGTCTACAGTCGCTAATGATTATCTTTCTTCACCTGCATAGCGAGGCTACTCATGAGCAGCAGGAAGACCTGGAGCAGGACTTCAACCAGCAGGTCGTGTCATACCTTGACATCACCGTGCCAACACACCTTGAGGATCCGCTGTACTTCTGGGCAGCCAAACTTGACTTGTGGCTGCAACTAGCAGAGTTTGCCCTGGAAAAGCTATCCTGCCCGGCCAGTAGCGTGCCATCTGAGTGGGTGTTTAGTGCAGCGGGGGCCATAGTAACGCAGAGGAGAAATTGTCTGTCAACTAAAAATGTGGAGAGACTCACCTTTGTGAAAATGAATCAGGGATGGATCAGCCAGGATTTCCACCCACCAATGGCTGATGCATGAGAGTAGATTCAGCATGGTGCCACGTTTTACACTTTCCAAATGGTGCAAAACATATTTATGTCTTTAGGCCAGTTTTTGGGCTCCTGCTGCTGCTGCTGCCCACTCCAGGTTGTGTCTTTAGGCCAATTTTTGGGCTCCTGTTGGCAACTCCAGTGTCTCTTTCAGCCAATGTTTGGGCTCCTGCTGCTGCCAACTCCAGTGTCTCTTATAGCCAATGTTTGGGCTCCTGCTGCTGCCGCCAACTCCAGTGTGTCTTTAGGCCAATTTTTGGGCTCCTGCTGCTGCTGCTGCCAACTCCAGGGTGTGTCTTTAGGCCAATTTTTGGGCTCCTGCTGCCAACTCCAGTGTCTCTTTCAGCCAATGTTTGGGCTCCTGCTGCTGGCAATCCCAGTGTGTCTTTAGGCCAATGTTTGGGCTCCTGCTGTTGCCTACTCCAGTGTGTCTTAGGCCAATTTGTGGGCTCCTGCTGCTGCTGCTGCCAACTCCAGGGTGTGTCTTTAGGCCAATTCTTGGGCTCCTGCTGCCAACTCCAGTGTCTCTTTCAGCCAATGTTTGGGCTCCTGCTGCTGCTGCTGCTGCTGGAAACCCCAGTGTGTCTTTAGGCCAATGTTTGGGCTCCTGCTGCTGCCAACTCCAGTGTGTCTTTAGGCCAATTTTTGGGCTCCTGCTGCTGCCAACTCCAGGGTGTGTCTTTAGGCCAATTTTTGGGCTCCTGCTGCCAACTCCAGTGTCTCTTTCAGCCAATGTTTGGGCTCCTGCTGCTGCTGCTGGTGACCCCAGTGTCTTTAGGCCAATTTTTGGGCTCCTGCTGCCAACTCCAGTGTCTCTTTCAGCCAATGTTTGGGCTCCTGCTGCTGCCAACTCCAGTGTGTCTTTTGGCCAGTTTTTGGGCTCCTGCTGCTGCTGCTGCCCACTCCAGGTTGTGTCTTTAGGCCAATTTTTGGGCTCCTGTTGGCAACTCCAGTGTCTCTTTCAGCCAATGTTTGGGCTTCTGCTACTGCCAACTCCAGTGTCTCTTTCAGCCAATGTTTGGGCTCCTGCTGCTGCCGCCAACTCCAGTGTGTCTTTAGGCCAATTCTTGGGCTCCTGCTGCTGCTGCTGCCAACTCCAGGGTGTGTCTTTAGGTCAATTTTTGGGCTCCTGCTGCCAACTCCAGTGTCTCTTTCAGCCAATGTTTGGGCTCCTGCTGCTGGCAATCCCAGTGTGTCTTTAGGCCAATGTTTGGGCTCCTGCTGCTGCCTACTCCAGTGTGTCTTTAGGCCAATTTGTGGGCTCCTGCTGCTGCTGCTGCCAACTCCAGGGTGTGTCTTTAGGACAATTCTTGGGCTCCTGCTGCCAATTCCAGTGTCTCTTTCAGCCAATGTTTGGGCTCCTGCTGCTGGCAACCCCAGTATGTCTTTAGGCCAATGTTTGGGCTCCTGCTGCTGCCAACTCCAGGGTGTGTCTTTTGGCCAATTTTTGGGCTCCTGCTGCCAACTCCAGTGTCTCTTTCAGCCAATGTTTGGGCTCCTGCTGCTGCTGGAAACCCCAGTGTGTCTTTCGGCCAATGTTTGGGCTCCTGCTGCTGCCAACTCCAGTGTGTCTTTAGGCCAATTTTTGGGCTCCGGCCGCTGCCAATTCCAGGGTGTGTCTTTAGGCCAATTTTTGGGCTCCTGCTGCCAACTCCAGTGTCTCTTTCAGCCAATGTTTGGGCTCCTGCTGCTGCTGCTGGCGACCCCAGTGTCTTTAGGCCAATTTTTGGGCCCCTGCTGCCAACTCCAGTGTCTCTTTCAGCCAATTTTTGGGCTCCTGCTGCTGCCAACTCCAGTGTGTCTTTAGGCCAGTTTTTGGGCTCCTGCTGCTGCTGCCCACTCCAGGTTGTGTCTTTAGGCCAATTTTTGGGCTCCTGTTGGCAACTCCAGCGTCTCTTTCAGCCAATGTTTGGGCTCCTGCTGCTGCCAACTCCAGTGTCTCTTTCAGCCAATGTTTGGGCTCCTGCTGCTGCCGCCAACTCCAGTGTGTCTTTAGGCCAATTTTTGGTCTCCTGCTGCTGCTGCTGCCCACTCCAGGGTGTGTCTTTAGGCCAATTTTTGGGCTCCTGCTGCCAACTCCAGTGTCTCTTTCAGCCAATGTTTGGGCTCCTGCTGCTGGCAATCCCAGTGTGTCTTTAGGCCAATGTTTTGGCTCCTGCTGCTGCCTACTCCAGTGTGTCTTTAGGCCAATTTGTGGGCTCCTGCTGCTGCCAACTCCAGGGTGTGTCTTTAGGCCAATTTTTGGGCTCCTGCTGCCAACTCCAGTGTCTCTTTCAGCCAATGTTTGGGCTCCTGCTGCTGGCAACCCCAGTATGTCTTTAGGCCAATGTTTGGGCTCCTGCTGCTGCCAACTCCAGGTTGTGTCTTTTGGCCAATTTTTGGGCTCCTGCTGCCAACTCAAGTGTCTCTTTCAGCCAATGTTTGGGCTCCTGCTGCTGCTGCTGCTGCTGGAAACCCCAGTGTGTCTTTAGGCCAATGTTTGGGCTCCTGCTGCTGCCAACTCCAGTGTGTCTTTAGGCCAATTTTTGGGCTCCTGCTGCTGCCAATTCCAGGGTGTGTCTTTAGGCCAATTTTTGGGCTCCTGCTGCCAACTCCAGTGTCTCTTTCAGCCAATGATTGGGCTTCTGCTACTGCCAACTCCAGTGTCTCTTTCAGCCAATGTTTGGGCTCCTGCTGCTGCCGCCAACTCCAGTGTGTCTTTAGGCCAATTTTTGGGCTCCTGTTGGCAACTCCAGTGTCTCTTTCAGCCAATGTTTGGGCTTCTGCTACTGCCAACTCCAGTGTCTCTTTCAGCCAATGTTTGGGCTCCTGCTGCTGCCGCCAACTCCAGTGTGTCTTTAGGCCAATTCTTGGGCTCCTGCTGCTGCTGCTGCCAACTCCAGGGTGTGTCTTTAGGTCAATTTTTGGGCTCCTGCTGCCAACTCCAGTGTCTCTTTCAGCCAATGTTTGGGCTCCTGCTGCTGGCAATCCCAGTGTGTCTTTAGGCCAATGTTTGGGCTCCTGCTGCTGCCTACTCCAGTGTGTCTTTAGGCCAATTTGTGGGCTCCTGCTGCTGCTGCTGCCAACTCCAGGGTGTGTCTTTAGGCCAATTCTTGGGCTCCTGCTGCCAATTCCAGTGTCTCTTTCAGCCAATGTTTGGGCTCCTGCTGCTGGCAACCCCAATATGTCTTTAGGCCAATGTTTGGGCTCCTGCTGCTGCCAACTCCAGGGTGTGTCTTTTGGCCAATTTTGGGCTCCTGCTGCCAACTCCAGTGTCTCTTTCAGCCAATGTTTGGGCTCCTGCTGCTGCTGGAAACCCCAGTGTGTCTTTCGGCCAATGTTTGGGCTCCTGCTGCTGCCAACTCCAGTGTGTCTTTAGGCCAATTTTTGGGCTCCGGCCGCTGCCAATTCCAGGGTGTGTCTTTAGGCCAATTTTTGGGCTCCTGCTGCCAACTCCAGTGTCTCTTTCAGCCAATGTTTGGGCTCCTGCTGCTGCTGCTGGCGACCCCAGTGTCTTTAGGCCAATTTTTGGGCCCCTGCTGCCAACTCCAGTGTCTCTTTCAGCCAATTTTTGGGCTCCTGCTGCTGCCAACTCCAGTGTGTCTTTAGGCCAGTTTTTGGGCTCCTGCTGCTGCTGCCCACTCCAGGTTGTGTCTTTAGGCCAATTTTTGGGCTCCTGTTGGCAACTCCAGTGTCTCTTTCAGCCAATGTTTGGGCTCCTGCTGCTGCCAACTCCAGTGTCTCTTTCAGCCAATGTTTGGGCTCCTGCTGCTGCCGCCAACTCCAGTGTGTCTTTAGGCCAATTTTTGGTCTCCTGCTGCTGCTGCTGCCAACTCCAGGGTGTGTCTTTAGGCCAATTTTTGGCTCCTGCTGCCAACTCCAGTGTCTCTTTCAGCCAATGTTTGGGCTCCTGCTGCTGGCAATCCCAGTGTGTCTTTAGGCCAATGTTTGGGCTCCTGCTGCTGCCTACTCCAGTGTGTCTTTAGGCCAATTTGTGGGCTCCTGCTGCTGCTGCTGCCAACTCAAGGGTGTGTCTTTAGGCCAATTCTTGGGCTCCTGCTGCCAATTCCAGTGTCTCTTTCAGCCAATGTTTGGGCTCCTGCTGCTGGCAACCCCAGTATGTCTTTAGGCCAATGTTTGGGCTCCTGCTGCTGCCAACTCCAGGGTGTGTCTTTTGGCCAATTTTGGGCTCCTGCTGCCAACTCCAGTGTCTCTTTCAGCCAATGTTTGGGCTCCTGCTGCTGCTGCTGCTGGAAACCCCAGTGTGTCTTTCGGCCAATGCTTGGGCTCCTGCTGCTGCTGCTGGCGACCCCAGTGTCTTTAGGCCAATTTTTAGGCCCCTGCTGCCAACTCCAGTGTCTCTTTCAGCCAATTTTTGGGCTCCTGCTGCTGCCAACTCCAGTGTGTCTTTAGGCCAGTTTTTGGGCTCCTGCTGCTGCTGCCCACTCCAGGTTGTGTCTTTAGGCCAATTTTTGGGCTCCTGTTGGCAACTCCAGTGTCTCTTTCAGCCAATGTTTGGGCTCCTGCTGCTGCCAACTCCAGTGTCTCTTTCAGCCAATGTTTGGGCTCCTGCTGCTGCCGCCAACTCCAGTGTGTCTTTAGGCCAATTTTTGGTCTCCTGCTGCTGCTGCTGCCAACTCCAGGGTGTGTCTTTAGGCCAATTTTTGGCTCCTGCTGCCAACTCCAGTGTCTCTTTCAGCCAATGTTTGGGCTCCTGCTGCTGGCAATCCCAGTGTGTCTTTAGGCCAATGTTTGGGCTCCTGCTGCTGCCTACTCCAGTGTGTCTTTAGGCCAATTTGTGGGCTCCTGCTGCTGCTGCTGCCAACTCAAGGGTGTGTCTTTAGGCCAATTCTTGGGCTCCTGCTGCCAATTCCAGTGTCTCTTTCAGCCAATGTTTGGGCTCCTGCTGCTGGCAACCCCAGTATGTCTTTAGGCCAATGTTTGGGCTCCTGCTGCTGCCAACTCCAGGGTGTGTCTTTTGGCCAATTTTGGGCTCCTGCTGCCAACTCCAGTGTCTCTTTCAGCCAATGTTTGGGCTCCTGCTGCTGCTGCTGCTGGAAACCCCAGTGTGTCTTTCGGCCAATGTTTGGGCTCCTGCTGCTGCCAACTCCATTGTGTCTTTAGGCAAATTTTTGGGCTCCTGCTGCTGCCAATTCCAGGGTGTGTCTTTAGGCCAATTTTTGGGCTCCTGCTGCCAACTCCAGTGTCTCTTTCAGCCAATGTTTGGGCTCCTGCTGCTGCTGGTGACCCCAGTGTCTTTAGGCCAATTTTTGGGCTCCTGCTGCCAACTCCAGTGTCTCTTTCAGTCAGTTTTTGGGCTCCTGCTGCTGCCAACTCCAGTGTGTCTTTAGGTCAGTTTTTGGGCTCCTGCTGCTGCTGCTGCCCACTCCAGGTTGTTTCTTTAGGCCAATTTTTGGGCTCCTGTTGGCAACTCCAGTGTCTCTTTCAGCCAATGTTTGGGCTCCTGCTGCTGCCAACTCCAGTGTCTCTTTCAGCCAATGTTTGGGCTCCTGCTGCTGCCGCCAACTCCAGTTTGTCTTTAGGCCAATTTTTGGGCTCCTGCTGCTGCTGCTGCCAACTCCAGGGTGTGTCTTTAGGCCAATTTTTGGGCTCCTGCTGCCAACTCCAGTGTCTCTTTCAGCCAATGTTTGGGCTTCTGCTGCTGGCAATCCCAGTGTGTCTTTAGGCCAATGTTTGGGCTCCTGCTGCTGCCTACTCCAGTGTGTCTTTAGGCCAATTTGTGGGCTCCTGCTGCTGCTGCTGCCAACTCCAGGGTATGTCTTTAGGCCAAATCTTGGGCTCCTGCTGCCAATTACAGTGTCTCTTTCAGCCAATGTTTGGGCTCTTGCTGCTGGCAACCCCAGTATGTCTTTAGGCCAATGTTTGGGCTCCTGCTGCTGCCAACTCCAGGGTGTGTCTTTTGGCCAATTTTTGGGCTCCTGCTGCCAACTCCAGTGTCTCTTTCAGCCAATGTTTGGGCTCCTGCTGCTGCTGGAAACCCCAGTGTGTCTTTCGGTAAATGTTTGGGCTCCTGCTGCTGCCAACTCCAGTGTGTCTTTAGGCCAATTTTTGGGCTCCTGCTGCTGCCAATTCCAGGGTGTGTCTTTAGGCCAATTTTTGGGCTCCTGCTGCCAACTCCAGTGTCTCTTTCAGCCAATGTTTGTGCTCCTGCTGCTGCTGCTGGCGACCCCAGTGTCTTTAGGCCAATTTTTGGGCTCCTGCTGCCAACTCCAGTGTCTCTTTCAGCCAATGTCTGGGCTACTGCTGCTGCTGCTGGCAACCCCAGTGTGTCTTTAGGCCAATGTTTGGGCTCTTGCGGCTGCTGCTGCCAACTCCAGTGTGTCTTTAGGCCAATTTTTGGGCTCCTGCTGCCAACTCCAGTGTCTCTTTCAGTCAATGTTTGGGCTCCTGCTGCTGCCAACTCCAGTGTGTCTTTAGGCCAATTTTTGGGCTCCTGCTGCCAACTCCAGTGTCTCTTTCAAGCAATGTTTGGGCTCCTGCTGTTGCTGCCAACTCCAGTGTGTGTCTTTAGGCCAATTTTTGGGCTCCTGCTGGCAACTCCAGTGTCTCTTTCAGCCGATGTTTGGGCTCCTGCTGCTGCTGCTGCCAACTCCAGTATCTCTTTTAGCCAATGTTTGGGCTCCTGCTGCTGCTGGCAACTCCAGTGTGTTTAGGTACATTTTTGGGCTCCTGCTGCTGCCAACTCCAGTTTGTCTTTAGGCCAATTTTTGGGCTCCTGCTGCTGCTGCCAACTCCAGGGTGTGTCTTTAGGCCAATTTTTGGGCTCCTGCTGCCAACTCCAGTGTCTCTTTCAGCCAATGTTTGGGCTGCTGCTGCTGCCAACTCCAGTGTCTCTTTCAGCCAATGTTTGGGCTCCTGCTGCTGCTGCTGGCAACTCCAGTGTGTCTTTAGGCCAATTTTGGGGCTCCTGCTGCTGCTACTGCCAACTGGAGTGTGTTTTTAGGCCAATTTTTGGGCTCCTGCTGCTGCCAACTCCAGTGTGTCTTTAGGCCATTTTTTGGGCTCCTGCTGCCAACTCCAGTGTCTCTTTCAAGCAATGTTTGGGCTCCTGCTGCTGCCAACTCCAGTGTGTCCTTAGGCCAATTTTTGGGCTCCTTCTGCCAACTCCAGTGTCTCTTTCAAGCAATGTTTGGGCTCCTGCTGCTGCTGCCAATTTTGGGCTCCTGCTGGCAACTCCAGTGTCTCTTTCAGCCAATGTCTGGGCTCCTGCCTGCTGCTGCCAACTCCAGTGTGTTTTTAGGCCAATTTTTGGGCTCCTGCTGCTGCTGGCAACTCCAGTGTGTCTTTAGGCCAATTTTTGGGCTCCTGCTGCTGCTGCTGCCAACTCCAGGGTGTGTCTTTTGGCCAATTTTTGGGCTCCTGCTGCCAACTCCAGTGTCTCTTTCAGCCAATGTTTGGGCTCCTGCTGCTGCTGCTGCTGGAAACCCCAGTGTGTCTTTCGGCCAATGTTTGGGCTCCTGCTGCTGCCAACTCCAGTGTGTCTTTAGGCCAATTTTTGGGCTCCTGCTGCCAACTCCAGTGTCTCTTTCAGCCAATGTCTGGGCTACTGCTGCTGCTGCTGGCAACCCCAGTGTGTCTTTAGGCCAATGTTTGGCTCCTGCTGCTGCCAACTCCAGTGTGTCTTTAGGCCAATTTTTGGGCTCCTGCTGCCAACTCCAGTGTCTCTTTCAAGCAATGTTTGGGCTCCTGCTGCTGCTGCAAACTCCAGTGTGTCTTTAGGACAATTTTTGGGCTCCTGCTGGCAACTCCAGTGTCTCTTTCAGCCGATGTTTGGGCTCCTGCTGCTGCTGCTGCCAACTCAAGTATCTCTTTTAGCCAATGTTTGGGCTCCTGCTGCTGCTGGCAACTCCAGTGTGTTTAGGTAAATGTTTGGGCTCCTGCTGCTGCCAACTCCAGTTTGTCTTTAGGCCAATTTTTGGGCTCCTGCTGCTGCTGCTGCCAACTCTAGGTTGTGTCTTTAGGACAATTTTTGGGCTCCTGCTGGCAACTCCAGTGTCTCTTTCAGCCAATGCTTGGGCTCCTGCTGCTGCTGCTGCCAACTCCAGTGTCTCTTTCAGCCAATGTTTGGGCTCCTGCTGCTGCTGCTGGCAACTCCAGTGTGTCTTTAGGCCAATTTTGGGGCTCCTGCTACTGCCAACTGGAGTGTGTTTTAAGCCAATTTTTGGGCTCCTGCTGCTGCCAACTCCAGTGTGTCTTTAGGCCATTTTTTGGGCTCCTGCTGCCAACTCCAGTGTCTCTTTCAAGCAATGTTTGGGCTCCTGCTGCTGCCAACTCCAGTGTGTCCTTAGGGCAATTTTTGGGCTCCTTCTGCCAACTCCAGTGTCTCTTTCAAGCAATGTTTGGGCTCCTGCTGCTGCTGCCAATTTTTGGGCTCCTGCTGGCAACTCCAGTGTCTCTTTCAGCCAATGTTTGGGCTCCTGCCTGCTGCTGCCAACTCCAGTGTGTCTTTAGGCCAATTTTTGGGCTCCTGCTGCTGCTGCTGGCAACTCCAGTTTGTCTTTAGGCCAATTTTTGGGCTCCTGCTGCTGCCAACTCCAGTTTGTCTTTAGGCCAATTTTTGGGCTCCTGCTGCTGCTGCTGCCAACTCCAGGTTGTGTCTTTAGGACAATTTTTGGGCTCATGCTGGCAACTCCAGTGTCTCTTTCAGCCAATGTTTGGGCTCCTGCTGCTGCCAACTCCAGTGTCTCTTTCAGCCAATGTTTGGGCTCCTGCTGCTGCTGGCAACTCCAGTGTGTCTTTAGGCCAATTTTGGGGCTCCTGCTGCTGCTACTGCCAACTGGAGTGTGTTTTAAGCCAATTCTTGGGCTCCTGCTGCTGCCAACTCCAGTGTGTCTTTAGGCCATTTTTTGGGCTCCTGCTGCCAACTCCAGTGTCTCTTTCAAGCAATGTTTGGGCTCCTGCTGCTGCCAACTCCAGGGGGTCCTTAGGCCAATTTTTGGGCTCCTTCCGCCAACTCCAGTGTCTCTTTTTAAGCAATGTTTGGGCTCCTGCTGCTGCTGCCAATTTTGGGCTCCTGCTGGCAACTCCAGTGTCTCTTTCAGCCAATGTCTGGGCTCCTGCCTGCTGCTGCCAACTCCAGTGTGTCTTTAGGCCAATTTTTGGGCTCCTGCTGCTGCTGGCAACTCCAGTGTGTCTTTAGGCCAATTTTTGGGCTCCTGCTGCTGCTGCTGCCAACTCCAGGGTGTGTCTTTTGGCCAATTTTTGGGCTCCTGCTGCCAACTCCAGTGTCTCTTTCAGCCAATGTTTGGGCTCCTGCTGCTGCTGCTGCTGGAAACCCCAGTGTGTCTTTCGGCCAATGTTTGGGCTCCTGCTGCTGCCAACTCCAGTGTGTCTTTAGGCCAATTTTTGGGCTCCTGCTGCTGCCAATTCCAGGGTATGTGTTTAGGCCAATTTTTGGGCTCCTGCTGCAAACTCCAGTGTCTCTTTCAGCCAATGTTTGGGCTCCTGCTGCTGCTGGCAACCCCAGTGTGTCTTTAGGCCAATGTTTGGGCTCCTGCTGCTGCCAACTCCAGTGTGTCTTTAGGCCAATTTTTGGGCTCCTGCTGCCAACTCCAGTGTCTCTTTCAGCCAATGTTTGGGCTCCTGCTGCTGCCAACTCCAGGGTGTGTCTTTAGGCCAATTTTTGGGCTCCTGCTGCCAACTCCAGTGTCTCTTTCAAGCAATGTTTGGGCTCCTGCTGCTGCTGCAAACTCCAGTGTGTGTCTTTAGGCCAATTTTTGGGCTCCTGCTGGCAACTCCAGTGTCTCTTTCAGCCGATGTTTGGGCTCCTGCTGCTGCTGCTACCAACTCCAGTATCTCTTTTAGCCAATGTTTGGGCTCCTGCTGCTGCTGGCAACTCCAGTGTGTTTAGGTAAATTTTTGGGCTCCTGCTGCTGCTGCTGCCAACTCCAGTTTGTCTTTAGGCCAATTTGTGGGCTCCTGCTGCCAACTCCAGTGTCTCTTTCAGCCAATGTTTGGGCTTCTGCTGCTGCTGCTGGCAACTCCAGTGTGTCTTTAGGCCAATTTTGGGGCTCCTGCTGCTGCTACTGCCAACTGGAGTGTGTTTTAAGCCAATTCTTGGGCTCCTGCTGCTGCCAACTCCAGTGTGTCTTTAGGCCATTTTTTGGGCTCCTGCTGCCAACTCCAGTGTCTCTTTCAAGCAATGTTTGGGCTCCTGCTGCTGCCAACTCCAGTGTGTCCTTAGGCCAATTTTTGGGCTCCTTCCGCCAACTCCAGTGTCTCTTTTTAAGCAATGTTTGGAGTCCTGCTGCTGCTGCCAATTTTGGGCTCCTGCTGGCAACTCCAGTGTCTCTTTCAGCCAATGTCTGGGCTCCTGCCTGCTGCTACCAACTCCAGTGTGTCTTTAGGCCAATTTTTGGGCTCCTGCTGCTGCTGGGAACTCCAGTGTGTCTTTAGGCCAATTTTTGGGCTCCTGCTGCTGCTGCTGCCAACTCCAGGGTGTGTCTTTTGGCCAATTTTTGGGCTCCTGCTGCCAACTCCAGTGTCTCTTTCAGCCAATGTTTGGGCTCCTGCTGCTGCTGGAAACCCCAGTGTGTCTTTCGGCCAATGTTTGGGCTCCTGCTGCTGCCAACTCCATTGTGTCTTTAGGCCAATTTTTGGGCTCCTGCTGCTGCCAATTCCAGGGTGTGTCTTTAGGCCAATTTTTGGGCTCCTGCTGCCAACTCCAGTGTCTCTTTCAGCCAATGTTTGGGCTCCTGCTGCTGCTGCTGGCGACCCCAGTGTCTTTAGGCCAATTTTTGGGCTCCTGCTGCCAACTCCAGTGTCTCTTTCAGCCAATGTCTGGGCTACTGCTGCTGCTGCTGGCAACCCCAGTGTGTCTTTAGGCCAATGTTTGGGCTCCTGCTGCTGCCAACTCCAGTGTGTCTTTAGGCCAATTTTTGGGCTCCTGCTGCCAACTCCAGTGTCTCTTTCAGCCAATGTTTGGGCTCCTGCTGCTGCCAACTCCAGGGTGTGTCTTTAGGCCAATTTTTGGGCTCCTGCTGCCAACTCCAGTGTCTCTTTCAAGCAATGTTTGGGCTCCTGCTGCTGCTGCAAACTCCAGTGTGTGTCTTTAGGCCAATTCTTGGGCTCCTGCTGCCAACTCCAGTGTCTCTTTCAGCCGATGTTTGGGCTCCTGCTGCTGCCAACTCCAGTATCTCTTTTAGCCAATGTTTGGGCTCCTGCTGCTGCTGGCAACTCCAGTGTGTTTAGGTAAATTTTTGGGCTCCTGCTGCTGCTGCTGCCAACTCCAGTTTGTCTTTAGGCCAATTTTTGGGCTCCTGCTGCTGCTGCTGCCAACTCCAGGTTGTGTCTTTAGGACAATTTTTGGGCTCCTGCTGGCAACTCCAGTGTCTCTTTCAGCCAATGTTTGGGCTCCTGCTGGCAACTCCAGTGTCTCTTTCAGCCAATGTTTGGGCTCCTGATGCTGCTGCTGCCAACTCCAGTGTCTCTTTCAGCCAATGTTTGGGCTCCTGCTGCTGCTGCTGGCAACTCCAGTGTGTCTTTAGGCCAATTTTGGGGCTCCTGCTACTGCCAACTGGAGTGTGTTTTAAGCCAATTTTTGGGCTCCTGCTGCTGCCAACTCCAGTGTGTCTTTAGGCCAATTTTTGGGCTCCTGCTGCCAACTCCAGTGTGTCTTAAGGCCAATTTTTGGGCTCCTTCTGCCAACTCCAGTGTCTCTTTCAAGCAATGTTTGGGCTCCTGCTGCTGCTGCAAACTCCAGTGTGTGTCTTTAGGCCAATTTTTGGGCTCCTGCTGGCAACTCCAGTGTCTCTTTCAGCCGATGTTTGGGCTCCTGCTGCTGCTGCTGCCAACTCCAGTATCTCTTTTAGCCAATGTTTGGGCTCCTGCTGCTGCTGGCAACTCCAGTGTGTTTAAGTAAATTTTTGGGCTCCTGCTGCTGCTGCTGCCAACTCCAGTTTGTCTTTAGGCAATTTTTGGGCTCCTGCTGCTGCTGCTGCCAACTCCAGGTTGTGTCTTTAGGACAATTTTTGGGCTCCTGCTGGCAACTCCAGTGTCTCTTTCAGCCAATGTTTGGGCTCCTGCTGCTGCTGCTGCCAACTCCAGTGTCTCTTTCAGCCAATGTGTGGGCTCCTGCTGCTGCTGCTGGCAACTCCAGTGTGTCTTTAGGCCAATTTTGGGGCTCCTGCTACTGCCAACTGGAGTGTGTTTTAAGCCAATTTTTGGGCTCCTGCTGCTGCCAACTCCAGTGTGTCTTTAGGCCATTTTTTGGGCTCCTGCTGCCAACTCCAGTGTCTCTTTCAAGCAATGTTTGGGCTCCTGCTGCTGCCAACTCCAGTGTGTCTTAAGGCCAAATTTTTGGGCTCCTTCTGCCAACTCCAGTGTCTCTTTCAAGCAATGTTTGGGCTCCTGCTGCTGCTGCCAATTTTTGGGCTCCTGCTGGCAACTCCAGTGTCTCTTTCAGCCAATGTTTGGGCTCCTGCCTGCTGCTGCCAACTCCAGTGTGTCTTTAGGCCAATTTTTGGGCTCCTGCTGCTGCTGGCAACTCCAGTGTGTCTTTAGGCCAATTTTTGGGCTCCTGCTGCTGCTGCTGCCAACTCCAGTTTGTCGTTAGGCCAATTGTTGGGCTCCTGCTGCTGCTGCTGCCAACTCCAGGTTGTGTCTTTAGGACAGTTTTTGGGCTCCTGCTGGCAACTCCAGTGTCTCTTTCAGCCAATGTTTGGGCTCCTGCTGCTGCCAACTCCAGTGTCTCTTTCAGCCAATGTTTGGGCTCCTGCTGCTGCTGGCAACTCTAGTGTGTCTTTAGGCCAATTTTGGGGCTCCTGCTGCTGCTACTGCCAACTGGAGTGTGTTTTAAGCCAATTCTTGGGCTCCTGCTGCTGCCAACTCCAGTGTGTCTTTAGGCCATTTTTTGGGCTCCTGCTGCCAACTCCAGTGTCTCTTTCAAGCAATGTTTGGGCTCCTGCTGCTGCCAACTCCAGTGTGTCCTTAGGCCAATTTTTGGGCTCCTTCTGCCAACTCCAGTGTCTCTTTCAAGCAATGCTTGAGCTCTTGCTGCTGCTGCCAATTTTGGGCTTCTGCTGGCAACTCCAGTGTCTCTTTCAGCCAATGTTTGGGCTCCTGCCTGCTGCTGCCAACTCCAGTGTGTCTTTAGGCCAATTTTTGGGCTCCGGCTGCTGCTGGCAACTCCAGTGTGTCTTTAGGCCAATTTTTGGGCTCCTGCTGCTGCTGCCAACTCCAGTGTGTTTTTAGGCCAATTTTTGGGCTCCTGCTGCTGCCAACTCCAGTGTGTCTTTAGGCCAATTTTTGGGCTCCTGCTGCCAACTCCAGTGTCTCTTTCAAGCAATGTTTGGGCTCCTGCTGCTGCCAACTCCAGTGTGTCTTAAGGCCAATTTTTGGGCTCCTTCTGCCAACTCCAGTGTCTCTTTCAAGCAATGTTTGGGCTCCTGCTGCTGCTGCCAATTTTTGGGCTCCTGCTGGCAACTCCAGTGTCTCTTTCAGCCAATGTTTGGGCTCCTGCCTGCTGCTGCCAACTCCAGCGTGTCTTTAGGCCAATTTTTGGGCTCCTGCTGCTGCTGGCAACTCCAGTGTGTCTTTAGGCCAATTTTTGGGCTCCTGCTGCTGCCAACTCCAGTTTGTCTTTAGGCCAATTTTTGGGCTCCTGCTGCTGCTGCTGCCAACTCCAGGTTGTGTCTTTAGGACAATTTTTGGGCTCCTGCTGGCAACTCCAGTGTCTCTTTCAGCCAATGTTTGGGCTCCTGCTGCTGCTGCTGCCAACTCCAGTGTCTCTTTCAGCCAATGTTTGGGCTCCTGCTGCTGCTGCTGGCAACTCCAGTGTGTCTTTAGGCCAATTTTGGGGCTCCTGCTGCTGCTACTGCCAACTGGAGTGTGTTTTAAGCCAATTCTTGGGCTCCTGCTGCTGCCAACTCCAGTGTGTCTTTAGGCCATTTTTGGGCTCCTGCTGCCAACTCCAGTGTCTCTTTCAAGCAATGTTTGGGCTCCTGCTGCTGCCAACTCCAGTGTGTCCTTAGGCCAATTTTTGGGCTCCTTCCGCCAACTCCAGTGTCTCTTTTTAAGCAATGTTTGGGCTCCTGCTGCTGCTGCCAATTTTGGGCTCCTGCTGGCAACTCCAGTGTCTCTTTCAGCCAATGTTTGGGCTCCTGCCTGCTGCTGCCAACTCCAGTGTGTCTTTAGGCCAATTTTTGGGCTCCGGCTGCTGCTGGCAACTCCAGTGTGTCTTTAGGCCAATTTTTGGGCTCCTGCTGGCAACTCCTTTGTCTCTTTCAGCCGATGTTTGGGCTCCTGCTGCTGCTGCTGCCAACTCCAGTGTCTCTTTTAGCCAATGTTTGGGCTCCTGCTGCTGTTGGCAACTCCGGTGTGTCTTTAGGTAAATTTTTGGGCTCCTGCTGCTGCTGCTGCCAACTCCAGTTTGTCTTTAGGCCAATTTTTGGGCTCCTGCTGCTGCTGCTGCCAACTCCAGGTTGTGTCTTTAGGACAATTTTTGGGCTCCTGCTGGCAACTCCAGTGTCTCTTTCAGCCAATGTTTGGGCTCCTGCTGCTGCTGCTGCCAACTCCAGTGTCTCTTTCAGCCAATGTTTGGGCTCCTGCTGCTGCTGCTGGCAACTCCAGTGTTTCTTTAGGCCAATTTTGGGGCTTCTGCTGCTGCTGCTGCCAACTGGAGTGTGTTTTTAGGCCAATTTTTGGACTCCTGCTGCTGCGAACTCCAGTGTGTCTTTAGGCCATTTTTTGGGCTCCTGCTGCCAACTCCAGTGTCTCTTTCAAGCAATGTTTGGGCTCCTGCTGCTGCCAACTCCAGTGTGTCCTTAGGCCAATTTTTGGGCTCCTTCTGCCAACTCCAGTGTCTCTTTCAAGCAATGTTTGGGCTCTTGCTGCTGCTGCCAATTTTTGGGCTCCTGCTGGCAACTCCAGTGTCTCTTTCAGCCAATGTTTGGGCTCCTGCCTGCTGCTGCCAACTCCAGTGTGTCTTTAGGCCATTTTTTGGGCTCCTGCTGCTGCTGGCAACTCCAGTGTGTCTTTAGGCCAATTTTTGGGCTCCTGCTGCTGCTGCTGCCAACTCCAGTGTGTCTTTAGGCCAACTTTTGGGCTGCTGCTGCTGCCAACTCCAGTGTGTCTTTAGGCCAATTTTTGGGCTCCTGCTGCCAACTCCAGGGTGTCTCTTTCAAGCAATGTTTGGGCTCCTGCTGCTGCCAACTCCAGTGTGTCTTATGGCCAATTTTTGGGCTCCTGCTGCCAACTCCAGTGTCTCTTTCAAGCAATGTCTGGGCTCCTGCTGCTGCTGCCAACTCCAGTGTGTGTCTTTAGGCCAATTTTTGGCCTCCTGCTGCCAACTCCCATGTGTCTTAAGGCCAATTTTTGGGCTGCTGCTGCCAACTCCAGTGTCTCATTCAGTCAATGTTTGGGCTCCTGCTGCTGCCAACTCCAGTGTGTCTTAAGGCCAATGTTTGGGCTCCTGCTGCCAACTCCAGTGTCTCTTTCAAGCAATGTTCGGGCTCCTGCTGCTGCTGCCAACTCCAGTGTCTTTTTCAAGCAATGTTTTGGCTCCTGCTGCTGCCAACTCCAGGGTGTGTCTTTAGGCCAATTTTTGGGCTCCTGCTGCCAACTCCCGTGTGTCTTTTTCAGCCAATGTTTGGGCTCCTGCTGCTGCTGCTGCCAACTCCAGTGTGTCTTTAGGCCAATTTTTGGGCTCCTGCTGCCAACTCCAGTGTCTCTTTCAAGCAATGTTTGGGCTGCTGCCGCTGCCAACTCCAGGGTGTGTCTTTAGGCCAATTTTTGGGCTCCTGCTGCCAACTCCAGTGTCTCTTTCAGCCAATGTTTGGGCTCCTGCTGCTGCCAACTCCAGGGTGTGTCTTTCAGGCAATATATGTTCTCCTAATGCTGCTGCCAACTCCAATGTGTTTTTGAGGCAATATATGGGCTCCTAATGCTGCTGCCAACTGCTGGGTGTGTCTTTCAGACAATATATGGGCTCCTAATGCTGCTGCCAACTCCTGGTGTGTTTTTCAGGCAATATATGTGCTCTCTATGCTGCTGCCAAGTCCAGAGTGTGTCTTTAGGCCAATTTTTGGGCTCCTGCTGGCAACTCCAGTGTTTCTTTCAGCCAATGTTTCGGCTCCTGCTGCTGCCAACTCCAGTGTCTCTTTCAGCCAATGTTTGGGCTCCTGCTGCTGCTGCTGGCAACTCCAGTGTATCTTTAGGCCAATTTTTAGGCTCCTGCTGCTGCCAACTCCAGTGTGTTTTTAGGCCAATTTTTGGGCTCCTACTGCTGCCAACTCCAGTGTGTCTTTAGGCCAATTTTTGGGCTCCTGCTGCCAACTCCAGTGTCTCTTTCAAGCAATGTTTGGGCTCCTGCTGCTGCCAACTCCAGTGTGTCTTTAGGCCAATTATTGGGCTTCTGCTGCCAACTCCAGTGTCTCTTTCAGCCAATGTTTGGGCTCCTGCTGCTGCCAACTCCAGGGTGTGTCTTTTAGGCAATATATGGGCTCCTAATGCTGCTGCCAACTCCAATGTGTTTTTGAGGCAATATATGAGCTCCCTATGCTGCTGCCAACTCCTGGGTATGTCTTTCAGGCAATATATGGGCTCCTAATGCTGCTGCCAACTCATGGGTGTGTTTTTCAGGCAATATATGTGCTCCCTATGCTGCTGCCAAGTCCAGAGTGTGTCTTTCAGGCAAAATTTTGGCTCCCTATGCTGCTGCCAAATTCAGGGTGTGTTTTTTAGGCAATATATGGGCTCCCTATGCTGCTGCCAATTCCACTGTGTGTCTTTCAGGCAATATATGGGCTCATCATGCTGATGCCACGTCAAGGCTCTGTAATTGTGCCGCTCTGCGCCAGCGAATCAAATAGCGACGCCTCTGATCTGCATGTCATACTTCTTTACAATAGTATTTCACTAACCCAGCATGCATCCTATGCATGTTACAGCCAAGCAAAACGTTCTGCAACCCTATGGAGGCTCTTGGACGCCCAGAAATAGCCATTTTTAATAGCAATTTGTCGCGAATAAATTCGGTCCGAAACAATTTTTCCCAGAAAATTTGGCGAATCAGCCGAATCGAATTTTTCAAAAGTTTGCTCGTCTCTAGTTAAACCCTTAAAATTGTATAATATAAAACTGTCATGGTTGGGGGAACCTTGCACATTTTAAAAAATGTTTAAGGGTTAAAACCTCTATTTTTTTCTACAAAAACAGCGTGAGGTCCCCCTTCCTAATAAAAACAGCCTGGGTACCAACTATGGATGTGTATCACACAGTAAACTCCTAGCTTAGATGCAGTTTGCCTATGTGCTGGAAGAGAGGCTTCCCACCCCCCCAATCATGCTCATGTGTAAGCAGGTCTCTCAGACGTGTAGCACAATATCCTCTCCCATGCAGTTCAGGAGCATAGAATCTGCAAGTATTTTCACAACATCTGCATTAGTTAAAGCCAATGTACACCACTGAGTAGAGGAAGGGGAGGTTATGGCAAATGTATTTTATGGATAGGAGAAGCTCCCCCAGGATCCCACATTTTAGATAGCTAGAGGATCTGTCCCCATATCTAATACTTAACAATCAAAGATTAAGTGGACCTGCGAAAAACTAAAATGTTCCCAATGTGAGCAGTAAAAGCGGATCTATTCCAAGTTCCTAAAGTCCCCTTGAAAAAATGAATAAGTAGAGTCTGAGTGTTTTCTAAAATTATTAAGCTGAGCACAAGCTGATTCCACCCCCAGACCCAAAAATTAAAGTAGATACCAGGGGATTTCACCATACTCGTGAGTGGATCTCATGCCACATAAAAACAACATTAAAATTCATCAAATTAATAGACCTCCCTCCCTGTCCAGGAATAGCTCACCCACCTAGTAACTTTCCCCACTCAGCATCCAATAAAGAATCCTGACAGTCTTGCCACATTATATGAATACTCTCTCCTCCAACCTGCAACATCAAATAAATAATCCTACTCTGCACTCAGCATTTTAGGCTAAACCATACTGGCTCTGGGTACTACACTTCACAGAAAATGGTAAAAGAAGAAATAGAGCCTGCAGCTACTGTGCATCCTCCTGTAACATTATAGATATAAAACAAGGGAACAAAATGCTTGTCTTTTAGGTACATCCTACATACAGTCTCAGTGTTCTGTTCAGTGTATCAGTATTTTCTGATAATCTGATAACAATTAATTAAATTAAATACAGTTTTGCATTTAGTGTGCATTTAATAGATGTGTAGATTTTCTCCAATTCAGATTAAAGTAGGCCTTCAATCAAAAAAAGAAAGTTTAGTAAATTGCTTCCGCTATAGTAACATAGTAACATAATATGTAAGGCTGAATAAAGACTTTAGTCCATCCAGTTCAGCCTGTTTAACTCCTTCCAGTGGTCTAGTAGCCATAGCTGGAAATGTTATTACATGCAAGGAGGGCATCCCGGCCACTATAGATCTTCTTCCAGTGGTCTAGTAGCCATAGCTGGAAATGTTATTACATGCCAGGAAGGCATCAAGGCCACTTTTGAACGTTTTTACTGTATCCTTCATAACTACCTCCTCTGGCAGCGAGTTCCATTGTCTCACAGCTCTTACAGAGAAGAATCCCCTCCTATGTCGGTGGAGAAAGCACCTTTCCTCTAACCTTAGTGGATGCCCTCGGGTTATAGTAACACTCCGAGGTATAAATAGATTGTGGGACAGATCTTTGTATTGGCTCCGAATATATTTATACATAGTTATTAGATCACCCCTCAATCGTCTTTTTTCTAAGCTAAATAAACCTAACTTTGACAATCTTTCAGGGTACTCTAGTCCTCGCACTCCTTTTATTAACTTTGTTGCCCTTCTTTGAATGTGCTCCAGTTCTGATATGTCCTTCTTAAGCACAGGTACCCAGAACTGTACACAGTACTCCATATGGCGTCTGACCAGTGACTTGTACAGGGGTAAAATTATGCTCTAGTCATGAGCACCTATGCCCCTCCTGATGCACCCCATGAACCTATTTGCTTTGGCAGTAGCTGCCTGGCATTGATTACTACAGTTGAGCTTATTGTCAACTAAAACCCCTAGGTCCTTTTCCATTGTTGTTTTACCAAGTGTTTATTTATTTAGTGTGTAATCATGATACATATTTCTCCTTCCCATGTGCATAACCTTACATTTATCTGTGTTAAACTTCATTTGCCATATAACTGTCCATGCTTCCAATTTAGCTAAATCTGTTTGTAGCTGCCTGCTGTCCTCTTTTGTTTTAATTACTTTACACAGCTTAGTACCATTTGCAAAGATTGAGACTTTACTGTTTAATCCATACCCAATGTCATTTATATATATATTGAAGAGAATTGGTCCCAGAACTGACCCTTGTGGTACTCCACTAGTAACAGTGACCCAATCTGAGTGTGTACCATTGATAACCACCCTCTGCTTCCGATCATTAAGCCAATTTCCCACCCATCTGCACATGTTTTCCCCTAGTCCAAGCATTCTCATCTTTTGTACCAGCCTTTTATGTGGCACAGTATCAAATGCTTTAGAAAAGTCAAGATATATGATATCCAATGACTCCCCCTGATCCAATCTTGAACTTACCTCCTCATAAAAGCTGATTAGGTTTGTCTGGCAGGAGCGATTCCTCATAAATCCATGCTGATATGGAGTAATAAGGTCATTTTCCCCAAGGTACTCCAGGATAGTATCCCTTAAGAAACCTTCAAACAGCTTGCCCACCACAGATGTTAAGCTTACCAGTCTGTAGTTCCCAGGTTCCCCCCTAGATCCCTTTTGGAATATTGGCACCATATTTGCCAAGCGCAAATCCCTCGGAACAGACCCTGTAGTTATTGAGTCCACAAATATTCCAAGGTGTCCCCCAACCTGTACCTTTACTACTTTGTCTGGTACATTGGTTAGTATTAGGTTCAATATGGCTTTCCCCCTTGTTGGAGCTTGTACTTGTTGGGAAAGGTAGCCATCTTTTGTTTTAGATAAAAAACTTTTATGCGAAACACATGTTTCAGATTTTACAATTAAGCAGACTCCACCCCCTTTGCGTTTGTTACGGTCCCTCCTAAACACACAGTAGCCCTGTAGATTTACTGTCCAGTCATAGCTTTCATCCAGCCAGGTCTGTGTTACCCCCACTATGTCACATTGCTCTTCTGTTATTATCAATTCTAGTTCATCCATTTTATTAGTCAAGCTTCTAGCATTTGTAAGCATGCATTTCAAATGCTTATGATAATTTTGATAATTTTGTATATTTCCCTTTTTCCTCCTAGATGTGCTAACCCCTCCCCCCTCTCCACCCCAGTTTCATGTCTACACCCACTGTCACTTTCTTTCCTAACTTCCCCTTTGTAACTGCTATTACCCTCCCCCCAGTGCTTAGTTTAAACACTCCTCCAACCTTTTAGCCATCCTCTCCCCCAGAACAGATGCACCCTCCCCATTGAGGTGCAACCCATCCCTGCCAAAGAACCTGTAGCCCACTGTGAAGTCGGCCCAGTTTTCTAAGAACCCAAACCCCTCCTTTTTACTCCAGATTTTGAGCCACCTGTTTACCCCTCTAATCTCCCGCTGCCTCTCTGGTGTGGCTCTTGGTACTGGCAGTATTTCTGAGAATACTACAGTTGAGGTCCTTGCATTAAGCTTACGGCCTAGGTCCCTGAAATCATTTTTAAGGACCTTCCACCTACTTCTTCCTATGTCATTTGTGCCAATATGCACCATGACTGCAGGGTTCACGCCAGCCCCTCCCAATAATCTGTCAGCCCGCTCCGCTACATGCCGTACTCTTGCCCCAGGAAGGCAACACACTGTTCGGCAATCCTGGTCTTTGTGACAGATTGCCCTGTCTGTTCCCCTAATAATAGAGTCACCCACTACCAGCACCTGTCTTGCCTGCCCTGTTCTCCCATTTCCCCTCCCTTTCTTACTGGAGCCGACAGATGTGTCTTGCTGTTGCCATCCCTGAGCTAACATCCTCCTCACCTGCCTGTTCAGGGCTAGCCTCCCTATAACTTTTACCCCTACCCCGCCTTCTAACGGTTATCTAGCTAGCTGCCTAATTTTCTTGCTTTTCCTCTCCCCCCATACTACCACCCTCCCCCTCCCCATGCAGTGCCAGATCAGTGAGATCCAGACTCTTTTGCATGACAACAATGTCTCTCAGTGTTGCCAATCGCTTATTTAGATTGTGAATGAGGGCTTTCAAATCAGCAATTCACAGACATCCGGGGCATAAATATCCACCATCGACCGATTGATCAAAAAGTGCATACATAGCACAAGATGTACAACAGCATTGTTAGGCATGGAACCCATTGTATCAATTTGTTGGAACACTGAGTGAAGAATTTACAACACTTAAAATAACAATCTGACTTCAAAGGCTTACAGCTTCAGCACTTCTGCTTGTAACTTCTGCTTGTAACTCCTGCTTTAACTTACCACTTACCAAGCAGCCACTTACAGAGTCAGCCTCCAGGAGCCTTATGATCAGAGGCATAATCAGTTTGTGAGGGCTTAACCCCATGTAGATATTGTGGAAAATTGAGAGAGATATATGCCTCAGAAACAAGTTGAAGCTTGCCTGTCATTTTTCACACACACAAACATTGAATAAACATATAATATAGCAAAAGACATCTGTGTGAGGTAAGCTGTTACAATGTATCTCTATGGCGGTGTCAGCTGCAAAAGCATCCAGTCAGGGGATACAATGTGTTTAGAAGATTTCAACTGTTCGCAAAGCAAGGATGAGTCATTACAACTGAAGGCTTACTACTTCTGGCTAGAAATAAGAGATGATTGCACAAAGCTTTGACGAAGTTTTGACTGACGGGCTCGGTTTTTCATTAGCAGATTTTTTGTGTGTTGGCAAGATGGCCGCTGCCATGCATAATTAAGATTGCGGAATGTGTCTGCTAATCCAAACATCAGCATGGGTGAATCCATTTCATTAAGCTTATGTCACTGATTGCCAGAGTTGGGCTTTAGGGGAACAATTTATTAAGCTTTGATTTTTTGACTGTAGATCCGCTTTAAGAGTGCCAGTAATGCCAGGTAGTAATTCTGGGCCTAGCTTACAGTTTGCATCCTGATTCATCCTAATAGTCTTTGATAGGTTGCTGTAAACATCAGGGATGCTGCAGTCACATTTATTAAGGGGTTGAATGACTCACTACAGGGCAGCATTAATTATCTTAAGAGCCACTTATCTCCTACAGTGTGTGTATATATGTTTACTATATTTCATTATTTAGTAACTAGTTATGTCTTATAGTATTGCAACATGAATTATTCAACTCTGGAAACATTCTGTGTGGGTAAATATCAAAAGTATTAATAAAAAATCATTTTACTGTATTTAGCTATAAAACAGTCTAGGAGCGTTATATGTATGGTTGTTTAAACTGGCTGAGGCCTGTGAGAATGTAAAATGGTCACGACGCAGACTTAAAGCAATATTATAGGCAAAGACAATTGTCACACCATTGTGTTGGTGTCTGTAAGATTCCCTGCATTGCATAAGACACCCTGGCTGTGCTTCTCCCCTCTCCCCCTGTTTCTAGGTGACATTGGAGCCTAGACCAACAATCCCAGACATACAAGGTTGCAATTCCAATTGCACATGCACGTACTTCCAAATGTGTTTGCGCGTTCCCAAAGTGCATTAACACACTCCCAAACACACATGCACGCACTCCCAAACATGCATGCGCGAACAACAGAGCACACCTGTATATTGGATGTGCACATTCTCCATGTAGTGTATAACTACATGTGATTATTTCCTGTAAGGAAGTGCAGGTAAACCTCAGATGCTCATATTTGTAAGTACCCTCTCAGATCTATTTCTACTCAAAAAGATCCTGTCATTATCCTTTGTAACTCATACCATTATTCTACTACTATGGGCCTTGTTTTACTGTATAAAATCAAAGGCTGTCAAAATAATTCTATTTTCTTAGTCATCAATTGCTTATTAACCTGTGGAAGTTACAGATATGATCGCGGATTTCGCCAAAATGGCAACCACTTTCATTCATATATCAGTTGAATTTAATTTCAACCTGAGATTAATCTTATATATTCAGTAGGTTCCATAACTTGGCAGTCCATTTTTGCTCATGATAATTTTGCCTTTTTATTTCTGTGGATAATTTTTATATTAGGTTTGCGGTCCTCGCCAAAATGGCGACCGCTATTGGAGCATTGGTGACGTAACGTCACTTCTGCCCTTCACCAGCCGGAACGCATTGTGCGTTCCAGGGCCCTCTATTGGCGGAAGTGAGGTCTTGTGCTCCAAACCGCTTTCCGCCTTGGAAGCCGCTCGCAGTGAGCAGCTCCTTTGTGGGCGTCTGTAGGACATGCGCAGTAGCGCTCCATGGGGTTTAAAAGTGAGGCACTTTCCTATGGAGCGTAATACTCGGCACCAGGGTGGTAGGGCATGTTAGCTTGCCAGCAGGGCTGGCCCAAGACATTGTGCTGCCTGAGTCCAAGAGTGAAATGCTGCCCCCCCCCCTCAAATTAAAAAAAAAAAAACAAGGAGAGGTGATTTTTACTAGGCAAACTGGGGTTTTTTCACATAGCGCAGAATCTCAATTCGGGTTTTGTTCCACTTTAAGTGAACCAAAACCCAGGATTTTCACTATCCTGGGCTTTGATACTTATTTAGGAACAGCCAGATTTGTGATGCCCCACTCTATAATAACCCCCAAATCTCCACTGTCATGGCTGTGGGGGGGGGGGGTCATGATGGGGCATTAAGGTGCCAGCACCTTTATCTCACCTTTTTTCTTTACTATAGTAAAGTAACCACATACTGGCACCTCCCCTTGCAAGTGACTGCCCTAGGCCCATGCCTAGGTTTGTCTAATGGTAAATACAGCCATGCAGGTGATGAACTGGTAGCTTTCATCCCATAAATTGAACAGATTAGTGATAGCACAGTTTAGTTTTGGAGCCATGCATGGGACCCAGTTGAACCTACAGCCACTTGGCTGGATATCCAGCATTCCACAGCATTGGGCACGGTCTCCCAGCTTGATAAATAGAAGAACATGGGACAAGCAAGCCCTATTCTGAAACACTGCACCTCTCCATTAAAGATGGCCACCAACCAGTACTGTCCTTCTCACAGGTGTTATTCCTCTGTGACAGGGCATCTTAATTTGGGATGCCCAGTGTGTGGACCCCCCACCACTTTTAGCAATCCCACAGAGCATGCCGACAGGCAATGAGCACGCTCAGGGCAACATTCAGCACAAAGCTAGCTACGGGGGGGGGGTGGGGGGGAGGGTGGCACTGGCCACACCCCCTCCCCACCTGGTGCACGCCTCAGATGAAGTTAAAGCAGGGATGTGGCCATAGCCCACACATTCACTGTTGGATTGCCAGCTATGCAAGTACTGCAGGGGCTACACACATCAGCAAATCACAAATAAGAATCAGCCCTGGAGTCTTTTAGCCATTGGTGTTAAATGGAAAAGTGGAACAGTATGGAAAAGTTCGTGAATGACCCGCTATGGGGAGTGGCGTTCATTCCTTCTACGCTACGCCATACCTCCCAACTTTTGAAAATAGTAAAGAGAGACATTTTAAACCACGCCCCAGTCATGCCCAAGGCACGCCCCCAGCCACGCCCTTAAAGGGAAATGCCACCTAATAAATGCATAGTAACAAATTACATGAAAACACCCCCCCCCCACACACACACACAGGCAAGCCTCACACACATGAATGCAGACAAGCCCCCCTACACACACAGGCAAACATAAACATTCAGGCAAACACATATGTGCAGGCAAACACACACACTGCATGCATGCAAGCCCCCTCCACACACACACATGCATGCAAGCCCCCATACATAGGCACACACATACATGGAGGCACACACACACACATGCAAACACATACTGCATGCATGCAAGCCCTCTCCACACACATACATGCAGACACACACATGCAGAGACAGACACATACATGCAGAAACACACACATGCATGCAAGCCCCCATACATAGGCACACACATACATGCAAGCACACACAAACAGGCAGACAGACACATGCGCACATGTCCGGCCCCTGCTCTTACCACCAATGTTCCCTCTAAGCCTTGGCAGTGGCTGAGCAGGGATGTTGGGGAACTGGGCAACGATCCATTGAAAGAAAAATCATCTCACCTAGAACATCCTGAATATAAATCTGTTGCCTTGTTTATGTGGGTGGGGGAGCCATTTTCTGCACACACAGCTGACATGGCACAGGGCAGCCTGGACAGGAAATGCCACATTCTTATCTCTTAGGGGGGAAGCAGTCTGAGTGTCAGGCACTGAGAGGCAGCACACTTGCTCTCAGCTACGGGCCTCCTATTGAGGCTCCCCCGGGAACACAGCAAAAGTGCTTTAGTTCCAGCCGGCGCCCATAAGAACTACTGCCCCGCCCCCTGCTCGCAGATTGACAGCAGCTCCTCCGGCAATGTCGGCTGCCTTCACCCCTGCATGCTGGAAGTTTTTTCATCACCCCCCCCCCCCTCCCCCGCGCACTCACCCGCACGACAGGAAGTCTCTTCGCGCTGCCAAATATGTTCCCGCCGCTGCCAGCAAAGTGCCGCCTCCCGGGACCTGGGACCATGGACCCACCGGGACCCATGGTAAGGCAGGCCCTGCCTGCCAGCATGAAGGTAATTGCTTAGCATTTAAAAAAAAACTCTTAAGGGCACAGTACCACTGGAATTCTCTTTGACATTATTAAGTTGCATTAACCTTATGGCTACTGGATTGGGGCTAACCATAACCCTCTACACCACCACTAGAGTCAGCACAAAATGCAATTTTTGCCACTGGGTTAAATACCATGTGAATGATAACTGATCAATTTTTTTTATTTGTAATCAAATCAATTTTAGACTTCACAGGACCATATAAGCCAATTGCCATGTAAGCATCCTGTGATACATTACCCTCTTTTGCACCGTAGGTTTTTCTTCCTTTTCAAGAGTATTATACTGTGTTACCCAGAACAACAAGTATTTAATTATGTGATATCTGTTAATCAAAGGAATAGTTATCATATTTTTTTTTACTAATTAATAATGCACTTTTGTAAATACAGACATGGACATCTCGTTAAGGGGCGCTGAAGAAGCCACTAGCTGGCGAAACTAGTCCCGTCTCAATATTTGAGATCATCAGCAAAAAAGATATTACCTATAAGGGGGAACTATAAATGATGAATAAGGTTATAAAAGATGTCCAAAAACAAGTATACAGCTGAGTGTTCACCATATGTCATGCATGTTTTTAATGAATTCTCGATACATTTTTGTATGTTTTATACTAATATTTTTTTATACTAATATTTGGATGTGTAACCTATGTGTGCGGGGTCGGTTCTTTTGAGTTCTGTTAGTTAGTTTTGAGGCCCGTCTAAGCCCCTAGTACCTTAGTCCAACCCGCAGATGCTCTATCCAGGGATCTAGTGTGTAGACTGAAATACTAGGGTTGAATTTGTGAGCGCTGCAATCTTCACAACACTTTGATATACCAGGCCTATATACCATGTATATATATACATTTTCATATCAACACAATCCCTAAATAACACGTCTGAAAAAATGCCTTTCCATCAGATTAAAAGACTGGGGAATATTAGGTTTTCATTATAGAAATTATTTATTTTTGGCTAATCTGACAAACAGCCACCGCTGGAATAAGCATATAATGTGGTGGGTGTTGTGCCCCTCTGTTTAGTCAGCGCTTCCTCATGAAGTAGGGCCATACGCAGGAGCCTGCTGAGAAGTTTGTTTTGTCTGTTACTTTATTGGCAAGGCCACCTGGAACAGACACTATTCTGGATATAAGTAACTGACACTTTACTTACTGGTAAGGGACATAAATAGCCTCAACACCTTGAACCCATCTTAAATCTGTTTTGCTGTAGGTTATTCTATTACACTGGAAAATGTAATATGGCAATTAGATTATTGGCTGTCTGATTGCATTTAGCAGTCTCACTCAGTCCCCACAGCATCTTATTCTGACTGATCTTCTTACTGTTGTTCTCTACAAAATTCATCTATGGAGTGGCAGACTTGCGTCAGAAATCAGCCCGAAATAATAATGGCCTCTGGTCGTCCCTTGACCAGTCCACAACATCACCAGTCAACAAGTCTACTTCAAGTCCAAGGCTATAGCATTTCAGGAACGATCATAGACAGTAGCTGATATGACCACTCATAATTAAATGGTACTGAAGCTTTAGAATGGTAGGGATAGTTAATGTGACAGGGGTGAGTAAAGCCCCCAACAGTCATGTTGCTGAGGCCATAGCATTCAGGGTAGAACATAGTTTCTTGTCTATGGGGATACATGTGGGGCTGGGGTGAGACTAGAATACATGAATTACATCAGCCGTCTGACTGGCATTAGAAGCAACAACCAGCCTCAAGGCAGTATGGGCCAGTTCTCCCTATAGCCAGTTCATTCCTGCACCTGAGACGATCCACAAAATATCTGCAGCACACTAGCATTATTGTTGTATTTATCATGCTGGGTAAGCCTCTCCTTCTTATGGGCATTTTTGCCACTTATCTGCTACTTACATAGTCTACACACATGATACTTAAAGGGACTCTGTATGCAGGGTGCATAAATTGTCATTCATCATGGCTGCCCTCTCCCTACCTGTAAGAACACATCTGCTTCTGAAAGTAGAAACAAGGCAAAGAATAATGGCACACCCCCCTTAATTCCTTTGCTATAGTCCACCAATAATATGACTAAGCTGGTGGTCTAAAGCTCTGCATAATCAGACTGTGGACACTGGGAAAGAGGGAGAGCAGCCAGGGCGATGAGAATGTCTGTCTTACAGACCCCGGCCACTATGCTGATTATTATGTGGCATCACAAAGCCAAGGGAAACTGTAAACTTTGATATATTTTTCAATCACAGAAAACCATTTAGGACAATGACAAAGTAGCCCTACAAAATGGTCTAACAATTGCCTTTGCCTTCTGTATCCCTTTAATCATTATCAGCACTTACATTTGCTCCTGCACCCACTCCGAGCTGAAATGTCACCTCACTGATTTTCTCCTGGTCATCTCTGTCAGTATTATTGTGGGCTACAAAAATATGCTTCAAACCCTGATGCCTGCTTGTACCAGAGGAAGATGTAGGTAAGGTAAGGTAAGAATGTAACATGCCCTCTCCCTGCAGCAAAAGTTACATCACCACCAGTAGCAGCAGCACCATGGCCAGGTCCCTGTCCCCTATTTGCTGCTTTATGCATTGTTAGACACCTACAGTTACAGTGGAACAGGAAAATGACCCTTAAGTGGCATGAGCAACTGGATCCTTCACTAATACTTTTCATTTAAGAGCCTGGGCAAGTGGATACTCCACAAATACTTGTTATTAAAGACCAATGACACCCAAATGCCTGAATAAGTGGACACTCAAATATTAAACAAAAAAGAGCCTGACATAGCCTTAACAGGTGAAAAATCAATTGTTATGAAACAAAAAAGAGCCTGACATGGCCTGAACATGGACACTAAATTACTATTTGTTATTAAAGGAGCACTATCGCGGAAAATGGCCCAATGATAAAAATCTATATGAATATTCTGGATGGCAGGAGCATAGGTCACTTATACACCCAGGACCAAGAAATATGCAAGCCAGCCAGGCTTGTTTTTTTCATTTTTGGAAGGAAGAGGAAATTAGGCTCTGTCACCCCTGATAGATTAAACCTGTCACCCCTGGATTTTATTCCTACCATTAGAGAATAAACTATAAGCTTGGTGGAAGTTTTACTTAGTTCAGGTGTATATGTGACCCCTCCTCTCATTTGCCTTGTTTGTATGGATTTTTAATATTCCACATTTCGTAATAGTGCTGCAAAAAAAAGCCTGACATGGCCTGAAAGTGGACACTATTTGTTATTAAATAAAAAAGAGCCTGACATGGCCTCAACTACAATGACCCTATCTATCCCTCACTCCAACAGCTGTCCCTAAATACATGTACTGCAAAGGACAATATTGTTTTTAACAACAACCTATCTGTCCCACACTCCACAGACGACCTCTCCCTATTAAATGCAGAGTGTTCTGAGAGCATCTGGAGATGGACCCTGTCTTTTATATGGGCGTGGATGCAAGAAGGTTGATTACCTGTTGTGTAGTCTGCAGCTGTTCTTGCTATTTGGGGTGAGCGCCAAATTCAGACACTAATTTAAGTTTGAAATCAACTTTACGAGTCGGGTCCACTCATACCAATTCTCCATTTTCTTTTCACATGTCTGATGAGTTGTATTAGAATCCCTATGCCATTTTGTTCTTGCCACATAGGCCACTTCTGATGATAACTATTTTACTGTTGACTTTATTAGTAACTTGCCTAATACTGACTTCCTGCTAAGCACCCTTCTGCATCATAAAAATACCGTTTTGGGAGTACTCACCTTTAAAACGGGTATTATGAGTGTGCCATACACTCCACTTCCTTCTTCATGACATCTGGGTAATCTCCAGTAGAGGGCGAACTTCTGCAGAGATGAATATGCAAAAAAGAAAGCCCCTCCCGGTCCATATATACCTGGGACCTCCCACCAAATTTCCCAGTGTATAAAAGCAGTAAAGGGACCAGGAAGAACCAAATATAACCTTAACAATCAAAACCAATGTTTCACCATATAAAAGCCCCAGAATACCTGAAACAAACAAGGGTGGGGTGAAGTGGAGTGTATGGCACACTCATAATACCCGTTTTAAAGGTGAGTACTCACAAAACGGTATTATTCTAAGTGTGCCACACTCCACTCCACTTCTGTCAGGTTTCACTTACCCGTCTCCCGGTCCAGCGGCGTCCCCGATGCTCAGCCGCCCGCTGCGCAGCCACCGGCCCGGCGGCCGCGGCGAGCGGCGGCCTCTGCTGGCGCGCGCGCGCCCTCTGGCGTTCCGGCCGGCGGCCCCGGCTTCCTTACTCGTGCTCGCACGCGTTCTGGTTATTCCCTCCGGCGGCGCTGCTCTCAGCGCGGCCGCCGGGGGAAAGTTAATTAAAGGGCCAGGTGGGGTGGGGGGAGTGCCCTACATGGACAGGGACAATGAGCCCTAAGTGATGTGAGGGCTTCGCCCTCCTCAGCCTTGTGATGTCCAATCTGTGTCAGGATTATAGTATGCACCAATCACCACACAATTCCCCTGGCCCAATGATACCTGGCTCCTATATAAGCTCTCCCCCATCAGTTCATCAGTGCCTGTTATAGCGCCTAGTACCTAGTCTATCTAGCTTGTCTCTTGATTGTTCTGAACTCCCGTTGCCGACCACCGCCTGTATTTGACCATTCTTGATCTGAACTCCTGTTGCCGACCACCGCCTGTACTTGACCATTCTTGATCTGAACTCCCGTTGCCGACCACCGCCTGAATTTGACCATCCTTGATCTGAACTTCTGTTGCCGACCTCAGCTCTGATCCTTGACCACGATTTGTCTACTCCTATTGTACCGCTGCCTTCTCGGAACGCCCGTTGCGACCCGAGAAGGCAGCGTTGCGACCCGCCATCAAAATAGATCGGCGACTTAGGGAAAGAGCTAGGGAAAGGGTTAGGACTTCTTTGTCCTTTAAGCCATCTCAGAACCCCAACCCACCGTCTTCCCTTGGGGTAAACACACCTTCTTCCTCACAGGAGGAACCCATGCAGGTCGGTAGAGCTCGTCTTACCCAGGACGAGAAGCAGCGAAGACGCTCCATGGGCCTATGCTTATATTGTGGGAATCCGGGAAATTTTGCTAGGTCCTGTCCTAACAAGGGATACCCGACGGGAAACTTCCTCGCCTAGATCAGGAGGAGAGTACTGATCTAGGTGAGTCCATTAACTACTCTCATTTGAACAAAATGTTAATTCCCATCGAGCTTTCTTGGGGCCCTTCCAAACAGGCAGTATCCGCCTTTATCGATAGTGGAGCTGCGGGCAATTTCCTGGATCGGAGCATGATCTCCATCCTGGGAATTCCATTGGTACCCCTTGAGAAATCTCTACAGGTGTTGGCCATAAATGGGAAGGCCATCTAGGGAGGTCCAGTCTGTACCAAGACCCCTCCTCTCAAATTAATTGCCGGCTCTTCCCACTCTGAGTACATCGAGTTCTTGGTTTTTGATTGTCCAGAAACCCCGGTGGTTCTGGGATACCCATGGTTAAAGCTCCACAACCTTATTTTAGACTGGCAGACTGGGGATTTAGTTAGGTGGAGTAATTACTGCAAGACACACTGTTTCTCCACTGCCCTTAGAAGTTTTCAGATGCTGCCCCAGGGGTTGCCTCAGCCTTATGCGGATTGGGCTGATGTTTTTTCTGACCGGTCTGCAGATTCCCTTCCCCCACATAGGGCCTATGACTGCCCCATTGACCTGCTCCCTGGAACTATCCCTCCTACAGGGAAGATTTATAATCTTACCCGGCCGGAGGAGCAGGCAATGAAGGAGTACATCTCCGAGAATTTGAACAAGGGGTTCATCCATCCTTCAACATCACCTGCAGGGGCTGGCTTCTTTTTTGTGGAGAAAAAAGATGGTGGTTTAAGGCCTTGCATAGATTACAGGGCCCTGAATAAGATTACGGTAAAGAACCGGTATCCTCTTCCCTTGATTGGGGATTTATTTAATCAAGTAGTTGGTGCTTGAGTTTTCTCCAAGTTAGACCTAAAGGCGGCCCAACAACCTGATTCGTATTCGGCAGGGGGACAAGTGGAAAACGGCATTTAATGTTAAAGACGGTCATTACGAATATCTAGTCATGCCCTTTGGCCTTTGTAATGCTCCGGCAGTCTTCCAAGACTTTGTTAACAATGTCTTCCAAGACTATTTGGGCAGATTCATGGTAATTTATTTGGATGATATCCTCATTTTCTCTAATTCTTTGTCCGAACATAGACAACATGTGAAGATGGTTCTTCAAAAATTGAGAGAGAATAATCTATATGCCAAAATTTCTAAATGTATGCTTGAGGTCACCAACGCTCCCTTCTTGGGTTATGTAATTTCTAGCCAGGGATTGGAGATGGATGCGGGGAAAGTTTCGGTGGTGCGGCACTGGGTACAACCCAAAACTTTAAAAGAACTACAGCGTTTTTTAGGTTTCGCTAATTTTTACCGACACTTTATTAAGGGTTTTTCCAATATTGTTGCTCCTCTCACCAACCTTACCCGCAAGGGCGCCTTCACTGTAAACTGGTCATCATCGGCCAATGAAGCCTTCCTGACTCTAAAACGGGCTTTTACTTCAGCGCCAGTTTTAGTTCACCCTGACGTTAATAAACCTTTTACCATTGAAGTAGATGCGTCCGAGTTGGGTGTGGGGGCAGTTTGGTCGCAATACTCTGGTCATCCTGAACGTTTGCATCCCTGCGCCTACTACTCACGGAAATTTAGTACCGCATAACAGAATTATGATGTTGTAAACAGGGAGTTCTTGGCGATTAAACTGGCCTTTGATGAATGGCGTCACTGGTTGGAGGGTTCATTGCATCCGATCACGGTCTATACCGATCACAAAAACCTCGAGTACAATAGTTCAACAAGAGACTGAACTCTCGTCAGGCTCGTTGGGCATTATTTTTCTCGTGCTTTAATTTTATTATTACATTTAAGCCAGGAGTTAAAAATTCTAAAGCGGATGCTCTATCCCGCATGTTTGGGGATTGCAAGGATCGGGGTGATGTGGGTGAGCCTATTTTGCCTTTGGGTTGTGTGATTGGGGCTTTGCTTCCTGATCTTTCTAATGCTTTGGCGCCGTTTCAAAATGAATCCCCTGTAGATGTACCTTTAGGGTGTCAGTTTGTACCGCCGCACCTGCGTCCTGATGTAATCCGCGAGTTTCATGATGCCAAGACTGCTGGTCATCTGGGAAATCGTAAGGCTTTCATTTTAGCCCGACGCCATGTATGGTGGCCTACTATGCGACATGATATTACTGCCTTTATCGACGCATGTTCTGTTTGTGCGCGAAGTAAGGGGGTTCACAAGGCCCCTAGTGGGTGCCTGGTCCCACTTGAGATTCCTAAAGAACCATGGACTCATATCTCTATGGATTTTATTGTAGATTTGCCTCCTTCACATGGAAATACTGTGATTTGGGTGGTCGTCGACCGTTTCAGTAAGATGGCACATTTTATTCCTTTATCTAAGCTACCGTCAGCTCCTGAGCTTTCGTGGTTATTTATCTTGCATATTTTCCGTCTCCATGGCATTCCATCTAATGTAGTTTCCGATCGAGGTGTGCAATTTACTTCGCGTTTTTGGAAGAGTTTCTGTTCATGCTTGAGAATTCAGATTTCTTTGTCTTCTGCATACCATCCCCAGACTAATGGGCAGACTGAAAGAACTAATCAAAGTTTGGAACAATACTTGAGATGTTACATTTCTGATGCTCAAGAGCAATGGTCAGAATTTATTGATTTCGCTGAGTTTGCGTACAATAATGCGCCGAGTGAAAGTACTAAGACGTTTCCATTCTTTTGCAATTTTGGGAAAAATCCTAAAGCTTCCTCCCTCTCTGGGTCACCTTCCGATTTACTGGCATTGGAAGAGTGGCTCTGGGAGCGTAGAGACATCTGGGCACGCATCCAAGAAAATTTAGAGACTACTCTTTTAAGATATAAGAAATTTGCCGATCGCCACAGATCTCAGGAACCCGTCCTTCAGGTTGGGGACCTTGTTTGGGTTTCCACTAAGAACATTGCTCTCCGGCAGCCTTCTAGTAAGTTAGGGCCCAAGTTTATTGGCCCCTTTCCCCATTATTCAGAAACTAAGCAATGTGTCCTTTAAGGTCCAGCTCCCGCGAACCATGAGAATCCCAAATTCTTTTCATGTGTCGCTGCTAAAACCAGCCAAAGATGCGCCACGTCCATCCTTATCACCTATTCTAGTTAATAACGAACCTGAATATGAAGTGAACAAGATTCTCGACTCTCGTACGGTCCGTAATTCTTTGCAATATTTAATTGACTGGGTGGGTTATGGTCCTGAGGAGAGATGTTGGGTTACGGCAAAAGACGTACATGCTAAAGTTCTTGTTAGGAAGTTCGTGACAATCCGGAGAAGCCTGGTGAGGGTCCAGAGGCCCCTCGTGAGAGGGGGGGGTAATGTCAGCTTTCACTTACCTGTCTCCCGGTCCAGCGGCGTCCCGATGCTCAGCCGCCCGCTGCGCAGCCACCCGCCCGGCGGCCGCAGCGAGCGGCGGCTTCTGCTGGCGTGTGCGCGCCCTCTGGCATTCCGGCCGGCGGCCCCGGCTTCCTTACTCGCGCTGAGAGCAGCGCCGCCAGAGGGTATAACCAGAACGTGCTCGCGCGCGTGCGCGAGCACGTTCTGGTTATACCCTCCGGCGGCGCTGCTCTCAGCGCGGCCGCCGGGGGAAAGTTAATTAACGGGCCAGGTGGGGTGGGGGGAGTGCCCTACAGGGACAGGGACAATGAGCCCTGAGTGATGTGAGGGCTTCGCCCTCCTCAGCCTTGTGATGTCCAATCTGTGTCAGGATTATAGTATGCACCAATCACCACACAATTCCCCTGGCCCAATGATACCTGGCTCCTATATAAGCTCTCCCCCGTCAGTTCATCAGTGCCTGTTATAACGCCTAGTACCTAGTCTATCTAGCTTGTCTCTTGATTGTTCTGAACTCCCGTTGCTGACCCCTAGCCTGTTTGGACTTCCGTTTTACGCTCCAGCTATTGGGCTCATTCAATACCGCTCCCAGCCACGGGTTCTCCAGACCTCCGAACAGTAAGCCTACATCCTTTGAGCCATTGAAGTCCTGGGGGCAACCGATCCCGGGCAGGCGTATTCTGCATCCCGGCAAGCGGGGGCTCCTACAGGTGATGCTGGCTGCGGAGATTGGGGGTTGAGGGCTTACCTGGAGGGCTGGAGTTACCCGAGCGGGTCATTGAAGTACCCAGAGCGTGACAACTTCCTTCTTCATGACATCTGGGACATCCAATAGCAGTGTCCGTCATGGGTGGGAACCAGAAACAGTAAAGAATGTACCAACTTCAAACCACTGCAGCTTGCAGAACCTTGCGGCCAAAAACAGCATCCGCTGAAGCCCGCACATCAACCTTGTAAAACTTGGAAAAAGTATGAACGGAAGACCAAGTAGCAGCCTTACAAACTTGTTCAACAGAAGCCTGGTGCTGAAAAGCCCAGGATGCACCAACAGCATGAGTAGAGTACGCAGTTACCCTAAAAGGAGGAGTCCTCCCCTTAGCAGAATAGGCCCCAACAACGGCCTGACGAATCCAGCTAATCGTAGATTTAGCAGGTGCCAAACCTTCCCTGGGCCCGCAGGGCACCACGAAGAAAGCGTCCGTCTTGCGGAAGGAAGAAGTAATCACCAAATAGTACTTCACACAGTGAACAACATCCAAATTGTGCAAAACCCTCTCCTTGTCATGAACTAAGAACAATGTCCTGATTGAGGTGAAAAGTAGACACCACCTTAGGAAGGAAATCTGGCTTAAAACGAAAAACCACCTTATCCTGGTGTCTCTCAAAGTAAGGGGCCTGAATCGACAGAGCCGCCAACTCAGAGACACGCCGAACAGAGGTAATCGCCACCAAGAAAGCAACCTTCTGAGTGGGAACCGAAAGAGCAATATCCTGTAACGGCTCAAAAGGAGGACCCTGCAGAGCCGAAAGAACCAAATTCAAATCCCAAACAGGGACTACAGCCTTCCGAGGGGGCCGCACATGCGCGACCCCTTGGAAAAAAGTCTTAACCATCGGGTGTAAAGCAAAAGACCTCTGGAAGAAAACTGACAGAGCAGAAACCTGTCCTTTCAAAGTACTAAGCTGGAACCCAAGATCCAGATTATGCTGAAGAAACTCCAAAATCCTGGATATAGAAAAAAACCCTGCAAGGCAAGTTCCTAGCCTTACACCAATCAATGTAGGACCTCCAAGTCCTATAGTAAATGCCAGAAGAGGACCGCTTCCTAGCCCTAATCAGGGTCTGAACAACAGCCTCAGACAAACCTTCCTCTTTCAAGATGAAGGTTTCAGCAGCCAAGCCGTCAAAGCCAGCGTTTGTAAATTGGGGTAAAGTAGATGACCCTGAGATAGCAGGTCCGGCAGCAAGGGGAGCCGGTACTGGTCTACGGCCATCCTTACAACGTCTGCGTAACTCTTCTTGGCCACATTGGAGCCACCAGAATCGCTGGTGCCCCTTCTAGAACCAGTTTGCGAACTACCTTGCCCAGCATGGAGACAGGTGGAAACAGGTACAGAAAACCCAGGTCCTTCCAAGCCAGTGACAGGGCATCCACTGCCAAGGCCAGGGGATCCTGAGAAAGAGACACAAAGGCCGGAAGTTTGTGATTGTGCCTCGAGGCAAAGAGATCCCCCTCCGGAGTCCCCCAACTGCGGCAAGATCCAGAAAAACCTTGGGGTTGAGAGACCACTCTCCATGGCGAGAGGATCCCCTGCTCAGGGAATCCGCCTCCATATTCTCCACTCCAGGAATGTAGACTGCCGAAAGGCAAGGAACATTGCTCTCTGCCCAGTGCAGGATCAGAGAGACTTCCCTGAGGGCACTCCTGCTGCGAGTCCCTCCTTGGTGATTTATGTAAGCCACTGCCGTTCGGTTGTCCGAACGCACCTGAACCGGAAGACCCCGCAACTGTGTGGTCAGCCGAGCCAGAACCAGTCGAATGGCTCTGAGCTCCAATACATTGATGGGGGTGTGAGCCTCCTGAGGACCCCACACCCCGCTGAACTGATGACTCTTCCAATAACCTCCCCAGCCCGGCAGGTTGGCATCCGTGGTAACCGTCTCCCAACAAGGGAACAGAAAGGATCTGCCCTTCACCAGATTGCTTGAGTCCAGCCACAACCGAAGGGACTGCCGAACCCTGGGAGACATCTTGAAAGGTCGATCCAATAACTGTGGACTCCTGTCCCAATACGTCAATAGGAGAAGTTGAAGAGATCTCATGTGAAACTGTGTAAACGGCACCGCCTCGAAGGAGGACACCATCAGACCCACCAGTTTCATCCCCTGTCGGATAGAGGGACAAGGACTGGCCAGAAGAAGACGGATCAGGCGCTGAATCCCCTGCACTTTGGCCTGGGGCAGAAACACTCTGGCCTGACTGGTATCCAGATTCATGCCCAGAAATGAAATCACTCGAGACGGGGAGAGAGAAGACTTGGTGCGGTTGATCACCCACCCGAACCTCTCCAGGGTCGACACCACCTGGTGGGTGTCCTTTTCCGCCTGTTGAAGGAAAGTAGCTGAAATCAACAGATCGTCCAAATAAGGCACAATCCGAATGCCCTGAGATCTGAGCAGAGCCATTACGCCCGCCAAAACCTTGGTGAAGACCCTCGGTGCCGATGTCCGACCGAAGGGAAGAGCTACAAATTAATAATGTTGATCCTCCACCGCAAACCGGAGGAATCTCTGATGTGCCTGAAAAACTGGAACATGCAGATACGCATCCTTGATGTCTATGGATGTCATAAAATCCCCTTGGCGAAGGGAATTGATAGCCGAGCGCAGAGTCTCCATGTGGAATTTCTTGGCTCTGAGAAACCTGTTGAGAACCTTGAGATCTAGAATGGGTCTCACCGAACCCTCCTTTTTGGGAACCGTGAAAAGGTTGGAGTAGTAACCCCTGCCTCTTTCCAATGGAGGCACCGGGCATATAACCCCCATGTCCAGAAGGTTTTTTTTTACTGCTAACAGGAGCCCCTGTGCAGCCTGGGGGTCCGAGGGCACCCGAGACCTTAAGAATCTTGGGGGCGGCCAGAACTTGAACTCCAGTGTGTACCCGGAGGAGACCACTTCCTGTCTGTGACCTCCTGGGCCCAGACCTGGAGCCGCAGCCGTCCCACCACCCTTACGGGTGAGGGCGCCCCTTCATTGCTGAGCCGGCAGGCTTGGGCTTGGAACCCCAGGCAGCCGCGGGACGTGCCCGACCTCTGCCTCTGTTCCAGGACGAGCCCCTGACACCTGAGAAGGCCAGACTCCTAGAGGCTCTGGCCCCTCGAAAGGAAGGAGTGAATGAGCCCGCCCCTCGAAAGGGACGGCGCTGTTTCCTCCGCTGAGGAAACTTACCTCCTTTAGCAACAGCATCCAATTTATCTCCAAACAGCCACGCACCCAAGAAGGGGAGAGCTGTGAGCGACTTCTTGGCTCCCACGTCCGCTGTCCACTGACGGAGCCAGACCAGTCTGCGCATGGCCACCAGTAAGGCTGACATCCTACTACACACGACAATGGAGTCGTCCATTGCAGCCATGACAAAATTTGCACTTCTTAAGTATAGCGAACTCAGCGCCATCTGGATCAAGCTGAGCGTTATTCAGCCAGTCCCTGATAAGAGACCTGGTAGCAAGCGACACCAAGGCAGATGCACTAACAGGCCGCAGGGCCGAGCCCACGTTGGCAAATGCGTGGCACGCCATCTGATCAAGGCGCTTATCCTCGCCATCCTTAAGGGAGGTGGCGTCAGGATTGTTCAGCACAGAAGAGTTGGTCAAACCTAAAACAGGCGCGTCGACCTCGGGAGGAGAAGACCAGCGCTTGACCGTCTCCACCGGAAAAGGATACTTCTTATGCCATCCCTGAGGCACACCAGGAAGCCGGCAGGGCCTCTCCCATTCTCTAAGTATCAGCGCATCAAAATGACCCTGGGTAGGGAATTTCAGACGGGGCTTGTGGGCCCCAAAAAATTCCCTCTTCTTAAGAGGGGGTGCCTCAGGTGAATCAATATCCAACACCTCCAATAAATATGACAAAACAGTGGCCCTATCAACGGCATCTCCCAGCGCCTGCCTGACATTGGAATTCCCAGGCTGACCATAGTCAGCCTCTGAATCCTGATACAATTCCCCCTCCTCTAATGGGGAATAATCGGACAATTCAGCGGACTCGTCGTCAACATCCCACAAAGGCTGGGCCGACGACAAGTGTCTCTTTTTAGCCGGGGCCTTCTTGCCCACCGTGCTAGCAATCATTTTCTCTATGCTGGCCAACCGAGCCCAAACATGAGAAAGCGACTCCCCACTGGTACCAATGTCACTTGGGGTGCGGATCAGGTGTGGAGGGGAAGGCGATGAAGCGGGAGGAGCCAACCCAGAAGGCTGGGTACCAGACTGCCGCGTTATGGCCTTTTGTGCGCATGGTATACAAATCAGCACATTCTCCCCCGTAAGGGATACCCCACACCCCACACATGGCCTGGATTGTCCCGAAGGGATTCCGGGCCCGGTATCTGCAGAGCCTCCATATGGTGAATTTTTGTGGTCAGTCGCAAGACCGCAGGGAATTACGCATAAGCAACCCGGGATGCCCCTTAAAAGTCCCGGTGGGAGGTTTTTTGGGTGACAATTTCTATAACTAGGGACCCCTTAATATGCACATATACAGGGCCTGTAACACACAAAATAAGCCACATAAGAGCAGAGCAGTGTAAAAATGCCATAGCCTATGATCTAACAGCCACACAATGGAAAAATCTATATATAGGTATATATATATATATATATATATATCACCACAGTCAAAACAGAGACCAGTGGGGGCCCCTGCTAAATAGGGGCCCCCACACACACAAGCTGAAGAAAATGGCCATCAGGCCCTTACCACCCCGAGTGCAATCTGCCTGGGAAGGGAGAGCAGGGGGAGGGGGGGGCCAGCGCAGAACGCGCGTTTCCCGAGGCCACGCCCCCCTCCCAGCAATGCGGACCCCTAGCCAACGAGCACTGACATCGCGCCAATTAAGGGGGCGGGGCTACCGCGGCCGCGCCGGGAGAAGCTCCTCCAGGCTGAATCCTGCATGTGGCCAGTAACAGAAAGCACTCGCACTACACACACATAAGTAAAAACACTCACACTGACAAGCATGTGGAAATATAGGCCAAACTGAAATATAGGCCAAAACGAAATATAGGCCAGGCCAGGCCAGGCCAGCCCCCCCCCCCCCCTCACTGGAGGGGAATCAGGGACCCGGAAGGGGGGAATCCAGCCAGGAGCCGGCCATAAGCCTAAAGGGACAGGGCATCCCACACCAGGATCACCAAGAAACCTGGATAACCGCCTACCCCATAGTGAGGTCTCACGGTGGAGAAGTGCTCCTGCTGCACCCATAGGGTGCTCCTACCTTCACCAGGACCCTCAGTAGAGGGCAATTTAGAAGGGTCCTGGCAGTAATAGAGATAATTAGAAGGCCGGGCGCGAGCCCAGCTTACCTGTAAGTAAAGAAGTCCTCATCTTCTGTCTTGTCGCCTTCTCTGCAGAGAAGAAACTGGGGAATTTGGTGGGAGGTCCCAGGGATATATGGACCGGGAGGGGCTTTCTTTTTTGCATATTCATCTCTGCAGAAGTTCGCCCTCTACTGGAGATTACCCAGATGTCATGAAGAAGGAAGTGGAGTGTATGGCACACTTAGAATATTCCTGTTTTAATCTGTTGATTTTACTTGTTGTAGGGCACACGGTAAAAATGTCCTGGCTTGGACTGTACAATTCCATCTAAGATTGTAGGGAATGTCCCCATTGCCTGGCAAGCACTGGGCAGTGATGGTCACAGGAATCCTGCTAAGACACCTCTGCCATATTGTCAGTGTGCATGCTATTCCAGCCATGCTCTACCAACATTTGCCTGTGTTTCTGCTGCTCTGGTACCAAACCCTGTTTTTTCTGAACATGTCCAGTGCCAAGCTGCTGCCAACCTCTGCTTTATTGAACATGTGCAGTGGAATGTCAAACTGTTAATGTCTTCTACTTTTCCTAACTATGTTAAGTGCCAAATAGTTTTCAACTTCTGCTTTGTCTGATGATGCTGAGTGCCATGTCTGGAGCCACTTCCTGTGGAAAGCCATTATCAACCTTTGCTTTTCAGATCACTTTCAAACTAATTTCTGCCACTGACTGGTGCCACAACTAGCCATCTCTGCTTTTCTGATACTGGCAGTTGTGCCAGGTTGCACCCCCTTTCATGTTTGCTGTTTTCATCCATTGGGTACTTGGTCACTAGGTTGCCCTAGGCAGTGGGTGTTAAATCCGGGCAACATCCCGATTGTTGATGTCCCCTGCACAGTAAGACCTGCTAAATTGAGATTTCTTACCTTTCAAAACACTTCACTGGAGTGTTCAATTAAGTCAAGTGGTCACTGGTGGCCGGATACCCAGAGGAGCACGTTGAAAAGTAAGAAATCTCCATTTAGTGTGTGTTACTATGCAGGGGGGGGGGGGGTGCTACAATTTAGCTTGATATACCGCAAATCCAGAGCTCCAATTCAAGTTACATGGATTATTGACTGTAAAGATAAAGAATGGCCACAGCTTAAGATTATTTGAAAATAACCATTTGGTCCCTAACAGTTCTCCTTAATGCTCCTTAAAGCAAATAGCTGCACGGTGTAATTCTCCTGCTGATTTTAATTGAAAATGATCCTAATTAGATCTGTTGTTGATGTCATTTTGTCATACAGAACATGCTAATAAGTCACTATACTATTCACAAAAGCTGTTTTTTGGTAGAAACAGGGCCACTTTCCAAGCATCAACATTCAGTGTAAGCAAGTCCATTTAAAGGGCTTTTTAATGCTGAAATGTACATCTAGGTATCACATCAGAGTCTTCTAAAGACGTTGTTTCCATGCAGAGCAATGCTGTTTTAACAGGAAAGATAATTGTTTGTGAAAGTCCAATTGTTATCACTGCATGTCTTTTTAAGGTGTTTCTGTAACTAGTTTGATTCTGCCAACTTTGCCAATTTATAACAGGGTAGTTCAGAGACACCAGTCTGGTAAGAAAACACTTCTTTGCTGCATGTAATATTTTAGAATTAAAGGGACAAGGTTTCAGTAAATCATACAAATATAAAAGTTTGTGTCTGTGTTTCTGTAGGGTAAGCTTTTACAATGAAACAGGTTATATGTTATTGTCTGGCTGTGATAAGCAGTCTCACAGTACAATCTTAGGGGCTTATTCATAAAGGTATAGCGCCAGGTGGTGCCTATACAGCGGCAGGCAGCGCCAGGTAGCGGCAGGCGAACGCCGGAGACGGCACGCAATTCAACATTTCTGAAGCCGAATTTGGTGAGCAACTGGAACAACCCCATGTTGCATCCGATTCATCATTATCCCAGGCTCAGCGTACAGCGCCGGCGTTCATCCTTGCAGAGCACCACATCTTACCTCTCGCTACCTGGCGCTCTCCCATACATTTCAATGGACGATCCTTGAATCCCTTTCCTGATCCCAATTTTTTTTTTTTCTTTAAAAAAATTCTCAAACCTTCTGACATGTATCCTGGGCAAGAAAATTCCATTTTTGAAAATTTTTTGGATTAATAATATTTTTATGCAGAATTGTCCCTACATTATCACCCCTGGAATCCTCTTTCACCCCCTCCTCCATCTAGCCACCCTCTCAGCCTCAACATTGCAGAAAGGTGCAGCATTCAGCACTAGGGTTTCATCATCATCATAGGTGTCCTGCGATGATCTACTGGCCATGTCCTCATCCTCCAACATAGGTTGTTGGACATATGGGAACCCTAGGTCTGCAACTAGGTTAAGGGCAAGTGGGTGGCTCCCAGTATCCCAGCTAGGAGTGTCATCATAGAGCATTAGTGACACTATGACTTGTGGCTGGGACAGCCTCATGGGGGTGAGGTGGAGGGCTTGCACTTTCAGCAGAAGTGAAGTCGGTGGATGACAACCCCATGGAATTGGTAGCACTGCATGCCATATAATCTATGACTGCCTCAACTTCTTCACCACTCTGCCAGCAATATTGTGGGCTAAAAAATATGCTTCAAACCCTGATGCCTGCTTGTACCAGAGGAAGATGTAGGTAAGGTAAGGTAAGAACGCAACACGCCCTCTCCCTGCAGCAAAAGTTACATCACCACCAGTAGCAGCAGCACCATGGCCAGGTCCCTGTCCCCTATTTGCTGCTTTATGCATTGTTAGACACCTACAGTTACAGTGGAACAGGAAAATGACCCTTAAGTGGCATGAGCAACTGGATCCTTCACTAATACTTTTCATTTAAGAGCCTGGGCAAGTGGATACTCCACAAATACTTGTTATTAAAGACCAGTGACACCCAAATGCCTGAATAAGTGGACACTCAAATATTAAACAAAAAAGAGCCTGGCATAGCCTTAACAGGTGAAAAATCAATTGCAATTTGTTATGAAACAAAAAAGAGCCTGACATGGCCTGAACATGGACACTAAATTACTATTTGTTATTAAAGGAGCACTATCGCGGAAAATGCTTTGTCTGATGATGTTGAGTGCCATGTCTGGAGCCACTTCCTGTGGAAAGCCATTATCAACCTTTGCTTTTCAGATCACTTTCAAACTAATTTCTGCCACTGACTGGTGCCACAACTAACCATCTCTGCTTTTCTGATACTGGCAGTTGTGCCAGGTTGCACCTCCTTCCATGTTTGCTGTTTTCATCAATTGGGTACTTGGTCACTAGGTTGGCCTAGGCAGTGGGTGTTAAATCCGGGCAACATCCCGATTGTTGATGTCCCCTGCACAGTAAGACCTGCTAAATTGAGATTTCTTACCTTTCAAAACACTTCACTGGAGTGTTCAATTAAGTCAAGTGGTCACTGGTGGCCGGATACCCAGAGGAGCCCGTCGACCACTGGGGGGGGGGGGGGGGGGGGCATTTGAAAAGTAAGAAATCTCCATTTAGTGTGTGTTACTATGCGGGGGGGGGGGGGGGGGGGCTACTACAACTTAGCTTGATATACTGCAAATCCAGAGCTCCAATTCAAGTTACATGGATTATTGACTGTAAAAAGGTAAAGAATGGCCACAGCTTAAGATTATTTGAAAATAACCATTTGGTCTGCAACTAGGTTAAGGGCAAGTGGGTGGCTCCCAGTATCCCAGCTAGGAGTGTCATCATAGAGCATTAGTGACACTATGACTTGTGGCTGGGACAGCCTCATGGGGGTGAGGTGGAGGGCTTGCACTTTCAGCAGAAGTGAAGTCGGTGGATGACAACCCCATGGAATTGGTAGCACTGCATGCCATATAATCTATGACTGCCTCAACTTCTTCACCACTCTGCCAGCATTATTGTGGGCTAAAAAAATATGCTTCAAACCCTGATGCCTGCTTGTACCAGAGGAAGATGTAGGTAAGGTAAGGTAAGAACGCAACACGCCCTCTCCCTGCAGCAAAAGTTACATCACCACCAGTAGCAGCAGCACCATGGCCAAGTCCCTGTCCCCTATTTGCTGCTTTATGCATTGTTAGACACCTACAGTTACAGTGGAACAGGAAAATGACCCTTAAGTGGCATGAGCAACTGGATCCTTCACTAATACTTTTCATTTAAGAGCCTGGGCAAGTGGATACTCCACAAATACTTGTTATTAAAGACCAGTGACACCCAAATGCCTGAATAAGTGGACACTCAAATATTAAACAAAAAAGAGCCTGGCATAGCCTTAACAGGTGAAAAATCAATTGCAATTTGTTATGAAACAAAAAAGAGCCTGACATGGCCTGAACATGGACACTAAATAACTATTTGTTATTAAAGGAGCACTATCGTGGAAAATGGCCCAATGATAAAAATCAATATGAATATTCTGGATGACAGGAGCATAGGTCACTTATACACCCAGGACCAAGCAATATGCAAGCCAGCCAGGCTTGTTTTTTTTTCATTTTAATGGAAGGAAGAGGAAATTAGGCTCTGTCACCCCTGATAGATTAAACCTGTCACCCCTGGATTTTATTCCAACCATTAGAGAATAAACTATAAGCTTGGTGAGAGTTTTACTTAGTTCAGGTGTATATGTCACCCCTCCTCTCATTTGCCTTGTTTGTATGGATTTTTAATATTCCACATTTCGTAATAGTGCTGCTTCAAACAAAAAAAAAAAGCCTGACATGGCCTGAAAGTGGACACTATTTGTTATTAAATAAAAAAGAGCCTGACATGGCCTCAACTACAATGACCCTATCTATCCCTCACTCCAACAGCTGTCCCTAAATACATGTACTGCAAAGGACAATATTGTTTTTAACAACAACCTATCTGTCCCACACTCCACAGACGACCTCTCCCTATTAAATGCAGAGTGTTCTGAGAGCATCTGGAGATGGACCCTGTCTTTTATATGGGCGTGGATGAAAGAAGGTTGATTACCTGTTGTGTAGTCTGCAGCTGTCCTTGCTATTTGGGGTGAGCGCCGAATTCAGACACTAATTTAAGTTTGAAATCAACTTTACGAGTCGGGTCCACTCATACCAATTCTCCATATTTTTTTCACGTCTGATGAGTTGTATTAGAATCCCTATGCCATTTTGTCCTTGCTACTAGAGATGAGCGAACTTTTGAAAAATTCGATTCGACTGATTCGCCGAATTTTCCGACAAAAATCGTTTCGACCCGAATTTATTCGCGACTAATCGCTATTAAAAACGGCTATTTCTGAGCCTCCTAGAGCCTCAATAGGGTTGTAAACCATTCTGCCTTGCTGTAACACGCACAGGATGCGTGCTGGGTTAGTTAAATAATACTTTGAATAAATATCACATGCAGATCAGAGGCATCGCTAATAGAATCGCAGAGCGGCACAATTGAAGTGGCATCAGTATGAGGGGCAGGAGCCCAAACATTGCTTTAAAGAGACACTGGAGTTGGCAGCAGCAGGAGCCCCAAAATTGGATGAATCACACCCTGGAGTTGGCAGCAGCAGCAGCAGCCCAAACATTACTTTAAAGAGACACTGGGGTTTGGCTTCAGGAGCCCAAAAATTGGATGATTCACACCCTGGAGTTGGCAGCAGCAGCAGCAGGAGCCCAAACATTACTTTAAAGAGACCCTGGGGTTGGCTTCAGGAGCCCAAAAATTGGATGAATCACACCCTGGAGTTGGCAGGAGTTGGCGGCAGCAGCAGCAGCAACAGGAGCCCAAACATTACTTTAAAGAGACACTGGGGTTGGCTTCAGGAGCCCAAAAATTGGATGAATCACACCCTGGAGTTGGCAGCAGCAGCAGCAGGAGCCAAAACATTACTTTAAAGAGACACTGGAGTTGGCTTCAGGAGCCCAAAAATTGGATGATTCACACCCTGGAGTTGGCAGCAGCAGCAGCAGGAGTCCAAACATTACTTTAAAGAGACACTGGGGTTGGCTTCAGGAGCCCAAAAATTGGATGAATCACACCCTGGAGTTGGCAGCAGCAGCAGCAGGAGCCAAAACATTACTTTAAAGAGACCCTGGGGTTGGCTTCAGGAGCCCAAAAATTAGATGATTCACACCCTGGAGTTGGCAGCAGCAGCAGCAGGAGCCCAAATATTACTTTAAAGAGGCCCTGGGGTTGGCTTCAGGAGCCCAAAAATTGGCCTAAAGACATAAATATGTTTTGCACCATTTGGAAAGTGTAAAACGTGGCACCATGCTGAATCTAGTCGCATGCATCAGGCATTGGTGGGTGGAAATCCTGGCTGATCCATCCCTGATTCATTTTGACAAAGGTGAGTCTCTCCACATTTTTAGTTGACAGATGAGTTCTCCTCGCCGTAACTATGGCCCCCGCCGCACCCGCTCTGAACACCCGCTCAGATGGCACGCTACTTGCCGGGCAGGACAGCTTTTCCAGGGCAAACTCTGCTAGTTGCGGCCACAAATCAAGTTTGGCTGCCCAGAAGTCCAGCGGATCCTCAAGGTGTGTTGGCATGGTCATGTCAAAGTATGACATGACCTGCTGGTTCAGGTCCTGCTCCAGGTCTTCCTGCTGCTCATGAGTAGCCTCACTATGCGGGTGTAGAAAGCTACTCATTAGCGACTGAAGACTGAGGCTGCTGCTGATGGAGCTGCTGCTGCTGCTCCTGCCAACCCCCCCAGCAGCCATGACAGTGGAAGGTGAGCGCAGAGGTCCCCTCGAGTCAGACTTGCGAGAGTATGGACCATGGCGCAGATAGGCATCGGCCAACTGCCTACGTAGAATGTCTTTGTAGTAGTTCAGTTTGTCCTCCCTCTCGGTGGGTTTAAAAAATGCCCCCATTTTGTGCCGGAAGCGAGGGTCCAATAAGGTGGACAGCCAGAAGTCATCCCGCTGACAGATGGAAACAATTCTGGGGTCACTACGCAAGCATGCTTCCTGCCATTTGCGCAAGTGACTCGGATGGACTACCTGTCTCCATCTCCACTGCATACTGCCACGGTGTGCCCGGGTCCTCTGTCTCGCCTTCCTCAAAAACCTCTAGCTCCTCTGGCTGCTCCTGCCCCTCCTCTCCTGTCCGCTGACTAGATAAACCAGCCATTTCGCCAAGCCTAAACTGTGTTTCGCTGGGCAACTCCTCCTCCTCCTCTTCCTCCTCCTCCTCCAGTTCAGCTCCAACGGGGTTCATGTGGCCGTAAGATGTAAACGCCATGTCTCCAGTGCCCTGACCAGCCATGGTTTCCAACATGTGCTGTAGTACTTGAAGCAGTGGAATCACGTTGTTCATCCCGTAATCCTGCCGACTGACAAATAAAGTGGCTTCCTCAAAAGGCCTGAGCAAACGGCAGGTGTCAGGTATGAGCTGCCACTGGTTGACATTGAAGTTACACAGGGGAGTCCCCCTATCTGCTTGGATCATCAGGAAATCCGTGATGGCTTTTCTCTGTTCATATAATTGGTCCAACATGTGAAGGGTGGAATTCCAACGGGTGGAAACATCGCAAATCAGACTATGTTGGGGGATACCATTCTGACGCTGTAGCTCAAGAAGGATGTGTTTGGCTGATGGATTGCTGGCGGGATGCATGACTTGGAGGAGGAGGAGCAGGAGCGACAGAGGATGGGTATGACGCACAGCTGCTTTCGGCTGAGGTGCTGGAGCCTTGGCTGGCAGAAATTGGGAGCGGCGTGCCACTCGGTGAGGAAGCAGTCTGGCCCACCTCTCCGGAGCCTAGGTTCTCCCAGGCCGCTTTATGGTGACGCTGCATATGTTGACGCAGGGCCGTGGTGCCAACATTTGGACCCTGGCCACGCTTCACCTTCTGCCTACATATCTTGCATGTGGCCATGTTACCCTCCTGCGGATGCTTCAGGAAAAACTGCCACACTGCCGAGTAGCTACTTTTCCCACCAACAGGCCTCACTGATTCGCTGCTGCTGTTGCCAACTCCAGGAACCCCTGCTCCACTACCTCCCGATAAGGTAGACTGCCGCACAGCAGGTGCTCTACCCCGGCCCCGGCCGGCTCCAGCCTTTGGAATTGTGCCCCCATGCTGACTGCTACCACCTTGCTGCCTCAGCTGCTGACTCCGGGGCAACCTGCGCCCCTCTTCTCCTGATGATGACGATGAAGCCCCTTCATCACCCGGCTCCCAAGTGCGATCGGCTTCATCGTCATCATCATTATCACGAGTTGTGGCTGTACGTCACTGATGTTCGTGGATTCGTCAACAGTGTCTGGCGCAGGAGCTGGAACGCTCGCAGCACCCACGACACTGTCCACATCACTATTTGTCTGCCTAGCTAAAGAAGCCACCTCCATTTCTTGGCTGGGCAGTAGCTGCTGACTGTCCTCTATCTGATCGTCCTCCTCACTAAAGAGTGGAGCTGAACCCAAAGCATAGGATACATCGCTGGGGGAGGGAACGGCGTAGGACAGAGGCAATGGGAGGACAGGGACTGCTCTAGGGGCATGCCAACTCAGAGTTGTGTCAGAGGAACCTACCGACCCTAGACTGGGGGGTCTCAGACGTAAGTTGTGATGATGTTGTTGATGAGCGCGTCAACCAATCTACCACGGCAGATGCGTTACTGGTGGAGACCCGACCGCTAGCAGATACTGGCAGATTAGGTCTCTCAGCGTGACTCCTGCTGCTACTGGCCCCCAGTCTGCTGCGAGCTCTGCCTGTGGAATCTTGGCCTCTGCCACTCCCCTTTTCACTTCCAGGCACTCGTCTGCCCGACATAGTCTAACTGGCGTGGTAGTAGGTGATATTTTAAGAACCCCCAGGCAGCGGTGGGTCTATATGAAACTGAATATAATGCACACCAAAAGTGAGCAGTAACACTCAGCCTCCAACAGGCCTGCCTAGTGTAAATAAGAGAGCTGCTTAGTGTAAATAAAGAGGGGTATGCTATGTTACAGAATGGGATGCCCCAACAGCCAGCAGTGCACCTGGCAGCAGTAAGACTATGCACAGCAAAAGTGTCTTTATCAGGCCTAATTTCTATTAGAATAAGTGCAAATGGTTATGGTATTAAATAGAGGCTGGTGTAGTCACAGAATGGGATGCCCCAACCAGAGTGCACCTGGGAGCAGTACTATGCACAGCAAAAGTGTCTTTATCAGGCCAAATGACTTTTAGAATAAGTGCAAAGGGTTATAGTAAATAGAGGCTGGTGCAGTCACAGAATGGGATGCCCCAACCAGAGTGCACCTGGGAGCAGTACTATGCACAGCAAAAGTGTCTTTATCAGGCCAAATGACTTTTAGAATAAGTGCAAAGGGTTATAGTAAATAGAGGCTGGTGTAGTCACAGAATGGGATGCCCCAAAAGGAGTGCACCTGGCAGGCAGCAGTAGTACTATGCACAGCAAAAGTGTCTTTATCAGGCCTAATTTCTATTACAATAAGTGCAAATGGTTATGGTCTTAAATAGAGGCTGGTGTAGTCACAGAATGGGATGCCCAAAAAACCAGCAGTGCACCTGGCAGGCAGCAGTAAGTCTATGCACAGCAAAAGTGTCTTTATCAGGCCTAATTTCTATTACAATAAGTGCAAATGGTTATGGTCTTAAATAGAGGCTGGTGTAGTCACAGAATGGGATGCCCAAAAAACCAGCAGTGCACCTGGCAGGCAGCAGTAAGACTATGCACAGCAAAAGTGTCTTTATCAGGCCTAATTTCTATTAGAATAAGTGCAAATGGTTATGGTCTTAAATAGAGGCTGGTGTAGTCACAGAATGGGATGCCCAAAAAAACAGCAGTGCACCTGGCAGGCAGCAGTAAGTCTATGCACAGCAAAGGTGTCTTTATCAGGCCTAATTTCTATTACAATAAGTGCAAATGGTTATGGTCTTAAATAGAGGCTGGTGTAGTCACAGAATGGGATGCCCCAACAGGAGTGCACCTGGCAGGCAGCAGTAGTACTATGCACAGCAAAAGTGTCTTTATCAGGCCTAATTTCTATTACAATGAGTGCAAATGGTTATGGTCTTAAATAGAGGCTGGTGTAGTCACAGAATGGGATGCCCAAAAAACCAGCAGTGCACCTGGCAGGCAGCAGTAAGACTATGCACAGTGTGATAAGTGTCCGGGATCGCCCTCTTCTGATGTCGAGGGACACGTATTTTGTCTGTATCCAATCAGGCAAACAGCAGAAAGTTCGTTCAATCTGACTCTTGGTCAGCTTTATTGGTAAAGGTTGCAAAAGCAAAATAAAGATAACACAGCAACAAAAGAAAATCCTTGCCTGTCCGGCACTAACTAAACAAGTAAAAACCCTCACTACTAGCTAGAGAGCTTCTCTCTGCCAGCTACAAAAAACACTTCCAGCAACCTTTACTCACATGAATCTCTCCACAGACCTGGGCTGTGTCCTCAGCCAGAGAGAGATAGATCTGCCCCCTGACTTCCTCCTTTTGTCAGCCTCTCATTCCCCCTAATTAATTACCTGACAGGTGAGAGGCTCAGCTATTACCTCACATAGGAACGGAACCTGGGAGAAATATACCTGTCTTCTACTATCAGACCTGCATGAATGTCACATATCCCCCCCCTCTGCTCAGGCCACTGGGAATGAGCATTTGTAACCAGAAGGCAGTGCACACGTGACAGTGCATCTGCATTTCCCTGCAGTCGCCCAGCCCTGTGCTCTACTGTAAAGTTGTAGGCCTGCAGAGCTAGAAACCACCTCGTTACTCTGCTATTTTTCTCTTTATTAAGGTACATCCATTTCAGAAGGGCGTGGTCAGTGACTAGCCGGAACTTTCTTCCTAACAAATAATATTTGAGGGACTCGAGGGCCCATTTAATAGCTAAACATTCCCTTTCTACAATTGCATAATTTCTTTCGTGTTTATTCAGCTTCCTACTTAAATAAAGCACGGGATGTTCCTCTCCATCCCGGATTTGTGACAAGACAGCCCCTATTCCTGTCTCGGAAGCGTCTGTCTGGACCACAAATTCTTTCTTGAAATCTGGTGTGATCAATATTGGCAGGGAACAAAGGGCCAATTTTAAGGTTTGAAACGCTTTTTCAGCCTGGGGGTTCCACCTTATCATCACTGAGTCTTTTCCTTTTGTGAGATCAGTCAGGGGATTTGCTATGGAAGCAAAATTGGGTATAAATCGCCTATAATACCCTGTAATTCCGAGAAATGCCCTCACCTGTTTTTTATTTAACGGTTGAGGCCACTTCTGGATTGCTTCAACTTTATCTACCTGGGGTTTAATTACGCCTCTTCCAATAATATAACCCAAATATTTGGCTTCTTCTAACCCAATACAACACTTTTTGGGGTTAGCTGTCAAACCTGCAGCCTGTAAACTGTCAATGACTGCCTGCACGTCAGAAAGGTGTGTCTCCCAGTCAGGACTATGTATCACTATGTCGTCAAGATAGGCCGAAGTATATTTCCTATGTGGTTTTAACACTCTATCCATTAACCGTTGGAAGGTTGCAGGAGCCCCATGTAAGCCGAAGGGCATATTTACATAATGAAATAAACCGTCAGGTGTGGAGAATGCTGTCTTTTCTTTGGCAGATTCAGTCAGCGGAATCTGCCAATAACCTTTCGTCAGATCTAGTGTGGTGATGTAGCGAGCTGTACCTAGCCGCTCAATCAGCTCATCCACCCTTGGCATAGGATAGGCATCAAATTTAGACACAGAGTTTAACTTCCTAAAGTCATTACAAAACCTTATAGTACCGTCTGGTTTTGGAATTAACACAATTGGGCTGGACCACTCACTATGGGATTCCTCAATCACTCCCAATTCCAGCATGTCTTTCACTTCTTTAGACACTGCCTCACGCCTAGCCTCAGGGATTCTATAGGGCCTAACATGTACCTTTACCCCAGGTTCGGTCACAACATCGTGTTTTATCAGTGGAGTCTGCCCTGGTTTGTCAGAAAAGAAATTTTTGTTATGAATTATCAGTTGTCTAGCCTCTTTCTTTTGTGTGTCAGACAAGGACTCAGCGATAATAACGTTAGGTATTAGAGAACCATCACAGGCTGGCCACGCAACCTTCGCAGCTAGAGTTTGCCTGTCTTTTCCAAATTTTATAATTGACCTCACCTACTCTTTCTATAATGGAGTAGGGACCCTGCCATTTGGCCAAGAACTTACTCTCTATAGTAGGAACTAGTACTAACACCCGATCTCCTGGTGCAAATGTACGTACCTTAGCACCCCTATCATAGATTCTTTTTTGCACACCTTGAGCCTGTTCCATGTGGGTTTTTACAATTGGCATCACAGCTGAAATTCTGTCCTGCATTTGTGAAACATGTTCTATTACACTTCTGTAGGGAGTGACCTGCCCTTCCCAGCTTTCCTTTGCCACATCTAACAACCCCCGGGGATGTCTACCATATACCAACTCAAATGGAGAAAACCCGGTGGACGATTGAGGCACCTCCCTTATGGCAAACAACAGATATGGAAGCAACAAATCCCAATTTTTCCCGTCCTTGTCCACTACTTTCTTTAACATCTGCTTTAGAGTCTTGTTAAATCTTTCAACTAAGCCATCGGTCTGAGGGTGATAGACGGACGTGCGTAGTTGATTCACCTTAAACAATTTACAAAGTTGCTTCATCACATTAGACATAAAGGGTGTGCCTTGATCGGTAAGTATTTCTTTTGGGATGCCCACCCTACTAAACACCTGCACTAACTCCTTTGCGATAGTCTTAGATGATGTGTTTCGCAAAGGTATGGCCTCCGGATAACGTGTAGCATAGTCCATTATAACTAGAATATGTTGGTGACCACGCGCTGACTTTATCAGGGGACCAACCAAATCCATCCCAATCCGGTCAAATGGTACCTCAATAATTGGTAATGGGACTAGAGGGCTGCGGAAACGAGGCCTAGGTGCAGACATCTGACAGTCTGGGCAGGATTCACAATACTCTTTAACATCATGATGTACCCCAGGCCAGAAGAATCTGAGCAAAATTCTCTCTGTAGTTTTCTGGACTCCCAGATGTCCCCCCAATATGTGCCCGTGTGCCAGATCTAAAACTGTTCTCCTGAAGGCTTTGGGAACCACTAGCTGCTGTATGTTATCCTCGCCCTTTTTGTCAACCTGGTACAGTAAATCATTCTCTAGAACCATATATGGGAAAGCAAGCCTAGCCCCAGGCTCCACAGGTACCCCATTGATTATTTTTACATTTTCTCTGGCTCGGGTAAGGGTAGGGTCTTTTAACTGCTCACTTTGAAAATCATCTTTTCTGACCTCTAAGTCAGGTATACACTGCTGAGAAGTCCCCGGAATTTCTGTCTCTGTTAATGGTTCTCCTGAACCCCCCGCCATAACAGAAAAGGGAAAAGTTAAAGGCTTTTCTACCCCAACCACATCTTCCATTGGGGAACTATCAAATGGATCAGGGCTTAGGTTGGAGGTTGTGGGCCTATCAGGTGTACCATCTTTAATCGCGAGATTGTCTTCCCACAACTTCCAAAAATATGGAAAGTCTCTACCAAGAATGACATCATGCATTAAGGCGGGGACTATCCCCACCTTGTGACATACTGAACCATAAGGAGTTGAAATACAAGCAATGGCAATTTGATATTCACGCGTATCCCCATGCACGCAAGATACCGTGTAAGTGTCTGGATACCTGTTAGCAGTACTTATAAGGTTGGCGTTTACCAGACTTACCACACTCCCTGAGTCTAGTAAAGCCACCACCTTTTTATCCTCTACTGTTAGCTCATACAGGTGGTTTTTAGAACTGTCTGAACTGACAGCAGTACACATTACTTGGGCAAACATAGACATACGTTTTTTCAAAAAGGCCGCGTCACATTGCATAGGTTCAATAGTCAAAGGACAGTTCATTGCAATATGGCCCAACTCATGGCAACGAAAACATCTTATGTTTTCTCTACCTAGCCCAAAGTCTCGCATTTTAGGCCTCCCTGAGCCCACAGTCTCATCTTTTCCATATAAAGTCTTGACATTTTTCCCAGCTCCCATAAACCCCAGAACAGTCTTACCGGGAACTTTGGCTGTCCGGTTGGTTGAGGCCTGGGGCTGGGTGTTACTTAAGAGCTCTTCTGCTGTAGAGTACCGTTCAACAAGATCCACAAGCTGATCTGCAGATTTTGGGTCTCCGTGGCTCACCCACTTCCTTAACGCTGGAGGTAGTGCCCTTAGATATCGATCCATAACCACACGTTGAACCACGTCTGGTGCAGATAGAACCTCTGGTTGTAGCCACTTCCTGGTCAGATGGGCGAGGTCAAACATTTGGGAACGTGGCGGCTTACCCACGTTATATGTCCACTGGTGTACTCTCTGGGCTCTGACTGCTATGGTTACACCCAAGCGTGCCAGAATCTCTGCCTTGAGTTTGTTAAAGTCCTGGGCCGCAGCCGGTTCCAGATCATAGTAAGCCTTTTGTGCTTCTCCTATGAGGAATGGGGCCACCAAGCCTGCCCAACTTTCTCTCGGCCAGGCCTCCCGTGTAGCTGTTCTCTCAAAGGTTGCAAGGAAGGCCTCCACATGATCTGCCGGCGTCATCTTTTGCAGATATTGGTTTGCACGGATATCTCTCTGCAGAGTCGGCAGCTGCCCGCTTGGCAGATTGGCCACACTTTGCATCAGCTCCTGCAGCGTCTGGCGGTCTTTATTTGCGGCCTCTGCTAGAGCAGTCAACTGCGCTGCCAGCAGGTGATTGGTGTGTTGTTGCTCTCTGAAAGACTCCTGCTGAGCTCTGGTAGCCTCTTGCTGCGCAGCGACCGACTGCACCAAGGCCTTTACCACGTCATCCATTTTGACACTGGGCTGTTGCCCCTAGCAACGTGTTGCCCGCATCCGACACCACATGTGATAAGTGTCCGGGATCGCCCTCTTCTGATGTCGAGGGACACGTATTTTGTCTGTATCCAATCAGGCAAACAGCAGAAAGTTCGTTCAATCTGACTCTTGGTCAGCTTTATTGGTAAAGGTTGCAAAAGCAAAATAAAGATAACACAGCAACAAAAGAAAATCCTTGCCTGTCCGGCACTAACTAAACAAGTAAAAACCCTCACTACTAGCTAGAGAGCTTCTCTCTGCCAGCTACAAAAAACACTTCCAGCAACCTTTACTCACATGAATCTCTCCACAGACCTGGGCTGTGTCCTCAGCCAGAGAGAGATAGATCTGCCCCCTGACTTCCTCCTTTTGTCAGCCTCTCATTCCCCCTAATTAATTACCTGACAGGTGAGAGGCTCAGCTATTACCTCACATAGGAACGGAACCTGGGAGAAATATACCTGTCTTCTACTATCAGACCTGCATGAATGTCACAACAGCAAAAGTGTCTTTATCAGGCCTAATTTCTATTAGAATAAGTGCAAATGGTTATGGTCTTAAATAGAGGCTGGTGTAGTCACAGAATGGGATGCCCAAAAAAACAGCAGTGCACCTGGCAGGCAGCAGTAAGACTATGCACAGCAAAAGTGTCTTTATCAGGCCTAATTTCTATTAGAATAAGTGCAAATGGTTATGGTCTTAAATAGAGGCTGGTGTAGTCACAGAATGGGATGCCCCAACAGGAGTGCACCTGGCAGGCAGCAGTAGTACTATGCACAGCAAAAGTGTCTTTATCAGGCCTAATTTCTATTACAATCAGTGAAAATGGTTATGGTCTTAAATAGAGGCTGGTGTAGTCACAGAATGGGATGCCCAAAAAACCAGCAGTGCACCTGGCAGGAAGCAGTAAGTCTATGCACAGCAAAAGTGTCTTTATCAGGCCTAATTTCTATTACAATAAATGCAAATGGTTATGGTCTTAAATAGAGGCTGGTGTAGTCACAGAATGGGATGCCCCAACAGGAGTGCACCTGGCAGGCAGCAGTAGTACTATGCACAGCAAAAGTGTCTTTATCAGGCCTAATTTCTATTACAATAAGTACAAATGGTTATGGTCTTAAATAGAGGCTGGTGTAGTCACAGAATGGGATGCCCAAAAACCAGCAGTGCACCTGGCAGGCAGCAGTAAGTCTATGCACAGCAAAAGTGTCTTTATCAGGCCTAATTTCTATTACAATAAGTGCAAATGGTTATGGTCTTAAATAGAGGCTGGTGTAGTCACAGAATGGGATGCCCAAAAAACTAGCAGTGCACCTGGCAGGCAGCAGTTAGACTATGCACAGCAAAAGTGTCTTTATCAGGCCTAATTTCTATTACAATAAGTGCAAATGGTTATGGTCTTAAATAGAGGCTGGTGTAGTCACAGAATGGGATGCCCCAACAGGAGTGCACCTGGCAGGCAGCAGTAGTACTATGCACAGCAAAAGTGTCTTTATCAGGCCTAATTTCTATTACAATAAGTACAAATGGTTATGGTCTTAAATAGAGGCTGGTGTAGTCACAGAATGGGATGCCCAAAAACCAGCAGTGCACCTGGAGGGCAGCAGTAAGTCTATGCACAGCAAAAGTGTCTTTATCAGGCCTAATTTCTATTAGAATAAGTGCAAATGGTTATGGTCTTAAATAGAGGCTGGTGTAGTCACAGAATGGGATGCCCCAACAGGAGTGCACCTGGCAGGCAGCAGTAGTACTATGCACAGCAAAAGTGTCTTTATCAGGCCTAATTTCTATTAGAATAAGTGCAAATGGTTATAGTCTTAAATAGAGGCTGGTGTAGTCACAGAATGGGATGCCCAAAAAACCAGCAGTGCACCTGGCAGGCAGCAGTAAGACTATGCACAGCAAAAGTGTCTTTATCAGGCCTAATTTCTATTAGAATAAGTACAAATGGTTATGGTCTTAAATAGAGGCTGGTGTAGTCACAGAATGGGATGCCCCAAAAACCAGCAGTGCACCTGGCAGGCAGCAGTAAGACTATGCACAGCAAAAGTGTCTTTATCAGGCCTAATTTCTATTAGAATAAGTGCAAATGGTTATGGTCTTAAAGAGAGGCTGGTGTAGTCACAGAATGGGATGCCCCAACAGGAGTGCACCTGGCAGGCAGCAGTAGTACTATGCACAGCAAAAGTGTCTTTATCAGGCCTAATTTCTATTACAATAAGTGCAAATGGTTATGGTCTTAAATAGAGGCTGGTGTAGTCACAGAATGGGATGCCCCAAAAACCAGCAGTGCACCTGGCAGGCAGCAGTAAGACTGTGCACAGCAAAAGTGTCTTTATCAGGCCTAATTTCTATTAGAATAAGTGCAAATGGTTATGGTCTTAAATAGAGGCTGGTGTAGTCACAGAATGGGATGCCCAAAAAAACAGCAGTGCACCTGGCAGGCAGCAGTAAGTCTATGCACAGCAAAAGTGTCTTTATCAGGCCTAATTTCTATTAGAATAAGTGCAAATGGTTATGGTCTTAAACAGAGGCTGGTGTAGTCACAGAATGGGATGCCCAAAAAAACAGCAGTGCACTAGGTAGGCAGCAGTAAGACTATGCACAGCAAAAGTGTCTTTATCAGGCCTAATTTCTATTACAATAAGTGCAAATGGTTATGGTCTTAAATAGAGGCTGGTGTAGTCACAGAATGGGATGCCCCAACAGGAGTGCACCTGGCAGGCAGCAGTAGTACTATGCACAGCAAAAGTGTCTTTATCAGGCCTAATTTCTATTACAATAAGTGCAAATGGTTATGGTCTTAAATAGAGGCTGGTGTAGTCACAGAATGGGATGCCCAAAAAACCAGCAGTGCACCTGGCAGGCAGCAGTAAGACTATGCACAGCAAAAGTGTCTTTATCAGGCCTAATTTTTATTACAATAAGTGTAAATGGTTATGGTCTTAAATAGAGGCTGGTATAGTCACAGAATGGGATGCCCCAACAGGAGTGCACCTGGTAGGCAGCAGTAGTACTATGCACAGCAAAAGTGTCTTTATCAGGCCTAATTTCTATTACAATAAGTGCAAATGGTTATGGTCTTAAATAGAGGCTGGTGTAGTCACAGAATGGGATGCCCAAAAAACCAGCAGTGCACCTGGCAGGCAGCAGTAAGTCTATGCACAGCAAAAGTGTCTTTATCAGGCCTTATTTCTATTACAATAAGTGCAAATGGTTATGGTCTTAAATAGAGGCTGGTGTAGTCACAGAATGGGATGCCCAAAAAACCAGCAGTGCACCTGGCAGGCAGCAGTAAGACTATGCACAGCAAAAGTGTCTTTATCAGGCCTAATTTCTATTAGAATAAGTGCAAATGGTTATGGTCTTAAATAGAGGCTGGTGTAGTCACAGAATGGGATGCCCAAAAAACCAGCAGTGCACCTGGCAGGCAGCAGTAAGTCTATGCACAGCAAAAGTGTCTTTATCAGGCCTAATTTCTATTAGAATAAGTGCAAATGGTTATGGTCTTAAATAGAGGCTGGTGTAGTCACAGAATGGGATGCCCCAACAGGAGTGCACCTGGCAGGCAGCAGTAGTACTATGCACAGCAAAAGTGTCTTAATCAGGCCTAATTTCTATTACAATATGTGCAAATGGTTATGGTCTTAAATAGAGGCTGGTGTAGTCACAGAATGGGATGCCCCAACAGGAGTGCACCTGGCAGGCAGCAGTAGTACTATGCACAGCAAAAGTGTCTTTATCAGGCCTAATTTCTATTACAATAAGTGCAAATGGTTATGGTCTTAAATAGAGGCTGGTGTAGTCACAGAATGGGATGCCCCAACAGGAGTGCACCTGGCAGGCAGCAGGAGTACTATGCACAGCAAAAGTGTCTTTATCAGGCCTAATTTCTATTAGAATAAGTGCAAATGGTTATGGTCTTAAATAGAGGCTGGTGTAGTCACAGAATGGGATGCCCAAAAACGAGCAGTGCACCTGGCAGGCAGCAGGAGTACTATGCACAGCAAAAGTGTCTTTATCAGGCCTAATTTCTATTACAATAAGTGCAAATGGTTATGGTCTTAAATAGAGGCTGGTGTAGTCACAGAATGGGATGCCCCAAAAACCAGCAGTGCACCTGGCAGGCAGCAGTAAGACTATGCACAGCAAAAGTGTCTTTATCAGGCCTAATTTCTATTAGAATAAGTGCAAATGGTTATGGTCTTAAATAGAGGCTGGTGTAGTCACAGAATGGGATGCCCCAAAAACCAGCAGTGCACCTGGCAGGCAGCAGTAAGTCTATGCACAGCAAAAGTGTCTTTATCAGGCCTAATTTCTATTAGAATAAGTGCAAATGGTTATGGTCTTAAATAGAGGCTGGTGTAGTCACAGAATGGGATGCCCAAAAAACCAGCAGTGCACCTGGCAGGTAGCAGTAAGACTATGCACAGCAAAAGTGTCTTTATCAGGCCTAATTTCTATTAGAATAAGTGCAAATGGTTATGGTCTTAAATAGAGGCTGGTGTAGTCACAGAATGGGATGCCCCAACAGGAGTGCACCTGGCAGGCAGCAGTAGTACTATGCACAGGAAAAGTGTCTTTATCAGGCCTAATTTCTATTACAATAAGTGCAAATGGTTATGGTCTTAAATAGAGGCTGGTGTAGTCACAGAATGGGATGCCCAAAAAACCAGCAGTGCACCTGGCAGGCAGCAGTAAGTCTATGCACAGCAAAAGTGTCTTTATCAGGCCTAATTTCTATTACAATAAGTGCAAATGGTTATGGTCTTAAATAGAGGCTGGTGTAGTCACAGAATGGGATGCCCAAATAACTAGCAGTGCACCTGGCAGGCAGCAGTTAGACTATGCACAGCAAAAGTGTCTTTATCAGGCCTAATTTCTATTACAATAAGTGCAAATGGTTATGGTCTTAAATAGAGGCTGGTGTAGTCACAGAATGGGATGCCCCAACAGGAGTGCACCTGGCAGGCAGCAGTAGTACTATGCACAGCAAAAGTGTCTTTATCAGGCCTAATTTCTATTACAATAAGTACAAATGGTTATGGTCTTAAATAGAGGCTGGTGTAGTCACAGAATGGGATGCCCAAAAACCAGCAGTGCACCTGGCAGGCAGCAGTAAGTCTATGCACAGCAAAAGTGTCTTTATCAGGCCTAATTTCTATTAGAATAAGTGCAAATGGTTATGGTCTTAAATAGAGGCTGGTGTAGTCACAGAATGGGATGCCCAAAAAACCAGCAGTGCACCTGGCAGGCAGCAGTAAGACTATGCACAGCAAAAGTGTCTTTATCAGGCCTAATTTCTATTAGAATAAGTGCAAATGGTTATGGTCTTAAATAGAGGCTGGTGTAGTCACAGAATGGGATGCCCAAAAAAACAGCAGTGCACCTGGCAGGCAGCAGTAAGACTATGCACAGCAAAAGTGTCTTTATCAGGCCTAATTTCTATTACAATAAGTGCAAATGGTTATGGTCTTAAATAGAGGCTGGTGTAGTCACAGAATGGGATGCCCCAACAGGAGTGCACCTGGCAGGCAGCAGGAGTACTATGCACAGCAAAAGTGTCTTTATCAGGCCTAATTTCTATTAGAATAAGTGCAAATGGTTATGGTCTTAAATAGAGGCTGGTGTAGTCACAGAATGGGATGCCCAAAAACCAGCAGTGCACCTGTCAGGCAGCAGGAGTACTATGCACAGCAAAAGTGTCTTTATCAGACCTAATTTCTATTAGAGTAAGTGCAAATGGTTATGGTCTTAAATAGAGGCTGGTGTAGTCACAGAATGGGATGCCCAAAAAAACAGCAGTGCACCTGGCAGGCAGCAGTAAGACTATGCACAGCAAAAGTGTCTTTATCAGGCCTAATTTCTATTAGAATAAGTGCAAATGGTTATGGTCTTAAATAGAGGCTGGTGTAGTCACAGAATGGGATGCCCCAAAAACCAGCAGTGCACCTGGCAGGCAGCAGTAGTACTATGCACAGCAAAAGTGTCTTTATCAGGCCTAATTTCTATTAGAATAAGTGCAAATGGTTATGGTCTTAAATAGAGGCTGGTGTAGTCACAGAATGGGATGCCCCAACAGGAGTGCACCTGGCAGGCAGCAGTAGTACTATGCACAGCAAAAGTGTCTTTATCAGGCCAAATGACTTTTAGAATAAGTGCAAAGGGTTATGGTATTAAATAGAGGCTGGTGTAGTCACAGAATGGGATGCCTCACAGCAGAGTGCACCTGGGACCAGTAGTGCTATGCACAGCAAAAGTGACTTTATCAGGCCAAATGACTTTTAGAATAAGTGCAAATGGTTATGGTATTAAATAGAGGCTGGTGTAGTCACAGAATGGGATGCCTCACAGCAGACTTGAGATCAGTTCAGTATATATGCACAGTAAGTGTATAAGCAGCCTGAAAACGCTAACAAAGCCAGTCAGCAAGCCAGTAACACTCAGGCTGGATGAAAAAAAAAAAAATCTCCCTGTGACTGCCTCCGATTTTTCCTAACTTTCCCTGTTTTTCGCTGACTTTCTGTCTGTCTCCTGCCTGTCTCCTGCCTGTCTCCAGCCTGTCCCTGTCTGGCCCTGTCTGGCTAACTGTCTCTCTCCCTGCCTACAGCAGCGTCCTGTCTCTCACGAATGCAATAGCTGGCTGCTGCTAGGCTGCATGTGACTGCCCCAGCTTGCACTGGCGCGGGGTTGATGTCTGGACATGTCCCGTCCGCCATCTTAGAATGCCTGTAATGTAAATGAATGGATGTTAAAGGAAAACTTTGAGCGATCGAATCGCGGGGAAATTCGGATTCGATCGAATCGAATTTCCCATGAAATTCGGATCGAATCCGGGTTCGTCCGGATCGATTCGCTCATCCCTACTTGCTACATAGGCCACTTCTGATGATAACTATTTTACTGTTGACTTTATTAGTAACTTGCCTAATACTGACTTCCTGCTAAGCACCCTTCTGCATCATAAAATTCCTGTTTCAATCTAGCTGTTGATTTTACTTGTTGTAGGGCACATGGTAAAACTATGTCCTGGCTTGGACTGTACAATTATCTCCATCTAAGATTGTAGGGAATGTCCCCATTGCCTGGCAAGCATTGGGCAGTGATGGTCACAGGAAGCCTGCTAAGACACCTCTGCCATATTGTCAGTGTGCATGCTATTCCAGCCATGCTCTACCAACATTTGCCTGTGTTTCTGCTGCTCTGGTACCAAACCCTGTTTTTTCTGAACATGTCCAGTGCCAAGCTGTTGCCAACCTCTGCTTTATTGAACATGTGCAGTGGAATGTCAATTGTCAAACTGTTAATGTCTTCTACTTTTCCTAACTATGTTAAGTGCCAAATAGTTTTCAACTTCTGCTTTGTCTGATGATGTTGAGTGCCATGTCTGGAGCCACTTCCTGTGGAAAGCCATTATCAACCTTTGCTTTTCAGATCACTTTCAAACTAATTTCTGCCACTGACTGGTGCCACAACTAACCATCTCTGCTTTTCTGATACTGGCAGTTGTGCCAGGTTGCACCTCCTTCCATGTTTGCTGTTTTCATCAATTGGGTACTTGGTCACTAGGTTGGCCTAAGCAGTGGGTGTTAAATCCGGGCAACATCCCGATTGTTGATGTCCCCTGCACAGTAAGACCTGCTAAATTGAGATTTCTTACCTTTCAAAACACTTCACTGGAGTGTTCAATTAAGTCAAGTGGTCACTGGTGGCCGGATACCCAGAGGAGCCCGTCGACCACTGCGGGGGGAGGGCATTTGAAAAGTAAGAAATCTCCATTTAGTGTGTGTTACTATGCGGGGGGGGGGGGGGGGGGGGCTTCTACAACTTAGCTTGATATACTGCAAATCCAGAGATCCAATTCAAGTTACATGGATTATTGACTGTAAAGGTAAAGAATGGCCACAGCTTAAGATTATTTGAAAATAACCATTTGGTCCCTAACATTTCTCCTTAATGCTCCTTAAAGCAAATAGCTGCACGGTGTAATTCTCCTGCTGATTTTAATTGAAAATGATCCTAATTAGATCTGTTGTTGATGTCATTTTGTCATACAGAACATGCTAATGAGTCACTATACTATTCACAAAAGCTGTTTTTTGGTAGAAACAGGGCCACTTTCCAAGCATCAACATTCAGTGTAAGCAAGTCCATTTAAAGGGCTTTTTAATGCTGAAATGTACATCTAAGTATCACATCAGAGTCTTCTAAAGACGTTGTTTCCATGCAGAGCAATGCTGTAACAGGAAAGATAATTGTTTGTGAAAGTCCAATTGTTATCGCTGCATGTCTTTTTAAGGTGTTTCTGTAACTAGTTTGATCCTGCCAACTTTGCCAATTTATAACAGGGTAGTTCAGAGACACCAGTCTGGTAAGAAAACACTTCTTTGCTGCATGTAATATTTTAGAATTAAAGGGACAAGGTTTCAGTAAATCATACAAATATAAAAGTTTGTGTCTGTGCTTCTGTAGGGTAAGCTTTTACAATGAAACAGCTAATATGTTATTGTCTGGCTGTGATAAGCAGTCTCACAGCACAATCTTAGGGGCTTATTCATAAAGGTATAGCGCCAGGTGGTGCCTATACAGCGGCAGGCAGCGCCAGGTAGCGGCAGGTGAACGCCGGAGACAGCACGCAATTACACATTTCTGAAGCCGAATCTGGTGAGCGACTGGAACAACCCCATGTAGCATCCGATTCATCATTATCCCAGGCTCAGCGTACAGCACCGGCGTTCATCCTTGCAGAGCACCACATCTTACCTCTCGCTACCTGGCGCTCTCCCATACATTTCAATGGACGATCCTTGAATACCTTTCCTGATCCCAATTTTTTTTTTTCTTTAAAAAAATTCTCAAACCTTCTGACATGTATCCTGGGCAAGAAAATTACATTTTTGAAAATTTTTTGGATTGATAATATTTTTATGCAGAATTGTCCCTACATGTCTGGTATTAAAATGTTCATATTGCATTGTAAAAACAATGTCATTTCATATGTTTTCTCTTTGTTACTAGTGGATACATGTTCAAAAAAAGCCTTTAATCACACAGCTTCTGGCGCTATGGGCTACAACTACATGATTTTGAGCGCCGGCGATATTTGAGGCAGATTTTTTTCGCTCTGCGCTGGTGCTCCTATTCGGTCCCATACAGCTTAGTACTGCGACTCACACATGATATTCCTCAATGCCGGACAGGGACTGAGGCACTCTGAAACAATGATCCATGGCCGAGCACATCGACTACTAGCGGTCGCTCTGAAATCCACTCTACAGACACTCAACTGTCGCTACCTGGCGTTTGTAATGAATCAGCCTGTTAGTCTGGTCAATCTTTTTACAAGTATTCTATACACCAGCCTCTACACTAAACAGGCATTTTTTGTTTATTTATTATACTAATCCAGCAGATCATTTTTTTGTCCTTCCTTGCCTAGAAACAAAGGGGGGTGGCAGCCGCTCAGACCATTTTATAACTAACCTGGGAGGTGCACGTTGGCAGGGCAATTAGTACACACAAGTCTTAAAGGAGCCACAGCACTCAACCCTGTTAGCTTGCAGGCCAGCCTATAATCTGTCTCTAAACTTGGTTAAAAACAGAGGACTTGGTCACACACATCTGCAGAAGTATGCTTAAGCTGCACCACTACGCCAAAGTGCCTCTGTGGGGTGCAGTCCTAACTCTAATCTCTGAGAGCCCATCTGGGACATACAGTGCAATAGATAAATTGGGAGCAGGCTTACCTGAGGTTGCCCTAAACCTCGCAAGTGCAAGCCATGGGGTGGAAGGGTCAAAGACCTTGCAGTACAGCCTAGACCCCACACACCATGTGCTTGCACAAATTCAAAAGAAACAAAGGGGGGTGGCAGCCGCTCAGACCATTTTATAACTAACCTGGGAGGTGCACGTTGGCAGGGCAATTAGTACACACAAGTCTTAAAGGAGCCACAGCACTCAACCCTGCTAGCTTGCAGGCCAGCCTATAATCTGTCTCTAAACTTGGTTAAAAACAGAGGACTCGGTCACACACATCTGCAGAAGTATGCTTAAGCTGCACCACCACTTACCTGAGGTTGCAAGCACATGGTGTGTGGGGTCTAGGCTGTACTGCAAGGTCTTTGACACTTCCACCCCATGGCTTGCACTTGCGAGGTTTAGGGCAACCTCAGGTAAGCCTGCTCCCAATTTATCTATTGCACTGTATGTCCCAGATGGGCTCTCAGAGATTAGAGTTAGGACTGCACCCCACAGAGGCACTTTGGCGTAGTGGTGCAGCTTAAGCATACTTCTGCAGATGTGTGTGACCGAGTCCTCTGTTTTTAACCAAGTTTAGAGACAGATTATAGGCTGGCCTGCAAGCTAACAGGGTTGAGTGCTGTCCTTCCTTGCCTAACCTCTGCTGACATTAGTGTTTGATGACTACACTTACAATCATTACTAAAGCATGCTGGTTACCACTCATATACTACCATAGCAATATTTGTAGCAAACACATATACAGAATAACCCAAATAACCATTAATATGAATGATAGCATCTATAGTAAGTGAAAGCCCTTAACATGTCTGTAACTATAAAGACTGGTGAGCTGCAGTATTTCAGATCTGATTTTTCTTGCTAGGTATATACATTGGGAGGCAAGGATAACTTTTCAGGCACTAAACATTAAGCAAATAAAAAACAAAACAAGATGCAAAAATCCAGAATTATCAAAATAAGTAATTGACTAGCAAGGATAGAGGTTTGAAAGTTGGGGAGGACCTCCCCAGTCCTAGGAGTCAGCCAGGCAGATTCTTCCTTGGCGGCACCCTGTGTCCAGCGAGTAGGAAACAGGAGAAAGATTAGCTAGTGGTGTACAGAACCACTGTTAAGAGAAAAAAAGTAAGTTTCCCTGAGCTAGGAGCCACCTCCAAGGGAGCAATGCCAGTCCGATGAGCCAGAGGGGTCCTTAATGAAAGGAAATGACGAATAGGAGTTATTTATAGGTGCAGAAAACATTGTTCACAGAAAAGCAAGATAATGTCAGAACTATCAAGATAGCAGTAGGGCTACTAAGGATCAACAGACCTACACCCATATGTTTCTTTCCTATCTCCTTTCATAGCATTCCAACTGCTTCCCCTCTCTCTATAGGAGATGGCTTTCTGTACACACGTAATTTGTAGATGGCTGTCTGAGCACACTTAAAAATGAAAGGATCTTTGCAGGCTCTAGTAATGATAAAATCCCAGGTCTATACATATATATTGAGACAACCCATACACCACACAATGCAATCAAAGTATATTTCTATAAAGAAAAATCACTAAAATCCTGAGACATACAGTGCTATACAGTATCCTCCATTGAATCATAAATGACTGGCCATAATCATATACAGTTAATACAGTAATACACAGATAACAAGAGTAAAGTTTGTGGCCAGATTAGGTTCACCCCAGGAACCAGAACAAATGCAGTAATTTAGGTCCACATAGGCTATCATACACTCTTATAAGCATTCAGGGTAGCAGCAGTTAATAGTGCAAAAGACCTCTAAAGTGCAATAGTGCAGACATCATTCGCAATTATACCCCTACGTTTCGGGCGATCTCCTCATCTTTCCTCAAGTTCCTGCTGATGGGCCTAATCTGGCCACAAACGTTACTCTTGTTATCTGTGTATTACTGTAATAACTCTATATTATTATGGACAGTCATTTATGATCCAATGGAGGATATTGCCACCTAGTGGCTCATAACTGTATAGCACTGTATGTTTCTATGATTTTTTTTGTTTATATATTTGTTCTATGAATTTTATTACATACAAATACATTTCTATTGCATTAAATTCATTGGTGTATTAGTTGTCTCAATATATATGTGTAGGATGTTTTGATTAGGGGTGAGAGGCATGCACCTCTGGGACAATCAGAAGCCAGACTGTTAAAAGCTATAAAGTGAGCATAGGTATCTAAATAAATTGACAAAATTCCTGGGTCTAGACATTGACCACATGACCTTAGTGCATAGGCAGGCAGACAATATTACTAGCCAGCTATGCTAGGACCATATTACTCCAACGGCTGCTCAGTAAATTGCATTAAGGTTGATAGTTTAAAAGGCAAGGAGCAGATGGAATATGGGTGTAGGTCATTGTTTACTTTATCAACACAAGTACAATATGTCTACTTCAATTTTTCACCCACTGGCCAGTATCAGTCAGTAAGTAAAGTTTAGACAGAAGTACAACATTTGTTAAGAATTCTAGAGGTGATTGTTGGATTAGGTTTGCTCTCCAGAAGCAGTGACCTGTATCCATCAGGGTGATCTTACAGCTCCCAAGCAGACAGCACAATGCCTCTTGGCAGCAGAAAAAATATTATCTCTGGCAAAGCAATTCAGGTGTTTTCCTCCTACTTCCTCTGCGGGAAAAGAGCCAAATATATTTTTCAGTAATAACATCTGTCAGGCAATCACAGGTGTACTGCAGCCCTCAAGAAGGAAACATCAGACACCAGCCATCTATCTAAATGCTGTTTATTCCATTAGATAAATCGAAAATATCAGATGTCACAGCCAGCAACTGCTTAAATATAATAAGGGTTTTTTTTTGTGCTGCCATGCACTCTATTGTTTTAGCAGAGAGACTGGACTAAAATAAAATGGAAGATGATGATATACTGTATATTGCTGCTCTTGGTGACAGAGGGAGGGGAGAGCAGCCCCAGGAGTGTCAGTTCTCTGATAATTATATTATGTGTGTGCAGACTTTTACAAGTGACATACCTATAACCATGTTGGGCTGAGGGGAAAGGGAGGCTCTGTGGTCGGGACTTGTGCAATTTAAAAATTAGGAATTTCAGAGCACACAATGTTCAGGCATGGTATTCTTACTGAACAGCAGTGCTCCTCTCTGCCTTAGCTGTGGGGAAGGTTTTTTCAATGTTTAGCTCTTTAATACACATCTAATACCAAGATCGCATGCCTCAGCATTCAGCCTTGCTCCCACTACCTCGTGCAGAGGAAGCCTGATATGCCCCCTTTGTTGCAGTGAATGGTGCATGACACGCTCAAGCCTCTGTTACCTAGGAAGGGTTAAACCTCTTCCATCAAATTTGCTTGCAAATGGTGGACAAGCAAGTTTTCCCTGGCCGGTTACACCTCTTCAGAGGTGCTGGGAGGCCGGAGCCTATCAAGGAAGCATGGGAATCAGTAAGTGCAGCTGCCCACTTTGGCATTCCCCCTGCTACAAGTCTAAGCAGACTAACAAATATTTTTTTAATTTTGGTGCACTTTAAATTTGATTACTTCCACCTTAAAGTGGACCAACACCCAGGATTTTGACTATCCTGGGTATTAGTCCACTTCCCCGGGGCACCCCGATCGGGGGTGCCCCGCTGTGTGAAACCCCCCAGAAAGCCCCCAAAACTCACCTCTCCCCGCTCCCACGTGGCCGTGCCATCCAATCGGCGCCGACGGACAAGCTGATTGACAGCGACGGACAAGCAGCTTGCCCGTCGGCGCCTCCCGCGTGTCACTCTTGACGTGTGCGCGCCCGCGCCGGCCATTCAGAGACGGCCGGCGCGGGCGCGCGCACGTCTAGAGGAGCGCGAGTGAGGTGGCGGCGGCGGAAGCAGTGGCTGGAGAGGTAAGGTTTTTCGGGGGTTTTGGGGGGTTTACACCCCGCGGGACATCCCGATCTCAGATGTCCCGCGGTGTGTGAGGTGATCGGCCCGGGAATCTTATAGATTCCCGGGCCGATCACCTCAGGGTGTTGGTCCACTTTAAGCTGGGGAATCCAGCCCTCTAATACTAGCCCAATCCCTATATTGAAAAACATGGTGTACCCACACCATGCAGAGGCAGAATTCTGGGTGAAGGCCTTGCATATTCTCTTTGTTGGAGTGAGAGGAAAACTCCAGTCACTGTGCTGGAGGTAGAAATATGTTTTGTCCACCAATTGTCTTGCAAATGGTCGATGAGTGCACAAGGTGCTTGCAAACCACAAGACCCAATCTTGGGAGTGGATAAGTGTGAGACAGCAAAGGGCAGCAGCTGTGGAGGAGAAGAGTAATTATTGTTTTATGTTTTCCTGTACTGGCTCTTTTATTTTTGCACAGTCAAACTCATGTTGCTCCAGCTTACCGCAAGATGTACAACAAAATCAGGTATCACAACTTAGTCAGCTGGAAGTGAGCGGGGAGCACTCCTGGGGGTAGAGATGCAGGTCTGAATTGTCATAAGTCCCAATCTTCCTAAATAATGTCATAGACTAATGGCGTTTCTAGAGTGCAATACGCTTTTTCAAAAATGTATAATATGATCCATAGTATACTGCTAGTATAGCATGATCTTGCTGGTGTGAAACCAGCCATTAGCCCTGTGCCTCCCCCCTCAACAATTTGACTAGACTAAATATTTGCAAAGCTTCTGACAACTCACGCTATCTAGTTATATTCAGACACACCTCAAAGAATTCCTCTTCTATGTATATGGGGGGGGAGCTATTTAAATAGCAGGGCGACCAACATAAGTGAATGTGGTAGTCGAAATATAAAGCAGCAGACTCCGCTAAAACCTAAAAGATCTTCAGCATAGAAGCGCATGTTGGCTCCTCCAGCGAAATATGCATAAACATTTGCCACCATTAATTAGAGAAATCTTCAGTCTCTGCCCCTATTCTTAATGGAGTTTAGAGGAAGCCTACTGACCTCATCCTAACATCCAATGTCACCTCTGTCCTCTATGATAACAGCTAGGGATCTCAGTGTTTTGTACTGAAAGTGATGACAAAAAAATAGCCCTTTCAGTTGAAGACAGCGAACTAATTATAATAATGGATAATTAATTCCTCAAGGATGATTCTGCCATATTATTTGCACTTTTACCTTGTTATGCTGCAAGAGTAAAGCTTCCCAACAATTGTGAGCAGGGTTTATCTAAGAAAAAATAATGGACTAACCTGAAATAAAATACAATATTGTTGCTAAATGCTGTTTAGATACAACAATGATCACAATGAGATGTCTATACTTTTGCAATGAATGATCATATATTTCATTTCTTAGAGAACCTTCCAACCAATGCCTCCATTCCTCAAATAAAAGTTTCCCCCTTAACAGTTCACTGTTTTCCACATTGTAACTCTGCTTGGCTGAACACTTTGTGAACTGGTGAGGGATCTATGACACCCCTATACCAGTTCACAAGGCTTAGGGGGCTGGCAAGCCCCTGCAGTTAGCAATGGAGTCTGCCCCCTAGAAAGGGGAACCCAACGTTATAAAGTGCTCTTTTCAGTTTGGGTGTTCTCCTGGGCAGGAGCGGGGGGGGGGGGGGGGACTACTGATACATACTTGGTACCATTGTAATTGGGAGAAAGGGAGCTTTCACATGCAATACGGGTTTCTATAATAAAATAAATGTTTTATTTAAATAAACACAATATTCTTAAAAACTATGGAACATTTCCAACAAGACAATTCATGTTAAAGCCTAAGCTCTGACACAAAAAAAATCCTGGAAATTCCTAAAAAAATCACAGTAAAACATAATGCAAAATGGTGATAAATAACCTGTGAACCAAGGGTGACAAAATCTCAAGTAGGCTGGCAGTTAAAAGGGTTAAAAGTACCTTGTTGAGAAAGTATGCATGTTGAGAATTGTTCTGTTCAGGGGGACTTTGCACTTTCAGGGAAACCTAGTGCAGTGAGGGATTACTTCCAGAAAGATGAGCCTACTACAACAACCTGGGTACGCCTAGAAATCTTAATGTGTGTACTTTCAGGGAATATATGGTTTGTGGGGGTATATATTCATATATAAAGGGTTGTTTTGGTTGAAAAATTACAAGGTGTGCACTTTGTTTGCAGAGATGAAATTTTCAATTAAAATTGTCCTTACATGCATGCTTTGCTTTGGGGTGTTTGACAATTTTTCCTTGACAGTACCTATGCATGCTGGGTATTGTTCTGGGGACCTTACTTTTTCAGATTTAACTTGTTTTTCTTGTTTGCATATTACTTTTTTTAGGCTTTTTCCTGCTTTTTAATTTTTTTTATTTTGTGCAGCCAAATAATTCATTGAGGAAAATACACCCACATCAACAAGCCTGGTAAGCTTAGAAGGCTGGAGGTGTGAACTTCCAGAGAATATATAGTTTGTGTTTTTTTTTTTTAAATGTAAAGAGTTGTTTTTCTTGAAAATCTCCAAGGTGTGTATAGCAGTTGTATTTTATCTGAAAACCTCCTAAAGCGCTGTTTCAGTTTGGGGGAGTCTCTTGGGCAGGAAAGGGTGTCTACCAATACATAGGTGGTACCATTGTAACTGGAAGAAATGAGGATTTTACCCTCAATAAGGTTTTCATTGAAAAACTACAATTTTTTTATTACAAAAAACACTACAAATAGTAAAAAGTTTTATTTAAATTTAAAATTGTGTTGCACATGTTTCACCCAAAATATACACTTACAAAATTTGACACTTCATGTTAAAGCCCAGCCCAGAAAAAGCATTATAACACAAACATTTGCCAAACACCTGTAATGGTTAAATAATGAAAACTCAAATAATTGCCCTAACAATTATTTAGACACACATCAGCATGGCTTTTCTGAGGGCAGATCATGTCAGACTAATATTATTGATTTATTTGACAATTGGGGCCATGATGATTATTTGGTGCAGCCAGTGTGACTTGCAGTGTGCATTGCGGTGTAGATTGCAACCTGCATCACAGTAGTTTTTTAGTGTTTAGACATAAAAACCTGTGAAGGGGCATTTTTACAGGTTAGGCACATCATTTTTCCAATATGGTAAGGATATTTATTTGTTTTTAACTTTGGAAACAAGAGAACCCCATGGGGTATGCAGAACAAGTTGGATAAATCTTTAGTATAGCCCATAAGGCGCTGTTAATATTATTTTTACCTTATTGTATAAGATGTAGCTCACCTGTAAAAATGTCCCATCGCAGGGACAGGTGATTTTCTGGAAGAATATGTAGGGCAAACTTTTTTTTTGCACTTTTTTGTGTGTTATCACTAAAAAGCTCACCGGCATGCAAGTTGCAATCCAAACCGCAATGCACATCGGAAGTCACACTGGGTGCTCCAAATATTTAGCATGACCCTCTATGAGGCCGATTCAGTAATAGCGCCAGGTAGCGACAAATGAGCGCCTGAAGTATGGCGCTATGAGCGCCGCTAGCGTACGCCGCAGGCGGCAGCGATTCGCTATAGCAGGCCTCCTCAGTCGCTACCTGGCGTTGTTGGGAACAATGCCTACATTGGTGAATATCCGTTTCAGATCAGCTTTTGAGGCGCTGTCATTTGGACACACGCTATTCAACACAGCGCCTGCGCTTTGCTTTGCTGTTGGCTTGAAATCAATGTTAGTACCTTCAGAAGTAAACACATTGCAACATGTTTCTTTGGTGAATTAGTATTTATTTTTTTTATGTTTTGGTGGGAAATGATAAAATCTGAATCCACTGGATTTTTATCTTGGTGCCTGAAAAAGAATAAAAAGTGCAGTTAGTATTTAGAAATAATTTTGCTTTTTCGCAGTTATTGTTTTTTGTTTATTTTTTGGGGTAACAGTTTGGCCAAACTTGCACAACAACCCTAATTGTTATGTTGGTCAAATTCCCCCCCCCCCCCTTATAGTGGGTTTGGGTCATCTTACACCCCCTTATAGTGGTTTGGGTTCCTCTTACACCCCCCTTATAGTGGGTTTGGGTCATCTTACACCCCCCTTATAAGTGGGTTTGGGTCATCTTACACCCCCTTATAGTGGTTTTGGGTCATCTTACACCCCCCTTATAGTGGGTTTGGGTCATCTTACACCCCCTTATAGTGGTTTTGGGTCATCTTACACCCCCTTATAGTGGTTTTGGGTCATCTTACACCCCCTTATAGTGGTTTTGGGTCATCTTACACCCCCTTATAGTGGTTTGGGGTCATCTTACACCCCCTTATAGTGGTTTTGGGTCATCTTACACCCCCCTTATAGTGGGTTTGGGTCATCTTAAACCCCCTTATAGTGGGTTTGGGTCATCTTACACCCCCCTTATAGTGGTTTGGGGTCATCTTACACCCCCTTATAGTGGTTTTGGGTCATCTTACACCCCCTTATAGTGGTTTTGGGTCATCTTACACCCCCTTATAGTGGTTTTGGGTCATCTTACACCCCCTTATAGTGGTTTGGGGTCATCTTACACCCCCTTATAGTGGGTTTGGGTCATCTTACACCCCCCTTATAGTGGGTTTGGGTCATCTTACACCCCCTTATAGTGGTTTTGGGTCATCTTACACCCCCCTTATAGTGGGTTTGGGTCATCTTACACCCCCTTATAGTGGTTTTGGGTCATCTTACACCCCCCTTATAGTGGGTTTGGGTCATCTTACACCCCCTTATAGTGGTTTTGGGTCATCTTACATCCCCCTTATAGTGGTTTTGGGTCATCTTACACCCCCCTTATAGTGGTTTTGGGTCATCTTACATCCCCCTTATAGTGGTTTTGGGTCATCTTACACCCCCCTTATACTGGGTTTGGGTCATGTTACACACCCCTTATAGTAGTTTGTGACAAATTTGGATTGGAGACAACAAATAGTTCCCCTGTAGTGCAGTACTTGGATTAGAGTGAAGGGTAGTTAGCTTACCGCAAAAAACGAAGAGATCATGCTTTCCCTTAGCTCAAAGCCAGTCTGGGTGTCCTCACTCGTTTCTGCGGGCAAGTTGGGGATTTCGGGCACCAGTGCTGTTTCTTCAGGGGCTTGGATTCTGTGGCATATACATAGATTGTGGAGCACACAGCATGCGAGGATTATCTTGGAGACTTTTTGTGGACTGTACAGCATCTCTCCTCCTGGCCGTGCCAAACACAGAAAGCGCGCTTTCAGCAGTCCGATGGTTCGTTCCACAATGCTTCGGGTTTTGCGATGTGCTGCATTGTAGCGTTCTTGGGCAGAGGTCTGTGGGTTTCTGACCGGAGTCATCACCCACGTTCTCTGCCCATATCCCTTATCCGCTGTAGAAAAAACACAATGAGAGAGACAGCAATTAGTACTCGGAAATGTTTTGGGTTTCATTTGTAAACAAATAGCTTACTAGGCCACATGTTTTAGGCTAAATACTTTGACATGGTTAATTATTTACCCAGTAGCCAGCCAGCTGGCATTTCGTTGTTTTCAAACTTCCTGCACAGGACTGACCGCTGCAGGACGTAAGAATCATGGCATGAGCCGGGGAAGCCAGATCTCACGGCCCGCAGCTTCATGTCATGGTCACAGACGACCATGACATTCATCGAGTGGAACTGCTTACGGTTCCGATAATGCAGCTCCTGTGCACGGGGAGGGCGGAAAGGGATATGTGTACCATCAACGCACCCTAGCACATTCGGGATCCCTCCCATGCGATAGAATGCATGTTTTATTTTGGCAACCTCATCCTCAGGAAACTGGATGTAAATAGGGATCAGGTCACAAATAGCCAGTACTACCTGTATAAATATGCGGCTCATTGTAGCCTGGCTGATCCCGCTGAGGAGGGCAGAGGTTGCCTGGAAGGTCCCTTGTGCCAAAATATTGAGACTGGCACATAGGCGTACTATGCCTGGAATGGATCTGGTGCGTTTGGTCGATGGCTCGATTTTGTGCTTAATCTGATCATATAGGGACTGTAGTGCAGCACGATTCAGACGGAAGCGGCTCCTGATCTGCTCGTCACTTAAATCCCACACTGAAAGGCAGATTCCAAAGGATCGGGGTGCCCTAAGCCTCACAGCCCCCTCCTCCCTGGCCTCCTGCTCTTCCAGCATTCTCACACATCCCTGCACCCATAACCCATACATCACCCTCTTATCCATCTCACACTCAACAGATATACAAAAGAAGCAAAAAAAAAAAAACAAAACCACAAACACACCACAAACACAAGCAAGCACACTACTCACACACTCACTACAATGCATCTCACCACAAAACCAGAAGTATAGTGGTCTGACCCACCAGACTGCTGAAAGTCAGCTTTCTAAGTTAGGCACAACCAAGAGGGGAGTTGCTGCACAGCCCACAAAAGGCCCCAAAATCAAGCCTCACTTGCTGTATGCTCCACAATATTTGCATATGCCAACAAAATCAAGCTCCTAAAGAAACAGCACTGATGTCAGAAATCACCCAACAAGCCACAGAGAGTGAGGACAAAACCCAGCCAGACACTCAAATGAGCTAAGGGACCAAAGCACCACACCACCACACCACAGCCTTTGCCACAGTGTAACAATACCAGAAGGTTGCCAAATCCAGCCATTTATACTTCACTGAGAAAAAGGACAGGTCCTCTTTGCCGCCTTTTGCGTTGCTCTGCTATTTCCTGTCTCCAATTAGCTGACCCAGGTGTGCGTGAAACGGAGTGCGCACGCGCACGCTAGTAGCGCTACTAGCGTACGTGAGCCGAAACTTGCGTGCATTAACGGACATGGCTGAAAATTCTATGGTGGACCAATGAAAGGTAAGCTGCTCTTTATTTAAATAGCCGTTTGTATAGCCACATGTCACAAGTGTTTAATATACATGAGTACATTGTTGTCTTTGGTTGTGTGTTGTTTGGTTAATGAGCTCTGTAATTAGTTAATTAACTACCACACATGCTTCAATCACTGCAGTGGAGCTTTGGCTACAAGCACCTGGCCAGTAGGTGTGAATCAATTAAGTGGACCTGTTTGTGATTGGCTGTTAGAGCACATAAAACCTGCCCAAACCCAAAAAGACGGTGATACCATTCTGTAATCTGCATGCGTGCTTGTTGGTTGTGTATTGGTGTGTGTGTGCAGCTACAGGATGGAGCCAAATTCTGGGCATCTGCCGGCCACAGCTGGCTCAAGTAGGAGTGTGGTGGGTGCTGTGCGCAGACCTCCCTTAAGGAAAAGGGCCCAGCCTGAAGGTGATGCAGCACCCCAGGCTAAGCGCCCAGTTGCCAAGAGGGAGCCAGAATTTAATTTGGCGGAGAATAATACTCTTGTGCGCCTTACACTTGCAAAATTGGAGCTGATATTTGGCTCCCAAAGCAAGTCTATAGGCAAACAAGAAAGGAGCAAATTGTGGGATGCCATTGGTGTTGAGCTTACTAGCAGTGCTCAACACCCACGTAGTGGCCCATCCTGCAGGAAACGCTTCTACACTTTGAAAAGGGCCCTTATGCAAAAGATGAATCATGATCTTGAGGTCAAGAGTGGGACCATCCAGGGTCCAAAGAGTACCTACAGGCCATATGAGTAACTACAAAGTGAGGGAACCTAGACTGCTCTCTCCAACCCCCACACAAGGCCGCACACTAAATATAAAAGGAATATATAAATGATTTTAATAGATAGAGTCGTATATGTTATTAGGTGCCCATGTCCTAAATACTACGTGGGGGAAACTGCCAATGCCGTTAAGGCGAGAATACAGAAACGCCTATCTACCATCAGATTGGCAGCACGAGACGAGGAGAATGGGCAGAAACTGACTCCTGTAGCCTCGCATTTTCTTCACTTCCATCAGAGTAATGTATCAGGGACACAGATATTCTTTGTGGATCAGGTTCGATTGGGGATCAGGGGTGGAAACCTAAAAAGGAGGTTGCAGCAACAGGAATCTCGGTGGATCTACACTTTGAGATCACAGGCGCCGTTTGGCATTAACGAGGACTTTGGGTTCTCACCCTTCTTGGGTCTTGATTAATGTGCTAGCAGCACACTATATTATCTGAGTCTGCACATATTATTACTATTTTACACTTCTTATCTTACATCATATTATATATGTTTTTTGTAATCAATATTTATTTTGATTCACACTTTGGATCATGTATATTTTTCTCTGTGCACATTTTTGTGTAATTACTGGCGATACGCCAGGGTTATTGAGAGTCTCCTTTATATATATTTGTTTTCTTGACTTTTTGATCGCATATTTCATAGTATATGCACTGTTATCGGTGATTAATTTAATTTTTCATTTTTGCCTATTAACTAGTACATGACGAATATTTGATGCAAGATCTTGGGCCCTATTCATGCATCCCAATTGGTGGCGGTCTGTGCAATACGCGTGGATTCAGCTCGGAACATCAGCTTTGGTCAAATGATTACGACATTCACACCCCCTGAAGGATGTTAGAATATTGCACCAAGGAGATTATGGAATGTCATAAGGATGTACTAAGGAGAACCGGAACAACTCTAATTCGGGGACTTGTCCCCTGTGGACTCTTGTTGCTGTGTGACCTCTCCGCCATTTGGTCCACGTAGAGGGAATTGCATCTGTCCATCAATTACAAATTGTAAAGAATCTTGGATATCACACTTGGGGCCAGGAGGATGAAATTGGCCCACAGTTGATGGACTATATCTATGTGGAACTGGGTGCCAATGGTCCAGTATAATCGGACAATGTTTTTGGACTCTTAACAAATCTGATAATAAATACAGCGTAGCATGCGCCTGTACACCACTTGGGTGTCCCGGGATTATTATTTATGGGTTACAGTTCACCTGACCCTTTATCCAATTTTACTTAATCCAATTCTTTGTTTCTTTTTTGCCTCCCACATGGCATCTTTGAATATCGAGTGGGTGATTTTGTTTTACCCTGGGGTATACTAAATGATTTGTAGCTAACGTTACCACACCCCTTACAGTATTTTGTCACTATAAGTGTGACTCCTGGCTACTTACCACGGTTTAAGTCAGCTTGAGGCACCTGTCATCTTAGGCCCGTTATGTTTTTTACTTCACTCCATCTCCCTATATAATAGTACTCACAGGAACCATGATCCACATCTATAACAGTGGCAGCTTTCATGCGCCCTGTATTGTCTTATATAGGTTAATTGGGTCATTGGTGAGGATATGGATGGGCTTTAATGTACATATTAATAGCATTTTGGGGGTTTATAAACTCCCAACATACATTTTATTTCATGAGAATTCTGAGATTGTTGATTTACAATATGACACCTTGTTGCTCATAATTGTTGTTCATGTTTTCAATTTCCCCCTTCCCCCCCCTCCCCGAATACTCACCTTCCACGGATCCGCTTCGGGTTTTGTCCCGGCAGCTGGGTGGACGGGGAGTGCTCGTGCGCGGTGCGTGTGGCCGTGCGCGCGGCGGGTGGACGCCTCCTACTGCAGGGGAGTGCGCCCGCCCGCCGCGCGCCCGGCCGCACGCCCGCCGCGGGCACTTCCTGACTGTGGCGGCTGATGACGGCGCCGACTGCGTGGCGCCTGACGTGACGCCCTTACGGCCATTCCCATTGGCCGGGCGGGGCCCACGTGCGGGTGGCGACGTGGCGGCGCCTCATTGGCCAGCTTGTCATTCCCGGGGTATTTAAGGAGGGGTAAGGGGGCACAGCCGATACACCCTGGCGAAGTGTCTGCACGACACGTAACGCGTAGGTGGCGGCTGCTACGGGGGACCCTCGGTGACATGGTGAAGTAGTATTGTCCTTACTGTTTTTATTTTGTTATCTTATCGCTGAGTGACCCAATTGTTTTCAATCCTTTCAGATCTTTTCACATGTGTTGTCTTGTTGTTGTTTTTGTTACACATTGGCACTTATTGTTACAGTTCAAGGCTATAAATAGAGCATAGTTTTCATTGCTATTTTGCACACACCACTTGTTTTGCAAATTGCACATGCACTTAGCACTTTAGCGTTTTTTTCTTCACAGGCAGACTCAATTTTTTAATACAATATTTATTGAATACAATCAATTATTTCATCTTCAGTATTTTGGGTTCATTCATAGCGTGGTTTATTTAAATTCATTGCATATGTATATATGGCGACAATATTGATATTTACATGTAATAGTCACCTTGTTTGGGATTCCCCTGTTTGTGTTTTGTGTTTTTTAACTCTGTGTATGTCTTGTAAGGTGTCTTTTTGATACATATGGTATCTATTAAAATCATTTATATATTCCTTTTATATTTAGTGTGCGGCCTTGTGTGGGGGTTGGAGAGAGCAGTCTAGGTTCCCTCACTTTGTAGTTGTGGATTCATGCTACCCATGCGGCCGGCACCTATCCAATATTATTGATGCGGTGCACTTTTCAAACATTTCTATAGACTGTTACAGGCCATATGAGGAGATGCTGAAGGCCAAAATTCCACTTGCTCGGCTGCAGGGTGTAGATGCTGGGGATGACACCACAGGTTGGAGTGAAGGTACATATTTTCTGATTATGTTTTTCTGCTAATGTTAATTTATGTGATTTGCTTTTTCTCTTTCTGCCCAACTAACAGTAGGACGTTAGTAGTGTGAAGTAGTACATTATACCTCATAAATGTTTTACTTTGCTGTCTGTTGCTTTCTGCATAGGTGCACATGGTGATGTCCATGAGTCGGGGGAGGTGGACACCCCAACTCCTGACCTTCAAACAACCTCCAGCCTAACCCAGTCTGCCATTGAAGGTATTTTTCACTAATTTAGGGGCTGGTTATTTTGGGCCAAAATGGGTGTGTGAGCACCTCAAACAATAGATTTGACCACTGTTGATGATTAATAATATGTGCCTGCGGACTATTTACACGTCCACTTTACCCCTCTCTGCAACTAACTAACAAGGCCCTAACATGTGTAGCTATGTTGGAAGCCAGATATGTGTGGCCATATATCTGCATATACATGTGGAAGCCACACTGGCCGTGATTAGGGAATATTAGTGATTGAGCTGCTCACAGACACCTTAATGCATGGCTTATTTAGTGCCGCACATTACCAATGGCTAAATGTTTTCTTTGCTTTTGCCTAGCTGCACCGCCATTGGCACCAGCATCTCCTCAGGAGCCAAGCTACTCTTTGGATGCCGGTAAGTGCATGTGTCAACCTTGCTTTAGCCACTTGAACACAAGTGCATGTCTTTCATTCCTCTTTTTTCTTTGTAGGCCAAGTGACTGGTTCATCTTTGGACCCCACTTCCGATGTTGCAGGTCAACAGGACCCTGTTGGTGTGTATTGCCTAAAAAAAATATCCTTTATGCTGTTTATGTTACACTGGTTCTATTTGGTTAGTCTAATAATCTACATGTTTGCTATGTCAACTTGAAGATGCCTATTTGGAGTGGATTTGCCATCCCCAGGGTCATTAGTATAGTTTTTTGAATGATTGCAATGCATTTGTTGGGTATATTGAAAGACAAACATTCACCCGAGTAGTGTTAGAAATATTTAGAGACATTAATTGTGTATTTTAGTTGGCCGGAATCTCGGAAGTGGCTGTCCGGAAAGGGCCCTTCACGTTGAGGCTGCCAGAGATGAGGGTAAGTTTGTTTGGCTTGATTATCTAGTAGGGATTTTTGAACAAGTTTTTGTAAAATTTAGGAGGCCAACTTGTGTTTAAACATGTATTTTCAAGGGCAAAGCTCGAGTGAGGGCCCAACTCCAGACATCTGGGAGATTGCGGGTATGTGTAATTTGAGCAATGTCTTCTTTTTTATACCCCAATTATTGGCTCATCTTCCTCTTACATACATGTTAGCAATCTGAGTTGACCAGATCCCTTTTGGCTAGTGTGTAATCTTCCAGTTTGTGGAGGTATGGCCTCAATAGTCTATCCATCTTACATTTGATTTTTGTCCACTGACCTACTAACCTGACTTTCCTGTTTAGCATATGCCAACTTGCCCGATCTCTCAGATGGGGATTTGCCCCTCTCCGGCAGCCAGACCCCGGACCTACTTCGGCCGGACGACACGGAGGTAACATGGCTGATTTAGAGGAACAATAACCACATTGACATGTTGGTGGATAGTCCATGAACCAACATGTCACATTTGATGTATTTGTTGTTTTTGCAGGAGGCGGGACCAGAACCCCAACCTGGGACCTCTTCTCAAGTGCCATGTGGCCAAGCTACAGAGGCTCAAGCAAGGGTAAGTTGGATTGTTACACTTTGGGGAAAATTTGGAGGGGCCTAGCTGCATTGTTTCAGCTTAACTAAAATCTTTTTTTTTTTTTTTTTTAGCCTGAACCCAGAGAAAGAGGAGGTGTGGCACCGACAAGTGCGGACTTTTATGAGCTAGGGTTCCGGATGCTGGAGGACTACAATCGCCAACAGCCACGTGATGGAAATACTGAGCGCATTGCGGCATTGGAAAATCAGGTGCTGATGTGTCGGCAACAAATTGAGGGCCTGCAGCGCGAGCTCCAGGACGTGAAACAAGGCCACCAGCAGCAAACCAACCGGGAACTGGAGCGGCTGTCCAATCTGATGGAGCGATCTTTACAGCGCCAGGACCAAAGTTTTTTGTTGACGCAACAGCTCATACAACAGCAGTCTATTTTTTTTACTGCACTGTTGGCCCCCAACACCACCCCTAGCAATGACTCACAACCTCCCAGGCCCCCAAGCCAAGAATATTAATTTGATTGTTGTTTTGATTTTGTTTCAAATACATTTGAGGACACCACCTATAATTTGTGTTTTTCCTAAGACATAGGTAAGAACAGAGTCAGGGATGAGTCTCTAGATCTAGATATGTACCTGTAGCCAAAAATGTATGCCACACATTGGTGACCATATCTTCCTATGGTTTAGACATTAAATGGCTACAAAGGTACACTAACATTTTACAAATAATGGGTTTGAAGACGCTTAAACTATGCTAGACAAGGCACAACACAGTGTAAGTACAAAAATACAAAAATGTTAATGTTAAAGGCGGGCAACAGGCCCAACATTTGGCCGCACAGCGGCTCTAAACATCCCCCCCACCCTAACGACGCCTCTTCAAGGCCAGCAGCATAAGGCGAAGATGCCGGATCGACCGCCACAGTCTGCGATGCTGGTTTGCACAAGCTGTAGAGAGTAGAAAAAAACCATATTAAGAATATAGAATGTGACCTCTACAGACACAGATGTAGCAATGTAATGTAAGTGGCTAAAATTATCTGAGCCACACAATCACATTGTTGGCCACTGTGCCCTTAGGTGTTACCATTATATGAGTACTAGTGGCTGGCTTAAATGTGACCACCACATCCCAGGCATACATTTATTCTTAACTCTTGGGACTAAAATAAGGTCTAAGTCCCAGTGTGGACATTTATTGGTTTAATTACAGCCAAACATCAGGGCCTAAGTCCTAACGAGTAAACTTGTTTGGCCAAGAATCTTAGAGGTCACTACCTTAGCAGGCCTTAGCATTTTGTTGGGTAGAAACCACAATTTGCCACTATGTTGCAAAAACAAGAATGTAAGCCAACAATCAAGCATGCAGACATGCATGTAGGATTGTTGGACAAACACATGTAACCTAGATGTGTGTTGATTAAACACATAGGTACATTGTAAATGTCTCCAGAATTTACTATAAGACATAGGTGTCCAAAGTCTTTAGGCATATGAAGTGGGATGTACTCACCATTGCAGCTGTGGCTGGGGCCCATGCTGCTGGCCGTCCCAGGAGGTGTGGTGGTGATGTACACCGGCTCCGTCTGCGTGGCCACATCTGTCAGGAGAAAGCAAAAGAGAAAAGCAAAATTAGTGTGACAATGACACCTGACTATTTGACAGCCATCTGGTTAGGGAGTCTGCCAAAACAAATGCTTGCATGGTTACACACATGTTGTCCGACATTAGCATATTTCCTGGTCCATGAGTTCATGTAAATTATTTATGGTTGCAACATGGACACATAAAGATAATGTGCCTATAACCTTGACAGTGCAATGGTAAGGCCTAATTTGCATTTGATTGTAGAATCTTACTGGTGTGCAACATGTGTTAGCCGGAACAACTTACAAAAATAACACATTTGCTAGCACCCATCATGGTGTGGGCTGAAACATAGGGGTGGTTGCCAGTTGGATTGCACTGTAGTGGGGTTTGTGATGTTAATGTACATTAACAAACCAGCTTGTACTATGGAGCAGGAAACATGTGTATGTTAAAAGTGGGCCAAGACCCAGGATTTATACTATCCTGTGTTTTGGTCCACTTTGGCAGGGCACAACAATTTGAGCGAGAGACCGTCCGCCGCCGCTGCCTTCTGCGCCTCACTCCTCCAGTGCGTGCGCACGCGCAGGCCATTCTGAAACTGAGAGCGCAGGCGCACACACATCTAGAAGGGCACGCAGGAGGCTGCGGCGGTGGCTTCTGCCACCCCCAATGAGGTAAGGAGTTTGTGGGCTTTTGGGGGGTGGGCCCTGGGTGAGGGAGGTGATTGGGCAGGGAAGCTTATAGATTCCAAGCCCAATCAACAATGGGGGTGGGTCCACTTTAAGGAATGTCAGAACATAGGGAATGTGAGGGGTAACAACAAACACTTACCATGACTATGCCAGTGGAGAAGGCGTTGCCAAAAGCTCCTGGAGGTGCCGCCTATATGATGCGCTGCAAATTAGAGAGGAATGGCAAGGGCTAAGTACAAATGGCCACATGTAACCTGTCACAGACTAACACTGACTAAATGTGCACTCACCAGGGGATGAACTGCCACTTGAAGCCCAGGGTGGGCTCTGAGGAGGAGGCGTGGAGCCTCGGCTCCTCACACTCTGATCCAAAGATCCCCCTAGGCAAAGGGCCACCCTGCTCCCTCTCACTCCCTGCTCCTTCAGGGAGTGTGGGAGAGTCCATTACTTCCACCCCACTTGGACTCCCCACTTGAGAGTGGCCCCTTGTCTGGTGAGACTCCTCAGAGTCAGAGTGTGAGGAGCTGAGGCTCGAGCCTGACAGCCCCCCAGCAGCACACTCCTCTGGGGCGTCATCCCCTTCCTCCCGTGGGTCCTCTAAATAGGACCCGCGAGAGGGACCCTCCCTCGATGACTCCCCCGAGTCCGCCTGTCTCGTTCGGGGGGAGGAATACCTTCCCACGTTTCCCCAGGGGAGGACGCTTATCTGTGTTGAGGGGGTGAATGAAAAAAATGACAATTACTACCAAAAAGGGACACAGCTTACAATATTATTTCCCTACAAAATTAAACATAGCATAAACTTCCACTTACCTGAAGCGTACGCATCATATAGGCGGTACACGCCTTCAGGGTCCCGGCGCTTAAAGTCTGACCATTTTTGCATGATGGAACGCTGGTGTTGAAGCGCCGGGACACTGTGGCCTGTGGCTATCCGCTTCTTGCCCCCACGGGCATAATCATATTGGTGGATGCAGAAATCCTATGACAAATGAAAAAAAAAAGGTTATCAATACATGACATCAGACCAATGGCCTAAACATTTATACTGAGAACAGATTAAACATATCATCCAAGGGAAATATACTCACTTTCACCACCTGGCCGTTTACGCGGCTATCCACCGTCTTCCTTTTTTTTTTTTGTGGCCCGGGGGGGAGAGGGGGTGGAGGGGGGTTAGGTGGGGGAGGTGAGGTAGGTGGGGGAGGTGGGGGAGGGGTGGGGGGGCCAGAGTCAGAGGAGGAGCTGGGGAGGCGCAGCACACGTCGTCTGTGCATGATGGTGGAAACGCAAAGGAGGAAACCGGAACTGGATATGACGAAAGCGACAGGAAAAAAAAAAAAAACGCTCCGCGCACTAGGAAGAAGCTAATATCCGCTACGTGCAAGCTAAGTGGCGGAAATTTGATTTTTACGCATTACAACAAGCTATTGGCCAAGACGCCATTAATTATTTGCTAGATTTAGCTGGGAAACGCAAAGGAGCAAACCGGAACTGGATATGACGAAAGCGAAAAAAATTCACGCTACGCGCATTAGGAACCAGCTAATGTCCGCTACGTGCAAGCTAAGTGGCGGGAATAGGATATTTACGCATTAACACAAGCTATTGGCCAAGACGCCATTAATTATTAGCTTGATTTAGCTGGGTGTTCAATATCCTGTAATGCATAGGTCAGAACAAAAACAGAGCTGGTTGCTTACAAATAACAATGTTATTCCTTAATAAAATAATAACACAATAAAACTATCCAACTACATGATAATGTTGCACACAGGAGAATGCATAACGGGTTGTTATGAGCTTGTACGCCTGAACAAATCCAGCAGAATGTGGACATGCACGCTCAGAACTACAGTGTATTCATTAACAACGACTGGGGTCGCTGCAAGTGAATTCAGGGAAAATGGCAGAAAGGCACATGTATGAACAGCACAGCGCAGCCACATAGCGAATCACAACAGCGACTGCACAAACTCTGACCACCACAGATTCAACAAGGACAGGGCTGCCGAATAGCTTGGGCGCTGACAATTTCAATGAGCGAACGTGAGCGCCAAACATGAGTGACTAAAAAGTAGCTTTACAAGCCATGTGTGTTGTGAAAGCAAGCTAATTTGAGGCTGTGTTTTGTGTGAGGAGATGCATTTTATATTTCACTCACAACATTCCAGTGTAAAAATTACATCTTTCATCCAAAAATCATTAAAAACAAGACAGATTAATCAAACATATCCTAAACAATTTTTGGCCAAAGACAAGAACACAAAAACCACTAAAAAAAAACATTGCAGTGTCTGCCATTGAAATGTATTGGAGAGCGCCAGGTAGCGCCAGGTAGCGAGAGGTCATACCTGGCGCTGTGATGGGATTAGCAGCGGCGCTGTTCGCTGAAGTCTGCAACATGATGAATCCCGCGCTAGCTGACGCTCTCGCCGGCGCTAGCCTCATTTAGCGTGATAAACATGTGATTGTGTTCGCAGCCTGGCGTTCTGGAGTCGGTAGCCACCGATAGCTGGCGCTACCTGGCGCGAGTGAGACACTACCTGGCGCTATCCCTTGATAAATAAGGCCCTTAGTCTATTTGGATGAAGGGGGTGCTGTGGATATTGCCCATCTGGAATTAAGTAAAGCCTTTGACACCGTTTCACAAGAAAAGCTACTAGATAATTTATTTAAAATTGGACTTTATTCTTGGATAGTTCAGGACCAAAACCCACCGGCCTGGGAATCTATAAGATGTGTGAAACCCCCCAGCTCGCCCCATACACTTACCTTGTTCCCCAGTCCAAACGCATGCGCAAGCCGCGGACGCATCACTGCTATCCCTCTAGCAGGGCACTTGACTCTGCCCAGACTCTTTCTGCTGTCAAATGTTTCTAAGATTTTCTTATAATGAAGTATATTAGTCAGATATTATTTTCTGTAGACTATCAAATTCTAACATTTCAGTTTCACTGGTGATTATTCATATTTTTCATTTAAGTTTTTATTTCAATTGATTATTTCTGACTCTGCTAGGATCCAAATCTGACATAAACTGGTATGTTTGTAAAACTTTAAAATGGATCAAAACCCATGGCCATCGGCCCTGGAATCCCCTCCCCCGAGGTATCCAGAATCAAGATATCCCGTTGGTCCCCCAGGTCACCCGGTAAACTTACCTTCTCCCCCAGTCTAACGGCGCATGTGTGAGCAGCGCCCACATCCCCGCTACCCCTTTAGCAAGATGCATGTCTGGCGCAAGCACGCTCCCTGTTAGAGGTCAGCGGGGATGTGGCTGCCGGCGTGCTTGACTGCGCTCCTTAGACAAGCCTATATGAGCTATGAGCGCAAATTGAATGGGAGGCTGCGCATGCACCGTAGGACCAGGGAAAGGTGAGTTGGAGTGGGCGACCTCTGGGTTTTACACAGCGGGGCATCCCGCATCGGGGGGAAAGAACCAAATGCAGGATAGTCAAACTCCTGGGTTTTGGTCCACTTTAACCCTTTAAACGCCAGCCACGTAAATTTTACGTGGCTGCCTCTCCAACAGTTAAACGCCAGCCACGTAAAATTTACGTGCCTGACTTTCCCCAGTAAAAAAAAAAAAAGTAAAAATAAAAGACACTTACCTGACCCCTCGTTCGATCCGGTCGGGTCTCCTCTTCAGCCAGAGGGGCTCCGATCGCCCATCGGGGCTCCTCCGGCTGCAGGGGAGGGCCCGGAACAGGGTGCCCCCCCCCCCCGTTTCAGCAGCCGCCCGGTTTACTGTAAAAAAAAAAACAAAAAAAAAAAAAACAGTCACCTACCTTTGTCCCCGCCGGCTCCCGCAGGCTCTCCTCTTCACGGGGGGGGGGGGCTCCGATCCCCCCCCCCGCTCTTCTGTCTTCTGGAGGGGGCATAACAGCCCTCCTCCCTTGCCTCTTCCGATGGCGGCCGCCATCTTGGTGACGTCACGGGGCGGGGCCAGATGACGTCACCGCCGGGTGTCATCGGGGCACCCGGCAGTTCGTTTCTCAGATGCCGGTGATGGCTGAGCGAGGAAGGAGGGAGGTAGGCGATCCTCTGATCGCCTGCCTCCCTCCTTCTCTGCCCAGCCATCACTGACATATGATCGCCGCGGGACACAGGAAATGAAGATCGGAGGTGAGTAAAGTAAAAAAAGTTTTTTTTTTTTTTAATAAAGTCATTTAAAAAAAAGTGTGTGTCTTTTTTTTTTACTTTAACCCTTTGTGAACTGGTAAGGGGTCCATGTGACCCCTTATACCAGTTCACAGGGCTCGGGGGTCTGGCAAGTCACCTGCGCTAGCGGGTGGCTTGCCATTAACCCCGGCACCCCCATTACCTGCCTCCCCAAAGGCCAGGGGGGGGCAGAAGAGCCCGGGCCCACATGGGCTATGTGGGCTCGTAGGCTGCAGGGTGGGGGGGCCACCAAAGCTGGCCCCCCCACTCTGTGCCTACAAGCCCCCATAGCTGGTCCCGGGCTGGTTACTGTGGGTAAGGGGGACCCCACGTCAATTTTTTTTTGATTTTTAAGGGTTTTTAACCCTTAAAAATCAAAAAAAAAATGGGGTCCGCCCCCCCTGGGAGGGGGGACCCTATGTCATTTTTTTTTTTTATTAACTCTTTGTGTTCTGTCATCCAGCAGCTATAAAAGGCTTCTAGCAAGTGAGCAGAAGCCAGTGATCGCCGAGGGACAGAGGGCTCCAGGATGGATGGGAGGTGAGTACAGTGTAAAAAAAAAAAAAAAAAAAATTAATAAAATATTTTTTCTCTTTTGTGTGTCTGTGTCATTTTTTACTTTTAACCTCTTGTGAACTGGTAAGGGGTCCATGACCCCTATACCAGTTCACAAGGCTGGGGGGATGGCAAGCCACCTGCGCTAGCGGGTGGCTTGCCATTAACCCCCGGCACCCCCATTACCTGCCTCCCCAAAGGCCAGGGGGGGGCAGAAGAGCCCGGGCCCACATGGGCTATGTGGGCTCGTAGGCTGCAGGGTGGGGGGGCCACAAAAGCTGGCCCCCCCACTCTGTGCCTACAAGCCCCCATAGCTGGTCCCGGGCTGGTTACTGTGGGTAAGGGGGACCCCACGTCATTTTTTTTTTGATTTTTAAGGGTTTTTAACCCTTAAAAATAAAAAAAAAATGGGGTCTCCCTCCCCTGGGAGGGGGGACCCTATGTCATTTTTTTTCTCGATTTAACCCTTTGTAGTGTGGATGGTTTTTGTGTTTTTTTTTGTGAATGTTATAAAATACTTGTTTCAGTTAGGGGGGGTCTCCTGGGCAGGAACGGGGGGCTACCGATAAATATGTGGTACCGTTCTAATCGGTAGAAATGGGGCTTTCACATGCAATATGATTTTCCTTAATAAAATACATTTTTTATTTAAAATAAAGGAGTCAATTTTCTAAAAAAAAAATTTTATTTATTTTTTTTTTTTTTCACTTAATAATATTGTAAAAAAAAAAAAAAAAATTACAAACAACACATTTCATGTTAAAGTCTAAACTCTGCTGCAAAAAAAAAAATATATTATTTTTCTGAAAGTTCCAGCAAAAATGGCGCAAAACATGTCGCAAAACATGACGCAAAATGGGGAAAAATGGCCTGTCAACAGAGGGTGACAAAATCTCAAGTAGGCTGGCAATTAAAAGGGTTAATAGTACCTATGCATGTTGGGTATTGTTCTGTTCGGGGGACCTTGCGCTTTCAGACTTAGCTTGTTTTTTCTGGTTTGCATATTTATATTTTAGGAAAAGGTGTTTTTTATTCAGCTTTTTTATAAATTTTTTAGGGAAACCCTGCGCAACCAAAGAATTCTTTGAGGAATTAATTCCAGAAAGATGAGCCCACTACAGCAAGCTGGGTACCCTTAGAAAGCTTAACGTGTGTACTTTCAGGGAATATATGGTTTATGGGGGATATTCCAAATGTAAAGGGTTGTTTTGGTTGAAAAATCGCAAGGTGCGCACTTTGTCTGCAGAGCTGAAATTTTCAAGTAAAATTACCGTTACGCACATGCTTTACTTTGGGGTGTTTGGCAACTCTTCCCTTGACAGAACCTATGCATGTTGGGTATCGTTCTGTTCGGGAGATGTTGCTTTTTCAGATTAAACTTGATTTTTCTTGTTTGTATATAGTTTTTTTAGGAAAATGTGGCTTTGATTCTGCTTTTTTATCCTTTTTTTAGGGAAACTCTTTGCAACCAAAGATTACGTTGAGGGATTACTTCCAGAAAACTATGGCCACATCCACAAGCCTGGTACGCCTAGAAAGCCTGAGGTGTGTACTTCCAGAGAATATATAGTTTGTTGGGGGTATTTTAAATGTAAAGGGTTGTTTTTCTGGAAAAACCGCAAGGTGCGCATATTGCATAGCATAGTTGTATTTTATCTGAAAATCTCCTAAAGCGCTGTTTCAGTTTGGGGGAGTCTCCTGGGCAGGAAAGGGTGTCTACCTATACATATGTGGTACCGCTGTAACCGGGAGAAATTGGGATTTCACACGCAATAAGATTTTATTGACAAACTTACATTTTTTATTCGAAAAAAAACTACAATATGTAAAAATTTTTTTTTTTTTTTTTTTTTTTGCACATATTTCACCCAAAAATATTAAGAATACACCTAACAAATGACAAACAAGACATTTCATGTTAAAGCCCAGACTCTGCTGAAAAAAACAATATATCATTTTCCTGGGAAATCCCTGGAAATCCCCTCAAAAATCACAGTTGAACAAGGGGAGCGCAAAATAGTGCAAAATGGTCTGGCAACAAAGGGTGACAAAATCTCAAGGTAGGCTGGCGGTTAAAGGGTTAAACCACTCTGCTTTGGTTTAATAAAAAAACGTGTCAGTGATGACTCAACAATAAAGGTGTTGCAATTGTGGACAAATGCTTTGCATTTATTCTTTTGCTCTGTCATAAGCACATAGCTGTGCACATAGAGCACAAAATCTCTGACATCCCGTAGTGAAGATGGCCACATTTTTGAAATCCTATTTGCATGTGTTCCAAAAGGTAGCGCTAGATTTTTTAGAATCTTTTAAAGAATAAAGAGTTTTTAATAATATGACAAAAATCTTCCACATTTACTGTGCCATAATAGACAATATGCTGGCGAGCCAGGAATAAACAGGATTTCATGCAAATTATAGGATTCAAATTATAGACAAAGCATACCACTGACAAAGCATATACTGAGATATGTAAACATTTATTCCCGCTACTGTCTAGGTCATGGCCAAAGTATAAATAATCAAAGCAAATTCTCAAAAGCAACTCCTAAAGCAGTAAAAAAAAATGCTTGAATTTCTGCTTTGCAAGTAGGACAATGTATTTGTTTCAACTTCTGGGCCGTGACTGAGCTGAGAAGAACATGTCATGGGGCAGCTTTATGAGTCATAAGCATGGACTGAGTTAGACCAATTTTTTACATGGAGGCCGATTCATTAATAGCGCCAGGCGACAGATGAGCGACAGTAGCGGTATTTTCACAGCGCACGCTAGTATTCGCTGTGCTTGGCCGTTGTTCGGCTGTTGACAGCGACTCAGTCGGTGTGCGGTAATGTAGAATACGGGGTTAGGAGTCGCTGTTTGACAGGTTCCGCGTTGTATGGGAACGCATGACAGCGAATGGCCATAGCGAACGGCTCCCAGCATATTCATTAACAAATCACGCTCAAAAAATTCTCGCGCTGTGAAATGCTTGTTTAAACCCCAGAGCGCTGGCGGCGATGGGTTAAAAGTAGTTTTTTAACCCCCAAACAACCATATTTTTGGGAAAAAAAAACAAGTTTTTCAAAACATTTTGTAATATGAATACATTAATATCAGACCTGTAATATCAATTCTGCACAAATTTTTTTTTTTTTTTTTTTACCTTAAAAAAAATATCTAACATTGCAGAAGTGGTCACAGAATTTTTGACATTTAAAAAAAAAAAATAATAGCAATTAATTAAGAATATTTAAAGATTGCTCCATTGAAATGCATTGGAGAGCGCCAAGTAGCGAGAGGTCATACCTGTCGCTGTTCAAGGTCGCTCGCTGGCGCTGTGGGGTGAGGCTGGAATAATGATGAACAATTCGCTATCTGGCGCTCTGTCAGTCGCTAAGCAGGATCGGCTTGATAAATGTGTGATTGCGGAGGGGAGCCGGCGTTCTCGTGGCGGTGACCGTCATTACCGTTCGCTCACCATTCGCTACCTGGCGCTATCCCTTGTTAAATAAGGGCCATGGTCCTAGAGGTATGAAATTGAAAGGCGGGGGAAACTTTGGAGCCCTGCTAGGCTTCTATCCTGCACTTCAGGACAAAGAGGAGAGGCACACGGGACAGATATAAGGTGAGTAGATTGCTGTCTTATTATTACTGTTGGGTTTAAAATTCCTTTAAAGTTAAAATACACCCTACTATCAAACCTGTGCCCACTAGCACCTTTGCAGTAGGACATTCCTTGCTGAATGAGGAACACCAGAGGCCATCCAAGTTACACTCCTTGGGGCATCCTGAATTGGCCTCCATAGCAGGTGCCCGGTCTGGTTTTACTGGTAAGGGGGGGGACCCCAGAAAAAAAGCCTGGAAGGTAGGACCCCAATGCCCATTCTTTAAAACATTTAACTCTTGATAGTGCGGATAGTAGTTATATTTTATTTGAAAATGTCATAAAGTGCTCTTTTCAGTTTGGGGGGTCTTTTGGGCAGGACTGGGGGGGCTACTGATATTTATGAGGTATCATTGTAATTGTGAGGAATGGGGCTTTTACACGCAATATGGTTTTCTTAAAAAAATTAAATAAGAATGAGACAAGATTTAAAAAATCAAGACAAACAAGGCATTTAATGTTAAAGTTCAAGCTCTATCGAGAAAAAACTATTTATAGTTTTTCATGAAATTCTTGCAAAAATCACAACTAAACATAACACAAAATGGTTGAAAATGTCTTGTCAACAAAGGGTGACAAAAATCAAGTCTGGCAATTAAAGTGGACCAAAACCCAGTATCCTGGGTTTTGTTCCTTTACCCGGGGGTTCCTCGCTGTGTGAAACCCCCCCAGATCGCTGCAGCAACTCAACTCTTTTCCGGTCCCCTGGTGCCTCCAAGAGCAGTGGCTCTGACGGCCGCATCCTCCGCCTCCCTCTAACAAGGAGCGTGCCCGAGCCGGTCATTCACAAATGCCTGGGATGGGCAGGCACACTGCTAGAGGGAAACAGAGGATGGACCGTCAGAGCCGCTGCTCTTAGATGCGCCGTGGGACCGGGATAAGGTGAGTTGCTGCGGCGATCTGGGGGGTTTCACAGTGGAGCACCCCCGATCGGGGTGCCACCAGGGAAATCCCAGGATTATCAAAATCCTGGGTTTTGGTCCACTTTAAAAGTTGATATGTATGTTGGGTACTGTTCTCTTGGTTGCGCTTTCTTGCGGATCGAAGGCTGAGGTAAGTTAAAGCGGCCTGAACCGCAATATACTGTTCGCTCCCCCCTTCCTGCCCGGGCCCCCCTTCCTGCCTCTGCTGGAAGTTTGCGCTCTCTTCTTAAATTGGACCAACACGCAGGGGTGATCGGCCCGGGAATCTTATAAATCACCTCCCTCACCGTGGGACATCCGAGATCGGGATGTCCCGTGGGGTGAAACCCCCCCAAAACCCCCAAAAAACCTTACCTAGCGGCCACCGCCGCCTCCCGCGCGCCCCTCTAGACGTGCCCACGCCGGCCGTTTGTGAATGGCCGGCGTGGGGGCGCGCCCTGTAAGAGTGACGTGCGGGAGGCGGCGGCGGACGCGCTGTCTTGTCCGTTGCTGTCACCCGCTTGTCCGTCGGCGGGCGATTGGACGGCGTGGTCACGTGGGAGCGTGGTGAGGTGAGTTTTTGGGGCTTTCTGGGGGGTTTCACACAGCGGGGCACCCCCAATCGAGGTGCCCCCCGAAGTGGACCAAAACCCAGGATAGTCAAAATCCTGGGTGTTGGTCCACTTTAAATTCCCACAGTATGGGGAACAGTGTAAAAAAACAGTTTCAATGCATCTTATATAGTCTAAGCAAAGAAACTTTTTCATTTCAATTTGTTTCATTGTTCAGCTGGGAAAGGCATATCATGGCACCAGGGCCAGATTAAGTGAGGTAGAGACCCCTGGGCAAAAAGTCTGGTGGAGGCCCTCCACATAGTAATCTTATTAATTTTTTTTTTACCTCAGCAGCCCCAATATTTGTGCTTTGCCTGCCATTATCCATCATGTCGCTGGTGAGTAGTGGGAATTCAGGCATGTTATAGATTATGACACACCTGTCACTGGCCCTCACTGCCTGGCATAATTGCAAACTTCTTGCTGCGTCATTGCGATGAGCAGCAGCCAACAGGCATGCAGTGGGTAGGGCTGCATTTAAAGATGCAAACCCCAGGATTTTCACTATCTCCTCTCCTCTCTTTGTGTCCTTATCACAATTTGGGATGCCCTTCTGTGTGAAATCCCTAGGGTTTGCTGAAAATCTTACCTGACTGGTGATCCCATGTCAGATGCGCAGGCTCTGCTACAACAGCACTCAACCCTGTTAGCTTGGTTGGTCTGCAAGCTAACAGGGTTGAGTGCTGTGGCTCCTTTAAGACTTTTGTATCCTAATTGCCCTGCTAACGTGCACCTCCCAGGTTAGTTATAAAATGGTCTGAGTGGCTCCCACCCCTCCTTTGTTTCTTCTGCGACAATCAGGTTTCCAAGCTGTGCATAGGATTGCTCCACAGCATGCAACATGATCTCCACTCCTTTCTACCCTGTGTGCACCCACCGGCAGCCATCTAAGAACACCTGACACAGTGAGTGCCAGAGCACGAAATGCCATCAGAGGCCTGCACATGTGCTGTGGGATTGCTGGATCAAGATGAGTATAGAAAGAACCAGGGAGGTGTCACACATTGGGGCATCCCAAATCAAGATGCCCTGAGGCGAGGGTAAAACTTGGAGGGGGCAAAATCCCGGGTTTTGGTCTTTTTTAAAGTGGACAAACACCCAGGATTTTGACTATCCTGGGTTTTGGTCCACTTCGGTGGGGCACCCCGATTGGGGGTGCCCCGCTGTGTGAAACCCCCCCAGAAAGCTCCAAAAACTCACCTCTCCCCGCTCCCACGTGACCGCTGCAGCCAATCCCCGCCGGCGGACAAGCGGGAGGCAGCGACGGACAAGAGAGCCCGCCGCCGCCTCCCGCGCGTCACCCTTACAAGGCGCGCGCATTCACAAACGGCAGGCGCGGGTGCGCGTCCTGCTAGAGGGACGCGCGGGAGGCGCAGGCGGGCGCCCTGGATCGAAGAGCAGGTAGGGATTTAGGGGTTTCGGGGGGTTTCACACTGCCCCTCAGTCAGGGAGCTCATCGGTCCGGGAATCTTATAGATTCCCGGGCCGATCATGGGAGGGTGTTGGTCCACTTTAAAGAGAGAGTCTACCTTGGCAGACTTAAACAAACTCTAGACCGGAAATACAGTTGCAAGCTCAGTCTGTCACTTAAGATCTCCAGTGTTCTGACAGACAACAAACTGCAACACAACTCCTGCCATTGGCTTGTGGACAATGCCATTGGCTTGCGTTAACCCTCTCTAATCCTGCAGAGTGCAGGGAGTGAGAAAAGGGGCAGAGAGGAGATCATGAAAGGTAACTGTTATGCTGACTTTACAGCTGCTTTAATTAAAAATAAGAAATAATTAGGATTAAAGTGGACCATACCCCGGTTTTTCATTTATCTTGGTTTTGGTCTGCTTTAATATGTGTTAATACCCCACGATCGCCAGGATTCTCACCTGCTCCATGCTCCCATAGTGCATGTGCAGACTCGCATCCAATGAGAATAGATTGCGTCACCCGAAAATCTATTCTAAATGAACAGGACGCCAGGGTCTCCTGCTGGTCACTTCCCTCCAGCTATGTGCATCCACATCGGCCATTCCATTTTATAGCTGGTGTAGGTGCGCACAGCTGGTGAAGGGAAGTGGAGGATGTACAAATGGGGCCCCCATCCATGTGCAATTACTGGGGGGCCCCATCATGTGTGCAACTCATGTGCAGTGGGATCGTTGGCTCAGTTAGTATACCAAGCAAATCCGGGTGTTTCACAAAGCGGGGCAACCCAAATCTGGATGCCCCAACGTCAAAGCTTTTGTTCCGCATGACAGAAAGAAGAAGAAAAAACTAATAAAAATGCCATTTAACAAGTAAGATACTATTAAAACTATAGATTCAGTGTTTCTGCTGCAGTGACTTGTAAATGATGTAAATGTACTTTGTATGATGAGGATGGTAAAGGATGGGGGGTAAGGAAAAGGAAGATGCAGAGACAAACATGCAGAGGGTGGAAATAGGAGATGGGGGAGGCAGAGACACAGGAGTTTTTCTATTTTTTATTTATACCTTGCTGTATTTTCACTGTAGAAGGCTTCACCATTCCATGAACAGAAGAGATGGGCTAGCAACTGCTGTGCTGCCTGCAAATCCCACCAGCCAATAAAGGTGTAGCATCTAAGGGAAGAGCTGATGTAGGTGTTGGGCAGGGTGCTTATCTCCTCCATATATCAGCGTCTGACAGCCTTCTGACACCCGCCAGCAACATGGAGAGCTGTCACACATGCAGCCGCTGATAGACGAGGACACCTTTACTTCACAGAGCTCCGGGAGAGTTCATGATGCGGAAGGCAGAGGGGTGCACAGGGGAAGCTCTAAAAAAAAAAGGCAAATGCCTTTCAAGCCATCACACCTCTTCCAGGCAAGCTAAAGTGCCATATGGAGGAGCCCTAACACTACAAGGGCCAACTCTGCCAGGGCCCTATTAGTAAGACTGCTGCTCCAGTTGTGGTGGCCCCCCCTTACTAGGGCAAATGGTGTAGGCCCTGGGGCATGCTCCATTTAATCCGGCCCTGCACTGCACAGCTTTAGGAGACATGAGCATACTCTTCTGTGGTCAGAGCAAGCTGTGAGACCACTGTGGCTTAACTTGACCACTCACCCTGAGAAATCTAAGGTACGGCTGTTAGACCATATTTTTGTGTGGTCCTGGAGGGCAAATTGTGGAGCTCTGCTACTGCTTCTCCCAGTGCTGCAGGAAATGGAGTAGAGGCACATGGGACAAGCATCAGGACAGCTGCTTATCACTTTAAAGTGAAAGTCTACTTTCACTTAAAAGTATCTATTTTTGTGTGCCAAAATGATGTCCTCAATGTCTAGCAGATGCTAGACTCAGCACCCTGATTTAGTATTTATTGTATATCTGCTTGCCACTGGCAATGTACACCAAGAAGAGAGATGTGAGTCCTGTACACACAGAACACTGCTGCTGGGCATGTGTAAGTGTGAGTGAACACCCTCACCTCAGCCATAGCAGCAGTGTTCTCTGTGTACAGGGATCACTTCTCTGTACAGGCTTGTGTACGTTCCAATGTGTACGTTTAATGGAGGCAGTGAAAACTGCTTCCATTAAAACTGCTTCCAAATTTTCTAACACAACATCAAATACTAAATAGGTGCTTGTTTATAGAAAGGTTGCTAAAAATCAGCAGCAGCTTTACTTAGCAGCACAGCATGATGGATCAGCGGCATGGGAGGTTAGGAATAATAACGTTGATCTTAAACTTAACCAGAGAAACTCTTTATTAATGTGCCGTGGTAAGGCCGACCTATTCAGGCCGCGCATTGGGTAAATGGTGCCTTTCATGCTCTACACTGGAAGTCACTGTGTATCTATTTATCTGTTATTCTTATGTGTTGTTTGTGACAGCAGATTTTAAATGATAAAGTATCCGTGCCCTTTGTAATTCTAAAACAACTTTCCCCATATAAGCTGCAAATACACTGTAGAGCACATATGTTCAACCTATGGCCCAGGGGCTACATGTGGCCCTCAGAGCCATGATGTAGCCCCTGACCTGCTGTGGGGAAAGGGTAAAAAGTTCTGATGCATAAAGGTAGGCTTAGAAACTTAGGCCCTTATTCATCAAGCAATAGCGCCAGTTAGTGTCTCACTCGCGCCAGGTAGCGCCAGCTATCGGCGGCTACCGACTCCAGAACGCCAGGCTGCGAACACAATCACGCATTTATCACGCTAAATGAGGCTAGCGCCGGCGAGAGCGTCACCTAGCGCGGGATTCATCATGTTACAGACTTCAGCGAACAGCGCCGCTGCTAATCCCATCACAGCGCCAGGTATGACCTCTCGCTACCTTGCGCTACCTGGCGCTCTCCAATACATTTCAATGGCAGACACTGCAATGTTTTTTTTTAGTGGTTTTTGTGTTCTTGTCTTTGGCCAAAATTTAAACACGGGTTGTTTAGGATATGTTTGATTAATATTTCTTGTTTTTAAAGATTTTTTTATGAAAGATGTTATTTTTACACTGTAATGTTGTGAGTGAAATATAAAATGCATCTCCTCCCACAAAACACATTAGCCTCAAATTAGCTTGCTTTCACAACACACATGCCTTGTAAAGCTACTTTTTAGTCACTCATGTTTGGCGCTCACGTTCGCTCATTGAAATTGTCAGTGCCCAAGCTATTCGGCAGCCCTGTCCTTGTTGAATCTGTGGTGGTCAGAGTTTCTGCAGTCGCTGTTGTGATTCGCTATGTGGCGGCGCTAGCGTCACTGTGCTGCGCTGTGCAGCGCTGTGCTGTTCATACATGTGCCTTTCTGCCATTTTCCCTGAATTCACTTGCAGCGACCCCAGTCGTTGTTAATGAATACACTGTAGTTCTGAACGTGCATGTCCACATTCTGCTGGATTTGTTCAGGCGTACAAGCTCATAACAACCCGTTATGCATTCTCCTGTGTGCAACATTATCATGTAGTTGGATAGTTTTATTGTGTTATTATTTTATTAAGGAATCAGATTGTTATTTGTAAGCAACCAGCTCTGTTTTTGTTCTGACCTATGCATTACAGGATATTGAACACCCAGCGAAATCAAGCTAATAATTAATGGCGTCTTTGGCAATAGCTTGTCTTAATGCGTAAATATCCTATTTCCGCCACTTAGCTTGCACGTAGCGGACATTAGCTGGTTCCTAATGCGCGGAGCGTGTTTTTGTTTCTGCTTTCGTCATATGCAGTTCCGGTTTGCTCCTTTGCGTTTCCCAGCTAAATCTAGCAAATAATTAATGGTGTCTTCCCCAATAGCTTGTTGTAATGCGTAAAAATACTATTTCCGCCACTTAGCTTGCACGTAGCGGATATTAGCTTCTTCCTAGTGCGCGGAGCGTTTTTTTTTTTTCCCCCTGTCGCTTTGGTCATATCCGGTTCCGGTTTCCTCCTTTGCGTTTCCACCATGATGCCCAGGCGACGTCTCCTGCGCCTCCCACGCTCCTCCTCTGACTCTGGCCCCCCCACCTACCTCACCTCCCCCACCTAACCCCCCTCCACCCCCCCCCCCCCGGGCCACAGAAACAAAAAAGGAAGAGGGTGGATAGCCGCGTAAACGGCCAGGTGGTCAAAGTGAGTATATTTCCCTTGGATGATATGTTTCATCTGTTCTCAGTATAACTGTTTAGGCCATTGTTCTGATGTATTGATGATCTTTTTTTTTTTCATTTGTCATAGGATTTCTGCATCCACCAATACGATTATGCCCGTGGGGGCAAGAAGCGGATAGCCCTGGAGGTGAAGGCCACAGTGTCCCTGCGCTTCAACACCAGCCTGTCTGTCCGTTCCATCATGCAGAAGTGGTCCGACTTCAAGCTCCGGGACCCTGAATGCGTGTACCGCCTATATGATGCGTACGCTTCAGGTAAGTGGATTTTTAGGCTATGTTTAATTTTTAAGGGAAATAATATTGTAAGCTGTGTCCCTTTTTGGGAGTAATGTTATTTTTTTTTCATTCACCCCCTCCACACAGATAAGCGTCCTCCCCTGGGGAAATGTGGGAAGGGATTCCTCCCCCGAACGAGACAGGCGGACTCGGGGGAGTCATCAGGGGAGGGTCCCTCTCGCGGGTCCTATTTAGAGGACCCAGGGGAGGAAGGGGATGACGCACCAGAGGAGTGTGCTGCTGGGGGGCTATCAGGCTCGAGCCTCAGCTCCTCACACTCTGAATCTGAGGAGTCTCAACAGACAAGGGGCCACTCTAAGTGGGGAGTCCAAGTGGGGTGGAAGTAGTGGAGTCTCCCACACTCCCTGAAGGAGCAGGGAGTGAGAGGGAGGAGGGTGGCCCTTTGCCTGGGGGATCTTTGGAGCAGAGTGTGAGGAGCCGAGGCTCCACGCCTCCTCCTCAGAGCCCTCCCTGGGCTTCAAGTGGCAGTTCATCCCCTGGTGAGTGCACATTTAGTCAGTGTTAGTCTGTGACAGCTTACATATGGCCATTTGTACTTAGCCCTTGCCATTCCTCTCTAATTTGCAGCGCATCATATAGGCGGCACCTCCAGGAGCTATTGGCAACGCCTTCTCCACGGGCATAGTCATGGTAAGTGTTTTTTGTTATCCCTCACATGCACTATGTTCTGACATTCCTTAAAGTGGACCCACACCCATTGTTGATTGGGCTTGGAATCTATAAGCTTCCCTGCCCAATCACCTCCCTCACCCAGGCCCCCCCCCCCCCCCCAAAAGCCCACAAACTCCTTTCCTCATTGGGGGTGGCAGAAGCCACCGCCGCAGCCTCCTGCGTGCCCCTCCAGATGTGTGTGCGCCTGCGCTCTCCGTTTCAGAATGGGCTGCGCGTGCGCATGCACTGGAGGAGTGACGCGCAGAAGGCAGCGGCGGCGGACGGTCTCTTGCTCAAATTGTTGTTCCCTGCCAAAGTGGACCAAAACACAGGATAGTATAAATCCTGGGTTTTGGCCCACTTTGAACATACACATGTTTCCTGCTCCATAGTACAAGCTGGTTTGTTAATGTACATTAACATCACAAACCCCACTACAGTGCAATCCAACTGGCAACCACCCCTATGTTTCATCCCACACCATGATGGGGGCTAGCAAATGTGTTAGTTTTGTAAGTTGTTCCGGCTAACACATGTTGCACACTTGTAACATTCTACAATCAACTGCAAATTAGGCCTTACCATTGCACTGTCAAGGTTATTGGCACATTATCTTTATGTGTCCATGTTGCAACCATAAATAATTTACATGAACTCATGGACCAGGAAATATGCTAATGTCGGACAACGTGTGTAACCATGCAAGCATTTGTTTTTTCAGACTCCCTAACCAGATGGATGTCAAATAGTCAGGTGTCATTGGCCCACTAATTTTGCTTTTCTCTTTTGCTTTCTCCTGACAGATGTAGCCACGCAGATGGAGCCGATGTACATCACCACCACACCTCCTGGGACGGCCAGCAGCATGGGCCCCAGCCACAGCTGCGATGGTGAGTACATCCCACTTCATATGCCTAAAGACTTGGGACCCCTATGTCTTTGAGCAAATTCTGGAGACATTTACAATGTACCTATGTGTTTAATCAACACACATCTAGGTTACATGTGTTTGTCCAACAATCCTACATGCATGTCTGCATGCTTGATTGTTGGCTCACATTCTTGTTTTGGCAACATAGTGGCAAATTGTGGTTTCTAACCAACTAAATAGGCCTGCTAAGGTGGAGACCTCTAAGATTCTTGGCCAAACAAGTTTCCTCATTAGGACTTAGGCCCTGATGTTTGGCTGTAACTAAACAAATAAATGTACACACTGCCACTTAGACCTTATTTTAGTCCCAAGAGTTAAGAGTAAATGTATGCTTGGGATGTGGTGGCCACATTTAAGCCAGCCACTAGTACTCATATAATGGTAACACCTAAGGGCACAGTGGCCAACAATGTGAATGTTAGCGTCAGCTAATTTTAGCCACTTACATTACATTGCTACATCTGTGTCTGTAGAGGTCACGTTCTATATTTTCATATTGTTTTTTTTTTACTCTCTACAGCTTGTGTAAACCAGCATCGCAGACTGTGGCGGTCGATCCGGCGTCTTCGCCTTATGTTGCTGGCCTTGAAGAGGCGTCGTTAGGGTGGGGGGGATGTTTCTAGCCGCTGTGCGGCCAAATGTTGGGCCTGTTGCCCGGATTTAAGATTAAAAGTTTTGTATTTTTCTACTTACACTGTGTTGTGCCTTGTCTAGCATAGTTTAATTGTCTTCAAACCCATTATTTGTAAAATGTTGGTGTACCTTTGTAGCCATTTAATGTCTAAACCATAGGAAGATATGGTCACCAATGTGTGGCATACATTTTTGGCTACAGGTACATATCTAGATCTAGAGACTCATCCATGACTGTGTTCTTACCTATGTCTTATGAAAAACACAAATTAGAGGTGGTGTTCTCAAATGTATTTTAAACAAAATAAAAAAAAACAAATTAATATTCTTGGCTTGGGGGCCTGGGAGGTTCAGAGTCATTGCTAGGGGTGGTGTTGGGGGCCAACAGTGCAGTAAAAATAGACTGCTGTTGTATGAGCTGTTGCGTCAACAACAAACTTTGCTCCTGGCGCTGTAAAGATCGCTCCATCAGATTGGACAGCCGCTCAAGTTCCTTGTTGTTTTGTTGCTGCTGGCCTTGTTTGACGTCCTGGAGCTCGCGCTGCAGGCCCTCAATTTGTTGCTGACACATCAGCACCTGATTTTCCAACGCTGCAATGCGGTCAGTATTTCCATCACGCGGCTGTTGGCGACTGTAGTCCTCCAGCATCCGGACCCCTAGCTCGTAAATGTCCGCACTTGTCGGTGCCACATCTCCTCTTGCTCTGGGTTCAAGCTAAAAAACAAAAAAAAAAATTTGAGTTAAGGTGAAACAATGCAGCTAGGCCCCTCAAAATCAGATCCCAAAAGTGTAACCAGCCAACTTACCCTTGCTTGAATTGAGGGGGGGGGGGAAAAGTGAGGGGAGGGAACTGGTGGATTGGGTGCCTCTCTTCTTGTAGTGTCCCAGGGGTGTAGAGGTTGGCCTCTTGGGCACTGTAGACAAAATTTGGGTTGTTTTCCTCCTTTCCCGTGGTCCAGAAGGATTCCTCCAGGCCACCTTCACAACCAATCAAGGTATTGGAGTGGAAGAGGAGTCTGTTGGAAACCTCCAGGTCTCGGGAGGAAGAAAGGGGGGGCCCTCTAAGTCACTCCCTGGGGAAGTTAGGTTAAGCGTAGCACACAAACAATTATTGCAAAGGCTCAGTATATGCCAGTAGTAAAACCTTAGTTTAATGCTCATTCCATTTGTGTGATACAAAAAAACAGTATTATATTCATACTTGTTTCTGCAGGTTCATTTGTTTAGAAAACAAAGTCCTTAAATGTATTAGGGGCTTGTATTTGCCCTCAGCCTGTAGCAAGGCTTATTGTGGTCTGTTGATGTGGACCTCTTTCACAGACGCGTTTCGCTCTTTTGCTTCTTCAGTGTGAGGGTCCTTGTGTTCTAGTTATGATGCATCAGTACATGGTTAGTTTGTATTAAACAGTCATGTATATTTGTTGTATATAGCAACATGGAGATAAATGCATTGGTCAATATATAAAAAAGCACTTACAATTCCTTATCTTTGTTTCTACATGGATGCTGAATTTTTTTGCAGCTAAAAACGGCTGTTGTCGCGGCTTTAGAGCTTTGGTTGCAGCGGTTCCTCCCAGCTTTTTTGTATATGCGGACTCCCAAGGTGTTGCCTTTGAAATAGGTATAAGATAGGGAGTACAGATGTCATTTGCTGTGCAATGGTATTTTTGGTCTATATTGGAGAAGGGGTGGGGTGTGTATATATGTGTGTGCCACCGAAGGTATGTCTTATTATGCTATGCGTCTCCCGTGCCCCCTTAAGAAGTAATTGCCCTGTTGGTTTGGGCGGGTTCCGTGTGAGGGGTGGAAGGCCCCCTTAAAAATTGTTGCTTACCTTTTTATCAGTTGCCTTTGGTCACTTTCGCCATAAAGCCAGTACCCCCTTCTGTATCACATCAGGGGGCAATTCTGCAGTATGTAATCGCTGTGTCTATGCGCTGGTGTCCCGCTGGGTATGCTTTCCTGTTCTGTGAGCGGTGTGTCTATTTCTGTTGCTGTAGCCGTATGTGTAGGGCTCTGTGCTGTCTGCAGATATACGGGGCCGTGTGCTGCAGGGTGGGCGGGGTTTCCGTTCCCCGCACTTCCTGCTAGTCCCCTGGTTGGTTGTTCCCCCAGGGGCGGAGGTGCGTCACATGCACTCTCCTCTCGCCGGCCCCGCCTGGCTATTGGCTGGTTTCTGTGTCCGTCTTGTTCAATGTTGTTTAGGCTTCTGTCTCCTGGCCTGGCGGCGGCCATTTTGTTAGTGGCTGCTGTTCTTATGTATGCTGTTGTTAGTATCTATATGTTCTGTGTTACTATGGGCTCCTGTCCGCAGGTCTGGCGGCGGCCATTTTGTTGGTGGCTGTCGTTATTGTTGTGATTGTTTTGGCTGGGAGGAAGCGCTGTTTCCCAGTTGTTTAGGCTTCTGTCTCCTGGCCTGGAGGCGGCCATTTTGTTAGTGACTGCTGTTCTTATGTATGCTGTTGTTAGTGTCTATATGTTCTGTGTTACTATGGGCTCCTGTCCGCAATTCTGGCGGCAGCCATTTTGTTGGTGGCTGTCGTTTTTGTTGTGATTGTTTTGGCGGGACACCAGCGCATAGACACAGCGATTACATACTGCAGAATTGCCCCCTGATGTGATACAGAAGGGGGTACTGGCTTTATGGCGAAAGTGACCAAAGGCAACTGATAAAAAGGTAAGCAACAATTTTTAAGGGGGCCTTCCACCCCTCACACGGAACCCGCCCAAACCAACAGGGCAATTACTTCTTAAGGGGGCACGGGAGACGCATAGCATAATAAGACATACCTTCGGTGGCACACACATATATACACACCCCACCCCTTCTCCAATATAGACCAAAAATACCATTGCACAGCAAATGACATCTGTACTCCCTATCTTATACCTATTTCAAAGGCAACACCTTGGGAGTCCGCATATACAAAAAAGCTGGGAGGAACCGCTGCAACCAAAGCTCTAAAGCCGCGACAACAGCCGTTTTTAGCTGCAAAAAAATTCAGCATCCATGTAGAAACAAAGATAAGGAATTGTAAGTGCTTTTTTATATATTGACCAATGCATTTATCTCCATGTTGCTATATACAACAAATATACATGACTGTTTAATACAAACTAACCATGTACTGATGCATCATAACTAGAACACAAGGACCCTCACACTGAAGAAGCAAAAGAGCGAAACGCGTCTGTGAAAGAGGTCCACATCAACAGACCACAATAAGCCTTGCTACAGGCTGAGGGCAAATACAAGCCCCTAATACATTTAAGGACTTTGTTTTCTAAACAAATGAACCTGCAGAAACAAGTATGAATATAATACTGTTTTTTTGTATCACACAAATGGAATGAGCATTAAACTAAGGTTTTACTACTGGCATATACTGAGCCTTTGCAATAATTGTTTGTGTGCTACGCTTAACCTAACTTCCCCAGGGAGTGACTTAGAGGGCCCCCCCTTTCTTCCTCCCGAGACCTGGAGGTTTCCAACAGACTCCTCTTCCACTCCAATACCTTGATTGGTTGTGAAGGTGGCCTGGAGGAATCCTTCTGGACCACGGGAAAGGAGGAAAACAACCCAAATTTTGTCTACCCTTGCTTGAGCCTCTGTAGCTTGGCCACATGGCACTTGAGAAGAGGTCCCAGGTTGGGGTTCTGGTCCCGCCTCCTGCAAAAACAACAAATACATAACATGTGACATGTTGGTTCATGGACTACCCACCAACATGTCAATGTGGTTATTGTTCCTCTAAATCAGCCATGTTACCTCCGTGTCGTCCGGCCCAAGTAGGTCCGGGGTCTGGCTGCCAGAGAGGGGCAAATCCACATCTGAGAGATCGGGCAAGTTGGCATATGCTAAACAGGAAAGTCAGGTTAGTAGGTCAGTGGCCCAAAATCAAAGGTAAGATGGATAGACTATCGAGGCCATACCTCCACAAAGTGGAAGATTACACACTAGCCAAAAGGGATCTGGTCAACTCAGATTGCTAACATGTATTTAAGAGGAAGATGAGGCAATAATTGGGTTAAAAAGCTAAAGACACATTGCTCAAATTACACATACCCGCACTCTCCCGGATGTCTGGAGTTGGGCCCTCACTCGAGCTTTGCCCTTGAAAATACATGTTTAAACACAAGTTGGCCTACTAAATTTCAACAAAACTTTTGCAAAAATCCCTACTAGATAATCAAGCCAAACAAACTTACCCTCATCTCTGGCAGCCTCAACGTGAAGGGCCCTTTTCGGACAGCCACTTCCGAGATTCAGGCCAACTAAAATACACAAATAATGTCTCTAAATATTCCAAACCCTACTCGGGTGAATGTTTGTCTTTCAATATACACAACCAATGCATTGCAATCACTCCAAAAACTATACTAATGACCCTGTTGATGGCAAATCCACTCCAAATAGGCATATTCAAGTTGACATAGCAAACATGTAGATTTTTAGACTAACCAAATAGAACCAGTGTAACATAAACAGCATAAAGGATACATTTTTTGAGCCAATACACACCAACAGGGTCCTGTTGACCTGCTACATCGGAAGTGGGGTCCAAAGATGAACCAGTCACTTGGCCTACAAAGAAAAAAGAGGAATGAAAGACATGCACTTGTGTTAAAGTGGATAAAGCAAGGTTGACACATGCACTTACCAGCATCCAAAGAGTAGCTTGGCTCCTGAGGAGATGCTGGTCCCAATGGCGGTGCAGCTAGGCAAAAGCAAAGAAAACATTTAGCCATTGGTAATGTGCGGCACTAAATAAACCATGCATTTAGGTGTGTGTGAGCAGCTCAATCACTAATATTCCCTAAGCACGGCCAGTGTGGCTTACACATGTATATGCAGATATATGGCCACACATCTCTGGCTTCCAACATAGCTACACATGTTAGGGCCTTGTTAGTTAGTTGCAGAGAGGGGTAAAGTGGACGTGTAAATAGTCCGCAGGCCCATATTATTAATCCTCAACAGTGGTCAAATCTATTGTTTGAGGTGCTCACACACGCATTTTTGCTAAAAATAACCAGCACCTAAATTACAGAAAAATACCTTCAATGGCAGACTGGGTTAGGCTGGAAGTTGATTGAATGGCAGGAGTTGGGGTGTCCACCTCCCCCGACTCATGGACATGACCATGTGCACCTATGCAGAAAGCAACAGACAGGAAAGTAAAACATTTATGAGGTATAATGTACTACTTCACATGTCCTACTGTTAGTTGGGCAGAAATAGAAAAAGAAAATCACATAAATAAACATTAGCAGAAAATCTGAATCAGAAAATATGTACCTTCAGTCCAACCTGTGGTGTCATCCCCAGGATCCACACCCTGCAGCCGAGCAAGTGGAATTTTGGCCTTCAACATCTCCTCATATGGCCTGTAGGTACTCTTTGGACCCTGGATGGTCCCACTCTCAACCTCAAGATCATGATTCATCTTTTGCGTAAGGGCCCTTTTCAAAGTGTAGAAGCGTTTCCTGCAGGATGGGCCACTACGTGGGTGTTGAGCACTGCTAGTAAGCTCAACACCAATGGCATCCCACAATTTGCTCCTTTCTTGTTTGCCTATAGACTTGCTTTGGGAGACAAATATCAGCTCCCATTTTGCAAGGGTCAGGCGCACAAGAGTATTATTCTCAGCCAAATTAAATTCTGGCTCCCTCTTGGCAACTGGGCGCTTAGCCTGGGGTGCTGCATCACCTTCAGGCTGGGCCCTTTTCCTTAAGGGAGGTCTGCGTGCAGCACCCACCACACTCCTACTTGGGCCAGCTGTGGCCGGCAGATGCCCAGAATTTGGCTCCATCCTGTAGCTGCACACACACACCAATACACAACCAACAAGCACGCATGCAGACTACAGAATGGTATCACCGTTTGTTGGGTTTGGGCAGGTTTTATGTGCTCTAACAGCCAATCACAAACAGGTCCACTTAATTGATTAACACATACTGGCCAGGTGCTTGTAGCCAAAGCTCCACTACAGTGATTGAAGCATGTGTGGTAGTTAATTAATTAATTACAGAGCTCATTAACCAAACAACACACAACCAAAGACAACAATGTACTCATGTATATGAAACACTTGTGACATGTGGCTAGACAAACGGCTATTTAAATCAAGAGCAGCTTACCTTTCATTGGTCCACCACAGAAATTACAGCCATGTCCGTTAATGCACGCAAGTTTCGGCTCACGTACGCTAGTAGCGCTACTAGCGTGCGCGTGCGCACTCCGTTTCACGCACACCTGGGCCAGCTAATTGTAGACAGGAAATAGCAGAGCAACGCAAAAGGCGGCAAAGAGAACCTGTCCTTTTTCTCAGTGAAGTATAAATGGCTGGATTTGGCAACCTTCTGGTATTGTTACACTGTGGCAAAGGCTGTGGTGTGGTGGTGTGGTGCTTAGGTCCCTTAGCTCATTTGAGTGTCTGGCTGGGTTTTGTCCTCACTCTCTGTGGCTTGTTGTGTGATTTCTGACATCAGTGCTGTTTCTTTAGGAGCTTGATTTTGTTGGCATATGCAAATATTGTGGAGCATACAGCAAGTGAGGCTTGATTTTGGGGCCTTTTGTGGGCTGTGCGGCAACTCCCCTCTTGGTTGTGCCTAACTTAGAAAGCTGACTTTCAGCAGTCTGGTGGGTCTGACCACTATACTTCTGGTTTTGTGGTGAGCTGCATTGTAGTGAGTGTGTGAGTAGTGTGATTGCTTGTGTGTGTGGTGTGTTTGTGGTTTTGTTTATTTTTTTGCTTCTTTGGTATATCTGTTGAGTGTGAGATGGATAAGAGGGTGATGTATGGGTTATGGGTGCAGGGATGTGTGAGAATGCTGGAAGAGCAGGAGGCCAGGGAGGAGGGGGCTGTGAGGCTTAGGGCACCCGATCCTTTGGAATCCGCCTTTCAGTGTGGGATTTAAGTGACGAGCAGATCAGGAGCTGCTTCCGTCTGAATCGTGCTGCACTACAGTCCCTATATGATCAGATTAAGCATAAAATCGAGCCATCGACCAAACGCACCAGATCCATTCCAGGCATAGTACGCCTATGTGCCAGTCTTAACATTTTGGCACGAGGGATCTTCCAGGCAACCTCTGCCCTCCTCAGCGGGATCAGCCAGGCTACAATGAGCCGCATATTTATACAGGTAGTACTGGCTATTTGTGACCTGATCCCTATTTACATCCAGTTTCCTGAGGATGAGGTTGCCAAAATAAAACATGCATTCTAACGCATGGGAGGGATCCCGAATGTGCTTGGGTGCGTTGATGGTACACATATCCCTTTCCGCCCTCCCCGTGCACAGGAGCTGCAATATCGGAACCGTAAGCAGTTTCACTCGATGAACGTCATGGTCGTCTGTGACCATGACATGAAGCTGCGGGCCGTGAGATCTGGCTTCGCCGGCTCATGCCATGATTCTTACGTCCTGCAGCGGTCAGTCCTGTGCAGGAAGTTTGAAAACAACGAAATGCCAGCTGGCTGGCTACTGGGTAAATAATTAACCATGTCTAAGTATTTAGCCTAAAATATGTGGCCTAGTAAGCTATTGGTTAATTAATGGCTATTAATGAAACCCAAAACATTTCCTAGTACTAATTGCTGTCTCTCTCATTGTGTTTTTTCTACAGCGGATAAGGGATATGGGCAGAGAACGTGGGTGATGACTCCGGTCAGAAACCCACAGACCTCTGCCCAAGAACGCTACAATGCAGCACATCGCAAAACCCGAAGCATTGTGGAACGAACCATCGGACTGCTGAAAGCGCGCTTTCTCTGTTTGGCACGGCCAGGAGGAGAGATACTGTACAGTCTCCAAAAGGTCTCCAAGATAATCCTCGCATGCTGTGTGCTCCACAATCTATGTATATGCCACAGAATCCAAGCCCCTGAAGAAACAGCACTGGTGCCCGAAATCCCCAACTTGCCCGCAGAAACGAGTGAGGACACCCAAACTGGCTTTGAGCTAAGGGAAAGCATGATCTCTTCGTTCTTTGCGGTAAGCTAACTACCATTCACTCTAATCCAAGTACTGCACTACAGGGGAACTATTTGTTGTCTCCAAGCCAAATTTGGCACAAACTACTATAAGGGGTGTGTAACATGACCCAAACCCACTATAAGGGGGTGTAAGATGACCCAAACACACTATAAGGGGGTGTTAGATTACCCAAACCCACTATAAGGGGGTGTAAGATGACCCAAACCCACTATAAGGGGGTGTAAGATTACCCAAACCCACTATAAGGGGGGGTAAGATGACCCAAACCCACTATAAGGGGGTGTAAGATGACCCAAACCCACTATAAGGGGGTGTAAGATGACCCAAACCCACTATAAGGGGGTGTTAGATTAGCCAAACCCACTATAAGGGGGTGTTAGATTAGCCAAACCCACTATAAGGGGGTATAAGATGACCCAAACCCACTATAAGGGGGTGTTAGATTAGCCAAACCCACTATAAGGGGGTGTATGATGACCCTAAACCACTATAAGGGGGGGGGGAATTTGACCAACATAACAAGTAGGGTTGTTGTGCAAGTTTGCCCAAACTGTTACCCCAAAAAATAAACCAAAAACAATAACTGCGAAAAAGCAAAATTATATCTAAATACTAACTGCACTTTTTATTCTTTTTCAGGCACCAAGATAAAAATCCTGCAAATACAGATTTTATCTATTCCCACCAAACACTTTTAACAATAAAAAAATATTCACCAAAGAAACATGTTGCAATGTGTTTACTTCTGAAGGTACTAACATTGATTTCAAGCCAACAGCAAAGCAAAGCGCAGGCGCTGTGTTGAATAGCGTGTGTCAAAATGACAGTGCCTACAAAGCTGATCTGGGACGGATATTCACCAAAGTAGGCATTGTTCCCAACAACGCCAGGTAGCGACTGCGGAGGCCTGCTATAGCGAATCGCTACCGCCCGCGGCGTACGCTAGCGGCGCTCATAGCGCCATACTTCAGGCGCTCATCTGTCGCTACCTGGCGCTATTACTGAAAGGTAGCGCCAGCTCAGTACGACCGACTCACACCACATTCAACAAAAAAACAGACACACACAGACACACAGTAGGGGCTCTGGATCTGGTCGCTATAGCATAGAGCGCCAGGTGCTATGTGAGTAAAGTCTGTTTTTGAACACATATCCACCAGTAACAAAGCGAAAACACATGGAATGATATTGTTGTAACATTGTGACATTAATACTTTAATGGCAGACCTGTAATGACAATTCTGCATAAAAAAATAAATCTAAAAATAAATCTAAAAAGTTTTCAAAAATGACTCTTTCTAGGCCAGGAGAGGTGACACAATTATTTGAGAGAAAAAAAAAATATTTAAAAACAAAAAACTCTGTTTAAACAGAAGAAAATGAACAGCCATTGAAATGTATGGGTGAGCGACAGGTAATACCTGGCACTCTGGAAGCTAGAGCGCCAGCACTATATGCTGGGACACCCTTAAAGATGAATCGGACACTACATGGCGCTGTTAGAGTTGCTCACCAGATTCACTTTCATAAATGTGGTATTGCGTACAGCGCCCAGTGTTCACCAGACGCTGCCTGCCGCTACGAGGCGCTACCTGCCGTTATCCCTTGATGGATAACCCCCTTAGGCTCACTAAGCATGAGAGGTTGCAAGGAGAGGGGTAAAGGAGGGACGAATTGCCAAACAGAAGTGCAGCTGTTGCTTGGAGGAATGTGGCAACATTAATAGTGCAACAAAATCCCTGGGTTAAATATCTAGCGCACTAGAACAAGATCTACAATTAAAATGCTTAGATGGGTTGAGCATTAGGTATACAGTTATTATTTGGGATAGATGGGGGGATGGGCTATAAATATGGGATCAGCATGTGTATTGATTGAATGTGGGGATTGTTACATATAAGTGTAATAATAGAATGGTGTGGTGGAAAGATATACAAGTGTAAAGAATCAATTTCTGGACACAGTGGGTATCCTGAGAAAATCTTTGTTATGTTATTAAAATTAAAAACTGAAATACTGAACCTCATCATTGTGGACCACGACCAGTTTCCATATCGCTAAAGTGGCCCGCACTCTTTAAAAGGTTGAGCATCCCTGCTTTCAGTTACACTGGCCGGATACAGCTGCTGGCCCTGATAGGACTCTACTAGGTTTATTCAGTGTAAGCACAAGAAAACTTTTTTAATCTGCTATGAAGAAAAATCAATAGACTCCTTTAATATTATATAAATGTGAATGATTAGGTCTACTGAATAAACTATAATTTACAGAATCATTATGTGCATTATTAGATGCTTTGCACTTTTTATTTAATACGTTGAAACTGCCCAAGGCTAAGCTTCAGGCTTATTCAGCACACCATACAAGTCTGCAAAACCCACATTCATTAACTCGGGCTGACCTTGTCACACAGGCTGAAGACATGTAAATCAAAGGCAGGGAGTTTCTTTATGGGGAATCTTGATTCGGGGAAGGCATCAAACATTCATTTCATTATGAAAAAGCTAGAATGGAGTGCTCCTGAACAACACCCAGTTTTTGAAAAACCATTATATTTTTGGACGTGCCCACCAAATACATGGACCTACAATTAAAATACATATAAGTTTAACATTTTAATATCAACAAATTATTAAAACAAAGGAACAAACATATGTTTTCCTATATTAGTTTTGCATCTTTACTTTTTATTAGTATACAATTCCCCCCTCGGAGGGGCTATATTTCTGGTCTACTGGTTTAGCCCAATAGATAAAACTTGCCCCCTTTCACCCTGCCGTATGATAAATATAGATCATATGTTTTGTAAAAATATATATCTCTGTATCTGTTCTCTATTTCATTTGCACAGTGTTGTGGGGGTCTAAGCATCCGTTCAGTTAGCATGTTTTTCCATCTGTATAGTTGTATCGGGTACTTAGGAGACTCAGAGCGGCTTTGAAAGTCCCTGCTGGAAAGGCTGGGTGTGTCTATTGAGCCGTAATGGAACAAAATCAGCACTTTTATTCATATCCTGTAGTGATAACAGTGCCACAGTTGGAGCTTTGCTGACGCCCTCATGCAAATACACCATCCCCAGCCCCAGTTTTTCTAACCTTCACCCCAATCCCCAAGCAAAATCTGGCCCTGCAATTGGCTGCAGGCAGTCACATGGCCTTTGTTTGTCTTCCTGCCAAAAAGTAGCCTATATGGCAACCTGTGGCCAATTGCAAGGCTAGAATTTATCGAGGGAACTGGGTTAAGGTAAGAAAAATGGGGACTGACAGGGCATGGGATGCCCAGGGAGTATCCATAATCAGAACGTCTCCTGCGCTTGTACATTTTATTGGATGTTGACAGGGACATATATACCATAGAGGCAGGGGAGGCAACTGCTACTGAGCTCTTGAGAGAGGGGGGCCTTGCAAGCTGTCTCCCCTCACCTTGCACCATCTGCAGCAAAAGTACTGGTCTTGTGATACCCCAGTGTGCAGTGTTGGTGTGCTGGGAGCACCAGGAGCCAGAGCTGTAGGTTCTGCAGGGCAGAACTAACTAAGATATAAGTGCATTGTTTAACTCTGGCGCTCTGTGTATGGAGCGCTTGGGGAAACAAGTTGCTGATATCCTAGTTTTGCCCTCTGGAATCTACAGCTCTGGCCCCTGGTGTTCCCAGTAGACAGCGCCCCAAAGCTGCATAATACGGTAGTGCCTTGGGAGGAACCAGACCTCACTGGGCCTTGTGTCAAGGACCCAGGGCCAACGCTGCCTAGAACTCCAATCAGACCACAGACCAGATATGGGATGCCCATGTGTATGCGAACCCACAAGATCATCCAAAATCTACCACATTCACAGGCTGTCCTTCAATCATCATTGCTGTGCATATTAATACGTCGCAAACAATGCTTAATGAATTTAGTGTCGGGCGTCTCCCCCTGGCCTCTGCCTCAGGCTGTGCACGCAATGTTATGGAGGCTGTGCACATCAGATGGAGTGATGCAGAGGGGGGGGGAGGGGGCCCGAATGCACTCTGATCCAGGAATGAGGTAGGATTATGGGCAATACCATGGTTTCACACATCTGGATGCCCCTGAGCAGGGCTTTCACTAGTCCCTTTAGTCTTTTTGATTCAGAGCCAGGTGTTGAGGGTTGTGGTCCACTTTAATGCTGGACTTTTTATAGTTGTGCTAGGGGCCCTGAGAAACCTATGTAAGCCCCTGGATGTTGATGCTGAACATTTATAAACCTCAGATGGTCTTTAGAAAAGCCAACAATTATTCACGTTTTGATTTATTTGGTATATCTGGAAAAACAGCTCTATATTACTGTAAATGACTCTTTTCTGCTTCTAACTGGGATTTGACTGAACTTTTTTCCATTAAACACATTAATACACCAAAGAATTCTACAGATAAATGTAGCCCTATGAAGTGCAAATTGAAATGTATCTCATACAATTAGAGAAATAATGTTATTCCATTACATCTCATTTAAATACATTTGCAGAGGCCCCTTGAACTTTACCGTAGACATTTACTATGCACCAGTTCGCAGTTAACTTTTGGGCTTCATGACTTCAATTCCCTTGGATTTGATGTTTGACTCATATGTATAATTTTCCATTAAAACAGCTGTTTATTCTTAACCTGAAACAGCATTACACCAATAACACACATCTCATTTTTAAGATGTTTGCATAAAAGATAGGGTTGATTTTACCACCAAAAACGGCTATCTTGTATCTATAATTACATCATGTCTGTCCGTGTTCAAGGTGCAGAAATAAGAATCATATCCATCAAAAATGTAATATAATTAGTGATTAGCGAGTCTGTAGAAGATCGTGTTCAGAAAATTTGTCCGAACTTGCCACAAACATTTGGCTCAGATCCCCGGACTTGACCCGACCCCATTGAGGTCAACTGGGACCTGGACTTGGGGACCACAAAAATGGCTCTAAAATGGGGGCAGTAAGGGCTAGTGCAAATCTGGGAGAACACCAGGGCGATTGCTCTGCACTAAATGGGCCAGGGAAAGTACTCAAAACAATAACAGAAAACTGAAAAAAAATAAATAAATAAATATTATTTTTTAAAAAGTTGTCAAAGGCCAATTTGGGTGTAACTCCAGGGCCCTGCGCAAAATGGAGTAGGGAAGTTACTCAAAACAATAATAAAAAAGAATACATACATAAATAAATGAAGAATGTATTAAAACTGAAAATAAAATCTTAATGTTTTCACTGGTGTCAGACTCTGACAGGTCTCAGAATAAAACAGACATACATACATAAAAAAATAAGTTAAAAACAAATAAAATGAAAAAATAACTTTTTAACAAGTGTCAGAGATCCAGGGGGAGGAGGAGGATGTTGTGGTGAAAATGGAAGAGGTGAAGGGGGATGATGTAGCCAACACGGGAACCACTTACCACGCGCATTTGCTGGCTAAGCTCTTACCTGCTCCCAGTGGTCCCCCATGGTACTTCCCTTTCCTTTACTGATTTGATCTCTCTAGCTTCTGTGTTTTATGCGAAGAACATCTATTCAGCATTTTGGAGTGTATTATTAGTGTTTTTTTAGGATGATATTCTGTTCTATTGTTTCGTCTCAGATGTTTTTTAACTCTTTTTAACCCTTTGTTAATTTTTTTATTGATTTTGCTAAATTTTGGGGCACAATATCCAAGTTTTTGTTGTTTGGACCTTAATTTTTGTGTTTTTTGAAAACTTTTTATAATTTTTATTGTAGGAACCCAAACCAAAAAAGGGTTAAAACCCCAAAAAGAACTTGCGGCTGACACTTTAATTGTTCATAAACATGCAGGGCGCTGCCTGCATGTGTTGTTGGAATAAAATAAGCCTGTTACTCATTGGAATCAGCACCTATATGCTGATGGAAATTCACTCTTCAAATTTCCCCATTTGCGCATGCTTTTCTGCCCTCTAAACATACCATAAATCAGGAGCTGGAGTTTGGTGCACAAAAAGGACGCTAGCGGAAAATTCCAGACACAAAGGCCTTGATTCACTAAGAGTTGAAAAAAACTCAACTGGTAGTAAAAAATTCAATTCATGAGAGAAAAGACTGAGAATTTCACTGTTAGTGAATCACCAGATAGGAAAACACTGAAAGTCAATGGCACTTTTTTACTCTTGAAAAGGGTATTGAACTTTTTACCTGTATTAAAAAAGTGCCATTGACTTTCATTGTCTTCCTATCTGGTGATTCACTAACAGTGACATTCTCAGGCTTTTTTCTCATGAATTGAATTTTTTACTACCACGAGAGTTTTTTTCAACTCTTAGTGAATCAAGGCCAAATTGTCACAAAGGTGAACGCTCATGTGCAAATTGACTCTAAAACAAATGCGCATCCCATTTTGACAACCATGAAACAGACATAAGACCAAGTGAGACTCTGTGCTCCAAATAGCGTATGCAAACTCACTGGCTCACTGACCATGAATTGACTCTATAGTCATCCACCATGCGAGTCAAAGCCTGCCTCCTGGTACTACGGGCCATACCCGATGGTGGTGGATCTGCCACGCAATTAAATAAGGTGTTCCACATTGTGCCCATGCTCACCCTTCCTTGTGGTGCCAGTGTCTCTGCTGCGACTTGCTGCTCCTCCTTGGCCTTGTGATTCCACTGAGCCCTCAAATGCAGCTGGGAGCGCTAATAGTGCGTCCACCAGAGTGTGTTTGTACTCCCGCATCTTTCTGTTCCACTTCAGTGCTGGAGAAGGTGATGTTATCCTTATAGTGGGGATCGAGCAGGGTGGCCACCCAGTTCTCGGCACTGGTGACTATGTGGGCAAATCTGCACAGGCACTGAAGCATGTAGTGGCTCATGTGAGTCAGGCTGCCATGAGTCAAGGAGAAGCTTTCCTCAGTGTCAGGTGTCTCCTCCTTCTCCTGCTTCTCCCTCTATCCATGATCCAGTTACTCCCCTGAGCTGCGCTGGGTGCCACCATGTTGTGAGAGAAGTTCCTCCCCTCCTCACCTACAATGTAGGTGGATAGTGGTCAGTAGTATTAAAAAACACCAGCAGCTACCCATCCTCGGAGTACAATGAGAACAACAAGCAGATGTGCTTCTAGGTTCCTACTTCCTGCCCCTTTAGCCACCACGGCTGACTCGCCCTTCCATTTTTAAACAGATCCCTATCTTTCCCTCACTCAGCAACCTTTTCCTAACTAAACCAGTGCTGGTGTGGTGGAGGATGTGTGACCCCACAATATACAGTGTGTTCAGGTGTCCCGCCTGGCCAATCACAACCCATTATGGGTATGGCTGAGCAGCCAATCAACCAGCTTTCTTGGGTTTCTGGGTTCAGACAAACACGAAACCTCAGGATCGGACTGGAGAAGCTTTCCCACTTCAATTACCTAAAGGTCTACCACTGTGCATGATATGAAACCAAAATGACAGAAAAGGGCTTTCTGTTGGACATACAAAACTGTGCAACAGCTTACAGCTTGTCTTTGTGTGACTTTTTCTAGATTTACTGCAGTTTACAGCTATGCCAAGTTATGACACCAGATGGTGCTGTGACCAATGCTTTATTGTCTATGCATTTTACTGCTGTGTTGTTATTTCCTGTGCTTCAAGTCACTTCTTCCTTCATTTTCATGTCTGTAACACCATGTAAGGCGACATTCTTTTACTGCATTCATGTTCCAGTAAAGCCAGTTCCTGTTACACCACAAATGTCTATCTGTATTACGACGCCGTTGCACCCAGCATTCACACGCTGCAACAGGTAATGGGCTCAGTGACTGAATGAAGTCCCAGTGACCGATTGAAGCTGGATAAAGCCCAGGACAGGAGAGAGTGCGGCCTATGCGGAGATCGACATAAGGAAGCTTCCACAGAGACACCGCCTCCATACAAGTAAGGCTGTTCTTATATATAAAGGAGGGAGAATGGCCAGCAGTTCAGGGCTTAAACTCTGTGGCCAAGCTGAACAATGACAATTATCAGCTATGGAAGTTTAAAGTGAACATGCTATTATCCAGAGATGACTTGTGGGAGGTTATCACTACAGAGAGGCCACAGGATAATTATCAGGACTGGGACAGGAAAAACAGACAGTCATGGGCCACCAAAAGTAGGAGATCATCAGCTTATTCCTACACGCAGTGAGAATACAGCGAAAGGCATGTGGGATGTATTTAAAAGACTGCATGAGAGATCCAGTTTAAACAGCAAGGTGTTTCTGCTGAGGAAACTTTGCAAAAAAGCAATTCTGTGAGTACTCACCTGTAGAATTGTTTTTGTTCTTGCATGGCACGGCCCGCTTCGGTATTCATAACTGATGGGCATTCCGCAACCAGGTGGCGCAGCAGCACTGCAGAAAGCTGTGGCAGCTCCTGGCTCCCTATAAAAGCGGGACCAACCAACAAGCTCCCAGCGTAGACGAGCAGTGAGACAAGAAGCCGGGAGAGAATAAAGGTAAGAATGTAAACAAGGTAAAAAACCCTGATTTAACTTGGAACAATCACCAGAAAGAGGCAACCAAGAACAACTATAACAAGGGTGGGGCGAAGCAGGCCGTGCCATGCAAGAACAAAAACAATTCTACAGGTGAGTACTCACAGAATTGCTTTTTTCTTTAATGCATGGCACGGCCCGCTTCAGTATTCATAACTGATGGGACATCCAAAGCAGTGTCCAAAGTAGGGCGAGATCCCCAATAAGTAATAGCCATTAGTTGAAGTCACTACCGCCTGAAAACCTTGCGGCCCAAAGCAGCATCAGCTGAGGCCTAAATATCAACCATGTAAAACACTTAACTTTATGAACAGAAGACCAAAAAACGACCTTAGAAACTTGTTCCACAGAAGCTTGGTGCTGTCAAAGCTCCAAGAGAGTCCAATAGCATGCATGGAAAGAGCAGTCACCCTATAGGGAGGAGTCTACCCCTTTGCAGAATAGGTTTGAACCATCACCTGACGTATCCACTTAGCAACAGTGGATCCAGCAGGAGGCAAACCATTTCCAGTCTCAAAGTGAAACAAACTGAAAATTAGACTTCCCAAAAGTCTCCATAGCACCAAAAAGAACCTCAGAGCCCAGACCACATCCATAGAATGCAGAGTCCGCTCCATGAAAGTAGCTAGATTGGAACACAATGAAGGCAATACAATGCCCTGAATAAGGTGAAAGGCATACCTAACCATAGGCCGAAATCTGGCCTAAGTCTAACATCGCCTAACTCTAAAGACACTCAAAATAAGTATTTTTGATGAAAGAAACAATTCAGAACGCACCTTACAGAGGCGATAGTCATACAAAAAGGGGGGCTACTCTAGGAGTCAAGAAAGGGGCAAGGCGGCCTCACGGATAGACTCAAAAGGAGGCCCCTGCATAACCAGTAGCCCCAGATTCAGATCCTAGACAGATAGCAAGGCTACCTGGGGGGATGCACGTGAAACAACACCCTGGAAAAAAACCCATGCACCAGCAGATAATGGCAAGGGCCCATTGGAAAAACTTTTCCAGAGCTACAAACATGGCCCTAGAGTGTACTTAAGACGAAGGTCCAAATTCAACCAAGTTGCAAGAATTCCAGAATCCTGGGAATAGAAAAAACAGCCTACAGGAAAGAGACTTTGAGTTCTACCAGTCAATGAAAGCATGCCAGACCCTGTAATAGGCGAGGCACGAGGACTATCTCCTGGCCCCAATCCTGGTAGCAGAATCAAGCAACTGCTAGACCACAAGATGGAAGCTCTCAACAGCCAAAAAGGCCACCAGGGTGGCAGGTACCCGCGCTTGGGTTATGGAGCCCATAACCCTGCTCAGGAGAGGAACAGAGGGAACTCATAGAGAACCCAAACTCCGTCCAAGGGAATACCAAGGTATCCGAAGTGAAGACCATAGGATCCTGAACCAGAGACAAATTCTGAAGATATATGATTATGGCGGACACCACCGTTCCATAACCGGATGATCCCAATGGTGAAACAGGAATAGAAGCTCCCATTAGTTGCGGGACCATATCCCCAGCTGAGGCAGCCCCCTATCTCAGGAAGGCCGCCTCCCAGTTGTCCGCCCCTGTAATGTAGACCGCTGAGATGCAGGGAACATTCTGTTCCCCCCATGAGAGAATCAGGGAGAATCCCTTGAAGGCTAACTTGCCCCAAGTAACTCCCTGATGAATGAAATAGGCAACAGCCTACTGGACTTCTGATCAGACAGAACAATCTAACCCTGAAGGTGAGCGGACAGGAAGAAGCAACCTGATCGTCCTCAGTTTCAGGGAGTTGATGGGAACCTGGGCCTCCAGTGGGCCCCACCGTCCCTGGAACTTCAGGGCTTTTTAGAAGTCTCCCTCAAACGGCAGACTGGCATCTGCAGAGACCATCTCCCAACATGGAGGCAGAGAGGACCTAACCCCCAGAGGTACCAGGAGTTCAGTCTCCACCAGAAGGACCATCTGGCTAGAAAAGACAGATCAAAATCCTGCTCCAAGGACACAGGGTCCCGATTCCAAACTGACAAGAGGACTCTGAAACAAGAGGACTGTGAAAAGAGCAAAGAGGATTACCTGAAGCAGGACAACAACAGACCCACTAACTGCATGCCTTGACAATGTTGACAATCCCTGACCAGGGAGATACTCAGAAAAGACAGCATCCAGGACGGGAACAGATAAAACTAGGAATGGCAGATTACCCAGCTGATGGATTCTAAAATGAAGATAACCAGCTGAGTGACTTGCGCGACCCGAGAAAGGGACTTGGCCACAATCAGACTGACGTGCATGTCAGGAATGGTGAGGATGCCTTGGATCCTTAACAGATCCATCACCCTTGCCATTGTCATGGTTAACCATCTGGTGACCCTAAAGGGCCATAAATTGGAATGCTAAGTCTCAAGCGCTAACCGCAGAATCTCTGACAACCCCCAAAAATAGGCACCAGAAAATAAGCCGCCATGATGTCCACAGAGGACCTGAAATCGTCCAGATGAAGGGTACTGACAGTAGGCTAGCGGCTTAAAGCAGAAAAACTTTATGAATCAAACAACTTGGTTGAGGCCCATCAGGGCCAGAATGTGCCCCAAAAAGCCTTCCTGTTGGGGGACCATGAAAAGACTCCTGACTCTAATAGTCAAGGAGCCAGAAGAAACATCCCTTAATAAGACATGGGATTTAAATGATATCCAGGATCAATTAATTCTGGGGGCGGCCAGGCAACAAACTCTATTTTGGAACCAGAGGATACAAGCTCCTGAATCCACCGGATTGAGACGTGAAGTCTCCAAATATGAGTAAAAGGCCAAGGCCATCCCCCCACCCAGATGGGTGAGGGCGCCCCTTCATGCCTGAGGGGGCTTGTGGGGAGGGTTTGGTCTTGGTATTCCAGGAAAAACCGGGACGACCACAGGATCTGCCATGGCCCCAAGAATCTCTGCGGCCACTAGATAAGAGGGAGCCACAAGCTCCTCTGGGAGTACGGAAAGAAGAAAGGGGGACGGAGTACCCCCTAAAAGGCCGAGACTGCCTCCTACGCTGAGGCAGCCTGCCATCCTTAGCTAATGCATCAAGACGCTCCCCAAAAAGCCGCAGCCCCGCGAAGGGAAGACCAGTGAGGGCTTTCTTGGCTGCAGCATCAGTTGCCCATTGGCGCAACCAGACAGAATGGTGCATAGCCACCAAAAGGGCAGAGGCCCTACCGCACAGCCACAAAACATCATCCATAGCGGTAAGGATAAAGACCACAAAATCAGAGCAAAGTAATAGGATCCTAAGTTCCTCCCCCCTGCTACCAGCAGTAGCACCATCCTGTAGATGCTTGAGAAGCCTCTTAAGGGCAATAGCAGTGATGGTAGCAGCACAGGACGGGCGCAAACCAGCCCCCACACAGGTAAAGGCATGGCAAGCCAGCTGATCCATGCGCCTGTCCTCACTGTCCCTCAGTGTGGTAGTGTCAGGGGAAGGCCTGACCAAAGTATTGTACAAACCTAGCACAGGAGAGTCCACTTCAGGAGGAAAGGACCACCTTTTGACAAGATCAGAAGGAAAAGGATACCTTTTATCCAGCCCCTTGGGCACAGCAGGCAGTCTGTTGGGACGTTTCAATTCCTTAAGCACAAGGTGAAGTGTTCCTGCTCAGGGAACTCTAGACGCTGTTTACCAGGGCGAAAAAGCTCCCCTTGCTTTCTCTTAGCAACCTCGGGAGCAGCAATGTGCAAAATTTCAAAAATCTGTGACAGCAGATTATCAGTGTCCTCAGTGTACCATGAATCCTCTCCGGACGCAGAACCAGGGTCACTATCGCAACCCTCCTGCTTGCTCCCAGAGGAGTCAGAATCCTGGGAAAGCTCCCCCATCTCAAGGGGGTGACATTCACCAAATTCATCAATCCCCACATACATTTCAGGAAGAGGGGAGGATCTGGGATCCAGGTGCCGCTTCTCACCAGAAGCCTTCCTAGGAGCAGACTTGGCAAGTTGTTTCTCAAGTTTGGCCACTCGCATAGCCAAATCAGAGCTAGACTCCCTGCTAGTGTCCCCCTCATTGGGAACCAATTGCAGGTGTGGGGTAGTAGGTGAAGCCGAGAGAGGCGCAGAGCTGGGAAGCGAAGCAGGCAAACCAGCTTGGAGCGCAAGGACACTCTCAGCGCACGGCACGCACACTGTGACACTGTTACTCACAGGGGACACCCCACACATGGAACCCAGCCGGGCTTGCCCCGAAGGGCCCCCAAGTCCGCTATCCCCAGAAGCCTCCATATGGTGATTAATACAGTTGCAATAGGCTAGCAGTGGGCAAAGGCTATACAAAGGCCACCCCGGAATGCCCTCCCACGGGATATCCCCAGAAATAGTGAAGGGGGATGAGGGGAGGGAAGGAGTGGAGCCGGGATATGCCACAACCCAATGGAATCCCGCCTGAAAGACATAAGTAAAGAAACATTTAAGTATCCCGCAGCATGAGCACTCTGAATAAAAAAACCCCCAAGGGAGACTCAAGGACCAAAGACACCGCTGGTCACTCACGCCCAGACCGCAGGATAGGCGACACACCGGAAGAAGCAGTGCCGCAGCCAGGAAGGGAGAAATCCAGACGCGCAGCTCTCTCAAAATGGCACCGGCAAAGGTACCTCGAGGGGCGGGCCGCGGGGAGACGACACGATACATGTCACCAAGCGGCCACACCCCCCCGAAGAGCACGAAAACAGTGTTCAAGTGACCCGGACGGCACCATGACAAAGCAAAATCAGCTCAGGTTATAGTGCCCACAGCCGCGGAGCGTAGTACAAAGCGGCGTAGCAGCTAAAAACACCAAAAAAACACACAAAAAACTTCCAAAACACCACAGATATTACTCCTCGCCGCTGAAGAAGCGGAAGAAAACCCCTGAATTTGACCTTCTTGGGGTTTGTTCTGTGTCCCCGGGGCTTCCTCAATTGGGACAGGCAGGCTGATTCATGACTAGCGGCAGGTATCAACAGATGAGCGTCTGTACAGCGGTGCTAAAGCGCTATTGTCTGTGAGTCGCTATTACAGAGTGCCTCAGTCGCTGTAGTAACGTGGCCAGCATTGATGAATGTGATGTATGTAGGTAGCGACTGCTCAGTGCGAACGACTCAGTGATTCTCACACCATATTCATAAAAAATCCACACTCGCAGAACGCCGGCGCTCAAAATTGGGTCGCTGTAGCCCATAGCGCCAGACACTGTGTGGTTAAAGTCTGCTTTCCAACTTTTATTCACTAGTAACAAAGCAAAAACATATGGAATTACATTGTTATAACATTGTGACATTAACACTTTAATGCCAGACCTGTAATGACAATTCTACATAAAAACAACAAAAAAAAATAAAAAATGACTTTTTCTTGGCCAGGAGAGGTGACACAATTATTTGATAACAAAAAAAATTAAAAGAAATAAAAGAAAACCCTGTTTAAACGTCCATTGAAATGTATGGGAGAACGACAGGTAGTGACAGGTAATACCAGGTGCTCTGGAAGGCAGAGTGCTGGCGGTATACACTGAGCCATCTGTGATGATGAATCAGACTCTACATGACACTCACCGGAATCACTTTGATAAATATGGTACTGTGTACAGCGCCCGGCGTTCACCAGACGCTGCCTGCAGCTTACAAGGCACTACCGGCCCCTATCCCTTGATGAATAAAGCCCATAGCCTCAGTTTGTCCATAAAAATGCACCTTTTCATGCTCCAACGATGCATGCGCGGGCTTTCACCCAGTGAGAGCCGTCTGCTGTGACTACATCATTTGGCATAATTGACATAAATGGTGAGCGTGAGCTACCACATCCCCGGCAGTGCGCGGGCTCCTGCACCCAGCTTATGATTCCAGGCCAGCTGCATATGGGTTTTGTTCTGCTTTAAAACATTAAAACACGATAAGTTATTGAACAATTAGGAGGCTACTTTTAGAGGACATTCTGTTGTAAGATATACAAGGTTTGTACGAGGGAGGCTCCAGCAGCAATGTACCACCATGCATGCATCCCTGGCATGTCACTTCTATTCTATATATATTTTCTGGTGAATATTATCTTCATGCTCCTCGCATCATCATGCATTTCTGGAAAGCAATCTAAGTGACTATGGAGTTAATGGACCTTGGTGCTCATGTTACAGCCAAACGTATTAAAATTGTAGAGCATGTCTTCGATTAATTCAGAATAGATGTCTGCCTTATGGTTGCCAAGAAAGTTTTTCACAACTAGTACAAACGAGATCCAGACAGAGGACTCTATTAAATCTATTAAATGTGGATCTTTTATTAGATTTCTTACGTGAGTACCATCAAACATCCCTGTTAGTCTATGCTCATTGCTGGGATATTGGCTAAAATAAAAAAAGCTTTTGTGGAATAAACACAAATATGCCATTACGCCATCTCGCAGCTGTATGAATGTATACATTGAAAACGTGCATGTGGAGTTGTGGATGTGGAGTTGCACAACTTGCATGGGATGAGTATCAAACTGAGGGCTAGCAGAGGCTGTACTTCACTGAAAAGCTCGGGCAGGCTGATTCATGACTAACGGCAGGTAGCGACAGATGAGCGCCTGTAGCAGGCATTTTCAGAGCGCCCGCTAGTAGTCACTGTGCTCGGCCGTGGGTCGCTAGTTCTTAGCGACTCAGTCGCTGTGCATCAATGATGAATACATTGTGATGAGTCGCTATTTGACCAGTACAGCGCTGTATGGGAGCGCATGTTAGCGACTGGTCAGTGCGACCGACTCAACAACATGTTCATTAAAAAAACATCTTCACAAAACTCTGGCGCTCAAAAATGCTTCTCTGAAGCCCAGAGTGTCGAAGGCTGTGTGTTTAAAGTCTGTTTTCAGACATGTATCCACTAGTAACAAAGCGAAAACATATGGAATTACATTGTAATAACATTGTAACATGAACACTTTAATGCCAGACCTGTAATGTCATTTCTGCAGAAATATATAAAACATGAAAAATATTTGAAAAAATGGCTTTTTCTAGGCCAGAAGAGGTCACAACATTATTTGAGATTTAAAAAAACAAAACAAAAAAACAAAAAACAAAAACCCTGTTTAAAGAGAAGGGAAGGATCATCCATTGAAATGTATGGGAGAGTGACAGGTAGCGAGAGGTAATACCTGGCGCTGTGCAAGGCTGAATGCCGGCGCTGTTCGCTGAGGCTGGGATAATGATGAATCAGACGCTACATGGCGTTATCCCAGTCGCTAAACAGATTCTGCTTGATAAATGTGTAATTGGGTGCCGTGTCCGGCGTTCACCTGTCGCTACCTCTCATTAACAAGTCATTACCTGATGCTATCCCTTCATGAATAAGGCCCTGTGTCTATTAGTCCGGTGGTCAGCAGTTACAGCACTAACCGCTGTATGAACAACACAGGAGGCACTCCAAACCCAAAACCAAAATCAATACCCACTTTACTTATTAGTCATATCTACAACATCTATAATTAGACATATTAAAAACACATTAAAAAATATCTAACAAATAACAGAAAGGACATGCTAACATACAGGATGCGTAGGCAGTGGGGAAAGAATTTAATGACCCATCATAATAAAGCAACAAGCTCAGAATCCATATATCAAATAAACCTAATAATATATATTTCTGCAAAAAAATGCAGAAAAGTGCAAGATAGTGTGCAAAATGTGCAAGAATTATATGAAAGAATGCCTTTTAAAGTGCAATTGTGACAATACTATACAATCCTAATATCAATAGATCAATCTCAAACACAAAACACAGTTGCCAATCTGTTGGCCCTAGAAAAAAGGCACTTTAAAAAAATTAAAGTCATCATAACATAGAACAAAATCCATATATGAATTACCAAGCCAACATAATTTCTATAATCCATAACACTGCCAATCACTAATAGTAACCAATGAGATCAAACAATGGAGTCTCACAAGTTCAGTAGGTTTTGGTCTGCTTTTACCTCGACCCTTGCCCGAATGTGTTCCTCTGATCGGTTGCTGGTGATCACGTGGACCGATCTTGTCTGAGGGTTGGGGAAGACAGCACATGTGATGGCCGGGGGCTAGACTGCATTTCGGGTGAGGATCACAATGCCATCACACAACCCCAAAATAGGTGTGGTACTGCTTTAATAGCCAATGTAAGCACGTTTACAGCATCCCATAATATCTGCAGCACTGTTTATGTATTGTACAATGCATTTGTATATTTATTGTGTGTGCTTGTTTTTGTGATTTTTTTAGTCCAAACTAAATTGATGCAGAGAACATAGCCTGGAGCAGTCGCCCTATTATAAAAAAAAAATGGTGAAATGACCTTTAATGGCATGAAGACATTTTTTCCTTTTGTACAATGGCTGAAGTCAAGGAGTGAAAAGCGTCCGCTTACTGTATATTACAATCATTTATTGTGCGCTCCACTTGTAACGCCACAGCACACACAATGCAGCCAAAATGTTAGCAGCTCTGGTAAGAGAGCCATATACGAAGAGATGGAAGAAATGGCCGGGCTTCCTAACAATAAACAGAGCTTATGCTGGAGATGCAGTTTCTCATGTGGGTCACAGGCTTCATTTCGGAAGACGCGGGATGAGACACCATTGTCACATCATCTTTACAGCGAGTAGACAATAGTCTGCTATTTCCCTCTATCATTCTGCTTTCATTAATTGAAGCCCGGCAGGATTAGTTAATTAAAATAAATAACTTTCTAATCTCACTTTGTGTCACAGAGTCTTACTTTGTGAACATGCTTAGCTCACTTCTTATTGAAAGGTCCTTTTTTACTATGCGGCCGCGCAGCATGGCTTTGATAGCGGCAATTAATTGCCACATTAGCATAACATGTGCTGGAGGTTTGCTGACTGCTTCCAAAGTGTCATTTAGCACAGGGTGCGCCCGACATCACTGAGCAACAGCACGGAACCAATCAATCTAATTTACTAAATAAAAGGTCACCTAGCCTAAGTTCATATCTTTAAAGGGAACCTATCCCATAGGTTGTGATAAACAGACTCTCTGCAAATGAGTCCAGCTCTTCCCTGATGCACTTTCAAATGAGATACAGATATTATTATCATTATTATTAATGTAATTAATGTATTAATGTAATTTATATAGCGCCATCATCTTCCGTAGCGCTTTACAAGGTATAGTTACAGACAAGTTAAAACATATACAGGGAACAATACAAAACTAGATGCTACGAGGTTCAAGCCAAGTGTTGTGAGCACAGGAGACAAAAGGAAGGAGAGCCCTGCCCTCGCAAGCTTACAGTCTAAAGGTTGGGGGTGGAGACAAAAGGCAGGGAACACAAGTGGTAGAGCTTGAGTTGAGCTGCATGTTCCATTTGAAGGTTATAGGAATTGCTTAAGCCAGGTTATATTCTTGCCTGAAGAAGTGAGACTTGAGGGCACTTTTAAAGCTTGGAGTGATGGAGAGTGACAGATAGTTAGATGCATTCCAGGGAACTGGGGCAGCACGGGAGAAGTCTTGAAGGTGGGAGTGCGAGGAGGTAACCAAGGAGGAGGACAGGAGAATGTCAAAGGCAGAGCGGAGGTTGCACTTGGGTTGGTAACGCTGGATCAGAGATGAAATGTAGAGAGGGGCCTGGCAGAAGAGAGCTTTGTAGGTTAATGTTAGAAGTTTGAACTGAACTCTCTGAGAGACGGGTAACCAGTGGAGGGATTGACAGAGGGGAGCAGTGCTGGAGAAGCAAAAGGAGAGGTGGATGAGGTGAGCAGCAGAGTTTAGTATAGATTGGAGGGGTGCCAGTCTGTATGCAAACCACAGAGGAGGGTGTTGCAATAGTCCAGTTTGGGATATGACCAGTGCGTGCACTAACATTTTAATGGTGTCAGGTGAGATATTTTTAAGTTGAAGACGACAGGAGATGGCTAGGGAGTGAATGTAAGGTGTGAATGAGAGAGAGAAGTCAAGAATACCGAGCTTGAGGTCAAGGCACCGAGCTTGAGGAGTTGCAGTCATCGTAAGTTTATTTAGAGATTGTGGTGTTAGAGAGGGGAGTGAGATGGTGGGAAGATGACCAGTTCTGATTTGTCCATGTTCAGTTTAAGGGAGCGAGATGTCATGTCATGAAGGAAGAGATGGTTGTTAGACGGTCAGGAAGGCGAGAGAGAAGAGAAGAGAGATTTGGACCAGAGAGGTGGATCTGAGTTTCATCTGCATAAAAGTGATATTGGAAGCCCAGCGAGGTTATTAGTTGTCCGAGAGCAGAAGTGTATATTGAAAAAAGTAGGGGACTGAGCCTTGTGGTACACTAACAGACAGATGATGGGGAGAGGAAATTGTTTTATATTAAGATACACTAAATGAGCGATCAGAGAGATAGGAGGAGAACCAAGAGAGTGCGAGACCTTGGATTCCAGGAGAAGAAAGAATATTTAAATTCAGAGCATGGTTGACTGTTTCAAAAGCAGAGGAAAGGTCGAGAAGAATGAGAGCAGGGTAGTGGCCTTTGGATTTGGCTGTCAGTAGATCATTGGTGGCTTTGGTGAAGGCAGTTTCGGTGGAGTGACCTGAGCGGGATCTAGGAGGGAGTTTGTAGACAGATAGCTAGTCAGTTCTGTATGGACATGCTGCTCAAGAAGCTTGGATGAGAAAGGGAGCGGAGATATAGGGAGGTGACTGGGGAGGGCAGAGGGGTCCAGAGAGTTTTTTGATGAGTGGAGTTATAACAGCATGCTTATAGGCAGAAGGAAAGGTACCAGTGGAGAGGGAGAGGGTGAATAAAGATGTTAGGGCTGGAATGACAGATGGAGACAGTTGAGGGATAAGGTGGGATGGAATTAGATTAAGGGAGCAGGTGGTCAGGTGGAGATCAGAGAGGAGCGACCTTGTTCAGTTAAATGTGTGAAACGTGTTAATGAGTGGGGCAGGGGGGATGTTGGTAGGAGAGAGGTGTTCTGAGGGGTGAAGCCACTTTGAATCAAGTCAGTTTTATCTTTAAAGTATGTGGCAAATTGCTCAGCTATTAGCTGTGAGGATGGAGGAGGTGGCGGTGGGTGAAGTAGGAATTTGAAAGTGTTAAATAACTGTTTAGGATTCCGGGCTGTGAGACTTCCAGCTTAGTTTATGCTAGATTTTATTGCAGTTTGCGGCTATTGCAGGTTGTGACACTAGATGGCGCTGTTACCAATGCGCAACTATATTTTTCTGCTGTTATTTCCTGTAGAGTGAGCTGTAATCTATCACTGCAAGTAAGTTCTTCTCTTCCTGCTTTGTTGTTTTCTAAGCCACCATGTAAGGTGACATTCTCTTACTGCATTCATGCTCGAGTAAAGCCAGTTCCTGTTATACCACTATTGTCTATCTGAATTATGGTAGTATGAAGCTGCAGCGTCTACATTGGTGAGTGAGGGCAGGGTGTGAAGGGGATGTAAAGCATTAGAGAGAGATTGAGGTCTAGGTTTCTGAGGTTCCTGTGCAAAATAGCAGGTTTGTGTGCAGAGGGCGCTTTGCTAAGGGAAGAGAGTCTTAGTGTTAGTAGGTTGTGATCAGAGAAGGGATGAAGTGGATGGAGAAGACGTGGGATGAAGAAAGACTGGATAAAGAGCAGAGGTGAGTGAAGAGTAGGTCAAGCGTATGTCCATCTTTGTGGGTGGGGCTAGCAGACCATTGTTTGAGGCCAAAGGAGGTGGTTAGGGATAGTAGTTTGGTGGTTGCAGGGTTGTTGGTGCCAGTGGGTATGTTGAAGTCGCCCATAATTATAGTCGGGATGTCAGAGGACAGGAAGTGGAGGAGCCAGGTGGAGAAGTGGTCCAGGAAGTGAGTGGCACGTCCAGGAGGACAATAGATAATAGCAATATTTAGGTGACAGGGAGAGTAGATACGGACACAGTGAACTTCAAAAGAAGAGAAGGAAGGACAGGGTAGGGCAGGGGTTGGGTTAAATAAGCAGTGTACAGTTAAGTGAGCAGTATAGATAAAAAAAAGTCCCATTTTCACATAGGCATTGATTGGATGAGCAAGCTAAATGCAGCCAATACATTGCCTATACCGTGTTTTCCCGAAAAAATGTTTTGCTCCAAATATAGGTGCTAGGGCTTATAGGCAGCTGGCAAGATGGTGGCGGCAGTATAGCAGCTCTGGTACAGTATGGGCACAGAGCCAGCTGGCAGTGGGGGGATGTGGAGGGAGCCGGACGTGTGTGCAGCATGCCGGCAGGCTGGGGTTGAGCCAGCAAGATCAGACATTTCATTGACAGACAAGCCTACCTGTGTGACATGACATGATGTGTCCTCACCCTCCTTTACAGCTGCTCCTGTCCCTCTGCTGAAGCCCGGCAGATGGATTATGAATTGTAACTAGGGTTTATTTTCGGTGTAGGGCTTTTATTTCAACCATTAACAAAAAATGCTAAAAATCTTACTAGGGCTTATTTTCGGTGTAAGGCTTATTTTTGGAGGAACAGGGTAATTACAATTTTTCGCTCCAATGGTTTATAACTTTATTAATACAAAACTCCAGCCTTATATAAATGCTTTGTTAGGCCTCGATTCAGTTAACTTTACTTAAAATATAACAAAATAAGGGTCATTCTATGTTTTTTTCAGAATGAGTTAAAGTAAGAAGTGAGAGACTCCAGGCCCAGCTGCTTGCCTACCCCCTGGGCATCACGATTTGGGATGTCCCCCTGTGTGAAGCCCCTGGGGTCACCTGCATAACTTGCATTTTCTGGGACTCTGATGGCAAATTTGTGGACAGTGGCTGTATCTCCAGCATCTTTGGGTTGAGGCAGGCTCCCACACCCAGCTTTTTGCATATAGGCTGGGGGTGGGATCACGTCTAGGACTAGAGGGAACCCAGGCATGCGCTTTGTGGGCTTGTAACATGACTACATTTGAGATGAGCCAATCCAAGAACTTAAATTTGCAGGGTGTTGGGCGTTGCTACAGTGGAGAAGCTGGCTGCATTACCCATGGGGGGCTTGGTCCATTTTAAGAGAGCTTGCTGTGCACTAGAAAATAGTATCCATAAACAGTGGACGGAAACATGCATATCCCTTTATAGCCATAATATTATAAAAAAAAAAATATCCACTGGTCTCCAAATAAATATTAATGTGGACCTATAGTCAAAAATGACTTTGGGTCCCTTTTGTATATCGCCCAAGGTCATCCTGGTTTGGGATGTCTCTAAATTTTAAAACATTTAGGAAGCTGCAGCAGGATCTCTTTATGATGGGGGACAGGACATTGTTGTGCATTGTAGTACAGAATGTATCCTACTGGACAAAGTGTGGCTTCCGCAGATATATACAGCTGTTTCCTGTGCCTCAATTAATAAAACTCTGTTAGTAATGGGTTGCTATGTGTCATGTCCCTGACACTCAGCAGTGTGTCTTTTGTCCCTTCTTGGCTCCCATAGTCTACCTTTAGCTATTTCTAGTTTTGCATCCAAGCAGTGCACACTGGCTGCTCCCTCCTGCAGTCTACAGTCTTTTTACCTGCAGCTATTATGAGTCACATCACAGGTTTCCTGCTGTATTGAACGTACATTTCAAGTTTTGCATCCAAGCAGTGCACACTGGCTGCTCCCTCCTGCAGTCTACAGTCTTTTTACCTGCAGCTATTATGAGTCACATCACAGGTTTCCTGCTGTATTGAATGTACATTTCAAAATTCCTGCTGTAAGAAGTGTTTATTGCAAGAATCTGTACTGAAATAAAGCTACTGAAACGTATTCTACATATCTTCACATATAAGTAAGCTATCTGCCAAACCTCATGGAGTAAGAACACATCCGTCACAGACACACACAGACAAGGTGAAGCTGTCTACAGGATTCACATTTCTGCCATCTGGTGTGTCAGAATGCTATGTATCTAATGCAGGCCTTACTGGTGGCATGGCATGAGAGGTGGCTTTGGTTTGTTTATAGTCCCTGTGGACCAGAACTGGCATAGTTCCCTGGGAGGGTGTAAGTTTGCCTTAATGCCCACCTAAACCCTCTCCCAGGGAAGGTGTAGGCGCTTTTGGGAACTCCAATAACGTCCTTTCTGTCAACTCCAGCCTTGTATTGAATTATACATAACTTTTCTGCTACTGTCTATCAGTCTCAGAGGGACAAGGAGCTGCAGTATCCCATGCAGTGGCTGGCAGTGTAAGCACCTTCATCTGGCAGGAAAAGAGGTTGGCACTGAGAATTTAATTCCTCTTTGTTTTGAATGGCCAGAATCCTTTTTTATACATACATACATTTACAATATTATTTTTTCTAGAGCCATAATTCTCCTCTAGATAGTCATATACCGTATGTGTTTTAGACAGGCAGGACATCACAAGTGCACTTTTTAGGTGGAGCAAAACCTGAGTCCTACCCTGGGGTTTTTGTCTGTGCCTGTAGGGCATCTCAATTTGTGATGCAGCCCTGTGTGAAACTCCTGGATCGCAGGTAGGCCTGGCATAAGAGCAGGTGGGATGTCACTGGCGGCTTGCACATTCGCTGTGGTTTTGACAGCAAGTTAAGTAGACATGGCAATCCTGAGGGTTTCACAAATCGGTATGCCCCACGGATAGGAATTTTGCAAGATAGTTTTGGTCTACTTTAATTAATTGTTCTGTCCCTCTCATTTCTTTTTAACCAAAGGAGAATTATGTTTAGAGCAACAACATAAGAAATGCTAAGCAGTTTATCTTGTCATTCTGACTTTCTGGATGAAGGGTGGCCTAACATAACCAGTATTAATGATTGATATTAACCAGTATTATACGCTTGAGCTTTCACAGCTGCATAAAGCGTGTGCCTGCAGCTCTTGTATTACCTGTCTAGATTCTCCCTCTCAGAGTCCTATTAGATTATAGTGTTTGTTAACAACTCAAAGCACCTGGCGTTGGCAGCGCCTGAAAACACAAAATCAACAGCCCTGAAGAGTGTACTTTTCTTGAGTACTGTGTAAACTAAGTTTATAGACAAACCAAACACGTCCAGGAAATATTCTTCAATTTAGAGTGGCATGCCAAAAATTACAGTACCTGCCATGCCTGAAAATGAAAAGATTTATCCTTCAGAAATATATTTTTTTCTCCAGCTACTCTGCAAGGTAAAACTTACCTGAAATCGAATAGACTGCAAGCCGAGCAGTGTTTAGTTACTACTTGGGGGATTTCTGTTATGATTGCCATTAATGTGACTGCCAGCAGAGCCTCTGTTCAAGATTTCTGGGCCCCAAACTTTCCAGGAGGTCCTGAGTGGCACTTGGGAAGGTCAGAAGGATGGATGGAGGAAGCTGGGTGGTTTAGGAGGCTTTGAGAGGGGTGAGGTAGGAGGTGGAGGCAGGCTGCATGATTAGGTACCTGTACTGCTCTAATGGCAGCCCTCATTGCTGAATGTGGCTCTAAAGCACATTTGTCAAACTCATGGCCTGGGAGCCGGATCCGTCCCTCCAAGCCTTTTTATGTGGCCCTCTGACAGGCACCAGACAGTGGCAGACTCGATCACTCCAATGGCTTCTGACACCAGCAGCACGACTGCATGCCTGTGTGAGTGATACACTGCACTCCAATGTTGAGTGCTGCCTTTAATTCCCGGTGCGGTGCCTATAAAACTGGTGACTGACTGGTGGGGGCATTTTTCAAGTTTTAGGGGGAGAAGAGAGTAGTGTCTGCAACTGTTCTGTGTCTCTGTGCAACCAGCAGTCATCACACAAGGAGGGCCCTAACCCACACAACTAACTTCCACAATAGGGCAAGGGTTCTTGCTAGCTATTGCCAGATGGAGTGGGAAAAAATGAATGTTGTGCTGTCCTGGGCATAAGTGATTTTGTGGTTAACAAGAGCAAAATATTTCTGCATCTGCAACTGCCCTGGGCCCCAAACAACGTAAATTTCTTGACCTCCTTTCCAGGAGGTCCTGAGTGGCACTTGGGAAGGTCAGAAGGATGGATGGAGGAAGCTGAGTGGTTTAGGAGGCTTTGAGAGGGGTGAGGTAGGAGGTGGAGGCAGGCTGCATGATTAGGTACCTGTACTGCTCTAATGGCAGCCCTCATTGCTGAATGTGGCTCTAAAGCACATTTGTCAAACTCATGGCCTGGGAGCCGGATCCGTCCCTCCAAGCCTTTTTATGTGGCCCTCTGACAGGCACCAGACAGTGGCAGACTCGATCACTCCAATGGCTTCTGACACCAGCAGCACGACTGCATGCCTGTGTGAGTGATACACTGCACTCCAATGTTGAGTGCTGCCTTTAATTCCCGGTGCGGTGCCTATAAAACTGGTGACTGACTGGTGGGGGCATTTTTCAAGTTTTAGGGGGAGAAGAGAGTAGTGTCTGCAACTGTTCTGTGTCTCTGTGCAACCAGCAGTCATCACACAAGGAGGGCCCTAACCCACACAACTAACTTCCACAATAGGGCAAGGGTTCTTGCTAGCTATTGCCAGATGGAGTGGGAAAAAATGAATGTTGTGCTGTCCTGGGCATAAGTGATTTTGTGGTTAACAAGAGCAAAATATTTCTGCATCTGCAACTGCCCTGGGCCCCAAACAACGTAAATTTCTTGACCTCCTTTCCAGGAGGTCCTGAGTGGCACTTGGGAAGGTCAGAAGGATGGATGGAGGAAGCTGGGTGGTTTAGGAGGCTTTGAGAGGGGTGAGGTAGGAGGTGGAGGCAGGCTGCATGATTAGGTACCTGTACTGCTCTAATGGCAGCCCTCATTGCTGAATGTGGCTCTAAAGCACATTTGTCAAACTCATGGCCTGGGAGCCGGATCCGTCCCTCCAAGCCTTTTTATGTGGCCCTCTGACAGGCACCAGACAGTGGCAGACTCGATCACTCCAATGGCTTCTGACACCAGCAGCACGACTGCATGCCTGTGTGAGTGATACACTGCACTCCAATGTTGAGTGCTGCCTTTAATTCCCGGTGCGGTGCCTATAAAACTGGTGACTGACTGGTGGGGGCATTTTTCAAGTTTTAGGGGGAGAAGAGAGTAGTGTCTGCAACTGTTCTGTGTCTCTGTGCAACCAGCAGTCATCACACAAGGAGGGCCCTAACCCACACAACTAACTTCCACAATAGGGCAAGGGTTCTTGCTAGCTATTGCCAGATGGAGTGGGAAAAAATGAATGTTGTGCTGTCCTGGGCATAAGTGATTTTGTGGTTAACAAGAGCAAAATATTTCTGCATCTGCAACTGCCCTGGACAAAATAATTATATACCTGCATCTTTCCTGGGCAAAATAGTTCTGTATCTGTCCTGGGCAATATAATTCAATGTCTGTGTCTGTCCTGGGCAAAATAATTCAGTGTCTGCATCTGACTTGGGCAAAAAAAAGTTGTGCCTATACTGGAAAAATTAATTCTGCATCTATCCTGGGCAAAATAATTTGTGGCTATCCTTGATAAAGTATTCCAGTGCCTGTCTACCCCTGTCCTGGGTAAAATAATTCTGCGTCTGTAACTATACATTTGAATGGCTGTGTTTGCATTTTGTTTTTTTGTCTGTTATTAACTGGCTCTTTGAAGGCCACCAGAATGTTGATGTGGCTCTTGGTAAAAATGAGTTGATCTAAAGAAAAGAAAGGTTTGGCACCCCATTGCATTCGACATATCTTTGCTGTTCAGATCTGCCTGCTCTGATTACTTACTCATCTTGTCAGACTGGCAAGATAGCCTCTCCATTGGCAGAAAAGTTGCATAATGCTGCGAAAAATAACATGGCTTTGAGAAATGACCATGTATGCAATGATGCTTGTGTTTAAGTGGACCAAAACCCAGGATTTTGACTACCCTGGGTTTTGGTCCTTTCCTCCGGGGCACCCCGATCAGGGTCCCCTTGCTAGTATATGAGAGGTGGAGGAACAACGCTGCATCATACGGTGTGCCCTATGACATTCAGGAAATAAGCCTGATCCCTTGCCACTGGGTACAAGGGAGTGTGCTGACCGGCGTTGAAAGTACAAGAACGTAAGTGAATGAAATGAAACTGAAGCATACTTATCTCACGTGCCATGCCGCTGATTCCTTCTGGGTGCTGTTGCAGGAGACTTGCAGTCTTATTCATTATTTTTTTATTCGGGCACCAGATGAGCCCACACCGCAAAGCCAATTGAAGACAGTCGGCGCTCTGTGCTGGAGCGCTCCTGGCCGGGCACTGGGTGCTGTGCATGGCTTGTATAAGCCTATGCACTAGTGAACCCTAGCACGGGCTGGGAGTCCAGAGAAATGAACAGGATTTACAATGAAAAGACACAGCGCCCCCACAGGCGCTGTTGAAGTGGATTATAGGATTACAGCGCCTGTTGCAATCCCCGTTTTTGAGTTTTGGGAGTGATGGCAGCACATTTAAATTTAAAAGCATTGGAAATTGTATTGTGGACACTTGAAAGACACAACACAGGTTTTGCATGGCCCAAAGTGCAAAACAAAAGTGCAAAAAATCCATACAAATACAATTCCAAACAGCCAGGGACCCCGTGGTACTAGCACCAGCCCCAAAAAATCTATGGGATAAGGCCACACAGTGGTGCATGGTGAGCACCTGGTCTTATGTGGCACTGTAGAGAACACAGGGCGGACACTCAAATGATGATATCGTCAGCACTGATGATAGATGGAACATTACTTAAGACTATCAGAGGCGCTATTGATTTTGACCTTCATACATACATCTTTTGCACTGGTACCTGACATTGACCTAACGTCCATCAAAAAATGGGGAATAGAGCACAAACACTGCTGCAATGGAAGTAAGGTAATTATGCTTTGATTTGACACTTACAGATGTGTAGTAATGGAGATTTTATGTGCATGCAACAATTTAGAAACCTGTATCCGCACAGGCACAGGTTGGCTGTAATTGTTTTTCATCGGGCATTATATAACGCTTTCCATGGTTGTGACTGTATTGTGAGCACCTTTGAGGCCCAGGGACCATGGTAAACAATTCTATGTAAAGCGCTTTTTAATTTGTTGATGCTATATAAAAACAGCCAAATTAATATTTTGCTAAATAATATAATTAAAATGTGTTCAGGCGTTTTTGTCTGGGCATTGGCTGTTTAATTAAACCATGCTATTCATGCATAATATTCTCCTATTCATAAGTCTATAAATTCATTTTTATATACATTTCATAAACATAACGGCAAAAGGCAAATTAACAAAACCACCAAGCGAATAAATAAATACACAGGGCTGGAATTTTTGGCTTATTTTTATATCATTAAGCATAGTCTTAATGATGTTTTTGTTGTTTAGTCAATGAGCTAATTTTCATAAATTGCTATTATGGCACACTCGCTTTTTATATCTAGTCTTTGCAGTCGTCAAACGTATTGGCAGAATATAATGGTTGGAACAAACTATTCCTGAATCAATTCCAGCAGATGTCACCTGAGTGAACTTATTAGATTGCGCTCCATACTATTGATTTGTTCAGAGCATTTAGATTGCGCTAACATTTTCTGCTGAAACATTCTCGTTTCCCCGTGCCACGCAATCAATGTCGTCGGTAATAACTGCTTTTTGATGAAGCTTTTTGATGGATTTGCTGCTATTCATTTTTTTTAAAGCAGTTGACAGTTGGGGGTTTGAATATGAATAGTTTGCAGCAATGTGACCACAACCTGATACCTGTTTGTGGTCAACAAGAAGCAAAGAAAACTTTCTCGACTAAACTTTTTTCTAGATTACAAGTTACTTATTTACTACTTTAGAGACAGTTTTGGAGTGCTAGCATTTTTATCTTTTCCACCTCTGTACTGTGTTCTACAAATTACGCTATAAGTTTTCACTTGGTCGCTGTGCTCGCAGAGTTTTTTAAAGCCTTCATTTGTGTTGCACCTGGTGCAAAATTACTTAGCATCATGTTGTTAGAGTGATAGGACCGGCGCTATTGTTTCACATGTTAAAAGCGCCACAGGGCGCCAGCTTTCTGTCAGGAAGCATCCACTGCGCTACCTGCCATTCTGTTGAACGCTATGTTTGTGTTAAATGTGGCGCTGTGATTATGCTGTTCATTATCATTTGGTCAGTGCCCTTATTGTGTAGGTGATCTGACATTTGTCTTGTAGCCCACACGCCACAGGCCATTGCTTTGTTAGCGGTTCTTTGGCTTTCCCCGCTGCCTACATAGCCTTCTTTCTCTGCCACGTGTTTTGGACCAAACCAATATAGGGGTAATGTGATTGGTTTGGATTGCACACTTCCAGTTTGCGGTCTCAGTGGTGCAGAGCGGCAATGGCAGCGTGTGGAGTCCCCAGGTGAACGGGCAGATCATCAAAGTATGTTCATTCGTTTTTTGTTTGCGTGTTAATGTGTTTTCTTGTGTGTCTGTGTGTTTTCTGCATATGCGTATTTCCTGTGGGTGTGTCATTCCCTGTCTTGCATTTTTATTTTGTGTACTTTGTATACACAAATACATTTTTATTTGTGTTTTTGATTAGTGTCTTGTGTACACATAGCATTTTTTTCCCTGTCTGTTATGTTTGTTGATTGCTTTTAGGATATGGTATATGATACTGGCATATGTTTGTTTGTTTCAATTATATTTATGTTGTCTTTTGTCTCATTTTTGTGTGTGTGTTTGTGTGTACTGTTTTTTTATTTAATAGAAAATTCCTTTTTCTTTTATTCTAGACTATGCTCATAAAGGAGTATGATTATGCCCGCCCTGTCGAGGACATTAAGGAGATGGTGGACTGGCACATCAAGGTCAAACTGAAGACAAAAACGATCTAACAAAAGTGGTCAGAAGTGATCCGTAAGCTATCTATTGCCTTTATGATGCCTACATCTCCTGTAGGTTAGTTAGCCAAGTCCACCTAGTGAATAGTATCCATAACCAAAGGACTTTGCATTAATGTCTTTTGTATCCACAGATAAGTGGCCATCCCTCTGCAAATATGGCAAAGAGGTTCTCAGAGAAGGACACAGGGTCTGAAGGGGACGAGGTGGTGGGAGATCTAGAGGAGTTGGCTGTGAAGGAGGCAGGGGTGGTGGTGATTAGCTCCCCCAATGCGGATACTGAAGAGTCTGGCTACCGTTGGGGCCAGTCTCATCTGGGGAGTCCAGAGGTGGTAGACTCCCCACCACGCCATAGTGATGGTGGTGGTATTTGGGAGGAGGCTGGTCCCTCGGAGTTGGACTCCGAAGCCCCAAATTGGGGGAACACTCCTTCTTCCCCTTGCAGCCCTCCCTGGTTTGAGTTCAGCACCTCTTTCCATTGGTGAGTTGCCTTGCTGTCTTTACTTTTTGCTTCCCAGGGTCAACCTGCAAAATGTGCTGCTCATGTGTTTTTCTTGTTTGTCTCTTTCCTGTTGTTTCAGGGCATCACGGGCCTCGAACAGGCTCCACCCCCTTCTGGAATTTTCGCAAGGTAAATGTGATCCAGCAAATTGACCTCCCCAACTAGCTACTGTGTTGACTCTTAGCTTCCTGTTTGTTTGTTTGTCCCACCTAAGGAGCCTTTGTTTTTATTTTTGTCTTTTCATTGTGCTAGATCTATATCCTCCTACTGGGTCATCTGCACAACCCCTGCTTCACCCTTGTGGCCACCAGCATTTTGTTGGGTCCAGCTTCATTGGCCAATGCCAGACCTGTGATGGTGTGTACCTTTACACCTGTTGCTGCCTTTCATAGGTTGTTACTAATGACTCCCCTCCCAAATTGCCTACAAATTAGGATTGTCCAACACCCTGTTTAGGTTGGTGTTTGAAGATGACTCTTTAACTCTGCTTTATGTTTGTGGACAATGCCCGATGAAACTTCACTACTTATATATCCCCTGTTTGTTGATGATTAATCCATCCCCGAACACTGTGTCCCATGACAATCACTCTGACTTCTGCTCTCCTGCTGCTGCTGGAAGCCTTCTGTACCTGCTGAGTGATGGGACGTGAAGGGTTAATTAAAAAAATTACCGTGGGACCCTCCTCCTGAAGGGACCCCATTTTTGGGGGGTTTTAAGGGTTAAAAACCTTTAAAAATTCCTCCAAGAATGATGTAGGGTCCCCCCCTGCCCAGCATAACAAGCCCAGGAACCAGCTATGGGGGCTTGTAGAACAGGGTGCAGAGGCCAGCCTCGGTGGCCCCACGCACTGCAGGCTACTATGCACGTCCTAAACAGCCCCCTGGCTCTTCTGCCTCCCAGACTTTGGGGAGGCAGGTAATGGGGCGGGTGGGAGTTAATGTCAAGTCACCCGCTAGCCACAGGTGACTTGCCAGACCTTGAGCCTAGTGAACTGGTATAGGGGTCTCATGGATCCCTTACCAGTTCACAAATGATTAAATGTAAAAAAACACACCACACATAGGGAAAAATGTAATTTATTAAAAAAAAGCAAAATTCCACGTTACTGATCTTCAGCCTCGCTGTCCCACGCCACTGTGTCCCTCATCAATTCGATGACAGATGCTGGTGATTGGGGGGGGGGGGGATGCGGAGGCAGAGGATCAGAGTCCCCTGCCCTCCACCTATGTCTCAGAACACCAGCATCTGAATGAAGTCTCCTGTGCCAGGAGCGGGATGACATCACTGGACTAGAGGCAGCGATGGCGAAAGCGGGGGAGGGGGCCTGTTTCGGTCCCTCTCCTCACCATGAAAGAGCACGGGGGGATTTGATGCCTCCTAGGGGGAGAGGAGACTTGTGGAGAGTGATAGCGGTGGTAGCTAAGCATATATCTTTATTGCCACCACCAAGCATCTTTTCCTACATGTCCAGCAGCATTGTCTGGTACTCCAAAACATATTGCCAAATCCTGTGATGCTCCACGATGAAGTCTGAAACAAAAGAGAATATTCAGCAAAAGGCATTAAAACTTTAAAAGCCAAAGGTCCAGCTCCAAAGAGGGCCTGGAATATATGTTTTGCTGGTGGACCTTCAGCAACTGATCTATTTCCCTCCTGCTCTCCTGGATGGCTGAAAGAATGGCCGGATGTTGCTCCTATGTCCGTGTTGTCTGCTGTTCCTGCTCTGCCCGTTATTCCTGTGCCTGTGCTGCCTGTTCAGCCCTTGTATTCAGTTCAGCTTGAAGCTTGTCCCTTCATGACTTTCTTTCATCCAGTTGACCCTATTGTTGTTGACGATTGTAGGCTTTCCGCATTTAAGAGCCCAGCAGCATACAGCTGGCTGCTATTAGGTCACATTTCCAGGTAAGCAGGGACCCCCAATGGGAAATTTAGAAAAGATAGAAACATCACTGGAGTGTCTGTGTTTGTCTGCAGGTTATTGTTCACTCCTGAGCTCAACCACAGGATTGGTTGTTGAAGGTATTGTCAAGGCCAAGGCTGACCTTCACAAATGTGTGTGGGTTGCAAATCAGCCACAACATGGCTCCCTTAAAAGGACTTTGCATTTGCTTGGGAGCAAACTTGTAAATGGAGCTTGAATTGTGTGCATCAATGATGTTCTGGACAGTTGTACAAAAGTTGTTTGCTGCAAGCATAGTTTGGACACATTAAACTTACCAAGGTGGATACAGATGCCTGTGTAGGAGGGACTCCCAAATCCACAGATGTCTCCCAGGCCCAGGCATTTGCGGAATAGGATCCACCAATGCCTGGGCTGTTAAGAAGCACATGTGAAACTTACAACTGAACATCTGTTGTGCCAACTAGATAACCAACATAAATCTTGCAAAAGTGATCACACAGCATTGGGAGACAACAACAAAACGGTGATGGAGGTGGAGGGGAACCAAGCAATACACTGTTTTTTACTTGGGGTACAGACACATACCCTTTTACCAAATTTGCTGTCTCAGTAGGACAACAAGATGGACACATACTAACAAGAAGGTTAGTATGGGAAGAGATGTGTAATCAGTGCACAAATACCTGTGTTGAATCATTCCCTGATGCTTGAGACAGCTGAGGCTGTGGGGACTGCTGGTCTTCCTCAGACAATCATACAACGCTGGATTATGGAAAACCGAGAAGCAAATACGAGAAAATTGTAACAGCATCATGCATGGTCCAAGGCAACAGGAGCAGATACATTTGCTGAACAGTGCACTTAGAGACAGGGTCAGGCTGACTACCTGAAGATCAGGCTGCAGGTGGGTAGTGGACCAGAATGCGGCCTACTAACAAGAGCAGCAAAAAGAAAAACAAACATGAGAAAGTTGCAACAGCAGCATCCATGGACCAAGGCAACAGGAGCAAAGACATTTGCTGAACAGTGCAATTATAGACAGTCTGGGGCCTCGTCCCCGAACCCGCTTCTGCAGCTCATCATTAAACAAAGAAAACACTCTGAACACACAGATGCCAAACAAACGGGTTAATTTGGGCCAACCAAAGCAATGACTTACCTTCACACAGCAAGCCAGGATTGACACCTTGTCTGGGCTGCCTAGCAGCTCCCCTCTTGGCCTGGGCCAATTTAAGAAGTATGCCTTCAGCAGCTGAATGGTTGTTCCCCCAATGCATCTGTTTTTTTTTGGTGAGCTGCATTCAGTTCCACTTCTGTGTGTAAGAGTGTGTGTGTCTGCTGTTGGTGTGGAGCAATGCTTGCTACGTGTGTGTGTGTTTGGTATTGCGTTTGCACTTTGGGTTTTGAAGTGGCAATGCAGTGCAGTGTCGAACATGATTTTGGTGTGATGTGATGATAGCGTGTGGTTGAATTGTGTGGCTGCAGCAGAGCAGTAAAAGGAGGCTGGGGAAGGCGCAGTGGTGTTACTCAGGGTTGACCGAGGGTTGACCAACAGGCTGTCTGTGACAGATTTAAGCAACAAACAAATACGCAGTTAATTTCACCTCCATCGAGCTGCATTTATGTCACTGTACCAACAAATCCACCACAGAATTGACCCAACCACTGTCCGCAGCAAGGCAGTACCAGGCATAGTGCACCTTTTGCCCTGGTGAGGGGATCATGAGGTCATCCTGGCCATCTGTGACCTCATTCCCACCTACATAAGATTTATTTTATGCAACTCATCAAACCTGCATTTTACCACAGGAATCCCTAAAGTTCTTGAAGGAACCCATATTCCCTTCCCATCTCTCGAGCACAAGAGCTGCACTACCGCTACTGGAAAAGCATCCATTCTATGAATGTGATGGTTTTGTGCTATCATGAGATGCGGCTGAGTGCAGTGAGGTCGGGGTTTCTGGGCTCCTAACAGGATTCCTATGTGTGCCAACAATCAGCCATTGCCAGGAAATTTGAGACTCAAGAAATGCCTCTGGGTTGGCTACTAGGTAAGTAAGGGGGCAAATTGTAAGCCCCCAAAACACTTGATTGGTTGGACTGAAGGAGAGGGGAAGCTTAACCCAAAATACACACAACCAGCTTGGGGTCTGCATTTTTTGTGTCAACAACGTTAACCTGTGTGTTTGTATTTAGGAGAACCATTGACCTGCTAAAAGCATGCTTCCTATGTTTGGCTCGCCCTGGAGGGGAGATGCTCTACAGCTCAGAGAAGGTGTCAAAGATTATCCTGGCTTGCTGTGTGCTACACAATCTCTGCATACTACACTGCATGGAAGAGCCAGAGGAAACACAGTTGGTGCCCGAAGTTCCAGACATGCCTGCAGACACTGCCAAAGACCCACAGAGTGGCTTTGCCTGGCAGACACAAATGATTAATTCATTTTTTTGGTGTAGGTGACAGAAACAGCGTTTTGATTCATGCCCTAGGAACAGCAGGGATATGTGTGGAGCCATTTAAAGCATAGATAAAAAGTGCAGATAATACTTCCAAAATGCAGACCAGTAGGAACCAATGGCAGCCCAAAGGGAGATTTAGCCTTGCCATACACAGTGAAAGTGAGTGAAAAAGAAACACTTTACACAAACTAACATGTTTTTTTCCAATTACAGGCACCATAAAGATGTTAGAAGCACAGCTTATTATTGTTTTGTTGTTGATTTAACTTCTTTCTTTTTGGGACATTTAGGAACTTTGCCAAAATATAAAGCAAATTGAGTGTAACTTGTAAAGTTGTACAAGTTACAAGTTACACTTGTAGCGTAAATAACACTGCTGTGTAATGCCTAGTAGCAACAAAAGCAGCATTCCAAACCATAGACACAATGGTATAAACAGAGATCCTGGGTCATGAGCGCCAATCGCACATTACGTTTATCAAATGAACAATAAAATGACAGTGCCACTTTGGTAACAGCGCCATTTGCCAGGCTATCTGCACCTCTCGTTAGCAGCAGAAGTGGCAATGAGTGGCGCTAATAATAAATTAGGCTCCCAGTAACTAGCTTACCTTGAATTCAGATTAAGTGATACAATAGGGTACTTTAGTGCTGTTATTTTAATAATAATGATGTGTGTGAATATTTTCAACATTTCATTCTCATAATAAAAATATTTATTTCATGCATTTCACACAAACTTAAATGTAAGTGGCGATGATCTTAAGTGGCCTTGTGTATAAGCAGTCATTATTTCTGATTGAAACCGGTGGCCGCTGCTCAAATAGTCATTTTATCTGGTCAGTGGTAAATGTTTGATTTCCAACTGGTAGATTGCAGTTGCTTTGTACATTATCTTGCAGTATCATCTAGTGCAGGGGTACTCAACCACTTTTTGTAAAGGTCCGTTTAAAAGCATCCAGTGAGAGGTAGAGGTCCGGGCGGGGGGTAGACAGTTAAAAATCGGACCACACCAATCTAAAAATCCTATTGGCCACTGGGTCAAAAATCCTATTGGCCCCACAGAACCTACAGCAGATTGGACTTCATACTGCACTGCTAGGTGCCAGGGAGCCATGACACTGGCAGGGAGACTAAGCACTACATTGCTGATCAATAGGGCAGTTCTGAGAATGGCAAAATACAAAGCAACTGAGTGCAGGCCTGTCAGGGCAAGGGTCCGGAAATCTGGTGCCGAGGTCCGCATTCGGACCCCGGTCCGCCATTTGAGTATCGCTGATCTAGTGCCTCCACTTGGTTTTACTGACTTTCGTTTTTTATGCATCCTTATCAATGCCATACTAAAAGGCTTTGCTGTATGCAAAAGTGTCCAAAAGTCAGATTACACTGATCTGCACCAGTGGAGTGATTTGCACAGCCTTCACATAAACACATACTTATTTACCAAGAGACAGAGTCTGCTTAGCATTTGGATATGTGTGGTATGCAGGGCGAGAAGAACAGATGTAAAATGGTAAAGCATGAGGAATTGCTATTTTATTTTTATTTGCAACAAACTTTTGAAATAAATTGATATCAGGACTAAAAACAATTTATCAAAGCTCTTTTGCGTTGCTGCTGAATGTAACACAGCTTACAGTATGCATATTTTTTGTGTCGTAGTAAAGAGCTTGAAGACAGGAAATATGCTGGAAAGTTTGTTAATTCTTCATAATTCTGAATCTCTTTACAATATGAATCTTCACATACTCGGGAAGGTGTGTTGCCCACACACGACTAACAGAACTGGGCAGCGTGCAGATATTGTTCACGGATTTGTTAGGATTCTGACGGAACTTGGACTGGGGCCTGTGGAGTCACTACACACTCAATAGTTTAATAGCCAGCCTCTTTCTGCAACTTTATTCCTCACAACTCTCTGTTCAGCAACTTCAGTTTAAAACACCCAGGGGGGATTGGCTCGGGAATGTATAAGATTCCCGGGCCGATCAGATCCTTCCCCGCGGGGCATCCGAAATCGGGATGTCCCGCGGGGTGAAACCCCCCAGGAAGCCCCCAATCCTACCTTTTCCACGTTCCAGCGGCGCATGTGCGTCCGCCGCCTCCCGCGCGTCCTCTAGCAGGGCGCTCTCCCGCGCTGGCCGTTTGTGAATGGGGGTGCGTTTGTGAATGCGCTCTGCTTGTCCGTCGCTGCCTCTCGCTTGGCCGTCGCCGGTGATTGGACAAGCGTTCTATGTTTCTATGAGCCTTCTATGTTTCTATGTTTGAGCGAGTCACGTGGGAGCGTGGTGAGGTGAGTTTTCGGGGCTTTCTGGGGGGTTTCACACAGCGGGGCACCCCCGATCGGGGTGCCTCAACGAAGTGGACCAAAACCCAGGATAGTCAAAATCCTGGGTGTTGGTCCACTTTAAACAATGACAGTCCCTGCATCCATGGTCCCACTAGGGGCTGGGACTATACAACTTTTGGTACCTTTCTGACTGTCTCCCGGATCCTTCCTTTTCCACATAGATCCTCACAGAGTCACACTGTCCTGCTTACTAGCTTACCAGGATCTTCTGCTCTCTGTGTGTATTAAATTCCTAAAGGGTACTCTCGATTCCACGTTCTCTCTCTCTGGTTGCTTCACTAAGCCCTGTACTCGCCCCATCTGGTTAGGCTGATGCATGTGTGCTGTAATTTTGGTGCACTTACTACACACTGCACCGTATTGTACTGGACTCTACACTCCACAACTGGCAATACCAGGAAGTCAAAGAGATATTTATCATCTCTATTTACCCAGACTGCATTGGGCCTCTTACTGTGATATCACTTTCACAGCAGCCTCTGCTTGTTAACTGTGTAGCTGCTGTCCCTTCTTATATACCGCTTTACTGTTTACTGTACAGAGATATGTGAAATGTTTTATGTACCCCTATTCTCAGCCCGGTTACACTCACCTCCTCTGGAAATCAGCAGTTTACACTGGTGAAGACAGGTTTATTGGGCCTATCTGACCAAAGTTATATTCTGGTATGGGTTCTTACCCACTTTAACTTTTCCCCCTGAGTGGTTACTGGTACACACACTCAGTGGTCCAAGTTTAAGACTGGTTCAGTGTGCTTTCCAGATTCCTACTGTAGTAGTTAAATGTTTCTAGGCCTGTCTCCTTTTTTGACAAAAGGGGGGTGGTTACCCAACACATATAAATAAAATGGAAACATTTATAAAATATTAATAAAACAGCGATAATAACAACATCCTATTCTATAAACTTACATTTCCTTCTGGATGGTAAGGTGTGGTATGGGATCTCAGTATTCTGCAATATTTTCCCAGTTAAACCGGATTAACGGTTGTTGGACTGGCTCTTTGCTGCTAGAAAGAAGCTCGAGGGGGCATCCAGAACGCTGGAGCCCCCTCGCACCTAAATGCACAGGACACATAGAATACACACATTCCTTACGAGCCAGCACTGGGAAAGGAGTCCTGAGATTGGCGGCCAGACGGTCACGTGGGCTGTAGTCGCGTTCTATGTGCCGGCAGGACCCGCCCACGTGACCGGCGAGCGGCCAATCGCAGGACTCCTTTCCCGGCGCTGGCTCGTTAGAAAGGTGAGTATTCTACGTCTCATGTACATTTAGGTGCGAGGGGGGCTCCAGAGTACTGGATGCCCCCTCGAGTTTCTTTCTAGCGGCAAAGAGCTGGACCAACACCCGTTGGATGTTGGTCCGGTTTAAGCAAAGACTTCGTTTTCAAACTCTTTCTTGATCATGATGGAGCTTGGTAGGAAATCTAAACTTCAGAGCAAAGTTATTAAAGCAATCAGTCATCAAAATCATTAAAGATCTTCTCTGCTGCAGTTTTTCCAGACTTGTTTGTAGTTGCATAGGCTTGAGCAAATGTGGTGAAATGATCCATGACTACTAGGATATATTCATAGCCTCCTTTGTACTTGTCAAGGTGTAGAAAGTTTATGGTCCCAATCTCAAAGGGGTATGTTGTAGTATTGTTTCCTATTGGTGCACCTGTTGGTGTGTTAAAATATTTATCTTTCAAACAACCACATTCTTTTGTCACATATTGTTCAATGTTCTGAAAATATGGCCAAAAGAAAGGTCTCATCTCTTCATGAAGTTCTCTAAACACCATCCGATGATACACCTTTGGCAAAACTAGTTGTGAGCATGGTCCCCCTACTTGTGGTGTAGTATGCCTTTTAAGTCAGGTGTAACCTAGGCCAAGTCGGCAAGTTCAGAAACCCATCTTTGACCAGTTGCATTGAGTTTTGCAGCAGAAATGATGTAGGTTAGTGGGTTGTTGTCTGTGTAGACCACAAACTCTGGACTGTAGTACAGGTAGTCTCTGAACCCTTCACATATGGCCCACTTCACGGCTAGGGACTCTAACTCCCCAGAATGCAGATGATAGTTCTTCTCAGCTGCTGTCAATGTTCTTGAACCATAGCTAATAACTCTTAACTTGCCATCTTGACGTTGGTATAGGGCTGCTCCAAGTCCTACTTGAGATGCATCCCAGTGTAGGATAAATGGAATATTGAAGTCTGGATATGCTATGACAGGTGGTTGAATTAAACAGTCAACTAGCTTTCCTAATAGTTCTTGGTGATGAGAAGTCAAGTTGATAGGCTGTTGAGCAAAAGCAGATATTCTTCCTTTGTGTTTGGTTCTGCTTTTATTCATCTTATTTTTTTCTGGCATCACATCACTTGAGGTTACTGCAAAGAAAGCATACAATGAAGCTACAATCTTGGAAAAGTTCTGGATGTAAGTCCAGTAGTAGGATAGGAAACCTAGGATCTGCCTCAATTCTCCCACAGTAGATGGAGGTTTGTTCTTCTACGCCATCACTGGAGCAATTACTTTTGGATCCATAGTGTAACCATCTCCAGACACAATCTTCTCTAGGTATCTGACTTGTTTCTGTTGCTAGTAACACTGCAAGATAGTTCTCACCTGTTCTACATGTTCAGCGAATGACTTGCTATGAACCAACTTATCATCCATGTAAGGCTGGCAGGTGTCATCTCTCTACTGCTCTGGAATTCTGCAGGAACATTACTAAGTCCAAAGGGAATGCGGATCCATTCATACAGTTCCTGTGGTGAAGAAGGCCTACTGGATTCTTCTACAAAGCCTTGATGGTGCTGCGTTATTGTCTCTTTAAGTGGTGTCTTTACGGTGACTGGTGCCGTACCACGTAAAGGGTCAGCTTCTTTGGCCTCTCTTTTCTTCACGCCTACGATTCCAGCTTTGGATGGGTTTACCTTGACTATCTTGCTTTATCTTCTGTTCTTTTTCTGACTCAAGACTGGCAGCATCATTCATTTGCTCTATCATCTCTTGATCTGTGATGTGGGACTTTTCTAGATGCTACATTAGTCACTCTAGTAACGTTGGCCTTAATGCTCTGCATAAACAGACCACACTATGTAATGACAATCTAGGAAATGGACTACAGAAAGCAATCTGGGTTGAGATTAAATACACAACAATTAAGATGACCAGGAGGAGTGGAAAAGAGCAGGTGTCCTGGTAAGACTAAGAAGTAAGGGTTTTCGTTCTGCTTTACCCCTCGCTAACCTGACAAACAAAATTGAAGAACTTCAAATCTTGTGTAGCAGAAGATTGGATCTGTCCTGTTCAGCTGCGTTATGTTTTACAGAAACCTGGTTGAAATGGGATATACCTGACAATTCTCTGGAACTACCGGGATTTAACATCCTATGTGCAGACCGTGACCCCAAGACCTCCAAGTAACAGAAAAGGGGTGGTGTCTGCTTCTGTATTAACAACAGCTAGGGCACAAATGTAACAGTAATGGAAAGTAATGGTAACGCGTGGAAAGCCTCGGGCCCAGATGAAATCTCACGGTTATGTCTAAGGATCTGTGCCGAACAGCTGGCACTCGTCCTAGGAGATGTTTACAATCGATCGTTAGAGGAATGTCATGTACTTGGATGCCTGAAAAGGTCTATTATTGTTCCAATCCCTAAAAAACACCAGCCAAAGACCTTAACAACTATAGACCAGTAGCGTTAACTTTGATCATGATGAAGGTCTTTGAGGGACTCGTTCCTCCTATCTGCAATCGACAACAAAGTACCACTGGGAGCCACTTCAGTTTGCTTACAAAGCCAACAGGGCAGCTAGCGATGTGGTTATTCTAGCCCTTAAAGTGGACCAACACCCAGGGGGGATCGGCCCGGAAATCTATAAGATTCCCGGACCGATCAGATCCCTCCCCGCGGGGCATCCGAAATCGGGATGTCCCGCGGGGAGGAACCCCCCAGGAGGCCCACAATCCTCACCTTACCGGCGATCCAACGGCGCATGCGCGAGACGCGGCCGCGTCTCTCGCTTCCCTCTAGCAGGGCGCGCTCCCGCGCCGGCCGTTTTGTGAATGGCCGGCGCAGGAGCGCTCCCTGTTAGAGGGAAGCGAGAGACGCAGCCAATGACAGCGCTCTGGTATGCGCGTCCAAGCGGCTTTGGACGCGCATACCAGAGCTGCTCTGAGCGCTGTCATTGGCCGGACGAGGTCACGTGGGAGCGGGCAGAGGTGAGTTTTTGCGGCGATCGGGGGGGTTTCAGACAGCGGGGCACCCCCGATCGGGGTGCCCCACCTAAGTGGACCAACACCCAGGATAGTCAAAATCCTGGGTGTTGGTCCACTTTAAGTATGTACTTGAACACACAGAGCAACCAGGATCATACATAAGAACACTGTTTGTTCACTTCAGGTCGCCTTTTAATACTATCAATCGAGACATCCTCATCAATAAACTGGAATCAATGTCCGTCCACGCTGGAATTTGTAATTGGATTAGGAGCTTCTTAATGGAAAGATCTCAATGAGTAAAAATTGTGAATGTCCTCTCCAAAGCAGAAGTCACCAATATAGGCGCCCCTCAGAGTTGTGTGCTCTCCCCCCTTCTTTTTACTCTAGGTGTTTTCACCTAGGAATCAGTAAAATTACTGAAATATGATAATGACATGATTATCATGATTATTCCACATGAATTCTCACATTCTCACAGATATATTTATCATCTCTGTTTACCCAGACTGCATTGGGCCTGTTACTGTGATATCACTTGCACAGCAGCCTCTGCTTGTTAACTTTGTAGCTGATGTCCCTTCTTATATACAACTTTACTGTACAGGGATATGTTAAATGTTTTATTCCTCCAATTTCAGCCGAGCCACAGGTGTATTGTAGCATGAATAAAGGAGACATTTGGGGAACTCATACGAAGAGTTGTTGATGCTCACAGGCTGCAAAGGGTTACTAATCTCTAATATACAAATAGGGGACATCAAGGCCCACTTAACCCTCCCTCAGATCTGACTAACAAAGATCACTCCAAAAACATTTATGCCTCGCCAAAGTGATTGATGCATTTACATGGCCACCTGATAAGTAGGCATGTTGCCTCTGCTAAACACCACCAGCATTGGAAAGGTAAATAATCTGAGATGTAACCAGGTAATATCGGGCTAAGAATTATTAATTATATGAAGAGATGGGGACTGTACACAGCCATTTATGAATGGTTATCCAATCTATTGTTGTAAGAATAATATCTAATTCCTGAGCCCATTTCCCTAATTGGGAAGGGGGGGGGGGGTATTGAGGTTGCTGATTCATCACGGCTTTATAATATCTTGAAAGTGGGAACACATCCCCATCATGGCTGAGATAAGTATTTGAAAAGGGGAAGGCTTAAAGGTCTGTTTAGGTAAGTTTAAGGGGGTTATGTAGCTTTGAAGTTGAGGAATCCAGTATTAATGCAGTATTTTGGAATAGCTCCAAAATAGTTGACTGCATTGCATGTCCCAACTTTGGGGACTCACAGATAAGAGTAGTGACCACACTAAGCACAGAGTGCCTTGTCGGGTGATGTGGCTTCCACATGTATCTGCAGATATATGCAACCAAATCTCTGTCTTTCCACATAGTTAGACATGTTTGGTGCTGAATAATCAGATGAGATTGATGATGAGAGGGTTAAACTTGGAGGTAAATTAGTTCCCAGACCCTGAATTATATTAATAATAATTTTGTATGATAAGAGGATATATAATAATAATAATTTTGTATGATAAGAGGATATATAATAACAATGATCTTGTATGAAGTAACAATCTCGTATAAATAAGAGGGATGGAGCTGCTCCCACCCCCTTTACTCATTTTTAAAAGTATATATTTTTCGTTTGCCAAAATTATGTCTGAAACAAGAAATGAGTCTATTTTTTTTTTATATTTCAGCAGCTTGTCAAAACAGCTTACCTATGCAGAGTGTGCAGCAGGAAGAGCTGTAACTCACCTAAGCCCCATGATCCGGTCACTGGTCTGCAGAAAGATGGGCGCAGTTCCAATGAGTGAGGACACTGGTAGCTGGTACTAAAAATATTAGTACTAAGAGTGTCCTCACTCATGGGAGCAGCGACTATCTTTCTGTGACCCTGGCCACAGCCCATTTGACAGCCGGAACGCCGACCAGGGACCGGATCACGAGTTACAGAGTTTCCTGCTGCACAATCTGCCCCCCCCCTTCCCGCATGCACCCGCCATCACAATCTTTTTTGCTCAACCCCGATTCTCCCTCTGGAGGCCCCTTGACAGATGGGGGTGGGGGAGGAGTGGGGGTGCAGAGGGGTCCCCAGAGGCAGAATAGCCCGCCAAACCCGAACCATGAGGGGTTCATCCAACACTAGTCCTTAAACAACATTTCTATCAAATTAAGGTCAGGACTTTGATTTGGGCATTTCAAAACTTTATTTTAAAAATGAGTAAAGGGGGTGGGACACGCAATGCAGTCAACTATTTTAGAGCTACTCACCATTTGGGAAGCTTCCAGCCTCCATTTAGAACACTCCACAGGGAGAGATCCATATTGACTGAACCCCTCCCTGTGTGTGTTCATGGCAATTCAAACTGAGTAAAGGGGGTGGGAGCAGCTCCATCCCTCTTATTTATACGAGATTGTTACTTCATACAAGATTATTGTTATTATATATCCTCTTATCATTCAAGATCTCTCCCTGTGGAGTGTTCTAAAGGGAGGCTTCCCAAATGGTAAGTAGCTCCAAAATAGTTGACTGCATTGCATGTCCCAACTTTGGGGACTCACAGATAAGAGTAGTGACCACACTAAGCACAGAGTGCCTTGTCGGGCGATGTGGCTTCCACATGTATCTGCAGATATATGCAACCAAATCTCTGTCTTTCCACATAGTTAGACATGTTTGGTGCTGAATAATCAGATGAGATTGATGATGAGAGGGTTAAACTGGGCGGTAAATTAGTTCCCAGACCCTGAATTATATTAATAATAATTTTGTATGATAAGAGGATATATAATAATAATAATTTTGTATGATAAGAGGATATATAATAACAATAATCTTGTATGAAGTAACAATCTCTTATAAATAAGAGGGATGGAGCTGCTCCCACCCCCTTTGCTCAACCTACTTTTAAAAATTCCAAAGAAAATGGACTTTCCCTTTAAGGCAGGCATGCTGTTTTAACACTGTGTATTCTGTATTTTCCCTGTTTTTGGTTAGCCAGCTGACAATCATTCACGGAGAACAAATTTGTAACCATGCTGTTCTTCAGCAATTAAAACATTCAGACATGAATACAGGTGCAGGTTTTTGTTACATGAAAAGAAATTTATTTGAAAATGTGAAACATTTTAAAGTAATTATAAAGTAATAGCAGTTGCACATTTTTCTTTCTTTTACATCTGGAGAAACTTTTAGTTAAAGGGGGTATCAGCACACTCTTCACTGGTATACACAGCTCTGCAAATTCATAAAACACTCAAAGATAACCATAACTTAACCGTAAGTGTCTCCTGTACTGGAGCCAGACAAAGCTTTAATGGTTCACAGGTTTGTGAATGTTTTAGTGTAGACCATTATACAGTTTGATCTAGATCAGGGTCTCACAACCTTTTTTTTATCAGATACCACATTTCATGTTCTAAATATCTCAAGTACCACCTGGATGATACGTATAGGATGTCGGCACCTGAAACAGTATTAAAGTTATACTAAAGGCAAGATCGATAGTTGTTCCATTGTCTCGGGCTACACGTTGCGCTGTCCCAAACTTCAATCCGTTTTCAAATACACCCTGTAGTTCCTAAGTTATTAGTAAAAGTATTAGAGCATTGGAGATGCAGAGAAAAAATGAGGAAAAACAGTGGGTGTGCTTTTACCTAAATCATAGTAAAAAATAAGTGCATTGTTGTGCACATTACTGGCAGCACACAGTGTGACCAGAAAAAAGGGTGAGAGATGCTGCAGGTTAAGAGCATCTCCAGCCTGCCAGCACATAGTGTGACCAGAGAGTAGGAAGGAGGGGTTTCATAGCTGCAGAGAGAAGCAGGTAATCAGGACATCTGGGAAGAGATTGGGGGGTATTGGTTCTTGGCCCACTGAAGGCTGATTGAAGGACCAGGTCAGCAAGGTGGAGGGTGAAAGCTTAATGAGGCAGTGATTTCCTCACTAAGGAGACCGGCATAGCAGGAAGGAGAGCACTGGAGGGACTTGATGTAAGGTATGCTACTGATATTTATTTTTTAACTTTTGACTTGCCAATCACTTTAAAAAGCCCACATACAACTATATATAGTGTATGAAATGCACACACACACAGTTTTCATCCACTTTTTGAACAGTCTATAGTTCTGGAGCAAATCAGGCTTGGCTAAAGTATAGTGGGCAGCAGATCGGGTTGGGGTACAGGTCACTTTGCAACTTGGCTAAGTAAAACTTGAAAGTATCTCGAGTACCACCAGCAGTGCTCATACCACTGGTTGGAGACCAGACATATCAGCCCTAGTTTAAATTCATGAGTCTTATGTGTGCTTGTAATGCAGTAACATACAGTAACACTTTATACTACACTGACAGTAAAAGTCACAAGGCAAAGGCAATATGAAATGTATGCTGTGAGGCAAAGACAACTGACAGAACATAATAAGTGTATGGATTTTGACTATGGAAGAGTAATACAGAAATGATAGGGTTTTGTTTAGATCTTGAATGCCTAGGAACCTATCTCAGTACAAGTAACAGGTCTTGCAAGTATAAAGCAGTAGCCCTGTGTTTAAAGTGACCCAACATGCATTTTTATTTTTTTTTTTATAGGGCAATGTATAGGGCAAAGTCGCAGAGGGGCATCCAGACTGCTGGAGCTCCAGTGCATAACTTGCAAATACGATCCCACGCTTGTCCACCGGTGGTCATATGGTCTGGGTTTCCATTGCCAAGGGGGATCATGGGGGAGTAAGGTGAGAGCTTATTTTCAGATTTTAGAAGACAAGTTACAGGCTTGTGGCCTAGGCTGACAGCAAACCAACACCCATTTTTTATAAAACAGGTGTTGATCGCAGGCTAACCTAGTGCAAACGTCATCCTGACTGTTTGTGCCATTCTGTGCATACTGCTCCTGCTAGCCAGTTTAACCTTATCTCCCCCTTTTTCCCTCAGTGAAACCAAGCCCCATATTTGGCGGCCAGTGGTCACATGTTGGCTGGAAACCCAGGAGAGGACTCCAGAACATGCAACTACTGGCGGCTAATCGTGGGGCCTAGTTTTGGCAAAGGAGCATGGAAATGGTAAGGGAAACAGGCTTTCAGGAGGATATGCTGCTCATCTTCCATCAAAATCCATTTTATAAAAAATGCATCACTTGTAATGGTGTCTGTTTGTCCTGTCCAAATCCACCACCCAGGTCAGATTTAAACTGGAAGAATAACTGCCATCTTTTTCAGTAGCATTTGCCTCATACTGTATATGCTACGGCATATTAATGAGCACTGTGTAAAACTGTGAGTAAAAAATGCACGCTAGAGGGGCGTGGCTATGTAACTGGAAGAGGAAGATGTGCGGCACGAGGGCTTCTGAAAAAATCCTGGAAAAACCCTGGAATCCAGTGGAAATCCTGAACCAAACCACCTGGGAGCTTCACTAACTGCCCAATGACCCTTTATCTGCCATTGTGGGGACCGGGCTCTTGTGCTGGGCTTCCCTGTGGGGCTGAAGATCTTTCCCGCGAGGGCGGGCGGCGCCATTTTGATGAATGAGGCGGCGAGGAGGAGCAGGACTGACCTACCTTGGTGCTGTGGCTGACTGACATATAACTGAAGAGAAAGTTTTACTGGCACTGGGTCTCGCTGATCCGCACTGGAGAGGAGAGGTGTGAGGTGTCAGCTGCTGTAGAAGCTGCGTCTGTTCCCTGCTACGTGCTGCAGGGGGCCATTCATCTCCCCTCCGCACCTGACAGCCGGCTCTCTTCCCCCCTCTGCCTCCGGCGGCCGGATCTCCTCCCCCCTCCGCCTCCGACAGCCGGCGTTCATCTCCCCTCCACACCCAACAGCCGGCTCTCTTTTCCCCTCTGCCTCCAGCGGCTGGCTCTCCTCCCCCCTCCGCCTCTGACGGCTCGGCTCTCCTCGCCACTTGCTTACTGTCTCCTGCTGCGAGGTACAGCATATCTCTAGTGACAGGCTTCCCCAGGTGCTGGCTCACATTTCAGAGGGCTTTGCCATCAGTTGACGGGTGGTCCTCTTCCTGTTCTTTTTGCTGCAGAGACACCACAGGTCTCTGCCTGCTGACATCGGTAGCCCCTACTGTCTCTTATCCACTTGTTAAGCCCCTAGAGGCTACCATCACACTCCTGAGGCTATTGTAGGAGCTCAGATCTCTGGCTTTCTCAGTGCCCTCAAAGTTGAAGGGTCAGATCTTGCGGCCTGCGAGAAATCTCACCTTCTTCCCTGGAAGGCTCTGTGTTTACACCAAATAGCAATTGCCCTGCAGATCTGCACCCCTCCCCCTCCGGCTGATAAAGCTGAAGTTTGGATCAACCTGCTGCCTTGCACCCCACATCTACTGGTCAATTGGCCTCTTGATCATCCCCAGGAATAAGAGGAAGGCAGAGCAATATACCAGGCAGAAATCATCTATATATGAAAGGCAATAAAAAGAGACGCACTGTGCTCCTGAGCTGCGGTACGCAAAATATGGCCGATTCACCTACTGAACGCCCTGGGTCTCCTGCTTCGAATCCTGATAATTCTGCAATAATGGTGGCTATCACAAACTGCCAAAGTGTGCTTACAGCTAAGTTTGATAATCTGCAGGAACAATTAAACTACTTTAAGCATGACCTAGACAAGGTGAAGGATAGAGCAAGGGAGTCGGAGAGAAGAATTGGAGAGGCGGAGGATAGCTTATCAACTGTCACCTCAACGGTGGATTCTCTGAGACGCCAGGTGAAGACCCTCACGGAACGGGCAGAGGATTCTGAGAATCGTTCCCGACGCAACAACATCAGAATAATCGGGCTGCCGGAAAGAGTGGAGGGGGACACTCCTGAAAGCTTTATTGAAAACCTTATCCAAAAAACGCTGGTGCCAGAGGGCCTCTCCCCCTTCTTTGCGGTTGAAAGAGCGCATCGAATCCCATTTAGACCCCCACCGCCCGGGGCCCCTCCCCGTCCCTTTATCTTGAAGTTACTGAACTTTAGAGACCGGGACACTGTACTGATGGCTGCTCGGAAGCAAAAAGATATCCTGTTCAATGGAGCGAGATTGTCCTTCTTTCCGGATTTTACATCTGAGGTGCAGAGGCAGCGCCGTTCCTTCAATGAGGTGAGGGCGCGGCTCCGGGGGAAAAATATTAGGTATGTCATGCTATTTCCTGCTAAGTTGCGAGTCCAGGATGAAGCTACCACTAAATTCTTCTACACGGCGGAAGAGGCCAACAACTGTATAGACTCACTCCCTGAAGCCTAAGAGCTGGCCATGTATGGCTAATCCCAGTGGAGCAAGGGTACTTTGTCTAACACTTAGCTGGCTGAGACTCTCTGGGAAACTTTGACTGCATGATATGTTTTCCGTCGCCTAGCTTTACTGCCCTATTGGAGGTGTCATGCAAGGGGAGCCCAGGGCTCGGTTCTCATGGGGGAGGTGCTGTGATGAGACCACGGGTCTTCTATCCCTTACCCTGTGTTTTGTGACCCTTATGACCACCCCTCTTTTTCTTCTCTCTCTTTTCTTTCCCCTCACAAAACACAGGACGACCAGAGGTTAAGGGTAATGTTACTGCTGTTGTTGTTAATGTTTTATCTTTATTGGATAGTAAGCTTGGTATGGTGTATGAGTGTGAATGTTGGTATGAATGGATTGGCCTGCTGCTATGAGGTCTTGGAGGGGGCTGTGAGATTCCAGGATATAACGCACCTTCCTGGCATATCTGACTATCACATCAAGGTTAGATGGAATGTACGGTGATTTCATGGAATGTGCGAGGTCTTAACGATCGCATAAAGAGGTCTTCCCTGTTTCAATTCCTGAAACGCCATAGCCCTGACATTATAATTTTGCAAGAGACCCACCTACTGGGCCAGAAAGCGATGTCCATTAAAAAACCTTGGATAGCACAACTATTTCACTCCCACTACTCTAATTATGCCAGGGGGGTATCAATCCTGGTAGCTAAGCATCTGCCCTTTACCCTCATATTGATCTACTCTGACCCTAATGGAAGATTTGTCAAAATGCATGCTAAAATATATGATATCAATATCTTGGTGGTAGGCTTATATATACCACCCCCCTTCGATGTGCAATCTCTCCAGGAGATCATGGATAGAGTTGCCGCCTTCCCGCCTGACCCTCTGATGCTCATAGGGGACTTTAATATGATCCTAGATAGATCTCTGGGCCGGCTGATCCCTGGGGTGGGCCCCACTACAGCATTGGCTGCGTGGGCTGAGGCCCTGGGTTTGACTGAATTGTGGAGATGGAAACATCTTAATGACAGGGCATTTTCCTGTCACTCCATCCCCCACAAGTCGCTTTCACGGATTGATCTGGCCTTTGCATCCGGTCTTTTGTCTAGGGTGGTGGCTAGTGAGTACTTACCAAGAGGTATATCTGACCATTCACCATTAATGGTGACCATACGCATGTCTGGGACCCAAACTGGTGTGAGAAGATGGGCTCTCAACCCCTTATGGCTAGAGGACGAGGAGGTTTGCAGTGCACTACTAAGAGATCAGAAGATATATTGGCAATGTAATTGTGTCAGAGTGAAGTCAGAGTGAAGCGAGGGAGGGCAGTCCGGAAATTGGAGGAGAAAATGGCTGGGGCAGAAGAGGAGTTTGTGAAATCAGCAACGCCTGCGAATCATGATTTACTCAAATCAGTCCAAATTGAATATAATCTTGCATTAACCCTTTTGGTGCCAAGCACGTAACACCTACGTGCTGGCTTGGCTGGGCCTTAAGTGCCAAGCCCGTAGGTGTTACGTGCTTGACTTTCCTCGCTTCTAGTTTAAAAAATAAAAATCAAAAATACTCACCTGACCCCTTGTTGGATCCGGCCGGGTCTCCTCTTTAATTTGGTGCCATCCGATCCCCCGTGGGGGGTCGGATGGCTCCAGGAGAGCCCCCGGAATAGGCCGCCCCCCCCCCCGCTTCTGCAGCAGCAGCTGCTAACTGTAAAAAAAAAAAAAAAATAAAAATGACATTCACTTACCTGTGTGTGCGCTGGCTCCCGCTGTCCCTCCTCTTCACCTGGGGGGCCTCCGATCCCCCCCCAGGACTTACCGTTCTTCAGGAGAGAGCCTGGGAGGCTCTCTCCTCTCTTCTTCAAGATGGCGGCCGCCATCTTGCCTCTAAGCCCCGCCCCCTTGGGGGCGGGGCTTATGACGTCATCCCGGTCCCGATCACCGGCTTCAGCTTTCTCAGCTTCTCAGATGCCGGTGATCGGTGCCCTGGAAGGAGGTGACAGGAGATCCTCTGATCTCCTGCCTTCTCCTTCTCTGGATGCCGATCACCGGCATCTGTCAGCTGAGCGGCGAGGGACAAGAGCTTGCAATCGAAGGTAAGTACAGTAAAAAAAAATTTTTTTTTTTTCTAATAAAATACTTTTTATTATTGTGTGGTGTTTTTTTTTCACATTAACCCTTTGTGAGCTGGTAAGGGGTCCATGAGACCCCTTATACCAGTTCACAAGGCTGGGGGGGTGGCAAGTCACCTGCCCTAGCGGGTGGCTTGCCATTAACCCCCGCACCCCCATTACCTGCCTCCCCAAAGGCCAGGGGGGGGCAGAAGAGCCCGGGCCCACATAGGCTATGTGGGCTCGTAGGCTGCAGGGTGGGGGGGCCACCAAAGCTGGCCCCCCCACTCTGTGCCTACAAGCCCCCATAGCTGGTCCCGGGCTGGTTACTTTGGGTAAGGGGGACCCCACGTCATTTTTTTTTTTGGATTTTTAAGGGTTTTTAACCCTTAAAAATCCAAAAAAAAATGGGGTCTCCCTCCCCGGGAAGGGGGACCCTATGTCATTTTTTTTTTTGAATTAACCATTTGTCATCCAGCAGCTATAAAAGGCTTCTGGGCAGGAAAGGGTGTCTACCTATACATATGTGGTATCGCTGTAACCGGGAGAAATTGGGGTTTCTCACGCAATAAGATTTTATTGACAAACTTACATTTTTTATTACAAAAAACTCGACAAATTGTAAAAAAATATATTTTTTTTAATTTTTTTCACACATTTCACCCAAAAATGTTGAGAATACACCTAAAAAATACAAACAAGACATTTCATGTTAAAGCCCAGACTCTGTTGAAAAAAACAATATATAATTATCCTGGGAAATCCCTGGAAATCCTTTCAAAAATGACAGTTGAACATGTGTAGCGCGAAACAGTCAAACTCAGTCTGGCAACAGGGAGTGGCAAATGCTGCAGGTAGGCTGGCAGCGAAAGGGTTAACTGAGTCTACAAGGAAGATATTATTATTAAAACAGCAAACAATTTTTGAGAAGGGGGAGAAAAATGGGAGAACCTTCGCAAACGCAAATAGCGGGTATTAAAAATCAGACCCAATTTATAACAGACTCAGAGGGGATCTCCAAACAGTTCCATGACTACTACAGCCAGCTGTACTCTTCTAGGGTTCAGTATGACCCAATAGCTCTAGCCACCTATCTTGAAAACATAAATCTCCCATCTTTGTCAGATGCGGATAGCGCAATGCTAGACGGTCCAATAACATGCAAGGAAATTGAGAAAGCAATCACCCTGATGTCTAGCCGGAAGGCCCCCAGGGCAGACGGTTTGCCCTCAGTATGGTACAAAAAGAGCGTTGCTGCTGTGGTGCCAAGACTGCTGGAGGTTTTCTCTGAAGCTCTGCAATCTGAAACCCTACCTGAGTCCTTCGCACAGGCAATTATTACTTTGATATATAAAGATGGTAAACCCAGGGATTCCTGCAGTTTGTATAGGCCGATTTCTCTCCTGAATCAGGATGCCAAGGTTCTCGCTAATATTTTAGCACTCGGACTGTAATACTTTCACTTGTGGGGCCCGACCAATCCGGCTTTATGTCAGACCAAACGACAAGCATTAATCTGAGTAGATTGTTCAGTAACCTGCAAATTCGTCATGACAATGCTGGGAGTAGGGTGGTTATATCACTAGACAATGAAAAGGCCTTCGATTCAGTCGAATGGCCTTATTTATGGGCTGTTCTAACTAAATTTGGCCTTCCTCCAACCTATATTAAATATGTACAACTACTTTATAAGAACCCCAGGGCAAGGGTAAGAGTGAATGGAGTTACAACGACTGAATTCTCATTGCACCGAGGCACGCGACAAGGGTGTCCTCTCTCCCCTTTGCTATTCGCGCTTGCTATTGAACCCCTGGCATCGTTAATCAGAGACTCCCCAGAAATTCAGGGATGGAAACTGGGTCGCACTGTTGAAAAAGTTTCCATGTACGCAGATGATACCCTGGTCTATCTGGCAGATGCTAGCAGCTCACTAGAGGCACTACTAAACATAATGGCTAAATTTGGGATGTTTTCAGGGTTAAAGGTTAATTGGGAGAAATCTAGTTTGTACTTGGTGGACAAGCCAGAAGACATGCAGATCTCTCTAGTCTCATCACTTCAAGTGTGGACCGGCTTAGATATCTGGGAGTCATTATACATGGGGACCCCTCAAAATTTATGGAGCTGAATATATGCTCGGTGATTGGTGCTCTCAGGAGAAAGACCGCTCAATGGACATCTCTCCCCCTTTCGGTGATCGGTCGGATTAATATCTTCAAAATGGTTTTCCTCCCTAAGTTTCTATACATTTATCAAGCATCACCTGCTGTGCTGCCAGCTGCCCATTTCCGACTATTAGATTCCATATTGTTTAAGTTCATCTGGGGCACCTCTCCCCCCAAAATGAACAGGTCTATCCTCAGAGCGCCTCTGAATGCAGGAGGCCTAGCGGTACCACACATGTTACTATATTTTTATGCTGCCCAATTAGTTTACACTACTTGGTGGATGGACCCCTCGGTGACTAATCCAGTGACTGCCCTGGAGGCTTCCCTGTGGGGCCCAGCGACCCCTCTGCAGACTCTGGCGTACAGGGGAGCTAAAGGCCTCCCACACGCCACTACGTGTATGAGAACTACCCTGCATGTCCGGCATAAAGTGCACGATATGGGGAGACCTCCCCGCTCTCCTTTAGAATGGTCACCCAATACACCTCTGTGGGAGAACCCTAAGTTGCCTGAGCTGATGCCCCTTCCAGACACTATCTTTTGGAAGAGCCGAGGAATCACGTCAGTAAGGCAGGTACTGTCTGGAGGGGCACTTATGTCATACGAGCAACTATGTCATGAGTTTGTGCTGTCTCCAAGGGATTTCTGTAGATACCTGCAGCTTTGGCATGCTCTCAGGTCTCAGATCCCTTTGGAGGGGCTGCAATTAGTGGAGTCATCAGTCGAGGCTATAGTAAGATCCAAGGACCTCAGTAAGCCCACCTCAACATTGTATTCTGCCCTCCTCTTAAGTCTCCCAGCCCCACTGGATAGAGCACTGGAAAACAGACCTTGGCCAGGGAGACTGGGAGGAGGCGATAGATAATCTGTACACATCGGTTATAGATTCAAGGGATAGATTTTTCCAGGCTAAATGGCTTCATCAGGCTTATCTGACCCCAGTTAGAGCTTAAGAGAATGGGCCTGTTTGAGTCAGACTTATGTCCCAGATGTAATACCAGAGCGGGCACCTTGCTACATATGATTTGGGAATGCCAGGTGATCTCGACATTCTGGGAGGAGATATCTAGCTTTATACATACCTCTGTGGGCCTGCCAGTTACAAAGTCAGCTGCCTTCTGCTTCTTAAGTATAGTTGAGACTATGTTGGATGGGGGGCCGCAGAGAGTTCTCCTACGGCTGATAGCTTTCTACGCATGGAAATGTATCCTATTGAACTGGAAACACCCAAACACGCCAACTCTGTCGGGCTGGAAAAGCCTGATAAACGGGAAGCTAGTCTTATATAAGATGACTTACCTGGCTAGGGGATGTCCTTTTTCCCTCTTGCCCTTCCTCCTTGGACCTCAGAATACCTACCTTTTATACGGATAAACATAGGTGATAGCAGGCGAGGATGACTCATTGTGAGTGACTGAAGTATGTGTGTGATTTTGTTTTGGTTTGTATTGTTGGTTTGCTTCTTGCCCTTGTGTAAGCTAATATTTATGTATATATATACGTTTATGATCCCTCTCTTGAAGGGAATGGCTGTAATGGTAAGTTGTAACCTAAATCGAAAGCATAAATAAAAATTTATAAAAAAAAAAAAATGCACACTACAGGATTTTTTTTCAAGATCTGAAACTCTGTCTGCAAAGCCTACTTGACCTTGCTGGTATAGTGCAGCAGCCACCATTATAATTAATAATTCAAGACATGGAGGCTGATTCACTACTAGCGCCAAGTATCGGCAGCTGAGCTTCTGTATAGCGGCGCTTAGAGCGACCGCTAGTAGACGCTGTAACCGGGTATCGGGCACTGTAACAGAGCGTCTCACTCGCTCTAGTTAAGAGATGATCAGTGCTGGGTGCTCAGAGGAAAGAGGTTGGGAGGGGGAGAGGGCTGTGATCCCTCACCCCCCCAGCCTCCCTCCACCAAGCACCCAGCAGCTGTCATCGGGGATCGCATTGATGTATGTGATGTATGTTGGGCCGCTCTAACACCAGTACAGCGCTGCAGCGAGCGAAAGGTAGCGCCAGCACAGTGCCAGCTTAGTGCGTTCTGCACTCAGCACTCTACACCATACACCAAAAAAGGACACACACACAGTGTTGGCACTCTAAATCTGGTCACTATAGCATAGAGTGCCAGAAGCTGTGTGATTAAAGTCAAGTAAGTAACAAAGTAACAAAGCAAAAACATATGGAATGACATTGTTTTAACATTGTGACATTAACACTTTAGTGCCAGACCTGTAATGACAATGCTGCATAAAAATATAAAAAATCCAAAAAGTCTCTAAAAGTGTTTGTTTGCAGCCAGGAGAGGTCACACAATGATTTGAGCAAAAAGAAAATAGTCAAACACACTGTTTAAACACAAGCAAACCATTGAAATGTGTGGGAGAGCGACACTGAGCGGAAGGTAATACCTGGGGCTCTGGAAGCTAGTGCGACGGCGCTTTACGCTGAGCCGCCTGTAATAATGCATTGGACGCTACACGGTGCTGTTACAGTTGCCCACCAGATTCGTTTTCATAAATGTGGTTTTGCGTACAGCGCCGGCGTTCACCAGACGCTGCCAGACGCTAAATAACCCCCTTAGAGAACTACTGATTTTGCAGTCCACTGACCAGTATTCTCTGGATTTCTGGATAACTCTTCCATAGTCAAAATCCATACACTTTAATTATGTGCTGTCAGTTGTCTTTGCCTCACAGCATACATTTCATATTGCCTTTGCCTTGTGACTCATGCTCTACAAGCAAAATAAGTCTTCACACATGCAATAATAGGCATGCCTGCTGTGATAACGCTATAACAAAGTGTATACAACAGTACTGATACTATAATCTATGACCATTTTGTTTTGTTATGCTTGCCACTAACCACTGGATGTCAATAACTAAAGCTATTTCTCTACATACAAATTTGTGTGGTGTACTTTCTCTACGTGGTAAAGTATACACTTTAGCCTTCAGCATCACATGATCTGTCTAATCCATTTCCTTTGTATCTCTGCAAGAAAAGAATTCTATTGAGAATTACACAAAACCCAGCAATTGATCTTTGATGTAACTTCAAAAATCAATATCACGTGTCAAGGATCAATTGCTAGGTTTGTGTATTTCTCACTGTAAACCTTTTCTTTGTATACATACAGATTAAATGGTTCAGACAGACCTTTAGTGAATGCAAAATACATTTAGCTAAATTTATAATAAATAAATTATATATAAGAAAAAAAATACAATATAATATAAATCTTACAGATACCATAATTATCGCCATGCTATGTCTGACTAAAGTACTTATTTTTCAGAAGATATATCAAGGAAAGTTATTTGAATCATGGCCTGCAGGTAGGTGTTAGAATCGTACCACTAAAAAGAAAAATATCTTTAAAGTTTCATTAAGATGAAGAGTATGGAAATTCACTCCTTTCAATCTGAGAGAAATGGATCACTGCATATCCGGTTAGAGGAATGTGTTTGCAGACGGGCTTTCTGCAGGCAGTCATAGAGGGTCCATCTACAAATTCCTTCCCACGCATGGCCAGCGACAAAACCTGTGTTGATGATTGATCTAGGCCGTGAGCAGCTCTGGTGTCTCCTCCCCCTCTGCTCTTTTCTTCCTCTGGCTACACGGTGCGCACTTGATGGTCCCAACTCTGCTTCCAATACATGTGTGGATGTTGCCTTATGTGAATCTGTGCACCACAGGCTATGAGGGCCAGAGGACCATCAGCAGCAGTAGTGAAGCCTTCAATGGCACTAGGGAAGGTGTCAAGGACTGGAGGACATATGCAATATCTATGATAAACTAACTCCCAATACCATGCTATGCAGAGAAAATAGTAATTTAATCAAATGTTCAAGTTTCCCAAATATGGGATCTTTCAGAACGCTGTTATAAAGTCTATATGATAGCAATATGGCACAGTCCAGGAATGCAGATAGTAGAGACAGGGTCCTTGATTGCTATCATATAGACTTTATAACAGTGTTCTGAAAGATCCCATGTTTGGGAAACTATTGTATATTGATCATTTGTAATACACTGTATATATTCTTGCACATTTGATTAAATTACTATTTTCTTTGCATAGCATGGTATTGGGAGTTTGTTTATCATAGATATTGCATATGTATTGTTTGGGGTACACATTGAGTAGGTGTACTTGATTATACAGAACCCCTGCGTTATACTTCAGCACTTACTACTAACTGAAATGCTATGGTGTGCTATGACCTACTTCTAACATTCAAGGACTGGAGGACAATCATCAGCCATGGAAAAGTCAGCTAGGACTGGAGGGTGATTGGTGGCAGTGTAGGAGGCAACAAGAATCAGAAGATGATCAGTGGTAACAGAGAAGGCAACGAGGACTAGAGGACACTCAGAGGCAGTGGGTAAGGCAGTGATGATTGTAGGGTGATCAAAAGCAGTAATGGATCCACAGGTGATAGTGGAGCTCAAGGGTGACAGGGCATGACATTGCACATCACGGGGGGGGGGGGGGGGGCACACAGAGACTCTCTCTCTCTCTCTCTACCCTGGAAATTCTTTTGAGGAGTGGTGTACAAGCTTGGATTGTACAAAAAGTTAGCTTGTAGTTAGCCTGTAATCAGCAGGCTTCATCCAAGAGTTCCTAAACTCCAATCATGATCCAAAATATACATTGCCAACTGTAAGATAAAAAGTTAAAATCCATTGAAAATTTTTATTGCATATAATCCTTTAATGACATGATATGATTAAGAACCCGCGGTCCCAAATGCGCTTGCGTTGTATGGAGTGTGTTTTCCTCATGAGGTGAGCCTGCTCCTGCAGTTTTAATGGATTATATGCAGAGATTTTCAATGGATTTTAACTATCCAATGGCTGACAATTTTGTTTTGTACAGGGGTGGATGGGAGACAGAAATAATTCTGGTATTTGACCTGGCTATAGCCTTGCAGGGGCAGAACAAGGACTAGGGGTACAATGGGGACAGGTACTAGGGGAGATGTTGGGGTGATTTAGGAGTAAAAGGGGGAAGAGGACTAAGTACATATCAGCACAAGCTCTGAGTGAGGTGAATTTAGTGCTGTTACATCTGATGCTAGCGACATTTTACATATGGGCATTGCCATAACAGGGAGTATCAGAATGTTACATTTAGCTTTACTTTCTGACTTTCTTCTTTTGCCAGTACGTTCCATAAAAGTTTCTTAATCACGGCCATCCCTGGGGTTGTGTGACATGTGTGACCGCATAGTCCCCCATCTCTCTTTCTTTAGGGGCACCAGGAAATCCCTTTTAGATGGAACTTTAGAGGTCTCTCTTTATCACATATTCCCCATCTCTCTGTATTGCACATTGCCTCTGTTATACTTAGGGGTTTATTCATCAAACCATAGCGACAGGTAACGACTGTCAGTCACAGGTAGCGTGAGGTAGAGAACGGTGACCGTCGGGCTCTGTGCGCAACACCACATTTATCAAAGCAATCCTGGTGGCTTCCAGAGCGCCTGGTATTACCTGTCACTGCCTGTCGCTCTCCCATACATTTCAATGGACATTACTTTTCTTCTCATTAAACAGGGTTTAATTTTTATTTTGTTTATTTTTTTTTCAAATCATTGTGTCACCTCTTCTGGCCTATTAAAAGTAATTTTTTAAAACTTGATTTTTTATATTTTTATGCAGAATTTTCATTATAGGTCTGGTATTAAATTTTTAATGTCACAATTAGAGATGAGCGAACTTTTGAAAAGTTCGATTCGGCCGATTCGCCGAATTTCACAAAGAAATTCGGGTTCGGCCGAATCGAACTTTTACGAAGTTCCCCATCATAAATGCCGGCATGGTGGGAGCGGGCCGGCCGGTTCCGCTGTCAGCGGGCCGGCAAAGAAAAAAAAAAAAAAAAGCATTTTTGCCGGCATGGTGGGAGCGGGCCGGCCCGCTCCGCTGTCAGCGGAACCGGCCGGCCCGCTCCCACCATGCCGGCATTTCAAAAAAAAGCAAACACTTACCTGCAGGTCCGGAGCGTGGAGGCCGGCGCCGCTCTCAGCTGTCATCTGAGGGCGCGTCATCAGAGGCCGGCCGGCCCGCTCCCACCATGCCGGCAAAAATGCTTTTTTTTTTTTTTTTTTTTTTTTGTTTTTTAAATGCCGGCATGGTGGGAGCGGGCCGGCCCGCTCCCACCATGCCGGCATTTTTTTTTTTTTAATTTCAGGAAAAATTCGATCGGCACGAACCACAATGTAATAACAATGTAATTCCATATGTTTTTGTTTTGTTACTAGTGGATACTAGTGGATATGTGCTCTAATCACACAGCTTCTGGAGCTCTGGCCTACAGCGACCCAATTTTGAGCTCCGTTTGTGAGGCCGTTTTGTTGAAGAATATGGTTTGAGTCGTTCACACTGACCAGTCGCTACCATTCGCTCCCACATAGCGCTGTACAGGTGTTATAGCGACTCACACATCAAATTCATCAATGCTGGCCATGTTACTACAGCGACTGAGGCGCTCTGTGATAGCGACTCACAGCCGATCAGAGCGACCACTAGCGGTCGCTCTTAGTGCCGCTGTACAGATGCCGTTACCTGGCACTAGTAACGAATCAGCCTGCCACTCTTCCTTTATCACCAGAAAGATACAGAAAGAGAGAATTATTATTGCCGATGCACACAAAAGCATGAAGAAAAAACAACAGATTTCCTCTCCAGCCTAAATGATGTCAAAAGGATGAGGAGGGAGCTGTAAGGTAAACACACATGTTGAATCCCATGTTGTACCCTCATACTAATGACGGTGATGGGCGCGCAGCTGCGCCTTGGATCTGCTTCTTCTCTGTCATCTTCAGATGATTGTTTTTCATGTTCCCTTATAGATTAAATAGTTTGTTTACACAGAATGAAGTCAGATGTTCAAAGAATTCCTGTGTGTGTAAAGTACTGAAAGGATAAAGTATATCGGTAAATACAGTTTATAACACGCTTTAAAGCAAAATTGCTGCCATGGAATTTCTCTCTCCCTCGACACAGGCAATGAGCATTTTTGATCAGGCAGCAACGTACTAATGAGAGCTAATGATGTTTTTGCTTTGATATGAAATCAAGTGGCCTTGTGAAATTAGTATCCTGTTTATGCTATGTGGGGTGCACAAAGTTTAATCTTGTTTATTCTTTATAGGGTGAACACAGATTAATCTCATTTATACTGTATAAGGTGTAATATGATTTATTATATATATATAGGGTGTACAAAGCGTATTATTGATGCTATATATAGTGTGTACAAATTGTATTATTATCTATTCTGTAATATTACAAGATGCAGTAGGATTTATTCTGTATAGAGATACAAGTAATATGTTTTTGCTATATAGCGTGTACAAAGTGTATTATTACTTATGCTGTATAGGGCGAAAACAGTGTAATATTATTTATTCTGTATAGCATGTATATGGTGTAATATTGATGCTGCATAGGGTGTACAAAGTGTATTATTTTTGCAGTATAAGGTGTGCAAGGTGCATTATTATTTATGCTGTATAGGTTGGTACAATGCTTTAAAATATGTTATTCAGAGATGGCTATGCACATGCTGGAGCGATATGACTCCAAGCCCAACACTAGGGATGAGCGAATCGATCCAGATGAACCCGAATTCGTTCCGAATTTCAGGAAAAATTTGATTCTGAACGAATCCGAATTTTCCCGCGATTCGATCGATCGAAGTTTTCCTTTAAACTCCATTTATTTCAATTACAGCCATTGTAAAATGGTGGATGGACATGTCGAGGAAGGTCACATGCAGCCTATCAGCAGCCAGGAAGCCCGGTGACGTCACAGTGCTATATAAACAGAGGCCATCTTGCTTGTGCGCATTTCAGCGTTGTATTGCGGCCAGAACGGAGCATGCTACAGACAGGGAGAGACTAACAGAGAGGCAGGGAGAGCCACAGAGACCCACAGAGTACCAGGGAGAGCCAGGGAAAGATAGGGAAAAATCGGGAAGGATCCAGGCAGGGACAGCAGAGAAAGTGACAGGGAAACTTTTTTTTATTTTCATTTCACTTTATTTGCCAGATCAGTTTTAAATTGCTTTTGTTTGTGCTGTAAAAATTCCTGGCCACTGTGCATCCCATCTTGGCAGTGGCATATTTAACCCTATCTGTTAGACACAAGCATTTCTTAAACCTCAATTAGTTTTAATTTGTTTTGTGTCTGCTGTAAAAACCCCAGCCCACATGGGCATCCCATTTCAGCACATTTGACCCTATCTGTTACACTAAAGCAGCTTTTAAAGGCTATTTCTCATAAATATATTGCAGTTTGAATTGTTTTTGTGTGTGCTGTAAAAACCCCAGCCCACATGGGCATCCCAAACCAGCACATTTGACCCTATCTGTTACACTAAAGCAGCTTTTAAAGGCTATTTCTCATAAATATATCGCAGTTTGAATTGTTTTTGTGTGTGCTGTAAAAACACCAGCCCACACGGTATCCGAAACTAGCACCTTTGACCCTATCTGTTACACTAAAGCAGCTTTTAAAGGCTATTTCTCATAAATATATTGCTGTTTGAATTGTTTTTGTGTGTGCTGTAAAAAACAGGCCTTGGGGTATCCCAAACCAGCACATTTGACCCTATCTGTTACACTAAAGCAGCTTTTAAAGGCTATTTCTCATAAATATATCGCAGTTTGAATTGTTTTTGTGTGTGCTGTAGAAAAAAACAGGCCTTAGGGTATCCCAAACCAGCACATTTGACCCTATCTGTTACACTAAAGCAGCTTTTAAAGGCTATTTCTCATAAATATATTGCAGTTTGAATTGTTTTTGTGTCTGCTGTAAAAACCCCAGCCCACATGGGCATCCCAAACACTAGCATAAATATCTCAAGACTACCTGTCTAATAACTGCTTGCATTTTATAATTAACGTCACTTTTCCACATTCAAGGAAGGCCTCCTTTGTATGTGAGGAGGGGACATCCCAAACACTAGCAGTAATATTTCAAGAGTACCTGTCTATTAACTGGTTGCATTTTGTAAAGAAAGTCACTTAGTCAAATTGCCAGCAGACATTGCCTTTAACCGGGGGGCATCCCAAATATGCTAGCATGCATCTTTTAACCCTTCTAGTGCCAGCTACGTGACTCTCACGTAGCTGCCTCTCCAACCGTTAAGTGCCAGCTACGTGAGAGTCACGTAGCTGATTTTAGAGGCCCATAAAACAAAAAGTAAAAAACATACAGACTTACCTTACCCCTCATTTGAAAGGGCCAGCGATTCTGTACAAGAATAGGACGGAATACAAGAATACCCGGAATACCCGGAATAGGCCTCCCCCGCCGGCGCCGACATCTGTGAAAAAAAAAAAAAAAAACAGTAAATGACATTTACTCACCTCGCAGCGCGATGGCTCTCCCCGGGTCTTCTCTTCACCAGGGGGGGCTCCGATCCCCCCCCTGGGCTTTTGTGAGGGCCCTCACCATCCTCTTCGGCCGGAGCTGGTCCCGCCCCTCCCCTAACCCCACCCCTAGCCCCGCCCATTTGATGACGTCATCCCGCTCCTCGGGTTACCGGCACCCGCGCAGCCATCTGACAGTTGTCGGTAGTGATCAGAGCAGGGAGGGTGGGAGGCAGAGAGGCTCTGATCTCCCTGCCTCCCACCCGCCCTGCTCCGATCACTACCGACAACTGTCATCTGCAGCAGCGTGGGACACTGAATGGGAGGTAAGTATAAGTCAAAAAAAGAATAATAAAATATTTGTCTGGTGTCTTTTTTTTTAACTTAACCCTTTGTGAACTGGTAAGGGGTCCATGAGACCCCTTATACCAGTTCACAAGGCTCTGGGTATGGCAAGTCACCTACGGCAAGCGGGTGGCTTGCCAAAACCCCTAGCCCAACATTACCTGCCTCCCCAACGGCCAGGGGGGGCAGAAGGGCCCGGGCCACGTGGCTATGTGGGCTAGTAGCCTGCAGGGCCAGAGGCCACCAACACTGGCCCCTGCGCCATGTTCTACAAGCCCCCATAGCTGATCCGGGTCGGTAATGCTGGGTAAGGGGGACCCTATGTCATTTTTTGGGGGGGATTTTAAGGGTTTTTAACCCTTAGAATTCCAAAAAAGAAATGAGCCCCCCCCCCCCTCTGGGAGGGGGGACCCTATGTCATTTTTTTTTTTTTATTAACCCCTTACAACTATGCAATCATATTGCATAGTTGTATCCTATCTGGAATCTCCTAAACTGCTGTTTCAGGAAAGGGGGTATACCTATACATATGTGGTACCATTGTAACCGGGAGAAATAGGGCTTTCACACGCAATAATATTTTATTAACAAACTTACATTTTTTATTACAAAAAAAAACACTACAAATTGTAAACAATAGGTTTTTTTCATTTTTTTGCACATATTTCACCCAAAAGTATTGAGAATACACTAAAAAAAGGCCAAACAAGACATTTCATGTTGAAGCCCAGACTCTGCTGAAAAAAACAATATATAATTTTCATGGAAATCCCTGGAAATCCCTTCAAAAATCAAGGTTGCACACGTGTAGCACAAAAACGTGAAAAGTCATCGGGCAACAGAGTGTGACAAAAAATCTAGGTAGGCTGGCAATTAGGGATGAGCGAATAGATCCGGACGAACCCGGATTCGATCCGAATTTCAGGAAAAATTCGATTCGGATCGAATCCGAATTTCCCCGCGATTCGATCACTCGAAGTTTTCCTTTAACATCCATTCATTTACATTTACAGGCATTCTAAGATGGCGGACGGGACATGTCTGGACATGTATCCCGCGCCAGTGCAAGCTGGGGCAGTCACATGCAGCCTATCAGCAGCCAGCAAGCCCGGTGACGTCACACAGCGGTATTTAACGGCGGCCATCTTGCTTTTCCTCATTTCTCTATTGCATTCGTGAGAGACAGAACGCTGTGTAGCTGAGGGACAGACAGGGACAGGCTGGAGACAGGCAGGAGACAGACAGGAGACAGACAGGAGACAGACAGAAAGTCAGCGAAAAACAGGGAAAGGAAGGGAAAATCGGAGGCTGTCAGTTTTTTTTTTTTTTTCATCCAGCCTGACAGGCTTTGTTAGCATTTTCAGGCTGCTTATACTAACTGTGCATATATACTGAACTGATCTTAAGTCTGCTGTGAGGCATCCCATTCTGTGACTACACCAGCCTCTGTTTAAGACCATATAAGCATTTGCTCTTATCATATTTGAAATTAGGCCTGATAAAGACACTTTTGCTGGGCAAAGCACTACTGGACCCTGCCAGGTGCACTCCTATTTGGGGCATCCCATTCTGTGACTACAGCAGCCTCTGTTTAAGACCATATAAGCATTTGCTCTTATCATATTTGAAATTAGGCCTGATAAAGACACTTTTGCTGGGCAAAGCACTACTGGACCCTGCCAGGTGCACTCCTATTTGGGGCATCCCATTCTGTGACTACAGCAGCCTCTGTTTAAGACCATATAAGCATTTGCTCTTATCATATTTGAAATTAGGCCTGATAAAGACACTTTTGCTGGGCAAAGCACTACTGGACCCTGCCAGGTGCACTCCTATTTGGGGCATCCCATTCTGTGACTACAGCAGCCTCTGTTTAAGACCATATAAGCATTTGCTCTTATCATATTTGAAATTAGGCCTGATAAAGACACTTTTGCTGGGCAAAGCACTACTGGACCCTGCCAGGTGCACTCCTATTTGGGGCATCCCATTCTGTGACTAAAGCAGCCTCTGTTTAAGACCATATAAGCATTTGCTCTTATCATATTTGAAATTAGGCATGATAAAGACACTTTTGCTGGGCAAAGCACTACTGGACCCTGCCAGGTGCACTCCTATTTGGGGCATCCCATTCTGTGACTACAGCAGCCTCTGTTTAAGACCATATAAGCATTTGCTCTTATCATATTTGAAATTAGGCCTGATAAAGACACTTTTGCTGGGCAAAGCACTACTGGACCCTGCCAGGTGCACTCCTATTTGGGGCATCCCATTCTGTGACTACAGCAGCCTCTGTTTAAGACCATATAAGCATTTGCTCTTATCATATTTGAAATTAGGCCTGATAAAGACACTTTTGCTGGGCAAAGCACTACTGGACCCTGCCAGGTGCACTCCTATTTGGGGCATCCCATTCTGTGACTACAGCAGCCTCTGTTTAAGACCATATAAGCATTTGCTCTTATCATATTTGAAATTAGGCCTGATAAAGACACTTTTGCTGGGCAAAGCACTACTGGACCCTGCCAGGTGCACTCCTATTTGGGGCATCCCATTCTGTGACTAAAGCAGCCTCTGTTTAAGACCATATAAGCATTTGCTCTTATCATATTTGAAATTAGGCCTGATAAAGACACTTTTGCTGGGCATAGCACTACTGGACCCTGCCAGGTGCACTCCTATTTGGGGCATCCCATTCTGTGACTAAAGCAGCCTCTGTTTAAGACCATATAAGCATTTGCTCTTATCATATTTGAAATTAGGCCTGATAAAGACACTTTTGCTGGGCAAAGCACTACTGGACCCTGCCAGGTGCACTCCTATTTGGGGCATCCCATTCTGTGACTACAGCAGCCTCTGTTTAAGACCATATAAGCATTTGCTCTTATCATATTTGAAATTAGGCCTGATAAAGACACTTTTGCTGGGCAAAGCACTACTGGACCCTGCCAGGTGCACTCCTATTTGGGGCATCCCATTCTGTGACTACAGCAGCCTCTGTTTAAGACCATATAAGCATTTGCTCTTATCATATTTGAAATTAGGCCTGATAAAGACACTTTTGCTGGGCAAAGCACTACTGGACCCTGCCAGGTGCACTCCTATTTGGGGCATCCCATTCTGTGACTACAGCAGCCTCTGTTTAAGACCATATAAGCATTTGCTCTTATCATATTTGAAATTAGGCCTGATAAAGACACTTTTGCTGGGCAAAGCACTACTGGACCCTGCCAGGTGCACTCCTATTTGGGGCATCCCATTCTGTGACTACAGCAGCCTCTGTTTAAGACCATATAAGCATTTGCTCTTATCATATTTGAAATTAGGCCTGATAAAGACACTTTTGCTGGGCAAAGCACTACTGGACCCTGCCAGGTGCACTCCTATTTGGGGCATCCCATTCTGTGACTACAGCAGCCTCTGTTTAAGACCATATAAGCATTTGCTCTTATCATATTTGAAATTAGGCCTGATAAAGACACGTTTGCTGGGCAAAGCACTACTGGACCCTGCCAGGTGCACTCCTATTTGGGGCATCCCATTCTGTGACTACAGAAGCCTCTGTTTAAGACCATATAAGCATTTGCTCTTATCATATTTGAAATTAGGCCTGATAAAGACACTTTTGCTGGGCAAAGCACTACTGGACCCTGCCAGGTGCACTCCTATTTGGGGCATCCCATTCTGTGACTACAGCAGCCTCTGTTTAAGACCATATAAGCATTTGCTCTTATCATATTTGAAATTATGCCTGATAAAGACACTTTTGCTGGGCAAAGCACTACTGGACCCTGCCAGGTGCACTCCTATTTGGGGCATCCCATTCTGTGACTACAGCAGCCTCTGTTTAAGACCATATAAGCATTTGCTCTTATCATATTTGAAATTAGGCCTGATAAAGACACTTTTGCTGGGCAAAGCACTACTGGACCCTGCCAGGTGCACTCCTATTTGGGGCATCCCATTCTGTGACTAAAGCAGCCTCTGTTTAAGACCATATAAGCATTTGCTCTTATCATATTTGAAATTAGGCCTGATAAAGACACTTTTGCTGGGCATAGCACTACTGGACCCTGCCAGGTGCACTCCTATTTGGGGCATCCCATTCTGTGACTACAGCAGCCTCTGTTTAAGACCATATAAGCATTTGCTCTTATCATATTTGAAATTAGGCCTGATAAAGACACTTTTGCTGGGCAAAGCACTACTGGACCCTGCCAGGTGCACTCCTATTTGGGGCATCCCATTCTGTGACTACAGCAGCCTCTGTTTAAGACCATATAAGCATTTGCTCTTATCATATTTGAAATTAGGCCTGATAAAGACACTTTTGCTGGGCAAAGCACTACTGGACCCTGCCAGGTGCACTCCTATTTGGGGCATCCCATTCTGTGACTAAAGCAGCCTCTGTTTAAGACCATATAAGCATTTGCTCTTATCATATTTGAAATTAGGCCTGATAAAGACACTTTTGCTGGGCAAAGCACTACTGGACCCTGCCAGGTGCACTCCTATTTGGGGCATCCCATTCTGTGACTAAAGCAGCCTCTGTTTAAGACCATATAATCATTTGCTCTTATCATATTTGAAATTAGGCCTGATAAAGACACTTTTGCTGGGCAAAGCACTACTGGACCCTGCCAGGTGCACTCCTATTTGGGGCATCCCATTCTGTGACTACAGCAGCCTCTGTTTAAGACCATATAAGCATTTGCTCTTATCATATTTGAAATTAGGCCTGATAAAGACACTTTTGCTGGGCAAAGCACTACTGGACCCTGCCAGGTGCACTCCTATTTGGGGCATCCCATTCTGTGACTACAGCAGCCTCTGTTTAAGACCATATAAGCATTTGCTCTTATCATATTTGAAATTAGGCCTGATAAAGACACTTTTGCTGGGCAAAGCACTACTGGACCCTGCCAGGTGCACTCCTATTTGGGGCATCCCATTCTGTGACTACAGCAGCCTCTGTTTAAGACCATATAAGCATTTGCTCTTATCATATTTGAAATTAGGCCTGATAAAGACACTTTTGCTGGGCAAAGCACTACTGGACCCTGCCAGGTGCACTCCTATTTGGGGCATCCCATTCTGTGACTAAAGCAGCCTCTGTTTAAGACCATATAAGCATTTGCTCTTATCATATTTGAAATTAGGCCTGATAAAGACACTTTTGCTGGGCATAGCACTACTGGACCCTGCCAGGTGCACTCCTATTTGGGGCATCCCATTCTGTGACTACAGCAGCCTCTGTTTAAGACCATATAAGCATTTGCTCTTATCATATTTGAAATTAGGCCTGATAAAGACACTTTTGCTGGGCAAAGCACTACTGGACCCTGCCAGGTGCACTCCTATTTGGGGCATCCCATTCTGTGACTACAGCAGCCTCTGTTTAAGACCATATAAGCATTTGCTCTTATCATATTTGAAATTAGGCCTGATAAAGACACTTTTGCTGGGCAAAGCACTACTGGACCCTGCCAGGTGCACTCCTATTTGGGGCATCCCATTCTGTGACTAAAGCAGCCTCTGTTTAAGACCATATAAGCATTTGCTCTTATCATATTTGAAATTAGGCCTGATAAAGACACTTTTGCTGGGCATAGCACTACTGGACCCTGCCAGGTGCACTCCTATTTGGGGCATCCCATTCTGTGACTGAAGCAGCCTCTGTTTAAGACCATATAAGCATTTGCTCTTATCATATTTGAAATTAGGCCTGATAAAGACACTTTTGCTGGGCAAAGCACTACTGGACCCTGCCAGGTGCACTCCTATTTGGGGCATCCCATTCTGTGACTACAGCAGCCTCTGTTTAAGACCATATAAGCATTTGCTCTTATCATATTTGAAATTAGGCCTGATAAAGACACTTTTGCTGGGCAAAGCACTACTGGACCCTGCCAGGTGCACTCCTATTTGGGGCATCCCATTCTGTGACTACAGCAGCCTCTGTTTAAGACCATATAAGCATTTGCTCTTATCATATTTGAAATTAGGCCTGATAAAGACACTTTTGCTGGGCAAAGCACTACTGGACCCTGCCAGGTGCACTCCTATTTGGGGCATCCCATTCTGTGACTACAGCAGCCTCTGTTTAAGACCATATAAGCATTTGCTCTTATCATATTTGAAATTAGCCTGATAAAGACACTTTTGCTGGGCATAGCACTACTTGTCCCTGCCAGGTGTACTTACTGCTGGTTTTTAGGGCATCCCATTCTGTGACTACACCAGCCTCTATTTAAGAACCTAACCATTTGCACCTATTCTAATTGAAATTAGGCATGATAAAGACACTTTTGCTGTGCATAGTCTTACTGCTGCCTGCCAGGTGCTCTCTGGTTTTTGGGACATCCCATTCTGTAACATACCATTAGCCTCTGCATTAACTGTAAGCTGCACAGTTATTTAAAGAAATTTGGCCTGTATGAGCCTGCTAACACACTGCTGCTGTGTGCATATATACTTATCTCAAGTCAGCTTTGGGGCATCCCATTCTGTAACATACCATTAGCCTCTGCATTTACTGTAAGCTGCACAGTTATTTAAAGAAATTTGGCCTGTATGAGCCTGCTAACACACTGCTGCTGTGTGCATATATACTGATCTCAAGTCAGCTTTGGGGCATCCCATTCTGTAACATACCATTAGCCTCTGCATTTACTGTAAGCTGCACATTTATTTAAAGAAATTTGGCCTGTATGAGCCTGCTAACACACTGCTGCTGTGTGCATATATACTGATCTCAAGTCTGCTTGGGGCATCCCATTCTGTAACATACCATTAGCCTCTGCATTTACTGTAAGCTGCACATTTATTTAAAGAAATTTGGCCTGTATGAGCCTGCTAACACACTGCTGCTGTGTGCATATATACTGATCTCAAGTCTGCTTGGGGCATCCCATTCTGTAACATACCATTAGCCTCTGCATTAACTGTAAGCTGCACAGTTATTTAAAGAAATTTGGCCTGTATGAGCCTGCTAACACACTGCTGCTGTGTGCATATATACTGATCTCAAGTCAGCTTTGGGGCATCCCATTCTGTAACATACCATTAGCCTCTGCATTTACTGTAAGCTGCACATTTATTTAAAGAAATTTGGCCTGTATGAGCCTGCTAACACACTGCTGCTGTGTGCATATATACTGATCTCAAGTCTGCTTGGGGCATCCCATTCTGTAACATACCATTAGCCTCTGCATTAACTGTAAGCTGCACAGTTATTTAAAGAAATTTGGCCTGTATGAGCCTGCTAACACACTGCTGCTGTGTGCATATATACTGATCTCAAGTCTGCTTGGGGCATCCCATTCTGTAACATACCATTAGCCTCTGCATTTACTGTAAGCTGCACATTTATTTAAAGAAATTTGGCCTGTATGAGCCTGCTAACACACTGCTGCTGTGTGCATATATACTGATCTCAAGTCTGCTTGGGGCATCCCATTCTGTAACATAACATAACCTACCTACCATACTAAGCAGCTCTCTTATTTAAACTAAGCAGGCCTCTTGGAGGCTGAGTGTCCACTTTTGGGTGTGCATTTATATTCGGTTTCATATACAGTGGGGTATCCCAATTTGTAAGATAACCTACCCCAACCATGTAAACTAAATAGGCCTGTTGCAGCCTGAGTTTCTCTGCTTGCGTATGGCCTGCATTACAATCTGTCTCTTTCAATGACACTGCTGCCTGGGGTATCCCAATTTGTAAGATAACCTACCCCAACCATGTAAACTAAAGGTTACGTCCTTCCAGAAGGAAAACTTATGCCGAACACTATTTTTGTTAGGGGCATTGACCTTTGGATTGATCGGCATGAAATTAATTTTTTTTTTTCAAAGTATGGCGCTGTGAAGAAGGTCAAAATGATGTCTCATACTTGGATTATTGTTACTTTTTGTTCAGCTTGAAATATAACAGGCCACACGGGCATCCCAAGGCACATGCTATTTTAAACCTATCTGTTATACAACATAAGCGTTGATCAGGCTACTTCAGTTTGCACTTGTTTTTGACTGATTTTAATAAACCAGGCCGCAGGGCACCCCAAAGCTGCACCTTGCACCCTATCTGGTATACAACATAAGCGTTGATCAGCATCAGCTTCATTAAGCTACTTCAGTTTGCACTTCCTTTTTGACTGCTTTCATTTAACCAGGCCGCAGGGCACCCCAAAGCTGCACCTTGCACCCTACCTGTTTATACTAAATAAGCATCTACAGCCTCAGCTTTATTAAGTTATTGCATTTTGAATTGGTTTTGGTCTGCTTTAAATACACCAGGCCGCAGGGCATCCCAAACCTGCATGTTGCACCCCATCTGTTATACTAAATAAGCGTTGATCAGCATCAGCTTTATTAAGCTATTGCATTTTGCATTGGTTTTTGTACTGCTGCCAAAACACTAGCCCATATGGGCATCCCAAACCAGCACATGTCACCCTATCTGTTATACTAAATAAGCTTCTACAGGCCCTTTTTTTATTTATTTATTTTTATTTATATAGAGCTGCAATAGCTTATATTGTGAGGTTAATTTGCCATTTTGCAGCATAATATAGAGCAGCCCCTGTGTAAATCTGAGGGGCAATAGCTTATATAGTGAGGTAAATTTGCCATTTTGCTTCGTTATATAGAGCAGCCCAGTTGCCATCTAAATCAACTACTGTCCGGCCAGTACAGCTTTTCCAGGGCAAACTCTGCTAGTTGCGGGCACAAGTCAAGTTTGGCTTCCCAGCAAATCCAGTGGATCTTGAAGGTGTGTTGGCATGGTCATGTCAAGGTATGACATGACCTGCTGTTTGAGGTCCAGCTCCAGGTCTTCCTGCTGCTCATGAGTAGACTCACTATGCGGGTGTAGAAAGCTACTCACTAGCGACTGAAGACTGAGGCTGCTGCTGATGGAGCTGCTGCTGCTGCTCCTTCCACCCCCCCAGCAGCCATGGCAGTGGAAGGTGATCGCAGACTTCCCCCCGAGTCAGACCTGCGGGAGTATGGGCCATGGCGCAGATAGACATCGCCCAACTGACTACGTGGGATGTCTCTGTAGTAGGTCAGTTTGTCCTCCCTCTCAGTGGGCGTAAAAAATGCCCCCATTTTGTGCCGGAAGCGAGGGTCCAATAAGTTGGAGAGCCAGAAGTCTTCCCGCTGACAAATGGAGACAATTCTGCGCTCACTAGTACGCATGCATGTGAGCATGCATCGTGCCATTTGTGCAAGTGACTCGGAGGGACTACCTGTCTCCATCTCCACTGTAAACTGCCATGGTGTGTCTGGGTCCTCTGTCTCGCCTTACTCACAACCCTCTAGCTCCTGTAGCTGCTCCTGCTCCTCCTCTCCTGTCAGATGACTAGATAAAATGGTCATTTTGTGAAACCTAAACTGTGGTTTGCTGTGCCCCACCCCCTCCTCCTCCTCCACTTCAGCCCCCACAGGCTTCATGTGGCTGTGAAATGTATGTGCCATGTCTCCAGTGCCCTGACCAGCCATGCTTTCCAACATGTGTTGTAGTACATGAAGCAGTGGAATCTCATCGTTCATCTCATAGTCCTGGCAACTGACTAATAATGTAGCTTCCTCAAAGGGCCTGAGCAAACGGTCGGTGTCACGTATGAGCTGCCAATGGTTTACATTGAATTTACACAGGGGTGTCCCCCTATCCGTTTGGATCATCCAGAAATCCGTGATGGCTTTTCTCTGTTCCTATAGTGCAGTGGTCCTCAACCCTGTCCTCAAGGCCCACCAACATGTCATGTTTTTTGGATCTCCAAATAGCCAGCTCTATTGCTCTGCAGCTGCACTAATTACTCCACCTGAGCATCTTTGTGGAGATCTGCAAAGCCTGGCCTGTTGGTGGGCCTTGAGGACAGGGTTGGGGACCACTGCTATAGTGGATCCTGCATATGGAGGGTGGAATTCCAACGGGTGGAAACATCGCAAATCAGACTATGGTGGGGTACACCGTTGTGACGCTGAGGCTCAATAAGGTTGTGCTTGGTGGTGTAGGAGTGCCAGAAGTGCATGCTAACTTTCTTTCCTGTTGTTCGGATGTCTTTCAGATGGGGGCAAGACTTCAAAACTAGACTGAACACGTGTGCCATGTCAGGACGCATGACTCTGGCTTCCTTGTCGCAGCGCAAACAAGATGTTCTTCCAAGTGTCAGTCACCATGGGTCCAAATTTGCAGTTTTCGTGGATTAAGCAATGCTTTCATGGATTGAGTTCTCATTTTTAGTAGTTCCTCCCATGTGTGACTCTGATGGTCAAGGAAAACCATGTGAAGAACAGCGTGAAACCACAATCACCAAGGGGGCCTAAAAGGATATATATTGTCCACCATGAGTCTATAGTTACAGCTCCAGGCGTAGACAACACTGTGCACTTTGGTACACACTGACAGGCTAAAGGACTGGCCCACCTTCTGTTCAACAACCATGCCATGTGACTCTCCACCTCGGCTCGGCACAAGCCATCAGTTCTCTGAAAGGTCCACCACTGGGTAATGCAGCAGGCTGGACTTATGGTGACGCTGTCTGAGAGGAGAAATCCCTCAGACATCAAGATTAAAAATTCCAAGAATTTTTGAGGGCTAATTATTCAGAGGCAAATGATAGCTAGTTGTTTCTGATTTAATTGCAAGGTGGAAACACACCCTCAAACAAAACTTCACTTTCACAATACTATTGCATTTGTCTATTCATAATTTTATGTATATACACTAACTAACCTACTTTTTCTCCACAGGATGCTGCATGGAACACTGCCACATCGCTGAGTAGCTGATTTTTCCTACCAACAGTCCGCAATAATTCGCTGCTGCTGCCGCCGCCACCGCCGCAGACTCCAGGGACCCTCTTCCACTACCTCGGCTTGCAACACCTCCTCCCACGACACTCTCCTCATCACTAATTGCCGGATAGTGGAAGAAGAGGCGAGTGTCTCCTCCACTTCTTGGCTGGGCAGTAGCTGATGAATTTTATGATTATCAGATCTTGGATATCAGATCAATGGATAGTGGAGCTGAACCCAAAGCATAACAGACAGACAGTTGACTGGGGGTGTCAGATGCCACTTGTGATGCAGTGGACTGCTTTTGCAGCACTTCGAGACAAAGTTGCTTCATTGGCTGACACAATGACTGGTAAAGCTGTGGAACATATGGTTGAAAAGCAAGAATAACCATTTGTTTTTATATGAAAAAGACCCTGGTTTATACAGACTTTTTTTTTCCAGAGACTGCCCTGCGTGGAAATGAATGGCGCATGGATCAGCCAAGCTTTCCTCCCAACAATGCCTGATGTATTCCAGTAGATTGATGACGGGGCCAGACCAAGAAAGATGGATCGTGCAAAACAGATTTAAGGCGCTGCTCTCCAGTTACAGACATTCCTCCGCATCGGACCACAAGTAAGTATTGATAAAAAATCCTTTACGTTACTCTTACTTTTTATTAATATTCTTCGGATAAGACGGATCAGACATGATTCCAGATTAAAAATTCCAAGAATTTTTGAGGGCTAATTAGTCAGAGGCAATGATACCTTCTTGTTTCTGATTTAATTAAAAGGTGGAAACACACCCTCAAACAAAACTTCACTTTGGCAAACTTTTGCATTTGTTTATTCATAATTTTATGTAGATATTACTAACTAAGCTACTTTTTCTCCACATGACTCTCCACAGGGTGTGATTCATCCAATTTTTGGGCTCCTGAAGCCAACCCCAGGGTCTGTTTAAAGTAATGTTTGGGCTCCTGCTGCTGCTTGCAACTCCAGGGTGTGATTCATCCAATTTTTGGGCTCCTGAGGCCAACCCCAGGGTCTGTTTAAAGTAATGTTTGGGCTCCTGCTGCTGCTGCTGCCAACTCCAGGGTGTGATTCATCCAATTTTTGGGCTCCTGAGGCCAACCCCAGGGTCTGTTTAAAGTAATGTTTGGGCTCCTGCTGCTGCTGCTGCCAACTCCAGGGTGTGATTCATCCAATTTTTGGGCTACTGAAGCCAACTCCAGTGTCTCTTTAAAGTAATATTTGGGCTCCTGCTGCTGCTGCCAACTCCAGGGTGTGATTCATCCAATTTTTGGGCTCCTGAAGCCAACCCCAGTGTCTCTTTAAAGTAATATTTGGGCTCCTGCTGCTGCTGCTGCCAACTCCAGGGTGTGATTCATCCAATTTTTGGGCTCCTGAGGCCAACCCCAGGGTCTGTTTAAAGTAATGTTTGGGCTCCTGCTGCTGCTTGCAACTCCAGGGTGTGATTCATCCAATTTTTGGGCTCCTGAGGCCAACCCCAGGGTCTGTTTAAAGTAATGTTTGGGCTCCTGCTGCTGCCAACTCCAGGGTGTGATTCATCCAATTTTTGGGCTCCTGAGGCCAACCCCAGGGTCTGTTTAAAGTAATGTTTGGGCTCCTGCTGCTGCTGCTGCCAACTCCAGGGTGTGATTCATCCAATTTTTGGGCTACTGAAGCCAACTCCAGTGTCTCTTTAAAGTAATATTTGGGCTCCTGCTGCTGCTGCTGCCAACTCCAGGGTGTGATTCATCCAATTTTTGGGCTCCTGAGGCCAACCCCAGGGTCTCTTTAAAGTAATGTTTGGGCTCCTGCTGCTGCCAACTCCAGGGTGTGATTCATCCAATTTTTGGGCTCCTGAGGCCAACCCCAGGGTCTGTTTAAAGTAATGTTTGGGCTCCTGCTGCTGCTTGCAACTCCAGGGTGTGATTCATCCAATTTTTGGGCTCCTGAAGCCAACCCCAGTGTCTCTTTAAAGTAATATTTGGGCTCCTGCTGCTGCTGCTGCCAACTCCAGGGTGTGATTCATCCAATTTTTGGGCTCCTGAGGCCAACCCCAGGGTCTGTTTAAAGTAATGTTTGGGCTCCTGCTGCTGCTACTGCCAACTTCTGCCAACTCCAGGGTGTGATTCATCCAATTTTTGGGCTCCTGAGGCCAACCCCAGGGTCTCTTTAAAGTAATGTTTGGGCTCCTGCTGCTGCCAACTCCAGGGTGTGATTCATCCAATTTTTGGGCTCCTGAGGCCAACCCCAGGGTCTGTTTAAAGTAATGTTTGGGCTCCTGCTGCTGCTGCTGCCAACTCCAGGGTGTGATTCATCCAATTTTTGGGCTACTGAAGCCAACTCCAGTGTCTCTTTAAAGTAATATTTGGGCTCCTGCTGCTGCTGCTGCCAACTCCAGGGTGTGATTCATCCAATTTTTGGGCTCCTGAGGCCAACCCCAGGGTCTCTTTAAAGTAATGTTTGGGCTCCTGCTGCTGCCAACTCCAGGGTGTGATTCATCCAATTTTTGGGCTCCTGAGGCCAACCCCAGGGTCTGTTTAAAGTAATGTTTGGGCTCCTGCTGCTGCTTGCAACTCCAGGGTGTGATTCATCCAATTTTTGGGCTCCTGAAGCCAACCCCAGTGTCTCTTTAAAGTAATATTTGGGCTCCTGCTGCTGCCAACTCCAGGGTGTGATTCATCCAATTTTTGGGCTCCTGAGGCCAACCCCAGGGTCTGTTTAAAGTAATGTTTGGGCTCCTGCTGCTGCTACTGCCAACTTCTGCCAACTCCAGGGTGTGATTCATCCAATTTTTGGGCTCCTGAGGCCAACCCCAGGGTCTCTTTAAAGTAATGTTTGGGCTCCTGCTGCTGCCAACTCCAGGGTGTGATGCATCCAATTTTTGGGCTCCTGAGGCCAACCCCAGGGTCTCTTTAAAGTAATATTTGGGCTCCTGCTGCTGCTGCCAACTCCAGGGTGTGATTCATCCAATTTTTGGGCTACTGAAGCCAACTCCAGTGTCTCTTTAAAGTAATATTTGGGCTCCTGCTGCTGCTGCTGCCAACTCCAGGGTGTGATTCATCCAATTTTTGGGCTCCTGAGGCCAACCCCAGGGTCTCTTTAAAGTAATGTTTGGGCTCCTGCTGCTGCCAACTCCAGGGTGTGATTCATCCAATTTTTGGGCTCCTGAGGCCAACCCCAGGGTCTCTTTAAAGTAATATTTGGGCTCCTGCTGCTGCTGCCAACTCCAGGGTGTGATTCATCCAATTTTTGGGCTACTGAAGCCAACTCCAGTGTCTCTTTAAAGTAATATTTGGGCTCCTGCTGCTGCTGCTGCCAACTCCAGGGTGTGATTCATCCAATTTTTGGGCTCCTGAGGCCAACCCCAGGGTCTCTTTAAAGTAATGTTTGGGCTCCTGCTGCTGCCAACTCCAGGGTGTGATTCATCCAATTTTTGGGCTCCTGAGGCCAACCCCAGGGTCTCTTTAAAGTAATATTTGGGCTCCTGCTGCTGCTGCCAACTCCAGGGTGTGATTCATCCAATTTTTGGGCTACTGAAGCCAACTCCAGTGTCTCTTTAAAGCAATGTTTGGGCTCCTGCCCCTCATAGTGATGCCACTTCAACTCTCTTGAATTCAATTGTGCCGCTCTGCGATTCTATTAGCGATGCCTCTGATCTGCATGTGATATTTCTTCAAAGTATTATTTAACTAACCCAGCACGCATCCTGTGCGTGTTACAGCAAGGCAGAATGGTTTACAACCCTATTGAGGCTCTAGGAGGCTCAGAAATAGCTGTTTTTAATAGCGATTCGTCGCGAATTTATTCGGGTCGAAACGATTTTTGTCGGAAAATTCGGCGAATCAGTCGAATCGAATTTTTCAAAAGTTCGCTCATCTCTACTGGCAATCAAAGAGTGCTCACATTTGAGTTGGCAGCAGCAGCATTAGGAGCCCATATATTTCCTGAAAGACACACATATGAGCTGGCAGCAGCAGCATAGGGAGCCCATATATTGCCTGAAAGAAACACCCAGGAGTTGGCAGCAGCATAAGGAGCTACCATGCATCAGCTACTACCATGGATCAGCCATTGTTGGCTGGAAATCCTGGTTGAACCATGCCTGATTCATCTTCACAAAGGTGAGTCTCTCCATGTTCTGTCTTCTTACACGTTCATTCAGTGTGTAATCCAACATTCAGCATAAACCATTCCTGTCTTCCAAATAAGAGGCCTGTTGTCTGTAGTTTAACAGGTTTATTATGTGATGGCGAAACAGGTTGTGTGTGATTGTGGTAAAACTATAAGAATACAGATGACAATGCATAAGTACAGAGTATAACATCTGTAGATATCATACATTGCATAACAGTGAAGTACACGACAAAAAGGCTGCATATGAGAAGGATTGCATGGCTAGCTAGCAGTTTAACATCTACACGCTAAACTCTGAGTAGTACAAATATCTAAACAGCTCTAGATATCATAATGCCCTAGTAACTGAGGTAAATGACTCACCAGATATGCTGTTACACAGATGGTGGAGTTTTAGATGAGAGGAATATCATGGCAGCTCTGTGTCTGGAGGATAAAGACAGCCCACTTCTTCCTCCCAGAATGCATTGCAATCTCCCATAATACTTTTAACTCGGAAGAACATGTTAAACAACTTAACACCACTAGATGGTGCTATAACCTCACTAATGATACGATGACAGGGCAGAAATGAATTATAATGATTCTATACCCTGCTGGGCAGAACACTCCCCGCCTGGCGTCAACCGATGCCACTACTAGGTTGTTCAGGTGAAAACAACAAAACTAGTTCTGCTACTGGCCTGAGGAAGAACTTGCACTCGCCAAGCTTCCACACTTTGACCTCGGCCTTGTGTATGTTCCCATCCTTGCTTGGGAATGTGTTGGTGATTAGGCCTAATGGCCACTCATTCCGGTGTGACTGGCTGTCTTTTATGAGCACGACATCCCCAGGTCTGATGTTCGGTTTGTTAGTTTCTTTAGCATAACATTCATGTTGTATAGTGCAAACTATTATGTCTTTGGACTTTTCCATATTGGAAATGGTAAATGCATGTTTGCAGTGATGCCAACCTTTGCATGGCTTCTCACCCACGGGTAATGATGACTGGTAAGACTGAGCTATATGAACTAGACAGGCTATAGCACGAACAAGCGACATCCAGGTGGAGAACCTGATGAAACGGTGAGATTTGAGCTTGTGGTCCGAAGTGGTTGTATTTAGAACAGATACTTCAGGTCGGATTTCTTCATCCACATCTGGGTCGACCAATTCAAACAAGTCAGATTCAATGTTGCAAGACGTTGAACGGTACAGGAATGAAGGCCCTTTAAACCATGTAGTGTCCTTGAGGTGGCTTGCTGCAACAGATCTAGTTGCGTGGTCTGCAGGATTATGATGTGTGGACACATAGTGCCACTGTTTAGGACTAGTGGATCTTCTGATCCTTAGCACCCGATTGCTGACATAGACGTAGAAGCGTCTCATTTCATTGCAAATGTATCCTAGGACTACCTTGCTGACCGTGTAGAACTCAACTTCCTCGATTTCCAGATTTAGTCCTGTTATAAGTTCAGCTAACTCCACTGCAAGTACGGCAGCGCAGAGTTCTAGTCTGGGTATTGTGTGCTCACGGAGTGGCGACAGTTTGGTCCGGCTCATAACGAAACCCACATGGCATTGCTCTTTGACATCTATGGTCTTTAGGTATGCTACGGCTGCAATCGCCTTGACTGAAGCATCACAGAAGATAAGTAGTCTTTGCATCTTGACCTCAGTTGCTGGCACAGAAGCATATGGTCGTGCCACCTGAAGGCTGGACAAAGCTTCGAGAGACCATCCTATCCACTGGTCTTTCATCTCTGGGTTCCTCTGAAGTTTGTGTATGAGGGAGATAAATCGATTGTAGACAAGTTCTTTGTTGTTAGGTAAGCGTCGTCTCTGCGGTTTAAATGGCAAAGGTGCAATCCAGCTTTTTGACTTGTCTTTTTCTATTCCGTGATCCATGATATCCAAGAACAGCCTGTCCTCTATGGACATTGCGACCTTGTTTTCTTCTCTTGTCCTGTGGAAGACTGTGCACCCTAAGTGACCTTGCTCACCATCGCAGGCGTGATCTTCACAGGAAGGATCTATGTAAGGACAAAGAATGGGAGCGCTATGTGGCAATTCTTTTATCAGGAAACTACTCTGACACGGCTGAAATAGGGAAGGACGCCCATTTTCAAGTGTGTTGGTGAGCATACTGTTGACTGAGGTCGGCTTGTGTGCTCCTCCTAGACAGACATCTCCTATGATGACCCATCCTAGGTCTAGTCTCTGGGCGTATGGAGCGCTTTGAGGGCCGTTAATCTGTCCTCTAGCCTTGTGAACTCGTAATATGTCTCGTCCAAGGAGTAGGAGTATTGGGGCTTCCGGGTCCAGTTCTGGTATCAGGTGAGCTATACGCCTCAGATGGGGGTGGTATGCTGCTACCTCTGGTGTTGGTATCTCAGACCGGTTGTTAGGAATGTGGTTGCACTCCAGTATAGTTGGTAAGGACAAGCAGGTCTTGCCATCTATGGACTCTACCTTGTACCCAGTTGCCTTCCTCCCCGCCGTCTCAACGGTACCTGCACATGTCCGTAAGGAGTAGGGAGAACCAGGCCCTACGATGTTGAAGGTGTCGAAGAAGGCGGCTTTAGCTAAAGACCTATTGCTTTGATCATCTAAGATTGCATACATCTTGAGCGCCTTATCTCGCTGACCGGCTGGATAAACTCTGACAAAGCAGATTTTTGAGCAGGACTTCCCTCCTGCGAGTCCTTTACAGATTTCTGTACACTGAGAGGTGACTACTGCGGTGTCTGTGTCAGTGTCTATCTGCTTTCTGTCATGCTCCTCTGCTTGGGATGATAACTGAGAGGGTGGCCCGGGGTGTAAAGCCGTGTTGTGTCCTGTGCTACCACATTCTGTGCATGTCACACTGACCTTACAGTTCCTGGCGAAGTGCGATGTTGTAGTGCAGCACTTGAAGCAGATGTTGTTCTCTTTGAGGAATTCCTTGCGGTCCTCTAAAGACTTCTCCCTGAAGGCTCTGCATTTCAGTAGAGAGTGTGGTTTCTTGTGCAGGGGGCATTGTTTAGTAAGGTCTTCCAGTTTGTTTCCTTCTTGAGAAGACCTAAATGACCTGTAAGGAGAACCTGTTGAGGCAACGTTAGTCTTATGCACTGCCACTGGTGTTTTATGGGGCTTGACACCAGGGGCAGTGGGACATGACAATGTAAAGTCAAAACTGGGATCATTTCTGATCTTTGCCTGTTGAGCAACAAAGTCTACAAACACTCTAAAGGGGGGGAAAGGTACATTATGAACCTGTTTATAACAAGAACCATGTGTGATCCACTTCTCTTGTAGGTTATAAGGGAGTTTTTGAACGATGGGATTAACACCTCTGGCAGTGTTCAGGAATTCTAGCCCTGGGAGATCACCTTCTGCCTGAGCAACCTGTACCTCTGTTAGCAAGTCACTGAGTTCCCTGAGCTTTTGGTAACTCCTACCCATTATTTTGGGAAAACTTTCAATTCTCTTATATAAAGCATTTTCTATAGCTTCTATTGACCCATAACATTCATCAAGTCTTTCCCACACCATCTTTAGGCCTTTGCCCGGGTAGTTTATGTTAATATCTCTGATTCTTCTGGCGTGTTCAGCAGACTCACTTCCGAGCCATTTTACCAAGAGATCTAACTCCTCACTGCAGGAAAGATCTAAGTCCCTTATAGCGTTCTGGAAGGAGGCACGCCATGACCTGTAGTTCTCAGGGCGATCGGTGAACTTTATAAGTCCTTTGGTAACCAGTTCCCGTTTAGCAAAGAACTTAGCAAAGTCCATGGCAGCCTGGTTAGTGCCAGTGATACCTGGTATGCTGTTGTTATGCTGTGTGCGTGGTGTATCACCATACCTTTTAGGAGTTTCTAGCATAGAGAAGTCTGCATAATACTGTTCAGACGCGAAGGGTGTCCCTTTAAGTCGGAGTGAAGGTTGCAGCTTTCGTTCTGTAATGTGGCAGTTGTGATCAGGATCACTTTGTCGCATACTGTCTTGCTCAAGGTGCTGTGATGCAAGGTAGGGTCTTTGGTGCTCTGTATAAGCTGGCTGATATACAGGATCGTAGTTGTCATCTGTCTTGGGATGCTGGTGAACGAATTCTAAGACGCGATGTGCTGGATCCTGTTGATCTAAGTCTGCTCCGAGTACTTGGCTGTGTTTCTCAGATTCAGAAAACTCTGCAGCTTCTAGGAACGCTGCCTTGGCTATTGCGGCTGCTGCTTGTTTCTCTGCTGCGAGTTTTTCCAGTGAAGCTTGCAGGCGCGCTGTCTCTTGCTTTAGCTGCATCTCCTGTTCAGCGAAGGAAGCCTTTTGCGGCCTCAGCTTCTGCGCGGGCAAGAGCAGCCATTTCTTTTATGGAGGACTTGCTAGAGCGGCTTGCTCGTGACCTTGTCCCATATGTTGATGCCTTGCTAGTAGACATGGTGTACCTGTTGCTGGCTGCTTGATGTCTCTGTGCAGACACAGTCTAGGTGAAAACCGGCTTTGGCGTGTATTGGATCGTGCTGCGATTGCTGTGGGCTGCACTCTCGCTTCTAGTGACTGTATGGAAGCCGCTGCAATCTTTTGCGCATGACCGCGTGGACGATGGCGGCTCCGTGTAGTCAGATCCACTATTGCTGGTAACTAGCATCTGTTTTACTGTTCTGTCTTCTTACACGTTCATACAGTGTGTAATCCAACATTCAGCATAAACCATTCCTGTCTTCCAAATAAGAGGCCTGTTGTCTGTAGTTTAACAGGTTTATTATGTGATGGCGAAACAGGTTGTGTGTGATTGTGGTAAAACTATAAGAATACAGATGACAATGCATAAGTACAGAGTATAACATCTGTAGATATCATACATTGCATAACAGTGAAGTACACGACAAAAAGGCTGCATATGAGAAGGATTGCATGGCTAGCTAGCAGTTTAACATCTACACGCTAAACTCTCTGAGTAGTACAAATATCTAAACAGCTCTAGATATCATAATGCCCTAGTAACTGAGGTAAATGACTCACCAGATATGCTGTTACACAGATGGTGGAGTTTTAGATGAGAGGAATATCATGGCAGCTCTGTGTCTGGAGAATAAAGACAGCCCACTTCTTCCTCCCAGAATGCATTGCAATCTCCCATAATACTTTTAACTCGGAAGAACATGTTAAACAACTTAACACCACTAGATGGTGCTATAACCTCACGAATGATACGATGACAGGGCAAAAATGAATTCTAATGATTCTATACCCTGCTGGGCAGAACACTCCACATTATTCGTGAACAGACCAGTTCTTGGCATGACTATGGCCCCCGCCGCACTAAACACCCGCTCAGATGGCTACTGGCCGGGCAGGACAGCTTTTCCAGAGCAAACTCTGCTAGCTGCGGCCACAAGTCAAGTTTGGCTGCCCAGAAGTCCAGTGGATCCTCAAGGGGTGTTGGCATGGTCATGTCAAGGTATGACACGACCTGCTGGTTCAGGTCCTGCTCCAGGTCTTCATGCTGCTTATGGGTAGACTCACTATGCGGGTGTAGAAAGCTACTCATTAGCAACTGAAGATTGAGGCTGCTGCTGATGGAGCTGCTGCTGCTTCTGCTTCCACCCCCCCCCAGCAGCCATGGCAGTGGAAGGTGATCGCAGAGGTCCCCCCGAGTCAGACCTGCGAGAGTATGGACCATGGCGCAGATAGGCATCGGCCAACTGACTACGTAGAATGTCTTTGTAGTAGGTCAGCTTGTCCTCCCTCTCGGCGGGTTTAAAAAATGCCCCCATTTTGTACCGGGAGCGAGCCATTTTGTCAAACCTAAACTGTGCTTCGCTGTGCCCCACCCCCTCCTCCTCCTCCACTTCAGCCCCCACAGGCTTCATGTGGCTGTAAAATGTATGCGCCATGTCTCCAGTGCCCTGACCAGCCATGGTTTCCAACATGTGTTGTAGTACATGAAGCAGTGGAATCACATCGTTCATCTCATAGTCCTGGCGACTGACTAATAAAGTAGCTTCCTCAAAGGGCCTGAGCAAACGGCAGGTGTCACGTATGAGCTGCCACTGGTTTACATTGAAGTTACACAGGGGAGTCCCCCTATCCGTTTGGATCATCAAGAAATCCGTGATGGCTTTTCTCTGTTCCTATAGTCGATCCTGCATATGGAGGGTGGAATTCCAACGGGTGGAAACATCGCAAATCAGAATATGTTTGCGGATACCGTTCTGATGCTGAAGCTCAAGAAGGGTGTGCTTGGCGGTGTAGGAGTGGCTGAAGTGCATGCAAAGTTTCCTTCCCATTGTTAGGATGTCTTGCAGATGGGGGGAAGACTTCAGAAAACGCTTGACAACTAGATTGAACACGTGTGCCATGGCAGGACGCATGGCTCAGGCTTCCTTGTCGCAGCGCAGACAAGATGTTCTTCCCAGTGTCAGTCACCATGGGTCCCATTTGCAGTTTTCGTGGAGTAAGCCATGATTTAATTTATTGAGTTCTTATTTTTAGCAGTTCCTCCCATGTGTGGCTCAAGGCAAATCATGTGAAGAACAGCGTGAAACCACCGTGTCCTACACACATGGTAGGCGGGAAGGGCACTGGGAAAAAAAAAATAAATTTTTTTTTTAGAAAAAACAAAATACAAAAAAAAAAAAAATAAAAATGAAGAAAAAAAATTGTACAAAAATTCACAAAATATTAAAAAAAGACAATGGAAAAAAATATTTAAAAAAAACAAAATAACAAAAAAGCAAAAAAAAAAAATAAATAAATATATATATATATATATATATATATATATATATATATATATATATGTGTGTTTTTAAAAAATACAAAATATGAAAAAAAAGTTAAAAAAAATCCCCCCCCCCCAAAAAAAAAATGTGATAAATTGTATATGTTACTGTTATTATGTTAATGTTATTGTTGCTATGTTATATGTTATTATATGTTATTATTATAAATATGTTCAAATAAGATAAATGTTAACTATTAATATGTAATTGACAATTAGCCACTTTTTTCTGTGACACCATTGCTAAGTGCAAGTGCACTGTCACGGGCACAAAGGCCTAGGAGCGTGGAGGCCACAGCGGAGGGACCTGTCCAAGTTGCTGTTGTGGTTGTGCAGGAACCACAATCACCCAGTGGGCCTTAAAGGATATGTATTGTCCCTGACCGAAGTTACAGCTCCAGACGTAGGCACTGCTGTGCACTTTGGTACACACTGACAGGCTAAAGGACTGCCCCACCTTCTGTTCAACAAAATTGTACAGGGCTGGTACTGCCTTCTTCGCAAAGAAATGACAGCATGGGACTCTCCACCTCGGTTTGGCACAAGCCATCAGTTCTCTGAAAGGTCCACCAACTCAAAAGGGAGGGACTGCAGCACCAGCAACTTATACAGGAGCACATTTAGCTTCTGCACGTTGGATGAGTGGGCACATACTGTTGTCTCTTGGACATTGCTTGGCCAATAGATTGCTGGCGGAATGACTGACTCGGATTAAGAGGAGGAGGAGCATCTGGAGCGACAGAGGATGGGTATGACACACAGGAGGCGGTGGAGCCTTGGCTGGCTGTAACAGAGAGCGGCGTGCCACTGGGTAATGCAGCAGGCTGGACCACCACTTTGGAGCCAACTCTCCCAGGCCGCTTGATGGTGACGCTGCAAATGTTGATGCAGGGCTGTGGGTCCAACATTGGGACCCTGGCCACACTTCACCTTCTGCCTACACATCTTTCATATAGCCATGTTAACCTCCTGCGATGCTTGATGAAAAACTGCCACATGGCCTTGTAGCTGATTTTTCCTACCAACAGTCCACACTAATTCACTGCTGCCACCGCCGCCAACTTCAGGGACCCTCTTACACTACCTCCTGGGAAGATAGCCTGCCGCGCAAGTGGTCTACCCATACTTTCCCCTTCTGCCCCCATGCTGGCCGCTAAATCTATCACTCTCCATCACTCCAAGCCTTTAAAAGTGCCCTCAAAACTCACTGATGTTCCTCAACAGTGTCTGCTTAAGAAGCCAAAACGCTTGCAACACCACCTCCCACGCCACTCTCCTCATCACTACTTGCCCGCCTAGTGGAAGAAGCGGCGAGTGTCTCCTCCACTTCTTGGCTGGGCAGTAGCTGCTGATTTTTCTGATTATCAGATCGTCCTCACTGAATAGTGGAGCTGAACCCTAAGCATAAGACATAACCGACAGTTGACTGGGGGGTGTCAGATGTCACTTGTGATGCAGTGGATGATCGTGATAACCAATGGATGATGGCAGATGGGTTGCTGGTCAAGACATGACCGCTAGCTGATCCTGGGAGATCAGTCCTCTCACTGAGACTCCTGCTGCCACTCACCCCTAGTCTGCTGCAACCTCTGCTTGATGAATTTAGGCCTCTGCAACTTCTCTGTGCCCATCCTGCCACTTCTCTGCCTGACATACTTAGTGCGTATATGAGTGGAGGACAAAACGCTACACTACACTTAAAACAGGATTTGTCGATAAGAGCAGCAGGTGTGTAACTATCTATGGTCTTTCACTAAGTAGTAACTAGGCCCTGAAGACTTTAACACGAACAAAGTGATGAAACTCTTAGATGTGCGTAAGTGATGCTCTGATGAGAGCAATTCAATGTGCTCCAGTATGCTTCAAAAATGTTTTTTTTTTCAGAGACTGGCCTGCGTGGAAATGAATCGGGTATGGATCAGCCAAGATTTCCACCCACCAATGCCTGATGCATTAGAGTAGATTGATCATGGGGCCAGACCAACACTAAAGAAATATGGATCGTGCAAAACAGATTTAAGGCGCTGCTCTCCAGTTACAGACATTCCTCCGCATCAGACCACAAGTAATTATTGAGAAAATGCTTTACGTTACTCTTACTTTTTATTAATATTCTTCGGATAAGATATCTGTGCCGAAAATCTGTATATGTTCTCTTTATGCTGCTGCCAACTCCAGGGTGTGTCTTTCAAGCAATTTTGGGCTCCTTCTGCTGCTGCTTGCAACTCCAGTGTGTCTTTAGATCAAATTGTGGGCTCCTGCTGCCAATTCCAGAGTGTCTTTCAAGCAATGTTTGGGCTCCTGCTGCTGCTGCTGCCAACTCCAGTGTGCCTTTCAAGCAATTTTGGGCTCCTGCTGCTTGCAACTCCAGTGTGTCTTTCAAGCAATGTTTGGGCTCCTGCTGCTCCTGCTGCTAAATCCAGTGTGTCTTTCAAGCAATGTTTGGGCGCCTGCTGCTCCTGCTGCCAACTCCAGTGTCTCTTTCAAGCAATGTTTGGGATCCTGCTGCTCCTGCTGCCAACTCCAGTGTGTCTTTCAAGCAATGTTTGGGCTCCTGCTGCTCCTGCTGCCAACTGCAGTGTGTCTTTAGGCCAATTTTTGGGTTCCTGCTGCCAACTCCAGTGTCTCTTTCAAGCTATGTTTGGGCTCCTGCTGCTGCTTGCAACTCCAGGGTGTCATTCAGCCAATTTTGGCCTCCTGCTTCTGCCAACTCCAGTGTCTCTTTCAAACAATGTTTGGGCTCCTGCTGCCAACTCCAGTGTGTCTTTCAAGCAATGTTTGGGCTCCTGCTGCTCCTGCTGCCAACTCCAATGTCTCTTTCAAGCAATGTTTTGACTCCTGCTGCTGCTGCCAACTCCAGTGTGCCTTTCAAGCTATTTTGGGCTCCTGCTGCTTGCAACTCCAGTGTCTCTTTCAAGCAATGTGTGGGCTCCTGCTGCTCCTGCTGCCAACTCCAGTGTGTCTTTCAAGCAATATTTGGGCTCCTGCTGCTCCTGCTGCCAACTCCAGTGTCTCTTTCAAGCAATGTTTGGGATCCTGCTGCTCCTGCTGCCAACTCCAGTGTGTCTTTCAAGCAATGTTTGGGCTCCTGCTGCTCTTGCTGCCAACTCCAGTGTCTCTTTAAAGCAATGTTTGGGCTCCTGCTGCTGCCAACTGCATTGTGTCTTTAGGCCAATTTTGGGGTTCCTGCTGCCAACTCCAGTGTCTCTTTCAAGCTATGTTTGGGCTCCTGCTGCTGCTGCTTGCAACTCCAAGGTGTCATTCGGCCAATTTTGGCCTCCTGCTGCTGCTGCCAACTCCAGTGTCTCTTTCAAGCAATGTTTGGGCTCCTGCTGCCAACTCCAGTGTCTCTTTAAAGCAATGTTTGGGCTCCTGCTGCTGTTGCTGCCAACTGCAGTGTGTCTTTAGGCCAATTTTTGGGTTCCTGCTGCCAACTCCAGTGTCTCTTTCAAGCTATGTTTGGGCTCGTGCTGCTGCTGCTGCTTGCAACTCCAGGGTGTCATTCAGCCAATTTTGGCCTCCTGCTGCTGCCAACTCCAGTGTCTCTTTCAAACAATGTTTGGGCTCCTGCTGCTCCTGCTGCCAACTCCAGTGTGTCTTTCAAGCAATGTTTGGGCTCCTGCTGCCAACTCCAGCGTGTCTTTCAAGCAATGTTTGGGCTCCTGCTGCCAACTCCAGTGTCTCTTTCAAGCAATGTTTTGACTCCTGCTGCTGCTGCCAACTCCAGTGTGCCTTTCAAGCAATTTTGGGCTCCTGCTGCTTGCAACTCCAGTGTCTCTTTCAAGCAATGTTTGGGCTCCTGCTGCTCCTGCTGCCAACTCCAGTGTGTCTTTCAAGCAATATTTGGGCTCCTGCTGCTCCTGCTGCCAACTCAGGTGTCTCTTTCAAGCAATGTTTGGGATCCTGCTGCTCCTGCTGCCAACTCCAGTGTGTCTTTCAAGCAATGTTTGGGCTCCTGCTGCTCCTGCTGCCAACTCCAGTGTCTCTTTAAAGCAATGTTTGGGCTCCTGCTGCTGCTGCTGCCAACTGCATTGTGTCTTTAGGCCAATTTTTGGGTTCCTGCTGCCAACTCCAGTGTCTCTTTCAAGCAATGTTTGGGCTCCTGCTGCTGCTGCTGCCAACTCCAGTGTCTCTTTCAAGCAATGTTTGGGCTCCTGCTGCTCCTGCTGCCAACTCCAGTGTCTCTTTCAAGCAATGTTTGGACTCCTGCTGCCGCTGCTGCTGCTGCTGCTTGCAACTCCAGGGTGTGTCTCTCATTTTTGGTGCTCCTGCTGCTGCCAACTCCAGTGTCTCTTTCAGCCAATGTTTGGGCTCCTGCTGCTGCCAACTCCAGTGTGTCTTTAGGCCAATTTTTGGGCTCCTGCTGCCAACTCCAGTGTATCTTTCAGCCAATGTTTTGGTTCCTGCTGCTGCTGGCAACTCCAGTGTCACTTTCGGCCAATTTCTGAGCTCCTGCTGCCAACTCCAGTGTATGTCTTCAGGTCAATTTTTGGGCTCCTGCTGCCAACTCCAGGACATCTTTCAGCCAATATTTGGGCTCCTGCTGCTGCCAGCTCCAGGGTGTGTTTTTCAGGCAATATAGGGGCCCCTCATAGTGATGCCACCTCAATTATCTGCAATTGTGCCGATTCTAATAGCGATGCCTCTGATCTGCATGTCATAATTACACTTTTACAGTATTATTTCACTAACCCAGCACGCATCCTATGCGTGTTACAGCAAGGCAGAATGGTTTACAACCCTACTGAGGCTCTAGGAAGCTCAGAAATAGCCATTTTTAATAGCGATTCATCGCGAATAAATTTGGACCAAAACAAATTTTTTGGGAAAATTCGGCGAATCAGCCGAATCGAATTTTTCCAAAGTTCGCTCATCTCTACCCAACACCAATTCCGAGAGGATGTTGGCAATGGAGGTGATGGCACACCTGAATGCTTAGGGGCTGACGGCAGATGTTCTGGGTGAAGCAATTTTTCTGCCAGAGCTTTCAAGGTAAGTGGCTGGTCCATAGATAACTTGCCCACTAATGCAGAACTGTGTGACCACTTTGTGCTTCTATTCTAGCATCAGAGTTTTGGCAGAGAATAAAGTCCACGCTACTGCGGGTAAGAGGTCAATTCCAAAGAAGGCCAACGTCCTTATCCTCCTATTCGGACTCCCCACCACCAGCACCAGATGGGCCCCACAATGGGAAACATTTTAACATGTAATAAAGTTTTTTAAAGTTTTAAATACAGTTTTAAATGACAAGTTTTAACAAAAGTCCCATAGGATCCAAATAAATCTATTTAAAAAATAAAGAACAAATGTTACGAAATAAAATGATGCAGTATGGTGTGCTTTTTGAAAACAAACATCTGGGGTGGGGGAAGGGGGCGGCCACCGCTAGGGTTCAGCAGGTAAGAACAAGGAAGAAGGTGAGTGGGCATGCACACCACATGGGATGGCCCTAAAAGAACCAGGGGGGAGAAGGTAAGTGACACTGCGGGGATGCACGCTGCATGGATTGTCTCTAAGGGAACCAGGAAGGAGAAGGTAAGTCACACTGCGGGGATGCACACTACATGGGATGCCGAAAAGGGAACCAGGAGAAACAGGAACAAGAAGGTAGGTGACACTGCGAGGATGCACACTACATGGGATGCCCCTTAAGGAACCATGAGGGAAAAGGTAAGTCACACTGTGGGGATGCACACAAACATGGGATGCCGTCCAGTTCTGCAACGGAAAAAAACAAAAAAGCATGCAAGTGAGCTGGCCACAGAGCTCTGAGAACCAAGGACTCATACATCTGGAAACGGGCACAAACATGGCTTACAAGGCTAGTTGCTCAGCTAAAATGAAAGTTTATAAAATCGTGTACACCTGGGGATGTTGGGTTTGTTGGCCTATTGCATGGGTTCCTGACCTATTTTAACACGAGAGCCACATTCACTACTAGGATATAATCGAGAGCAACCCTGCACCCAAAAAATAAATATGCTTTGGTGCAGGCCAATCTGTGAATCACCTTCTGCACCCTGCAGCTGCTTTGTTCCACTCCAGTTTCTTTTACAAAATTTTTATTGAAGTTTGCACGCGATGTACAGCATATTTTTAAAGACATGCATACTGAACAAATAGTAATGCAAAAAGCGTACATAGTTGAATGCATAATGGAATGCAAATAAACAGTAAAGATAAGTCAACAAAATGCTCACAGTATCTTTTGGCCTCAGCAAAAGTAGCTCACAAAATCAGACAGTGTCTAACCAAGGGATATGCGTCTTGTGGAACTTAAGTAGTATAAATTGAGATTACGAATTCTCATTAAAATTATTTTGAGAGCTATTTGTATATTCACTTTTGGGTGTAAGCACCCTGGCTGACCTTGGGCAAACTTCTAACTATGATAAACAAATATTGGACTGGCGTAGATGTCTGTGGTATATCTCAGGAGGGTCCTACTTCAGTTTCTAAAGTGTAAAATGTGTAATGATGATGTTTATGCTGCATAGGTTGATACAAGATGTAATTTAATTTATGATGAGTAGGGTATTGCGAGTCTCGATTTTTGGACATGGTACATTTTAGATTCTTGTCTATCCTTTCCTCATTACCTACTTGCCCGACTAACCCCCTTACTCGCTTTCCATCTTCCTCCCCACACCACAACGGGGGTACTGGCCCTACATACAGAGTGACTATCTTTTGCATGGAATTGAGTACCATCTTAGTACTTCTCATTACCAATCTTTCCTCTAGAGTAATCTGCACATCACCTTGCAATGGCAGATCTCTCCCTATCCCTGATGTCTTTTAATGCAAGGGGTCTGAATTCCCCCTTAAAAAGGCACTCACTGTTACACTTGCTAAAACAGAATAAAATCCATGTAACTATGCTTCAAGGATGCACTTTAAAAAGGACAAGGCGCCCCAGCTCTTCTGTGGCAGCTTTTCACAATACTTTTTTGTTACTTCCCCCATGAACAAGTCTAAGGGAGTCTCTCTAACGATCTCTAAAACCATCCTATTTAAACCCTCCAAGTCTTTAACAGATGATGAAGGCAGGTATGTTTTTGTTAAAGGCCTGATTGCGGATTTTAAAATGATGTTTTGCCAATGTATCGGAACAAAGACCAAGCCAACCAAACAAATTCACCCTGTTCCAAGAAGGAATGGTCCCAGTGGGAGGGGATTTTAACCCCCCCCTGAATCCATTGCTGGATACATTCAACTCAAAATCTTCAAAAGCTTATCCTGACCTTAAAAACATTCACTGTGGATGTGGATTTCCTGATTGAAGCAGACAGGACTGATGACAGATTGGGTTTTCTCGTGCAAAGGATATTACATTTAAAAACAAATCGTGTTCTACTGTCACTACACAAGGTGCTATTACCTTTAGCACCCTTTATTCTTCACAATTCTATAATGTGCAGGAAATCTTTTATCACTGTCCCTTTTCAATAGTCAAAGGTCACCACCCCTCACATCGCTTCACACCCCTGGGTTCTATCTGTGTTGGGGGGGGGGGGGTCTACATGTAACATGAATAAATATGTTAAAAAAGGCAAATCTTTTACTTCATCTGCTTTAGTCTATTTGATTACTTGTGAGATATGCTTTAAACAATATGTTGGATGTACCAAAAGGCAGAGCAAAAGAGGATTTGCAAAACACTTACAGGGTATAGGACATTATAATGAATGCCACAAGGACAAGGCATGGCAGTTGGTTTCAATTTCAGATGGGATCTAACATTACATGTGGATCGCTGATGTCGACATTACTAGGTCTTTAATTTTACTTTCATAGTGTCATACTTATTCTCAGATATATCTATATTAAATTATGCTAAGAGGCTACATTTGTGTGGTGGGTCCGGTTGGTCATATGGAGCAGACAGTTGTATACATTTGTTTTGTGTGTGATCATATAATTAATTGGATTGATTATTACTATCATGTTTATAGCTATGATTTATACAATACATTATTTAGGCCCTTATTCATCAAGCGATAGCGCCAGGTAGTGTCTCACTAGCGCCAGGTAGCGCCAGCTATCGGCGGCTACCGACTCCAGAACGCCAGGCGGTGGACACAATCACGCATTTATCGCGCTAAATGAGGCTAGCGCCGGCGAGAGCGTCAGCTAGCGCGGGATTCATCATGTAGCGGACTGCAACGAACAGCGCCGCTGCTAATCCCATCACAGCGCCAGGTATGACCTCTCGCTACCTGACGCTCTCCAATGAATTTCAATGGAGCAATCTTTAAATATTCATAATTCATTGATGTTTTTTTTTTATTTTTTTAAATGTCAAAAATTCTGTGACTACTTCGGCAATGTTAGTTTTTTTTTTATGGTAAAATATTGATAAATATATTGATAAAAATAAATTTGTGCAGAATTGATATTACAGGTCTGATATTAATGTATTCATATTACAAAATGTTTAGAAAAACTTGTTTAATTTTATAATCAAAAAATATGGTTGTGGGGGCGTGTCCTAGCCATGGAGCTGTGAGGAGCCGTTTTCCCCGAGCTCCTGCACCAGTGCCCTATTCTCAAGCATTTTTAGCGCAGCAGACCCACCACGCACCTGATGGCAAAGCGCAAGAACATGCGGAGGAAGGGAGGGGGACCGAGGAAGAGTCCCTCTCGCCACCATTCCACGGCCCTGCAGAAGGCCAGAACGGAGTGCCGCCGCGCCAAGATGGCGCTGCACTTCCCCACAGAGAGCGAGCTGGAGGGCCCGGAGGAGACGAGAGGGCCCCAGCTGAGACCGGGATCAGAGGAGGAGCGCGGCGCCCGCCACTTACCGGCAGCGGGGCAGGCGAGGAGAGTGGAGTCGGCAGCTGCCCCCAGCCCGGGGTGTAGCAAGATGGCGGCGGAGATGAATGGCGCCCGGCTGGGTGAGCCCGCACGAGTGAGGAGCCCGCCTGCTGCCCTCCGGCGGGAGCGGGGAGCGAGGTCGGAGGAGCGGTCGTCTGCGGCGCGGTTCTCCCCGGGCCCCCCCGGCGGGAGAGGAGCGGCAGCGGTGCCGGCCCCGAGGAGTGGGGGGGGCACCAAGATGGCGCCCGCCGAGGTGAGGAGGCACGAGGATGTGACGCGAAGGGGCGGGGCCTCTGGAGAAGTGCTCGATTCCTCGGAGCTGACGCGTGGGGGCGGGGCCCCCGAAGATCCGCTTGAGTCCCCGGAGCTGACGCGGGGGACGGGTGAGACCGGAGGACGGGACTCGCGGGCCGTGGTGAGAGACAGTCGGGAGGGGGGAGGGGGAGTGGGGATCAGTGCCACTCAGCCAGCAGACTCTGGCACAATGAGGGGGGTGCACGTGCCCCCCCCCCCGCGCATGCCGGCAGGGCCCCCGCCGCTTCCCGCGGGGATCGCGTCCCCTGCTCACTCAGGGGTGCCCCCCCTACCCCCCCCCCATCAGCAGCAAACACCTCATGGGCCAAACACCAACTCCCTGGGGAGCCTTGGACTGCGCAGGTTCGCATTCTCTGCAAGGGAGGATAGGAATGTGGATCTGACCCCGGGGCACGGCGCTCAGCCCCTCATAAGGGATGCCCCTTGTGCGGGCCTCCCTCAGAGGACACCGGGAGGGCCCCCCCACCTGAGCCCCCCAACGCCGCCACTGTTGCCGTCCCCGGAAGCTCCATGGCCCACAGACAACTCTAGCCCGGCGCCGATGTCGCCCTCCCAGCCATGCTTCTCTCCGGAAGGGGGGGAGGACTCCTGGGCCCCCTGGTCGCATACCCCCTCCGGCGGGCCTCCGCGGCCGTCATCTGCCCCCTTACCGCCCGGTGGCTTGGGAGACGTAGGAGTACCTCCCGGGTCCCCCAGGAACTCTGATATCCACTTGGAAACGATCTCATTGTTAAGGAGCCTCCCCACCAGGTCCGACATTGAGGGGTTGATCGCAAAGTATGCTGAAGCGCACAAGCGAGAGTTGGGGGAGGTCAAGCTGCAGATAGCCGGGGTGGCCTCTAGAGTGTCGGTTTTGGAGGTTGCGGAGCCCTCGACCGCGAATCGACTTAAAGTGTTGGAGGAGCGCTGTGACTTCCAGGAGGCTCTTCTTCAGACCCAAATGCTCCACTTAGATGACGTGGAGAATCGGAGCCGGAGGAATAACTTGCGCCTGAGGGGCATCCCGGAGGCCTCCTCGGGCGAGGACTTGAGGCACATTGTGACAGCAATCTTCAATTCAGTGTTGGATAGAGCCCCGGACGCCCCAATTGAGCTGGACAGAGTGCACAGGGCCCTGGGTCCCCCGGGCCCAGACCCCTCAAGACCAAGGGATGTGATTTGCAGGGTCCACCGCTATTCCCTGAAGGAGGACATTGCCCGTGGTGCCTGGAGGAAGGGGAGTGTCGAATTTGACGGGGCGGACATTCAAATTATGCAGGACTTGTCGCGAAGAACCCTGTTAATGCGACGAGCCGTGAAACCGCTTCTGGAGGTGATTATACGCAGTGGGGCGTCCTACAGATGGGGCTTCCCCTTCCACTTAATTGTACGTAAGGACCGTAACACTTTCCTGGTCAGATCGCCCAAGGACTTGCCGGGACTTTTCACTTTCCTTCAGTGTGAGCCAGTCGAGGTCCCGGACTGGCTGGCGGCCAGGCTGGCTCCGCCGCCCTTCCGGCCTGGGGGTGCCGCTCGGAGGGGCCCTAGGGGCCCGAGAGGCTCGGGGAGCCGACGCCGCGCAAGACGAAGCCAAGCGAGACCCTACGATGCAGAGACATAAACACTGGGGTCCCGTGAACCGCGCCCTGTGTTGTTGCTGTTAACTTAATGTCTTAATGCCAGAATGTTTGCTATTGGTTGAGCTATGTTTTTCTAATTGGGTTTGTTGCATTTCTTTAGCAAGTTGGTGGGCCATAAGCCCTCCTCCTGATTCTGTGGCCTGGTGCTGGAGGGGGTGACTGTGGTTGCAGCTCCGCATCGGCAGACACCTTCCCCCCGATAGGGTCAGACCATGGTCCGCCGGACCTTCGGGTCTTGTTACTACTCCGTTTAGGATTGGTTAGTGTTTTATTTGTTTGTCCTTGTTTAAGTAGTTTTTCTTTACCCCCCCCTTATCTGCTTCCCCCTTCCTTCAACTCCCCCTTTGTCCCACCCATCCGTCCCCTCCCCGGGGGCTTGACCTTATCCACAAGAATGGCTGGAACCGCCCCAGTGGGGGGCTCAGGCGGTCGGGCATCCAGGGGGGGGGCAGGGAAGCCTGGAACTAAAATTGTCTCCCTCAACGCCAAGGGTTTGAACAGTCCGGAGAAAAGGTCGCTGATCCTGAGGAACCTGTGGGGTTTGGGGGCACAGATTGGCTTTCTTCAGGAGACTCACTTCAGGGCGTCCAACCCCCCCTCGCTGGGCGATAGGAATTTCTACCGGTCCTACCACAGTTACTCCCCGGATTCTAGATCCCGGGGGGTTAGCATAGTGATTTCCAAATCCCTGGCTTGGGAACTGGTAGACTATCCCCTCGATTCAAAGAGCAAAAGTTAATTGATTTCGTATCGAGAATCGTAAGTTTGGGTGGGTGTTTGTCATTTTTTCTTGTTTTTTTGCCCATTTCGTATTCGCACGATCGTTCGCGCATAGACGTATATGAACATACGCATTTCGTACGGGAATCGTATATTTTGTGTTTTTCCCGTCCAAATCGTATTATTTGCGTCAGATCCTATTTTTTACGTCCTTCACATGGGCTTGCGACCAATTCAGAGAGGTGATTGCTAATTGTTTTGAAGCCCATTAAAGAGCTGCTTTACGAAATGTTTGCTGGCAGCTATTTGGCCTCGGGAGTAGGATGGAGAGGAGCGAGTTTGTGGCACATCAAGGGCTTATGCTTTTTGGCATTGAGTTGATCCAGATGTCTGAGAGCAGATTGCCCCTGCGTCGTCGCATGAACATCGATAGCATGAATGATGTTGAGCTGTTCGAGCTGACCAGGCTTAATCGCGCTTCCCTCCATAAATTATATAGTGAGCTGCGGCCATGGTTAGCCCGCACCACAAGGAAGGGGCATGCAATTTCAGGTATGACCAAGATGCTTGGCTGCCTGCAATTTTTGGCGAACGGCTCGTTCCAGAGGCTGGGTGCCCTCTCCGTGGGGATGTCACAGCCTACGCTGAGCCGCGCACTATCTAAATTTTTGGAAGGCATGGCTGCCATAACTCCAAAATATATTTATTTTCCGGATGATATGGCAGCCAGAAACGCCATTAAGCTTGGGTTTTATAATGTGGCCGACATGCCCAACGTTATTGGTGCTATTGACTGCACACATGTGGCACTCGTACCTAGGGCTGCCGACGAGTATATATATAGGTATTGAGATTGGTTATTATGTTGGCCAACGTGTAATGTAACCTGTTTTCCTTTGCGGCAGCATATTTTTTTAGCCCTCATTTGTGTAGCTGCTTTATCTAGGCTTTTCATTAGTATTTCCCAATAGAGTGCAGACATGTTTTTGTTTTTTTTTTTTTTCATTTTTACAAATATCAATTACCCTTTTTGTATGTTTTTGCCTTAAGGAATCGAAAAATGGGACACTCCCTTAATGTCCAGGCCGTGGTTGGTCCGGACATGCGTTTTATGAGTGTCCTTGCCGGCTACCCAGGATCGTCGCACGACTCGTATATACTCAGGCGATCTGGGTTGTTTAGGAGATTTGAGGCAGGAGAATTTTCGGGTGCATGGCTGCTTGGTAAGTGTGTCCTATTTGTGTGCTATTAAATGTGGGATTAATCTTGTATTTGTTGATCTTTTTGTATTTGAATTCTTTACATAAGCCAGAAACTGCCTTTTTGTTGGGTCATATATTAGGAACTCCAAACCAAAATGCTTGCCTCGCTTTGTCCTTCAGAATGTTTTCCCTTTAGTTAGGATGTCTGTAAGTTCCATGTCCCTAAATATATTGGTTGGGAGTTTATACCCAAGTATCTGTGAGCTTTTGCTCCTTTTGTAGTATTGGTCTTTAAATGGCAAAGTGGACTTAAACTGCATACATTGTATTTTTCCTATAAATGTTGATAGCCCCTCAGCAGCATCCTAATTGTAACATGTCAGAAAACTAAAAATATATTTAAATTCCAACTACCCTTGGCCGTGCAGATGTTTGTTAATTAATTGGTATATTGAAGTGCCATTTTTTATTATGTACTACATTAGTGGCAATAGTTATTTTGCTAATGTGCCCTGGGTGTTTTTTTTTGCCCTTTACCTTACATCATTATGATATATGTAAAATTCGTTGTGTTTGTTGTGTTGCCTTTTTAATTTTTATTACATTTAATTGTCTGTTTAAGGTGATTCCGGGTACCCACTTCTACCCTGGCTCATGACGCCTGTGCTGCGGCCCCAGGATGCCTCTCAGGAAGCGTACAACCATGCGCACCGCAAGACCAGGGCTGTTGTGGAGAGGGCCTTTGGGCTGTTGAAGACCCGTTTTCGTTGCTTGGACAATACTGGGGGCGCCCTGCAATATGATCCAAAAAAAGTGATCGACATAATTAGGGATGAGCGAATCGATCCGGACGAACCCGGATTCGATCCGAATTTCAGGAAAAATTCGATTCGGATCGAATCCGAATTTCCCCGCGATTCGATCACTCGAAGTTTTCCTTTAACATCCATTCATTTACATTACAGGCATTCTAAGATGGCGGGCGGGACATGTCTGGACATGTATCCCGCGCCAGTGCAAGCTGGGGCAGTCACATGCAGCCTATCAGCAGCCAGCAAGCCCGGTGACGTCACACAGCGGTATTTAACGGCGGCCATCTTGCTTTTCCTCATTTCTCTATTGCATTCGTGACAGACAGACAGAACGCTGTGTAGCTGAGGCAGTTAGACAGGCTGGAGACAGGCTGGAGACAGGGACAGACAGGGACAGACAGGGACAGGCTGGAGACAGGCAGGAGACAGGCAGGAGACAGACAGGAGACAGACAGAAAGCCAGGGAAAGGTAGGAAAAACGGAGCTGGCTGACAGGGAGATTTTTTTTTTTTCATCCAGCCTTTGTTAGCGTTTTCAGGCTGCTTATAGTAACTAACTGTGCATATATACTGAACTGATCTTAAGTCTGCTGTGAGGCATCCCATTCTGTGACTAAAGCAGCCTCTATTTAATAGCATAATAAACATTTGCACTTATTCTCATAGAAATCAGGCCTGATAAAGACACTTTTGCTGTGCATGCTCTCTGGTTTTTGTGGCACTGGCATCCCATTCTGTGACTAAAGCAGCCTCTATTTAATAGCATAATAAACATTTGCACTTATTCTCATAGAAATCAGGCCTGATAAAGACACTTTTGCTGTGCATGCTCTCTGGTTTTTGTGGCACTGGCATCCCATTCTGTGACTAAAGCAGCCTCTATTTAATAGCATAATAAACATTTGCACTTATTCTCATAGAAATCAGGCCTGATAAAGACACTTTTGCTGTGCATGCTCTCTGGTTTTTGTGGCACTGGCATCCCATTCTGTGACTAAAGCAGCCTCTATTTAATAGCATAATAAACATTTGCACTTATTCTCATAGAAATCAGGCCTGATAAAGACACTTTTGCTGTGCATGCTCTCTGGTTTTTGTGGCACTGGCATCCCATTCTGTGACTAAAGCAGCCTCTATTTAATAGCATAATAAACATTTGCACTTATTCTCATAGAAATCAGGCCTGATAAAGACACTTTTGCTGTGCATGCTCTCTGGTTTTTGTGGCACTGGCATCCCATTCTGTGACTAAAGCAGCCTCTATTTAATAGCATAATAAACATTTGCACTTATTCTCATAGAAATCAGGCCTGATAAAGACACTTTTGCTGTGCATGCTCTCTGGTTTTTGTGGCACTGGCATCCCATTCTGTGACTAAAGCAGCCTCTATTTAATAGCATAATAAACATTTGCACTTATTCTCATAGAAATCAGGCCTGATAAAGACACTTTTGCTGTGCATGCTCTCTGGTTTTTGTGGCACTGGCATCCCATTCTGTGACTAAAGCAGCCTCTATTTAATAGCATAATAAACATTTGCACTTATTCTCATAGAAATCAGGCCTGATAAAGACACTTTTGCTGTGCATGCTCTCTGGTTTTTGTGGCACTGGCATCCCATTCTGTGACTAAAGCAGCCTCTATTTAATAGCATAATAAACATTTGCACTTATTCTCATAGAAATCAGGCCTGATAAAGACACTTTTGCTGTGCATGCTCTCTGGTTTTTGTGGCACTGGCATCCCATTCTGTGACTAAAGCAGCCTCTATTTAATAGCATAATAAACATTTGCACTTATTCTCATAGAAATCAGGCCTGATAAAGACACTTTTGCTGTGCATGCTCTCTGGTTTTTGTGGCACTGGCATCCCATTCTGTGACTAAAGCAGCCTCTATTTAATAGCATAATAACCATTTGCACTTATTCTCATAGAAATCAGGCCTGATAAAGACACTTTTGCTGTGCATGCTCTCTGGTTTTTGTGGCACTGGCATCCCATTCTGTGACTAAAGCAGCCTCTATTTAATAGCATAATAAACATTTGCACTTATTCTCATAGAAATCAGGCCTGATAAAGACACTTTTGCTGTGCATGCTCTCTGGTTTTTGTGGCACTGGCATCCCATTCTGTGACTAAAGCAGCCTCTATTTAATAGCATAATAAACATTTGCACTTATTCTCATAGAAATCAGGCCTGATAAAGACACTTTTGCTGGCCAAAGCCCTACTGGACCCTGCCAGGTCCATTCCTGCCCAGGGCATCCCATTCTGTGACTAAAGCAGCCTCTGTTTAAGACCATATAAGCATTTGCTCTTATTATATTTATATTATAAGACACTTTTGCTGGGCATAGGCTTACTGCTGCCTGCCAGGTGCACTTCTGTTGAGGCATCCCATTCTGTAACATAGCATACCCCTCTTTATTTACACTAAGCAGCTCTCTTATTTACACTAAGCAGGCCTGTTGGAGGCTGAGTGTTACTGCTCACTTTTGGTGTGCATTATATTCTGTTTTATATAGACCCACTGCTGCCTGGGGGTTCTTAAAATATCACCTACTACCACGCCAGTTAGACTATGTCGGGCAGACAAGTGCCTGGAAGTGAAAAGAGGAGTGGCAGAGGCCAAGATTCCGCAGGCAGAGCTCGCATCAGACTGGGGGCCAGTAGCAGCAGGAGTCACGCTGAGAGACCTAATCTGCCAGTATCTGCTAGCGGTCGGGTCTCCACCAGTAACGCATCTGCCGTGGTAGATTGGCTGACGCGCTCATCAACAACATCATCACAACTTACATCTGAGACCCCCAGTCTAGGGTCGGTAGGTTCCTCTGACACAACCCTGAGTTGGCATGCCCCGAGAGCAGTCCCTGTCCTCCCATTGCCTCTGTCCTACGCCGTTCCCTCCCCCAGCGACGTATCCTATGCTTTGGGTTCAGCTCCACTCTTTAGTGAGGAGGACGATCAGATACAGGAGGACAGTCAGCAGCTACTGCCCAGCCAAGAAATGGAGGTGGCTTCTTTAGCTAGGCAGACAAATAGTGATGTGGACAGTGTCGTGGGTGCTGCGAGCGTTCCAGCTCCTGCGCCAGACACTGTTGACGAATCCACGAACATCAGTGACGTACAGCCACAACCCGGTGATGATGATGATGACGACGATGAAGCCGATCGCACTTGGGAGCCGGGTGATGAAGGGGCTTCATCGTCATCATCAGGAGAAGAGGGGCGCAGGTTGCCCCGGAGTCAGCAGCTGAGGCAGCAAGGTGGTAGCAGTCAGCATGGGGGCACAATTCCAAAGGCTGGAGCCGGCCGGGGCCGGGGCCGGGGTAGAGCACCTGCTGTGCGGCAGTCTACCTTATCGGGAGGTAGTGGAGCAGGGGTTCCTGGAGTTGGCAACAGCAGCAGTGAATCAGTGAGGCCAGGGGGTGGGAAAAGTAGCTACTCGGCAGTGTGGCAGTTTTTCCTGAGGCATCCGCAGGAGGGTAACATGGCCACATGCAAGATATGTAGGCAAAAGGTGAAGCGTGGCCAGGGTCCAAATGTTGGCACCACGGCCCTGCGTCAACATATGATGCGTCACCATAAAACGACCTGGGAGAACCGAGGCTCCCAAGGGGTGGTCCAGTCTGCTTCCTCACCAAGTGAGCTCCCAATTTCTGCCAGCCAAGGCTCCAGCACCTCAGCCGAAGGCAGCTGTGCGTCACACCCATCCTCTGTCGCTCCTGCTCCTCCTCCTCCTCCTCCAAGTCATGCATCCCGCCAGCAATCCATCAGCGAAGCCATGTCCAAGAGACAGCAGTATGCGCCCACTCATCCTACGGCGCAGAAGCTGAATGTGCTCCTGTCCAAGTTGCTGGTGCTGCAGTCGCTCCCTTTTCAGGTGGTGGAATCTGCACCTTTCAGAGAACTGATGGCTTGTGCCGAGCCGAGGTGGAGAGTCCCAAGCCGTCATTTCTTTGCCAAGAAGGCAGTACCAGCGCTGCACACTTTTGTTGAACAGAAGGTGGGCCAGTCCTTGAGCCTGTCGGTGTGTAGCAAAATACATGGCAGCGCCGACATCTGGAGCTGTAACTACGGTCAGGGGCAGTACATGTCGTTTACGGCCCACTGGGTGAATGTGGTCCCTTTGCAGCAGCAACTTGGACAGGTCACGCCGCTTCGGCCTCCGCGCTCTCTGCCCATTGGGCCTGTGACACCGTGCGACTCGGCCTCCTCATCCTCCGCCATCTCCTCACCCTCCACTGTAGGCTCAAGTCTCAGTGCCCCTCCAGTCTACCCTGTGTGCAGGGCACGGAGGTGTCACGCAGTGCTTCACATGGTTTGTCTTGGCGAACGGAGTCACACAGGGGAGGAACTGCTTAAATGTATTCATCAGGAAATCCAAACATGGCTTACTCCGAGAAAACTTAAAATGGGAATCATGGTTACCGACAATGGGAAGAACATTTTGTCTGCGCTGCGCCAAGGAAGCCTGACCCATGCCCCCTGCATGGCTCACGTCTTCAATCTGGTTGTCAAGCGGTTTCTGAAGTGTTCCCCCCATCTGCAGGACATCCTAACAACTTCACGGAAACTTTGCATGCACTTCAGCCACTCCTACACCGCCAAACACACCCTTCTTGAGCTACAGCGTCAGAATGGTATCCCCCAACATAGTCTGATTTGCGATGTTTCCACCCGTTGGAATTCCACCCTTCACATGTTGGACCGATTATATGAACAGAGAAAAGCCATCACGGATTTCCTGATGATCCAAGCAGATAGGGGGACTCCCCTGTGTAACTTCAATGTCAACCAGTGGCAGCTCATACGTGACACCTGCCGTTTGCTCAGGCCCTTTGAGGAAGCCACTTTATTTGTCAGTCGGCAGGATTACGGGATGAACGACGTGATTCCACTGCTTCATGTACTACAGCACATGTTGGAAACCATGGCTGGTCAGGGCACTGGAGACATGGCGTTTACATCTTACGGCCACATGAACCCCGTTGGAGCTGAACTGGAGGAGGAGGAGGAGGAAGAGGAGGAGGAGGAGTTGCCCAGCGAAACACAGTTTAGGCTTGGCGAAATGGCTGGTTTATCTAGTCAGCGGACAGGAGAGGAGGAGCAGGAGCAGCCAGAGGAGCTAGAGGTTTTTGAGGAAGGAGAGACAGAGGACCCGGGCACACCGTGGCAGTATGCAGTGGAGATGGAGACAGGTAGTCCATCCGAGTCACTTGCGCAAATGGCACGAAGCATGCTCACATGCTTGCGTAGTGACCCCAGAATTGTTTCCATCTGTCGGCGGGATGACTTCTGGCTGTCCACCTTATTGGACCCTCGCTTCCGGCACAAAATGGGGGCATTTTTTAAACCCACCGAGAGGGAGGACAAACTCAACTACTACAAAGACATTCTACGTAGGCAGTTGGCCGATGCCTATCTGCGCCATGGTCCATACTCTCGCAGGTCTGACTCGAGGGGACCTCTGCGCTCACCTTCCACTGCCATGGCCGCTGGGGGGGTTGGCAGCAGCAGCAGCAGAAGCTCCATCAGCAGCAGCAGCCTCAGTCTTCAGTCGCTAATGAGTAGCTTTCTACACCCGCATAGTGAGGCTACTCATGAGCAGCAGGAAGACCTGGAGCAGGACCTGAACCAGCAGGTCATGTCATACTTTGACATGACCATGCCAACACACCTTGAGGATCCGCTGGACTTCTGGGCAGCCAAACTTGATTTGTGGCCGCAACTAGCAGAGTTTGCCCTGGAAAAGCTGTCCTGCCCGGCAAGTAGCGTGCCATCTGAGCGGGTGTTTAGTGCGGCGGGGGCCATAGTTACGGCGAGGAGAACTCGTCTGTCAACTAAAAATGTGGAGAGACTCACCTTTGTCAAAATGAATCAGGGATGGATCAGCCAGGATTTCCACCCACCAATGCCTGATGCATGCGACTAGATTCAGCATGGTGCCACGTTTTACACTTTACAAATGGTGCAAAACATATTTATGTCTTTAGGCCATTTTTTGGGCTCCTGCTGCTGCTACTGCCAACTTCTGCCAACTCCAGGGTGTGATTCATCCAATTTTTGGGCTCCTGAGGCCAACTCCAGTGTATATTTGGGCTCCTGCTGCTGCTACTGTCAACTCCTGCCAACTCCAGGGTGTGATTCATCCAATTTTTGGGCTCCTGAAGCCAACTCCAGTGTATATTTGGGCTCCTGCTGCTGCTGCTGCCAACTTCTGCCAACTCCAGGGTGTGATTCATCCAATTTTTGGGCTCCTGAAGCCAACTCCAGTGTATATTTGGGCTCCTGCTGCTACTACTGTCAACTCCTGCCAACTCCAGGGTGTGATTCATCCAATTTTTGGGCTCCTGAGGCCAACTCCAGTGTATATTTGGGCTCCTGCTGCTGCTGCTGCCAACTTCTGCCAACTCCAGGGTGTGATTCATCCAATTTTTGGGCTCCTGAGGCCAACTCCAGTGTATATTTGGGCTCCTGCTCCTGCTGCTGCCAACTTCTGCCAACTCCAGGGTGTGATTCATCCAATTTTTGGGCTCCTGAAGCCAACTCCAGTGTATATTTGGGCTCCTGCTGCTGCTGCTGCTGCCAACTTCTGCCAACTCCAGGGTGTGATTCATCCAATTTTTGGGCTCCTGAAGCCAACTCCAGTGTATATTTGGGCTCCTGCTGCTACTACTGCCAACTTCTGCCAACTCCAGGGTGTGATTCATCCAATTTTTGGGCTCCTGAGGCCAACTCCAGTGTATATTTGGGCTCCTGCTGCTGCTGCTGCCAACTTCTGCCAACTCCAGGGTGTGATTCATCCAATTTTTGGGCTCCTGAAGCCAACTCCAGTGTATATTTGGGCTCCTGCTGCTACTACTGCCAACTTCTGCCAACTCCAGGGTGTGATTCATCCAATTTTTGGGCTCCTGAAGCCAACTCCAGTGTATATTTGGGCTCCTGCTGCTGCTACTGTCAACTCCTGCCAACTCCAGGGTGTGATTCATCCAATTTTTGGGCTCCTGAAGCCAACTCCAGTGTATATTTGGGCTCCTGCTGCTGCTACTGCCAACTTCTGCCAACTCCAGGGTGTGATTCATCCAATTTTTGGGCTCCTGAAGCCAACTCCAGTGTATATTTGGGCTCCTGCTGCTGCTACTGTCAACTCCTGCCAACTCCAGGGTGTGATTCATCCAATTTTTGGGCTCCTGAGGCCAACTCCAGTGTATATTTGGGCTCCTGCTGCTGCTACTGTCAACTCCTGCCAACTCCAGGGTGTGATTCATCCAATTTTTGGGCTCCTGAAGCCAACTCCAGTGTATATTTGGGCTCCTGCTGCTGCTACTGTCAACTCCTGCCAACTCCAGGGTGTGATTCATCCAATTTTTGGGCTCCTGAGGCCAACTCCAGTGTATATTTGGGCTCCTGCTGCTGCTACTGTCAACTCCTGCCAACTCCAGGGTGTGATTCATCCAATTTTTGGGCTCCTGAAGCCAACTCCAGTGTATATTTGGGCTCCTGCTGCTGCTGCTGCTGCCAACTTCTGCCAACTCCAGGGTGTGATTCATCCAATTTTTGGGCTCCTGAAGCCAACTCCAGTGTATATTTGGGCTCCTGCTGCTGCTGCTGCCAACTTCTGCCAACTCCAGGGTGTGATTCATCCAATTTTTGGGCTCCTGAAGCCAACTCCAGTGTATATTTGGGCTCCTGCTGCTGCTACTGCCAACTTCTGCCAACTCCAGGGTGTGATTCATCCAATTTTTGGGCTCCTGAAGCCAACTCCAGTGTATATTTGGGCTCCTGCTGCTGCTACTGTCAACTCCTGCCAACTCCAGGGTGTGATTCATCCAATTTTTGGGCTCCTGAGGCCAACTCCAGTGTATATTTGGGCTCCTGCTGCTGCTACTGTCAACTCCTGCCAACTCCAGGGTGTGATTCATCCAATTTTTGGGCTCCTGAAGCCAACTCCAGTGTATATTTGGGCTCCTGCTGCTGCTGCTGCTGCCAACTTCTGCCAACTCCAGGGTGTGATTCATCCAATTTTTGGGCTCCTGAAGCCAACTCCAGTGTATATTTGGGCTCCTGCTGCTGCTGCTGCCAACTTCTGCCAACTCCAGGGTGTGATTCATCCAATTTTTGGGCTCCTGAAGCCAACTCCAGTGTATATTTGGGCTCCTGCTGCTGCTACTGCCAACTTCTGCCAACTCCAGGGTGTGATTCATCCAATTTTTGGGCTCCTGAAGCCAACTCCAGTGTATATTTGGGCTCCTGCTGCTGCTACTGTCAACTCCTGCCAACTCCAGGGTGTGATTCATCCAATTTTTGGGCTCCTGAGGCCAACTCCAGTGTATATTTGGGCTCCTGCTGCTGCTACTGTCAACTCCTGCCAACTCCAGGGTGTGATTCATCCAATTTTTGGGCTCCTGAAGCCAACTCCAGTGTATATTTGGGCTCCTGCTGCTGCCAACTTCTGCCAACTCCAGGGTGTGATTCATCCAATTTTTGGGCTCCTGAAGCCAACTCCAGTGTATATTTGGGCTCCTGCTGCTGCTACTGTCAACTCCTGCCAACTCCAGGGTGTGATTCATCCAATTTTTGGGCTCCTGAGGCCAACTCCAGTGTATATTTGGGCTCCTGCTGCTGCTACTGTCAACTCCTGCCAACTCCAGGGTGTGATTCATCCAATTTTTGGGCTCCTGAAGCCAACTCCAGTGTATATTTGGGCTCCTGCTGCTGCTACTGCCAACTTCTGCCAACTCCAGGGTGTGATTCATCCAATTTTTGGGCTCCTGAAGCCAACTCCAGTGTATATTTGGGCTCCTGCTGCTACTACTGCCAACTTCTGCCAACTCCAGGGTGTGATTCATCCAATTTTTGGGCTCCTGAGGCCAACTCCAGTGTATATTTGGGCTCCTGCTGCTGCTGCTGCCAACTTCTGCCAACTCCAGGGTGTGATTCATCCAATTTTTGGGCTCCTGAAGCCAACTCCAGTGTATATTTGGGCTCCTGCTGCTACTACTGTCAACTCCTGCCAACTCCAGGGTGTGATTCATCCAATTTTTGGGCTCCTGAGGCCAACTCCAGTGTATATTTGGGCTCCTGCTGCTGCTGCTGCCAACTTCTGCCAACTCCAGGGTGTGATTCATCCAATTTTGGGGCTCCTGAGGCCAACTCCAGTGTATATTTGGGCTCCTGCTCCTGCTGCTGCCAACTTCTGCCAACTCCAGGGTGTGATTCATCCAATTTTTGGGCTCCTGAAGCCAACTCCAGTGTATATTTGGGCTCCTGCTGCTACTACTGCCAACTTCTGCCAACTCCAGGGTGTGATTCATCCAATTTTTGGGCTCCTGAGGCCAACTCCAGTGTATATTTGGGCTCCTGCTGCTGCTGCTGCCAACTTCTGCCAACTCCAGGGTGTGATTCATCCAATTTTTGGGCTCCTGAAGCCAACTCCAGTGTATATTTGGGCTCCTGCTGCTACTACTGTCAACTCCTGCCAACTCCAGGGTGTGATTCATCCAATTTTTGGGCTCCTGAGGCCAACTCCAGTGTATATTTGGGCTCCTGCTGCTGCTGCTGCCAACTTCTGCCAACTCCAGGGTGTGATTCATCCAATTCTTGGGCTCCTGAGGCCAACTCCAGTGTATATTTGGGCTCCTGCTCCTGCTGCTGCCAACTTCTGCCAACTCCAGGGTGTGATTCATCCAATTTTTGGGCTCCTGAAGCCAACTCCAGTGTATATTTGGGCTCCTGCTGCTGCTGCCAACTTCTGCCAACTCCAGGGTGTGATTCATCCAATTTTTGGGCTCCTGAGGCCAACTCCAGTGTATATTTGGGCTCCTTCTGCCCCTCATAGTGATGCCACTTCAACTCTCTGCAATTGTGCCGCTCTGCGATTCTATTAGCGATGCCTCTGATCTGCATGTGATATTTCTTCAAAGTATTATTTAACAAACCCAGCACGCATCCTGTGCGTGTTACAGCAAGGCTGAATGGTTTACAACCCTATTGAGGCTGTAGGAGGCTCAGAAATAGCCGTTTTTAATAGCGATTCGTCGCGAATTTATTCGGGTCGAAACGATTTTTGTCGGAAAATTCGGCGAATCAGTCGAATCGAATTTTTCAAAAGTTCGCTCATCTCTAGACATAATCATGGCATGTGCTGTTTTGCACAATTTTGCTATACTCGAACGTGTCCCACGTTATGTGAATAGCCTGCCCTCTACAGCCCTAGAGGATGATGGAGAGAATTTTGTTGGGCCACCCAGTGAGTCTGCCCAATAAGTTAGAGCAAACTTGATATTGCAGCATTTTAGTTAATTTTATTTCGTGTATCAACATTCTGTGTGTCTGTGTTAGCCTTTTTGTTAAATATGTTGTTTTGCCGTAATGTGGCATTACCTCAAATTAAAACATTTTTCCCTTAATTGTTGCCTAATGTATTTCATGTAGTTTCCTTAGCTTGATATTTGCATTGTTACACCTCTTAAACCAAAATTTTTCTGGTTTAGCCCAAGCTGGTTAAAATGTGTTCCCACTAAAAACGCCACAAGTATTGTAAGTGAGAATATTTGTTTACTTAGGAAAGTTAAAATTATTGTGCTTAACAGAAAACATTCCACATACATCTGTGGTTACAAATGGATGAGATAACAAAAAAAACATCGAGCACATCTACACCTGGAAGTGAGTGGCACAACCAAACAAGGACACCCAGTCCAAAGGCCAGCCTAGTCCAGTCATTAATATTGCCTGTGCCCAGGGATATTTGGGCATGGCCATAATGTCACACAAACATGTCTGCAAACAGGAGGAGCACAAACCAAATACATATTTAAAGCCATAAGTGGCCAGATACACTCCACATAGACCTATGGCATTGGCTAGTGGCCTTAATCATTACTCTAAGGAGCTATATGGGAGCAAATACAAAACACAACCTGCATGAGCAACACAAAATGGATTGTTTGAAACCTCAAAGGACAAGTAAATACAGTGGGGGTTAAGAGAAAAGATGTCCCACACAACCATGGCTTAATAGGGTGGCTGCCCATAATACCCAGGTGGAGGTCCAGGTGGAGGTCCATGTGAATGGGACCTAGCCTGGGCCATGGCAGCATTGTGAATTTGAAACTGCTCCACAATGTTTCTCTGCATATTGGTCATCTCAGCCATGGCTGACTGGATGCCATTACTTGCAGTTACCATGTTGCTGTTGAGGGTACGCAACTCCGCGAGGATGCCCTGTAAACTGGTATTGATGGTGACCATGTCGGCATGCCTTTCCTCACGCTCTGTAACGAGCTGTGCCTCATAAGAGTCCCTTTCTTGGGTCCATAATTGAAGCAGGGCACTCTGCCTCCCCTGGGAAATTGTGGGGCGGCGTAATGGAGTCCGCCGCACAATTACCCTGGCTCTTGGGCGTGCCCTGCCGTGTGGTGTCGTCCCCTCAACAGCAACAGGCCTGCTTTGCAAATCCTCAGCAGCAGAGTGAACACTGGGGACTGTTGTGTCAGTCTCCCCATGTGCATGCACAATGGATGGAGATTCACTCTGCTGCTGAGGATTGGCCAGAGAAACATTATGGAGCAGTTCCAAATTGGGACCCAGGGGGAGGTCATCCGACGTGCCCTGCATGGAGACATCAGCTTCCTCCAATTCCTGGATCTCTTCCATGAGTGTGCGGGTCTGTAGGGACATATAAAAAAAAAAGTGTAAGTTGGCGTCCAAATTTGGGATTCCCACAGTTTAACACATTCTTAAGCACTTGGTAGTATTTATGGTACTAAATTAACTTACCGGAAATCTCGGATCTGGGCTCCTATGCTGTACGGACCTGGTAGGCATAACCAAACTGGGGGGTGAGTTTACCCTTGCTGAGGGATCATGCTGGGCTGAAGAAGAGAAAAACAAACAAGGTAAACACACACATAACCATTTTTTTTAGGTAATCAAATAAACCACTATTTGTAATATTAAGCAACTCTACAGCAATGGGGACATTTGTTAAAAGACACGCAATTTTAGATAGGTGCAATGCCTCGAGAAAACTGCTAACTGACCTCAGTTCTAAGTCAGGAAGTGTACCCAGTCAGCATACAACTTGCAACGCAAATTTTTGGATTAAGACTACCATTCGCTCGGTCCGGGGTACTCAAACACTTCTTGTAAAGGTCCATTTAAAGGTATGTGGTGAGAGCTGAATGTCTGGGCATGGGGCTGACGCAGGGGGTGTCTAGTTAGAAATAAACACACTGGTGGAGGGGCTTGAGATTTCAAAGTGCAAACTAATAAAGGCTGCTTGCCCTTGCTGGGCTGGATGGGGCAGAGCTGAGGGGACAGGGATTGGATGGCTAAAGGGGGGAGTTCACGAATTGATGGTGATGGGATGGATGGAGCAAATCTGTTACAAATGTATGGGGCTTATGTGGGGGGGGGGACATGGGGGGACTGTGGCAGATGGGGCAGAGCTGGGGCAGCGGGACACGATTGTACCAAGAGAAAGATGTACCAAGTTACTGTGTACCTTGCAATGCCACTTCCTGTGCAGTACTTCATATTGCAATGCTATGTTTCAGGGAGCCATGACATTGGGCAGGAGAACAACCACTACATCGCCGATCAAGGGGGCAGCTCTGAGCACGTCAACACAGAAGTAACTGAGTGCAGGGCTGTCTGGCCAGGGGTCCTGGAATCTGGTGCCAAGGTCCGCATTGGGACCCCGGGCCGCCAGTTGAGTCTCGCTGCTCTAGGTCAGATATGTTTGGGGGTGGGTAATTAAATTGTTAACTCAAACACAACTCACACAACAAATAGCCAACCCATCCATAATGATGTGTGTTTTGTGATTGATTCCAAATATATCACTTTTCATGAAAAACTTCATTACTTGACCAATAAAATTGGAACTTGGATCTTTGCCATAATGGATGTGGTCCTAAATGTGTGATTCACAGGGACCAAAAGAGGACACAAACAGGCACAGTAGTGCGAGGCCAAGCAAGGCAAACCATAGGGCCATCCCGTCATCTTGTTACTAGTGAACTTTAGATTATTTAGCAAACAGGCAAACATGCAGATTTAAGAGTACTCACCGTGGGTACGGGTCGGTGAGTCTGTGTCCCTTAGACCAGCATGTCCACCGACCGCGACCGGATGGAGAAGTCCCAGCACAATCTCCTCAGCAGGGGTAAACTCCAGTTTGGTAGGAAATCCACCTCCAGTTTTCATGCTGAAAAGAGAAAATCGTTTGGTACTCAGAAAATGTGCATACAGTACATCCTAATCGTTATATTTGGAGACATCATTTATTTACCTGTAATTATGCCTTTTAATTTCTTTTTGCCGTACAGCATATTTCAGATCCGAGATTTTCTTCTGAATTTGGGACACATCTTTCCTCTCTTCCCCCGCTGCATTTACTTGTCGTAGGATGGTTTCAAACAATTCCATCTTGCGCTGCTTTGTGGTGTGTTTTGATTTGCTCCCATAGAGCTCGTCATAGTATAATGTAAGGCCACTAGCCAATGCCATATTTTGGTCATGGGAGAATCTCCCACTCAACTGGCCGCGGCGCAATGTGCGGCCAGATGGTTGGCTTGGCTGCTCCTCCATGTGTGCAGACACATGTGGTGACATTATGGCCTGGGGCTGGGTAGGGGAATGGCCGGATTGTTGGCTTCCCAATGACTGGACTGGACTGGCCAAGGGACTGGGTGTTCTTGCGTGGCTGGCCACCGAACTTCCAGGTGTAGATGTGGTCATGGTGGACATTCTGGGCCCTCTTGGGGGGCTATGTTCCCGGCTGGTGCCAGGTCGGGGGCTCTGTTCCCGGCTGGTGGCAGGTCGTGGGCTTCTGGCCCTGCTGCGGGGCCTGTAAGGGCTTCTGGCCCTGCTGCGGGGCCTGTATGGGCTTCTGGCCCTGGATGGGGTTCGGGCCCTGGATGGTCTTCTGGCCCTGGATGGGGTTCGGGCCCTGGATGGGGTTCGGGCCCTGGCTGGGCTTCTGGCCCTGGATGGGGTTCGGGCCCTGGATGGGCTTCTGGCCCTGGATGGGGTTCGGGCCCTTGATGGTCTTCTGGCCCTGGATGGGGTTCGGGCCCTGTATGGTCTTCTGGCCCTGGATGGTGTTCGGGCCCTGGATGGGCTTCTGGCCCTGGATGGGGTTCGGGCCCTGGATGGGCTTCTGGCCCTGGATGGGGTTCGGGCCCTTGATGGTCTTCTGGCCCTGGATGGGGTTCGGGCCCTTGATGGTCTTCTGGCCCTGGATGGGGTTCGGGCCCTGTATGGTCTTCTGGCCCTGGATGGTGTTCGGGCCCTGGATGGGCTTCTGGCCCTGGATGGGGTTCGGGCCCTGGATGGGCTTCTGGCCCTGGATGGGGTTCGGGCCCTGAATGGGCTTCTGGCCCTGGATGGGGTTCGGGCCCTGGATGGTCTTCTGGCCCTGGATGGGGTTCGGGCCCTGTATGGGCTTCTGGCCCTGGATGGGGTTCGGGCCCTGGCTGGGCTTCTGGCCCTGGATGGGGTTCGGGCCCTGGCTGGGCTTCTGGCCCTGGATGGGGTTCGGGCCCTGGATGGGCTTCTGGCCCTGGATGGGGTTCGGGCCCTGGATGGGGTTCGGGCCCTGCTGCGGGGCCTGGATTGCCGAACTGCCCTACTTGAACCCATGGGCGGTGTGGGCTCCCTTGGGCGGCCTCTTCTGGGGGCAGAGGTGGTGGGTGCTGCTGTTGCCTGCTTTTTGGCGGCAGGGGCACGTGGCTTGGGGCCCCTTTTTTGGCTTCCAGAGGGTCCAGTGTCCCTTGGTGGGGCAGAGGTAGTAGTCTGGGATCGCAGCTTTTTCCTACCTTGCTGGGACCTGGTGGTTGGGCCCTCCGACGTCTGGCTTTGCTGGGGTCGTTTGGAGCTTGCCTTTTTAGGTGCCATCTTCCACAAATGCTCAAAGAGAATGAGCTTTGGGTGCAGGGACCTTTAAATAATGAGCCCAGCGTGTGACGCCTATGCGCACGACTACGCGCTCGTACGGACGTACGTTCGAGCGGAACCAGGAAACCGCTGGGGTTTCACTTATCTGCTGCCTTGAAGAAGCATAAAGATGGCGCCCACTATCTTCACCCGTCAACAGGAAGAGATCCTCATGCTGGTAAGTGCCTGCCTCTGCATTTTAATGTAATAGTCAATGATAGCCTAAATGTAAATGATGCGTTTGGAACTAGTTTGGGGTCTCTTAATGTTTAATAACTGCCTCCTCACACTTCATCCTCAAGGGCCGAGCCTGGCCACGTTTTCACCTGTCTATGCTGATGTCCTAATTAGGGAAATTGCTCAGGCTTAGCAACAGTTAATTAACCTGTGGAGTAGCGGGGCTACCTGTCAAACCTGGCGTGTCTCGGACCTTGATGCGGATGTTTGAGGAACACTGTTTTCCTAAGCCATAAAAACACAACGGGAAGCCACACACGTGGTCCAAAAGCCTAAGCATAAGCCTACATCTTGGATGTTTAAACCATCCTAACATGCCATAGATGCAGGTGGCCTGATTCTTGATGTTGGCTATTATCTGTATGTACATGGTGTGTGATACATATAACATAAGACCAGACTCTCATTCACAGTCAACGTCCTCTTTAAGGCACTCCCCAAAAATGGCTGCCACTCTAAATGTGTGTGTTAATGACATGAAATTCTCAACTTGTGATGCAACACATATGGGTCTGTGTGTAAAAGTAAAAGCTCTGTGTCCATTATGTTTTTCAGATCATGCTTCAGCGCCGGTATGACTTCGCGCCCAATGTGTGCGAGAAAAGGGACATCGCCCGGGAGATCATCGCGGAGATACACCGTGTGACTAGCACCACCTTCACTCACACCCAGATAATGCAGCATTGGTCGGACCTGAAACGTCTGCACATGCCCCGGGTGCGGAGGTTTTTTGGAATCCATTTCCCAAGTAAGTACAAAGCAATTGCATGGTATATGTTCCAAATGTATAAGTTCTGCCTTTATTTATAATGACTTTTCTTTGGTAGTGTTGGAAATGGATTTCAGAATTCGCCGCACCCGGAGGCGTACAGGCCGACCAGTGCTGCATGAGTCTGCATCTGTGAGTGAAGGTGGTGGATCTCCCGGGCGACGGACCTACCCCTCCTCTGTGGCCTCCTCAGACCAGCCCCTGGACCTTACCACAGAGGAGGGGCCCAACCGCGTGGGCGTGGAGTCATACCTGGCCAGGCATGGGGAAGGCTCTGGTATGTCACTCTTCATGTATAGGCACAAAGATATACATGGCAGGCCAAAAACTAAGTTATCCTTTATTATGTATTTGTAGAAGCTTCTGGTGCGGGTGAGATAGTGGAGGAGGAGGCAGCAGAGATGCTGGAAGTTGATCCTGGCGAAGGTGAGTGATGTCAGCCAGACTGGGAGCCAGATATGTTGGGAATAGTGACTCTATACAAGTACTAACCAAATGTCACATGTTTCTCCAGGGACTTCTTCACAGCATAGCCAGGACCAAGGGCAGCCTGTTGGCCCCAACCAGCCATCTGTCGGCCACCAACTCCGTAAGTCTCCATGCCATTATTCATATTAATGTTTTGTTAGCTAATAACACACACATAACTAAAGGCGTAGCCAATGTGTAGTTCACACTTTCATGTGGGCACTTCGTTAGCTTAAAGCGGACCCTAACTTGTATTAAGAACATAATAATTAGCCAACACACTGTACCTACAGATTTGAAACATGGAAAAACACCCTTCAGCCATCTAATGCATGTTATTAGACTGAACAAAACCAATATTGCGGAATATGGAATGCGCAATATTTACAGGCAGCATGGGATACAGATTGAAAAAAGTAAGGTGCTGCCATGCATTGTGGGACTGATGACCTTTCCCTCAACCCAGCTATGCTCTGGATTCCCAACGCACCACTGTAACCTACTCCCCTGTACTTTATCCAACTCTCCACTCCTCATTAAGTGTTATGCTTCAGAGTCCAGATGGCGGCGCTGTAATCAAAAAACCTCCCAAATGTACTTTGATCTGGTGCAGAATCATTTGGGAATAGTTATTGGTTTTCATTAAATAATGTTGAAGGTCCGGTGTCAGGAGTTTAAAGACTTACCTGTGGGAAATGCATTAACTTTATCCCTTGGAAGAATGACATATGTCATGCATTTACATGTATTTGATTAACCCCAAATCTATTTCCAGCATAAAAACCGGTCTTGGACTCCTATTTATGTTTATTTCTCTATTGCTTACAGGGATTATCCCAAAAACCGTGGCTGAAAAAAAAAAAAGAATCCAGGAGTTGGTGGCCGAGCTGCTGGCCATACAGGCGACGTTGGGGCCAACAGATGAAGAAGAGGAGGAGGATTAGTGCCCTTGGTCCTGGCTACTTTTGTTAAATGTTTTTAAAATTTTAGAATTGTTTCTAAATTTTTCGTTTTTTGGTTAAAAAAAAAAAAAAAATCATTTTATCTATGTTTTTTAAAAAAAAAAAAATAATTTTAATATGTTTGGAAAACCAAAAAAAAAAAATGTTCAATCTGTTTGTAAAACAAAAAAAAAAAATTTTTAATGTGTTTGTAACCAAAAAAAAAAAAAAAAAAAAAAAGATGTTTTAAACAAAACCCCCCAAAAAAAAAAATATGTTTAAACGAAAAAACAAAAAACAAATTCCAAATAATTTAAATAAATTATATTTTAAGACTTCCTAAATGTGTCTTTTCTAATATGCGCACCAAAAAACAATTACACAAACAAGAAAAAACACGCTTAGAAACATATAGACATATGTACATTATGTGGTTTGTGTAAGTTTTAGGGTCGTCAACATGAAGTTGGATGCAAGCGCTAAGGGGTTTAGGTAAGTTTTAGGGACCGAGAAATGAAGTTGGATGCAGGCGCTAAGGGGTTTAGGTAAGTTTTAGGGACCGAGAAATGAAGTTGGATGCAGGCGCTAAGGGGTTTAGGTAAGTTTTAGGGACCGAGAAATGAAGAAGGATGCAGGCGCTAAAGGGTTTAGGTAAGTTTTAGGGACCGAGAAATGAAGAAGGATGCAAGCGCTAAGGGGTTTAGGTAAGTTTTAGGGTCCGAGAAATGAAGTTGGATGCAGGCGCTAAGGGGTTTAGGTAAGTTTTAGGGTCCGAGAAATGAAGTTGGATGCAGGCGCTAAGGGGTTTAGGTAAGTTTTAGGGACCGAGAAATGAAGAAGGATGCAAGCGCTAAGGGGTTTAGGTAAGTTTTAGGGACCGAGAAATGAAGAAGGATGCAAGCGCTAAGGGGTTTAGGTAAGTTTTAGGGACCGAGAAATGAAGTTGGATGCAGGCGCTAAGGGGTTTAGGTAAGTTTTAGGGACCGAGAAATGAAGTTGGATGCAGGCGCTAAGGGGTTTAGGTAAGTTTTAGGGACCGAGAAATGAAGAAGGATGCAAGCGCTAAGGGGTTTAGGTAAGTTTTAGGGACCGAGAAATGAAGAAGGATGCAGGCGCTAAGGGGTTTAGGTAAGTTTTAGGGACCGAGAAATGAAGTTGGATGCAGGCGCTAAGGGGTTTAGGTAAGTTTTAGGGACCGAGAAATGAAGAAGGATGCAGGCGCTAAAGGGTTTAGGTAAGTTTTAGGGACCGAGAAATGAAGAAGGATGCAAGCGCTAAGGGGTTTAGGTAAGTTTTAGGGACCGAGAAATGAAGTTGGATGCAGGCGCTAAGGGGTTTAGGTAAGTTTTAGGGACCGAGAAATGAAGAAGGATGCAGGCGCTAAAGGGTTTAGGTAAGTTTTAGGGACCGAGAAATGAAGAAGGATGCAAGCGCTAAGGGGTTTAGGTAAGTTTTAGGGACCGAGAAATGAAGTTGGATGCAGGCGCTAAGGGGTTTAGGTAAGTTTTAGGGACCGAGAAATGAAGAAGGATGCAAGCGCTAAGGGGTTTAGGTAAGTTTCTGGTTGAGGGTGCGCATGCGCAAGATCTTATAAACATACGAACGCACGAATCTAAGAGGCCAAAAACCAATGAAAACCAGAGGCAAACGCAAGTAATTGGAAGAGGTGGACGATGGAAGCAGCAGAAAAAACAGGCTGCCGCCGCAACAGGTGAGCACATGAACGTGATTTTTACGATTGACAACTGACTGAGGCAAGTTCGGGAGATATCATACGAACGGACGTATATTTTAGGATAGAAACGTATTTGCTTATAGAATCACTCGCAAGTTCATACGAACGCACGAGCGGACGTGAAAAATAGGATGATCGTGACCCAAATCCAAGCTGTTACATGTTTCTTTGAATCAACCCATATAAGGCTGATCAGGAGGGCAGATGGCTTTTTGTTAAGGGGAAGGCGCAAGCTGAAATGGTGACGTTAGCTAACATTTATGCCCCTAACTCAGGGCAACTTTCCTTCGTTGAAGGCATGTTGGAGGCCCTGGCTCGGTTCGGGAGGGGCTACTCGTCCTAGGGGGGGACTTTAACCTGACGCTCGACCCAATTTTGGACACTTCTAGGGGAGGCCCCCACATGGCGTATTCTAGATTGAAGCGCCTTAAGAAAATCCTGCACTCATTCCAGCTGATAGACCCCTGGAGAATACAGCACCCAAGCACACGGGACTTCACATTCTTCTCCCACCCTCACAATTCCTATTCTAGATTAGACCTGTTCCTGATCCCGCACACGCACCTGGGTAGAGTGGAGGACACCTCGATTGGCAACATCACCCTTTCCGACCACGCGCCTGTCTCGATCACGCTCAGGGATCCCGATCCGATCCCGAGGAGTTGGTCTTGGAAGCTAAACAGGTCATTGCTGGAAGATCAGAGGGTCCTTGAGGTGGTTCAGAAAGAACTTGGTGTTCTCTGGGAGTCCCACAAATGCTTCATTAGGGGGGTCCTGATTAGCCAGGGATCCCGAATCAAGAAGGAAAAAGCCGAGGGTGTTGTGCGACTCCTGGAGGAGATTGGTAGGCTGGAGACCTTACACAAAGAATCCTTGGCAGCGGCCCACCTCACGACCCTCACGTCGCTAAGGGAAAAGCTGAAAACAGTCTGTTGTGACAGGCTGAAGGCCCAGGCAGCAAAATGCAGACAGGCGTTCTATGAGTCGGGAGACAAATGTGGCAGAATGCTAGCCAGGGCCTTGAGAGCAGAGAGAGCCACAACTTACATACCTAAAATAGCAGACCCAGAGGGAAAACTGGTTCATAGGGTGGAGGCTATAGCGGAGGTATTCCGCAAATTCTATGCGGATCTCTATAGCCTGCCTACACCCGGGGAGGGAGGCTACGGAAAGAGATGCATGCAGTACATCGAGGGCTCGGGGATGCCTCAACTTCCGGCTCAGATATGCGCTGAGCTTGAGAGCCCAATCTCAATGCTGGAACTGCATAACGCCTTAGCTAACTCAGCCATTGGCAAGACGCCGGGCCCCGATGGACTGCACCTACAGTATTATAAGATGCTGTTCCCCATTTTGAGCCCTAATCTCCTCCGAATGCTGAACTCTATTATTGCAGGGTCCTCCCCCCCCCCCTGTGGATTTCCTTAGGGCTCACATAGTGGTCATCCCCAAAGAGGGGAAGGACAGGACCCTCTGCGCTAACTACAGACCTATCTCACTCCTTAACGCGGACATAAAACTTTTCGCTAAAGTCCTGGCGACTAGGATCGCCCCGCACCTGCACTCGGTGATAGGTCTGGATCAGGTGGGTTTCATGCCTCTCAGAGAGGCTAGAGACAACACTACCAAGGTCTTAAATATTATCCACCTGGCGCAGACGCAGAACACGCCCTCTCTCTTGCTCTCTACCGACGCCGAAAAAGCCTTTGACAGGGTGAACTGGAGCTTCATGTCATCGGTGCTTGGCCACATTGGTCTAGGCCCAAACATGCTGAGTTGGATAGGGAGCCTTTACAGCTCCCCCTCGGCGTCGGTGAGAGTAAACGGGTACTTGTCTGATGCGTTTGCAATCAAGAATGGGACAAGACAGGGTTGCCCCTTGTCGCCCCTGATCTTTATCTTGACTCTTGAACCCCTCCTGTGTAGGGTGCGGGGGAATCCAGACGCCCGCGGAGTAGAGAATGCGTCAGGCCATTATAAAGTCGCGGCTTACGCTGACGACCTGATCTTCTGCCTGTCTCACCCCGAGGTCTCGCTTCCTAACCTCATGCGGGAACTTAGGGAGTATGGGAACCTTTCAAGCTATAAGATCAACCTTCAGAAGTCTGAGGCCCTTAATATCAACATCCCACCTCGTAGGTTTGAAAACGTCAAAGACTCCTTCCCATTCCGCTGGGCCAGCACTAGCATTAAGTACCTGGGGACCAATGTTAGTAGTGATCTCCTGAAAATATACTCTCTTAACTTCCCCCCGCTTCTGAAAAATTTAGAGAAGGAGACTGCCAGGTGGGGTGGAGGGAGGCTTTCATGGTTCGGGAGGTGCAACGCGGTCAAAATGACCCTCCTGCCTCGTCTCCTCTACCTCCTCCAGGCGTTGCCGGTGTTTGTTCCACGCTCCTTCCTCCTGAGGGTGCGCTCGGTGTTCATTAGCTTTATTTGGGCCGGACGGAGACCGAGGCTGAGGCGGGAGATCCTGACCAGGGTGAAGGATCGGGGGAGCGTGGGTGTCCCGGACCCGTTACTTTATCATGCCGCGACTCACCTTGGTAGGGTGGTCGACTGGTGTGCTCATGGTCGGTGTAAGCAGTGGGTCGGCCTGGAGCAGAGCTTCCTTGCAATTCCACTTAGAGGTGCGCCCTGGGTGGCGGCCGAGGGGACTGGACCGGGGAGGCACCACCCCACTATAGGCCCCACACTTAAGGTATGTGGGGCCACCTTCCGGTGCCAGGGGATTTCCCCCCCCCTCTCCCATGTACCCTATATTGGGGAATCCGCGCTTTGCGCCAGGGTGCGAGGGCCCACGGGCGAAAGCTTGGATTGCAGCGAATGTGTACAGCACAGGCCATTTCCTCCATGAGGAGGGGCGGACCTGGGTGAACTGGCTCGGCGGGCTGGGACCCCGGAGTGGTCCGGGTGGCAATGTCTGCAGCTGAATCACTTCCTGGCCTCGCTGCGGGAATATAGGGAGGGTAGACAGACTCTCACGAGCTTCGAGGAAATGTGCTGCAGCACCAAAGCGGAGAGACACGTCCTCTCGAGGACCTATAGACTCCTTGTGGCCCCGCCCGATTTGGAAGACCCCCCCTACCTGGGAAAGTGGGCAGGGGACCTTGATGCATCATGGACCCCCGAGCAGCGCCGGAGGATTCTGGCGGCGCCGCACAAGTCCTCAATCTGTACCCGGATTCAGGAATGTGGATATAAGTTGCTATCGAGATGGTACAGAGTACCATCGGACCTGAACAGATGGTGCCCTGACTTCCCCCCGAACTGCTGGAGGTGTGACGGTGAGAGGGGGGACCTTCTGCACATTTTCTGGTCCTGTCCTCTGATTAGGGATTATTGGAACCAGGTCAGAAGGGTCACGGAGGGAGTATCGGGAACAACAATACCTGATGATCCTGCCCTCTGTCTCCTCCATGTTTCGGAGACCCCTCTGAAGCGCTATAAGAACTCCATAACTTGCCACTTGCTGAATGCAGCAAAATGCTGCATCCCTCAGGTGTGGAAGAGCAGGGAGCCCCCTTCTATAAGTATGTGGTGCCGAAAGGTGAATGACACTATGAGGTTTGAAAGCCTTATGTCTTCACGCGACGGCACACACGAGAAGTTCGCCACCACCTGGTATGGCTGGATGGTGTACATGGAGTCCCCGGAGGGCAAGGAACTTCTCTGCTCACAACAGAGTCCCCCGCGCCTTCGGCCTTCCCCCTCGGTGAGCTGAGCTGTCCGCCTTTGGGCTCGCGCGGATGCAGATCCGGGAGGAATGCTGCAGATGTCCGGGCCATGCTAAGCCGCTCCAGATCACTGGTCCAGGTAGTCGGTTCCGGGGGTTCTCCTCTCCTGCCGCTTGCCCCCCCCCTCCTCCCCTGCCGCCCCCCCTCCCTAACCTGTCTCCAGTCTCCCCCCCACCCCCACCCTTCCCCCCCTCATTCTGTCTTTGTTTGTTACTCTATTCCTATCTGTTTCCCTTATCCCAATGTCGATGTCAGGTACATGGCAGACAGCCACTAGATTGAATGCCCAGATCCTGTATAGAAGGACCTATTGTGAAATCTTAGAGGCGGGGCTGTAGCGTCCTTATTGTTTTATATCGTGTTAAGCATAAACTGACATTGCTCGTTCCCTTTGTTACCCTATGTTTGTTCTGTTTGGAAAATGTGTTGGTTTCTTGTTAAAAACTTTCAATAAACACAGAATTATAAAAAAAAAAAAAAAAAAATATGGTTGTTTGGGGGTTAAAAACTACTTTTAAGCTATCGCCGCCAGCGCTCTGGGGTTTAAACAAGCATTTCACAGCGCGATAATTTTTTGAGCGTGATTTGTTAATGAATATGCTGGGAGCCGTTCGCTCTGGCCATTCGCTGTCAGGCACACCCATACAGCGCGGAACCTGTGAAACAGCGACTCCTAACCCCGTATTCAACATTACCGCACACCGACTGAGTCGCTGTCAACAAGCGAACAACGGCCAAGCACAGCGAATACTAGCGGGCGCTGTGAAAATCACGCTACTGGCGATCATCTGTCGCTACCTGGCGCTATTAATGAATCGGCCTCCCCGTGTACAATTCATTATTTTTATAAATGTATCTATTTTCTTTATTTATCTGGTTAATGTACTTCCATCTAGTTAATGTACAGCCATGATCAATTGATTGTCAATTACTTGATTTATTTTTAATCAATTTTATATACTCTACATGTGTGTTTTGATTTATCGGTCAGTGGGCATTGTCCCATTTATTAAGTATTAGATCATCATATTATATTTTTCATTATTGATTCTTTTCTGTTATTTATTGAGGCTTGCCCATGCCTGGAGTATGATTCCGCCCAATGGCTGCCACCTTTTCCATAACTGCACGATTTCGGGAGTTCAGATTAGGGAGGGGGCAAGGCTTAAAAACAGAGGAAAGCTAAGACAGAAAATTTGATAGCCAAGATCCAAAAGCTTGAAATAATGCATAATAAAGGTTAGACAGGAATCGGCGGAAGCCACTAGTAGAACCTTTGCATTTACAAATAACATCTTCTATACGCAGAGCAATAAAATTGGCCGATATATAGATAGGTATCCGAAAGGTTGAAGCCTCTGTTCCAGGTAGAATCCATCCAAAGACTCCAAACATAGGCAACACCATACCCCAAGAGCTATTTCAGAAGAATTTCGCCTCTTGATAAATATATTCAGGACTCGGGCCTTCCTCAGGTAATCTTGGAAGATACCCTTAGACTGGACGATCCAATTACCCCCCCAAGAGGTGGAGCGCACCCTTAAACATACTAAGCCAGGAAAGTCTCTGGACCAGATGCCTTCTCAGCCATGTCCTTTTTCTTCATGTTGATACCAACCACATCTGGTTCTCTGCTTAAATCTTGATTGTAAGCCCACATAGCAGTAATGGGCAAAAAAACAAGGATCCCTCTCACTGCCAAAACTACAGGCCTATCTCTCTTCTAAATGCAGACCTGAAGATTTATGCCAAAGTGCTAGGGAAGTATTTTTCCTCCCATCCTGGATTTCCCAGGACCAAGTGGGTTTTATCCAGGGATGGAAGACAAAAAGTAATACCACTAAGGCTATCAATTTTGCTTGGGTAGTCACTACCAGGGGTTCAAGTGCCTTATTCCTAACTACAGACACGGAGAAGGCATTTGATGAGGTTTAGCCCTGGGTAGAGCCAGTACTGAATCATAGGATTTGGTGAGAAAATGACAAATAGAATCTTGTTCCTATACTCTATAAACCCTCAGTGAAGGTAAGAGTGAATAACATTTTTTCAACATCATTTGACACAAGAAATTGTACCTGCCAGTTATCTCCTTTCTATCTTTATCTATATTTGCTCCCACATTAGAGCCCTTCCTATTACACATACAGAAAAATGTGGACATTAAGGGCATAAATCTAACAGATGTACCCAGGAAATATGCGGCCTATACTGATGATTTGCTCTCCCTGCTGATGCTTCTGCTCTCCCTGCCATTACTTATACTTGAATTTAAAACATTTGGGAAAATATCCAATCTTAAAATTTATTACAGCAAGTCAGCAGCAATGCTCTTAAATATGGATAAGAAAGATGTAGAAAAGCTAAAAATTCTCTTTTTCAGTTCCAATGGGAGGAGACCAGCAATAGACACCTTGGCATCAATCTTCTGAAAAACACCCAGGAGCTCTTTTCTCTAAACTTTAACCTGCTCTGGATGAATATTAAGACAGATCTGAATAGGTGGAACCTACAATAAAACAAAATAACCTGGTTTGGACAGATTTCAGTAATAAAAAATTAACAGCCTCCCATCTTGACAGAGCTCCCAACGCATTGGCTTAGAAACATAAAATCCCAATTTTCTAAATTTCTCTGGGCGGGGAAAAGAGCTTGGCTGGGATATAAACAAATGACAGCAGTTAAGGGTGTTCCATATATAGAAACCTACTACACAGCTGCACATATGGTGGGCCTACTGGACTGGAGCTTTTCAGATGCTGTTAAGGACTGGGTTCTCATAGAAAGGTCACTTGGAGTGATAGGCTCACACTGGCAGCCTGGAATGATCCCCTTTCCTGTCCCCCCTTCAATTACCCAGCATCCATTATTTTCGGCCACTCTGAGAATTGTTACTAAAATCTTTAGGTCTAGAAAAGAATTCTCCTTGGTCCCCAGCCCACTTATCCCTATGCTGAACAACCCAAGTTTCCCACCAGGGCTGGATTAAAGCTTCTGGCTGTTTCCCTCTCAGAACTTGTCCCCTCCCGAGAAGCACTTTAACCACATAAAAAATGAAGAAGTGGTCCTGAAAATGTCTCATTTTTTATTGCAGATCTGAAATATGTGAATTAGACAGGCACGTAGGTGGGTGGGAGAGCAGGTAGGCGGGGTGGATGGAAGGTCTGGAAAGCCTGGAAGGTGGGTAGGTGGCTGGGCAGCAGTTAGGTAGGCGGGATGACAGATGGATAGGTGGCTGAGCAGTCAGGTAGGTAGGTAGGTTGGTGGATAGGTAGCTGGGCGGCATGCATGTAGGTAGGTGGACAGAAGAGAAGGTAGGTGAGTAGGCGGGTGGACAGGTGGGCAAACAGGTGGGTGGGTAGGTGGGCAGGGCAGTGACGCAGGTAGGTGGGTAGGCAGGAAGGCAGGTGGGTGGCCAGAAGGCAGGTAGGTGGACATGCAAGCAGGCTCGTGGGTAAGTGGGCAGGTAGGTGGCATGCAGGTAGGTGAGCATTCAGGTAGGTGGGTGTATAGGTGCTCATGCAGGCAGAAGGGTGGATAAGTGGGCAGGCAGGGGGTAGGCAGGCAGGTGAGTAGGCGGGCATGCAGGTGGGTGGGTAGGTGGTCATGCAGGCTGGTAGGTGGGTGAATAGGTGGACTTGATGGCAGTTAGGTGGGCCAGCAGGCTGGTGAATAGGTGGGCATGCAGGCTGGTGGTTGGGTTGGTGGGCATGCAGGCAGTTGGGTAGGGGGGCATGCAGACGGGTGGGTGAGTGGATATGGATAGCAGGGTGGGTGGTTGGCGGAGTTCAGGCCAGTAGGGTAGCAGTAGCATTTCAGTCATGTTTACCGGCATCTTGATTGGCAGGTGGGCAGGAGGCATCTCGATGGGTGCGTGAGTGGGCAGGAGGCATCTTGATCAGTAGGCGGTCATGTGGGATCTCAATCAGCGAGCAGACACCATCTCGGCTAGTCCGGATGATGGCTGCCATCTTGGTGAGGTGGGGCGGGGCATGGCGGGGCAGGTGCTGACTGGCATCTTTGTGGGGCGGGACCAGCCCCGAAAGTTGGAGGAGTGGCCGAGTGGACGAGCATAGTGCCTTCCTCCCTGCCCAGATCCATGCTCTTCTGCCACCAGAGCCCCAGTCGGTCTTCCTCAGTGCTACAGAGGCTGGAGCTGTGGTGGGTGCCAGTGCTGGTTGGGTGCGGAAGGACAGGAAATTTGCTGCAGTGCGAGAGTGAGGGGGCTAGGTAAGTAAAAGTGCATGCCAGATATGCCCAACACTCTCAGTCCCCCGCACACTCCCCCGCTACACTAGTCCCTCCAGGGACAGTTGTCACTCAGGAGGTTAAGTGGAAAGAGGACACTGATGGTGAGGGAGGAACCTGCCACTCTGGCAATACTTCCAGGTAAGACACTGGCTTAACGCTTGCCCACACCATAAATCCTATGCCAGAACTCTGACCCCCTTTGAAAACACCAACTGTTGTCGTGTTGGTATAGAACCCTGGAGGTTCTCCATAAGATTTACCCATCAGTATCTGATAAATGCTGGAGGTGCAATGAGGAGAGAGGAAGACGAGAGGCTCATATATATCTGGTGGCACTATCAGCTAATTCAAAACTATTGGAGGGGAGTCCATACTAAGAGAAAGTGGCAGATACGGAAGTAAAGCTCACACCATCCACATACTTACTCCATGATAAATGCCTATCAGCTGCTTGTTATAAAAAGTCCCTTACCGTACACCTACTAAATGCCGGTAAAGCGTTGATACCCAAACACTGGAGATCTAAGTAAACCCCTTCAATTAGGGAATGGCTGACTCAGGTCAATCTTGTAGAAGAGATGAAGGAAATACTCAATAACAAATATGGCACCATACGTTAGTTCTGTGATACCTTGTCTTCCTGGTAAATTTATAAAGACTTGAATGATTATAAGAGGCTTCTCTAGACAAACTCGACTAGGAACCCTATTGCAAACAGTAGTATAAAGGATGCATTCTCCGCTATGGGGAAAACCCTAATTTGGTGCACCCAAGGCGAATCCCCCCTCCCCCACCCTATCTTCCTTACCCTCCTAATCCCCTCATCTCTTCTGTCCTCCTTTCTCCCACTCTGGGTCTCTCTTCCTCTATCTCTTACTTTACTTTTCTCTCTCATCTCTCCTCTGTCATCTCTCTATCTCTCTCTCTCTTGCATCTCTGAGTCCCAGGTATATCTTTGTTTGTGGACATCCTGAATGAAACTATGTTCTGCTACCTTAACTATTTCTTTTTTCTTTTTTATCTCTCTTTTAATGTTTAATGAAGCTTGATTTGAAAATACCTTTTAGTTAACTAGTTGCCCTTCTAGGATAGGCACTACCCTGCCTCCGCTTCTCTCTACACGGTACCAAATGTGTTGAATTGTACTACTTTACTGTTAATTCTATCAGCAATCAACACTTCCAGATGCTTTACATATATGATTGTACCAACTGTATAGCATGATATTTAAAGTATGTATGTGATTTTATTGATCAATAAAACAAAGCTTGACATTAAAATAGAAACATTTAACTCAGTTAAAGTTAGATACGGTTTGTAGATTTGGAGATGCTGACAGCATAGTGAAGTATTTAGCACTTCCAAGACCAATCTGAAAACAAAGCTCCAAGCTGATCCTTATCTTATCTTTCATGCAGTGTCAACCTGAAGAACTGCAGAAACTACAAAGGCACAAGTTGAAGCAACTGGTCTTGATTCTTGTGAAAAGTAATCCTGTGCCGTATTTCAATATTTTACAGATGATAATCATTGTGCACACAGATGTGGATACTGGCACAAACCTAAGGCCCAAATCAGAAACAGCAAAAATATGGAAAAACTAACAGGCATAAACAGTGCCATGTCCTAAAGTCATTCAGTAAAGAATGATCAAGGGAAATCATTTCTCTTTTTATTGGTGTGCCTTGCCAAGGACACAGAAGCACAGTGTACAAAGCAAAGTAAACAGCAGTTAAACATCATATAAGAATGGTAAAATTTTTGATACATTGGAATATTCAGTCTTTTTTTTTAACAGTGCAGAATCTTCAACACCATTAAATGTACAACATGACAGAACACTGTAAATGGTCAGAAACATATTACAAATAGTATAGCATGCCTATTTAAAAAAATGTTTAAAACTAATTAAGCATCTTATAAAAAGCCTCAAGAAAATATAAGCCCTTCATCTAAGGCATCCCATGTAGTCTGCATGTCCTTCACCATACTTAGCTTTCTTCCCCCTGCTTCCATCTAGGGCATCGCATGTAGTCTGAATGTCCTTAACCATACTTACCTTTCTTCCCCCGGCTGGCACCTAGGGCATCCCATGTAGTCTGCATGTCCTTCACCATACTTACCTTTGTACCTTGGTTGCCATGTCGTCTGTTTCTACTCACTTTTACTCACCACAAACATTGGCCACCTTCTGTTTTGGTCTTCTGTTTTACACTGTTGTTTGTTTGATTAGCATCTGCTTTATGTAGTTGCATAGAAAGCATGCCACCACACAGCATATAACTGTTAAAACTATTGTTTTATTATCATTTTATTTTTTTGTTTAGAAAATCGCTTAAGCCCATCACACCCTCCTCTTCAGCGGGCTCCATAGCTGGTGGTGATGTTGCTGCATCTGAGGAGGAAGAGGATGTTGGCAGGGTTCAGGGCCGCCCTACGCCCACACCCTGTCTTCTTGGCCCCACTGGTTAGACCTCTCACCTCTGGGTAGGCTTGATCCACAGCCAGAACTCCCCAGCTACAAAAGTAAATATAATTTTGTAAAACATGCTACTCATTACTATGATAGCTCACCTTCTATGATGTATATCCACTTACCTGGAGAGTTCTGGCTGTAGAACCTCTGCACCCAGAGCCACTTTTGTCATTTAAGGTCCGACCAGTGCCGCATTATTTGGGTAAAGGTATAAGGCGACGTCCCTTCACCACTTCCATGGGCTGCCACTTCCTCTGCCATGTCCTCTTTTTATGTATGTTGGGCTTGAAGTCGTTTTTGTGTTGCATTGTGAACTTATGTCCTCTGTTTGGGTCTCATTTAGCTCCACATGCACTCCCGTGCCCCTTTAAGCCTTGTATACGCTAGAGTATGCCAATTCTAAGTAATCCAGCTCTCCCATCCCACAATAGTAGCAGATTGAAAGTGCAGACGCACTTAGGCCAAAAGGCGCGCCTACCTCTCCACTCGGCTATTACTGTTGGATAGGGCTCGCTGATCACTGCCAGCAACAAGGCGAATCCATCTCTCCCATCCCACAATAATAGCGGATTGCATAGAAATGTCAATCCTAAATCACTTAGGCATCCCTGCATTGCATACAAATATGCCAGAGTAATCCATCTGACAGTGGCAGCAAAGTACTGTGGCCCTGTAATGTTGGAAGGCCAGGCCTCCACCATTACTGTGGCGCTATGTGCCTTGTATGGCCCATGTGCGCTCATATTTCATCGCCACTGTCACCTGTTGGCACCTTAGCAGGAGTGTAATTCAGCACACATGTATAGGGGAATGGCATGAAAGTGGGTTAACAAGGTTGGCACCATGTTAGATTTCTTTGGATGTCATCTATATGACGTGCCCTGGCGGACCCCAGAAGTGTGTTTGCGTCCATACACACATGTAGCCTATAGGTTGCTGACACATTTGAGGGGGTGTTAAATAAACCAAATATTTTCTAATACAATTTCCCACTCATTTAGGTATAAAAGAACACTACTGGGAATCATATTTGCTTGCCACTGCTGACTTAGGAGCTCACTATGACACACCATAAGCATCACCACAGCCCCCAGAGCCAGGATAACAGGCATGGCCAAGGAACTGACAGCACCCGGCCAATTTACTGCAGCCCCAGCCCCAGGACCCTCTGTTTGTCCTGCAGGAAATCCCCTGCTGATACCCACACTAGTCACTCTTAGTGGGTCATCCGCAGTATTTTAAGGCATCAGCAGGACCCCAGGATAGTCCCCAGCATCGGCCCCATGCAAACCCACCAGTGGAGCTAAGGGCTGAGCAGCATTGCCACCGCCAGGCCTGCTCTTTTCCCAGCCAGTTGTCTCGAATCCATCCATTCTGGGCATGGGAGTGGCCATAGTGACTTCCCCATCGGCCAAGACACCACCTAGCAAACCACAGCATTGGCCACTCACCCTGTGTGCAAACTAACAAGGGGCAAGTTGAGTGGCCAATTTAATGATGCCCAGCTGGAGGTTCTGCTGGATGGTATTGCCAAAAATTATGATCGATTGGCTGGATGCCGAACCCGCTCAACCCCCAAAGCATTGCGGGAAAAGTTATGGTTGGAGATAGTGCTAAACAACCAGAGGGCTGCTTGTACAGGAAACATTGAATAACTCAAGAAAGCCACCCTTTCCTTTGTTTGAATCTATCTTGCAATCTGGTGGTGGACTCCCCAAAACTCTACAAGTTACCCATGCGGAGGAGCTAGGTTGGCTCGCCAACCACCAACCTTAGTTCCCACATGCACATCCGGCTTTGAGGGCTTGCCTGCACAACATATGTTGTGTAAATACAAACACCAAGTGTATTAGGCAACCTTTAAATGTAACTCCTAACATTGGTGTGAGCAGACTACAATTTGGGGACACACGTCGATGGGGGACCCAGTGTGTATTCCTTATAGGGATTTTGAAGGGTCACATATATCGTTAAAAGTAACAGTGCATTTACCTTGACTTTTCAGCAACAACCTAGCCAGCAGCACCTCACGTGGAAGACCCACCACCTGCAGCCATAGCTGGTCCCTCTGGTTTGGCTACCACCAAGACAACATTAAGGCTGGGTCCACCCACCAGTCAGCCACCAAGGGACCAGAGTCCAGACAGTGATGAGGTAAATGAGTGAGCAAGGGGCAGGGTGAAGGAGGAAAGTGGATCCCGGGTAAAGTTTGGAGCCCTGGAGGCTATGTGATAACATTGGGAAAAACTCCACACAGACAGCATTCCCCTGGAGGAAGGGCACTCTGAACATCTGGGATGAGACCCCCAATATTATCTGAACACCTCCACCAGCTACTGTCATCACTGACACTGGCCATCACTACTTCTCCCTGCAGCTCCAGCTCGATTTTGGCAGTAGCAGCCCCATCAGCTCCACAGAGCTCACAGGAGGAAGCCCCAGCCTGCAGCCAGGCATCACCTGTCTTTGGTAAGACGTTGCCAAATCATGGAGGCAAACTGATGGGCCAACAGCACCACTTTTTGGCAAAGTAGTGTGATGGACCATCAGTTTGCGCCATGAAAACCTGGCTGCAGTGGTTGTGTACAGCAGCACCACCACCAGCAGATGGGGATGCGGTTTGGGGCTCTGGTGGAGGCCAACCAGAATCTTTTGGTGGGATGTCAGGGAAAGAAGATGGGAAGATGGGGGGCCTGTATCCCACATCACTTCAGATACTGAAGGGCTGCTGCAATAGCCACTCTCCCTCATCAGAACACCCAGATCTGTCTGCCCGTCTGGGCATACATGAACAGAGGACCCTGTCTAGTGAAAGACAGGCGGAGGAAGAGGGGTCTTAGGCACCCCTATGCAATTTCACACGCTGTGGTGAACGACACCGGCTGGTGGCATGCCATATGATTTGACCCGGATGTTGCCTGTATCCGGGATGGGGTGAACCAGATTGAATCCGCATGATACCGGTCGAATCTAGCTTAAAGGAGCACTATCGCAAAATGGAGTAGTAATAAAAATATATATAAACCCGTCGGCTAATGAGAGGAGGGGTCACTTATACACCCAAACTGAATAAAACTCCTGCCAAGCTTGTGGATTATTTTCTCATAGTAGGTATAAAATCCAGGGGTGACAGGCTTAGTCTATCAGGGGTGACAGAGTATGTCACCCCGGATGTCCTTTTACTTCCATTGCAATAATGAAAGAAGCCTAGTTGGATATTTCATAATGTCAGGTGTATAAGTGACTCCTCCTCCTGTCATCCAGCATATTTATATGGATTTTTATAATTGAGCCATTTTTCGCGATAGTGCTCCCTTAACTTCGAAGCTAGATTTTTTAAAACAAATTTTGAAATAGCCAGCCTAATATCAAACTAAAACTCTCCATCATGGGAAATATTCAGAACCTATAGAACTTAATTTATGAAACCCAATCAGGTGTATGTCAAAATAGGGATTATCCAAATGATTTTGGATTTCTCTGGAGGGTGAGACGCAGTAAGAGCTTTTCTCACTCAGCACACAAAATAGTTTTCTTCTAATAAACATTAAATAATCCTGTTTGTGTGATGGGGCTTTTACAGTTGCATGGGGGGAATTATTTTGAATGGGGCAGATATTTTATTTTAGAAATTCCAAACTGACATTAGTCAATAGGAAATCCAAACACATTAAAATCATTCCTATCCAATTTTGTTTGGCCTCCCGATAGGGAAGTTATTATTATTTTTGAATTTCTAAAATAAAAGATCTACCCCATTGCTCTCACCTGTAGAGTAGCCCCATCACATGTGCACATGATTTTGATTTTTAAATAAAAGAAAACTATTTTCTGTCTAACTTTATTGTGTGTTGTTTGAGAAAAGCTCCCACTGCCTCTGCACTGTCACAACTTTGTCATGCACCGCCATGCCAGCAGGAGAACAGCATAGAGACCACCTCTTTCAATGTGTTTCAGTGGTAAAATATGCTACCCAACCAGAAGGATAACAGTAGATCTTTCAGAATTGATGATTATTTCAATGATCCAAATGTTTGCATTTGTAGTGACTCATTTTTAATGTGTTTGAATACCCCACATGATTCTGGTATTTCCAAATTCATAGCCTAAAATGCATTTTTATTGGAATGGAACTGAAAAATAACGGTCATTTTCAAACTTCACATGCAAACAGTTTCCAAAAAAGAAAACAAAATCTGCAGAACCAAAAAGGAAAAGTGAAAAATATCTCTGGTTCAAATATTATTTTACAAGAACTACTTCTGTTTCCTTTAATGATAAAACAAACTCACAAAGAAATATTGATAGATGTTAGGTGTTTCAGTGTATAGTATATATGACTTTTATTCTTCCATGGTAACAAAAAATTATATAATGCGGAATAAAGTTTATTGGTTACAAAGTGTATTAATCTCCTTTTTGTGATCTCTGAGTCAGCAGAGTGCGCAGTAGGGAGTACAAACATAAATTGTGAGCAAGAAAAATAGCACAACTAAACGAAGTAGCAAGAGTCATAAATTCTTTGCTGAGTTTTAAAATACAATAATAGGTTGAGTTTCAGTGAAAAATGTACAATTTGCTTTGGAAGCTCAGACAACCCAATATTGATAAAATCTTAAAAAAGGGACTTTTTATAAGGGAAACCACTTCAGAAACTCAAGCTATACTTGGGATTTGAAATGCTTGATCTCACTAGGCTGCTGTACAAAAATATCCACTTAGCGTTTCATCTCCGGAGAAAGGGATCTGGAAAGTGAAATTTTTTAGAGCCAGCCCCAGATATATTTAATATCAAAGCTGTTACAAATTACCAATGTATTTTCCCTTTTGGGAAGAGAAAGTCAAGTCCCCGTTGTCAGACACCCGCATCATATGACACAAGCGACCACACTCTACCGCACTCAATGCCTTTATCTGAGCTATTTAGCTTAGTGCTGTAAACCAGGAGCATGTCAGGCAATTTAAGTTTAGCAAGAAACGGTCTGGTGATTTGTCAGTGTTGAGTTGCTGTATTTTTTTTTATCCAGATACATAAAATAATATACAAGTACCAATTCTATGCATAATATATTTTTTAAGCCAATACTGCTTACGTTTTCTTTTAAACATATGTTTGTGAATAATAAAATTTGCACTTTCTTACTCTATGGGGTCGATTCAGAGCCAGGTGAGACTTTTCACTCTTTTTTTAGGGGAGTAAACTGCCATTGATCTTTATTGGCTACCTTGGGGCTGATTTAAAGCCATGTGAAAATTTACATCAGGTAAAAAAATGGTCTCACCTAAAAAGAGTGAGACTTGTCACCTGGCTCTGAATCAACCCCTATGTGTTCTTTAGTTAGGATTTTGAGTTAATTAAAGGGATTGCAAACCCAAAGCCAATATTAAGGAAGCTTACCTGATGGCTCTCCTCAATTTCATGCAGCGCCAGGTAGAAGCCTAGCAGGTCTGCAAAGTTTGCCCTCCTTTCAAATCTATTCCTCCAGGGCCACACAAAAAAGTGGTCTAACAAGCCACACCATTTCTTGCTCCCAGTGTAAGTAAACACAGCAAGCTACAGTGGTCCCACATCTGCCTCTGACCACAGCAGAGCATGTTCAAAAAAGTTGCACCATGACATGCCCTTTCAAGCTCAGCAACTAACCAGTAATGAGGGAGAAGAAAGCTGCTTTACCTAAATACATATGGTAATTACATATAGTCAGAGGTTTTTAAATGCTTTGAAATGGCTTATTTTACTCTGTTCCCTGGGGGATAAGGTGGGAGGAAGTCAGTGTGTGTCTGGACAGGAACTTTAAATAATCCTTTATCCTTAAAGAATCCTAATTAAAATTGCACATGAAAATACCTACCCCTTATGGCATCCTGATTTGAGATGCTTTGCTAATTAAAAGTGAAAAAAAAGCTCAAGTCCACATTTAGTTTTCACTGTAGTGTCATCCCCTGCATTTCCATCTTGGCCCTTAGCAAGAGTTTAAAATGTGTAATTTCAAAGAATCTCCAATCTTATATTATATTTAAATAATGTATTCTGAGTAAAACTACTTTCTTTGCTTACATTTCTGGATAATGGCTGAGCATGGAAGGGCGCGTCATGCCGCAGCTCTATGAGTCATGAGCATGCTCTGCTGGGACAGCTGTGAGATGTGGACATGAGACCCTGCTGTATAAAAGGCGGGGTCACTACAGCAAACCAGGGCTGAGTAGAATAGGGAGAGGTTCCTGCTGCCGAGTGAGGGACAGATTAGGTCCTGTTGGCAAAAAAAAGAAAAACAATTGTCCTTTTCAGGAGACATAAAAGGGGAGAGGAGTCTACATCTATACCTGTCTTTTTGAGGACACCTAGCTAGGAAGAGTGGACGGTGTCAGTGAGGGACAGGTAGGAAGGAACATAGCAGCACATCTGCCTGTTGTCTCTGCCTGTTGATTCCTGTAAGCCTCAGATAGAATTCAATGTGACGAAACGCATTAGGAGAGACCAAGGAAGTGGGTAAGGACAGACAGTGGTCATGGTTCCAGAGAGCAACCTGCCGGAGCACGTTTGGGGCAGAGCGGAGGGAGCTGATCGAGCCTCCACACACCAGCACTGACATAGAAAAACACTGAGTGGAGAAACTTCTTATGAAGTAATAATTGATGGATACCAATAAACTGTGAAGGCATAACCCAGAAGGAATATATAGAAATTACAACAGATATGTGATTAACCATTTGGATTCTGGTAAGCAGATCAGTGTGGTGGTGGCCAAATGAGTCTGTGTGAGAAGCAGGTGGTAAACGCTGAATGTTACAAGATTGAATTGGAGCGTGGCGCTTCAGATTTTTTAATCAGCAACCATTAGGGATAAGCGAATCGATCCGGACGAACCCGGATTCGATCCGAATTTCATGAAAAATTCGATTCGGATCGAATCCGAATTTCCCCGTGCTTCGAACGCTCGAAGTTTTCCTTTAACATCCATTCATTTACATTACAGCCATTCTAAGATGGCGGACGGGACATGTCCAGACATCTACCCCGCACCAGTGCAAGCTGGGGCAGTCACATGCAGCCTATCAGCAGCCAGCAAGCCCGGTGACGTCACAGCGCTATTTAAGGCGGCGGACATCTTGCTTTTCCTCATTTCTCTATTGCATTCGTGAGAGACAGGATGCTGCTGTAGTCAGGGAGAGACAGTTAGACAGACAGGGACAGGCAAGAGACAGGCAGGAGACAGGCAGGAGACAGGCAGGAAGTCAGCGAGAAGCAGGGAAAGTTAGGAAAAATCGGAGGCAGTCACAGGGAGATTTCTTTTTTTTTCATCCAGCCTGAGTGTTACTGGCTGGCTTACTGGCTTTGTTAGCGTTTTCAGGCTGCTTATACACTTACTGTGCATATATACTGAACTGATCTCAAGTCTGCTGTGAGGCATCCCATTCTGTGACTACACCAGCCTCTATTTACTATAACACTTTGCACTTATTCTAAAAGTAATTTGGCCTGATAAAGACACTTTTGCTGTGCATAGTACTACTGCTGCCAGGTGCACTCCGGTTGGGGCATCCCATTCTGTGACTACACCAGCCTCTATTTACTATAACCCTTTGCACTTATTCTAAAAGTAATTTGGCCTGATAAAGACACTTTTGCTGTGCATAGTACTACTGCTGCCAGGTGCACTCCGGTTGGGGCATCCCATTCTGTGACTACACCAGCCTCTATTTACTATAACCCTTTGCACTTATTCTAAAAGTAATTTGGCCTGATAAAGACACTTTTGGTGTGCATAGTACTACTGCTGCCAGGTGCACTCCGGTTGGGGCATCCCATTCTGTGACTACACCAGCCTCTATTTACTATAACCCTTTGCACTTATTCTAAAAGTAATTTGGCCTGATAAAGACACTTTTGCTGTGCATAGTACTACTGCTGCCAGGTGCACTCCGGTTGTGGCATCCCATTCTGTGACTACACCAGCCTCTATTTAATATAACCCTTTGCACTTATTCTAAAAGTAATTTGGCCAGATAAAGACACTTTTGCTGTGCATAGTACTACTGCTGCCAGGTGCACTCCGGTTGGGGCATCCCATTCTGTGACTACACCAGCCTCTATTTACTATAACCCTTTGCACTTATTCTAAAAGTAATTTGGCCTGATAAAGACACTTTTGCTGTGCATAGTACTACTGCTGCCAGGTGCACTGCGGTTGGGGCATCCCATTCTGTGACTATACCAGCCTCTATTTAATATAACCCTTTGCACTTATTCTAAAAGTAATTTGGCCTGATAAAGACACTTTTGCTGTGCATAGTACTACTGCTGCCAGGTGCACTCTGGTTGGGGCATCCCATTCTATGACTACACCAGCCTCTATTTACTATAACCCTTTGCACTTATTCTAAAAGTAATTTGGCCTGATAAAGACACTTTTGCTGTGCATAGTACTACTGCTGCCAGGTGCACTCCGGTTGGGGCATCCCATTCTGTGACTACACCAGCCTCTATTTACTATAACCCTTTGCACTTATTCTAAAAGTAATTTGGCCAGATAAAGACACTTTTGCTGTGCATAGTACTACTGCTGCCAGGTGCACTCCGGTTGAGGCATCCCATTCTGTGACTACACCAGCCTCTATTTACTATAACCCTTTGCACTTATTCTAAAAGTAATTTGGCCTGATAAGGACACTTTTGCTGTGCATAGTACTACTGCTGCCAGGTGCACTCCGGTTGGGGCATCCCATTCTGTGACTACACCAGCCTCTATTTAATATAACCCTTTGCACTTATTCTAAAAGTAATTTGGCCTGATAAAGACACTTTTGCTGTGCATAGTACTACTGCTGCCAGGTGCACTGCGGTTGGGGCATCCCATTCTGTGACTACACCAGCCTCTATTTACTATAACCCTTTGCACTTATTCTAAAAGTAATTTGGCCTGATAAAGACACTTTTGCTGTGCATAGTACTACTGCTGCCAGGTGCACTCCGGTTGGGGCATCCCATTCTGTGACTACACCAGCCTCTATTTACTATAACCCTTTGCACTTATTCTAAAAGTAATTTGGCCTGATAAAGACACTTTTGCTGTGCATAGTACTACTGCTCCTAGGTGCACTCCGGTTGGGGCATCCCATTCTGTGACTACACCAGCCTCTATTTACTATAACCCTTTGCACCTATTCTAAAAGTAATTTGGCCTGATAAAGACACTTTTGGTGTGCATAGTACTACTGCTGCCAGGTGCACTCCGGTTGGGGCATCCCATTCTGTGACTTCACCAGCCTCTATTTACTATAACCCTTTGCACTTATTCTAAAAGTAATTTAGCCTGATAAAGACACTTTTGCTGTGCATAGTACTACTGCTGCCAGGTGCACTCCGGTTGGGGCCTCCCATTCTGTGACTACACCAGCCTCTATTTAATATAACCCTTTGCACTTATTCTAAAAGTAATTTGGCCTGATGAAGACACTTTTGCTGTGCATAGTACTACTGCTGCCAGGTGCACTCCGGTTGGGGCATCCCATTCTGTGACTACACCAGCCTCTATTTACTATAACCCTTTGCACTTATTCTAAAAGTAATTTGGCCTGATAAAGACACTTTTGCTGTGCATAGTACTACTGCTGCCAGGTGCACTCCGGTTGGGGCATCCCATTCTGTGACTACACCAGCCTCTATTTACTATAACCCTTTGCACTTATTTTAAAAGTAATTTGGCCTGATAAAGACACTTTGCTGTGCATAGTACTACTGCGGCCAGGTGCACTCCGGTTGGGGCATCCCATTCTGTGACTACACCAGCCTCTATTTACTATAACCCTTTGCACTTATTCTAAAAGTAATTTGGCCTGATAAAGACACTTTTGCTGTGCATAGTACTACTGCTGCCAGGTGCACTCTGGTTGTGGCATCCCATTCTGTGACTACACCAGCCTCTATTTAATATAACCCTTTGCACTTATTCTAAAAGAAATTTGGCCTGATAAAGACACTTTTGCTGTGCATAGTACTACTGCTGCCAGGTGCACTGCGGTTGGGGCATTCCATTCTGTGACTACACCAGCCTCTATTTACTATAACCCTTTGCACTTATTCTAAAAGTAATTTGTCCTGATAAAGACACTTTTGGTGTGCATAGTACTACTGCTGCCAGGTGCACTCCGGTTGGGGCATCCCATTCTGTGACTACACCGGCCTCTATTTACTATAACCCTTTGCACTTATTCTAAAAGTAATTTGGCCTGATAAAGACACTTTTGCTGTGCATAGTACTACTGCTCCCAGGTGCTCTGCTGTTGGGGCATCCCATTCTGTAACATACCATACCCCTCTTTATTTACACTAAGCAGCTCTCTTATTTACACTAAGCAGGCCTGTTGGAGGCTGAGTGTTACTGCTCATTTTTGGTGTGCATTATATTCTGTTTCATATAGACCCACTGCTGCCTGGGGGTTCTTAAAATATCACCTACTACCACGCCAGTTAGACTATGTCGGGCAGACAAGTGCCTGGAAGTGAAAAGAGGAGTGGCAGAGGCCAAGATTCCGCAGGCAGAGCTCGCAGCAGACTGGGGGCCAGTAGCAGCAGGAGTCACGCTGAGAGACCTAATCTGCCAGTATCTGCTAGCAGTCGGGTCTCCACCAGTAACGCATCTGCCGTGGTAGATTGGTTAACGCGCTCATCAACAACATCATCACAACTTACGTCTGAGACCCCCAGTCTAGGGTCGGTAGGTTCCTCTGACACAACCCTGAGTTGGCATGCCCCGAGAGCAGTCCCTGTCCTCCCATTGCCTCTGTCCTACGCCGTTCCCTCCCCCAGCGACGTATCCTATGCTTTGGGTTCAGCTCCACTCTTTAGTGAGGAGGACTATCAGATAGAGGACAGTCAGCAGCTACTGCCCAGCCAAGAAATGGAGGTGGCTTCTTTAGCTAGGCAGACAAATAGTGATGTGGACAGTGTCGTGGGTGCTGCGAGCGTTCCAGCTCCTGCGCCAGACACTGTTGATGAATCCACGAACATCAGTGACGTACAGCCACAACTCGGTGATAATGATGATGACGATGAAGCCGATTGCACTTGGGAGCCGGGTGATGAAGGGGCTTCATCGTCATCAGGAGAAGAGGGGCTCAGGTTGCCCCGGAGTCAGCAGCTCAGGCAGCAAGGTGTTAGCAGCATGGTTGGCAGGCAGCATGGGGGCACAATTGTAAAGCCTGGAGCCAAACGGGGCCGGGGCCGGGGTAGAGCACCTGCTGCGCGGCAGCCTACCTTATCGGGAGGTAGTGGGGCAAGGGTTCCTGGAGTTGGCGACAATAGCAGCGAATCAGTGAGGCCATGTTGGTGGGAAAAGTATCTACTCGGCAGTGTGGCAGTTTTTCCTGAAGCATCCGCAGGAGGGTAACATGGCCACTTGCAACATATGTAGGCAGAAGGTGAAGCGTGGCCAGGGTCCAAATGTTGGCACCACGGCCCTGCATCAACAAATGCAGCATCACCATAAAGCGGCCTGGGAGAACCTAGGCTCCGGAGAGGTGGGCCAGACTGCTTCCTCACCGAGTGGCACGCCGTTCCCAATTTCTGCCAGCCAAGGCTCCAGCACCTCAGCCGAAGGCAGCTATGCGTCATACCCATCCTCTGTCGCTCCTGCTCCTCCTCCTCCTCCTCCAAGTCATGCATCCCGCCAGCAATCCATCAGCGAAGCCATGTCCAAGAGACAGCAGTATGCGCCCACTCATCCTACGGCGCAGAAGCTGAATGTGCTCCTGTCCAAGTTGCTGGTGCTGCAGTCGCTCCCTTTTCAGGTGGTGGACTCTGCACCTTTCAGAGAACTGATGGCTTGTGCCGAGCCGAGGTGGAGAGTCCCAAGCCGTCATTTCTTTGCCAAGAAGGCAGTACCAGCGCTGCACACTTTTGTTGAACAGAAGGTGGGCCAGTCCTTGAGCCTGTCGGTGTGTAGCAAAGTGCATGGCAGCGCCGACGTCTGGAGCTGTAACTACGGTCAGGGACAGTACATGTCGTTTACGGCCCACTGGGTGAATGTGGTCCCTTTGCAGCAGCAACTTGGACAGGTCACGCCGCTTCAGCCTCCGCGTTCCCTGCCCGTTGGGCCTGTGACACTGTGCGACTCGGCCTCCTCATCCTCCGCCATCTCCTCACCCTCCACTGTAGGCTCAAGTCTCAGTGCCCCTCCAGTCTACCATGTGTGCAGGGCACGGAGGTGTCACGCAGTGCTTCACATGGTCTTGGCGAACGGAGTCACACAGGGGAGGAACTGCTTAAATGTATTCATCAGGAAATCCAAACATGGCTTACTCCAAGAAAACTTAAAATGGGAATCATGGTTACCGACAATGGGAAGAACATTTTGTCTGCGCTGCGCCAAGGAAGCCTGACCCATGCCCCCTGCATGACTCACGTCTTCAATCTGGTTGTCAAGCGGTTTCTGAAGTGTTCCCCCCATCTGCAAGACATCCTAACAACTTCAAGGAAACTTTGCATGCACTTCAGCCACTCATACACCGCCAAACACACCCTTCTTGAGCTACAGCGTCAGAACGGTATCCCCCAACATAGTCTGATTTGCGATGTTTCCACCCGTTGGAATTCCACCCTTCACATGTTGGACCGATTATATGAACAGAGAAAAGCCATCAAGGATTTCCTGATGATCCAAGCAGATAGGGGGACTCCCCTGTGTAACTTCAATGTCAACCAGTGGCAGCTCATACGTGACACCTGCCGTTTGCTCAGGCCCTTTGAGGAAGCCACTTTATTTGTCATTCGGCAGGATTACGGGATGAACGACGTGATTCCACTGCTTCATGTACTACAGCACATGTTGGAAACCATGGCTGGTCAGGGCACTGGAGACATGGCGTTTACATCTTACGGCCACATGAACCCCGTTGGAGCTGAACTGGAGGAGGAGGAGGAAGAGGAGGAGGAGTTGCCCAGCGAAACACAGTTTAGGCTTGGCGAAATGGCTGGTTTATCTAGTCAGCGGACAGGAGAGGAGGAGCAGGAGCAGCCAGAGGAGCTAGAGGTTTTTGAGGAAGGCGAGACAGAGGACCCGGGCACACCGTGGCAGTATGCAGTGGAGATGGAGACAGGTAGTCCATCCGAGTCACTTGCGCAAATGGCACGAAGCATGCTCACGTGCTTGCGTAGTGACCCCAGAATTGTTTCCATCTGTCGGCGGGATGACTTCTGGCTGTCCACCTTATTGGACCCTCGCTTCCGGCACAAAATGGGGGCATTTTTTAAACCCACCGAGAGGGAGGACAAACTCAACTACTACAAAGACATTCTACGTAGGCAGTTGGCCGATGCCTATCTGCGCCATGGTCCATACTATCGCAGGTCTGACTCGAGGGGACCTCTGCGCTCACCTTCCACTGCCATGGCTGCTGGGGGGGTTGGCAGGAGCAGCAGCAGCAGCTCCATCAGCAGCAGCCTCAGTCTTCAGTCGCTAATGAGTAGCTTTCTACACCCGCATAGTGAGGCTACTCATGAGCAGCAGGAAGACCTGGAGCAGGACCTGAACCAGCAGGTCATGTCATACCTTGACATGACCATGCCAACACACCTTGAGGATCCACAGGACTTCTGGGCAGCCAAACTTGATTTGTGGCCGCAACTAGCAGAGTTTGCCCTGGAAAAGCTGTCCTGCCCAGCAAGTAGCGTGCCATCTGTGCGGGTGTTTAGTGCGGCGGGGGCCATAGTTACGGCGAGGAGAACTCGTCTGTCAACTAAAAATGTGGAGAGACTCACCTTTGTCAAAATGAATCAGGGATGGATCAGCCAGGATTTCCACCCACCAATGCCTGATGCATGCGACTAGATTCAGCATGGTGCCACGTTTTACATTTTCCAAATGGTGCAAAACATATTTATGTCTTTAGGCCAATTTTTGGGCTCCTGCTGATGCCAACTCCAGGGTGTGATTCATCCAATTTTTGGGCTCCTGAAGCCAACCCCAGTGTCTCTTTAAAGTAATGTTTGGGCTCCTGCTGCTGCTGCCAACTCCAGGGTGTGAATCATCCAATTTTTGGGCTCCTGAAGCCAACTCCAGTGTCTCTTTAAAGTAATGTTTGGGCTCCTGCTGCTGCTGCCAACTCCAGGGTGTGATTCATCCAATTTTTGGGCTCCTGAAGCCAACCCCAGTGTCTCTTTAAAGTAATGTTTGGGCTCCTGCTGCTGCTGCCAACTCCAGGGTGTGAATCATCCAATTTTTGGGCTCCTGAAGCCAACCCCAGTGTCTCTTTAAAGTAATGTTTGGGCTCCTGCTGCTGCTGCCAACTCCAGGGTGTGATTCATCCAATTTTTGGGCTCCTGAAGCCAACCCCAGTGTCTCTTTAAAGTAATGTTTTGGCTCCTGCTGCTGCCAACTCCAGGGTGTGATTCATCCAATTTTTGGGCTCCTGCTGCCAACCCCAGTGTCTCTTTAAAGTAATGTTTGGGCTCCTGCTGCTGCTGCTGCCAACTCCAGGGTGTGATTCATCCAATTTTTGGTCTCCTGCTGCCAACCCCAGTGTCCCTTTAAAGTAATGTTTGGGCTCCTGCTGCTGCTGCCAACTCCAGGGTGTGATTCATCCAATTTTTGGGCTCCTGCTGCCAACCCTAGTGTCTCTTTAAAGTAATGTTTGGGCTCCTGCTGCTGCTGCCAACGCCAGGGTGTGATTCATCCAATTTTTGGGCTCCTGAAGCCAACCTCAGTGTCTCTTTAAAGTAATGCTTGGGCTCCTGCTGCTGCTGCTGCCAACTCCAGGGTGTGATTCATCCAATTTTTGGGCTCCTGAAGCCAACTCCAGTGTCTCTTTAAAGTAATGTTTGGGCTCCTGCTGCTGCCAACTTCAGGGTGTGATTCATCCAATTTTTGGGCTCCTGAAGCCAACCCCAGTGTCTCTTTAAAGTAATGTTTGGGCTCCTGCTGCTGCTGCTGCTGCCAACTCCAGGGTGTGATTCATCCAATTTTTGGGCTCCTGAAGCCAACTCCAGTGTCTCTTTAAAGTAATGTTTGGGCTCCTGCTGCTGCCAACTTCAGGGTGTGATTCATCCAATTTTTGGGCTCCTGAAGCCAACCCCAGTGTCTCTTTAAAGTAATGTTTGGGCTCCTGCTGCTGCTGCTACTGCTGCCAACTCCAGGGTGTGAATCATCCAATTTTTGGGCTCCTGAAGCCAACCCCAGTGTCTCTTTAAAGTAATGTTTGGGCTCCTGCTGCTGCTGCCAACTCCAGGGTGTGATTCATCCAATTTTTGGGCTCCTGAAGCCAACCCCAGTGTCTCTTTAAAGTAATGTTTTGGCTCCTGCTGCTGCTGCTGCCAACTCCAGGGTGTGATTCATCCAATTTTTGGGCTTCTGCTGCCAACCCCAGTGTCTCTTTAAAGTAATGTTTGGGCTCCTGCTGCTGCTGCTGCTGCCAACTCCAGGGTGTGATTCATCCAATTTTTTGGTTCCTGAAGCCAACCCCAGTGTCTCCTTAAGGTAGTGTTTGTGCTCCTGCTGCTGCTGCCAACTCCAGGGTGTGATTCATCCAATTTTTGGGCTCCTGAAGCCAACTCTAGTGTCTCTTTAAAGTAATGTTTGGGCTGCTGCTGCTGCCAACTCCAGGGTGTGATTCATCCAATATTTGGGCTCCTGAAGCCAACCCCAGTGTCTTTTTAAAGTAATGTTTGGGCTCCTGCTGCTGCTGCTGCTGCCAACTCCAGGGTGCGATTCATCCAATTTTTGGGCTCCTGCTTCCAACCCCAGTGTCTCTTTAAAGTAATGTTTGGGCTCCTGCTGCTGGTGCCAACTCCAGGGTGTGATTCATCCAATTTTTGGGCTCCTGAAGCCAACCCCAGTGTCTCTTTAAAGTAATATTTGGGCTCCTGCTGCTGCTGCTGCTGCCAACTCCAGGGTGTGATTCATCCAATTTTTGGGCTCCTGAAGCCAACCCCAGTGTCTCTTTAAAGTAATGTGTGGGCTCCTGCTGCTGCTGCTGCCAACTCCAGGGTGTGAATCATCCAATTTTTGGGCTCCTGAAGCCAACTCCAGTGTCTCTTTAAAGTAATATTTGGGCTCCTGCTGCTGCTGCCAACTCCAGGGTGTGATTCATCCAATTTTTGGGCTCCTGAAGCCAACCCCAGTGTCTCTTTAATGTAATGTTTTGGCTCCTGCTGCTGCTGCTGCCAACTCCAGGGTGTGATTCATCCAATTTTTGGGCTTCTGCTGCCAACCCCAGTGTCTCTTTAAAGTAATGTTTGGGCTCCTGCTGCTGCTGCTGCTGCCAACTCCAGGGTGTGATTCATCCAATTTTTTGGTTCCTGAAGCCAACCCCAGTGTCTCCTTAAGGTAGTGTTTGTGCTCCTGCTGCTGCTGCCAACTCCAGGGTGTGATTCATCCAATTTTTGGGCTCCTGAAGCCAACTCTAGTGTCTCTTTAAAGTAATGTTTGGGCTGCTGCTGCTGCCAACTCCAGGGTGTGATTCATCCAATATTTGGGCTCCTGAAGCCAACCCCAGTGTCTTTTTAAAGTAATGTTTGGGCTCCTGCTGCTGCTGCTGCTGCCAACTCCAGGGTGCGATTCATCCAATTTTTGGGCTCCTGCTTCCAACCCCAGTGTCTCTTTAAAGTAATGTTTGGGCTCCTGCTGCTGGTGCCAACTCCAGGGTGTGATTCATCCAATTTTTGGGCTCCTGAAGCCAACCCCAGTGTCTCTTTAAAGTAATATTTGGGCTCCTGCTGCTGCTGCTGCTGCCAACTCCAGGGTGTGATTCATCCAATTTTTGGGCTCCTGAAGCCAACCCCAGTGTCTCTTTAAAGTAATGTGTGGGCTCCTGCTGCTGCTGCTGCCAACTCCAGGGTGTGAATCATCCAATTTTTGGGCTCCTGAAGCCAACTCCAGTGTCTCTTTAAAGTAATATTTGGGCTCCTGCTGCTGCTGCCAACTCCAGGGTGTGATTCATCCAATTTTTGGGCTCCTGAAGCCAACCCCAGTGTCTCTTTAATGTAATGTTTTGGCTCCTGCTGCTGCTGCTGCCAACTCCAGGGTGTGAATCATCCAATTTTTGGGCTCCTGAAGCCAACTCCAGTGTCCCTTTAAAGTAATGTTTGGGCTCCTGCTGCTGCTGCTGCCAATTCCAGGGTGTGATTCATCCAATTTTTGGGTTCCTGAAGCCAACTCCAGTGTCTCTTTAAAGTAATGTTTGGGCTCCTGCTGCTGCTGCCAACTCCAGGGTGTGATTCATCCAATTGTTGGGCTCCTGAAGCCAACCCCAGTGTCTCTTTAAAGTAATGTTTGGGCTCCTGCTACTGCTGCTGCTGCTGCCAACTCCAGGGTGTGATTCATCCAATTTTGGGCTCCTGCTGCCAAATCCACTGTCTCTTTAAAGTAATATTTGGGCTCCTGCTGCTGCTGCTTGCAACTGCAGGGTGTGATTCATCCAATCTTTGGGCTCCTGCAGCCAACTCCAGTGTCTCTTTCAAGCTATGTTTGGGCTCCTGCTGCTGCTGCTGCTGCTGCTGCTTGAAACTCCAGGGTGTGTCAGTCAATTTTTGGGCTCCTGCTGCTGCCAACTCCAGTGTCTCTTTAAAGCAATGTTTGGGCTCCTGCCCCTCATAGTGATGCCACTTCAATTCTCTGCAATTGTGCTTGTGCCGCTCTGCGATTCTATTAGCGATGCCTCTGATCTGCATGTGATATTTATTTACAGTATTATTTAACTAACCCAGCACGCATCCTATGCGTGTTACAGCAAGGCAGAATGGTTTACAACTCTATTGAGGCTCTAGGAGGCTCAGAAATAGCCGTTTTTAATAGCGATTCGTCGCGAATAAATTTGGGTCGAAACGATTTTTGTTGGAAAATTCGGTATATAGTATAGTTCCATATTGGAACTTGGAGTGCTTGGGGCACAATAGAACCCCATATTATACACTGCTGCACCTTTTGTATATAAAATAATAAAATAAGAAATATGTGTATAGGATTTTTATTACTTTCAGTATGCCACCAATTTGGTGAGTGCTGATGACGCCATCATCAGTGCTACCATCCACATCCTTTTCCCTGCTAGAAAAAAACTCTTCAGGCCACGATGGTGGATGTGATGATGGCATAAGAGGAAACAGCGGAGAAAGGGGAAGGCCCATTTTCCCAGATGTCAGTGCAGTGCACACATGGCCTGCAGGGACTCCACTGTCCAGCCACAGGGCAGTTTTGGAGGATTTAGAAGAAAGAAACCTGACTATGTGGACATCTTCTCCTTGACACAGGGCAGCCTGGCTCACATGAACCACTACACGCTCCAGTGCCTGCAGAACCACTGCAGAATTGCCCGCATAGTCACCAGTGCTCATTACTTGGTGGCCACCCTGCTGGATCCCTGCTATAAGGATAACATAACCTCTTTGATTCCAGCACTGGAGTGAGATAGAAAGATGAGGGAGTACAAACTCACATGTGGATGCACTACTGGCAGAGTTCCCAGCTGAATTTGAGGGTATAGTGGCTGCACAAGGCCGAAGAGGAGGAGCAAGTCGCCAATGTAGCAGGGGCAAAGGCACAAACTCACAAGGAAGGGTGAGCATGGCCACAATGTGAAACACCTTAATTAATTGTTAATTGTAATTGTCCACTACATCTCCCACATCGGATACGACACATAGTACCAAAAGGCAGACTTTGGCCCTGGTTTATCAAGCACTGCCAGACTATCACATTTCAATGCAATTTAGAGTAGTGCATAATATGATTTCTAAAATTCTCAGCAAGTTGCTGCATCACTAATGAAAAGTGGCTGGAAGTGTGTTTTGTCCCAGGAGGGCGTGGGTGTCCATTGATGTACACACAGTCTGTTTTGTCCTGGGTGGAACGGCCTGCAGTCTTGAAAAGCATAGGTCACCTTCCAACGACAGGCCAGCCCTGCATATAAAATGGCATACCTACCTTACCACACACAGACTTAAGTCTTGCGAGTTGAAGATTCCTTGTTTTTGCCTCTGGAACACAAATTCTTTGGATTATTAGTAGTGGATGGTCACATTATGCACCTCCTGCTGCCAATCAATGGAAGAGTCTGAATTCTCCTTACTGAAAACAGAGTTATGCACTGAGGTCATACAGAAGTCAATTTTCAGCACTGAGCTGACAGCTCAAGAACTTGTTGACCTTCTGCCCGCAGAACACTGAGGGATTGAGCCTGTGGGTGTTTTTTAAATTTTTAGCTTGACAACATAATTCAACATTTTTATTAGTATTTGGTATCAGTTGTGTATGAATAAGTTTACACAGACAGATCTATGCTGGAATCCATGATAAACAGAGTGGAAAGATCCCACAACAGAGATTTATCAGAGCCCAGGAAAATGAGTGCAAAAAGCACATGACTAACAGAGCAAATCTCAATCAGCCCACAAGATGGAGGCAATCATGACATTTTGGATTTTGGATTGACATCGGATTTCAATAGACATTTGCCTGGCCCTGCTATAGAAAGGTAACTAGAACTGATTGGATGTTTACCCCGAGATATCGCCATCACTGCCTTACATTGTACGGGATCACTGCAGATTTTAAAAGCAAAAATGATAGTGTTTTTTTCCTATAATTGAAAATGTAAATTGCATGAATAAAATAATACAGCATTTTAATTAACAAAGCATCAAAGAGGAATACTTGCTTGTTCAACAAGAGCAAGGTCCATTTGCCTTGATAAAATAAGAGTAACGTTAATACAATGAATATAATTAAGCAAGCATGCGGTTGCCATATCAACTATGTTAGTAAGGCTAATTAAAGCCAAAAAGACAGATGAGAGACTATGCTGCATTAATAGGTGAAGTGATGGGTTACTGACAAGTGAAAAGACATATGAACAACCTTGTATTGTAAACAAGAAATCACAGGTGTGTTTGGGCTGTAGGGAAGTTCCTATTGTAATGCACTTCCATGGGACGCCAGTTTGCATGTTGGCATCACTCAGTTTTTTCTTAAGCAGACTTGCAGCACAGTCCCTTTTAACAATCGCCCCAGGGATACCTCTACAGTTTAAAACCCTTTAAAAAATAAAAATAAGGAATGGACCTCCTGTATTATAGGTAATAGCTGTGCACTGCATTGCTGTGTTTCTTAACAACTTGAAGGTGTGGCTGCCGCATATGTACTCTGCTGATTCATATCCCACGTCAAATGGAGTGCTGATAGGAAAAGATACGCATCTCTTTAATGCAGGGCTTAATGATGATGTGAGGGTGTAGCTTAGGTTACACAGTGCAATTAAAATAAATAGGGTGCTGTTGTTTCCAAGCTTTAAAAGATCTATAAACTTACCTCACCTGTGCAAGTTATTTTTTGGTGAATCAATTTTTATTGCACCAAATATATGACATGAGCGCCAATGGATCAAAGTAGCCCCAAGCCTAGATGCTTAGAATATAACACACAGCAGGAAGCTGGCTGGCTTTTTACAATGTCAGAGCATGACTCTTCCTGTTAGTTACATTATACAGCACAAGAAAAAGCTACGGCAGCCCTTGCTTTAAAATGTCCAGCGCAGGTTTTATTACTCTTAGTGCTGCTTTCTCTTTACTTTCATCAGTCATGATACTGTGCTGCCCAGTAGTGCCTGTGGCCTCCAAGCAATATTCACCCTATTCAACACAAACTTTGGCCTGACTCATTGCAGTAGGGTAAACTCTATGCAGTCCTGCACTTAATGTTGATAAATTGTTAAAGTGACAGTCCAGGCAATAACAATAATATGGCCGCAGGGAGCTCACCTGAAGCTTTTCCCATGTGCCTTTCCTCCATTTCCTGCAGCACGCTGTCCACTTTTGCCCACCCTTTTCATTCCATTCTTTCACAATGACGCTCAAAATGTGGTCGCAAATCCACCAGTCTTTCAGCACTTCCGTCAGGTTTAAAAGGAATTCCAGGGTGGTGTTGGTGGCACTGTTACAGCCTTATTACAGCTCTGTGACTATTAGTGTTCACCAGCAGGTGGCTTTATCAGACTTTCTCTCCAGATTATTTCCCATCCTACTCCGGATTACCATCCTATAAATCAACTCCATAGGCAAGGATCCGGTGTTCCAGTATTTTGTTGCATTTCTTATTGCATAAAGCTGTCAGCCTGTTCTCCTTGTCAGCCTGTATCCAGTTCTTGGTCTTATGGTCTCACTGAGTGTTATTTTTTTATTGGTCCTTCAGTCCTTATTTCCAGTTCCTGGTCATCCTTGTATTCCAGTCTCCCTGTCTGCTCCTACCTCTCTAATCCTGGAGTCCTACCCCCTGTCATCCCAGTACTCAGTGGTTTCTCTCTTACATTCAGTTATTCAGGTGCCCAGTCCCCTTGTCTGTGGAGCCATTCCATACATCTTGTATATATTGCATATTCTGGTTTTACAGTCTTATATATAGACTGTCCTGTGTCCTATGCTGTGGTGTTTTCCTGGTGTCCACAAGTGTTGATAAATTGCCTTTCTTTGATCAGTGTCTGTGTGTATGGTAACTTTTGTAGCCTTTGGATGCTCTGCTGTGTGAAACCCCCCAGTTTGTCCATTAAAACTCACATCTCCTCGGTCCAATGGTGCGTGGACTCTATAGTCAGAGCCATTTGCTGTGTTGCCAGAGAACCCTGAGACCAGAGAACCAGAGAACAGGGGATGCGCCATTGTGCTCCCCATTGAAATTGAAATTGATTGAACAAGAGACCCTGCCTGTGTCATTGGACTGGGCAAAGGTGAGTGATTGCTGGTGCCCCAGGGGATCCCACCCCAGAGAAGGCCAACGACCAGCCCTGGAATCTTTTTTATTTTAGGCCTGGCTGCGTCTGGTTTTATGTTACCCTAATGCAAATAGGTCAGGTTGATGTAAAGGAAGTATGAAGTACTTTCTAGTCTAATGAGTTAGTTGGGGAATCATACACAGGGCAATACTCATAGGAGTTAAGTTAAAATACAAACATTTTTAAATATGTATTTTCTTTTATTGGAGCAATCAATGTAGCAGCGGGGTCATCTGGGAACAGTGACAGGAAATCATGCTTTACTTTTGCTAATCAAGACAAGAGCATGGCATTAGGTATGTAGAGAAATCGAGCCAAGCAACCCGTGCCATGTTATACAAATTATTATGATAAAGTCTTGCTGCTGATTGGCCTTGATTAAGTGTGTTTATGCCTCCACAAAGTCACAATAACTATTTCACATTTAAACACTATGCAGAGTAGATTGGATGACCATCTAAAAGCTTTTTCATATTCACAACTTTTAAATTATTACTCACTCTACATCTTCTACAGCTCATATGATAATGAGCTCAAATGTAGATTTTACAATGCATCAAGTACAATATGTATCTACACTAACTACTCTAAATCAAAATGTAAACTAGTAATTGGTTACGTTAGTTATTAAGTTAAACTGGTTAAAAGTAGATATTGGCGAGCTCGAGCACAGATTTCAAATTCCTGCACCATCTACCATTGACCAGATGGGACATGTGTCCCCAACGTATTAAAAATAGGGTCCTCATCACACCGATCACCGTGCACTCGCTCCTCAGTAGAAAGGGATAAGGTGCAGGCTTTGTTTTTTTTACAAAAACTACTGTCCTTGTAAGAACATTTATTTAGAGTAAGCAGCTGGCGTGAGGGCTAGATAGGTTGTTAAACATGCCATTGTCCTTTTCAGAGCATTTATTCAGGGAAAGCAGCTGGAGTAAGGGCTAGATAGGTTGGGTGTCAGTACTGTTCAATACCACTTGCTCAAACCACTTGGATATCAGTACCCTTTAATACCTCTTGCTCAAACCATCTAAGTGTCTGTACCCTTTAATACCACTTTCTCAAACCATTGAGTCTCAGTACTCTTAAATACCAATTGTTAGTGGAGTCTTCAGTGGTTCAGGGCACTTAAGGCCCTTTTGAAAAAAACAACATTTTTGTGTAGTGTCCACTGGTTTGGGGCACTTGTGTGTCACTACTCTTTAATACCAATTGTTAGTGGAGTATCTACTGGTTCAGGCCACTTGTGTGTCAGTACTGTTTAATACCACTTGCTTAAAGTGGACCAACACCCAGGATTTGGACTATCCTGGGTTTTGGTCCACTTCGGCTGTGTGAAACCCCCAGAAAGCCCCAAAAACTCACCTCTCCCCGCTCCCACGTGACCGCTGCTGCCAATCCCCGCCAACGGACAAGCGTGAGGCAGCGACGGCCGGCGCGGGTGCGCGTCCTGCTAGAGGAATGCACGGGAGGCGGCGGCGGGCGCCGCTGGAACGAGGATCAGGTAGGGATTTAGGGGTTTCTGGGGGGTTTCACACAGTGGGGCACCCCCGATCGGGGTACCCCGCAGTCAGGGGGCTGATCGGTCCGGGAATCTTATAGATTCCTGGGCCGATCACGGGAGGGTGTTGGTCCACTTTAAACCACTTGGGTGTCAGTACACTAATATCACTTGCTTAAACCACATAGGTGTCAATTCTATTTAATACCACTTGCTTAAACTACTTTGGTTTCAGTACCGTTTAATACCACTTTCTCAAACCACTTGTGTGTCGCTACTCTTTAATACTAATTTTTAATGTAGCATTCATTAATTCAGGCCACTTAAGGCCCTCTTGAAAAATTTTGAGTGTCCACTGGTTCAGGGCACTTGTGTGTCACTACTCTTTAATACCACTTGCTCAAACCACTTAGGTGTCACTACTCTTAAAAACCATTTGGTAGTGTTGTGTCCACAGTGTCAGTAGTGTTTAATACCACTTGCTCTAACCAGTTAGGTGTGACTACTCTTCAATACCACTTGGGTGTCACTACTCTTTAATATCAATTGTTAGTGCCATATCGTCTGGTCAGGCCACTTGTGTCAGTATTGTTTAATATCACTTGCTCAAACCACGTATGTCACAACTCTTTAATATCAATTATTCTTACCAAGGTGTCACTGCTCTTTAATAACTTGGATGTCATTACTATTTAATACCACTTGCTCAAACCACTTCGGGTAACTGCTCTAGCATTTGCTAGTGGAGTATCCACTGGTTCAGACTACTTGTGTGTCAATACTGTTTAATTTATTTGAACTATTTAATTGTGGGAAGACCTGGCATTAGACACGTTTTGGCTTTGATAAACTATTTAATTGTTGGCACACCTGACATTAGACCCCTTTGAGCTTTGATAAACTCTTTAATTGTTGGCACACCTGACGTTACACACTTTTGAGATAAATCAGTTACTTGGCATACCTTTAATTATACTGTTTTGAGCTTTGATAAACCAGTCACTTGTGGGCACACTTGGCATTATGCCCTTTTGAGCATTGCTAAACCAGTTACTTGGCACACCTTGCATTACACCCTCTTGAGCTTTGATAAACTAGTTACTTGTGGACACACCTTGCATTATACTCTGTTGAGCTTTGATAAACCAGTTACTTGGCACACTTTGCATTATAATATTTTTACTTTCCCGCTCAGTATATGCACCATCTATATAATCCTCTTGGCATCCTCTTTCATCATACTGTAGAGGCTGGGATTCAAAGGTGATGTACCAGAGTAGAAAATTTAGTTCCTTCAGAATAGCACAACCATCATAGCCGAGTAATATGCTTTTAATCTTTCCTTCACCTCTTGGTGACATCTATTCTTCTTTTTCATTTCTTCTCTCTTCCTGTCTCTCCCTTAGGACCCTCCCCTTTCTCCTCTCCCATCCCACCCTTGAGATACCCTTGTCTTTTACTTTATCTTTCCTTATCCAGGAAGATTATTTATTGTTAAATTCACAGTGCTTTAACCCTTTACACACCAAGTACATAAATCTCACATGGTTGCTTCTCCTGCCCTTAATCGCCAAGCACATGAGAGTTACAGGCCTGGCTTTCTCCCCTGCTAGCCACCAAGTAAAGAAAAAAACAATCACCTGACCGTTCAAACGATCTGGTCTTCTCTTCACCTGAGGGAATCTGACCCCCCGGGGCTCTTTCGGCTTCAGGAGAAAGCCCAGAATAGCCCCCCTGGCCACTGCCTCTAACTATAAAAACGTACTCACCTGCGGCCGTGATCCCTCCTGCTGGGTCTTCTTTTCACCGGGGGTCTTCCGAATTCGCCCTGGGCTCTTCTGCCATGAAGAGAGGGCCCGAAAGAGGCCTTCTCCCCACTTCCGCAGTCACCACTGCCAGCCCTGCCTTTTGTGATGTCATCCTGCTGAGCTGTCAGATACTAGGGGTGAATGCTGGAGGGAATTTGGAAGGGTAGGGGGCTGTGATTCCCCTGCTTCCCCAGCCCCCATCCAGTGATCACCTCCTGCAGCTGTCATCAGATCGCCGTGGGACAGGATCGCAGCAGGACACAGGATAGGAGGTGAGTTTTGAAAAAAAATAAAAGTCATTTTTTTTCTGTGTCAGTGTCCTTTCTTTACAGTTAACATTTTGTGAACTGGTTAGGAGTCCATGAGACCCCTATGCCAGTTCACAAAGCTTGGGGGCTGGCAAGTAACCTGGGGCTTTCAGGTGACTTGCCTTAACCTCCAGCCCCCCATTACCTTCATCACCAAAGCTCAGGGAGGCATAAGAGCCCGAGGGCTACAGAGGATATGAACGCTTGTAGCCTGCAGGGTGGGGGCACAAAGCTGGCCTCCGTTCCCTGTTCTACAAGCCCCCATAGCTGGTTGCCAGGCTGGTTATGCTGGGTAGGGGGAACTCCACATCAGTTCTGGGGAAATTTTTAAGGGTTGTAACCCTTAAAAATAAAAAAATGGGTCCCTGCCCCTGAAGAGGGAGACCCCACACCATTTTTTAAAAATGTAACCCTTTATAGTGTGGATAGTAGTTGTATTTTATTTGTAAATGTTATAAAGTGTTATAAAAATGTTTTTCATATTTTTAATGTATTTTTGTATGTGTCTCTTTAATGTTGTTGTTTTCTGTATGTTATTATTTAGAGTACTTTCCCTGGTCCATTTTGTGCAGGGCAATTGCCATGGTGTTCCCCTAGATTTGCAGCCCTCTAAAATTTGGGTCTTCATTGACTTCACTGGGGTTTGGGTCGAGTCTGGGGACCCGAAATGGACTTTAGTGGCAAGTTTGGCTGAATTTGTGGAACCTGAACTTCAGCGGGTTCGATCATCCCTAGTTAAAAGCATTATTTATTTCTCTTACATTTACTTGAAAGGGGCCTTGATAACTGGCTGTAAGATTTCAAGTCACCAGTAGAACATTTCCAAAGATCAGCAGATACATTCTATAATGTAGGGCTTAGCAGTTAATGTTACTAATGATCAACTGAAGACTTTCTTATATAGCTGAAAAATGCATCTTGCAGGTACCGAACCTGGCTCTGCACTACCATTGCTCTTCATAGCTGAATTATACTGTCTAATCCTGGGCAGCCTGCAGGGATAGGACTCTGGAACTTTAATGAAATATACTGACATATTGCATTCTTATTTATAACAACAGTCCCCAGATTGACCTAATAGATTGCCAATAAGCCATTCTCTGCTTGCCTAACAACTGTGTACTACAGAGACATTCAGACAAAAGGTTAATTGAACCTGCTTTATGCATTATTTATTTTTTTTACTTAATAATAATATTGTAAAAAACAGAATAAAATTTACAAACAAGACATTTCATGTTAAAGCCTAAACTCTGCTGCAAAAAAAATATATATAACTTTCCAGAAAATTCCAGAAAAAATTGCGCAAAACATGTCGCAAAATGGGGAAAAATGACCTGTCAACAGAGGGTGACAAAATCTCAAGTAGGCTGTCAATTAAAAGGGTTAAACGTAGCTATGCATGTTGGGTATTGTTCTGTTCGGGGGACCTTGCGCTTTCAGACTTAGCTTGTTTTTTCTTGTTTGTATATTTATATTTTAGGAAAAGGTGTTTTTTATCCAGCTTTTTTATACATTTTTTAGGGAAACCCTGCGCAATCAAAGAATTCTTTGAGGGATTAATTCCAGAAAGATGAGCCCACTACAACAAGCTGGGTACGCTTATAAAGCTTTGCATGTGTAGTTTCAGGGAATATATGGTTTATGGGGGATATTCCAAATGTAAAGGGTTGTTTTGGTTGAAATAACGCAAGGTGCACACTTTGTCTGCAGAGCTGAAATTTTCAAGTAAAATTACCGTTATGCTCATGCTTTACTTTGGGGTGTTTGGCAACTCTTCTCTTGACAGTAGCTATGCATGTTGGGTATCGTTCTGTCCTGGGGATGTTGCTTTTTCAGATTTTACTTGTTTTTTCTTGTTTGTATATAGTTTTTTAGGAAAACGTGGCTTTGATTCTGCTTTTTTATCCTTTTCTTAGGGACACTCTTTGCAACCAAAGATTACATTGAGGGATTACTTCCAGAAAACCGTGGCCACATCAACAAGCCTGGTACACCTAGAAAGCTTGAGGTGTGTACTTCCAGAGAATATATAGTTTGTTGGGGGTATTTCAAATGTAATGGATTGTTTTTCTGGAAAAACCTCAAGGTGCGCATAGCGCCTAGCATAGTTGTATTCTATCTGAAAATCCCCTAAAGCGCTGTTTCAGTTTGGGGGAGTCTTCTGGGCAATAAAGTGTGTCTACCTATACATATGTGGTACCGCTGTAACTGGGAGAAATTGGGATTTCACACGCAATAAGATTTTTTTGACAAACTTACATTTTTTATTACAAAAAAACACTACAAATAGTAAAAAATAATTTTTTTTTTCACATATTTCACCCAAAAATATTGAGAATACACCTAAAAAATGACAAACAAGACATTTCATGTTAAAGCCCAGACTATGCTGAAAAAAACAATATATCATTTTCCTGGGAAATCCCTTCAAAAATCACATTTGAACATGGGGAGCACAAAATAGTGCAAAGTAGTCTGGCAACAAAGGGTGACGAAAACTCCAGGTAGGCTGGCAGCGAAAGGGTTAAAAGTAGGAAGAATGCCCAGTCATAGTATAAAATCTATTTCTGCATTATTATTCGATAATTAATTGATGATAATATCAGTGAATGGACAGGAGATAAATAACTGGTGTATGTTTGTAGCATTTGCCTATGTCTAGATATTCAAAGTTCTTTAAAGAGGAACAAAGAGGAACCCTAGATTTTTACTTTCTTTGGTTTTGTTACTCCCTGGCAAAGCATTGCGATTTGGGATGCCCTGCTGTGTTTATCCCCCTGGATCATGGAAAAACTCACCTCTTCCTAGTTCCTACATGGGTTGCTCAGCAAATCTGTGACACTTGTTTGATTCATATTACCTTGTGTCCCCACTTGGCAGCAGGCATTCAGAAAGGCCTGGTTTGGATACACACCACAGATACAGGTATTCCAGGGAATGGAGTCGTGACGCTGAGATAAGGGTTCCAAGAAGAGGTCAGTAAAGTGGGAGACTGTCCAGAAGTGGTTGCTCCTCTTTAATGGGAGTGCTCCATAAATGAAGGCCATAATATTGGGGATTATTTTTTTTATCTAAATTCAGTACACCATTTAACTTTAATAAGTGGACCAAACTTTCCAACATACTTGTGATTAGGGGGATACTACACAGTGTGTCCCACTAGCTAAAGCCTGAGAATCATATATGGTACTCAACTAGTTTCCCACAGTAGTCAAATGTGACAATCAACAGGGTTCTCTGCTTTGCAGTGGCATCTTTTATTGATCTGCCAAAAAAAGTCCCCCAGGAGGCATCCTGCTTTGGAATGCCCTGCAATTTGAAAACAGAAATAGGCCCATTCTCAAGTTAAATTATTGACCTGCTTCCCCAAAGCAGCTAGCATCACCAACCAACAAGACTCTGCATGTGACCAGCTTGTTAGAGGCCAGCGCTCACATATAGCCTGAAGGAAAGAAGGGAAGGAAGACTTGATCACACCATGGGATGTGGTAATACCCCCCACACATAGCCCTCTGCAACCCCCCCCCCAAACCCATTCCAGAACTCACCTCTTCTGCTCTCCTCTTCCAGGTTCTGGACCCATGTGGCTGCTTGTGGGCAAATGTTGCCCCTGGCGGGGATGTAACAATAGGCCAGCAGTCACATGGGTCCAGGACTGGCTGCCGGCTCATCCAGTCCTGGAGAAGGTGAGTTTGGGGGGGCTGGGTTTTGGGCATTGTGGGGCACTATACACAGGTGAGACATCACCCATCATGATTTCCTTGCCCCCCCCCCCCCCCCCCCCCAGGAACGAGCAGTGGACCTACACCACCCAGCAGGGTGTTGGACTTTAAATATGTAAAATATGACAGTAGAATTTTCAAGTCATAAAAGTCAAATTATAAATCGCCTTTTACTGAACAAGCCTCCCAATGATAACAAATTAAAATATGCAAAAAGCACAGTTCCAAATCAATGTGCACAAAAGAGTTTAATACATTTTATAGGTTGTAGAAAACTGAAAATGCTAATGTTTAATGTGCAGCAATAACAGGTTACATCTAGTAAAATCAAAAGCTATTTCAATCAAAAAATTCTAGGGTAACATAGGAGCCCTTCTTTAATATCACCTTCAGGGTTCTTGCATTCACTGAACTTGTGTTCAATAAGTTTTTGAGGAGTTTCAGCTTGAATTTCTTTGCACACCTTTCTAAATGGCCGGCGCGGGCATGCCAACAGCTAGAGGCGGGCATGCAACTGGCAATGGAAGGAGTGTGGCTGATTGGCCGAGTGACCCGCACTTTGCTTAGAAACCATTCTGTTAGCGTTCCCCTGACAACCTGTATGGTAAGCCCCTGAATAATAATGATGATTTATTGTGCATACTGTACAATATGTGACAATGACTGAAGCACTTATCAGATCTAATGGCTTCCTTTTGACAAATAGGTACATTATTTTTATTTACCTAAAACCTTAAATGTACTGTATTTACCATCAACTTCACATTTAACTTGTCAAATGCTCTTTATGGTAAAGTTAACTTTTTATCATTTCCATAACAACACATTAAACTTTCCATAACAACACATTAAACTTCAATGACGTATCAGAAAGTTCTAAAAAGAGAAGTGAACCACACTTAGGTTTTATTTTTAACAAATAAATGACACACTTTAACGCCAACATTTGCTTTAAAATTTTTGGAGTTCGCTTTTTATGCAGGGAACACACAGTTATATTGTATCTATTATTCTGAAATCACACATTGTTTGTTTTTAAGTGTAACACATCAAAAAAAGTGATGGAGCCTGTTTAGAAATGCTTGTCACATCATATGGATGTTGTGACTCTTAAGTAATAGATGATTTAGAAAGAGGTTTTCTGAAGTGGATGGCCATAGCTCACAGATCCGGAGATTTTATGTGCTAGTCATAAGATTTTATGACACTTTATAACATTTTATAGAGAGCTTAATCATTAGTTGGTAGGGCTTTCATTGCACTCTGTAATTTTATCAATAATAGTTGCTAACCCAGCTGTTCTATATCATCAAGCATAGTGCCTCGCTTCCTCCTCCTGGAACAAGATCCATTTCACAGGAGCTTTAACATAAAGGACGGGGTTTGCCACAGCTGGGTATGACTTGGTTGATGGTGCTAAAGTTAAACTGGATCCAAACTCTTATTTGAAGCCCTGTGCCAGGGAGGGTCCTATCCCACTGGGAAACTAAACTAACCTAACCTGCCCCCTTGCATTATCAGTGAACCCTGAATTGAAGATTGCACCACCCTAAAAAGGATAAAAGGCCCAACAGGATTCAGTGGGGACACCAATTGGCCAATCTATATGGTGATATCTTTTTATGTTGATCTATCTGGGCACTTTAGAGAGTTTTCTCTTTCTGTATTATTGAGCATTTGCAACTTTATGTTAAAGTGGACCAACACCCAGGATTTTGACTATCCTGGGTTTTGGTCCACTTCGGTGAGGCACCCCAATCGGGGGTGCCCCGCTTTCTGAAACCCCCCCGAAAGCCCAGAAACACTCACCTCACCACGCTCCCACGTGACCGCTCCAGCCAATCACAGCGCGTGTCCAAGGCCGCTTGGACGCACATAGCAGCTCAGCGGCTCTGAGCGCTGGAGGCCGCGTCTCGCGCTTCCTTCTAACAGGGAGCGCGCCTGTGCCGGCCATTCACAAACGGCCGGCGCGGGTGCGCGCCCTGCTAGGGGAAAGCGCGAGACGCGGCCGCGGCTCGCACATGCGCCGATGGAACGGGGCTGAGGTAAGGTTTGTGGGCCTCCTGGGGGGTTCCTCCCCGCGGGACATCCCGATTTCGGATGCCCCGCGGGGAGGGATCTGATCGGTCCGGGAATCTTATAGATTCCCGGGCCGATCGCCCCTGGGTGTTGGTCCACTTTAAGCACTTTATGCATTGCCATTTTTTGCACATATTTTTAGGTTAATTATATATAAGTTTGGATTTTGTATATATTGTATTTCTTGGATCATGTTATTGGATGTAAAATGGCACTCTTGGCGCTGATGTCCCTGCTATAAATAATGATTTTAGATATTTGTTGCAAGTCTTCTTTTTAATAACAATAAATTCATGATTATTATGTAAATAGTGAGTTTGTGATTTTCTAGGTTTGTGGTACCGGTTTGGATTTTTCCCTGTTGTTGCTGGGGCCACATATTTTTGGTTTTTAAATTCCTAAATTTGAGTTACACGCAGGAGGAGGTTTGTTGGAGACCTTGTGGACCTGGACCCTACCTGGCACAGTTAACAGGAGGGTTTCAGACCCATTTAAAAAGGAGCCACTCTGAATGGTTATTTTACCACTTACAATCTTGTCATATACTTTTACCAGAAATTTTAAATAAATAAGTAGCAAGGACTGATAGAATGTCTATGTAAGAAATGTTACGGCAATGTACTTGGTTTCTAATCTGTAGGCTATATGTAAAATCTAAGCACACTTGAAGCAGACCCACAGTTAAAAATGACCAGACCGACACAACAAACAGTGCTCATCTGCGTTCTTTCCCCAGGGCAATTTAGATTGCTGCACATAAAAATTCATTTATCTTTTTCTAATTCCTGCTGTAGTGCATTTTGGAAACAAAATGGCGGCTCATGCATTTGCAGGCCACCTGCAAACAGGAAGTGCCTCTGGGCTTCCTGTTACCGTGCATTGCCAGTTATGTCAGTTGAATCCAGGCAACAGCATGGCTGAGATGCTGGGAGAGGAAGCTCCAAAATGGCCTCTGCCTTTCTTTTCCAACTGTGCCAGGCTGTTGGTCCGGTTTAACTTTATCCTTCATGCAGCTTATTCTTCCTAGTCTGGTGTCTCATAGGGGTGTTATTTCTGAGTTGTAGCTCTATTGATTGAATAAGGTTCAGGAGGGAAGTGTTTTTAAGAAGAAACTTAATGATAGAACAAGGGGGCACAACCTGAAGCTAGTCGGGGGGAAGATCAGGAGCAATGTTAGAAAATATTATTTTACAAAAAGAGTAGTAGATGCTTGGAACAAACTTCCAGCAGAGGTAGTTGAAAAATCAACAGTCACTGAATTTAAACATGCCTGGGATAAGCACACATCTATCCTAAGATAAAGAGTACATACAGTATACACATAAGGGCAGACTAGATGGACCGTATGGTCTCCTTCTGCCATCAACCTTCTATGTTTCTATGTTTCTATGTTTCTATTCTTTTCAACTATTCTGATAAGTGCAAAATGGTTAATTTAATCCTGCCATCTGCCTGCATCACAGTGTGAGCACAGTGTGAGCGGCTCTATCCTTTGTCAGGATGGAGGGATGTTGTGAGTGCTGGGTGCAGCAAAGTCAAATCCAGATAGACATTAGTGGTATAACAGGAATTTGTTTTGGAGCATGAATGCAGTAAGTGAATTAACCTTACATGGTGGCTAGAACACAGACAGGAAGAGAACTAGCAGTCAGAGAGACGACAGCTTGATATACAGGAAATAACAACACAGCTTTAAATTACATTGAAAACTCTACAGTTGCACATTGGTCACAGCGCCATCTAGTGTCATAACCTGCAATAGCTGCAAACTGCAATAAATCTAACATAACAAAAGTAATTGATCGCGTTTAAAGACAAAGCTGTAAGCTGTTGTAAAAAATTATATCTTCAACAGGGGATACATTTTGTCTTGCTGGAAGTGCACTGTGCAGAAGTAAATGGCAGCAGCTCACAGAGTGATGCAGGAAGGAGGTGGCATTTAGGCCACGCTCTGCTTTCTCCTGATGGTGGGTGGGCTGGTAGAGTGCCTATCAAAAAAGGGCATGAATTCAGCAACAACACAATTCAGCAAGAGGTGGCTGAAGAGGTAAGGTAAGTATTGATTTATTTTGCACTTAGCCTACAGATATTTTTACATTTCTTCATCTGGCCCCAGAAACTGATGTTGGAAACTGGAGGAGCCTGATCTTGAGGCAAAATCTTCTCCTGCTCTATAGATTTTTTATCCTTGAACATACAGTGGCCGCATCCTCAGCATCCCCGGGATGAGGCACACTCCCATGGAGAGCCATTCAGATAGGTTGGGTGCCCAGGGATGCTGCCACTACAGCTCAGCCATGCCGAACTCTGCGTGCAAACAGCCATTTGCCAAGCAGCTGATTGGGGATGCCCCGCTATGTGAAACCCCCCAGTTCGCCTGTCAAAATGTACCTTTCCCTATCCCATGGCACATGCATGGGCTCTTGTCTAATCAGCACTGGTAAATGGTTCTGTTTGCACACAGAACTCAGCAATGGGGAGCTGGAACATGATGCCCCCAGGTGCAAGACCCAAAAAAGCAGCAGAGGTGACATGAGAAAAACTGTCAAAATAACAATGTCCCATTGTCTTGGGCTACACCTAAACTTCAATCCATTTTCAAAAAGATAGTTATCTTTAAAAGTATTAGAGCATTGGAGATTCATATAAAAAAAATGAAGAGAAAAAGTGGGCGTGGCAACAGTGATGAGTGTGAGAGGAGGAAGGAGGATGGGGTTTCAGAGCTGCAGTCAATCGGGATGTCTGGGCAGGGAACTGGGGGTTGTTTCTGGTCTTGGTCCGCGGAAGGTTGATTGATGGACCAGGACAGCGGGGTGGGGACTGAAAGCTGAATGAGGAAAGGATTTTCCTCACTAAGAAGACAGACAAAGGAGGAAGCAGAGTGCTGTAGCCATTCAATAAAAGATAAGCTACTGATATTTATTTTTTAACTTTTGACTTGCCAAACACTATAAAAAGGGTTTCTGCCTTTACGTTTAAGTGTTTTATTTAAAGGTATGTGAAAGCAGGTGCCCATGGAACCCTAATATGTCACTGAATTCCTCCAAAATGCATCTGAACAGATTAAAGACACATTCCAGCAATGTAACTTCATTATGTATTTCCATGTATATAATAAACCCCTTTATTTTAGCAAGTTCATTGCCGCACTAATAAACAGATGGGAGAATTAATTTGCCTTGCTGTATGATTTCCAATTTCTTTAATAAGCAGTTGTTTACAACTGTGTTATATTTTACTAATTCTGCCAAGAATTTACCTCTAAACCGTTTTAACTGTACAAAACTTTTTTTCCATATTTCAGATCATTTACAATTCACAGATGAATAACTAACAACCTGAAAGTTTCTTGCTGCAGAATTATGTTCACATGTTAGTATGAAGGTAATAAATTCATTGCACATGTATTTGACAGACCAATAAACCCATTGCTTCTTATTCATGTAACGCACTAACACAGACACAAAACGCAATCCTCTAGTTGTAATAAGGGGTATAGTAATGCAGAGGTCGGGGCAAGGAATGTGTAAGCACACCACACAACAATAATGACAATATAGGATAATAGTATTCATAGGTTTAACTTTTGTACTATTGCATTGTATTTCAGCTTAGCAAGTGAAATTATAAAACCGTATTTGTTGAATCATTACAGATAGACAAAATCAGATAAAATATAACAGTGTGTTAAAGATGGCAAAAGCCTAACAAAGAGGTGCAATGTCACATACTGCTGTAAAATGCCAAAATCTTAAGTATGGGATCCCCCAGCTATGCCTCTTTGTGCTTGGTAACCTGGCTGGTTTACATGGAGGCTGATTCACTACTAATGTCAGGTATTGCCAGATGAGCGTCTGTATAGCAGCGTCTAGAGCGACTGCTAGTAGACGCTGTAAGCGGGTATCAAGGCACTGTAACAGAGCATCTCAGTCGCTGTAGTAACCTGGGCGCATTGATGAATGTTATGCGTGTTTGGCACTGTAACAACAGTATAGCGCTGTAGAGCCAGCTCAGTGCATTCAGCACTCGACGCTTCACACCGTATTTAACACTAAACACACAGCACCGGCACTCTAAAGCTGAGCGCTGTAGCATAGAGCCCCAGACGCTGTGTGATTAAAGTCTGTTTTTGAACACATATACACCAGTAACAAAGCAAAAACACATGGAATGACATTGTTTTAACACTGGGACAATGACACTTTAGTTCCAGACCTATACATAAAATTCTGCATCAAAATATAAAAATTCAAAAAAAATTATAAAAGGTTTTTGTTTGCAGCCAGGAGAGGTCACACAGTGATCTGAGCAAAAAAAAAAAAAAATTAAATTGTCAAACAAGCAATTTGTACACAACTAATAAAAGCCCATTGAAATGTATGAGTAAGCATATGACTTAAATGTTTTCAGGATTGTGATGTAGAACATGCAGGGCTGGATTATGAGGGGGCTCAAGGGGCATGTGCCCTGGGGCCTCCACCTCTTGTTTTGCTAAGGGGGCCTCCACCAACCTTTGGGTTATGGTCTGGTCCAGGAGACTTTTTAGTCTTTTGTCTGATAGCAACAAAGCTTTCACCGGCAATGCCCCCGCCCCCCCCCCCCCCCCAGCACCTGGGCAAGCCATTTTTGTTTTTGCAAACCTGCAGCCAAAGCCACCACAGGGCAGGATTTAGAGTCTGGAGCAGAAAAGCCGCCATCAGCAACACTACAGGGACGAGTGGCTGTAGAACAGCCGCTGGCAGCTCAATGCAAGGAACTGTTTTCTGCTGGACCAGCTGGGCCACTACACTACCCCCCCCCCCCAGAATGGCAAAGCAGGAGTTCCCGAGCAGCACACACCCGCACAAAGGTGGCACAAGGGACTCGATCTGATGTTCCAGTAAGTAGGCGGGTGCCAGACAACCACCAATCAGTTACTTTGCTGGACTATTATTTTAAAGAAAAAAAATGCTGTATCTGGGGCCTCCACCAGATTTTGGCCCCTGGGCCTCCACCACACTTAATCCAGCCCCGAGAACAGGGTAAAGGGGAAACTGAGAGATGAATAGAGAAATGGAAAGAAAAAGAGGGGGAAATACATTGTAGTCAGAAAAGGAAAAGTGATAAAGGTACAGTGGAAAAAGAGGGGGCGGGGTGGAAACGTGGAAAACAGAGAAAGAATATGAGTGGGAGTGAAGGTTGAAAATGGGAATGGAGGGAATGTGCAAAGGAAAAAAGGGGGGGAGGAGGAGAGAACGATTAAGGCATTTTGAAAAGATATTGAATGAAAAAGTGTGTTAGGTGAGTGAGGGAGGTGGAGAGTTCACACAAAAGAAAGATGGAGACAGCAAAAGACAAGAAGAAAAAGGGGTCAATTCAGCACCAGGTGCAAAACGTACACTTTGGGTCTAAAGTAAATTTTAGAAGAAAAGTGTGAAAATTGAGGTGCTATTTTTACAAATGGGGCTGAATCGATCTCCAGATAGAAAATGGAAGGAAATTGCACCTTTTACTCCCCCTAAAAAGGTAGTGCAGGTTTTGGATCTGGTGCCGAATCATTGAACAAAGATGTCAGGTCACACACTAAAAAATAGCAAAGGTATATGATGTATAAACAAATAATATGTAAAATAAATATATAAAATGTAATCACAAAAGATATAATGTATAATTAGAACTTTAAGACACACCTGACCTTAAAATGAACTTTTGTTCTTTCACTGCCAGCCTACCTAGAGATTTTGTCACCCTCTGTTGCCAGACCATTTTTTAGTATTTTGTACTACACATGTTCAACTGTGATTTTTGAGGGAATTTACCAGGAACATTATATATTGTTTTTTTCAGCAGCGTGGCTTTAACATAAAATGTCTTGTTTGTTATTTTTGTAGTGCAATATTTTTAGGTGTAATATGTGCAAAAAATGTTTTTAAAGATCTATTTTTTACAATTTGTACAGTTTTTTGTAATAAAATGTGTTGGTAGACACCCTTTCTTGCCCAGGAGACTCCCCCAAACTGAAACAGCGCTTTCAGAGATTTTCAGATAAGATACAACTGCTATGCGCACCTTGCAGTTTTTCAAGAAAAACAACCCTTTACATTTGAAATACCCCCACAAACTATATATTCTCTGGAAGTACAAGCTTTCTAGGTGTACCAGGTTTGTTGATGTTTGTTGGTACAGTCTGGAAGTAATCCCTTAATGAATTCTTTGATTGCCTGTGGTTTCCTTAAAAAATGAATAAAAAAGCAGAATCAAAGTCACATTTTCCAAAAGAACAATATGCAAAGAAGAACAAACATCTGAAAAAGCAAGGTCCCCTGAAAAGAACAATACCCAACATACATAGGTACTGTCAAGGGAAGAGTTGCCAAACACCCCAAAGTAAAGCGTGCACAAGGGTATTTTTTTCTGGAAAAATGTGATTTTTCAACCAAACCAACCCTTTACATATGAAAAACTACAAACTATATATTCCCTGAAAGTACACACATCAAGCTTTCTAGGCATACCCAACTTGTGGTGGACTCATCTTTCTGGAAGCAATCCTTCTAATTCTTTGGTTGCACAGGGTTTGCCTAAAAAAGTGTACAAAAAAGTTGAATAAAAACAAATCTTCCTTAAACATCAATGTGCAAACAAGAAAAAACAAGCTAAATCTGAAAGCACAAGTACCCCAAACAGAATAGTAACCAACATGCATAGCCACATTTAACCCTTTTAACTGCCAGCCTACTGAAGATTTTGTCACCCCTGTTGACAGGTAATTTGTCACCATTATTCGCTATGTTTAACTGTGATTTTTGTTTTTTAAAATATTTTTAAGTGAAAAAGTAAAAAAAAAAATCTTTTTTTAAATTGTCTTGTTTATTTTAAATAGAACATGCATTTTATTAAAGAAAACCATATTGCACTTGAAAGCCCCATTTCTCCTGATTATAACGGTACCAAATATCGGTAGCCCCCATCCCTGACCAGGAGACCCCCCAAACAAAAAAGAAAAACTTTATAAGATTTACAAATAAAATACAAGTACTGTCCACACTATAAATGGTTACATTTAAAAAAAAAATTAGCGTGGGGCCCCCGATACCCAGCATAACCAGCACGTGGACTAGCTATGGGGGCTTGTAGAACAGGGTGCAGCAGCCAGCTTCAGTGGCCCCCTGCCCTGCAGGCTACAAGCCTGCATAGCCTCTATGGCCCTGGCTCTGCCCCCCTGCCTGGACATTGGGGAGGCAGGTAATGAGGGGCTGGGGGTTAATGGCAAGTCTCTTGGACCTCTTACCCATTTACAAAAGATTAAGTGTAAAAAAAACACACAAACAGAATTTTCCTTTATTGTTTTTTTTTTTTTTGAATACTCATTTGGGATGCCCCGGGGAGAGGGAATCAGCCAGCCCCAGAGTCTCAATGGGATGCCCTGATGTGTGAAACCCCCCAGAACACTGCTATTCACTCAACTCTTCCTTGTTCCAATGGCACATGTGCGGGCTCTCATCCACTCACCTCTCTGACAGGCTGTCAGTGTTCCCTATCAGTGTTCCCTCAGCAATCATCTCTGACACTGACAACATGGGGCAGAAAGGAGTCCGGCGGGAGGGGAAGATAGCCCCGCCCACCAGTCAAACCAGCCAGCCAGCGTGGCTGGCCTGGCGCTAATGCACAGCACAGACAGCCTTTTTCTATAGGCTGTGCTGCCTCAGTAGGCCCCTCCCATTGTCCATGGCCCTTGGCAGATGCTCGACCGTGCAGGGTGGTAGCACCGGCCCTAGTCCTGGGGACTATTCATAGGCATCCAAACTAAAGACTGTGCCCCCATAATCTCAAACGACCTGACATGTGCTCAGGGGCATGACATGGGCCCCAGAGTAAAGTATGCCAGTGTGCACCCTCTACGTAAAAATTTGGTGGGTCTTGGGTAATGACATGGTCCCCAAAGTAAAGGTTAGCCCCAATAACCTATAATGGGCCGACATGGGCCCCAAGTTTTTCCAGAAGCGTCCCCAAATGTGGTGGGGCTTGGGGGCATGATATGGGCCCAGAAGTAGAGTGATGGGGAAAGTGGTAAGGCCCCGGGGAATGGCATGGGCCCCAAAGTAAAGTGGTGGGGAAAGTGATGGGGTCCAGAGGAATGACATGGGCCCAAAATAAAGGTTAAGCCCCCGACCCCAGAATGGCCTGACATGGCCCCCGGGGCAGGACATTTTTTCCGAATTAAAGTTTGCCAGTGTATGCTGCCCCAAACCCAAAATGTGGAGCCTGGGGGCATGACATGGGTCCCTTCCCCAAATGTGGAGGGCCTGGGGGGCATGATATGCGCTCTAAACTAAGGTTTTCTAGTGTGTATCCCCACCCCTTAATGTTGTGGGGCCCAGGGTCATGACACGGGCCCCAAACTGAAGTTTGCCAGTGTGTGCCCCCCCACTTTGAATGTGGTGGGGCCCAGGGGCATAACATAGGCCGTGAAGTAAAGGGGTTCATCCCAGGGATGTTACCTAAAATGGTCTGATATGGGCCAGGGGGCATGGCATGGACCCTAAACTAAAGTTTGCCAGTTGCGTGGAAGCGGGCATGACATAGGCTCTGAAGTAAAGTGGTGGGGCCAGGGGCATGACATGGGCGCTGAAATAAAATCTAAGCCCCCCATAATCTAGAATGACCTTACAAAGTAATGTTTGCCAGTGTGCCACTCCATAATGGGATGGGGCCCAGGGGCTTGACATGGAGCTCAAAGTAAAGTCTAAGCCCCCCATAAACCTAGAATGACCTGACATGGGCCCATGGGCATGACATTGGCCCTGAAGTAAAGCTTGCCAGTGTGCACCCTCCCCACCTCAAAATGTGGTAGAGTATGAGGGCATGACATGGAAAAAGAAAAATGGTGGGGAAAGTCGTGGGGCACGGGGGCATGACATTGGCGCTGAAATAAAGTGCTCCATAAACTAGAATGGCCTGGAAAGGGCTCAATGGCATGACATTGGCCACAAAGTAAAATTTGCCAGTGTGCTCCACACCCCCAAATATGGTGGAGCCCAAGGGCATTACATGGGCCCAAAAAATGATGGGGAAAGTGATGGGCCATGGGGGCATGACATGGGCCCCAAACTTTGCCAGTGTGCTCTCTTCCCAACCCTAAATGTCGTGGAGCCTGAGGGTATGACATGGACCCCATAGAAAAATGGTGGGGAAAGTGGTGGAACAGGGGGAAATGACATAGGCCCCAAAATAAAGGCTAAGCCCCCCTTAACCTAGTATGACGTGGCAAGGGCCCAGGGGCATGACCTAGGCCCCAAAGTAAAGTTTACCAGTGTGTGGCCCTCACCCCCACAGCAGCCATAACAGCAGTGTTTTGTGTGTACAGGGATCACTTCTTGTAGATCTAGAACATTAAATATTAATATTTTATTACCCACAGCCTCATTTTAAAGGGTCAGCAGGTCAAACGAAAGCCTTTTGAAGGTACTGTACAGAAAAATAATGCTCCAGAAGGTTAAGATGGAATTTGGGATATCTGTAAGTAATATAAGGAGATATACAAGAAGACATGTAAGAGCAATAGTGATTTACTGGTTTACTGATTTTAATGTTTTTAGTAGTTTCAGTGGCAGAGAGAGTGCTTAAGTGAAACTCATAGGATGCTTCACACCACCTCCAGCATGTTTAACATCAAATCCTAAAGTTTATATGTTTTTTTTATTTATTTGCAATTTATTTTGTATGGCAGAAAACTCCATCAGGTAAATATTCAACAATCACTGACTGGTATGTTTTGTAGATGGAGAATATTGATTATGCCTAAGAGTTGAAGGAAATGGCTAAAGAGTGAGGTTGGTTTGCATCTGAGTGATTCTCAGGTGCAGGGTATATAGTAGATCTTGGTGTACAGATTTGGTATACGGAAGTCAATAGCAATAATAGCAGAAACACACACATCTTACTACCTGCATTCTGTTATTATTAGCAACCCTACACCAAGATCTGCAAGAAAAAATAAGTGAGTACTGTACACCCAGGACACTGCTGTTAGACATGTGTAAGGAGGATGCAGAGGCATTTGTGCTCACTTGGCATAATTTGGAGCAAGAAAGCACCAGCCATCTCTTCTGTTTCAGTCATTAGTTGATTAGCTACATCTAGTTGAGTTAAAATACATTAAAAAGTTTACTGTGTGAGCCTTGCAAGGGCCTCTTTTAATGTTTGCACCAGGGCCCTGCCACATTTAGTTATGTCACTGTGTGCAAGGTTGTGTGACCTCATTCACCTCAGCAGTGGCCATAGATAGCTGCAGTGTGCAGTGTGTACAGGACTCACTTGTTGCTTCTTATAGATCTCGATGTACAAACTTGTATGTTTGCAAATAGCAACAGAATGCAAGTAATAAAAACTGCTTCTATAAAACACACATTTACAATCTGCAGTCTGTTGCTATTAGTAACTGCACGCCAAGTCTGTACACCAAGATCTACAAGAAGGGAGAATTGATCCCTGTACCCAGGGCCGGCGTCAGCACCCGGCAAGGCAGGGCAGTTGCCTGGGGCTTATCCACTGAAAAGGCCGGCCTTTGGGGTGTGCAACAGCACTTGACCGGTAGCAGACTCGGAGGGCACCGCCACAGCTGGTGCCCACATCTCTTCGAATGGCGGGGTTCCACACAATGGGGCATCTCGATTTAGATTCCAGGGGAGGAAGTACTGGGTTTTGTTCTGCTATTAAGTTGCCCATCACAGCTGATTTCCTATCCCTGAAGCATCCCAATCTGTGATACCCTACTGTGTGAAACCCCCTGGGATCGCTGGCATACCCACTATGCAAGCAATTCCACCCCTGAGTTTTGTTCCGCTTTACAGGGGCATCTCAATTTGGGATGCCCCTGTTTGTGTAAGAACCCCCCTGGTTTGGCCGTTAACTCAAACTGGCGACCCCACAATGCATTCACCAGTTTGAGTAAAGTAATGAACAAAGGGGAGGGGAGTCAGACACAGGGGCATCCAAAATCAGGAGAAGTTTGTTTAGACTCCGAGGTCAGGTTTAAAGTGGTTTGGTGCGCTTCAAAGTAGATCCAAACTTTAGTTTTGGTCCAAATAACATGATCCCCAGGGGGCATCCAAGATTTGAGACGTCCCTCTGTGATGCGATGCGACTCTTTACCACAAAGAGGCCCACTGAGACCATGCTGCCCAAGGGCCCACATAAACCTGGAGCCGGCCCTGCTGAGGTGAGGGAGCTCGCTCACACCTACACATGCCCAGCAGCAGTGCTCTGTACAGGGTCACGTGTCGCTTCTTGTAGATTTTGGTGTACAGTTGCCACTGAGTGAGTTTTAGGGCTCACTAATGACATCAAACATGAGAATAGGTCATTGTAGTGTCACTATGTTCCAAATGGGCTAGCGGGAGGGCACATAGTATGGGGAACGCATTTACGGTGCCATGAGTGGCTGGAGGAAAGATGGCAGCGCCCAGCAATGTCGTCACCTGATCATTGGTGCTGGACTGTGGCTGAGGTAAGTGTTTATTTTATGTAACCTCCCGCCCTTCCTCAGCGCTAGGACAGGGGGGACTTTCAAATCGGCCAGTCTGGCTGGTCTGGCCCTTTAAGCATACAATAGCTCCCAACTGTCACTGATTTGAAGGGTCCATGTCCCCCTGTCCCTTGTCTTTATCCTTTGAGGTTTAATATGCAGATCTGCAACAATAAATTATTCATTCTCCTATTCCGGGACATACAGTATAAAGAAATACCCAGTTAGGCTTGTTTTTCATTCTTTTAATGGAAGGAAGAGGACATCAGAGGGCTTCAGGTTTTGTCCCCCCTGACACACTCCAACCTGGCACCCCTGTATTTTATTTCTACCAGTAGTAGAAAACCACAAGTTTGGCAGGAGTTTTCAGTTCAGGTGTATAAGTGACCCCCTCCTCACATTAGCCATTAGTGTTTAAATGAATTTTTAATATACCATAATTTTGCAATACACCTCCTTTAACCTTTTAAGTGCCAGCCTACCTAGAGATGTTTTTACCCTGTGTTGTCAAGCCATTTTTCACCATTTTGCACTAGATATGTTTAACTGTGATTTTTTAAGGAATGTCCAGGGATTTCCCAGAAAAATGATATATTAGATTAGATTTTTTAAGCAGTTTGTATATTTGGGGGGTTATTTGTATATTTGCCCAATAAACCCCCAAACTGAAACAGCACTGATTTTCAAATCAAATACAACTACTATGCACACCTTGCAGTTTGTTTAAAAAAAAAAAAAAAAAACCCTTTACATTTGAAATCCCCCACAAACTCTACATTTTCTTAAATTACACACCTCAAGCTTCCTAGGCTTACCAGGCTTGTAGTTGTGGGCACAGTTTTATGGACACAAACCCTTGAAGAATCGCACAATTGCAGTGTTTCCCCCAAAAATTAATAAAAAAGAAAAATAAAAAAACACATTTCCTTATATGCAAACACGAAAAAAGAAAAATCTGAAATCACCAGGACCTCCAGAACAATATCCAACATGCATAGGTACTTTTAACCCTTTATTTGCCAGTCTACTTAAGATTTTTGTTAAACTGATTTTTGCAGGAATTTTCAGTGATTTCCAGGAAAATATTATTTTTTTGTTTAGCAGAGTTTGGGCTTTGACGTGAAATGTCGTCTTTGTATTTTTTATGTGCTTTCATAACAATTTTGTATAAAAATAATATATATTTTAAACTTTGCCTTGTCGGGGCGGTGTGGCTTCCACATGTATCTGCAGATATATGCAACCAAATCTCTGTCTTTCCACACAGCTAGACATGTTTGCTGCTTGATATTTAGTTGATGAGAGGGTTAAACTGGGCGGTAAATTAGTTTCCAGGCCCTGAATAATAATAATAATTTTGTACAAATAATATTAATTGAGCTACTCCCACTCCCTTTAACCCTTTAAATGCCAGCCACGTAAAATTTACGTGGTTGCCTCTCCGTCACTTAAGTGCCAGTCACGTAAAATTTACGTGCCTGGCATTTACCCCTGCTAACGGGCAAAAAAAAAAATAAATACTCACCTGACCCCTTGTTGGATCCGGCCGGGTCTCCTCTTTAATTTGGTGCCATCCGATCCCCCGTGGGCAGTCGGATGGCTCCAGGAGAGCCCCCGGAAAAGGCCGCCCCACCGCTTCTGCAGCAGCAGCTGCTAACTGTAAAAAAAAAAAAAAAAAAAAAATGACATTCACTTACCTGCGTGTGCGCTGGCTCCCGCTGTCCCTCCTCTTCACCTGGGGGGCCTCCGATCCCCCCCCCAGGACTTACCGTTCTTTAGGAGAGAGCCCGGGAGGCTCTCTCCCCTTTCCTCCTCGATGGCGGCCTCCATCTTGCCGCTAAGCCCAGGGCTAATGACGTCATCACGGCCCCGATCACCGGCTTCAGCGTTCTCAGCTGTCAGATGCCAGTGATCGGTGCCCGGGGAAGGAGGTGGCAGGAGATCCTCTGATCTCCTGCCTCCCCCTTCTCTGGATGCCGATCACCGGCATCTGTCAGCACAGCGGCGAGGGACAAGAGCTTACAATCGGAGGTAAGTACAGTAAACATTTTTTTTTTTTTTTAATAAAATACTTTTTATTAATGTGTGTTGTTGGCACATAGCACTAGCGGGTGACTTGCCATTAACCCCCAGCCCCCCATTACCTGCCTCCCCAATGGCCAGGGGGGGGCAGAAGGGCCCGGGCCACTTAGTGGCTATGTGGGCTAGTAGCCTGCAGCCTCTTCTACAAGCCCCCATAGCTGGCCCGGGTCGTTATTGCTGGGTAGGGGGGACCCTACGTCATTTCTTGAGGGGATTTTTAAGGGTTTTTAACCCTTAAAATTCCAAAAAAAATGGGGTCTCCCCCCCCCCGGGAGGGGGGACCCTATGTAATTTTTTTTTAATTAACCCTTTGTGTTCTGTAATCCAGCAGCTATAAAAGGCTTCTAGCAAGTGAGCAGAAGCCAGTCATTGCCGAGAGACAGAGTGCTCCAGTATGGATGGGAGGTAAGTATTAAAAAAAAAAATAAATAATAATAAAATATTTTTTCTCTTTGTGTGTCTGTGTTTTTTTTACATTTAACCCCTTGTGAACTGGTAAGGGGTCCATGTGACCCCTATACCAGTTCTCAAGGCTGGGGGGATGGCAAGTCACCTGCGCTAGCCGGTGACTTGCCATTAACCCCCGGCACCCCCATTACCTGCCTCCCCAAAGGCCAGGGGGGGGCAGAAGAGCCCGTGGCCACGGGCTATGCGGGCTTGTAGCCTGCAGGGCCAGGGGCCACAAAAGCTGGCCCCTGCGCCCTGTTCCTACAAGCCCTGCATAGCTGGTCCCAGGCTGGTTACTTTGGGTAAGGGGGGCCCCATGTCATTTTTTTTTGGATTTTTAAGGGTTTTTAACCCTTAAAAATCCCCCCCAAAAATGCCGGGGGGGGGCATTTTTGGGGGGGATTTTTAAGACCCTATGACCCTATGTCTGTTTTTTTTTCTCCATTTAACCCTTTGTAGTGTGGATGGTAGTTGTATTTTATTTGTAAATGTTAAAAATTACTTGTTTCAGTTAGGGGGGTCTCCTGGGCAGGAACAGGGGGCTACCGATAAATATGTGGTACCGTTCTAATCGGTAGAAATGGGGCTTTCACATGCAATATGGTTTTCCCTAATAAAATACATTTTTTATTTAAAATAAAGGAGGCAATTTTCTAAAAAAAAATTTTATTTATTTTTTTTTTTACTTAATAATAAATAAAATTAATAATAAATAAAATTTACAAACAAGACATTTCATGTTAAAGCCTAAACTCTGCTGCAAAATATATATATATAATTTTCCTGAAAATTCCAGCAAAAATCTCGCAAAACATGGCGCAAAATGGGGAAAAATGACCTGCCAACAGAGGGTGACAAAATCTCAAGTAGGCTGGCAATTAAAAGGGTTAATAGTACCTCTGCATGTTGGGTATTGTTCTATTCGGGGGACCTTGCACTTTTAGACTTAGCTTGTTTTTTCTTGTTTGCATATTTATATTTTAGAAAAAGGTGTTTTTTATTCTGCTTTTTTATACATTTTTTAGGGAAACCCTGCGCAACCAAAGAATTCTTTGAGGGATCAATTCCAGAAAGATGAGCCCACTACAACAAGCTGGGTACGCTTAGAAAGCTTAACATGTGTACTTTCAGGGAATATATGTTTTATGGGGGATATTCCAAATGTAAAGGGTTGGTTTGGTTTAAAAATCGCAAGGTGCACACTTTGTCTGCAGAGCTGAAATTTTCAAGTAAAATTACCGTTACGCACATGCTTTACTTTGGGGTGTTTGGCAACTCTTCCCTTGACAGTAGCTATGCATGTTGGGTATCGTTCTGTTCGGGGGATGTTACTTTTCAGTTTATTTTTTGCTTTTTCTTGTTTGCATATAGTTTTTTTAGGAAAATGTGGCTTTGATTCTGCTTTTTCATCCTTTTTTTAGGGAAACTCTTTGCAACCAAAGAATACATTGAGGGATTACTTCTAGAAAACTGTGGCCACATCAACAAGCCTGATACAAATAGAAAGCCTGAGGTGTGTACTTCCAGAGAATATATAGTTTGTGGGGGGTATTTCAAATGTAAAGGGTTGTTTTTCTGGAAAAACTGCAAGGTGCGCACAGGGCAGTTGTATTTTATCTGAAAATCTCCTAAAGTGCTGTTTCAGTTTGGGGGAGTCTCCTGGGCAGGAAAGGGTGTCTACCTATACATATGTGGTACCACTGTAACCGGGAGAAATTGGGATTTCACATGCAATATGATTTTATTGACAAACTTACATTTTTTATTACAAAAAAACACTACAAATTGTAAAAAATAGATTTTTTTTTATTTTTTTTGCACATATTTCGACAAAAATATTGAGAATACACCTAAAAATTACAAACAAGACATTTCATGTTAAAGCTCAGACTCTGCTGAAAAAAACAAGATATCATTTTCCTGGGAAATCCCTTCAAAAATCACATTTGAACATGGGGAGCGCAAAATAGTGCAAAATGGTCTGGCAACAAAGGGTGACAAAAACTCCAGGTAGGCTGGCAGCGAAAGGGTTAAATATTTTAAACTTTGTCAAATTTTTAAAAAACATAATAATTTTATTTAAGAAAACCATATTGTGTGTCAAAGCCCCATTCCTCCTAATTACAATGGTAGGGAGACCCAGAAGACCACCCAAAATGAAAAAAAGCGCTTTATGACATTTTCAAATGAAATACAACTACTATCTGGACTACTAAAAGTTGCATTTTTTAAAAAGGCATGGTGTCCCCCCTATCCAGCAAAACCAGCCCGGACACCAGCTATGGGGGCTTGTAGACCAGGGTGCGGGAGGCCAGTCTGTGTGGCCTCCGGCCCTGCAGGCTAAAGGTCCCCATAGACCTCACAGGCCATGGGATCTTCTGCCCCTTTGAGCTGTGGTGAGGCAGGTTAGGAGCCAGGAGTTAATGGGAAGTCACCCACTTGCCGCAGGTGCCAGCCCCTCAAGCCTTGTTAACTGGTATACGGGTCCCATAGACCCCTAATCAGTTCACAAGGGGTTTAATGTAAAAACAAACACACACTGCAGGCAAAAATGTAAAATATTAAAGGATTTTCTTTTCCTTACTTACCTATGATCCTCCGTCCATGCCAATCACTGACAATGACAATGTCAGCCTGCATGAGCTGTCAGAAGGCAGGGCATGTTTGAAGCTGACATAACCTCACAAGGGACAGCAGCAGGAAACTTCCTCTTCGTAGGGGCCTGCAGCTCCATGAAATGACATTTGTTAAAATTGAACACAACAGGAGTTACAAAAAGGTAAATTATTTTTTTTATGTGCAGCAATCTGAATTCCCCTGGGGAATGAGCACTATTTCTTGTAAGGGTGTTGGTCCGTCTAACTGTTGTAGGGTCACCTACGTGAAATTCACAGAGCTTGCATTTAAAGGGTTGAGGGAAAAAATCATCCTGAAAGATAATAACTTGAAAAATGAAAACACTTAAAATACATTGCATTAAGCACCTCAATACGAGTGCTGCATGTAAACCTTGCAAATATGAAGTCATACACAACCATTGGAACAGCAGCACCAATAAAATGTAAAGTTGCTCACATAGACAAGCCAGTAAGATGACGATCCTGTCAGCTTATTTTTTTTTATCCATGATTTTTTCCACACACTTTAAACTCTTTACAGACCAGAAATGGTGTATCAGTCAATGATCACAGGCAGCACTAGGATGAATAAGAGCAAAGACACAAAATGCTTTTATTTTCCATGAAACTATAAGGTAATGCTTTGGGTCATGCGGGGCTTTTTTTATGGTCATCTGGCTTCTATATTGCCTCTGCATATTTGTCGCTGATTCTATGATGATTTTTTTTGCTGTCAGAACAAAAATTGATCTTCAAGGCTTCCGATCATTATTAGTGTTATTAAGCATGTTAGAATGGTGCAGATCTGGTCAGGGTTGTATGTTCAAGGGCTCTATATTGGTTTTATCTGTTGACCTGTCATATCTATCTATGTCTCTTGATAACAGCAAAGGTCTGATTTTGCTCTTTAACATCATTGACTGGACCTATTAGACAGCTATGAAGGAACTGAATTGATAGTAGACTGCAAAAAAGACGAGAGACAGATTACCAATTCACCAAAAAGTTTATTAAAATAGATAGCTTTCAATAATCGTAACCTTATACTGACAGGCCAGACACATTCCTAACAGCAGGGGCTGTGCATTATATAGCTAGTTGCAACAGTGAGTGGTTTGGTTATAGCTTGGATTATGGACAGTAAAGGCAAGGACTATACAAAAACCTGCAAAAGGAAGAACACCAATCAAAACTGGTGATTTAAATAAGAGGACATCCTAATTTTCCCGCTGCACAATCTCAACCCCAGCAACCTGAGACCCAGCAACAGGATGTGAGCTCATAGAAAGGAAGCATTACCTAGTGGAAGCACGATGGAAACCTATTGCAGGGTTTACATAAATTGGTAAAATACAAGCTACAACAATGATATACAACATGGTCACTACATTTTAGAATTATAGTCGATTTGCTTGAGGCAGAGCATACAAGTACAGTGACTAACTGTACAGTGACCAATTGTACTGATGGTAGTCTATACAGAAGAGAACTGAGAACACAACCACATTGGCTAGAAATGTGTTCCTGTCAACATATTATCACATATGGGCTGACCCAGTATTGTGAGAAAAATATGTTTATACTGATTTCTTTCCTTAGTAGAAGTCCACATGTAACAAGGTGCATGTGTTCAAATATATACTTAAATTGCATTGAGCTATTTAGATTATTAAATGGCACTGTATAGGGGGAATAAATATAATATGTATAAATATACAGCTTGTAGAACAGAAAACATGATGTAGTAGTTAAAAGGAAGAGAAGAGAGAAAGCTGCATTTTGAGTTTCCCTTCAGTCAGTGAGTGCCAGCGGTCTGCTTGTTATCGAGCAGAAGCCTGTGTCGGAGTGAGAGGAGAGAAGAACCTGCAGAGAAGCCCTGGAGCCGAATTGGCCTATTCCCCACCCTGCAGGCAAATAAGGAAAGTCAAAGACCAAGTAAACTGTGGGGGCTGTGACACCCTGAATGCCAGGGGTGTGATGATAGCTTACATATACGGGACAGCCAAGGCACCATGATAATTGATATAAGGACAGGCTGGATGCATGTCTGAGGGCAGTCACCGTCAGTTAACAGTGTTTCTCTGTAATCCAATCATTCTCTCTGAGAAGAGAGCCAAGGGGTTAACTATGAGAACTGTGCTAATAAGTTTATTTATCTGGACTGTGAGCTTGTAATGTTATCCAGTGGGCAAAGTTGCAAAGTAACATCCTGATTCGTGAGGTGGTGGGCACTGATGATAGTTATTATACATTATGTATGTGGTCTTTTCATGCCGTTTAAGATGTATTAATTCTTTTTTCCTGGAGACCACCTTAAAGTAAACTAAGCAAGCAATCAGAATTGCATTGATTGGGTCAATATAACAACATATAGTTTAGAGACCCTAACATCTTCAAAACGTCTGAACCTCAGAGAGTGACCATGACTATGACTATGACACCACCATATGCAATAGGGCCATTTATCTCATGTGGTCGCAGATTTGATGGGACTATTATCCCCTTGGAACTTCTATAGCAGCATCCCCTTATTTAGAGCCCTATACTCATAGGTAGGGATGAGCGAATCGATCCGGACGAACCCGGATTCGATCCGAATTTCATGAAAAATTCGATTCGGATCGAATCCGAATTTCCCCGTGATTCGATCGCTCGAAGTTTTCCTTTAACATCCATTCATTTACATTACAGGCATTCTAAGATGGCGGACGGGACATGTCCAGACATGTAAGCTGGGGCAGTGTATGCTGGGACAGTCACATGCAGCCTATCAGCAGCCAGCAAGCCCGGTGACGTCACAGCGCTATTTAAGTCGGCGGACATCTTGCTTTTCCTCATTTCTCTATTGCATTCGTGAGAGACAGGACGCTGCTGTAGTGAGGGAGAGGCAGTTAGACAGACAGGGACAGACAGGGACAGGCTGGAGACAGGCAGGAGACAGGCAGGAGACAGACAGAAAGTCAGCGAAAAGCAGGGAAAGTTAGGAAAAATCGGAGGCAGTCACAGGGAGATTTTTTTTTTTTCATCCAGCCTGAGTGTTACTGGCTGGCTGACTGGCTTTGTTAGCGTTTTCAGGCTGCTTATACACTAACTGTGCATATATACTGAACTGATCTCAAGTCTGCTGTGAGGCATCCCATTCTGTGACTACACCAGCCTCTATTTACTGCTGTAACCCTTTGCACTTATTCTAATAGAAATTTGGCCTAATAAACACACTTGCTGTGCATAGTAGTACTGCTGCCAGGTGCTCTCTGGTTGTTGGGGCATCCCATTCTGTGACTACACCAGCCTCTATTTAATACCATAACCATTTGCACTTATTCTAATAGAAATTTGGCCTGATAAACACACTTGCTGTGCATAGTAGTACTGCTGCCAGGTGCTCTCTGGTTGTTGGGGCATCCCATTCTGTGACTACACCATCCTCTATTTAATACTATAACCCTTTGCACTTATTCTAATAGAAATTTGGCCTGATAAACACACTTGCTGTGCATAATAGTACTGCTGCCAGGTGCTCTCTGGTTGTTGGGGCATCCCATTCTGTGACTACACCAGCCTCTATTTAATACCATAAACATTTGCACTTATTCTAATAGGAATTTGGCCTGATAAACACACTTGCTGTGCATAGTAGTACTGCTGCCAGGTGCTCTCTGGTTGTTGGGGCATCCCATTCTGTGACTACACCAGCCTCTATTTACTGCTGTAACCCTTTGCACTTATTCTAATAGAAATTTGGCCTGATAAACACACTTGCTGTGCATAGTAGTACTGCTGCCAGGTGCTCTCTGGTTGTTGGGGCATCCCATTCTGTGACTACACCAGCCTCTATTTACTGCTGTAACCCTTTGCACTTATTCTAATAGAAATTTGGCCTGATAAACACACTTGCTGTGCATAGTAGTACTGCTGCCAGGTGCTCTCTGGTTGTTGGGGCGTCCCATTCTGTGACTACACCAGCCTCTATTTAATACCATAACCATTTGCACTTATTCTAATAGAAATTTGGCATGATAAACACACTTGCTGTGCATAGTAGTACTGCTGCCAGGTGCTCTCTGGTTGTTGGGGCATCCCATTCTGTGATTACACCAGCCTCTATTTAATACCATAACCATTTGCCCTTATTCTAATAGAAATTTGGCCTGATAAACACACTTGCTGAGCATAGTAGTACTGCTGCCAGGTGCTCTCTGGTTGTTGGGGCATCCCATTCTGTGACTACACCAGCCTCTATTTAATACCATAACCATTTGCACTTATTCTAATAGAAATTTGGCCTGATAAACACACTTGCTGTGCATAGTATTACTGCTGCCAGGTGCTCTCTGGTTGTTGGGGCATCCCATTCTGTGACTACACCAGCCTCTATTTACTGCTGTAACCCTTTGCACTTATTCTAATAGAAATTTGGCCTGATAAACACACTTGCTGTGCATAGTAGTACTGCTGCCAGGTGCTCTCTGGTTGTTGGGGCATCCCATTCTGTGACTACACCAGCCTCTATTTACTGCTGTAACCCTTTGCACTTATTCTAATAGAAATTTGGCCTGATAAACACACTTTCTGTGCATAGTAGTACTGCTGCCAGGTGCTCTCTGGTTGTTGGGGCATCCCATTCTGTGATTACACCAGCCTCTATTTAATACCATAACCATTTGCACTTATTCTAATAGAAATTTGGCATGATAAACACACTTGCTGAGCATAGTAGTACTGCTGCCAGGTGCTCTCTGGTTGTTGGGGCATCCCATTCTGTGATTACACCAGCCTCTATTTAATACCATAACCATTTGCACTTATTCTAATAGAAATTTGGCCTGATAAACACACTTGCTGAGCATAGTAGTACTACTGCCAGGTGCTCTCTGGTTGTTGGGGCATCACATTCTGTGACTACACCAGCCTCTATTTAATACCATAACCATTTGCACTTATTCTAATAGAAATTTGGCCTGATAAACACACTTGCTGTGCATAGTAGTACTGCTGCCAGGTGCTCTCTGGTTGTTGGGGCATCCCATTCTGTGACTACACCAGCCTCTATTTACTGCTGTAACCCTTTGCACTTATTCTAATAGAAATTTGGCCTGATAAACACACTTTCTGTGCATAGTAGTACTGCTGCCAGGTGCTCTCTGGTTGTTGGGGCATCCCATTCTGTGACTACACCAGCCTCTATTTACTGCTGTAACCCTTTGCACTTATTCTAATAGAAATTTGGCCTGATAAACACACTTGCTGTGCATAGTAGTACTGCTGGCAGGTGCTCTCTGGTTGTTGGGGCATCCCATTCTGTGACTACACCAGCCTCTATTTAATACCGTAACCATTTGCACTTATTCTAATAGAAATTTGGCCAGATAAACACACTTGCTGTGCATAGTAGTACTGCTGCCAGGTGCTCTCTGGTTGTTGGGGCATCCCATTCTGTGACTACACCAGCCTCTATTTAATACCGTAACCATTTGCACTTATTCTAATAGAAATTTGGCCCGATAAACACACTTGCTGTGCATAGTAGTACTGCTGCCAGGTGCTCTCTGGTTGTTGGGGCATCCCATTCTGTGACTACACCAGCCTCTATTTACTGCTGTAACCCTTTGCACTTATTCTAATAGAAATTTGGCCTGATAAACACACTTGCTGTGCATAGTAGTACTGCTGCCAGGTGCTCTCTGGTTGTTGGGGCATCCCATTCTGTGACTACACCGGCCTCTATTTAATACCATAACCATTTGCACTTATTCTAATAGAAATTTGGCCTGATAAACACACTTGCTGTGCATAGTAGTACTGCTGCCAGGTGCTCTCTGGTTGTTGGGGCATCCCATTCTGTGACTACACCAGCCTCTATTTACTGCTGTAACCCTTTGCACTTATTCTAATAGAAATTTGGCCTGATAAACACACTTGCTGTGCATAGTAGTACTGCTGCCAGGTGCTCTCTGGTTGTTGGGGCATCCCATTCTGTGACTACACCAGCCTCTATTTACTGCTGTAACCCTTTGCACTTATTCTAATAGTAATGTGGCCTGATAAACACACTTGCTGTGCATAGTAGTACTGCTGCCAGGTGCTCTCTGGTTGTTGGGGCATCCCATTCTGTGACTACACCAGCCTCTATTTAATACCATAACCATTTGCATTTATTCTAATAGAAATTTGGCCTGATAAACACACTTGCTGTGCACAGTAGTACTGCTGCCAGGTGCTCTCTGGTTGTTGGGGCATCCCATTCTGTGACTACACCAGCCTCTATTTAATACCATAACCATTTGCACTTATTCTAATAGAAATTTGGCCTGATAAACACACTTGCTGTGCATAGTAGTACTGCTGCCAGGTGCTCTCTGGTTGTTGGGGCATCCCATTCTGTGACTACACCAGCCTCTATTTAACACTATAACCCTTTGCACTTTTCTAATAAAAATTTGGCCTGATAAACACACTTGCTGTGCATAGTATTACTGCTCACAGGTGCACTCCTGTTGGGGCATCCCATTCTGTGACTACACCAGCCTCTATTTAATACCATAACCATTTACACTTATTCTAATAGAAATTTGGCCTGATAAACACACTTGCTGTGCATAGTAGTACTGCTCACAGGTGCACTCCTGTTGGGGCATCCCATTCTGTGACTACACCAGCCTCTATTTACTGCTGTAACCCTTTGCACTTATTCTAATAGAAATTTGGCCTGATAAACACACTTGCTGTGCATAGTAGTACTGCTGCCAGGTGCTCTCTGGTTGTTGGGGCATCCCATTCTGTGACTACACCAGCCTCTATTTACTGCTGTAACCCTTTGCACTTATTCTAATAGAAATTATGCCTGATATAGACACTTTTGCTGTGCATAGTAGTACTGCTGCCAGGTGCACTGCTGACTGTTGGGGCATCCCATTCTGTGACTACACAAGCCTCTATTTAATACTATAACCCTTTGCACTTATTCTAATAGAAATTAGGCCTGATAAAGACACTTTTGCTGTGCATAGTAGTACTGCTGCCAGGTGCTCTCTGGTTGTTGGGGCATCCCATTCTGTGACTGCACCTGCCTCTATTTAATACTATAACCCTTTGCACTTATTCTAATAGAAATTAGGCCTGATAAAGACACTTTTGCTGTGCATAGTAGTACTGCTCCCAGGTGCTCTGCTGTTGGGGCATGCCCCCTGCATGGCTCACGTCTTCAATCTGGTTGTCAAGCGGTTTCTGAAGTGTTCCCCCCATCTGCAAGACATCCTAACAACTTCAAGGAAATTTTGCATGCACTTCAGCCACTCATACACCGCCAAACACACCCTTCTTGAGCTACAGTGTCAGAACGGTATCCCCCAACATAATTGATTTGCGATGTTTCCACCCGTTGGAATTCCACCCTTCACATGTTGGACCGATTATATGAACAGAGAAATGCCATCACGGATTTCCTGATGATCCAAGCAGATAGGGGGACTCCCCTGTGTAACTTCAATGTCAACCAGTGGCAGCTCATACGTGACACCTGCCGTTTGCTCAGGCCCTTTGAGGAAGCCACTTTATTTGTCAGTCGGCAGGATTACGGGATGAACGACTTGATTCCACTGCTTCATGTACTACAGCACATGTTGGAAACCATGGCTGGTCAGGGCACTGGAGACATGGCGTTTACATCTTACGGCCACATGAACCCCGTTGGAGCGGAACTGGAGGAGGAGGAGGAAGAGGAGGAGGAGTTGCCCAGCGAAACACAGTTTAGGCTTGGCGAAATGGCTGGTTTATCTAGTCAGCGGACAGGAGAGGAGGAGCAGGAGCAACCAGAGGAGCTAGAGGTTTTTGAGGAAGGCGAGACAGAGGACCCGGGCACACCGTGGCAGTATGCAGTGGAGATGGAGACAGGTAGTCCATCCGAGTCACTTGCGCAAATGGCAGGAAGCATGCTCATGTGCTTGCGTAGTGACCCCAGAATTGTTTCCATCTGTCGGCGGGATGACTTCTGGCTGTCCACCTTATTGGACCCTCGCTTCCGGCACAAAATGGGGGCATTTTTTAAACCCACCGAGAGGGAGGACAAACTGAACTACTACAAAGACATTCTACGTAGGCCGTTGGCTGATGCCTATCTGCGCCATGGTCCATACTCTCGCAGGTCTGACTCGAGGGGACCTCTGCGCTCACCTTCCACTGCCATGGCCACTGGGGGGGTTGGCAGGAGCAGCAGCAGCAGCTCCATCAGCAGCAGCCTCAGTCTTCAGTCGCTAATGAGTAGCTTTCTACACCCGCATAGTGAGGCTACTCATGAGCAGCAGGAAGACCTGGAGCAGGACCTGAACCAGCAGGTCATGTCATACTTTGACATGACCATGCCAACACACCTTGAGGATCCGCTGGACTTCTGGGCAGCCAAACTTGATTTGTGGCCGCAACTAGCAGAGTTTGCCCTGGAAAAGCTGTCCTGCCCGGCAAGTAGCGTGCCATCTGAGCGGGTGTTTAGTGCGGCGGGGGCCAGAGTTATGGCGAGGAGAACTCGTCTGTCAACTAAAAATGTGGAGAGACTCACCTTTGTCAAAATGAATCAGGGATGGATCAGCCAGGATTTCCACCCACCAATGCCTGATGCATGCGACTAGATTCAGCATGGTGCCACGTTTTACACTTTCCAAATGGTGCAAAACATATTTATGTCTTTAGGCCAATTTTTGGGCTCCTGCTGATGCCAACTCCAGGGTGTGAATCATCCAATTTTTGGGCTCCTGAAGCCAACCCCAGGGTCTCTTTAAAGTAATGTTTGGGCTCCTGCTGCTGCCAACTCCAGGGTGTGATTCATCCAATTTTTGGGCTCCTGAAGCCAACTCCAGTGTCTCTTTAAAGTAATATTTGGGCTCCTGCTGCTGCTGCCAACTCCAGGGTGTGATTCATCCAATTTTTGGGCTCCTGAAGCCAACCCCAGGGTCTCTTTAAAGTAATGTTTGGGCTCCTGCTGCTGCCAACTCCAGGGTGTGATTCATCCAATTTTTGGGCTCCTGAAGCCAACTCCAGTGTCTCTTTAAAGTAATATTTGGGCTCCTGCTGCTGCTGCTGCCAACTCCAGGGTGTGATTCATCCAATTTTTGGGCTCCTGAAGCCAACTCCAGTGTCTCTTTAAAGTAAAGTTTGGGCTCCTGCTGCTGCTGCCAACTCCAGGGTGTGATTCATCCAATTTTTGGGCTCCTGAAGCCAACTACAGTGTCTCTTTAAAGTAATATTTGGGCTCCTGCTTCTGCTGCTGCCAACTCCAGGGTGTGATTCATCCAATTTTTGGGCTTCTGAAGCCAACTACAGTGTCTCTTTAAAGTAATATTTGGGCTCCTGCTGCTGCTGCTGCTGCCAACTCCAGGGTGTGATTCATCCAATTTTTGGGCTCCTGAAGCCAACCCCAGGGTCTCTTTAAAGTAATGTTTGGGCTCCTGCTGCTGCTGCCAACTCCAGGGTGTGATTCATCCAATTTTTGGGCTCCTGAAGCCAACTACAGTGTCTCTTTAAAGTAATATTTGGGCTCCTGCTGCTGCCAACTCCAGGGTGTGATTCATCCAATTTTTGGGCTCCTGAAGCCAACCCCAGGGTCTCTTTAAAGTAATGTTTGGGCTCCTGCTGCTGCTGCCAACTCCAGGGTGTGATTCATCCAATTTTTGGGCTCCTGAAGCCAACCCCAGGGTCTCTTTAAAGTAATGTTTGGGCTCCTGCTGCTGCTGCCAACTCCAGGGTGTGATTCATCCAATTTTTGGGCTCCTGAAGCCAACTACAGTGTCTCTTTAAAGTAATATTTGGGCTCCTGCTGCTGCTGCTGCCAACTCCAGGGTGTGATTCATCCAATTTTTGGGCTCCTGAAGCCAACTCCAGTGTCTCTTTAAAGTAATATTTGGGCTCCTGCTGCTGCTGCTGCCAACTCCAGGGTGCGATTCATCCAATTTTTGGGCTCCTGAAGCCAACCCCAGGGTCTCTTTAAAGTAATGTTTGGGCTCCTGCTGCTGCTGCCAACTCCAGGGTGTGATTCATCCAATTTTTGGGCTCCTGAAGCCAACTCCAGTGTCTCTTTAAAGTAATATTTGGGCTCCTGCTGCTGCTGCTGCCAACTCCAGGGTGTGATTCATCCAATTTTTGGGCTCCTGAAGCCAACTCCAGTGTCTCTTTAAAGTAATGTTTGGGCTCATGCTGCTGCTGCTGCCAACTCCAGGGTGTGATTCATCCAATTTTTGGGCTCCTAAAGCCAACCCCAGGGTCTCTTTAAAGTAATGTTTGGGCTCCTGCTGCTGCTGCCAACTCCAGGGTGTGATTCATCCAATTTTTGGGCTCCTGAAGCCAACTACAGTGTCTCTTTAAAGTAATATTTGGGCTCCTGCTGCTGCTGCTGCCAACTCCAGGGTGTGATTCATCCAATTTTTGGGCTCCTGAAGCCAACTCCAGTGTCTCTTTAAAGTAATATTTGGGCTCCTGCTGCTGCTGCTGCCAACTCCAGGGTGTGATTCATCCAATTTTTGGGCTCCTGAAGCCAACCCCAGGGTCTCTTTAAAGTAATGTTTGGGCTCCTGCTGCTGCTGCTTGGAACTCCAGGGTGTGTCAGTCAATTTTTGGGCTCCTGCTGCTGCCAACTCCAGTGTCTCAGCCAATGTTTGGGCTCCTGCTGCTGCTTGCAACTCCAGGGTGTGATTCATCCAATTTTTGGGCTCCTGCTGCTGCCAACTCCAGTGTCTCTTTAAAGCAATGTTTGGGCTCCTGCCCCTCATAGTGATGCCACTTCAACTCTCTGCAATTGTGCCGCTCTGCGATTCTATTAGCGATGCCTCTGATCTGCATGTGATATTTATTCAAAGTATTATTTAACTAACCCAGCATGCATCCTGTGCGTGTTACAGCAAGGCAGAATGATTTTCAACCCTATTGAGGCTCTAGGAGGCTCAGAAATAGCCGTTTTTAATAGCAATTCGTCGCGAATAAATTCGGGTCGAACCGATTTTTGTCGGAAAATTCGGCGAATCAGTCGAATCGAATTTTTCAAAAGTTCGCTCATCTCTACTCTTAGGACACACCAACATGTGGCACCATTAACCATAATCGAAAAGGCTTGCCCAGGCCATTGCTGCAAAAGAAACGGAATCATGGAGAGTTATATGCTCTAAGAAGCGACAAGCTCTTGGCCATTAATTATATGGACAAAAAAATGTAATCATGCTGACGACAATCCACGATGAGTCAGTCATGACTGTACGACAATGTGATCCCTGAGTCCCTTCCCACGTTGTATCAAGGATTATCATAAATGTATGTGTGGGGTTGATAAGACGGACCAAAACATATTACAATGTCAACCAAAAATCCAGAGCCTGGTACAAAAAATTGCAATTAATTTGGTTCAACTGCCAGCTTATAACTTCTTTGTTGGGAAGCACTTCATAAAGTGCATTCCCCACATGGTTGGTAAGAGGTATCCCCAGAAGGCTTGCAGGGTATGTAGAAAGCATGGCATCAGGAAGTATATGCGGTACTACTGCCCGACATGACTCAGCCAACCTGGTATGTGCTTTGACCATTGTTTGGAAGCCTAACACACCCAATTAGATTAATCATTGGTATTGCATACATTTGTTGTTTAAACTGTAGATGGACCCCTTTTGTGTGCTGGGATAGGTAGTTGGGTGTGGTCGATGTGTTTTCTTTTCCATTTCATTTCCTTTGTTATGTTTACAGATGTGATAGGATGTGCTGGAGTAGAAGCAGCAGGTTACTTGTGGCGCATGTTGATTAAAACATTGGACCTTTTCAGGATCCTAATACCTGAACCTGATTACTGATCTTATAATCTGACGCTATGCTTTACTTTGAGATTTCCGGCACCTACCTTAAAAGTAGCTATGCATGTTGGGTATTCGGTTTGGGGGACTCAGACTTAGTTTTTTATTCTTGTTTGCATATTGATTTTTTTAGGAAAATATGTTTTTGATTCTGTTTTTTTTAATAATTTTTTAATGTTAAGTGTAAAACCTGTGTATGTGTTCAGGATTTTGAAAGAAAACTTCGGCCACTGGAACAAGCAGGATACAAATAGAAAGCGTAAGTTGTGTACTTTCAGTGAATATATGGTTTGGGGGGATTTCAGATGTAAAGGGTTGTTTTTGTGGAAAAGATGCAAGGTGCGTGCTTTGTTTGCAGAGCAGAAACTTTAAATATAATTATCCTTAGGTACATGCGTTACTTTGGGGTGTTTGATACTACCATTGAATGTAGATATGCATGCTGGGTATTGTTCTGTTCAGGTGACCTTGTCGTTTCAGGTTTAGTGGTTTTTTTTCCTAATTTTTTTTTAGGAAAATGTGGTTTTGGTGCATTTTTACTATTGTTAAGGTAAATCTGATGCAACCAGTAAATTCCTCGAAGGTTTGCATCCAAAAAAGCTGCACCCAGAACAACAACAAGCCTGGTACAGCTAGACTGCTTGAGATGTGTACTTTCAGAGAATATATGGTTTGTGGGGCGTATTTCAATTGCAAAGTGTTGTTTTGGTTGAAAATGTGCAGTGTCTGCAGAGCAGGAAATACCAGTTATGCTTATGCTTACCTTTGGGTTGATTGGCAACCCTACCCTTGGAGTTAGCCATGTATGTTGGGTATTATTATGTTAAGGGGACCTTGCCGTTTCACATTTGGCATGTTTCTTCTGGTTAATGTATTTTTTAAGGAAATGTTGTTTTCACTCAGTTTTTTTATAATTTTTTAAAGAAGCCTTGTGAAAAGCCTGATTTCGTGGATTCCACCTGAACATCTATGGCCACAACAGAAAGCCTGATATGCCTAGATAGCCTGAAGTGTGTACTTTGAGTGTATTTATGGTTTGGGGGGGTATTTCAAATGTAAAGGAGTGTTTATGTTGAAAAACTGCAAGGAGCGCAAAATAGTTGTATTTTCACTTTGGGGTATCTCCTGGACAGGAAAGGGTGTCTAGCCCTACATTTGTGGTACTGTTGTAATCAGGAGGAATGGGGCTTTTACACACAATATGATTTTCTGGAAGAACTTGCATTTTTTTTGTTAAGAAAAAAACTCTACAAATGTAAAAAAAAATGTTTTTCACTTACTTTCCACAAAAATATTAAAAAACACTGATAAACTTACAAACATGACATTGTCATATTGCCGTGTCATATTAAAGCCCAGACTGTGCTAAAAAAACAATATATAATTTTCCTAGGAATTCCCCTGAAAAATTAGTTAAACCTGTGTAGCAAAATGGCAGAAATTGGTCTGGCCACAGAGGGTAACAACTTCTCCAGGTATGTGTATATACTCCCCTTCTGTGACCAACACCCCCCCTCCTTTAATCAATTGGTATTTACTCTTTTGACTGTGCATATCCATACACATATCCTTCTAACTTCTCCAGGTAGGCTAGCAGTTAAAGGGTTAGAGTCATAAAGTATTTTTCCTATTTCCTCATCGCTGTTATATTCTGTGTACTGCAATATTTGCATAATGTAGAGCTTTGACTGACCTGGTGCATGCAGCTATTTCTGATTGCATGTTTCTCACGTCTTCAGATCTTTTATTTTTATATTGCTTTTTAAAATGATATTAGGCTTCCAGTTCTGCTACCATAACACATCCATTCACACTCTTCAGAGGCTGCAGTGACGCATAGAGAGCAATGAATGTGATGTAGCATGAGCCTTGCACAGGGATCCTGATGAGTATAGGCCTGCACACTTTGCATGTAAAACATGGGACCCAGAGAGATAAGATATTTCTCTCAAATTCATCCCTTCTTTATCTTATTCCTGCGTTTTGTGTTTGTTGGCAAAGATTCTCAGTTTGAAATTTACTGTAGTAATATTTTTATTTTCTAGGAGGTAGGAAGACTGTTGTCAAAAAAGTAAATTTTTCTAAGATGCCGATGTTAGTGTAAATTCAAAAGTAATGTGTAGTTCTGGCAATTAAATGCTATTTTTGCTGGCCCCAATCCCAGCGCTTAAAGGACATCTGAAGTCAGAAAATATTACTGCCAATCAGGCTGTGAAAAACTATACCTACTCTCTTGGATGCCAAAACAAATGTATCTCTTCCTATCGCACACATGAATGTACTACAGAGAAAGATGAACAACTGTGAGGAAGTGGCCAAGTGCGTCCAAAGCTACTGCGTTCCAACCTAAAGTGCAGGGCGACCTGGGGGTACCCAATTTGATGCTATAATGAGCGTGTCAAGTAGCTTAGCTAACTGCCTTTCACGTTAAGAAATTCCTTTGCGTGATGATGTAGAGCAATACAGTTCTTGCAATATTCATATTTCCAATCTGCTTTGGCTCAGTATCAAGATGAGAAAACATCTGGTCAGCACTATTCTTACTCATTTTCCTAGGGTTTAGAATTTAGTTAAACTTGATTTCAGCACATAATCCTTTGCTTTCCTAATGTAACCCCTGGGATGAACCCTGAGGCATTGATTAACATCCTTCAATTACTTTATTTATCCTGGGGGGGGGGGGGGGGTCAAGTCCTTTGAATACCATATATTTGCATACCAGGTCCTCATCCACTCAGTGCCATAGTACAGTGAAATCTTCTGATCTCTCACTTATTGTGAATGATACAGATTGAAAGACTGTTGGGAAAAACACATGTTTGGGTCTGTTTAATACCAATGCCCTTGCGAAGGCTAATATTCAGGTCCTCATTCATTGGTATTGTATCTCGTTGAAAATCCATTGGCCCTCCGTTTCATACCTGATTTAGGGGATGCTCAGAACCAGGATCTCATGTGCATGTTTAGTGGAACTGTAGAACAGCCAGGCAGTTTTGGGCCAAAGTATTTCCTATATTTAGCAAGGTATTGGTCTTTTTGAGTCTCAACCAGAATGCTTTAATTATAAGATATTTATCTTGCTTAAACAACTGCAGAAAATAGCATTATTGCACAAGCTTTAAAAACCTACAGATGCATTGCAAAAAATTGGAATATCATCAAAAATGTTTTATATATATTTTTAGTAATTCAGTTGAAAAACTGAAACTCATATTGCGTTAAAGAGTTATCTTTTTCAATTGTTTTTTTATGTCAATGTTGATGATTATGGTTTACAGCCAAGTAAAACTCAAAATACATTATCTCAAAAAATTTAAATAATTCATACAAAACAGCTGCAAAGGCTTCCTAAGTGTTAAAAAAGTTCCCTTAGTCTGGTTTAGTAGGCGACACAATCATGGGGAAGACTGGTGACTTGACAGATGTCCAGAAGGCAGTCATTGACACACTCCACAAGGGGGATAAGCTACAAAAGGTAATTGCTGGCTTTTCACAGAATGCTGTATCAAAGCATATTAATGGAAAGTTGAGTGGAAGGAAAAAGTGTGGTAGAAAAAGGTGTACAAGCATCTGTGATTGTTAAGAAAAGGCCATTCCAAAATTTGGGGAAAATTCACACACAGACATATCCAGGACATGGTCTACAAGTGTCTCATTCCATGTGTCAAGCCACTCATGACCAATAGACAACGCCAGAAGTGTCTTATCTGGGCCAAGGATAGAAAGAACTAGACTGTTGCTCAGTGGTCAAAGCTGTTGTTTTCAGATGAAAGTACATATTGCATTTCATTTGGAAATCAAGGTCCTAGAGTCTGGAGGAAGAATGGAGTGGCACACAATCCAAACTGCTTGAGGTCTAGTGTGAAGTTTCCACAATCAGTGATTCTTTGAGGAGCCATGTCACCTGCTGGTGTTGGTTCACTGTGTTTTATCAAGACCAAAGTCAGTGCAGCTGTCTACCAGGAAATTCTAGAGCACTTCATGCTTCCCTCTGTGGACAAGCTTTTTGGAGATGGATTTTTCATTTTCCAACAGAACCTGGCACCTGTCCATACTGCTAAAAGTACCAAGACCTGGTTTAATAACCACAGTATCACTGTGCCTTATTGGCCAGCAAACTCACCTGACCTTAATTAAGAGAATCTATGGGGTAATGTCAAGAGGAACATGAGAGACAACAGACCCAACAATGCAGACAAGCTAAAGGCCGCTATCAAAGCATCTCGGGCTTCCATAACACCTTGGCAGTGCCACAGGCTGATCGCCTCCATGCCATGCCACACTGATACAGTCATTAATGCAATAGGAGCCCCAACCAAGTATTGAGTGAATTTACTCTACATACTTTTCAGTTGGCCAACATTTATGAGTTAAATAATTGTTTTGCAGTTGGTAATATTCTAATTTTGTGAGATACTGAATAATTATGAGCCATAATCATCAACATCAACATCAAAAACAAAACTTAAAAAAGGTCACTCTGTTTGTATTTACTCAATATAATATCTGAGTTTCAGTTTTTCGACTGAATCACTAAAAATATACACATATATGATATTTTTTCCAATACACAGTATGCACCTGTGCAATCCGATTTGGAAAATTAGTCCCACAGGATTTCAGGATGCTTAGGATCCATGGATCAATCATTTTCTTTATCCAAATTTTGATCAAGTGTAGTCATATGTTAAAGTGGACCAAAACCCAGGATTTTGACTATTTCAAACCCCCCAGGGCGCCGAAACAAAATCACCTCTTCCTTATCCTACAGTGCATGCATGGCCGCTTGTCCAATCAACGTGCTCTGGTCCTCTGATGTCCCTTCGCCTAAGTCTTCATCTAAGGTGAGCGGCTACCCTCTAACAGGGAGTGTGCCCGCACCTGGCCATTCACAAATGTCTGGCACAGGCATGCACCCTGCTAGAAGCCTAGCGGGGATGGAGCCGCGTCTTGCGCATGCGCGTTGGACGGGAAAAGAAGGTAAGTGTATGGTCGACTGGGGGGGGGTTTCACACAGCGGGGCAACCCAACTTAGGGAGTTGATTGGACGGACGCACGGATGCCTTGAGCCGTATTTATATGGCGAACACTCAGTTTGGCCACAAAAAGGACAACTCGGCCAAAAAAACAAGGTTCTGAATCAACCGACACAAAAAAAAAGACCAAATACAGTCCTAACGGGAATGTGTGTGAGAGATACTCTGAATAAGGACGATTATTAAGGTCCATTATACTGTGTGTAATGTCCTAATTGAAGAACCAAACATATGGTTCTAGTGAGTGCTATGTATTTCTGTTGCATAATTAATATTGCTTTTATAAAAACTGCTGAAAGTAATTATATATACATATCCTGCAAATCACACCACCAGTCTTTAGGGACCCTATTGCTGATTTGGCTCCTTCCTTTCTGTCAACTCCTGTTTTCTCTGGCTGGCACTGGTGTGCACCCCTGCCTCCAGTCACAAGTGAGCAGACTCGCTAGTTGATGAGTATAAAAGTGCACTGGGAGCCATTAGTATTGAAGCTGACAGCAGAATGGAGGTAAGCACAGACGTGTGGCTGCGAAAGAAAAATACTTTAACATGATCTTTGATAAAAAATGGGTGCCGCTCACAGCGCCAGGGGGCGATCACCAGACAGCTTCATAATGGACAAACAGCTTTATAGTGATACACAGTGTTGCTATTGACCGGCTGTGGTTATATGAGGCCTAAGGTGTGAGGAAGAGGTCAGTGCTGGAATCTGGCTTGCAGGTGGGTTCTTTGTGGGAGGTTTCAGAAACTGGGATGTTCCAGTCTGCAATTATTAAAAAATGAGTGTTGGATCACTTTCATGATATGAACTGGCTATGGCCAAAATTCTGTACATTTTTACATTATTTTGGGACAGAAAATGAACCTCAAGAATAGAGATTCCATTAAATAATCAGCCCAACGGGTACATTCCGATTAACCCTAGAAAGCATGCTGGCACTACAAGCCTAAACCTTGTCTCCTGTACTTAATCAAGTCAGCAAAATCTTGTATAGGGTGATGGATTGCATCCCCATACGTGGGTTACACTGGGTGTGTGGGTGGATGCACATCACTGCGCAAACCTGCTTCAGTAAGCTCACTGATCATCACTGTTCAGATTGAGCCTGGATGCTGTGTAGGAATGTATAAGTAGATGGATACCATAGACAAGGTTTGGGCTGTCAGTGCAGGTATGCCTCCCCACTGCCCAGTTCAGTAAAGAACCCACAGGACTAGATGTCAAATCAAAGCATACATGTTTTACCTTGAGGCCTGCAATTTTTTCTATAGACTGTATGATTCACAGGCACAAGGTTGCATTTCAGTCTATGTCTATTTCTTCTTCGTCTTCGTCTTCTTCGTATTTGTCTAGTTTCTGCTCATCACACAGGCAGCAAAACGTTCACTACAGAAATTTAACTAATGCAATTAACTAAAAAAATGGTAAAGCAAAAGCAAATAGATCCCACCCTCCAAATAGTTAATGGTGTGTTTCTCACCAGATGATGCAAAATAGGTAGAGTCCAGTCCACCACTCCATCCAAAAGGTAGTCATGCAAAAAAGTTGGGGGTTTGGATACAGAAACTGGGCTAGAATTCAGCAGCACCAGCTTTTTTCAGCATCTTCATGGGTGGTAAGGAAACAATGCTTGATTTTCCACTTAGCCTGAACATACCATTTTAGGTGGTTTCTTATATGTTTCCCACACCCTGTACATACAGATTGCTCACATTAAAAAATTATCCTACCTGCATCTACTGCATGTTATAAACCTTTAAACATCCAAGATGGCGGCTCATGGAGCTCCAGGCAGCCTGCAAACAGGAAGTGTCTTCTGACTGTGTCGCTCTGCATTCTGGGATTGCTGTCCTTTCCCTGACCCCAGCTCTGCTCTGTCTGTGCAAAGCACAGCTATAACCCCGCCCCCTGGGCTTTAACCCGACTCTCCTCTCCTCCCCATGTGATGCTTCTAAGGCAAGAAGGCGGCCCAATGGGGGAAAGAATAATAAGTACGTGACTAAAAACTTCAAATTTATTTATTTTAGATGCTGAGGAATCATTTTTAAGTGTTTGGGCTTTTCATTAAATCATGCTGAAGGTCCAGTTTAACACAAAAGACAATACAAGATATTTGTCGCCCTAAAAATCATGTGCATCTGCAAAAATGGGATTGGATGTTTTTTTTTTTTTTTTTTTACTGAATGTTATGTTAACAGTGCGGGGGAGCTGTACTTTATTATTATTATTATTGTTTATTTATATAGCGCCATCATCTTCCGTAGCGCTTTACAAAGTAGTAATTACAGACAGGGTAGAAACATACGGTACATATACTAATTCAAATGCAGTTGTACAGAGTTGACAATGGATATTCTGAATACAAGATACAATAGGGGAGAGAGCCCTGCCCTTGCGAGCTTACAGTCTAAAGGAAGAGGGGTGAAGACGAGGGGGAAGGATCACAAACAGTCAGTATTGAGCTTTGTGGCAATTTTCCGGACATGCTGATTTCATTCATGCTTTGTGGTGAATTTACATTCATTTCCAGTCATGTAATTAATGTATTAGGAAGATAATATGCCATCAATAATAACAGCAAGAAACTACACTTATATTTCCCGATCAGGAAAAAACACAGCATATAAATCCTCAACAATTAACATAAAGGGATAAAAGGAGACAATTACCATTGTGTGACACATCACAATAATTAAAAGGTCATGTGCACATTTCGGTTAATGCTTACATAATGCTCGCATTATTGCGCTTCCCATATGTAGGTCTCTAGTATTAGCAGCACACTAAAAATGTCAACTTTATTTGCAATCACTGAGGACAGAATGATAATGTAATTCCGCATTCTCCAAGAAAATCCTGCAATTACGGCCACAAATGAATGTAAAGTTTACAGCGATAAAGGTAACTATTAAAGGCAAATCCATCAGCAAAATACATTGCAGTTTTGTGGTTCCTTTGTAGGCCTAAAATCATTCTAAGTGATGTTATTATAGTTTAATAAATTGCACAAGTTCATGGGCGTACATATAAATTTGAGATTAGTAAATCCAACACAGACTTTTTATAAAATGAGCGTTGATTGCTGATGGGATGAGTGGAAGGCATCCTGATTGCTGATGCCTCTCCGCACATACAAACCCTGAAAGACAAGGTTTAAAATCCACAGAGATGAAATGCCACTGGCCTGGTGAATGGTACTTTGTGATAGGCTCTGCAGTGTTGCCAGTGTGCAGAAGTGCTATCTCATTAGCAAAGCGACTGAGAGAGTACAATTGAAAGTCCTTACAGTGTACAGTTTCTACTGCATCTGCATGCAGCTTGAATGTTTGCTTAGTATGTTCAGGCTTTGAGGTTAATTGGGCCTTACCCAGGATCACTTTTAGTAAACAGACAAGCATCAGAACCAAACCCCTTCTCACATTCTTGGACAGTCCTTAGGTTGCCATAACAAGAGAGGGGTTGTTGCTGAAGACATGCAATTTCATTCTGTAGTCAGTGACCTCCTTGTCAAAGACTTTGTAAGGTCTCTCTTGGAGAATGCATAGACAGGGGTGCTACCAAGCTCTTGGAATTGTCTTGTGTCAATTCCTTGTCCACCACCTTGAGGAATTCTTTATCTTCTTCTGCAGGCACCAAATTGTTTTGACTGTTGTATTAAGCACTGTTGCTCCCAGGTTGTCATTCTGTTGTTGTTTTGAGGTTCTTGCTGCTCTGCTTCTCCTGCATAGTTAGGGTATGGGGATGGCTCAAGACAGCAGTTGTGACCATTTAGCATGATTTGGGTCTTTACTGAAGTGACTTTTGTAGACTTTTTGTCTATGTAAACATTGCCTACGATGACGCAACTTAAATCAAGGCGTTGAGCAAACAAAGCGTTATGCAGTCCATTCATCTGTCAGCATACCTTGTGTACTCAAAGAATGTCTCTGCCACCAGTAGAAGGACCTTGGCGTTCTTGTTAAGAGGAGGTATTTCATCTGCTATTAGCATCGGGTGCAGGTCATGACGAGTGGCCTCTGGTGTAGGAATCTCCACTCTGTTGGATGGTATCTGGTTGCACTCCAGAAGCATAGGCAAAGGTAGTTCAATATCGCCTTGGACAGGAGCTACCATCAGTCTGCTGGCTCTTCCTCTAGAGACTTCAGTGATGCCACTACAGGTACCTAGAGTGTAAGGGTGAGCCTCACATTTCAGGTTGAAAAAGTAAAAAAATTCTGATCTCGCAAGCATCGATTGCTCCGATCGTCCAGGATGGATACACCTCTAGAGTTCTTTCTGGATGGCCTTTGAGGTTTTGAGCAGGATTTGTCATAGAGGTCTTCAACACAAAGTTCTATACATGAAGACATTAATATTGGGTCTTGCATCTTAATCTGTATCCTCCCCACCATGCTGCGACACGCAAGAGGAATCTGCAGGCTGTGCAGGGCTTTGCGCATATGGATGAAGTTCCTGCACACGATCTTTGCTATTGCACTCCGTGAGCTTGATGGGATATTTTACAGTCCTTGGCTATATGTTCTGTGGAAGCACAGCATCTGAAACATACCCCAAGTTGCTTTAAAAGTTCTTTGCGCTCTTGGAAGTGTTTTTTTTCAGAACTGACGCACTTCTTCAGGGGATGTGGCAACTTGTGAATAGGGCACTGGCGGATAGGGATTTCAATCTTCTCTCTATGGTTGCCCTTGTCTGGAGATGATGAGGGTGTAGGAATGACATCTGTCTTTTTCGCTGATACTGGACCTGGGTTGTCAGTATGGATGGATCTGAGTCTCTTAATACGTTCTGTAGATTGTAGGCCCAGCCACTTTATGAGTAGATCAAGCTCCTTAGCTGCTGCAATGTCAAGGTCACTTACTATAGCATTAATTGCACATTTCCAGGTTCTGCAGCTTTCAAGTTGGTCATCAAACCTTGTGAGGCTGATCTTTGTTTTTTTCCAGCAAACCATGTATCTTGAGAATTCGCATATGTCTGATTTTTCTGTCTTTAGGCAGGGAATTGCTGGCTGACAGGCATGGGTAGGTAAGGGGCTACATGAGCATTTAACTTAGGAACTATTTTAACATTCATAGGTTTAGTGCTGCATTTGATGAGGTGGTTGGTCATGTGTCTGGGAATTGGCTTGAACATGAGTGTCTTTGTAATGGACTCAGTGAGGTGCAGAGGCCTGATGCACAGGAATGTTTGAGAAAAGATCAGGTTGATAAATAGGTGGTGCATTGTACTGACCTTGAAAGCGGGGTGCTGCCAAAGGACCAGCCACTGCTGATGTTTCTACTACCAGGAACATTTGAAGCAAGGAGGGCCGAAATATTTTGGCTTAGCACATAGTCCCGTGTTCACTCAAGAGGATCATCTGCTGACACCTCAATTAGACTGATGCTGTCCATTTCACTATCGCTGATGGCTTGCTTGCTAAAACCTCCAGTCTTGCCATAGCTGTATCATGCTCAGATTGTTTCTCCAGCGCCTCTATTTCTTCTTTTTTATGAGCCGCCACTGACTCCACCTCTGGCGAGCTGCCTCTAACTCCATCTCTGCCCTCAGGTGAGCTGCCTCTAACTCTGCATCTGCCCTGAGGCAAGCTGCTTCTTCCTCTGCATCTACTTTTTTGTGCAAACATTGCTTGGATTTTGGTAGCTGCCATATCTGAACGTGCCAATATAAGTCGCTGACTGATTTCTGAATATTTAGATGATCGTGATTTGGATGATCACTTTGAGCCTTTAGTATGACTGGTGGCCTTGGAGATGTGAGAAGCAGTTTTCTAGAGTTGTGCGATTCTTGATCAGTGGTTTTGATTTCACATGTTAAACAGTCTCTTTCAGAGTTAAGTTGCTGAAAGCTTTCCAATTCTATTGATGAATGGTCTGAATTAATTCTCTGTAAAGTGGCAATGTACTTCTGACTTAATTGTGTATACAGAAATTCCCATTAAGTGTGGTAAGTTGTCTTAGAACAGCCTCTAGTTGTACATAATTAACAGTCTGAGTAACTTGATGGGTTAATATGGTCTCCCATTGCTTTATGGTTTTGGAAAACAGGTCTTGGCTCATTGTCCCAAGATTCTCTTTCACTTACGATGTAGGCTTAACACAGCATTTGCTTTTCTAGCTGAGCTGTCAGTATTTTGTTCTGAATACATAACGTCTCTGGGCTGCAGAAATGTTGGATGAAATATAACAACTTGTTAGCTGGCAGGCTGCCAGGAAGGCCACCTGTCAATGTAACACTTGATCTGAGTTCAGGGGCATTGAATATCGCTGTCCCGCCTAACGTGTTTCGCTGTAATATACAGCTTTTTCAAAGGTTTTCAAAAAGCTGTATATTACAGTGAAACGTGTTAGGCGGGGCAGTGGCATCTACCTATATCTGATCTTTACCAGTAAAGGAAGTTTTGGACCTGGTGACATTATAGAGCTCAGCCCGAAATACTTACATTTCTACTAACGGCCGTAGTGGAGGAGGTTAAGGAGGACTGCCTTTAATGTTTAAACCCTTTTGCTTTTGAACATGGATGTTTTGTAATTGCATTTTTGGGAATATTACATTTATAATATTTTACTGACAGAGTAGCACTAGATTTGTTTGTGCTTTTTCTTTAATGTGAGAAAATGAATTGGAAATTGGTAATCATCACTTAAAATAATTTGGACATCTGGCTAACCTTCCTGAGGTCTGGAGTGGTACAGATTGGAGTGAATTAATCGTGAGGCGCTTATGATTGAAAATCTGGTAAACATATCTGAGAGGTGGAGGGCACGTATGAACACCTTTGGTTGTGCATGCACCTTGGGATACAGCTCAACTGCGTCGTCCTAAAGAAGGAAATATCTTACCCATTATTGGATATAATTACTTGAGACTTGGATGTGCATGTGTTTGGGGATACCACATAAGTGTGGCATCCTAAAAAAATCGTATTTGCTCTGTGCCATTATCGTTTGTATTTGTCTGGGACTTTTTTGAGATGAGACGTCTGGCACATAGAAGCAGAATCTAAGTGTTTATTTATATTGTTTAATTTAATTTTAACTATGTATTTGTTGCACACCTGGCATAAGACCCCTTTGGCCTTTGATAAAACTATTACATTGTGGCCCACCTGGCATAAGACCCTTTGGGCCTTTGATAAGACTATTACATTGTGGATCACCTGACATTAGACCATTTTGGCCTTTGATAAAACTATGTAATTGTGGGACACCTGGCATTAGACCCTTTTATACAGTATTCACACTGATGCAGTACTATATCACATTACTGGCACTGCTGCAGTGCTATATCACAGTACTGACATTGAGAGGCTATTACACAGTACTGACATTGCTGCAGTACTATATGACAGCACTGAAACCGAGAGGCTATTACACAGTACTGACATTGCAGCAGTACTATATTACAGTGGTGACGTTAAAAAGCTATTACACAGTAATGAAACCACTGCAGTACTGTTACACAGTACTCCCAGTGCTGCAGTACTATATCACAATGCTGACATGGAGAAGTTATGGAGAAGTTATTACACAGTACTCACACTGAGAGACTATTAAACAGTGTTGATGCAGTACTACATCACAGTACTGACACTGAGAGGCTATTACACAGTACTCACACTGAGAGGCTATTACAATGTCCTGTCACTGCTGTAGTACTATATTACAGCACTGACACTGAGAGGCTATTACGCAGATCTCACATTGCTGCAGTACTGACACTGAGAGGCTATTACAGAGTACTGACAATTCTTTGGTACTATATCACAGTACTGACACTGAGGGGCTATTATACAGTACTGTCACTGCTACAGATCCATATCACAGTACTGATGCTGAAAGGCTATCACACAGTACTGTCACTGCTACAGTAATATATCACAGTACTGACACTGAGAGGCTATATCACAATACTGACACTGAGAGGCTATTACACAGATCTCACACTGCTGCAGTACTATATCACAGTACTGACACTGAGAGGCTATATCACAGTACTGACACTGAGAGGCTATTACACAGATCTCACACTGCTGCAGTACTATATCACAGTACTGACACTGAGAGGCTATTACACAGTACTGGCACCGCCGCATTACTATATCATAGTACTGACACTGAGAGGCTATTACACAGTACTGGCACTGCTACAGATCCATATCACAGTACTGATGCTGAAAGGCTACCACACAGTACTGTCACTGCTACAGTAATATATCACAATACTGACACTGAGAGGCTATATCACAGTACTGACACTGAGAGGCTATTACACAGTGCTGGCACTGCTGCAGTACTATATCACAGTACTGACACTGAGAGGCAATTTCACAGTACTGTCACTGCTGCAGTACTATATCACAGCACTGACACTGAGAGGCTATTACACAGTACTGACACTGAGAGGCTATTACAATGTTCTGTCACTGCTGCAGTACTATATCACAGTATTGACACTGAGAGGCTATTACACAGTACTGACACTGAGAGGCTATTACAATGTTCTGTCACTGCTGCAGTAATATTTTACAGTACTGACACTGAGAGACTATTACACAATACTGGCACTGATGCATTACAATATCACAGTACTGACACTGAGAAGCTATTACAATGTCCTGTCACTGCTGCAGTACTATATCACAGTACTGACACTGAGAGACTATTACACAATACTGGCACTGATGCAGTACTATATCACAGTACTGACACTGAGAGGCTATTACAATGTCCTGTCACTGCTGCAGTACTATATCACAGTACTGACACTGAGAGGCTATTACAATGTCCTGTCACTGCTGCAGTACTATATCACAGTACTGACACTGAGAGGCTATTACAATGTCCTGTCACTGCTGCAGTACTATATCACAGTACTGACACTGAGAGGCTAATACAATGCCCTGTCACTGCTGCAGTACTATATCACAGTACTGACACTGAGAGGCTATTACAATGTCCTGTCACTGCTGTACTATATCACAGTACTGACACTGAGAGGCTATTACACAGTACTGGCACTGCTGCAGTACTATATCACAGTGCTGACACTGAGAGGCTATTACACAGTACTGACACTGCTGCAGTACTATATCACAGTACTGACACTGAGAGGCTATTACAATGTTCTGTCACTGCTGCAGTACTATATCATAGTACTGACACTGAGAGGCTATTACAATGTCCTGTCACTGCTGTACTATATCACAGTACTGACACTGAGAGGCTATTACACAGTACTGGCACTGCTGCAGTACTATATCACAGTGCTGACACTGAGAGGCTATTACACAGTACTGACACTGCTGCAGTACTATATCACAGTACTGACACTGAGAGGCTATTACAATGTTCTGTCACTGCTGCAGTACTATATCATAGTACTGACACTGAGAGGCTATTACACAGTACTGGCACTGATGCAATACTATCTCACAGTATTGACACTGAGAGGCAGGGGCGGACTGGGACCAAAAAACGGCCCTGGACTTTTTGGTCAGACTGGCCCTTCTGTACTGTGCTCGGCCCGGTAAAGTGAGTCAACGCCACATTAATATATATATATATATATATATATATATCTGAGCGGGATCGGCCCGGGACCTCCAACCGGGCATCCAAAATCGGGATGCCCCACTGTGTGAAACCCCCCAGGTTACCTGCTACACTTACCTTACTTCCCGGTCCAACGACGCATGCGCAGGCCACGGCCGCATCCCCGCTATCCCTCTAGCAGGGCGTATGCCCGCGCCAGGCATTTGTGAATGGCCGGTGCGGGCACCTTCCCCGTTTGAGGGTAGCTGGGGATGCGGCCGTGGCTCACGCATTCGCCACTGCACTTAGGACGCTGGCTTAGGATAGTCAAAATCCTGGGTTTTGGTCCACTTCAAAGAGTTTTGGTCCTTTTCTGTGGGGCGCCCTGATTTGGGATGCCCCATTTTGTGCAACCCCCTCAGATCACCAGTAAAACTTACCTGACCAGCGATCCACTGGCTCATGCATGGGTTCTCCTCGCTAAGGGCTGGGTGAAGCTGAGCTGGCTGCCAGCCACATCCCACCAGCCTCTAGCTGGTGCAGACACATGTTTGAACCACGCATGTGTTGTTTGATTAGCGGTCAGGTATTTTTACTGGGAGGGGGCATGTAAAGAAGCTTTCATCTGTCTATACAATACATTGCTACACCACAGTCTAGCTCCCCCTGGCGCTGTGCGTCCTCAATAGATACTGGGTCATACCATGTGCGGGCAGGGGGGATACTCAAGGAAAAGAAAATCAACAACCACAAACTGTAAAAATTGTACAAAAAAAACCCACAAAACAGCAGTGTCCATGCTGCTGGGGCCCCATAACAATACTGGTGCAATTCAAATGCTAAAAGCAAACTTTTTTAATGCCCCTGCTGCCGCCCCCCTCGCCTGCACATTCTGGCCGCCCGAGGCCGGTGCCTAATGTTAAATACAGGCCTGCCTCTCCTGCTATCACCCGGCCGGCTGCGGAACTAGGAAGCCGACCGGATTTGTCCCGGTATGCCCTGTGGCCAGCCCGCCCTGGATGAGGGTGGGATGTAGGTCATGTGAGGGATGCCCCCTTGTGGACCCTGTTGCAGTCTTATAAGGAAGAATACAGAAGGAGAAGAGCTTACACTCTATTAGGGTATAAGGGAGGATACAGGAGGAGAAGAGCTTACACTCTATTAGGGTATAAGGGAGGATACAGGAGGAGAAGAGCTTACACTCTATTAGGGTATAAGGGAGGATACAGGAGAAGAGCTTACACTCTATTAGGGTATAAGGGAGGATACAGGAGGAGAAGAGCTTACACTCTATTAGGGTATAAGGGAGGATACAGGAGGAGAAGAGCTTACAATCTATTAGGGTAATCAGGAGGGTGCGGTCACCTCCTGCTGTGTGTGCTTCCTCTGATTACCTGCAGCTGGAGAGCTGTGAGCTGTGTGCTGTGAGCTGTGAGCTGAGAAGCCTGAGGCCTTGCTGGGAGGATTATCCCAGGCAAGATGGAGGATTCTGGGGGTGAATCTCGCCGATACCCCCGGAGGACTATTAAACCTCCGGATCCCGGGACTGCTTCCACCAGCGGCGCTAGTAACACCACGGTGCCCCAGCCCGGTGAGAGTTTGTCAGCCTTTCGCAGCCGTGTATGCAGTAATTTGTGCAATGTGGCGAAGGAGGAGGAGAAGCTGCGCAAGATGAAAATCGCATTAAAGAAAAAGAAAATGGACACCAGCAAGGCGAGAGGATTGGATAAGCGGTCAAGCAAAGCAGACTTAGCTGAGCTTGAATCAACATGTCGGCAGCAGGCGCTCAGGCCCCACAGTGAAGGAGGAAGAGGCCGACCATGTGGACGAGACCCAGATGGTGGAGGATTCTCCAGCTGTACCTCCACCCAAAGTTGCAGCAGTAGCAGAGCCAGGAGCCCCGGAACCAGCATTGGAAGACTCTCTTGCTGAGGCAACACATCATGAGTGTGTGACATCGCTGGGCATCCAGGGAGCCCCTACTGGAGCAGATCTTCCAGAGGACAGCCGCCAGCCTGAGGAGCCATGCCAGCTAAGGACAACGTCCATCTGTCCAGCCAATCTGCGGAGTGCGCCATAGGCGCTGTGTCAGGGGGTATAGAAGACTGTGGCGCTCCTTGCCCTGAAAAGGGTGAGGTGGCGCCAGACGTAAGTACCATCCTGGCACCCATCCGGGTTCCTGGGTGCGCCGAACTTGGTGGGCCTGGGGCCATGGGTGACTCACCCGCAGGTTTGGGTCTTGCTGGCAGGGCTTCTATTGTTTCTGCTTCAGCTGGTTTGGGTGCTGTTACTGCTGTTGTTGATCCTGTTACTGCTGCTGTGTCTGGGGTTGAGTCCACAGGGGTTAATTCTATTGTTGGACTTTCTGCTAAGCCCGCTGCTGTGACTGCTGCTGTGACTGCTGCTGATGATACGACTGTCCCCTCACCTGCACCTCTGGTGGACAATAAGAAGACTGTGCCACCTAATGCTGGGGCCCCTGCTGTCCGCCCTGCCCTGTATTTCATCCAGCGAGGTGGCACAGGGAGTGGGGCCAATAATGCTGTTGGTGCTGCAGTGCAGCCCCCTGTGTCCTATGCCCAGGTTGCCAGGCGCGGAGGAGAAGCTGCTGGTGAGAGGATGTCTGTGCCCAGTGAGGTCAACGCCCCTGCCAGTGGCTTCAATAGGCGCAACCTGGTCCAGCTTAGGTGGGAGGGGCCAGTTATCACCCGGCGGGCGGTGGTGGATCTCATCCTGGGTATGGGATTTACAGCCGCAGACATTTTTGCCCTAATCAGTCCAGTGGGGAGCGCAGAACATGACTTGAGCTTCGTTAGACCAGAGGGGATGGACTTGTTTTGGGAGCGGTACGAGCTGCAAAAGCAACGTCCTGCCTGGAAGGGGTTAACTCCCATCCAGGTCTCCAGGCAGCAGCTCATAAAAAACATCACCATCCTAGTAAGAAACGAGTCCATTCCCCCCTCAGATTTGACCGTCTGGCTAAGGCGTTATGGTGATGTTCTCACTCCCCTGAAAAAAATTTTGGACGATCGCGACATCTGGACCGGGGGCTGGTCAGTGACCCTGAGGCTCCGCAGGAATGGCAACCAGGTCACCCACTTGCCATCATCTGCCTATATTGGCCGTGACCGGCTGACCATCTTTTATCCTGGTCAGCCCAAGGTTTGCCATAAATGTGGGGCCAAGGGTCACTTCAGCTCCTCCTGCTCGCTTCTTAGGTGCTCGTTGTGCCAGGGCTTGGGACACTTGGCTAAGGACTGCAATACGATCCGCTGTAATCTATGTAACCAGCTCGGCCACCCTTATAGTCAGTGTCCTGAGGCCTGGCACAACCTGGACAGGGAAGTGGTGCAGGAAATGCTGCGGCTGGATAGGGAGGAACATTCCCATGCTGTCCCGTCTACAGTCCCTCCCCCCACTCAGCTGGGGGTTCCTGAGGCCCCTGCGCCCGCTCCTGTACCATCTGCAGGGGTCCCTAAGGTGAATCCCCAGTCTGCCCCCAAGTCAGCAACCACCAATGTAAGATCTAGTAATTTAATAGCTGAGGCGGCCCAGGGGGCTGGCACTGCAAGTACCAAGGGGGTCCCAGTAATTGTGGCCCCTGCTGTAAAACCTCGCAGGCTGGGGCTAGGTGATCCTGATCCTGCACCCCCTTCTGAGCAGGGTGGGAGTTCAGATCCCAAGACAGCGTGGTCTGGACTCTCCCCTGGGGATCAGGGTTACCTGGCTTACAGGCTAGCTACAAAGAAAAAAGGGAAAAAGGGTAATGCAGTGCTGGAGCCGGGGGAGAGCAGTGGGGTGCAGCTCTCCAACAGGTTTGAGGCACTTTCTTAGGACTCATCTATTGAAATATCTTCTTTCGATTCCGAGGCTTCAGATATGGAGGAGGAAGCACCAGTCTCCTCCAGTAAGCGTTTAGGGTCAGATAGTGAGGCCGGAGGGAAGGCTAAGAGACGTTCTCCCGAATGACTCTGATGGCAGTTCCCCCTCCGATAAAGGTGGCAACCATTAATGTTGCCAGCATTAAATCTGTAAGCGCTCGTTTTATGGCCTTATTTTTTCTCAGCCAGTTTGATGCTGACATTTTATTTTTGCAGGAGACCAGATTGGCCAGTCTGGTCGACATTCACGCTGTGAAGCGGGAGTGGAGGCACGGACCCCCTTTTTGGTCTCTTGCGGCCGAGCCTTACAGCGGAGTGGCGGTGCTTTTTAAAACCGACATGGTAACTTGCCGGCGGGTCATTGAGGTGGAGATCGGGAGGTGCATGGTATTGGACGTCATTGTGAAGGGGCAGGACCTGCGCCTAATAAATATCTATGGACCTCAAACTAAGTGGGACAGGAAATGCCTCTTTACAAAGATCAAGCCGTTCCTTTTTACAGCCCGGCCAGTAGTCTTTGGAGGTGATTTTAACACCGTGACTAGGCCCATGGACAGGAGAGGCTTCAAAGGCAAGCTGGGCTGCGATAGTCTCTTTTTGAATAGTATGGTTAGAGAGGCAGGTCTGGAAGATGTGCACATTAAGCACTCCCCGGACCTCACGGGCTTCACTTTTCAGCGAGGTAGCAGTCAGAGTAGGATAGACAGGTTTTTTTTGAAGGAGGGCTCGGCTTCTCAGCCTCCGCGGCTGCAGGCGGTCGAGTTCTCCGATCACCTTTTACTATCGATGGTCTTGAATGCTTCTGACACACCCCCTAGAGGAAGGGGCATCTGGAGGATGAATTCGGCTCTCCTTGAGGAGGAGTGGGTAAGACAATCCTTTGAGGAATTCTTTCAGGCACAGGTTTCCATTTAGGATTTTTGCAGCAGCAGGTCTGAGTGGTGGGAGCTGACCAAAATGAGAATTGCTGGGCTTTTCAGGGGCCTAGGGAAAAGAAAACAGCTTGATAAATACATTGCCTACCAGCGCTTGCGGAGGAAGCTTGACATCCTTGTCTCGAATGGTGGAGATCAAGGGGCAATCTCTGAAGTCAAGCTTCTCCTCAGGAAGTGTCAGTATGACCGGCATGCTTCTCTGGTTCTGGAAAGGGATTATGGGAAATACCACTCGCCCGATCCCTATCAGAATTGCAGACAGGCTGCAGCTCTCAAGACTGTCCTTGGTCTAAAGGATAGTACAGGATCCCTGGTAAGATCTAAATCTGGGATCCTGGAGATTATTAGGTCCTTTTATGCTGACCTCCTGGGCAGAAAGGTTCTTGACCGGGCAAGGATGGAAAGTTTCCTGGACTCTACTCCAGGATTGGAAAATGGTGACATTTCTATCACTGGCTTGACAGAACCGGTCACGGCTGATGAGGTGGTAAGTGCAATTGATCACCTTGCCATCAAAAAGTCGCCCGGGTCAGATGGTCTGACAGCTGAATTTTATAAATGTTTTAAGACCATCCTGGCACCACATTTGGTGGAGGTTTTTAATTGCTGTCTGGCAGAGGGTTCCCTCCCTCCCTCCATGAGGTGCTCGGCCGTGATCCTTCTGTCAAAAGGTAAGGACTCTTCGATGATTGAGAACTGGCGCCCCATCAGCCTTCTCAATGTCGATAGAAAGATACTGGCAAAGATTTTGTTCTGGCGCTTGACGTCAGTGGCGGAGCTACTGCTTTCTTGTCACCAGCATTGCTCCATCCAAGGTAGAAGCACCTTCTCAGCGGTTTTAGCTGTCCGGGAAGCCTTGGAGCGGTGCAGGGCTGCAGGCTGGGGAAAGTACTTGTTGGCGTTGGATCAGGCAAAGGCTTTTGATAGGGTCAATCATGAGTACCTATGGCTGCTTCTTGGTAAGTACGGCCTGCCGGGGCGGTTCATTAATTGGCTACAAACCCTGTATGAAGGGGCTGAGAGCTTCCCTCTTGTTAATGGTTGGGTTGGAAGGCCTTTCGAAGTTGGCTCTGGTGTGCGACAGGGATGCCCCCTGAGTCCCCTACTGTATGTGTTTGCGATCGATCCCTTTATAAGGAGGGTCGAGAGCAGCATGTTATGTGGGGTTCCTCTGGGTATGCCTGGTGAGCCTCCTTTGAAGGTCATTGCCTATGCTGATGATGTATCTGTGATTGTCTCTGGGACAAATGAGGCGGAGGAGGTGGCCTCTCTGATAGCACAGTATACAGAAGCGTCGGGCTCCAAGGTCAATCACGAGAAGAGTGAAGTTTTCTGGATGGGTGAGGGTGAGGGCTTCGAACTTCCGGACGCCTTCCCAGTGCCCCAGCAGGAAATTAAGATCATTGGCATAAATTTCGGTCCTGGCGATTATGGCCAAAAAAACTGGGAGCGCAGGCTGGAAATTGCCAATGCCAAGGTTGCAGTCTGGAAGAGCTGGAAAATGTCTCTCAGGGAAAGGGTTGACCTTATCAAGACCTACCTGATCCCCATCTTTTTATACGTCAGCTTCGTCTGTGTTTTGCCAGTGTCTCTCTACACCAGGGTCTACAGCGTGTTTTTCCAGATGTTATGGGGAAACCGCATGAACCTGGTGAAAAGAAATGTCACCTACCTATCTAGGCGGGAGGGTGGCCTAGGGATGGTCAACCCAGTCGTGTTTTTCTCTCTCTTGTTTCTGAAACATAATTTTGGAAGCATGTTGGCAGAGAGCCCGCCTGGCTGGGTGGGTATTTTCCAGTCCTGGTTTAAGCCCTTCCTGCGAGACTGGGAGAATGGTGGCCGGATGAAAAGCCCTCGAGTTCCTCAGGCTCAGCTCCCGGCCTATGTTGCCCCGTGCTTGAAAATACTTCGGCAATGGCAACTGACAGCAGAGGACATGAAATCTACTCCGAGGAAGCTTCTTGTGAGTCGGGTCCTGGGTCCGGCTTTTCATGAGCCATTGTCCCTCAGGGATTGCCCAGGCTCCATCATGAGGGAGGGTTTGAGGCTTATTAACTCCTCAAGAATTCCTTTGAAATACCGGGATATAGCCTGGCTCTCCTTCCAAGGAAAACTCTACCTTAGGGGGATCCGGAAGAGTCGCAGCCTGCCAGAGATAATTTGTCTCCGGGAGCAGTGTCGGGATGAGGTGGAGACTATGGACCACTTCCTGCTCCGGTGTCCCTTTAATGTAGAGGTGTGTAAACAGGTGGGGTTGGCCCTCGGTGCCCCCTTCTTCTCCCAGCTTTCCTATGCTGAGTGGGTATATGGAGCATTCAAGAACAGAGGGGATTTTTGTTTGGACACTTTATATCTAGTTAGTCTAGTGATCCGCTATTTCACATGGAATGCACGGTGCCAGCTCTGCATTAGGAAGAAAGTCCTCCCTGTCCCGGTGGTGGTGCATGACATCCTGCATGAGGTGGGCAAGATCCGGGTGCTGGAGAGGGACAGGTGGGAACGGGGGGCCTGGATGAAGGCGTGGAGGAACATCAGGCCTCCTTGATCCCCATGACTTCCCTCTGGGTGAGCTTTCCTATCTCTTATCACCCATAGATTTTTATAACAATGACAGATTTTTGAAGAACGGCTGCATGCACAGGTGACGGGGTCTCTTAGTCTTCCTGCTGAGTTGTGTAGAGTGTAGTGTTTAGGTTGTAGATAGGATTGTATATAGAATAATGGATATTATATATTATATGCCGAATTGTTAGGCCTGTTTCTTTTTGTTTAGTTATTATTTATTTTATTTTTATTTATTTATTATTGTAACTTTGTATATATTGTATATATTGTATATGATTGCTTGATTTTACTCAATAAAAAAAGTTACAATCTATTAGGGTATAAGGGAGGATACAGGAGGGGAAGAGCTTACACTCTATTAGGGTATAAGAGAGGATACAGGAGGAGAAGAGCTTACACTCTATTAGGGTATAAGGGAGGATACAGGAGGAGAAGAGCTTACAATCTATTAGGGTATAAGGGACGATACAGGAGGAGAAGAGCTTAAACTCTATTAGGGTATAAGGAGGATACAGGAGGAGAAGAGCTTACACTCTATTAGGGTATAAGGAAGGATACAGGAGGAGAAGAGCTTACACTCTTTTAGGGTATAAGGGAGGATACAGGAGGAGAAGAGCTTACACTCTATTAGGGTATAAGGGGGCGGGTTGACAGGAGGGTTGGTTGGTGGGTATTTAGATGTGCGAGTGGGCAGGTGGTCAGGCAGGTAGGTAGGTGGGTGGGTGACTGCCACCTCCACGTCAGAATCCGCTGATTCCACCTGCACACCACTCCAGTCTGCTGATGGTCCAGGGTCTGAGTAGGTAGGTAGGTGAGTGGCAAGTATATAGATAGGTGGGTGGATTAGGCAGTTGGATTAATAGGTGGGTGAGTGAGCAGGTGGGTAGATGGGCAGGGCAGGGTGGGTTAAGAGAAACACATTGCACCATTAATTAGTATTAGCATTTAGTTTGAGGTTTATTGGAACACAGTACAGCAACAGCATGGACTCACCTGGAGCCACTTCACTGCCAAGTTGGAGAATCCTTTCTGTTGTTGACTTCTCTCCTTTAATCAACTGCAGGCTGCTAACTTGTCCTCGTGGGTGAGACACACACACATCTCTCTCTCTCTCTCTCTCCCTCCCCCCTTCCTCTCCTCGGGCTATGGCTGCAGCCCTCACACTCACACACACACACACACACACACACACACGCTCTCTCCCCTCCCCACTCTTCCCCCTCACCGACCTCTGCTCCAGCCATCAATCACAGTTTCTCTCCGTTTAATCACTCACGTCATCCTCTCCCCGCGCTGGCCGGCCAGCATGCCTGGAAGCGGAAGTGCTGGCTTCTGCTGTGCTCTGGGCTGGCCTCCGCAGTGGGGGAAACAAGAGAGGAGTTTTTTGTTCCATTGAGCCACCAATGTAAAAAAAAAAATGACAGCTGCACGACGTACGTGGACGCCGGGCAGAGCTGCGCGCCCAGGGAGCTGGGGGTGCGCGTCCGCGCTCCCGCGCACCTTACAGGGAACACTGGACTCGCGGCCCTCCCTGGCACCGGCCTACCGGGATTTTGCCCGGTATGCCCTATGGCCAGCCCGCCCCTGCTGAGAGGCTATAACACAATGCTGAAACCCTACCTATCTCACCCTCATTCTGTCACCTTTCTCTAAATACTACATTTCCTGAAAGGGATAATAGCGAGATTTAACACCTATCTATCTCTGACTAAATGTTTTTTCATTATAAATGTCTTAAAAAGGACAGTGGTTTTGGAAACAAATAAAGCCCTGTTTGTTCCTCAACAGCAGCACCTCTCACTTACTAGCTTGCACAGTGGCATTGTGCTGCGACCACCACCACACCACCTTTTATATGGCAGGATCAGGTGTTCCGCCAGGCCAATGGAGGGAGGGGAAGGAAGAAGGCTGATTGGCTGAACTCGTGCCCGGATTTCTAACCTGGTTCGGGTTCGCCCAACCCTGATTACCAGTAACATAATTTATTACCTTATAGAAAAATGAACAGCATTATCACATAGTGTGCCATGTGACCACTCAATCAAAAATACAGCTGACCATATTTATTCTTTAGGACCCCAGTGGACAGAGTGCTATGGCAGCAAATTACGCTTTAAGCACCCATCCAACCAATCCAAAACCTTATTGACTTCATATTCAGGGTCATTCTCCACATGTAATGGGGGGGGGGGGAATTCAGTAACTATACATGAAAAGCATTAGGAATCTTAATAGATGAAGGAAGATCAACCTTAAATGTAATATTGCTTAGTTTCTTGATGATTGGAAAAGGACCAATGTACTTAGGACCAAATTTAGATGCAAGCTGGTGCAGGGCAAATATATTTGTTAAATAATTGAGCCAGTTCAGGGGCAAATGGGAGTTTGGACAAGGGGACAAAATGTGTCATTTAAAGCGGACCTTCACCCTGAATAAGAGCATATCATATATGTTTCCCACACCCTGTACATACAGATTGCCCACATTAAAAATCATCCTACCTGTACCTACTGCATGTTATGAGCCTTTACACATCCAAGATGGTGGCTCATGGAGCAAACAGGAAGGATTATGCCGCTCTGCATTCTGGGTTTGCTGTCCTTTCCCTGACCCCAGCTCTGCTCTGTCTGTGCAGAGCACAGCTATAACCCCACCCCCTGTACTTTATCCCGCTCTCCTGTCCTCAGTATATGTGATGTTTCTGAGTCAAGATGGTGGCGCCCGTATCCTAGAGTCCTGAACAGAGTTGCAGCCCGGTGTGTGGGAAAGAATAACAAGTAAGTGACTAAAAACTTACAATATATTAATTTTAGATGCTGGGGAATAGTTTAAGGGTTTGGGCTTTTCATAAAATCATGCTGAAGGCCCGGTTTAGCTATGACTATGACCCAAATGACCATGTTAACTTGCGACTTAGGTAAATCAACAATGAAATCCATATGGGTTCATGGTTCTCTAGGGATCTTGGCTGCCCAAATGACCAATGTTTTAGCACAGTTAAATGCATATGGGGCGGAGCATATCGACAATGAGAAGGGTTGCCTGGAGGTGAATCCACCTAGAATGGTTCCAACAAGCTAGACAAATCTGACAATAAAGCCCCAACCGCATGACCCAGGGGCAAAATGGGTTCCTTCACTTCAAATCTACCCTTACATTCCCCAAAGTGTCTCCACTCCTCAAATGCCAACTTTATACCTAGCAACTCCCAGTTCTCCACATCATAATTCTGTTTGGCAGAACTGATATTACGAGAGAAGTAAGCACAGGGGTGTTGCCTTTTGGGAATGCCAAAATATTAAGAGAGAACAGCCCCTAAGCCAAGTTCAGAATCTTCAACAACGAATGGACAACTTATATCAATGTGAATTAGCACTGGAGCTGAGGTAAAGGCCTCCTTCAGGGTTTGAAAGGCCTTCACAGCTGGAGAGGACCATTCCTCCTAAAAGGCACCTTTGCGGTTTAAGTCCATAAGTGGAGCATCAATGGATGAGCACCCTTTAATGAATCCTCTTTAGAAATTAGCGAATCCAAGCAATCTCTGTAGGGCTGTCAAGCTTCTGGGTTGAAAACTGAGGAAACGTTAGCGGGATCCCTAGCCAGGCCCTGGCTAGAGACTAGAAACCCAGGGAGGGAACCTCGGTGACCTTGAATACACACTTGGATACTGTTCTCTCTCATTTTCTATAACACCGCTTTTACATGATGATGATGTTTAGATACTGACCAAGAGTTATAAAGAGTTATAATAGTTTCAGTGAGACCTATCCGAAATTGACTACAGAGGGACTGATCGTTCCAGCGAGAATCGATTGCCCATCATCGGAATTCAGCACTCTACTCCTCTGCAGTGCATTTACCTTGTTTGAGACTTTACAGTTTGGCGTCAGCCATTGAAGCCAAATCTGGATCGTCATACAGAACTTCAATGGATTTAAAGAAGGCAGCCACTATAAGGAAGCATTGGTATAAACCAACCTGAACATCCAGGTCTGTGGGTCCCCTTGTAGAAGGGAAATCACCAGGCCCACGGTCTGAAACTCAGTACCTGATGAGTTGAACCACATTTGGAAATACATATGGCAAGAGTTATTGAAATTGGAGAACTTGGTGCGGTCCCCATTGAACTTTTCAGAAAGGGTAACGTTAGGATTTGCAGAGGCCGAGGTCACTTGAGAGGGAGGTGGCTGATGTTTCTCCTCAACGGCCACTTGATCAGTAAGCTGGTCAATGGTGCTGGTCATAGCCTATATTTGCTCCACAAGACCTTTCAGGTTCAGGTCCATAAAGCCTACTCTCCACTGCTATCCCCCCACTGCAAGCTGACTGTAAGTGGGGCTCATGGGAGGTCAGACGAAGCAAGGGTCATACACAGGAAATCAGTCCAACAGGCTTGTTAGAGGGCAGGCCAGAGGTCAAAACTGGTAGAGGCAAGGTCAAGGATTCCAAGGTCAGCAACAGGGGTCAAACACAAGTAGCAAAGAAACAGACCACTGCACAACACCCAAGCTCTAGCTATCATGGGCACAATGACACGGGCTGGGGCATCTACACAGGTGAAGGTGTGCAGCGATTGGCTGGGGCACCCTTGGGCTTACTAGCCCAGCAACAACACCAGGGCTGATTAAGGGCACACTAAACTGAAGTCTGAGCCCATAACATTGTTGGAGACCATTGGCCCATTCAAACTAGTCTCCACTACCTGTAGCGCCACCGGGGGCATAAAGTGCTCATGTGTGCACACAAGTAGAGTTCCAGGAGATGGACATGGCTGGAGGCATAGGGCAGGGGAGTGACTTGTCATGACACCAGGATATCTAGGATAGAATACCTCTTTGGGTTTAGGGCCCGCTGAGGGTTTATGTTCCCCTTTAAGACAGTCTGAGCTTAGAACTTTCTCAGAAATATAAGCTGGCTCCCGAATCCACCTTTTAATGAGTTTTGGCAACTGGTAGACAAATATGCCCTTAGATATATCCTATATACTGTACTGGGCAATACTGTGTATAATGCATTCAGGCAGACTATTTAGAGGTGGCATAAGACTGGCACCAGTTATTTTTGCTATAGCCAAAAAGATAATTCTGCAGTGGTAGATCTATCCTTCTTCTGTTTTTAGAAATGTTTAAATTCTTGTTTCAAAAGGAGCTCCTTAATGGTAAAAGGAGGGTTTATCAACAATCTCATACCAGAAAGTAGGCAAAGCCTGGTTACAACTTTTGGAAATGGCCCAATTCAATTTGATTTATTAATTACCCTCTATATGTGGCTACATGGTCAACCAAGTATTATGTCTTAAAATAATGTGTCCACATGGTAAATATACTTTATATAAATCAGGAGAACAAAAGGTCTAGAAGGGGAAGAAAGTTTGATGTATCAATATTCCATCTAAACTGTACATAGTTTTGTTCTGAATACTTGGAGCATACCTGCATTTTGTTAATCTGTTAATATAACATTTGATTAATTAATCAATTAATGAGATATATATATATATATATATATATATATATATATATATATATATATATTAGTTGATAGCCGTGTTTTTTAATCTAAATACAGAATAATAAGGAGTAGAATTCAAAGCCCTTCAATGAACCTTGTAATTGCCTTTAGTAATAATGCGACAGGAAATATGGTTTTTGTACTGTACATGCACCTTCCTTTTTTCCTCTTCTCTTACTGTAATTAATCAGATTTTTTTTGCCCAGTGCAACACCTGTAAAGACAATAAAAATTATTAAAACTCAAATATACATATTATGTTAGAAGTAAACTTCCTTACTTTTCCTGTTTCTCTTAGTTACCCATGCTAGAAATACTAACATGTCTGATCACACTGCAATTGATTCATTCAGTTTGTTATGTGCTCCCTGTGTCTAGCTGCAGTTCTAGCTGTGCTAACCAGGTTTCCTGAGAGACATGACCTGGGGGCAGTTGTCACTAGGGGCCTTATTTAACAAGGGATAGCGTCATGCAGCGCCTGGTTAGTGGGAGTTAGCGCCAAATAGCGACTGGTCAACGCCGGACATGGCACACAATTGCACATTTATCAACCAGAATCTGTTTAGCGACTGGAATAGCGACATGTAGCGGATGATTCATCAATTTCTCATCCTCAGCGAACAGCGCCAGTGTTGTTTTTTTTTTTTTTTTTAATTTGTACATGTATTAAACATTAATTCTGATTTGTCAGGAATGTTTGGGAATTTTTTTTTTTTTTTTTTTTAATGTATTTAGGAATGTGTCACTTGGATGTCCAAATCACAGCCCTCTCCCAATGTCATTTCAGTTATTGTTGGCATTTTTGAAGGTGTCAAACCCCCCAAATAATCATTTATTTTAAACCGTTACAGGCGCTCTATGCCGCAGTCAGCTAAAAACAGCGCGCACGCTCTATGCTAGTAATTTCTTTGTTGAATCCGTGTGCCGTCCGCTGTGCTGATCATACATGTGGTATTGTTTTTTTTTGTGGCAATTGACTTGTAACGCCCCCAGTCGCTGTTGATGAATATGCAGCAGACACGGGCGCAGCTGACTCGTCACTGTACGCTATTTTAATGTTGCGTATCCTAGCGAATTGTTAAGCGTATATTAGCGTATTTTAGTGATGCGTGTGTTTTTTTTTTTCTGCATTTTACTTTCGTTTTGCAACTTCCGGTTTCCACCTCTGAGGACTGAACATGCGGCCCAGACGCCCAGCCATCCGCCTCCCTAGCTACTCCTCTGATTGTCTGTTACAGGTGGGCCTGGTGAATTAGCACTAATCCTGTGCCCTTGTTATCTGCATTTTAGGGCATCATAGAGCCACCACCTCCAGCAGCTATGCGCCATCCCTTGCCCGCGGGCATAGTCGTGGTAAGTGTTTGTTGATATCCCTCACATGGCATATGTAATGACATTCCAAAAAACATACACACGCTTACTGGTCCATAGTACAAGATTGTAGTGTAATTTTAAAAAACCTCAGGAACCCCACTCCAGTCCAATCCAACTGCAAACAACCCCAATGTTATTGCGTACACCATGATGGTGGCTAGCAAATGGGTTAGTTTTGTAAGTTGTTCCTGCTAACACATGTTGCACACTCTACAATTAATATTCTACCCTCAACTTAAATTACTGCATTAGCATTGCACTGTAAATGTTAGTGGCACATTATATTGATGTGTCCATGTTGCACACATAAATAATTCCCATGACCTCACGGACCAGTAAATATGCTAATGTATGACAACATGTGTGTAACCATGCTAGCATTATTTTCCAGACTCCCTAAACAGATGGATGTCGAATCTTAATGTGTAATTGCTAAATTAATTTTGGTTTTGGTTTTGGTTTCTCATGACAGATGTTTCCATGCAGACGGACCCTGTGACCATACTCCCCAGCTCCAGGGACGTCCAGCAGCATGGGTCACAGCTGCGATGGTGAGTATATCAACTTCATATCCAAAATACTTAGGACACCTATGTCTTAGCCTAAAATCTATCATAATTGCCAATGTCCCTATGTGTTTACCAAGCACACATCTAGGTGACATTTGCTAGACCCACAATCATAATTGCATGTCTGCATGCTTGATTGTTGGCTCACATTTTTGGTTTTTAGACTTATTGGTTAAATGTTTGCTTTCCCAAAAAATAGTTGCAATATAAGGTTGTGAACTCTAATATGATTTTGACAAGTAGTTTAATCTGTAGGACTTTGGACATGATGTTTGGATGAAAATAACCCAAACAATGACCTCAATGTAACTTATCCCTTCATTTCTTCCAAACGGTTACTACAAAATGTATGGTTTGGATGATTAATGCACATGTAAGGCAGGCACTAGTACTCATATAATGGTAATACATAAGGGCCCAGTTTGTACCAATGTTAATGTGTTGGTCACATAATTAGAGCAAACTACATAAGATTCCTACATCTGTGTATGTTTCTATCCCATTCTATTTGTTAAATATTATTTTTTACTCTATACAGCTTGTGTAACAGAGCATCGCAGACTGTGGCAGTACGTCCGTCGAACGCGCCTTATGCTGCTGGGCAAGAAGAAACAGCGTTAGGGTGGGGGGTATGGTTTGTTCTGCTGTGCGGATTAATGTTGGCCATGTTGGATGCCTTTGAAGGCAATAAATGTTTTTACATTTTCTACTTTCAGTGTGTTGTGTCTTTTAAAGCATAGTTTAAGTGTCTAGCAACCCATTAGTTAGTACATTTTCAAACACATTGTTAGGCATTTAATGTGTTAAGCATAGTAATGTATGGCAAACAATGTGTGTCAGAAATTTCTGCCTACATGTACATATCTAGATATAGAGACTTATCCCTGACTGTGTTAGTAGGTATGTATTTTCAAAAACACTAATTGGAGGTTTTGTTCAAACATTTATTCCACAAACAAAAATTCATTTAAATTAATGCATTTGAATGTTATAATAAGTGCCACAATTATTCCCTGGGTGGCCTGGGAGGTTGAGTCTCATTGCTAGGGGTTGTGTTGGGGGACAACAGTGCAGTAAGAAAAATAGACTGCTGTTGTATTAGCTGATGTATCAACAACAAAGTTTGGTCCTGGCGCTGTCCAGATTGTTGTATTGCATTTGACATTTGTTGTATTGCATGAAGAATCTCAGAGTGGTGTTGATTGCGCACTTCACGCAGTTGTTGCTGCAGGTCCAGAATTTGTTGCCGATCCACCAGCGACTGATTTGCCAACGCCGCAATGCGCTCATCAGTTCCAGCACGCAGCTGTTGGTGACTGTAGGCCTCCAGCATCCGGACCCCTAGCTGGTAAAAATCTGAACTTGTGGGTGCACTTGCTCCAGTTGGAGGATGATCAGCCTAAAACACAAAAAACAAGATTGTAGTGAAGCTGGAACAATAAAGCTAATCCCATCCCAAAAAATAAAAAAAATGGTTCCATTATAATGTACCGTTGGTTCATCCTCTGTAGCCTGGGCACATGGCACTTGGGTGGAGTGCACAGCCCGGGTTTCTGTGAAGGACTCCTGCTAACCAACAAATATGTTGTATCTTACATGGTGGATCCTGTTGTACCCCCAAACATGTCAATGTGGTTACTGTTCAAACAAATCAGCCATGGTACCTCAGTGTGCTCCTGCCAAACTAGTTCCGGTGTCTGACTGCCAGAAAGGGGCAAATCAACATCTGAGAGATGGGGCAAGCTGGCATATGCTAAACAGGAAAGTCATGTTAGTAGGTCATTTGAGATTGTGGGACTATTTTTTGGATACACTATCAAGGCCATACCTCTCGAAAGTGCCGGATTGCCCAATACCAAAAATGTGTAATTTCAACACATATTCCGAAGATGTATGTAAGATGAAGAGGATGAAATCATTGTGCCAAACAATAACATACACACAATACTCAAATTACACATACCCGCCATCTCACAGATGTCCCGACTTAGGCCCTCACTCGAGCTTTGCCCTAAAAAAACATGTTTAATAACAAGTTGGACTAATAAATCCATAAAACAGGTTATCCAACATCCTTACTAGAGAATAAACCAAACTTATCCTCATCTCTAGCAGCCTCACGGTGAAGGGCCCTTTCCGGATGGCCACTTCTTGTATTCCGGTCAACTAAAATACACAATGTATATCAATATTACCAACAATAGCATAGTGAATGTTTGTATTTCTATTTTAAAAAACAAAAAAAAATGCATGGAACTCATTACAACAATTTAATTTCTGATCGTGTTGATGCACAATCCACTATAAATATCCATCTTGTAGTCGGAATTAAAATCATGTAGAATTTTAGACTAACAAAATATACACATTGTTACTCAAACAGCAGAAAGGATACAGTGTGTTTTGAAATACACACCAACAGGGTCCTGTCGACCTGCAGAAGCAAGGTTGACACATGCACTTACCGGCATCCAAAGAGTAGGTTGACTCCTGAGGAGATGCTGGTGCAAATGTCAGGGCAACTATGAGAAATCAAAGTAAGGATTTAGGCATTGGTAATGTGCTGCCAAAATTAACCCCCCAAAAATGTTTAAAAAAATACCTTCAATGTCAGACTGGGTTATGCTCAAGGGTGGGGGAAGGGCCGGATTTTGTGTGTCCGCCTCAGCAGAATCCTGGGACTCACCATGTGCACCTATGCATAAAGCAAGAGACAGGAAAGTCACACATTAATGAGGTATAATGTGCTAATGTGCTACTTCACATGTCCTACTGTTAGTTTCCAAAAAAAAAGAACAAATAAGAACATACATTAAAACAACAAGATTGAAAAATGTCCAAACTATGTACCTTCAGCCCAACCTGTGGTGTCATCCCCACCATCAACACCCTGCAGCCGAATGAGAGGAATCTTGCACTTCAGCATCTCCTCATATGGCCTGTAGTTACTTTTTGGACCCTGCTTTGTCCCACTCTCTACAAGTAGATCATTCTTCATCTTTTGCATAAGGGCCCTTTTCAAAGTGTAAAAGCGTTTCTTGCAGGATGTGCCAATACGTGGGTATTGAGCACTGCTAGTAAGCTCCTCACCAATGGCATCCCACAATTTGCTCCTTTCTTGCTTGCCTAAACGCTGACTTTGGGAGACAAATAATAACTCCCATTTAGCCAGTGTCAGACGCACAAGACTATTGTTATCCGCCAAATTAAATTCTGGCTCCCTCTTGGCAAATGGAAGCTTGGCCTTGGGTGCTGCCTCACCTTCGGCCTGTGCCCTTTTTCTTAAGGGAGGTCTGCGCACAGCACCCAACACAGTCCTACTTGGTCCAGCAGTGGCCGGCAGATGCCCAGAATTTGGCTCCATCCTGTAGCTGCACACACACCACTATACAACACCCAAGCACGCATGCAGACTACAGGATGGCAACAACTGCTGCTTGGGTGTGCCAGGTTTTATGTGCTCTAAGAACCAGTCACAAACAGGTCCACTTAATTGCTTCACACATACTGGCCAGGTGTTTGTAGCGACATCTTCACTGCAATGACTGATGTTTCTGGCAACCATGTGTGGAAGACAATTAAATAATTAGAGAGCTCACTAACAAACCAACACAACATAAGAAAACAATGTACTCAGGTCTCTTAAACACATGTTAAATGTGGCTCTAAAAACGGCTATTAAAGGCTGTGGTGTTTGCCTTACTTTGTGTGTCTTGTTGGGTGATTTCTGTCATCAGTGCTGTTTCTTTGGGAGATTTGTTTTGTTGGCATATGCAAATATTGTGTAGCATACAGCAAGTGAGGATTGATTTTGGGGCCTTTTGTGGGTTGTGCAGCAAATCCCCTCTTGGTTGTGCCTAACTTAGAAAGCATACTTTCAGCAGTCTGCTGGTTCTGACCACTATACATCTGGTTTTGTGTTGAGCTGCATTGGTGTGATTGTGTGAGGAGTGTGCTTGTGTCTGTGGTGTGTTGGTATTTTTTATCTATGGTCAGTGATTGTGAGATGGGTGATGTTTGGGTTATGGATGTATGGTTGTGGGAGACTACTGGAAGAACAGGAGGCCAGGAAGGAGGGTGCTGTGAGGCTTAGGGCACCCCGATCCTTTGGCATCCGTCTTTCAGTGTGGTATTTAAGTGACGAGCAGATCAGAAGCAGATTTCGTCTGTATCGTGCAGCAATACAGTCCCTATATGATCAGATTAAGAGCAAAATCGATCCATCCACCAGACACACCCAATCCATTCCAGGCATAGTTCGCCTATGTGCCATGCTTAATATTGTGGCACGAGGGAATTTCCAGGCAACCTCTGCCCTCCTCAGCGGGATCAGCCAGGCTACAATGAGCCGCATATTTTACCAGGTAGTACTGGCTATTTGTGACCTTATCCCTGTTTATATCAAATTTCCTGAGGATGAGGTTGCCAAAATAAAGCGTGCGTTCTACCGCATGGGAGGGATTCCGAATGTGCTAGGGTGCGTGGATGGTACACATATCCCTTTCCACCCTCCCCGTGCACAGGAGCTGCATTACAGAAATCGCAAACAATTCCATTCTATGAATGTCATGGTAGTATGTGACCATGACATGAGGCTGCGGGCCGTGAGATCTGGCTTCCCCGGCTCATGCCATGATTCTTACGTGCTCCAGCAATCAGTCCTGTGCCGGAAGTTTGAGAACAATGAAATGCCTCCTGGCTGGCTACTGGGTAACTAAATAACCATGTCAAATTATTTGGGTTCAAATATGTGGCCTAGTAAGCTAATTTGAAAATATTAAGAAAAATAACATTGACTATTACTAATTGCTGTCTCTCTCAATGTGTTTATTTCACAGCGGACAAGGGATATGGGCAGAAAACGTGGTTAATGACTCCGGTCAGAAACCCACAGACCTCTCTGCCCAACTACGCTACAATGCAGCACATCGCAAAACCAGATGCATTGTGGAAAGAACCATCGGACTGCTGAAAGCGCGCTTTCTCTGTTTGGCACGCCCAGGAGGAGAAATGTTGTACAGTCCACAAAAGGTCTCAAAAATCATCCTCGCATGCTGTGTCCTACACAATATTTGCATATGCCACAGAATACAACCCCCTGAAGAAACAGCACTGGTGCCAGAAATCCCCAACATGCCCGCTGAAAGTACAGAGGACACCCAGACTGGCTTCGAGCAAAGGGAAAGCATGATTTCCTCGTTTTTTTCGGTAAGCGAGCTCACCTTAACTATACTACAAGTACTGGACTACAGGGCCCTTTAAAAAAAAACAAAAATAAGGGTTGGTCTTCAAGTTGACTCAAATAATAATAAGGGCTGGTCTTCAAGTTGACCCAAATAATAATAAGGGTTGGTCTTCAAGTTGACCCAAATAATAATAAGGGTTGGTCTTCAAGTTGACCCAAATAATAATAAGGGTTGGTCTTCAAGTTGACCCAAATAATAATAAGGGTTGGTCTTCAAGTTGACCCAAATAAAAAAAAAAAAAAATAAGGGTTGGTCTTTAAGTTGACCCAAAAAAAAAAAAAAATGAGGGCTTGGTATGTAATTAAATGCTACAAACAAAAATTATTACAAAATACTAACTACACTTTTGTTTCTTTTTTAGGCACCATGAAGAGAACAAAGCCATAATTGTACTCCTGTACATCTAAAAAAAAAAAAAAAAAAACATTTTAAAAAATAAACATGGTGCAATGTGTTTACTACAGAATGTTCTAACATTGATTTCAATCCAACAGCAAACAAACGCTCAGGCGCTGTCTTGAATACCGTGTGAAAAAATAACAGCGCCTATAAAGCAGATCTGAAAGATCACATTCACCAATGTATGCATTCTTACCAAGAACGGCAGATAGCGACTGAGGAGGCCTGCAATAGCGACTCACAGTCGTTCGTGGCGGCCACTAGCGGTCGCTCATAGCGCCGCACTTCAGACGCTCATCTGTCGTTACCTGCCGCTATTAACGAATCAGCCTCTAAGACTTTTCCCGCTTGTGGGGGTCTGGTGAAGACTAGTCAGCTTCTAAGATTTTTGGACACTAAGGGACCTGCTTTATTTGGTTGGAGGCAAGTTCGAAGAACGTACTGCAGCTGTTACCTGCCTTGCTGTTTATTGTATAGAAACTGCTTGTTCTTTAGCACCCTGTTGGCCTACAAATAAATGCTAGTTGTAAAAAATCTTGATATCCAGAGAATCCTACTTTAATGCTGTATAAGCTCTAATTGTTGAAATAACATTTTGAAATGTCAGATGTGTTTTGTATTTCTTTTTTGTTGTTGTTGTTTAAATGAAATACTTGACTTGAATGTTCAGGTTAGTTTTATTCTTAGCCTAAAGCAATAAAATCTCACAAGTTTTTTAGCTCAATACATTTGTTAAATAAATAATACATTTCCTATCATAAACTATTGAACATCACATACAGTCCACAGCGTTTTAGGAGCACAAACTGCGTAATATGTCATAAAAACTGAAGCGAATTACAAATGTCAAATATGATATCTTGTACACTGATAGCTTCTATTCTGCTCCATTAATTATAACATGACTTTTAGAAAATAAGGTTTTCTGGTCTTTTTTTGGCCAGCGCCAAGAAATAAATGTGAATGGAAAAAAAGACCTCTATTTGGTATTATTGTGCCTGCTGTGGGAAAGTAAATAAATTATTAAATTTAGATTTGTGGGAATTTCAATTCCATTTGCTCTCCATGTGATTTTTTTTTCTTTAGTCAGTAATTAGATCCTAAGTGTTCGTTTGTTATGAATTCAGGAATATTTATAATAAATGATTTAAAGCAGACATCATCACTTTTTTTAGGGAGGGACCTGGTGGTTTGTTACATTTTAGCCCACCCCCTCCAGCTATTGTTAAGTCTCTCAATAAGGAAATATTTATGTTTTACACCCAGAGGGCTGGCCGACAGAGATGTAACCACTGCACACAAGTGCAGCATCTCTACAAGTGGGGGGCTCTGCGGTCCTGAATCAGTTGGAACTTTGGGAGTAAAGTAAATTGGTAACCCCTCATTTCACATGGATAGATACACTAGCTGTGCTGTGCATTAATATGCACAGCAAATGGCTTTGATTGTGTGAGAGCCTGCCCATGCACCTGAGGACCAAGGAAAGATGGGCAATCCGGGGGGGGGGGGGGGGTTCACACAGGGAAGGGAACAAAACCCAAGATAGTCCCATGGTTTGTTCCAATTTAATGGGTACATGGAAGTTATTTATTTCCTAAAACAACTCTTTGATGTGATTCCTATTGCTCCTGTTTCCTGTGTTTCATGTGGTGGGATTATGTATACAAGACACATGGTAACACATAAAAAGTGGAAATATTTTTATGTGTTAAGAGTGTTAAGAGTGCTAGATTGAGGAAAAGAAACAAGTACTGTGGTGAGTGAGTATCTGGTAGAAGTGCAACACCCACCCAGGAAGTTGAGGAAAATGAGGGTTGTTCCAGAACTAGGATCCTCCTGCCCAGGCAGCCATTCTTTTACAAAGTGGGGTCCTAGGTGGGGGTTCCAGTTTAAGAAATCAATAACTAGAATGAGAGAAGGTTGGCCAATACTGTAGGTTTATGGTTTTGGACTAATATTAAAAGTTTGGGTTGGGAATTCCAAATGCAAAGCTTCCGCTGGACATCCAGAAGCAAAATAAACTTACAAAAAGCTTAGAAGCCATACAAGGGGGCATGTCTAAATGGGTAAATGGGGGGGGGGGCTGAAAGCACTTGCCTGATAGTGTGCTATTGCTGCTGACTGGAAAGCCATTAGGGGCAGGTAGTTGGTGGGACATTGTCGCTGTTGTAAGTGGCGGATGATATAATTGCTGCACCTATGCAATGACCAAGGCTACAGCACATGTGCAAGATCTGCCCAGGACCAGAATTTGGGCAAACTCCCATGGCACATCTCAAGGGCTACAAAGGGAGGCGGCATGTAATGATGATTTAGTGACCAGGGGTGGGGGACAGAAAAATATCAATGTTTCAGCACAGTTCAGTTGTCACAAATATACATTTCCAGTTCTACATCTAAAAAAGGAAATATCAGGGGTTTTAACTACATTTATTTCACAAGTTCATTGGGTTTTGCTTTAATCACCAAATAATATTTTAAAAATTGTCTTTTGAATAAAATATTGAAAATGTAAATGCGTGGCTGACATCAGAGATCAGACTGTACCTGACAAGGTGCTCATCAGGGCCGGTTGCAGGTTTGTGAGGGCTCTTGGGCAAGAGAGTCTTAGTGGGCCCAAAAGTAGTGAAACACTTGATGTCACCTTTCACCTCCGCTGCCACAAATGGGTCCATTCCTGCTGCTGATCGCCCTCCAGTTGCCCTGTCACCTGGTTCTTGCCACCATCAATTTCCATCAATTACCCTCCATTCTATGCCACCTTCTCCATTGTTGCTGATCATCCCCTGTTGCCGAGGCCAGCCATGAGTAGGTCTGTACACAGCACCCATTTTGTGGTTCGGGTTCACTGTAAAATAATACCATGGCCAAGTGTGAGCCTGAGTGGGCCCCTGAAGATACCAGGGGCCCTGGCAATTGCCCAGGTTTGCCCTGTGCTGGCGCCGGACCTGGTGCCCATCACGTGTAAATTACATTGTGATGCCTGTCAAAAATGGGGCTTGACAGAGTAGCGCAAAGGCAGCACATCTCACACATGCATAAAAGACCCCCCAGTGTGCCTTATTTTCTGTATTACAGACTTATCCGGACATCTTCTTTATTAAAAGAGTCAGCATGTCAATAACATTGTAATCAGAGCTCCATACGATATCCATATCAATGCAGGCCTCCGACTGGATAAAACTAAATGTATTTCAATTTTGTCTCTTCTTTGCTTCTGATGTTAATATTTCCATATCACTGAAAAGTCACAAACCATGTCTGAGTATTTCATGCACCGGCAGGTCCCCAGCTGTACGGCGATCCTCCTTTTGCGCAGATGTGTCCCTGCTGGGAAGATAATGATGCAGAGAACTGCACAATGTAATGTTTACATTTTACATCTCACATTGATTCTGATCACTGCAGTCTGACTCCCGCCACGGCTCATGACTGACTAATCTAAGGAATAGTGTGCTGGCTTGTGCATATGCCAATATTCTGCCATCTCGGAGAAGAATGGTGATGGTGGATGTTTTGTACATGTTTCTGTGTGAAGAGAAGTGTCTCTGGAAATCAATCTGGAAGCTTTGGAAAAAATGTATTACTGTGTGACCTTTTGTAAAATAACATTTGCTGTAGGAAAAACAGTGGCTGTGGAAATGTGATGTTTGTCCCAATCTTTGGAATCTGTTAAAAAGAGACATAGATAGGATGCTGTGTCTTAAAAATAAAGTGAGATATGTACAGACTAAATAATCTACAGTTGTACAACCAGCTTTATTCAGGGACATTTTGCTACTCGTACGTACAGTGTAGTACAGTACAGTACACTATATGGTACTCTGGTACCCCTACCTTTTGTCTTCACCCCCATCCTTTGGACTGTAAGCTGGCAAGGGCAGGGCTCTCTTCCCTATTGTCTCCTGTGTTCACAACACTTGGTTTAAACCTCGTGGCATTTAATTTTGTATTGTTCCTTATACTATATGTTTTACCTTGTCTGTAATCATACCTTGTAAAGCACTACGGAAGATGATGGTGCTATATAAATAAACAATAATTATAATAATGGTAGGGGTATTATTGTTATTATTAAAAGTCTGCTTTTATTTATATAAACTACACAAAGTGCTAAAATGGTGCACAGTGCTAATGTAGATGTGGTAGTCGGTTTTTGACTTAGGTGCTAGAGTTTAAAGATGTTCTCCACCCAAGAGTTAAATTACACGTGTGTGCAGGAGACTTTAAAAAGGTGCTGACAGATGAGTTTCACTTTAGCTTTTTGTCATCAACTGTTATTTTTTCCCTTAGCTACACTTCCTCCCCCTTTCTCCCCCTCACTAAAGTCTACATATGCTGTGCATTTCATGTACCCTGGGCCGCACACACCATTTCCATAAGCAATTCACTGCCCTCCTTTGCCATGCCCCCTCTCCTGCTCTGCCCTCCCGTGCCTGAACCCTGAAGATTTGCAGTTTTTATTGGGGGAGGGCAAGGTGGATTTCCACTTTCAGAAGCAAAGCAATAGTGGTTTCAGTAAGAAAATACATGTTAGGTAATGCTCCGGAGACACAGACACTCCAGCCAGAACATGGATAATATTAGCAATGGTCAGGCTGTATGCCCGTCTATATACTAATAACAAAGGACATTTGAATTCGCCCACCGCTGGGGAACTCAGCTAGAAAAAATATCTTCAGTATCATCTTTTGTATAATTTATTTTATTTTTTCTTTCTTGTCTCTTTTAATTTCTTGCAGTACAAATGGGTCATGTATCAAAAAAGGAAAATTCCCTGTTGATAGAGGAGGTGGCTAGGTTGGAAGGTTTGCATAAACATTTTCATAAGGTTCAGTGAAATGTCGTTAAGGGAGAATAACTCTCTAGATGAGAGCTAACCCGTATTTCTGCTAAAGCAGACCAAATGACTGCGGGTCTGCTCACTCTTGCACCATGGGGAGGGGGCATTCCAATTTGCTTACATCTCAAGCCCTAGCAGTAAGCCAAAGAGAGGGCAAGAGGCAGCAGATTTACTTATCAACTTCCTTATTCCCTCAATTCCACACACTGGTACACTGTGCACATGGTGCTGTGCAAGCCAAGGGTCATGTAAGGTGGTAAACTGGAGGCCAGTAGGAAAGAACCTGCAATCCACTCATTATGATATATATATGGTTCCAGATACACTACTGTGCAAAATCTTTAGGCACCTGTTGACTGTTGACCTGCTTTAAGTGTCTTTCCATGAATATGCGGGCTAAGTCTGGAAAGTTGCTAGCTAGGGTTACAGTGCAGTATCGACCTTGCCTCTGCTCACACAGTCTCAGAAAGCATATCATCCTGGAGGGCCACTTACCACCACATCTTTGCCACTGCAGTGACCTTGTGGCTTATTTAAAAGCTACCTCAGCCCTGCCTAGATTTGCTACTCACCTCTCTATCCTGCTGCTGACTTGAGCCACTGTTTCTGATGTTGACTAGTGCCACATCTGCCCTTGTTGCCAACCTGTGCTATGTCTGAATGTACTAAATAATTTAAAACTGTAAAATAGCATGTAATTAAACCATAGCTTCCCTGTTACCCCTCAATTTCATGGGGAGATACACCAGTACTCCTGGGCATATAGTTCAAACACAAAGGAACACAGTTGGGTTTACTATGGATATCTCAGTCAGAGTAGTATAAAAATTACAAAATGCATTAATTGCTTATAAATAGAGATGAGCGAGTAGTGAAATATTCGAAATTTCGAATTTCGATTCGAATAGACCGCGTTACTCGACTACTCGACCGATTATCGAATCCCATTATAGTCTATGGGAAAAAAATGCTCGCCACTTGGAAATCTCAATTCGACCACTTGGAGGTCACCAAGTCCACCCTGAAACATCAGAAAATGATGCCAACACTGCTGGAATGCAACTGGAACAGCAGGGGAAGCATGTCTGGGTGCATATAACGCGCCCAAGTCGCACTATTACGCCACTATCACAGCCACTCAACAATACACTCCAAACACAATATAACTTCTACGTAAAGTGAGACAAGACAAGGAAACCTTCTTTCCTCTACATTGCCATGGACCCCAAGCCAAACTGTACAAAAAAGAAGAACAAAATTCTGCACCCCTTAAAATCACGTTGCCTAATGACAACCACAGATGGCATAGGCAAGGGGGAAAATAAATAGACCCCACCCCTAATTGTCATTGTGTGTGTGTGTGTGTGTGTGTGTGTGTGTGTGTGTGTGTGTGTGAGATGTGGTCAGACATGTCCTCTTGTGTCATTGTGTCACCCCAGCAGTAAGGGAAGCTTAAAGGAGGAGGTATGTTACAGTGTGTTACCCCAGCAGTAAGGGAAGCTTACAGGAGGAGGTTTGTTACAGTGTGTCACCCCAGCAGTCAGGGAAGCTTACAGGAGGAGGTTTGTTACAGTGTGTCACCCCAGCAGTAAGGGAAGCTTACAGGAGGAGGTTTGTTACAGTGTGTCACCCCAGCAGTAAGGGAAGCTTAAAGGAGGAGGTTTGTTACAGTGTGTTACCCCAGCAGTAAGGGAAGCTTACAGGAGGAGGTTTGTTACATTGTGTCACCCCAGCAGTAAGGGAAGCTTACAGGAGGAGGTTTGTTACAGTGTGTCACCCCAGCAGTAAGGGAAGCTTACAGGAGGAGGTTTGTTACATTGTGTCACCCCAGCAGTAATGGAAGCTTACAGGAAGAGGTTTGTTACAGTGTGTCACCCCAGCAGTAAGGGAAGCTTACAGGAGGAGGTTTGTTACAGTGTGTCACCCCAGCAGTAAGGGAAGCTTACAGGAGGAGGTTTGTTACAGTGTGTTACCCCAGCAGTAAGGGAAGCTTAAAGGAGGAGGTTTGTTACAGTGTGTTACCCCAGCAGTAAGGGAAGCTTACAGGAGGAGGTTTGTTACATTGTGTCACCCCAGCAGTAAGGGAAGCTTACAGGAGGAGGTTTGTTACAGTGTGTCACCCCAGCAGTAAGGGAAGCTTACAGGAGGAGGTTTGTTACATTGTGTCACCCCAGCAGTAATGGAAGCTTACAGGAAGAGGTTTGTTACAGTGTGTCACCCCAGCAGTAAGGGAAGCTTACAGGAGGAGGTTTGTTACAGTGTGTCACCCCAGCAGTCAGGGAAGCTTACAGGAGGAGGTTTGTTACAGTGTGTTACCCCAGCAGTAAGGGAAGCTTACAGGAGGATGTTTGTTACATTGTGTCACCCCAGCAGTAAGGGAAGCTTACAGGAGGAGGTTTGTTACAGTGTGTTACCCCAGCAGTAAGGGAAGCTTACAGGAGGATGTTTGTTACATTGTGTCACCCCAGCAGTAAGGGAAGCTTACAGGAGGAGGTTTGTTACATTGTGTCACCCCAGCAGTAAGGGAAGCTTACAGGAGGAGGTTTGTTACAGTGTGTTACCCCAGCAGTAAGGGAAGCTTACAGGAGGAGGTTTGTTACATTGTGTCACCCCAGCAGTAAGGGAAGCTTACAGGAGGAGGTTTGTTACAGTGTGTCACCCCAGCAGTAAGGGAAGCTTACAGGAGGAGGTTTGTTACATTGTGTCACCCCAGCAGTAATGGAAGCTTACAGGAAGAGGTTTGTTACAGTGTGTCAACCCAGCAGTAAGGGAAGCTTACAGGAGGAGGTTTGTTACAGTGTGTCACCCCAGCAGTCAGGGAAGCTTACAGGAGGAGGTTTGTTACAGTGTGTTACCCCAGCAGTAAGGGAAGCTTACAGGAGGAGGTTTGTTACATTGTGTCACCCCAGCAGTAAGGGAAGCTTACAGGAGGAGGTTTGTTACAGTGTGTCACCCCAGCAGTAAGGGAAGCTTAGAGGAGGAGGTTTGTTACAGTGTGTCACCCCAGCAGTAAGGGAAGCTTAAAGGAGGAGGTTTGTTACAGTGTGTCACCCCAGCAGTAAGGGAAGCTTACAGGAGGAGGTTTGAAATGGTGCCTATACGCACCGGGTATATAACAGGGTTTTGTAGGTAAAGAGGACACAAAACAGTAGTGCCAAATATAAATATATTTTTTAGGAGAACACCTGGCTATACAGCCGTATACTGCCAGAAGGTGAAATGGTGCCTAATACGCACTGGGTATATAACAGTGTTTTGTTGGCACAGAGGACACAAAACAGTAGTGCCAAATATAAATATATTTTTTAGGAGAACACCTGGCTATACAGCCGTATACTGCCAGAAGGTGAAATGGTGCCTATACGCACCGGGTATATAACAGGGTTTTGTTGGTAAAGAGGACACAAAACAGTAGTGCCAAATATAAATATATTTTTTTGGAGAACACCTGGCTATACAGCCGTATACTGCCAGAAGGTGAAATGGTGCCTATACGCACCGGGAATATAACAGGGTTTTGTTGGTAAAGAGGACACAAAACAGTAGTGCCAAATATAAATATATTTTTTAGGAGAACACCTGGCTATACAGCCGTATACTGCCAGAAGGTGAAATGGTGCCTATACACACCGGGTATATAACAGTGTTTTGTTGGCACAGAGGACACAAAACAGTAGTGCAAAATATAGTTTTGTATATAGGTGCTAATATACCACTGAAGTCTTTCTGTCCCTATTCCAGCAGCAGCAGCTACCCCTCACTAAAGCAGCCGTTTTGTGCAGAGTGTATATAGTTTTGTATATAGGTGCTAATACACCACTGAAGTCTTTCTGTCCCTATTCCAGCAGCAGCAGCTACCCCTCACTAAAGCAGCCGTTTTGAGCAGAATGTATATAGTTTTGTATATAGGTGCTAATACACCACTGAAGTCTTTCTGTCCCTATTCCAGCAGCAGCTACCCCTCACTAAAGCAGCCGTTGTGTGCAGTGTGTATATAGCTAGAATGAGCTATATACCATTCAGCATAGTAGCCCTAATAATAAGGACTCTCAATGACTCTCTTGTCTTCTGGTAGCTGGTATATATGGTGGTAAATGCGATATTCTGAGCTTCTGGGGCCCTGCCTGCCTACATATGGGCTATATACTGTTCAGCATAGTAGCCCTAATAATAAGGACTCTCTTGTCTTCTGGTAGCTGGTATATATGGTGGTAAATGCGATATTCTGAGCTTCTGGGGCCCTGCCTGCCTACATATGAGCTATATACTGTTCAGCATAGTAGCCCTAATAAGGGCTCTCAATGACTCTCTTGTCTTCTGGTAGCTGGTATATATGGTGGTAAATGCGATATTCTGAGCTTCTGGGGCCCTGCCTGCCTACATATGGGCTATATACTGTTCAACATAGTAGCCCTAATAAGGGATCTCAATGACTCTCTTGTCTTCTGGAAGCTGGTATATATGGTGGTAAATGCAATATTCTGAGCTTCTGGGGCCCTGCCTGCCTATATATGAGCTATATACTGTTCAGCATAGTAGCCCTAATAAGGGCTCTCAATGACTCTCTTGTCTTCTGGTAGCTGGTATATATGGTGGTAAATGCGATATTCTGAGCTTCTGGGGCCCTGCCTGCCTACATATGAGCTATATACCGTTCAGCATAGTAGCCCTAATAAGGGCTCTTAATGACTCTCTTGTCTTCTGGTAGCTGGTATATATGGTGGTAAATGCGATATTCTGAGCTTCTGGGGCCCTGCCTGCCTACATATGAGCTATATACTGTTCAGCATAGTAGCCCTAATAAGGGCTCTCAATGACTCTCTTGTCTTCTGGTAGCTGGTATATATGGTGGTAAATGCGATATTCTGAGCTTCTGGGGCCCTGCCTGCCTACATATGAGCTATATACTGTTCAGCATAGTAGCCCTAATAAGGGCTCTCAATGACTCTCTTGTCTTCTGGTAGCTGGTATATATGGTGGTAAATGCGATATTCTGAGCTTCTGGGGCCCTGCCTGCCTACATATGGGCTATATACTGTTCAGCATAGTAGCCCTAATAATTAGGACTCTCAATGACTCTCTTGTCTTTTGGTAGCTGGTATATATGGTGGTAAATGCGATATTCTGAGCTTCTGGGGCCCTGCCTGCCTACATATGGGCTATATACTGTTCAGCATAGTAGCCCTAATAATAAGGACTCTCTTGTCTTCTGGTAGCTGGTATATATGGTGATAAATGCGATATTCTGAGCTTCTGGGGCCCTGCCTGCCTACATATGAGCTATATACTGTTCAGCATAGTAGCCCTAATAAGGGCTCTCAATGACTCTCTTGTCTTCTGGTAGCTGGTATATATGGTGGTAAATGCGATATTCTGAGCTTCTGGGGCCCTGCCTGCCTACATATGGGCTATATACTGTTCAACATAGTAGCCCTAATAATAAGGACTCTCAATGACTCTCTTGTCTTCTGGTAGCTGGTATATATGGTGGTAAATGCGATATTCTGAGCTTCTGGGGCCCTGCCTGCCTACATATGGGCTATATACTGTTCAGCATAGTAGCCATAATAATAAGGACTCTCAATGACTCTCTTGTCTTCTGGTAGCTGGTATATATGGTGGTAAATGCGATATTCTGAGCTTCTGGGGCCCTGCCTGCCTACATATGAGCTATATACTGTTCAGCATAGTAGCCCTAATAATAAGGACTCTCAATGACTCTCTTGTCTTCTGGTAGCTGGTATATATGGTGGTAAATGCGATATTCTGAGCTTCTGGGGCCCTGCCTGCCTACATATGAGCTATATACTGTTCAGCATAGTAGCCCTAATAAGGGCTCTCAATGACTCTCTTGTCTTCTGGTAGCTGGTATATATGGTGGTAAATGCGATTTCCTGAGCTTCTGGGGCCCTGCCTGCCTACATATGAGCTATATACTGTTCAGCATAGTAGCCCTAATAAGGGCTCTCAATGACTCTCTTGTCTTCTGGTAGCTGGTATATATGGTGGTAAATGCGATATTCTGAGCTTCTGGGGCCCTGCCTGCCTACATATGAGCTATATACTGTTCAGCATAGTAGCCCTAATAAGGGCTCTCAATGACTCTCTTGTCTTCTGGTAGCTGGTATATATGGTGGTAAATGCGATATTCTGAGCTTCTGGGGCCCTGCCTGCCTACATATGAGCTATATACTGTTCAGCATAGTAGCCCTAATAAGGGCTCTCAATGACTCTCTTGTCTTCTGGTAGCTGGTATATATGGTGGTAAATGCGATATTCTGAGCTTCTGGGGCCCTGCCTGCCTACATATGGGCTATATACTGTTCAGCATAGTAGCCCTAATAATAAGGACTCTCAATGACTCTCTTGTCTTCTGGTAGCTGGCATATATGGTGGTAAATGCGATATTCTGAGCTTCTGGGGCCCTGCCTGCCTACATATGGGCTATATACTGTTCAGCATAGTAGCCCTAATAATAAGGACTCTCTTGTCTTCTGGTAGCTGGTATATATGGTGGTAAATGCGATATTCTGAGCTTCTGGGGCCCTGCCTGCCTACATATGAGCTATATACTGTTCAACATAGTAGCCCTAATAAGGGCTCTCAATGACTCTCTTGTCTTCTGGTAGCTGGTATATATGGTGGTAAATGCGATATTCTGAGCTTCTGGGGCCCTGCCTGCCTACATATGGGCTATATACTGTTCAACATAGTAGCCCTAATAATAAGGACTCTCAATGACTCTCTTGTCTTCTGGTAGCTGGTATATATGGTGGTAAATGCGATATTCTGAGCTTCTGGGGCCCTGCCTGCCTACATATGGGCTATATACTGTTCAACATAGTAGCCCTAATAATAAGGACTCTCAATGACTCTCTTGTCTTCTGGTAGCTGGTATATATGGTGGTAAATGCGATATTCTGAGCTTCTGGGGCCCTGCCTGCCTACATATGAGCTATATACTGTTCAACATAGTAGCCCTAATAAGGGCTCTCAATGACTCTCTTGTCTTCTGGTAGCTGGTATATATGGTGGTAAATGCGATATTCTGAGCTTCTGGGGCCCTGCCTGCCTACATATGGGCTATATACTGTTCAGCATAGTAGCCCTAATAATAAGGACTCTCAATGACTCTCTTGTCTTCTGGTAGCTGGTATATATGGTGGTAAATGCGATATTCTGAGCTTCTGGGGCCCTGCCTGCCTACATATGAGCTATATACTGTTCAGCATAGTAGCCCTAATAATAAGGACTCTCAATGACTCTCTTGTCTTCTGGTAGCTGGTATATATGGTGGTAAATGCGATATTCTGAGCTTCTGGGGCCCTGCCTGCCTACATATGAGCTATATACTGTTCAGCATAGTAGCCCTAATAAGGGCTCTCAATGACTCTCTTGTCTTCTGGTAGCTGGTATATATGGTGGTAAATGCGATATTCTGAGCTTCTGGGGCCCTGCCTGCCTACATATGAGCTATATACTGTTCAGCATAGTAGCCCTAATAAGGGCTCTCAATGACTCTCTTGTCTTCTGGTAGCTGGTATATATGGTGGTAAATGCGATATTCTGAGCTTCTGGGGCCCTGCCTGCCTACACATGAGCTATATACTGTTCAGCATAGTAGCCCTAATAAGGGCTCTCAATGACTCTCTTGTCTTCTGGTAGCTGGTATATATGGTGGTAAATGCGATATTCTGAGCTTCTGGGGCCCTGCCTGCCTACATATGGGCTATATACTGTTCAGCATAGTAGCCCTAATAATAAGGACTCTCAATGACTCTCTTGTCTTCTGGTAGCTGGTATATATGGTGGTAAATGCGATATTCTGAGCTTCTGGGGCCCTGCCTGCCTACATATGAGCTATATACTGTTCAGCATAGTAGCCCTAATAATAAGGACTCTCAATGACTCTCTTGTCTTCTGGTAGCTGGTATATATGGTGGTAAATGCGATATTCTGAGCTTCTGGGGCCCTGCCTGCCTACATATGGGCTATATACTGTTCAGCATAGTAGCCCTAATAAGGGCTCTCAATGACTCTCTTGTCTTCTGGTAGCTGGTATATATGGTGGTAAATGCGATATTCTGAGCTTCTGGGGCCATGCCTGCCTACATATGAGCTATATACTGTTCAGCATAGTAGCCCTAATAAGGGCTCTCAATGACTCTCTTGTCTTCTGGTAGCTGGTATATATGGTGGTAAATGCGATATTCTGAGCTTCTGGGGCCCTGCCTGCCTACATATGGGCTATATACTGTTCAGCATAGTAGCCCTAATAATAAGGACTCTCAATGACTCTCTTGTCTTCTGGTAGCTGGCATATATGGTGGTAAATGCGATATTCTGAGCTTCTGGGGCCCTGCCTTCCTACATATGGGCTATATACTGTTCAGCATAGTAGCCCTAATAATAAGGACTCTCTTGTCTTCTGGTAGCTGGTATATATGGTGGTAAATGCGATATTCTGAGCTTCTGGGGCCCTGCCTGCCTACATATGAGCTATATACTGTTCAGCATAGTAGCCCTAATAAGGGCTCTCAATGACTCTCTTGTCTTCTGGTAGCTGGTATATATGGTGGTAAATGCGATATTCTGAGCTTCTGGGGCCCTGCCTGCCTACATATGGGCTATATACTGTTCAACATAGTAGCCCTAATAATAAGGACTCTCAATGACTCTCTTGTCTTCTGGTAGCTGGTATATATGGTGGTAAATGCGATATTCTGAGCTTCTGGGGCCCTGCCTGCCTACATATGAGCTATATACTGTTCAACATAGTAGCCCTAATAAGGGCTCTCAATGACTCTCTTGTCTTCTGGTAGCTGGTATATATGGTGGTAAATGCGATATTCTGAGCTTCTGGGGCCCTGCCTGCCTACATATGGGCTATATACTGTTCAGCATAGTAGCCCTAATAATAAGGACTCTCTTGTCTTCTGGTAGCTGGTATATATGGTGGTAAATGCAATATTCTGAGCTTCTGGGGCCCTGCCTGCCTACATATGAGCTATATACTGTTCAGCATAGTAGCCCTAATAAGGGCTCTCAATGACTCTCTTGTCTTCTGGTAGCTGGTATATATGGTGGTAAATGCGATATTCTGAGCTTCTGGGGCCCTGCCTGCCTATATATGGGCTATATACTGTTCAACATAGTAGCCCTAATAAGGGCTCTCAATGACTCTCTTGTCTTCTGGAAGCTGGTATATATGGTGGTAAATGCGATATTCTGAGCTTCTGGGGCCCTGCCTGCCTACATATGAGCTATATACTGTTCAGCATAGTAGCCCTAATAAGGGCTCTCAATGACTCTCTTGTCTTCTGGTAGCTGGTATATATGGTGGTAAATGCGATATTCTGAGCTTCTGGGGCCCTGCCTGCCTACATATGAGCTATATATTGTTCAGCATAGTAGCCCTAATTAGGGCTCTTAATGACTCTCTTGTCTTCTGGTAGCTGGTATATATGGTGGTAAATGCGATATTCTGAGCTTCTGGGGCCCTGCCTGCCTACATATGAGCTATATACCGTTCAGCATAGTAGCCCTAATAAATGCTCTTATTGACTCTCTTGTCTTCTGGTAGCTGGTATATATGGTGGTAAATGCGATATTCTGAGCTTCTGGGGCCCTGCCTGCCTACATAGGAACTATATACCGTTCAGCATAGTAGCCCTAATAAGGGCTCTTAATGACTCTCTTGTCTTCTGGTAGCTGGTATATATGGTGGTAAATGCGATATTCCGAGCTTCTGGGGCCCTGCCAGCTACAGCCTGTCTTTCCCTGCTGTGAGCGTCTATCCCTCACTAAGTTCAAGCTGCTAATGCTGACGAAGAGGAAGTGCTGAGTTTTGTAGATTCGAGGTCACATGGTTTTTCCAGCCAATGCGTGTAGACGCCGTTCTCGCGATGCCAGCGTCCTCCCAGGACCTGTCCCACCCCCCCTGCATGGTGATTGGTGTAAAAAATGCGCCAGGGAAGGTGTGAGGGGAAATGAATTGTGAGTGCGCCATCGCCGCTGTACTCGATCGAAATCGAGTATGACGAATAGCGTAGTATTTGATCGAATACCGACTCGGTCGAATACTACTCGCTCATCTCTACTTATAAAATATAAAGTAATCCAATGCACCTGCAAAACAAATTAGATGCAGCACTGCAATAAACTACCCCTAGGCCTAAGAACCTAATGGCGGACCACCACTGCACTCACACCCACATTCATACAAGCCAGCAGATGGGCGGGGAGATATTTATAGTATCCCCAGTTGTGTTCCTTTGTGTGTGTATTTGAAATATCTGAATATATATGAATATATCTAAGTTGATGACTTTGCTGCCAACCAGTACAATGCCTAACATTACTTTCAACTTCCCTGTTACTGACCAGTGCCACTGTACATCCAACCAGTTTTGGTTACCTTCAAGGTTGCTGACACCTTCCTACCTCTGAACTACCTGTGCCAGGTCCCATTGTCTTCAGCAACATGGCTGTATAGATAAAGATGTTATAGTTATAGAAAGTGATGTCGTATTACAGCATCACAATTTTGCTTTTGTAAGATATCATATAGTTTTCAATGTGGGCCCAAAATCTTAGTTCCTTTCCCCCAATTCACTTTCTTCCATGCCTAAAGTGTACAACAGGAAATCTAGCACAAGAAAAAATCTCACTGCACTATTCATAAATTAAACAAAGGGGTACATGCTATCATAACAAATATAGTTTTTTATTTTTACAAAACACCCAGTTAAAAACAACATATATTAGTTATTTAAAAAATACACCAACTTCACATAATCAGCTTCCTCCATATGTGCTTCTGTGGCTATAAACTATTTCAATAAATTAATTTAATATGTATCCATTATGTGTTGGAGGTCTGCCGTTGGAAAGGGGACATTGCGCCATATCTTTTCTCATAGTGAAGCCTTGCCCCTATGACCAAGCATCAAAATCTCTTGATGCTTGGTTGGTTGGTTAAAAGTGGTGGCTAGCACAAGAAACTATGGTTCCTGTGCCAGTGAGAGTCCTTATAGCAACTATGGCTCTTCTGCTGATTTCGAACAGAGTTCTACTTTATTTTTAGGACTCAAACAAGGTTTTCAAGAAAACCTCCAGTATGTGTTACATTAAAAAAGACGTACATACCACTTTTCTCAGTTGTTGGTAACAAGTCATCAGTATGTTTTTAGGCAAAATGACACAGACTACTCTAAACTGAGTACAGATTGTGGCCTGGTTTAGAAGTCTTTAAATAATGAGGATGTCGAAGTAGGAACATTATGGTTCGGAACCCCTGATGCATATGGCCTGATGCAGAGCCTCCTCGTTCAGCTATCCCGTACGTTTTCCCGTTGGTTTTGGGATGTGATCGGGGCATGAAAGGGTGCTCCATTGCTTTTTGTGTGCGTGTGTGCGCTCAGGTGTTTCGGCATGCGCCTTTACGATTGTCGGCTCGCAAGAGGCAGCCCATTATAACGAGGGTGTGGGCGCTCAACTTACGACCAGTGTTAGCAGCCGTATTTGTGCTCCGTGACTTTGGAATGCATTCTGCTGTGCGCGAGCATCAAAGGCGTCAGCTACGCGGCCTGGTTCTTTTGAGCATGGCAGAAACCAGGCTGCACCGAACACGTCTGGACATCGATGGCATGCATGACCTTGAGCTATTCGAGCTCACCCGCCTTAAACGTGTTTCTCTCCAGGACTTGTATAGGCAGCTGCGGCCATGGTTAGCCCGCACCACAAGGAAGGGGCATGCAATTGCAGGTATGACCAAATTGGTTGGCTGCCTGCAGTTTTTGGGAAACGGCTCATTCCAGAGACTGGGTGCCTTCTCCGTGGGGATGTCCCAGTCTACGCAGCCTTACCAAGTTTTTGGATGGCATGGCTACCCTGGCACCAAAATATATATTTTTCCCTGACACAGCGGAAGCCTGGAATGCGGTTAAGTTGGGCTTTTATAATATAGCCGACATGCCCAACGTCATGGGTGCCATCGATTGTACCACGTTGCGTTAATTTCACCAGCTGCGCAGGAATATCTGTTCAGGTATGTGGTTTAGGTCAGCATGTGTCTGCAATGTAGCACATACATTGACATTTTTGCAATGTGGAGTATTTTTCAGTGGCTGAAAGCAGACCTACAT